>CM070524.1:10325390-11575390 GCA_036346145.1 Olyra latifolia
TGTCGGCCAACCTCTTGTTCATTAGCTCTACAAATAAAATACTCTTCAATATCTAATAAATTAGTAAAATACTACATTATTTTCAATATAAACACTATATATTACCTTCTATTCCTTTCTAAACCCTAACCCTACCATGTTCGACACATACCACATAACCGTACAATTTATTGACTATACTATTTCCATCTAAACTCTAAATATTACCGTCCTTTTTGTAACAAAAATACCCTAATCCTAGCCTAAATATTAAACGGCTATTTTTAGCCTAAACCCTAACCTAGAATAAATATTACCGTGCTATTTCTAACCTAAACCTTAATCCTAGCCTACAAATTACGCGACTATATTTAGTCAAAACCATATCCTAAATATTACCCTCTCTATATATAATGTAACATATACTAAATTCATATGACTATCCTACCAAGTTTTATTAAATAAATTTTATACTACATAACAAAAATACCTGTGAAATCGAAGAATCGCTCCGCTTCGTTTCTCTCCAACTTCCTCTCGCCTCTCGGTCCTCTCCTTCAAATGGCAATAGTCTTGTGCATGCATGTGGCCTTATTAAAGTTTACAAATTTATTGATTGAATGGATTCCATGGTTCAAAGGTCGCCTAACCAAGCAAGCGAATTTTTTTCGCTTCAAACTCGCCTGGTTGGTAGCGGATTTTTGGCTTCAAATCTCGCCTCCGTCGGGCGATTTGCCCCACCTCATGGCCGTGCAGCAAAAGAAGCCCCCCATCCGTCGGGCGGATTTTTAAATCTCGCCAACCGACGAGCGGTTTAAAGCAACTCGATTTTCTCGCCTAACTAGTCAAGGCGACGGGAGTCTATTTATTTATTTATTTTAAATTGAATATCATTTATTTATTTCCAAAAATAAATAAATATAAAAAAAATAAAATTGTCTGCTGGCCGACGGCCAAGGGTCAGAGCGCCTCGATTGACTCGTTGGAGAGATCCTGAGCCGAGAGAGAGGAAGAATAAGAAAAGTAGAATTAAGAGAATAGTATGGGGGTAGATGTGTAAAAGAGAATTCACGTGTGCGACGATATGGTCCACTTCATCTAAATGAGATTAGAAAACTACTTTTGACCTGCTCTAGTATGGTAACACAACTTCGTATACAGATATATACGGTTTTACAAAATTTGGATATAATTAAAAAACGTGAGACAACTTTATGTATATAGGATGCAATTTAGGCTTTCAGTAACAATTTTAAAGGAAAAATGTTTGGGATTGTCTTTATAACTCTTTACTTGGTTTAGACCATTTCTAATGTTGTCCCTATTTCCTAACCTGTTTCACTGTCCACCCACTATTCACCTCCTATTCGCAACCCCAATTTACTATTTGCCTCTCCAACTCTAGCCCTATTTTCTCAGTCCCTACATTTTTCTCCTTATATTTTACTCTCAATCATATTTTCGCTATTTATAACCCCATTTCTACGGTATATATGGTCATCTACAATAAAGATATAGGGCTACCAACAGAGTTGCCCTTATTATGTAAAAGTCAGAAGCGGCTAGAACCTAGAATATATAACCGTCTTTAAGAGCATCCCTAGCAGCTCCTTTATAACCTCATTCCCTATAACATTATTCACCACACCCCCTAAAGATTCTCTCCATCCTTCAAATTTCTTCACAATTTATACTATATCCCAAAACATGTATTTCTCCCGCGGTCCACCTATCCCTAAAAAGTTGCTCAGCCATATGCAGTGCCATTTTCTGACCATATTTTATTATTCGCTTTCTATTCACAACACCATTTTACTATTTACATCTGCAACTTTGACCCTATTTTTTCAATCCTCACATATATCTCTCTTATATTTTACTTTTAATCATAATTTTACCATTGATAACTCTATTTCTACCGTAATAAAGCTAAATAAAATAAAGATATAGAGCATCATTAAATATGCTTGACGGCCAAAGAACCTCGAAGAAGGTGTCCGGTAAACAATAAACATAAGCGAATATCGTACGCTGCTGGGTTGACACCGGGATCCTCCTGTAAAACACTGTCATTGCGCGCGTCCGGCTAAATGCGTTGCGCATGCGTTCTCCGTAAGCTCCAGATCGCCAGGCTCGCGAACCAAACAGCTAGAGCGGCTAGAATCGACGCGTGATTCGTGAAGCCGTTTTCCTTGTATCCAAGACGAGGCGATCGAGCAGAGTACTTGCATGCTGCATCGCGCCGAACGGCACAGGTGAATCGCCAGTGCATCCGTTGGCTTATTTAACGTGGATGCTAGCTCCGGCGGAATGTCGTGGCATGTGATGTGACGGCAGGAGCGAGAGCCGGACTTCCAGCGAGCTGGAGGAGGCAGGCGGAACGTGCTTGCACAGGGCTTTTCCTTTTTTTTTTTTTAAAGACGCACACGGCTTTTCTAGCAATTAAATCATGGGGTCATAGAAGATACAGTTACAGCCATGTGTTTGATTGAGTAAATTGTATCATCTCATACAGAACAGTGAGATACAACTTAGGAAAATATTCCTTTTATATGATGTATCATTCTATTTGATTAATTCGGTTAAACCACATGATACAAGAACCATCATAAAAACAAAAGAAATCGTGTATCAATCTACTTAAACCATTTCACACACAATCATTCTACCCATCATGTACTATCCTATACAGCTTTATATTGCTGTAGACAGCTAAACACACCCTAAACTCCGCTCCTGTGAAGACACAGACAGCTCGAGGCTCGGGGAATTTTTTAATATTTTATATTTAAAAATAATTTGAAATAAAATATATTCCTATTTAAAAAATAAAAAATTGGTTCCCGTCGCCACCCTAACGGGCGGGAAATAAAAATCGCCATTCCATCGGGTGATTCATTTAAAAAGCGTCCATTGATCAAGGGATTTATCCTTGGCGTCAATTTCACCCGGAAGGAAATGTCGCCACACCATCGGGTGATTCATTTAAAAATCGCCCGATGGAACGACAATTTTTGGGACGCGGGATAAACTCGCCCTTTGGGAGGCGCTTTTTGTCCCTTTTAGGGCCGACCGCATGGCCGGGCGCCCGTGCCTGCCTCATTCGTTGCCCGAGAAGAGAGAAAAAAAGGGAGAGAAGGAAAGGAAGAGTGGTCGCCGGCACCCGCGGTGTGAGGTAAAATTTTTTGCAACTTTTATTATCGTTTTACTGAAAACATGGTAGGATAGCAATTTTAACCTTATAGGTTAGCGATAAGTAGGTGGTGTAGGTAGTGAAATGGGATATTTAGGATATATGTAGGGCTAGGGTTTAGGGTTTTGTAGGTATTTATAGAGTATTGTTAGGGTATATTGACGGTATTTTTAGAAGCGGGATTTCTAGTCGGACTTACTTAGTAGATACAAAATTCCCCCGACTTAAAATGATTATGCCAGACAATGTTTATGATTTGTCCTGATTTCCCTGACTCATACCGTATGGTTAGGCTTTAGGGCTTTGTCCTGATTTGTCAGACAATGTTTTGTTTAGGCCATGAAAACATAGGTTTGATCCTCATCCGATCAGCTATAAATGGCTTAAAAAAATTATGGACGACTTAATGTTCAGAATACATATTGATAAATTAAGGTCCACATGCAATAATTTGTGGTCGATGTGTTTGAAAGGACCGGGATGTCGCCTAGAGGGGGATGAATAGGCGATTAAAAATTCTAAAACAATAAACAGAGTTAATTGGAAGAATGATCGGACAAATCCGATGATCTGAGTCGTCTGACGATCCGATGGGTATCGGAATGTCCGAGGCAAGTATCAGACTGTCCGATCTGCACAAAAAACAGAGGACTTCGAATTCAATTTAAATATCACAAATTGATGGATACCACCTGCACCAAAGATAGTTCTCAAGCAAGTATAGGTGTAGTAGTATCACACAAGACAAGATAATAACTCAATAGCAAAATAAACAAGTAATTCAAGCTAGAAAGTGAAGGGGATAAAACCGAAATGAAGATGGAGACGCGAAGATGTTTGTTCCCGAAGTTCAGATCCTTGAGGGGATCCTACGTCTCCGTTGAGGCGGCTCGGTCACACTTGAGCCGGGGTCTTTTTCAACCCTTCCCATACCAAGGTCCGCACCAAGCTCCCTTGAAATCCACTAGTTGACTCCTTTCCTCACGGAGGCGGAGTCCGGCCTTCACAAACTTGATACGGCGCACCACACAAAGCTCGGTGGCTCGTGACCAACTCCTAGCCGTCTAGGAGTCCTCAACCTCCAAGAGTAACAAATACCACGAAGAACGAACTTGGAGATGAACTCAAGTGCTCAAAGATCAAATCTTGCTCAATCCCTCCTCTCAACTCTTCTTAACCCTTCTCACTAAGAGGATCACTTAGATCAAAGAGTGGAGAGGTCACTAGGGCTCAAGAACACACTAATTCCACAAAGGAATCACCTCCCAAGCTTTCTCCCAATTCTCCCTCAATCCATCCTTCCAACTCTTCCAAATCCTTCTCCAAAGGGGATCACAAAGATCTAAGAGTAGAGAGTGCTATGGGGGCTCAAGAACAAGGGAGGCACTTCACACAGCCTTGGCAACGGCTATTTGGAGAGTGGGTTTTTAAATAGGTGCTTCCACGGATCTGACCGTTCTGAGACGGTTACAGTAATATCGAACAGTCCGATAGTCAAAGGTCGGACAGTCCGATATGGGGAAACAGAAAGACCCAAGGTCGCGAAAATCGGACAGTCCGAAGGTTTTTGTCCGAGAAGTATCGGACAGTCCGATAGTCAACTATCGGACAGTCCGATAGAACACTCAAGATGTGACGAGAAGCTCAAACTCTTAAAAATCGGACGGTCAGGGTAAATGTCGAAGGGTATCAGACGATCCGATAGTCAACTATCGGACAGTCCGAGGCCTGAAAACAGCCACTGCACACCCCGACGAAAATGGGCATAACTTTTGACTCCGGACTCCGTTTTGGGTGATCTTGGACTCTACGGAAAGTTAAGAACGAGAGCTACACAACCAACAAGGTCTCACTTCTCAAATCTCAAAGGATAAATGCAGAACTCACAAAGAAGGCAAGGGATACCTACAACTCTCGTTTTTCGACACCACCAATACCACACTCTCTCTAGGTTTCACTAGGATGGATCACTTGAGCACTTGACACATCTAGAAGTCATTCTTCATCGCATCCCTCTTAATAGTACGGCGATCCTTAGACTTAAATTAAATTAAAGATAATACAGGTTTAGGATAGTCACTTGCCGTCTTTTTCTTCATTATGCATGATGACCTTCACCAAAAGATTAATGACGCCTTCACCTTGTCCAACTTGACTCGATGCACCTCATGAGACTCTCGTCCTATCAACTTTGACTTGATCATCCTTCCCGATGATCTCCACGCCAAATTGATCTTGACTTAGTCTTCAACTCTTGGTGACACCGCCGTCTTGTTGACCTTGGCTTAACCGTCATCCTTTAACATACCTTGGTCATCACACATACTCACGGGACCTAATTCTTTTCAAATCACTCATGAAAGATATTAGTCCCAAAAGCTCAATGGATATGAATAAGTTGATATTTGTGAGCAATTAAGTACAACAAGTGTTTCATATAAATAAGCACAACATTAAACGGAAACACTTGACATAAAAGAGATCTCTACTAGGTGCATCATGATAAATATGTAATGGAGCTAGATGCACTAGGAAGATAATTGCCAATATGATAAATCAATTAAACCATGGCAAGTACCACAATCTTCACTAAAATGGAGCACGTGATAGAATATATAAGAATTACACACGTGCAAATAATATTCAAGCTAGAGTGAAGTTATGGAACAATCTAGATTAAACTCCATTAAGTGATGTGCATAGAAGATATACAAACAAAGCATTCATACACCAAGTCAAGTTATAGCAATGTGAAGTTTAACTCTAGTTAAGACATGTATACTAGAAGCAAGATACATATTGAACTCAAGTGGATATATATGCACAAATAGATATGACATCAATAAATGTGCATATATATAATCAATATGTTACTTGAAGCTCACTATGTACTTGCACAAGAGGATTGCAATAATAAATATAGAAGGATACCGAGATTGCGTACCTCATCTTTGCTTATTCACTTGACCTAAAGAATTCCTCCATTTGGATGAGACTAAAATAATCTTAGCAACAAACTTGTTAGTCTCATAATACAAATAAATACATACTAGATGTTTGACATTAGGCAAGCACTAACTCAAGTATTTACACATTTACTAATAATTGTCATTATATGTGTTTGTCATTAATCACCAAAATCACTTATGTGCCTAGATGCCAACGTACCAGGGGCTGAGACACCGCATTTAAGTGCATGCTGACACCCCACATGGCATCGGTGAAAGCCTGACGCAGCACATGCCAACGTACCAGGGGGTGAGACACCGCATGTAAGTGCATCCTGACACCCCACATGGCATCGGTGAAAGCATGACGTAGCACATTCCAACGTACCAGGGACCTGAGACACCGCATTTAAGTGCATCTGGACACCCCACATGGCATCGGTGACAGCCTAACGCAACACATGCCAATGTACTAGGGGCTGAGACACCGCATTTAAGTACATCCTGACACCCCACATGGCATCGGTGAAAGTCTGACGCAGCACTTGCCAACATACTAGGGGGCTGAGGCACTGCATTTAAGTGCATCCTGCCACTCCACATGGAATCAGCGAAAGCCTGACGCAGCACATGCGAATGGGCTGACGCACATATTGAATTGTTTCCTCACACCCGTGCCATTGCCTGCCGAGGCACCATGGGCCGTCCATGAACTTCAATAATTCATCCCTACCCCCTCCATCTCTCCACCACAATGGCTATAAATATGACTGGATTCGTGAGGGCAACCACACAACACAAAAGCTTCAGTAAACACATCAGAAATGCCGAGGCGTGCAAGTGGAAAGGGAAAGAGGAAAGCAAAGGAAGAGGCGGACGCATGGGACTGGCCACACGATTCAGCGTACCAGGACCTCTTCCTACCTCGTGGGGTTGTCCCACCGAAGTGCATGTGCGGAGATGATTGCAAACTTGTCCACTCTTGGAAAATTCCAGCTTGGAAGAGGATGTATTGGAAGTACCACAACTACGCCTTCTACCCACCGGAGAAGAGCTTGAAGAATCGCCAGATGATACTAATCGTACGTATTTCATAATATTTCTAAATGAAACTTTGCTGATTTATGTTCCATGCTGTCGCCTCCGCTACTGTGTGAATTTGAGCAGTGGTTTGACATGGAGGTCAACCCTGAAAACCAAAGGCTCCTTGATCAGGCCAACCGGGACGAGGAGTTGAGACGGCAGCTTGAAGAGCAGCGTACACCGCACGCGAGAAGACACGTAGAAAGGAGGTGGAGGAGGAGGTCGAGAGACAGAGGAAACGAGAGAAGGCACGTCATGCTAGAGAAGCCCCATCGGAGGCATGGGCGAAGGGGAAGTGGCCTCGATACACTCATTAAACGTGATGTCGTAACTATCGTTTTCTTTGTTCGTGATGCTCCTCCCAGTTTTAAGTCGTAATAAATAGTGGGGCCTATCTTATTTTCTGCAGAAACTTCTGCCGTGGGAATCGCCCTCCCTCTCCTTTCCCACCCTCCTTTTGCAATCGAACAATTTTCGAATTAAGAGATTTGTTGTGGAATGTGTTAAATGATCACCTAACCCTATTCAAAAAATGAAATTTATAATTGTTATTTTTTAAATTTACAATTTTCGGCGATGGTTATTATTTAGAATTTTCTAACGGATTAAAAACTAAAAAAGGTGGGTATTTGTTGGGACCCTCCTAGCGGAGGCAAGGTCCCGCCTATGCCTTACATGTGCTAGTCCCTGGATCAGTAGCTAGCACACATAGATACAGAACTTGGATCACAACCAAGACGATTAATTTACATATATTTACATCAGAGTGCGCCTTATGGCGTGGTTACAAAAGATTGGCTCGAAAGCCTTACAAAAGTGGAAGTCTTTACATTACATTTGAAATTCCAAAAGAAGAAAACCAAGACAAGTCCCCACAGGCAGAGCTGGAGGAGCGTAATCCTAGGCGTCAAAGTGGTCTTCGTCTTGGATCCCGACTGCGAAACCTTCATCGAGATACATCTCCTCCTCGGGGTTCCACTGTTGTTCGCATCCTGCTCGTTAGAATGAGCAGCCCCGCATAAAAGGGGAGGGTGAGTATACTTTACACTCAACAAGCAAGGCTGACTAGTATGCATCTAAGGCTCAACAAAGGGAGGTTAAGGGTCTTTTTGCATAAAGCCAGTTTTGTAGATTTTCACCTACGGTTTTTATAAAATGATTTTAAAATGTGTTGGGGAAAAACAAATATTCGAATCAGTTTCTTTGAAGTTTCGGCACCCACCGGTTTTTGCCCAACCTGGCTACTCACGGCACCCACCGTGCAACACCCTCATCGCTCACAGCACCTACTGTGAGGAGGAAAACCAAAACACACCACCGCAATCGTGGTTTTCCTTTGAAACACCATTTTGAAAACAAATAGATAAGAAGTACCATTGAGGCAGCTCCCCGTCGTCCGTCCTTGACCGTGGACACGGCTATCATGATAGTTTTACACTTTGCAGAGGTCGCACGCTTTACCCATGAGAGGTGGTTTCTCCTAGGAATCACCCAAAGGAAAATGATCACCACAAGGTCTTTCACCACGACCTTCCCTTAGCCCGGCATCCCCACTAAGGTTTCGACACCAATGCCCCTCTTGTGCCGATAGGTTCTCTCTATGGACACACCTGGATACCCACTCCCAACCACCAAGGAAGGTTCGATTCTATGGACGTATCCAGATGCCCACTCCCTATTCCACCTGGAATGCCTGACTAAGAGTCCGAAGGGTACTCAACCAGGGCCTGCCCATACAGGCATTCAATGGTCGCACTGTTATACTTAGTTCGTCTACCTCAAGGAATCGGTCCTTAGGGACCAGGGTGGTTCCCACACTGGGCCCACATCTCGTGCTTACTGCACCCACTTTGCAACCATCCACCTGATCAGGTTTTGTAAAACATTTTTACCCGATAGCACCCACTATCTCATCTATACCCATTTGCAAACATGACAGCACCCACTGTCCTTTTTAAATCCATCATTTAGACAAGCATTTAATAATTGCAATTATCAAGAATGGACAACAATTTAGTATTAAGCATTTCTAAGCATTATGCAAAACCTAATTCAAGGGTGACGTTTAGTATTAGCAATTTTAATAACCTAGGGTAGTAAGGAATATTTTAACAGAGTAATTATTCATTGGGTGGTATCGAAACAACTAGGTGATTAGCATTTTTAGTTTTAAATATAACATGCATTTTGTAAACTTCTAGAAATTGAGTTTCAAAATCATAGGACACAAGGTTCAGCACTTGCCTTGCTCAGCAAAATCTTGGTGATCTTCCGGAGGATTGGTCACGAAACTATCGTCGTTAGAACCTAACAAACAAAATGACCAAAATAAACACAATGCCAAAAATAAAAATGGAATGGTATGCATTGCAAATGGATATGCATAATCATGATGATGGTATTTGAAATTTGCGCAAATTCTATTTTATTTCTTTTTATAAATTTTGGAAATACTATTCCACATGGGATTTAACTAGTATACATATGTAGCAAAAATATTTTCTTTTAATTGGGATATGTAGAAAATAATTTAACTTCCTAAAATAAATGTTTATTTTATTCCATTTAACAATTTCAGAAATTATTAATTTATTTTCACTTGGCATTTTTAAATAAGACTAATTGATGCATGTTTTTGCATTTATAAAACTAATCATGCATTAATATGCATTAGATTATATAAAATATATATTTGAATTAATGTTCACATTTTTATGAGTTTTAGAAATTTATTTCACTATTTTTGGATTTATATTTTAAAAGATATGAAATCTATAAATTTTTCCTACCTAAAATTAATTGAAAACGGAGGAGGAAAAGCGGACGGGCCGTGGTGGCGTCCAGCCCTTTCACACGATGCTTGCCAACACGTGGTCCAAATGATTTGACGGCCGCTTCTTCGGTCTTGTGCCAAGACGCTTGGCTTGCGTCTCTGGCTTAAGACGACGGCTGCCTACCACTTACAGCCTGAATGAGAGCGACGCGAGAATGACATGAAGCGGAGGCGCCCAAGGAAAAAGTGGGCGTGGAGTGCGGCGGTGTCATGGCAGAACAAGGCTGCAAGAAGAACTGCGCGGGCGCGACGAGGGGGAGGTGGCGGCGGTCTTGTGCGTGTGGCCTGTGTAGGGAAGCGGGGATGGCGGCATGGCGGTCGGCCTGCTCGGCCAACATGGCAGAGAGGGGGCCGACCGGCGGACCCACTGTCACCACCCGCAACAGGCAACAGGCGAGAGGGCTCGGCGGCGGCCAATTCCGGCGAAGGTGTCTCGCCCATGGCGAGAGGAGGAAAAAGAAGGAGGAGAGGAGGAGAGTTCGGTGGCGGGGTTTAGCCGGCCAGAGAGGGCGGCGACGAGGTCGGCGGCGGCAGAAGCGATGGCGCCGACGGCAGGATCACCCGGCGGCGAGTGGAGGAGGGTCTGGCGTGGCGGGCTTGAGGAGGCGAGAGGAGTTCGGACGGCGACGGCGAGCGGCGGACGTGGCCGAGCGTGGCGGCGGCGACGCCCGAGGCTCGACGGAGGAAGAGACGCGTCGCCGGCCATGGCCGAAGGGCGGGCGGCATGGCAAGGAAGAGGGTGTCCTAGGGGCTAAGGAGGAGAGGGGACGAGAGGAGAGTGGTTTACTTCTCGGTGGAGGCAAATCGGAGGATAATCCGTGTGGCGCTGGCGACGAGGGAGCTCGGCTTCGGCGACGAAATCCGGAGGCCTTCGGCGATGACGGCGGCGACGAGCTGGGTGGATTAGAGGGAGAGTGCAGTGAGGAAGTGAGAGGGGGAGGAGAGTTCGAGAGAGAATTTCAGAGAGAGAGGGTGGCGTGGGAAATAAGCAGAGGGGTGGTAGGGGGGTGAAATGGGTGAGAGGGGGAGGGCAAAAAGGGAAGTGGAAGATTGGGGGCTGTTTTGGGAAATTCCCCATTTGGGAAGAAGGCAAAAAGGTAAGTTCCATTAGGAACAAATGACAAGGGGGGCCCACATGTCATGGAGATAGGAAAAGAGGGGAATTAGGGCTAGGGCCTAAATATATTTTTGCTAAATTTAATTAGTTCAAAATTGATGTTGGATTTTATTTAATTTAAGTTTAGATTTTGGCTATTTCCTAACCCAAAATGAAATGGTTAATCTAAAAATTGCTAAAATAGATTTTTTGCAATGTAGACATTTTCAAATGAGATATATATATACACATTTATTTATTTAAGTTAAATCCTTAAATAGGTTTGTAGGGAAAATATTTATAGTAACATGCACATTTTTCAAAAATGATTTTAAAAGTTTGGATGCACATGTGATGATGCCATGATGACGCATTTTCAAATTTTTTGAAAATGGGGATGTTACAGTATTTCCATATTTATTATTTTTTAAAAAATGAACCAAATGAGAGGGCTTATTAATTTTTTTTGGTAACAAAAATGAATGAAATGAGAGGCCAAACTGGCACGGTTGCAAAATATATATATAGCGGACGGGAGTAGCCGCACCGCTGCATAGGTGAAAAAATGTGGCCATTTCTATATTTATAGTTTTTTGGGCAAAAAATTATTTTTTTCCTTGTTGTTTTTGCTAAAATTAAGTCAAATCTCGCCCTTCCAAAGAGCGGGCGATTTAAACCTTATTCCGGGTCCGGCGGGAGCAAGTTCCAGCCAAATGTCACCATCCCAAAGGGCGATTTTTAAATCCTCGCTGTTTCAAAGGGTGATTTTTATTTCCTACCCTTTGGGGTGGCGACGGGCGCCTATTTTTAAAATTTAAAAAGAAATATTATTTTAAATATAAAATATTAAAAAATTTAGGCTCGGGCCGCTCAATGGACCTGCGAAATTTTAAAAGATCGCTGGGCCACCTATCTATGCGTGTGCGTTCATTTTTGCGCCCCTTGACGGGCCGACACCAAGCTAGTTGTTTGCTAGTGCGGGTCGATGCTCAGGCATCCCACAGGGCTGATTTGTCTAGCATTCGGAAAAACTAGGCCACAAGCGAATCAACCACACCCGACCCAGAATTTATTTATTTATTTTTTTAAGATCTTTTTGGAAATAGTCGTAGGAAATACGAAATTGCAAAATTGGGCGTGGCCGCCTAGAAAGAAGCGATCGGTCCAATGATCGTTAGGGTAATGTACTGAGAGAGAGTGTTACCCTATCGGACCGGATCGAAGTCAGTGGGTTACTAAAGCCATCGCAACCATAGGACTATAATTCAAGATGCACAGGCATGTCAAGGTCACTTTAGCATACGGGTATTTCTAAGGATCCTGTCAATTTTAAGAATTCAACATTGTGGCTTGCAGTAAACTCAGTCCGGTCTGATAGGGGTTAACGGCTCTCTCCCTAACAGTAGCTGGACCGATAGGGGCGATCGCCCACCTAGGGGCAACCGAGGCCCAGTTTTACAATTTCATATTTCCTACAACTATTTAAAAAATATTAAATAAAAAAATCGGAATCCCAATGACCCGCCAGGCCGTTCATGCGGGCTCATGGGCTCCTTATATTTCGGCCCATAGGCCCGATTACTACAACCTGCCCTGCCTCTGGTATCATGCCCAGCTGCGAGAGTGCATTGGCACATTTTTCCCCCTCCTTTTGGTGAGGTGAAATGAAAAAAACACACAATCTATCCGTAGCATGTTCTGCGCAGTTTTATATTTTTTTAGCGCTTTTGAGTTTTTATGCTATTTCTTGAAAATCTCAAAGCCAAAGATAAACATTCTCACATCCCGCTTGTATTATCAGTTTCAGATTTTGGAAGCCACAGTTCAGAGCTGTCAAAGCAGAGCTGTCAAAGTTCAATTTCGGCAGAGAATCAAATAATCCTCAAATAAAGGATCCTGTATGTACAGGCAGTACATGTAGATGTCTTTAGATTTTGTTCTACATCAATACGCAGGACAAGATACACAGCTCTAGCTCCAAATCATGGCTCAACAGGTGGCTTCAGCCTAATCAACCTCCGCACCCTGTCTTTCTCTGTGTTCTCCAGCAGGCCCTGCATCAACAATGAACACACCTGGTCAAACATCACATCATACATGTACTTAAAAAAACCTCATATGGGTAAGATAGTGAGCCAAGAAACTAATTTCCAGACGTAACAAGTCATGAAAAGATAAATGCACCACACACAAGCATGAAAACCATCAAAATCCTCTGAATTAGATCAGGATGGAATGACCACACCAAGAATTCAAGATAGGCAGGCACTGAACAAACACTGGTATTATATCATTCTGATATGCTCCGCAATCTATAGTCCATCATCAGCTACCCAATAAGTAATTCTACGGCCAAGGAAAATGGAAACACTTTGCCACTAGAAGTCCACGGCCAAGGCACATGGAAATACTATGCCACCAGAAAATTAATTCAAAACCCTACCTTCCAAACGATCTCATCAAGGCACAAGCAGATCCTCCCATATTTGTCAAGGAAGAGGCGCTCAGTAGGGGGTTTTCCACAGACATCCTTCACTGCTGATGTAATAGCAAAAATCACCTCTGACACTACAAACAATACATAATACCAAGCATAAGGTAACAGACGAACAGTGAGGTAAGATAGCAAACGTTTAAACTGGGGCGACACTTAACGACAAGAACATCACAAACTCTCAATACTCACGAGCAAGCTCATCATATTCATCCTTGCCAACAATGTACAGGCAGACATCCCCAATCATGGTATAAACAATAGAGACGGACCTGTAAAAAAAGTGTGAACAAGCAGTTATTCTGGGCGAGAAGAATTTGGAGAGGACAAGCATGATTCAGTAACACAATATATGACAAAACTGAAGCCATTGCAACCATGGGACAGGAATTCAAGATGCATAGGCATGTCAAGGTCACCTTAGCATATGGGTATTTCTAACTGGCAAGGATCCCTGAAGGTCAATTTTAAGAATTCAACATTGTGGCTTGCAGTAAAATGGATCATCATCAATACATAGCAATGCAAAAAACAAATTGAGGTCAGTAATCTATTTGGACTTCTGCAAAGATGTGTCAAATCATGCTAACAAGGATGGCCTAGAACAGTAAAGAGCAAATTAGAAAATGATTGACTTAGTTTTCGTATCGCAGATTTCAATAGGGATTTGAGTAATAGAGATACATCAGTGAGCAGTGGTATTATGATATTAGATTACTCCGATTGGGCAGATATGACAAGAAGAAATAAACCAACTAAGGACACTGACATGCAGGTGTATACCAAAGATGAAACATAGATAGGTAGAGACTGATGCGAGAAAGTGGACCAATATTAACAGATCATAGTAGCATTAGATGAAAATAGGACCAGATAGTTGTTAAGTGTTTTAGGAGCCTTTCGGTTAAAGGAAAAGAACAAAAGTGTTGCATTTTCTTCTGTACATTCTAATCAGAGTCAGTGTTATACATTCCAGGAACTGCCAGCCAGTTGTTTGAAACTTAGAAGAGCAGAAACAAATCACGTCTCTTAAGACAAATATAATGGCGACTAACAGGGCATTATGGATTAGCTTGAGTATAACACTTAGCAGACAGTAGCATTGGCACATTTATATTTTTCCTAGATAGATGCCAAGAAGGGTTGATGAGAGAAATAGCTGGTTGACGAGATGAGATTACACCAGATATGTTGACCAGCACGAACTAAATTACCAAAGCATGTGGGCTCCATATTACAGCTTCCACTAATTCTTAACAACCAACTGACACAATCTTCAACTAGCGTGAAAGAAATCTCAACCAGAGTAAGTAATTGTAACTCCCATGTGCGCGTAGGCGTAGCATTCATCATGACATACAAGGAGCAGCAAGCAAAAAAGAAGGTTTGAAGCAGTTGGTGCGTGGTGAGGAGCGGAGCATACTTGTGGGAAGCAACGAGGAGCTCCTCGTTCTTGGCCCCTTTGAGGTTCTCAGATCCTAACTTGACCAAGAAAGAGCGCCAGTGCAGCCTTTCCTCCGCAGGAACCCCATGGAAGCTACAAACCAATAATTTCCAAGCACACAAGTAAGTAGATCGCTTGTTAGTATAGCGAGGGCAACAGGGAGGAAGAAGGGATTAGTTTAGTTTTGGACAGAATCATGCAGTATTCATTGGCAGATCTGATGACATCTCGGGGCTGCAAGAAACGCGCGCGTTGATTGAAGAAGTGGGTGGGAGAGGGGAGGGGGCCGTACCGCTCGATGAGGATGTTGCCGTCGGAGTTGGCGAAGAGCACAGCCAGTATCATCTTCTCGTCTCTCACAACGGCTCCTACCAGCGCAGCCGGCGATGGGATGGGATCCCCAAGAAGAAGAAGAAGCAAGGAAGAACTGGACGTCAAGGGGAAGGGGCCGAGGTGACCGTGCGTCCAGACTCCAGGCTTACACCTGGGCCTCTAAACAATGCAAGTCATCCGTGTCTGAACTCTGATGGTGCAGCAGGCGAATTTTTTTTCGTACGAATGTGTTCTATGTCAAAGAAACTGCAGCCCCAACCTATTAAACAAAAGGCAATGTGTATATTAATCTGGAGTTTGAACATGTATAAAAAAGAGCAGTATATACTGGTACAATAGCAGCTAAATATAGCTATTTAAGGGATTGAACAGATACTCAGGTAACTTTGGATTTTCCACCCCTGACACATTCAATAGAGCAATATAGCCTTTGAAAGAGAAATTCAACCGATACTCCTGGGTAGCTTTGGGTTTTCCATTCCTGACACATTCAATAGGGCACTGATATACTGAAACTACAGTGGTTAGATCAAGCCCAAACAACTACTTTAAACAAGAGCATCTACAATAGTAAAAAAGATGTACTCAGGTCTCAGGTTGCATAAAAAATGTATGATCTCCTAACCTCTTAACAGTAAAAAGATGTACTCGGTTTGTGTTAGGAAAAAGAAATGCATCTGATCCAGGACAGGAACAAGAATAATTCACTATAGTCAGCCATCATCTCGATGCACTGCGAAAAAGTTATGTTGTGTGCCCCAAAAGCTGGTGTCTCCTACAACCAGGGCCATTCATTTGACCAAACGATCCGGGGGAGCGAGGGGCAGACAGATCTATATATAGCGCGGCGGGGCTCTCAATCTACCGCCACAAATAGGCAGAGAAGCGAAGGAATGGAGGAGGGGAAGCTTGGCAAGGACGCGATTCACCCGTCGGAACCGGAGGCGAGGCGAGGCGAGGGCGTCCCAGACTCGGCGGCTCCGCTCCTCCGATCTTTCAGAGGCGAGCGGGGCGCAGCGAGCAGAGGATGTATATGCTTGTCTAGGGTTGGGCGAGGGGTGCCGAGGCTTTCGTGGAAACGATGCTTGCCTTTTTATCTCCATCCACCGTGGTGGTGACGAGGTGGCCATACGGACTAGCCTAATTGGACAAACTGGACCGGTCAGTACTGTTAACTGACCAAATCTAGGCTGAACCTCGACCGGTCGGGCCGGCCTGGTTTGGTTCTTATAGTTGTGGCCCGGCCCGATTTAGTTTGTTACTGTACCTAGCATATTTAATTAAATATATATTAATATATTTATTTTTTATAATATATAATTTATTCCTTTATTTTATAACACATATTTATTCAATATAATAATTTTCTTACTTTTTATATATTATTTTTAGGTTCGGTCCATTTATAACCGAACCACTATGTAAACCATGCTTGGATCAAGACTCCGGCCCATAGACTTGCTAGGCGGGGCCAAGCGGGAAACAGAGAGCCCTGCTGTGCTGCCACGCGCTGGAGATTTGAGGCTCTGTGTGATTCAGTGCATTAGCAGGTTCATGGGAGCTGGGCCATTGGATCGGCCTGGTCCGGTGGATCGGCAACCCTCGCGCATGGTAGGCCATGTGGGGACGGGGGCGCAGCCCGTTCCAGCCGAGCTTTTCGATTCCCTCGATACGGCGATCCACTGCGTAGGGCCCCACAGCGAACGACAGTTTCGTACAGCTGGGAGGGCGTCAGGGTACACAAAATCCTGTTAGATTTCATTAAAATAAATAAATTTTATAACCAGCGGTGATTTTTTAGATTTCAATAAAAAGTATAATTCTAAATTCTATAACCAGCAACTACAGATTAAAACGAAATTCCGCTAGGTTATCGAAATTCTAAGAGAAAATCTTCAAATTCTAACACATTCAAAACATCGAAATCCCCGACAAAATTTCTTATAATCCTGCTCAAGCGAAATTCCCAATTTAAGTTGAGGATTTGGAGCTGTGGACTGATTTCTACCGCAAGATACCTGATCTCGTTAAATCACAGAATCCCACGAATTTCTTTCCCGGGATTTGAAACTCTGCCATCCATACCCGACGCGATGGGGACACGACGGGTAGATGGCACAACGGATGGTCGTGGAGCATGTGTTTAAAAAATGGGTCGGTAGCATGGCGATGCCGTCGTGCACTGGTGTTTCGCTGGTCAGATCACGCGAGCACGTGACTTGGGGGCGTCACATCTGTGTGTCGACGGGGATAATGAATACACGGAACATGGGATGGTGTGGTACGGTGTCCGCGGGACGAAACGTACAAGTGGGTGGCGGGTAGCCTCTTTTTCCTAGGGTGGTCAGCTATGCAAGGCTATGCAGTTGCTCAATCATACCGTTGTTTATTTATACCTTTTTCTCTCTCTTTTTTTGAATTTTTATACCTTTCTGAATTTGAGTTTTAGTCGTCTATTCTTCGCCTCAAAGGGCGTTTTGGATTGGATGGCTGGTGGTAGTGTTGTTTGGAATGAATGCAAGGGAGCTACAGTACAGTGACATCGCTGTATTATGTGTCGTCCGATGTAAAGTAGACGAACGAGGTTTGATGCCACAGTAGGCCGCTACAGTTGCACCTATGGTAAAATCCCTACAGTGGTTTACTATAGTAATTTTTTCTCTCTGTTGCTACATATGCTCTCTACAACCGTCAATGTCCACCTCTAGCATTGTGATGCAATGCGAGAGGTTGCAAACCCAATTAGAAACTGGCGATTGCGAGATAGATTTTTCTAATCAGAAGTTTAGGGTGCGAATGGGAGTGGTAGGAAAATCAAATTGAAGTGTATATTACTCCTTTTAAAAAATAATTGTCAACAAAAAGGTCGCAGCAGAGCATCAAGGTCAATGAAAATAAAAAGGCACGAGTCATTTGAATTTATAACTGTTTTCAGAAAGGAAAAGTCACCACTAACCAACCTGATGCGGCATAAAAAGTCTTATTCTTTTTGGCTCAAAAGCTAATATACATTATAATATGAAAAGTTCTGCCTCCGATAAGAGGATAGAGAGGTCAAAAATATTAAGAATTGATTTTGAGAGATATGATTTTTATTTTGAAATTGTCACATTAATAACAATGAAAATAGTTAATAACAATTTTATATATATATATATAGAGAGAGAGAGTTGAGCTCTGATTGCTTGATGAAGCTACGGAAGACATCGTGCTTGCGTCTAGTTTGAAAAATCCGAGACTCAAATGGCCGATCCGAACCGTCCATCTTGATCTTCTCGTTGAAATCTCTTAGACAACCAAATTTCGTATTTTTTTAAATTTTTTTGCTATTTGTTTTGTATTTTTGAAAATCACCGATCTAATTAGTTGTGAAGCGTCCAATTTGCTGGTTTTTAAAAATACAAAATAAATAGCAAAAAAATTCAAAAAAATACGAAATTTGTTCGTTTAAGAGATTTCAATGAGAAGATTAAGATGGACGGTTCGGATCGGTTATTTGAGTCTTAGATTTTTCAAATTAGACGCGAAGCACGGCATCTTCCGTGCTTCGTGAAGCACCATAGCCCAACTCTATATATATATATATATGTGTGTGTGTGTGTGTGTGTGTGTGTGTGTGTGTGTGTGTGTGTGATCTATTACAATTATATATAAAAAGGGGCACTACTACGGTGCAGCACTAGGTAAGGTATCATCTGACCATTAAAAACAGATGTGTGTCTAAACCATTGGATCAAATAAAATAAATAGTTCGCGATAATTAAGGTAGCTTGTTTTCAACAATGCAATTATCAAGAAAATTGGCTTGTAAAATAGGGTTTCTTGATTAAAAAAGTTTCTTTACAATCACAAGAATATTCTTACATTTATTATACTAGCCAATCGCATATGTTTTACTACAAAAAAAAAATTCAATTCCACCGTCGAGCCTATGAGCGAACGGATCAGACGCCTATAGCTTCACTGTGGATGATTGGTGCTTCGCACCATGCGTCGCAACATGTTGCAATCGACCACGTGCAGGTCGTATGCACTACGCGACGTGCCATAACGTGAACTACCGCGCGAATGACAGTAGAGGCTGAAGCACGATATACTTTTATTGTGCGCATTGTGAGTTTTTTTGGGGGGGGGGAGGAGGAGGGATTCTTAGTCAGATATGGTGAGTTTGTTACGATGAATGGTATGATGGGTAATTTTAGTGAAGTAGATGAGTTTGTTAGGATGGATGACATTGGTGTGTAATCCATTATATATAGAAAGAAAGGGCAAACGGAGTCACTATGTTAATCGGAGAAATTCTCACCTAAATTAGAGAAAAAGAAAATATCTCCACCATTGATTATGGTGGGTCAGATTATAACGATTTAGATTAGAATAAAGAGACAGTATCAATTATAATTAGAAATAAAATATCAGAAATTCAAAATAAAAATAATAAAAAATAGAGTCCATGTTAACAATAAAACTAAAGAGTCCATTTCAACTAAAATAAAAAATAATAAAAATAACAACAAATTTGGAATAAAAAATAGAAAACGAGTCCATTTCAACTATAAAACTATAGTTTAGAGTTCATATCAACAACGATTGAAAATGAAAAACACAAATTCAAAAAATAGAAAAATGGTCCATGTCAACTAGAAAACTAGAAAAGTGTAAATATCAACCACAATTAAAAATAAAAAATCAGAATAAAAAATAGAAAAAGAGTACATATTTGCTAAAACACAAGAAAACTCAAATTTGGAATAAAAAGTAATAGAAAAAAGAGCCCATGTCAACTAGAAAAGAGTAAATATCAACTAAAATAAAAAATAAAAGAATAAAATTCATAATAATAAAATAATAGAAGGATACCATATGAATTATAAGACAAGAAAAATTCAAATCTACTATATGAAAATAATATAATAAAATTTTAAATAAAAAATAATATAAAAAGTATGTATCAACAACAATACTAGAAAAAAGTCCGTATCAACTAAAATAAAAAGATAGAAAATGACCCATATCAGGTATAATAAAAAAGAAAATAGTAATATATTTATCTATTATAATTAAATAGAACCCAACAGAGTCATCATGTATGCGAGCTAAAGGAGGAGAACTTATGCTACAGTTGCGGCTGACACGGTGAGTCACACTAGCACCAACGAAAATAACACAAAAACGAACAAGAAGGTATATATCGAAATAACTACAGCGGTAATGATGGATGTAAAAAATTCTCACCTATATTAGAGAAAAAGAAAATAGTTAATGGTTGGCTATTGATGTGATTCTTTGGAGAAAGCACCGACCGAGATGCATAGGATGCACATCAGTATTGGAAAGCATTGAGAAAATTTGTAATCATATAATGATGTTCAAAAGACTGGTTAACTTAACAAGGATGCTGAGTCTTAGGTGAAAGAGAAAGATCGGGTGAGATCTTCAATATCATTCCTAGGCTTATGAAACCAAAGATTGGTACTGCCCTAACACCGCACAGTTGGATTTTGGAAGAGGCGAGGTTTATTTTCGTATTGGTAATAGGGTAAAAGTTGTCTCGTTGGACGTTTACACACTTTTAAAAGCCCAGACCTTAGGATTAATATTAAAATAAAATAATTGTTACTATATTCCTGGCCTAATCAAAATCAGTATTTCTGCTTCATGTTTAGGAATAGAAAGTTATGAACCGCAAATAAAGAACAATTATTGTTCAATTTATTTGATTGATTTTATTTATAGACGCGCTCTATTAGTGAATGGATGTGTGTATCGAATCCTGAGGATATACTCATTTTTAATGCCCTTATCTTCCATTATTACTCTAAGGGCACACTTTAGAAATAATTGCACTCATTTAATTAGGGTTTCATCAAGACACAAAGAAGACACCATATGAGATATGGATCGAAAGATGTTTCGCGCTATCTTTTATCTAAATTTGGAATATGAGCCATATGTAGGGTGTTTAACATCCGAAAAGCTCACGCTCAAATAGGATAGATGTTTCTTTGTGAGGTACAAATTGTTTGTACATTTTAAAAAGATGAAAATTACAAAATGTTTGTTGCTCAGAATGATTTATTTTAGAGAAAATGTTTCTTCAAAATAGTTAGTGGGATCATGATGTGAATCGAAGTAATTCGAGAATCATCAGAAAAGTTTTCTGCTCCTACTAAACTTTCACATAATGTACAAGATATTATACGTTTTATAGATGCAGAACAAACCCTACATAGTTCTAAAGGCCACATCAGTCGCCTATATGGTATAGGTGTGACACTTGTTGTCAGACAATGATGAACTTAGACTTATGAAGAAGTGTGTTGGAGTAAAAAAAATTTAATCTAAAACAAAATTAACATATATCTAATAGAGTGTGAAAGAGATAAGCGATAGAGTTTGCTACGAACTCTTATCGCAAACCAACCGAATTGGACTTTATCCCTCTCTATCTCTATCCCCCGAATCCCCTCTATATAAGAAAGTCTCGGGCTTGCGAAAGGGAAGGACACACATGTAAGTTCAAGGTAGCCCTTGTGTGATTTTAGTGATTAATGGCAAACATATTTAATGACAATGCTTCATTTAATGTTTGTTTAATTACAAACCATTAATATGCTTATTGCTATGAGACTAATGTGTTTATTGTCAAGATTGTTATAGTCTCATCCTATTTAGAGGGAATCATATATGGATAAGCTATTCATCCATTGCAAGATACATATTTTGATAAATTCCATAAATCTTGTGAGACTAACAATTGTGGTTGAATTATTCTTTTAGCCTCACACTTGCAAATATGATTTATATGAAAAGTCGATGTATGTATTTTTTTTTATTCCACTCTTGTCCATTAGCGCATTCCTTTTTTGCAAGCACATGGTATAGTTTCATTAAATTTGTGCACATTGCTTCATGTCACATTTATTTGTGCATAAATATCCTTTTGAGGTTAATATGTGCATTGCTTACTTGCCATCCTTGTTTTAACTAAAGTTAAACTTCACCTTGGTAGAAATTGACCCTGTGCATGAATATCTTATTTTTACATCTACTCATGCATTTAATTTAGTAAAGTTTAATTTAAATTGAATCACAACTTCACTCTTGCGTTAAATATGAATTGTACACGTATAATTATTGAATATATTTTCATGTGCATCTTGAAGTGAAGTTGTGTTCATGAAATTAATTAATTGCCATGAATTATTGAATTATCTCTTAGGCAACTTTCTCACCAGTGCATATAGATCAAATAAATCTTTATTATGATGCACTTAGTAGAGACATTTCATGTCAACTATTCCATTTATATTTGAGCCCTATTGTTGAACACTTGTTGAGCTTAAAACTTAGTTAACCTTAAATATATCCATTCACATTGAGCTTTTGTGACTAATGCTTTTCATGAGGTGATGTGAAGAGGATTAGGTCATATAGAGGTGAATAACGACAAAGGAGTATGATGAGATGATAGCTAAGTTGAGATCAACAAGACGAGAGAATTGGTAAGGGTTGATGACAAGGTTGAGACCAATAGGATGGAACGATCATCATGTGGGATGATCGAGGCGAGGCCCATAGGACCATAAAGTCATCAAGTTTTAGGATTGAGTCAAGGTTAATGAAGCAAGGGCGTTATCGCAACTAGGAGAAAGTCGTCAAGTGAAAGAGAAGGAATCAATGAATGATGGTTAAGTCAAAGTCAACTAGACGAGAGGATTGCCAAAGGATGATGAGGAGGTCAAGACCGATGGGACAGGATGATCGTCAAGGAGGATGATCGAGTCGAGGCCGATGGGACGGAGAAATCATTAAGATTTGGAGTTAAGTCAAAGGTTAACAAGACGAAAACGTCATCAATCGTGTGATGAAGATCATTATGCACAATGCATTAAGGGGTGATGTGTGGAGCATTAAAGTGGACTTGAAGGCGTTGATGTGAGACATCAAGCTTCGAGATGGTGCTCAAGGCGAAGGTATGGTTAGTGTAGGGCTAAGGTTGTTTCCTAGTTTTTTTACCAGTCTTGCTGATTGGTTGGAAGACCGAGTTAGTAGGATAGTCACCGTGCTATCAAGAGGGGTTTGGATCATTTTGATCGGATTGGTTTATAGCTCTCAAGTGATGCACTTTAGGTCTCCTTACCCTAGGTTGAGCCTAAGTGAAGTGTCAAGTGTGTAGGAGGTGTGTAGTTAGATAGAAGCATCGGTGGTGTTGGAAAGAAAGAGTTTTAGAGATAGGTTTAACTTTCTTTTGTTTTCTGCACCTATCCTTTGAGTGTGAGGTGGTGAGACCATGTGGGTTGGATAGCCCTCGTTCTTAGCTTTCCGTAGAGTCCAAGATCACCTAATTTTGACACCCGAGCTAGGAGATATGGTCTTTTTCTGAGAGGTGGTATAGTCTCTGTACTCCACCAGACTGAGTGCGGTGGAGCTGTTTCTCTTATGTTTTTTGAGCGGACTGAGTCTGGTGGGAACCAGACTGAGTCCGGTAGAGTCCAAAAGCGAGCGCAAGTAGTTTGTGGGCACCGGACTGAGTCCAGTGAGCCCGTAACGGCTAGTTTTCGTACCAAATAGCTAGTTTTCGGGTTGAGGCCTATAAATAGAGGGTTTTTGGCTGAGTTTTAGGGCCTTTTGGATCTTGGATGAGTTCCTAAGTGTGAGGTGTTAAGGAGTGTGAGATTGGGAGATACTAAGTGAGCCATAGGGCATTAGTGAGTGCCTAAGTGTGCCTTACTGCATCACTTTTGAGTTTTGATCCGATGTGATCAAAGGGTTTGGGATTGTTACTATTGGTGCTTGCGAGCACCTAGAGGGCGTGGGAGACATCGTGCGCCGGTGATCTTCTCAAGCGGAGGTTGTCAAAAGGCCCGAGCGAAGCTTGTGTGTGGCGTTGGTGCTTGCCATCTCTATTGGGAGAAACTAGCAACCATGAGTAGAGACAAGGTGGTAGGCTCCAGCGAGAGCCGGTTCTTGTGTGGTGTAAGGATTTGTCTCAACGTGGATATAGGAGTTCGGCTCTGAACCACGAAAATTTTTTTGTGTCACTTGTGGTTTGTATCTTGTGTCCTTACATTTATTGCCTTATTTGTGAGCTAGTATTTCGACCTTATAGCTTTTATCTCGTGCGTTTAATTGTATATCTTGATTACCTAGTTGTGTTTAGCTCACCACACTGTAGAATTGCTATCATTAACATATCACTTGTGTTCAAAGAATATATCTTTAGCTTTCGCATTTGTTTAAATTTTGAACACAAGTGTAAAATTGATTAGAAAGTCAATTTTTGAAAAGCCTAATTCACCCCCTCTTGGGCATCCGGTTCCTTACAGCACACACAGGAGGCATCGAAATCCACCCACAAGCCTAGGCCATAAACAGCAAGGAGGTTTAGCACGGGAGAGCGGCAAATCAGAACAGCTGGAGCCCACATAGGAAGCACGCGTGCAGAAGGGGAAAACAGATCGGATCACGAAGCGAGCATGCAAGAAGAAAAGCAGGAAGGAAAAAAAGGTGATTCCCCTGCTCTTTCACATCGCCATCTGCTCCTCTCTATCCACCTTCTCTTCCTGGTGCCTCCTCTACTCCTGCTTCTTCCTTTTGCTTTCAATCTCCATCTCTCTCTTCCTCCTGCTGCTTCCTACCTGGCTCCTCTCTCTCTATGCTCGTTCTTCTACCCGGATGCCTCCACCGCGCCTGGTGCTGCGTCGACAAGGTCGGCCTATGCCCCAGTGCCGCCGCCGCTTCATTGCCTTGTTCGTCGCCGCGCTGTCTTGCCCCACGCCCTGAGCTCCTCCTCACCGATGGCTTGGCCCCGCGTCATAGTCCACCTCGCTGGCCCCGTACTGACCTTCCTTCAGATCCGCTTCGCCGCTGGCATGGCGTCACGCCACCGGCACCACGCCCTAGGCCGAGGGTCGTGCCTCGTCTTTCCCCTGTGTGTCGCCCCAGAGCCGTCGCCCACACCATCCAACGCCAATTGCCGTCGGCCTCGCCTTGGCTTAGGGCCGTCCCGAGCCGCAATGCGGCTTCATGCCCATTACGTCGGCCGCACCGAAGCTGCCGCCTCACTACCGCTCATCTCTGGGCCGAAGTCGCCGTGAAGCCGCCACTTCGGGCCGAAGCTATTGCCTCGCCGCCGCCTTACCACTGCCCATCTCCAGGCCGAAGTCGCCACTTTAGCCTCTTCACCGTCGCTGTCCCGGGCCAACGCAGTCCTCACCACCTCACCGTCGCCGTCCTGGACGATTGCCTCATCAACAATCCAAAGTTCGGCGAGTTTCCCGGATGATTGCCTCATCAACAACTTCATATTCCATGAGTTTCCTAGACAACTACTTCAAGATGCGCCAAGCTTTTACATCAACAATTAATATGAACTTCGATGATTCAAGATCACTTCAACGTTCATATCCAACACTCGACGTGCGAGGATACTTCTGATGACGACAGCGAAGTCGTTAACTTCAAATCCAAGCTAAGTGCAAAGCCATGAATCCATTCAACTACAAATTCCAACATGGCATTTGACGAAACAGATCAAGTGACATGGGCGAGTGCAGCCAAACAATCAGTGGCTACGCTAGGCATTGCATGGGCCCAAATCTACCCTATGTGTGTTGCCATTGCCACATCAACAACTATCTACACCAGCACAGTGATCCACGAAGCAAAGACAAGAATAAGAAGATAAGCAGCTTAATAGGAGGTGTTCCGCATGTCAACTCACGGATGTAATTAACTGAAAGTCCTTTCGAGGCCCCAGGATCTAGAATCTCCACATCGTTAAAGACAGATGTCCAGTCTATGAGCTACAGCGCGTACAATCAGCGGGAATCGATATTTTATTGTAATAATAAAATATTAGTTTTTTTCGTTCTTTCTTTTCTTTTGTGTATTTCGATACACTGGCACGTATATAATTTCTTCTTTCCTTGTTTCCACTAAGGATGTGAAATTTGTGGAAATTTGGTGGCGAACAAAGTGATGATGGGTCCAGATTCTGAGAGATGGCTTAAAACCATGAGATCCAAAAGAGAGCCGTGAGTAACAATTAAGTTTTGAACATAATTGGTCTACACGATGATTTTTGAAAACATAGACTTGGATAAAAGTGTTCATGTGAATAGGGAATAGTTGGTAAAAAGACCATTTAAATAAGGCCCTGTTTAGCACAGCTCCAGCTCCATCAAAATCGGTAGAGTTGGTGGAGCACCCTATTCCTAACTCTAAAAATTTATGGAGCTGGAGTTGTGGGTACATTGAGGATGTTTAGTGAGTCATCTTATTTATATTTTTAACTAAAAATATAAACTTAAGTTACTTTATTTTAACCTACAAACTCCATATCTAAGGTGGAGCTGGGAGCTAAAGCTGTGCCAAACGGGATTTAAGTTCAAGATGTTGAATTTTATGAAATGCTCTTGTTCATCACTATGCTTAAGTCTATCTGGATCTATCTAGCTACTGTTGCATATTTTGATATGCAATATGGATAGTCCATATAATGTTAGAGAGGTGAGGGGGTTTTATATATCTAAATATGGATTGAAACACGCATCTTGGAGTTTGAATAGTTATTTTGATGGAAAGATCAAATAGTTTGGCTAGTTCATCAAAAGCTAGTGGGAGCACACATACTTTTCTGATCTTATATGTTGGACATATTATTGATCAGAAATAATATTCCTATGGTTGAATAAGTTAAGTCTTAATTAATAAATAGTTTCTCGATGAAAGTCTTAGGGTAAATTAAAAATTTTGGCATAAAGATCTATAGAGATGGGTCTAAAAGGCTAATTTGATTAAGTCTAAAATATGTGTTGACAACACATTGAATGGATCAGCATGGAAGATTTAGTTTTGGTGTATGTTATATTCAATAGCAAGATTCAGTGTATTTAGATACTTTATGAGCTTTATAAGCGCCAAAGAAGGGTTTTCACGCCTAGTGCATTAAGGTGAATGTCACCGAATATGCAGATATCAATCAAATTCGGGTGAATGTCACTGTATAGTTTTAAAGGAGCATTCTGAATTACTTGAGAAGTATTACGAATATGTTCTTTGTTTTGGGATTCCAATTTTTTATTTAATATTTTAAAAATATTTTTTTGAAAATAGTCGTAGGAAATACGAAATTGCAAACTTGGGCATCAGTCGCCCCTAAGAGGGGCGATCACCCCATGCTCGGGTGATCGGTCCAGTGACCGTTAAGAGGGTAATGGCCCAGGAGGGAGCCGTTACCCCCTGTCGGACCGGACTGAGTCCAATGGGTTCCAGTAGCCAGCACGCGTGGGGTCGGGGCAGCAGACTGTGTTCGTTCGCCACCGGACCCTAGGTTTTCTCTTTCGCCGGAGGTCAAGCCCGTCGATGCAACCTATCGCCCGGTATATTGGCGATCGGTGTAAATGGCCAAAACAAGGGGAGCCAAGCGGGGCTCAAACCCATGACCTCGGGGGAGCGCACGCGCCTAGCTCAACCCTTATAACCAGTGTGTCTTTAGGACTTTCTCATCCATAAGGAACATTAGTTTGTTTTATTCCAAACTGAAATGACTTTGTCACCTTAAAGTAATATTGCACGGGCTATGGTTTTGCAGGTGATTCATGAACATTACTTAGTAATGTATGCATGGGATTTTCCCTCTTTTTTCCTTCTCTTTTCTTCCTCTCCTCTCCTCTTCCTCCTCTCTCTTTTCTTTCCTCTACTTTTCTTCTCCTTCCTTCCTTGGCTTTGGTTCTTGGCTCCGTGAGAGTGGGAAGGAGAGGCAGATGTGCATCCTAAATACCCCCCATCGCCCAATATAGGGGTGATTTGTGACAAACCCAAAATTTTGCATAAATTTTTTTTTCCCGCGCAAAAAACGGCATGAGCATCTCCTAGATTTAAACCCTTACCCTTAGATATACTAAAATTTCTAAAATATCCTTTTGGAATTTCCTAAAAATAAAAAGGAAAAGATTTCCAAAGGATCCTTAAAATTTTTCATAGGACAAGGGTAATTTTATACTTTTATAAAATTCTTGGTATTTTTCTCAACCTATAGAAATTTTCCTCATATTTTTCTGATTTTCCTACAATTTTCTAGAATTTTTACAAGCTTTCTGGAATTAAAAACACACTGGAAAACCTTATTCGGAATTTCGGCTGGAAATCTTCCCAGAGAACACGCGTCGGCTTTCTACTCGCCGCGCGCTCCACTCACCGCCAACTGGGTGTGGGGACCAATTCCTGATAAATCTTATCGGAAAATGTTCCCTCAAAAGCACAATTACCCATGATGCAACAGTGCCAGAGCTGATACAAAAGTTCACTTCATTACATGGGGAGACATTCATTTTTACATAAAATATTACAATTCAGACATCTACTGTACACTTACACTGTTGCACAAGTTGTGAGGATAAGAAAAGCTCTCTAAAACTAAGACTCTAGAAACCAATAATGCCATATTCGTTCAATTCCTCCGCGGAAGATTTCTCAAAATCGTCAGAAGCTGGAAGACCTGAAAATAGATTATATTCCCCCACAAAGTAGGTAAGTACTAACAGTACTTGCAGGTTCTCATTAGGAAGGCTTAACTTACTATATGCAGGAACTTGAAAAGAAGTAAGGCTCATACAGGAACGTAAATGCAATATTATACAGTAGATTTAAGAGACTTAAGATTTAAAAGAACTTTAATAAACTGGTTGAAACATTTTCATCTTTTCATAATACTATCACCATTCTCCACTTTCTACCTGCCTTAAGTAGCGCCATACACCTTAAACTTCTCTTGAAAGCATGAGTTTATTGAATAAGAGAGGCATCACCCAGTTTGACACAACTTTATATACCCGAAGTAGGGTCTATCGATGATTTTGTTATTAGCCCTGCAGGACCTACCCAGCTTTACCCATATAAGAGCTTCTTATATGGATGGGTGGTATTTGTATCATTCTTACTCACTATACTCAAGTTTTTATATGAGCACAGCCTAGTTGCATCCCTTGACAACTGGTACCATTGTAGGTCTTGTATGGCATATGCCCCTCTTGAGCTTTACTAATATTAGGTCCTCGAAGGATATTCCCTGCTCTAAGAGTTACTGGCCTAATCAAACTTCACTACACCTGGTGGCTCATATAAAATTCTTCTCTCGTAACATTCCCATGTCCAGATAAGCATCCCATACTACTTATCCACATGGTAAATGATTGACTTATCCTACTTAATTTAAATATTTTAAAACCTATTCTAGGCTTGAAAGGATGGGGCTAATCAACAATAGGTAGACTTTCTGGTGTTTGTATTTTGGCATGACCATTTTATAACACATGAAATAATAGTTTGGCAAGTAAAGTAATAACTAAAAAGTAACGTAAACATAAGTAATTGAATAGGAATTCAAAGTGCATCAAAGGAATAGAAACCTGCCTCGGTTATGGTTGCTACTAAACTTCTTCTTCTGTTCCATCTTTGATTATCATCTCCGTCCGGAGAGTAGCTTGAGTTTTCAAAGCTTGATCTTCTTCTTCTATTGATCGCGGGTTTTTAATAAAGAGAGAAAATAAGATTTAAATCAATGTAAAAAGGATTTCGGATGCTATGCAAAAATATTCTTTTGAAGGGGTTCCTAGGTTTGGAGGGCAATTGGTATGAGAATGTGGATGGAAGAGTGATTATGATGGCTATGGATAGGATAGAATAGAAGTTGTGAAAATATCTAGTGAAAGAATGGAGATAGATATTTGTCATGTCTTGGTATGAAGGGATAGGATAGAATCTTGGTATATATTGGAGCGAAGTGACTGCGAGATATTTTGAGGTTTACTACGGGATATTATGGTAGTTACGGTTTACGGCGAGATATTCTAGGGTTCACTATGAGATATTATGGTAATTGAGATTTACTACAGGATATTCTATGAGTGGATAGGATTACGAGATATTTATATGAAAAGATAGAGATGGATAGGGTCATGAGATATTTGTACAAAAAGATAAAATTACGGAGTTACGAATGGATAGAGTCACAAAGTTACAAATGATAGGATCATGGAAATTTCTTCTGGAGAATATTTATATTAATATATGATGAAGATTATAAGCTTTATTCTATAAGGTATTTATAGTTTTAGGAATTTTCTAAAACTCTAAAAGAGATAAATTTTATAAATAGAAAGTCTATATATTAAATAGCACTATAAGGTTTTGAAATTTTAGAAAATATCAAATATTGCTTGTGACTTATTAAAATACCTATTTTACATTTTTGTTACTGTTGGGAAGATTTTTGATACAAGTTAGTTATTAATTTTACTTAAGAAATTATTCTTATATAGGTTTAAAGAAAGGAAATGTACAACTCATATATTTTGTAAAATAGTTCTGTATTTGATAATTTCATAAATTTTGTATATATTTGTATTTGTTAGGAAAAAATATCAATTTCACTTTTATTATCTTTCTTATTTACAGTAATTTACTAAATAGCTAAAGAGAGGGTTTAAAATTTAAATTTAAAGTTTGGATGGTTTTAAAAATCTGGAAAAATCATATCTAGATGTAAAACATTATTTTGAACAACTTTTGTGTAGGAACGTTTTGCTAATTTGGACTCTACGGCTTTTAATCTGAAGAGAAACAAAATCGGGAAGGGATGAATAGTGGATTTCTAGGGTTCTTGGGAATCCGATTTGGGGTTTTTTGGTTTGGTTCGGTTTGGGAGAAATTAAACATAGGGTTTTTGTTCCTAGGAGTATAAGGAGGGTTTTGGAAGTGGATTGGCGGGTTGAAGTGGCCGGAGTTGGCCAGTTGACGTGGTCGGGCGGCGGCGGTGATGAATGGATTTGGGGCTTTTGATTCGTGGACACAATTGGTTAAATTGGCTAGTTCTTAAGCTTGAGAGGGGTTTTAGGGTCCTCACCATGCCGTTAGTTGAGCTCGCGCGACCGCAACGCGGCTTGGCGACGTGAAGCGGCCGGCGGCCGAAACAGAGGAATCGCGGGGGAGCTCGCGGCTGTGGCGCGGCACCGGCTCTCCCGCCGATTGCTTCTAGATGTAGCTAGGTGATGATACTACAAAGCTCTAGCCGGCGGCGTTGGACTTAATTTGCCGCGGTTGAGACGAATTCCGCAATGAGGTGGCAGCGGCCGGTGCAATGGAAACGGGGAATTGGAGGCTCCGGTGTCCTATTTATAGGCGCGAATGGACTTGGATAGGTACTCAGGGACACTGAGGAGCGGATGAGATCGAATTGACGATGGTTTTTGCAGGGATTCGGTCCACTCGCCGTGGAGCAAGTGTACGGCGGCCGGATGAGCAATGATGGCGGCAGGGAAGGAGAAATTCCGATGGCATTCTTCGTGGTGACGACATGTGGCACCGATTTTTCCTTGTCTTGGCGTTCAAGGTTGAGTTTGGATCGGTGCAAATGATCGGAGTGGCTGCGGTGGACAAGAAACAGAGAGAACAGGGAGAGAGGGGAAGAAGGGAAGAAGAGAGAGGAAGAAATAAAGGCCTTCAATGGCAATTTGGTAATTTCATGGAGAAAGGTCTCAAAATCAAATTTAGTTTTTGAATCCAAGGTTTGGAATTTAATTAATACGAAATATTATATAAGTGATAATTAGATAAGATTGAAGAAGAGATTTGGGGATTTCAAGCTCTATGGGCATTTTGGTAATTTACCAGTGCGCTTTTTGTTATAAATTTAATGTTTGAAGATAATACATTAATTGAATGCATATTTTGTACTTTATAAAGGATTTATTGAAATTAATATGAAAGGGTCAGGGAAAAGGGTAATTTGGGGATTTTTGTCTTAAAAGGGCGAAATGGTAATTTCATCGATACCTGATGGTTGAGTATTACATTTGTAATATAGTGGAATTGGTTGCTTATAAATGAAAAAGGTTAAAAGAAATAGAAAATTGAATTCTTGTAACATAGGGTGTTGAAAATACTATTCATTATATGAAAACACTATTCATCGTATGAAATATGGTTTTGGTCTCTGAGAATTCATAAAATATATATGATATGAATATGAAATAATAGGTTGCATATTATAAAGGATTTTCTTTATATAAAAATGGTTAAAGTTTCTTTTCTATATGACATGTGGCTTTTAAAAATTATAAATTTGGGAAAATTCTTAAAGGGTAATTTGGGATCTTAAGAAGGATTTGGAAGTGTAGGTAGTGTTCCGAGGAATTTTCATGCACTTTGATGCGCAAGAAATTTTTATAAAAAAATTTCAGGCTGTCACACTAGGACCCATTTGTCAGCCAACCAACCGGAGCAAACTCACGTGCGCGCCACGCCGCTTGGTTTAAGTGAGATCCAACGGCTCCCAATGCGCCACGTCTCCAAATCCAACGGCTGCGACATGTTCTTCCCCGATCCATCGTCGCCGCCCCGCTCTGCTTCGCAGCGCCGCCGTCTCCGCCGTGAAGTTCGCCGGAGTAATCATTACCGCGCGATTCTAAGGCCGTTTGTCCATACCAACCCGACCGAAATTATCCTAGGGACTCGCACTACTTGAGTATCCCCATGGCATGATCGGAAAACCCCTTGCTGGCCCAATCCGCCGTCACCGCGACCCCTGTCCCAAATGCCGCCGGCGTGCCATTGCTGCTGACTTTATTCGGCCCTATCGGCGCCCCGCTCGGGCACTTAACCGTGCCAAAGCCACGTCGTCGTCCTCCATTGCTTAGCGCGTGATCACTAAATGAAAGCAATGAGAGCAGCCCGCCTCGGTGAGAAAATCCCGGCGATCTCACCCGCCCGGGCAAATCAAAACAAATTGCCTCCTCCTATGAATAAAGAATTTACCCGGTTCCTCGAGGTCCGCCTCTAACTTTCACCGCAAGCAACAAGCCTAAAGGTAAGCCACATTTCTTCCATTTCACTCCGCCATCGTCATTTTCGCCAGAGTTCGCCGCCAGAGCGCTCCGATGATCTTTCACCCATGCTTCCAAAAGCAAAAACCTTCCTAGAAACCCCCTAAAGCTCGAGCAACCTTCAATCTCCACTCAAAACCACTACAACTCCGATTTCGTCCTCACCGGCGCTCAATATCCACTGACCATGCTACCATGTCATCCAAGGGTTTTTCATCACTCGGTTTTTGCTTAAAAGTACTTAATATAGATCCTAGTAGCATGTGCACTCCAGAAATTAACCGATTAAAAGCTCCACAGAAGAATTCCAACATGCTCTGTTTTGCACCACCGCTGGACCTCACCGTCCAGCCAACTCAGACCGTCCCGAGCTCCAAATCTGGGGGCAAACAGTTGCTTATACACCAGAGACCAAAAGCCCTAAGGTTAATCGGATCCAAACCCCACAGATCAAAAATCCCCAATTCCTAGAACTCAAGAACCCTAATTTTTTACTGTTCATCAGCCCAGATTTTGAATTTCTCTAAATTAAAGCCCTTAGAGGCCGAATTAGATCTAAGTGCCTATATAAAAGTTTTTCCAAAAGATGTTTTACATCCAAAAACGGTTTTTCCATATTTTTAAATCCCTTCCAAATTCAAATTTAAAATCAAATCTCTCTCTTTTAGAGTTTTAAGAATTCTCAAAAATACAAAAGTTAGCTGTAAAGTTAAACTGATATTTTTCTTAGACAAAAGGAATATAAACAAAATTTTATAAACCTTTAAACTTAAATTTTTAACAAAGATATACCACATATTGGTTTTTCTACTTATAAAACCTTTTTCAAGCCTATTTCCCTAAATAAAGAGTGTAGAAAATTATTTATTGATACTAAAATAGATACTTACTCTTATTTAAAAATAAAACTACTACTTTGTAGGACAATGCTAAGAGATTTGAAAAAAGTCCAAAATTAGTATTATTCTATCTTTAGGAATTTTCTTAAAAAAAGAGAAAAAGAGCCAAAATCCTTAAATTAATAACCAAAATATTTCAAAACCTATAACCCCTACCCAAGCTCCAAATTTTACGTAAAACAATAACCTTAAATCTGGGATTGCTCTAAAAGAAAATTTTCTGCATTATGTTTTAAAAATTCTTCTTAAATATAGTTTAACTATTTATTGTCTTCCTTCTCTAATAAATAGAAGAAGAGCAAGGAGTTATATATTGGGTTGAACCACCTGCAGAGGAGAATTTCGAAGGAGGAAATACTTATATCAATGATGAAGGCAGGTTTCTATTCCTTTGATACATATTGAATTCCTATTTATTTAATTATATATGTATTACTTTTTAGTTATTATCTATTGCCAAATTATTATTTTATGTGTTATAAAATGGTTATGTCAAGATACAAAAGCCAGAAAGCTTACCTATTATTGATCAGCCATATCCTTTGAAGCCTAGAATAGGTTTTGCAATATTTAGCTGAGTAGGATAAGTCAATCATTTGCCATGTGGATAAGTAGTATGAGATGCTTATCTGAACATGGGAATGTTGCGAGAAAAAGAATTTTATATGAGTCGCCAGGTGTAGTGAGTATGATGGATTCAGCCGGTAACACTTGGAGCTGGAAACATCCTTCAAGGATCCAAGCCCGATAAGGCTCAAGTGGGCACATCCCATACAAAACCTACAATGGTACTAGTTGTCGGGAGGATACAACTAGATTATGCTCATATAAAAACTTAGGTATAATGAGTAAGAATGACACAGATATCACCCATCCATGTAACTGATCAATATGTGGGTAAAGCTAGGTAGGTCCTGCAGGGCTGATAACAAAATCATCGATGGACCCTACTTCGGGAATATGAATTTGTGTCAAACTGGGTGATGCCTCTCTTATTCAACAAACTCATGCTTTCAAGAAAAAGTTTATGGTGTATGACGCTGCTTGAGGTAGAATGGTGATAGTATTATGAAAAGATGGAATCATTTCAACCAATTTGTTAAAGTTCTTTTAAGACTTAAGTTTCTTAAATCTACTATATATTATTGCATTTACGTTCCTGTATGAGATTTACTTCTTTTCGAATTCCTGCACGTAGTAAGTTAAACTTTTCTAATAGGAACCTACAAGTGCCGTTGGTACTTACCCACTGTGTGGGAAAATTATATTATTTTCAGGTACTCCTCAAACCTATGGTAAGTGCGAGGAGTTTACTGCTGAGGAACTGGAGAGTTATGGTATAGATTTCTAGTTTACCAGTTTCTAAGAATTTTCTTGCACTCGCAACTATTGCAACAATGGTAATGTAATAAGTACATTAAATACTCTGAGAATAATGGTTTGTAATAATTTTCCTTTTGTAAAACAATAGTTCCTGCCATGGGTATTTTAGACTTTTATATTGACTCTGGCACTGTTGCATCCTGGGTAATTGTGCTTTTGGGAACATGTTTTCGGTAAGACTTTTACTGGGAATTGGTCCTCACACGATCACCCTATACTGGGGCGATTAATGGAACCTACGGAGATGCCTATTGTCCCGCACAAACTAGCCGTTGTAGGCTTGGTCATGGTGGCGAGCGAACACAATCCGCTGCCCTGGCCCCCACGCGCTCGCTACTAGAACCCATCGGACTCAGTCCGATCCAACAGGGGGTAACGGCTCCCTCCCGAGTCGTTACCCCCCTAACGGCAGCTGGACCAATCACCCTTCTATGGGGCGATCGTGATGAGGACATTCCAACCATAGACACGACCACTGTTCCTTCTTCCACTCCATTCGCTTCTTCCCCTTCGACGGGTGCTCCTTCCGCTACTTCATCTTCGTCGCATGGAGGCCTTAATCTAGAAGCTCGGCCTTTTGAGCCCTCCTCAGCGGATCAACGCCTCAAGCCTATGCTTCACGCAACTTTGGTGCCTCATGGACAGCCCAAGTTGCCGTCAAACCCGGTTCGGCCATCCAGGAGCAGCCCTACTTCAAATGGGCGTAACTCAAGCATCCAAAGTCTGTTTTCAACAATCTACCACTCCACGGAAAGCTCAGGAGATAAGCTTTTCAATGGATCTACTCTCATTGCCAGATTCGACCTAGAGCGACGGAAATTCGCAGAACAAGTGCACAAGTAGAACTTTCTCGATGCTACGCCACAGCTGTTTTGGGCCCAAGGCCCATGTATCTTTAGGATTTGGTGGCCACTCCTCTTTTAGTTGCCACAACCCTAGCCGCCCCTCTATATATGGCCGCCTCCTCCTTGCTGCGTTCTTTATGTTTTGTTTAGTTTGATTGTCCCTGTGTGTGACCAACCGAGACGAGTTACAAAACCTCAACCCCTGTTCGTGAGTTTGGAAATTGAAGTTTTGGATTGCTTCTTAACTTTATTCTTACGAGTTCTTGATTGCTAGCAAGGATAAAGGTCAATCGTGTTGGACACGGTTGATAGCGACTTGAGTTGGTGGCTTTGCGATTGTCGGTTCTCCTTTCCGCTGGTTGGTAGCTGAATTCAAGAAGTTGTCATCTCTTAAATCGACGTATCGTTCTCGTTAGAAGATTGGGCCATCCTATTGGCGCATCAGATCGCCCCACCTAGGATGACCGACGCCCAATTCTGCAATTTTATATTTCATACGATTATTTTTTAAAAAAATTTAAATAATATTAAATAAAACAAATTCCCCAACCCAAGCACCAAGCCGAGGATAGGCGCAGCCGCAACCGAAAATTTCTTCGCGGGACTCCTCGTCTCCGCGCTGCCCGACCGGTGGCGGCACCACGCGCAGAGAGTCGCGGCCCCGCGGGGGATGAAGCATCAGGCATGGCCGTGCCGGCGCGCGTGACCATGTCGAGCTCGCCTAGCCCGAAGCCCCGAACGTCGAGCGGCGAGGCGGCGGATGGAGACATGGATGGCACGGCGCGCCGCGGGCGGAGGAGGAAATTTACGCAGTACGCACCGGACAATTCGCCGCTTTGCAGCCTCCACTGCATGCATCTACGGTGGACTTGGAGTATGGACCGGTTATTCTCCGGAGCCACTTGTACCGTTGTACGGGATAGGTTAAGAAAAAAGGTTGTCGTCTTGTCGGGGTCACCGGGATGGCACGAATTAATTAAGAGTGTAAGACTAGCTGATAACTTTGTAATGAAAGAATTATTTATATGTTCACACACATACGCTAAGAGCAATACCTCAGCTGATTATAAGAAATCCATCTTAACTTTTTACTTATGTGGAGGAGAGGAGATGAGAGAGATAGAGGCTGCCTCTTAATGCAAGAGCCGTTTATAGCGGATTCTGAGGTGGATGCATTACTATTACATGTGGGTCCAAATTAATGTTAGAGACAATATTATAGCTAGCACCATTAGAGAGGTTGGCTATTTGCTATCTATAGATAACATGACACTTTCTTATAGTAAACACTATTGGAGATGCTCTAATAGGTTATCAAATCAAAATGATTACAAAGTGTTTGCTTGAAGGTTAGGTCGTTTGACCCCACAATTACACCGTAGATCTGCTCTCAAGTTGAACCGAGGGTGGATCCAACATATAAGTGCCGATTGAGATCTAGCAATTTCAGTGGCTTCGAAAATATTCTATGTAAATCTCGTGTATTAGGCATGTTCTATATGACTTATCTGTTTTTTCTTATCTACTTATTTGCTCATCTCTATTTTCAAAAATGGTAAACTCTTTGATTTGTGAAGCTTTTTTTCATCTCAAAGACACATCTTAAACCTTTTTAAAAAGTCAAACGAAGCATGTCAAAGTCTCCATACTACTTCGAGAAGCTATCAAAATTCAACTTTTCAGCAAATTAGAATACGCTAAAAAGAATAGGGCAAGTATATAAGGATATAAACCATTTTATTACAAGCTATAGCATATTGTAGTGACCCAGCGACCCCATCCACCCATTTTTCTAGATCTGCCCCTAAGTTAAACCCTAAATTATCCGAAGGCTTTAGAATTCTGACATGTGAACTTACTAACTTAGGACCTGCTTGATTCTTTACCACACTTGACCACACTTCTGTGCCATAAAGTATGTCGTACCACAGGTTTTGTGGTGGCCAAAATAAGAACCACACTTGTGGCAAAACTTGGTTAGAAAATGGGTCTATCCTAAACCTTACAGCAAAATAAGCAATAAGCTAACTAGTTATGGCTGCCTAATTTGTGCTGTGGAAAGCTATAGTTTCAGCTGTGGCAAGCTATAGTTTCAAACAAAGCAGACCCTTAGCCTTCCATCTGAGACCATGACCAGCAGTATGACTTCCCCCTTCCTCTTTTCTTTTGCAAAGAGAATCTCGTTTATTTCAACGCTCCAACCGATGCTCTTCAATATTCTTTTTTGAAAGAGATTATCTCTTCTATTCTATTCATAAAGTAATTCCCTCTTCTTTCTCTATACCATTATCTTTAAAGAAATGTTGTTAAAGACACTGAAAAATATAGAAAAAGAATATGCTATAGAAAATGAAGAAGAGAATAAAATAAAGGGAATATGATTGCAAATGGTTTAAGAACGCAAGACGGAGAATGTCGAACGATGCCATGTATGCATCATTGCATGCGAAAAAAAACCGAAACGCAACCGAGAGAAAGCGCTAGACATTTTTATCCAAGTGCATAATGTGCAACTGTGCATTACATTACATGAAATGCAGCTGCATTGCTCTGAACTCAACAGGCAACTCAAGAGCAAGACCCTGACGAAAGCTCACACACACAAACTGACAGTTGACAGGCCTGACAACTGACAAGCATCTAGGACGGTGTTGACACTCACAGCAAACAACCGAGCAATGCAACAATGGACACGCACGTGGTAAGAACCCTAGGAGCAAGGCAACCATACAAAAAGGAAAAAGGCAAGATGCAAACGAAAAAACAGAGCCAGTGACTCTGCTCCCACGGTGACAATGACCCAAGCAGGTCTCGCTGCCGACGCCTCGCTTCTACCTGGTGGGCATGTTCCGGGGCTCGGCTCAGCTCGACGGCCACTCCCGGCGAATGTCGAAGGTGTAGTTGATCTCGAGGTAGCACTTCCGGTCGTCGTCGAGGAACTGTCGGAACAAGAACACATTGGCAATTTGGCATTGATCCCACAAGCTTAACTGTTACTGTCTGAATTCTGGAGTGAGTAAGCTTTGTGAAGATGTGCATCCGTTTACCTTGGTCCTGGCGGAGTAGGATCCCCGAGCAAACATGCCGGACGGGGTAACCTCCTCGGGCGTCACGTACGTGTACGGCTCCAGCTGGGGGCTGAACGTGCCGAGCATCTCTTTGGCGCTGTCCACTGCACACGGGCGCAACGAGCAAGCCATGAATCCGGGTCACCTGTCTGGTCCTACGAGTGCAACGGACGTGCACGTGTGTGCCTGTGAAGGGCTGGCCTAAGGCCTATGTGGGTTGTGCGTCCCATAGGCCCTCAAATTTTGACAGCCCACGAAGCCTATCAAATAAGTACAAAATAACATCTAGTTTGGTCTATCTCCTAGGACTCAAATACACACGTCTTAGGCATCGGTTGACATTTTTGTGTCTCTTAGAGCATCTCTGGCAGGAGCTGCAAAAACAATGTTTAGAGCATCTCCAGTAGGAGATGCAAAAATGATATTCATTTAACTTTTTAGGAATAGAGTCTGTTAGAGAAAAAAATCTTTTAGAGTGTAGTGTAAAGTGTGAAGTAATTTTAAAGAATGGATGAAGTTTATATGAAATAATGTTATAAAGAAGAAATTTGAAGTCTTTACTAGAGATGCTTAATGTTATGCTTTAGAATTTCATTTAAAATTTTATTTTACTTTCACACCAAATGCTCAAAATACTACGACTAGGGCTGTGTGTGGGATTTGAATCCTCTACAGTTAGTTAACTATCGCTGACATGTGGGCCCTAGCAGCACACAGTCCCACATGTCAAAGATGTTGCGGTCGTGGAGTCGACTATGGAGGATCTCATTCCCTATGTGTTTTTTTAGGTAATGAAAGTAAAACTTTCAATCTCTACAACAACTATGGAGTCAACTATGAAGCAAGAATTCATAAAGACATCCCATTCTGTGTGCGTATGGTGTAAGTTTGTGCATACGTGTACACGCTTAAAAAAAAGTTCCTACTGTGCCTAGGCGGCGGCACTGGTTGGAATGTCAGATGCAGAGACTGGTCGTTGGGATTTCAGTCACCTTTGATGCCGGTCTTCCAGACGGCGTTGGTGTAGCGGAGGCCGGATACGATGTTGTTGCTGACGGAGAAGGTGAACTTGAGCCTGTACAGGTAGCCTTCCTTGAGGGTGAACCACACCCCCCTGGCGTTGGGCTCCACCGGCAGCGGCAGGAAGATGTCAGGCCGGCCGGGCGACAGGATGGACAGGCTCATGATCTTCACGTCCGGCTCCAGTGTCTCTGCAGCGATTAAGCCCGATGGATTCAAATCGTAGATAGAAAAAATTAAAATTTTATTGCATCCAAATGGGCGAAATTTCTTGCATCCAAATTGGAATGTTTTAAATTTCAAATTCTAGTGGAGGACAGGCAGCTGCCGGATGGTCAGTTTGGTTAAACCAAAAGTATGCAAGGAAATTAGTCTCAAAGAAAGGCTTCCGTGAATTATGCCCTGCAAAATGCGACGATCTAGCACCAAAAGTAGCACTACATGCTCAATCAGGATGCATTATTCCCCAGATATATCACTTTTCAGGGTAGGAAGAGTCGCATCGAGTTATAGTTCGAGGGGCCAGGGCTCATCACCATCACCATCACTGATCTATTGCCGAAGACGACAATATAACCACGGATCATGCACGGCAAGATACAGGACGTCAGGACCTGCCAAACCAGTGCATTCAAGAAAAACAATGGGGCTCCAGACTTTTACCTCTGAAATGATTAGCATGAAAAGACAGGCCGGCCGGCCGGCCGGCTGGCCTATGCAGCAGAGTCCACCACCTTTTACTTACTTTTATGTGTTTTCTACACAGCACGAACCAGATTACCAGACGCATGGCCGGTGCATGGTGTCATTGACAGAGAGCCATGGAACGGATCAACCACGGAAGGTTACAGACAGTTCACGGGACCATCTTGGCACGGCGGTGCTCACATGCAGAACTGCTGCATGTGCCGGCCGGCGGCCGGTGCCATTAAACAAGATCGCAAGGACGACGAGCCAATTAAACGCGAGCGACGATTTTGGCTACGAACCTAGCTCTTGGTGCTGTGACTAGTGATTCTGTGGCTGTGTGAGTGAAGGTTCAGTTTACCTCCCACGGAGTTCAAATCCACGCTGCCGAGGAGCTGCTCCTTCCACCTCCTCAGGCTCTCGTCGTCCTGCGAGCGCGTGGAGCCCCCAAATCAAGAAACGCATGGATAAAATCGCACTGGCGTCTTCGTGCGATCGAAAATGTCGAAGGAAGAATTCGGGCGATGGTGCAGTGCAATGGCGGGCGTACCTTGTCCTTCTCGAGCTGGTCCTTGATGCTGACCCTCGGGCCGAGGTCGATGGCCTCGGAGACCTTCTCCTCGTCCTCGTCGTCCTCCTCCCCGGCGTCTTTGCGGCAATGCGGCGCCTCGCCGCACTTGCCGTTCGCGGCGCCGGCGCGGGCCCCGCCGTCGCCGTGCTCCAGGGTCGCCGCCCTCTCCTTCGCCTCCTCCGGCCCGGCGGCGATGTCCTTGGAGCAGGAGATGGCATCCACCGCCGACGACATCGTCACCGCCGCTGCACAGAGCTCGCACGGTGGCGGTGGCGTCGACCGACCAAGCCAAGAACCAAGAACGGGGAAGCGCAGAAGGACCGGACCGCGCGCACGGAGACAAAAAGAGAAGGAGCGTGGCGAAAGCGAGGGCGGGATGCAGAGGAGCGAGAGAGCGCAGGTACCAAGACGCAGGGGCACCAAAAAGGAGAGAATGCGCGAGAAACGTCGAAGCAGATTTGTACAGGGAGAAAGGAGCGCGGCGCAAGGCTCCAAAACGAGGGCGCGCGCACACGCGGAGCAGAGAGAGGAGAGAGATGGTTGGATCCAGCAATGGCAGCGCGGCAGAGAGGATAAGGAGGTTTTAATTCCTCTGTGTCTCTGCGGACGAGGAGAGGGGAGGAGACCGGGGAGGGAGTGGAGGTCACGACTGGTGCAGCCTCTGGTGGTATGGCAGCAGCACGACTGTAGCGTTAGTTAAGGCGACGCCGTTACCAGCCTACCATAGCTGGTTTTGTAGGTGCCTTGGCTGCAAAATAATATGAGTTGAGTTTAGAGCTGATCGATTGATTAACTATCGCGTGTCTGTCTCAATGAACTTGTCCTGGCCATTGAGCATTGGGCTGTAGGGGCACTTTTATTGTTGTAACGGTGGTCGCTTCTGTAGCTGATAACTAGAATAAATCGTTAACATAATGTGTGTGTGTATTCTTGATTAGTGTAGAGGCTGAGAGGTACTTTTCTTGTATGGAAAGAATGAATTGTTATCACGGAGGTAATTGACGAGAAAAAAGAACATAATTGCTTCATATTAAACAAATGGTTTCTACACTAGAAATAAGAAGAAAAAAATCCCAGCAATATGTGGTTTCTGTTCAGAGAAGATAAGCTGAGGAAGGAGAATAAAATTAGTTGTTTCATATAGGGCATCGAAAAAATTGTATCGATATTTTTCTATATGATGTGGCATCCATATAAATGATTTATAGAAGATTTTTTTTAATTGTGATTTATAGAAGATGTTGGTGGTGATTGAAATCCAATTCACTGTAGAATCGATATGATTTGGACTGGCAGTTTGGCCTGCATTTACCCTGCTGGATCTTACTGATGGGGCATGTAGAGATCTGGCTGGGAACTAAACTATCCCAGTGTCCACCCTGCCGATCTTTGTCTCAAGATGTTGTCGTCGCCTTGTCCAGTTAGCTCGGCCCCGTCCATCACGCTCCAATCAGAGATCTGCACCGTAGGCCGTTCCGTGCGGCGTGACCGTGTGGTGCATTGATGCTCCATCAATTGGGGCCCCTGATTGCCAGCACATTTCAGTACTATCGGCTGAGCATTATGCAATTTCACGCTTTTCAGCAGCGAGTAGCCTCTCGAACCATCACTACGATTTGTCTGCCCAACAGGCAAGTGTTGCGCCAAATTTGCCCGCCCTTTCAGCCTGCTTTTAGGCGACTAATCAAGTTTTTTTCCCCACCAGAAGATTCATGAGGTGCCAATGATTTGCAGATTGCAATCACATAATTTGTATGATTGTATCAATATAACTATCAAAGGAAATAGAGGCATGTCCAGCTCACAAGATGCAATAAAATGGTACCACCGGCATTAGATGGAGCCAGGTAGTATCAAACTGTTTACTGACAGGGGCGGAGCTTCATTGGGGCCAGGCTGGGCCCGACCCCCCTGTAAATTTTTTTTTAAAAAATCAACTAGTAGTAGTACAGTCCAAAAACGAAGCTGGCCTGCTAATTGGCCCCCCCTACTTCTAGGGTTTGGCGAGACGAGCGCGGAGCGCAGAACGGCAGAGGCAAAAGTTATCTACAATTTGATTGATAGATTGGTCCGCCTACTTATTACTTTTTCAATTTCTACATCTAGCGTTAAAAGAGTATTTTCATGCTTGAAGATTGTTGAGACAAGGCTGCGCAATAGGATGGAAGATGACTTTCTTGCCAATAGCTTGGTAGCAAACATAGAGGGTGAGCTGGTAGATAAGTGCAGCTATGATGATATTATTTTGGAATTAAAGAAGCTAAAGAAGCGAAGAGCCGATCTATAGTGAACTGTCTGAACTGGTCCAATGACTATAAGGCAATGAGCTAATAGCTCATTTTGTTTTAAGTACAAGTACTTGTACTGTTATACATGTCTTTTGTAAACCAGCTAGTAGGGATGAAAACGGAGCGGATCATATCCGTATACGGTATCCGTTTTTAGAGAAATGGCAACAGATTCTAATATCCGTCGGATACGAATACGAATAATTATTCGGATCGAACAAGCGAATACCAAAGCGGATATGAGGAAGGTGCTATCCGACGGATACGGAGCGGATACAGATATCCGGTTGGAAAAGTGAACCGGATATCCGATGACTCAGCAGGCCGCTGGTCAGCCCACAAGGCCACAATCCCTAAGGCCCCAACGGCCCAACCGACCCACGGAACTAGCGCCCCAGCCAGGCAGCCACAACTCAACTCATTTGTCAACCCCAGAAGGAGTCCTCACTCCTCAACCGCCGGCTAGCTACCGTTCTATAAGTTTTGTTATGTTGGTGAACTATGTACTCTAAATCATAATATTTTATGTTAAAATTTATGTTTTGTCGTTTACATACTATCCGACTAAATATTCAGTTTCGTTGCCATTTTCGATCCGACTCTGATTACTATCCGTTTTATTATTATCCGATATTGATTCAATATCCGATCAATTTTCAAACTATCCGTATCCGCATCCGGGTGAAAAAATATGAGCGGATATGGAAATATAACTATCCGACCGAATCCGCTCCGTTTTCATCCCTACCAGCTACCGGCAACGGTAAGCATGTTAATATGTTATCAATCTAAAATTCCCCTATTCTCCTAAGACTATTTATTGCTTACTGCTTAGCACTTGCATTGTTTATGTCATTCATTTTCTATATTTTCGACTCTATGCTTTGCCCCCCCTACATTTTCGGCCAAGCTCCGCCACTGTTTACTGAGTCCCAATTATAGCTACTATATACAGAGAAACAAAAGGAATGTTGGATTTCTGTTCCAGACTAAAATGTGATTATGGCAATTATGCACAAAATTGCTGGATCCGCTCTTGCAGACCTTGGCTGTTAATTTTACTTTTGGATCACAGGCGGTTTGTCGTGTATGTTCAGAAGATCTAATTCTCTACCATATGTCCATATGAACTGCAGTTTAGCAAATTGAAGTATCTATAACGAGGATTTGTTCAAAACAGCAAGTTGTGTTCTGCTGATGAACTCATCCACAGGCAGAGTACCAATCTCCCCGTTATGCCTTGACCTGATAGTGAGGGTGTTGGCTTCAACTTCTTTAGGACCCACAACTGCCATGAGCGGCACTTTCTGTGTTTCAGCATTCCTTATTAGTTTTGGTAGACGCTCACCATGGCAGACCTCAGCACGAATACCTCTTGATTTCAGATCAGAGGCCACCTTGTTACAGTATTGTAACTGAAAATATGAAAAGATGATGTCATGGCTAACTAGTTAATGCTAAGTAAGGCGAACATCTGATTTGTATGTGATCTTCATATATCTCACAAATAGAAAAAAAAAATTTACTAGAATCCCATTCTAATCAAATTTAATCTGTGTTCCTCAATAAAATCAAACAACGATGAAATACAAAGGTATGCTCATGGCTTGCTTAAGGTTGTTCAGATAGATAATATCCGTTTTATGCTTTGCACAACCTAGAAAATAGTAATGCAGAATAAAAGAAGCAAACCTCATTGTCTGTCACTGGTAGAATTCGAGCTTGGGTTGGTGCGAGCCAAAGTGGAAAATCACCAGCATAGTGCTCAATGAGGACGCCAAAAAAGCGTTCCAAAGATCCAAGTACAGCTCTATGAACCATGATAGGTCGTTTTTTCTCAGTGTTTGAATCGACATAAGTAATGTCAAACCGTTCAGGCAAATTGAAATCAACCTATCACATATGAAAATAGAATGTTATCATATACCATTGTTTTCCTGAATTTGAGTACTTCCTAGAAAAATATATAGTTTACCTGCACAGTGGAACATTGCCATTTCCTTCCAAGAGCATCTTCAATTTTTAAATCAATTTTTGGACCATAGAAGGCACCTCCACCTTCATCAACCTTGTACTCCCAGCCTTTATCATCTAATGCATTTTTCAGAGCAATTGTTGCCTTTTCCCATATGTCGTCACTGCCAACAGATTTCGCTGGCCTGGTTGAAAGGTTTACCTCATAATAATGAAAGCCAAACTGCCCCAGTATTTGTTCAGTAAGATCAAGAACACCTCTAATTTCATCTTTTATCTGGTCCTCTAGACAAAATATGTGGGCGTCATCCTGCATAAAAAAAAAAGTAGTTTAATAAAGTACTTCGGCACATTAAAACTAGTAAAGACCCTCTAGTGCTATACTTGCTAGTAAAATGTCGAGAAAATTGCAATGTAGCCCCCCCCCCCCCAAATTTGCAGAAATTCTCACTTAGCCTTCCGAACTTGCATTTTACTTTCTCGGCCCCTAAATTTGTCTCCGTTTGCACGGTTGCCCCAAGACACTGACATGGCAGCCTAAATGTCCGTTAAACACCAAGGTGGATGCCATGTCACCATAAAACACTGAGATGGCTAGCCACACATGCAATTAAGGATGATGTGACATCCATTTAAAAATTAAAATATCAATTTTTTGGGAAAAAAAAAATCAACTTCAATTTTTTTTTTAAGAGTTCCAACTTCGAATTTTCAAAATAGTTGTACGTGTGGCTGAGCGACATGGCATCCACCTCAGCGTTTAATGGACACCTAGGTTGCCACGTCAGCGTTTGATGGGAGCCCTAACGGTTTTGAGGCAACCATGCAAATGGAGACAAGTTTAAGGGGTCGAGAAAGTAAAATGCAAGTTCAAGAGGCTAAGTGAGATTTTCTGCAAGTTTAGGGGTTACAGTACAATTTTCTCTAACATGTCAAACTAATAGCCATAACTTAAGGATATCACATCTATAATTCAAAAAGCAACATATAGAACTGGGTTTGTGGGGGTTAGGGGTGTCAACCTTTTCTTTCTAGGACAGAAGAAAAGATACCTATCGACTTCTGGTTGCTGGCCAATGGCGTTATTTAGGCAAACATACTAGATGAATTAAAAGTTGTTGAAACTAGTTGAGAGAAAAAGAAGAAGAATAAATGCATGGCAGTACTATAAAGCAAGTGTCATATTGAGAAGAAAAACAGCGCCTTTCACAATCTACAATATAATTTCCAGTGATCACGGAAACAGGAAAACATTATGATGCCATCAAAGAGAAAGTTGAAGGGAATCAAAAGGAAGGAAGCACCTGTGTAAACCCTCTTACACGGAATAGCCCATGCAGACTACCAGATAGTTCATATCTGTAGACAGTTCCAAGCTCCGCCACTCTGATGGGGAAATCCCTGTAGGAATGTAGCTTTCGCTTGTACACCAAGATGTGGTAAGGACAATTCATGGGACGAAGCTGATACATCTCATCTTCAACGTCCATTTGATTGTACATGTTCTCTTTGTAGAAATCCATATGTCCACTAATCTTCCATAGATCAGCCTTTGCAACATGGGGGGTGTACAATAGATCATAATCATGTTGCAAGTGAATTTGTTTCCATGAGTCCTCCAAAATGTGTCTGATAATAGCACCTTTTGGATGCCAGAATACTAAACCCCCACCAGCATCTTCCTGTAAAAAGTTCATAGGCTTATAGTCACTACTGGTAAAAACAAAGCCACCTATGCACAGTATATAAGTTATATTTAGAAGTGGCCTGGGTACTGGCACCATAGAGTATTTTGAACCATTGGAATATGAACAAAACTGCATTGAGACTGGCGGCCATAAAAAATAATAATGTACACAATAAACATCAACAGATTTTGGTGGCTGCACAATTGCAGATTTGCAGTAAAACAAAATTCTGGTACAGCTTGTTTGTTCGAGCATGGTAATGGCAATCAGAGTGAAGAGACCAATTTAATCTTCAAATCTTGTACTGGAACACATCATTCTAATTATGTGGACTCAATGAAATATTGAAATGTGCTTTTTTGTAAGCTCTAATTATATGTAGAGGCCATGGACTTCCCAATGCATGGATGCTAAAATGATACCATGAGACTACTTGACTATCATGTACTCAAATCATATTCGCTTGTAAATTCCAACAATATATAGAAATCACGGACTTCCAATGCATAGATGCTAAAATGGTAATTAACTACTATTTATTATCATGTGGTTTCTCAAGGAAGTTTCAGAAGTAAGGGTATACCTGTATGGAGAATAGATCAAGATCCTGACCTAATCGTCGGTGGTCACGGCGCTTGGCCTCCTCCTTGAAGTGGATGTAAGCCTTCAGTTGATCTTCAGTCTCCCATGCAGTCCCATATATTCTTTGTAGCATCTGGTTATTCTCATCACCTCTCCAATAAGCACCAGCAACAGATTCAAGCTCAACAGCTCTTCTATCAATTTGTCCAGTAGACTCGACGTGAGGGCCAGCACAGAGATCCCACCACTCTTCCCCTACATGACACAACAAATTATTGAACGCAAACATAAAGTCCACCAGCCCAAGTAAAAAGCATCAGAGAAACAATGTTCAAATCAAATAGTAGCACTAACCAATGTGGTAAATTGTTATAGGTTCTTCCTTAATGCTTTCCAAAATCTCCAACTTATAAGGCTCATTAAGCGTTTCAATCCTCTTTTGAGCCTCTTCCCTGGACACCTCCTCCCTCACCAATGGGAGGTTTCGTCGGATGATCCGGTCCTACCAAGGTAACATGACAGACAAGTTAAAAACCCTCATCCAGCAGCTTAAGTATTCATGCTCGGATGCGGTAATGCAGGCTCACCATCTCCTTCTTGATCTTCTTGAGGTCCTTATCTGTCAGAGGTTCCATGTCAAAGTCGTAGTAGAAGCCATTGTCTATCCAGGGTCCTATGGTCACCTTGGAGTTGGGGAACAGCTTCTGGACAGCCATGGCCATCACATGGGCACACTACAGCAACAACTATGCAACCGAAATTAACCAACACTTTTACACCTGAACACTAACAAGTCAATGAATTGAGCTACAAATGAATGGGTTAACTCTATGGCGAGACCAAATTAACCACAAGACTATAGTTCAACACTTCAATTCATCGAGAAAAAACGGATGCCAGTTCAAGCACAGACGGAGAAATGAAGGGCAGCAGTAGCAGTACGGTGTGGCGGATGCGGAGCAGGCGGCCGGATGATTCGTTGGTAGGGAGCACGACCCGCGCCGGCGCCGCCTCCTCCTCCTCCTTCTTGGTCTGGGTCTCCTCTTCTGCGGCGTCGGTCGCTTCCGTTGCCGAGGGTGAGGCGGTGGAGGAGGAGCGGACGGCAGTGTGTGGGAGCCTGCAGGAGGAGAGGAATTTGAGGGAAGGGAACCCACGCGGGGAGGCGGCTGTTGGAGCGTGGCGCGGCGAGGAGCGGAGGGCGAGGTGGCGGTGGTGGGAACGGAGCAAGGGAGCTGAGAGAGTCGCCATTTGGCTCGGGCTGCGGCGAGCTCCGGGAGCGTGTGGCGGGCGTTCCTTCCTCAACCCGGGTGGGTCGTTGGATATGGCACAACCGCGCAGTTCACAGTATGCTGCACCCAGCGGCCCAAGACCGACCAGGTGTGAATTTCACTTCAATCAATCCAAAATTTTATGAGATCAATTTCAAATGGGTAGGGCAGCGTATTTGGCTTTTTTAAAACGCAGGAATATGCAACAGAATCAATTCAAATTCTTCCAAGCGGGTAGGACAGCACAAAATATTGCTACATGTTTCCAATGAAGCGAGTCATACGAATCCAATGCAGATTTTATGAAGCACGTGCTACGGCTCAGACCAGACATCGGATGCGATAATTCTAGCTAAGTAACAACTACAGGCTGGAACCACCAAATCACTTGCAAGGAATAAAGATTGCAACCTGGAGCAACGGACAAACAATAAAACTCATTGAATTTTTCACCGAGGACAATGTATGGAAGGAAAATTGCCCGCGACAGACAGCTGGCAGGGCGCAGACTTAACTCAAACTCAACGTCTCAACCCTACGATGGTGTAAGTTTTGGAGATTGATTCCTCCAACTATGACAGTTTTCCCCCACAAAAAATGAATGTTGGGAGAATCCTCCCTCTACATGAATCATTATTTTCCATGTTAAAAAGGCAAAATTCACTGTTTCCAGACAGGGGCAGGATCGGGAACAGACTTTCTTGTTCGTCATCATTATTCTCCGCTTAGGCGCCGCCAGAGCCATACTTCTTTCCGAAGAAGAGGATCTGGAGCTGGTCATAGCCAGAGAGCACACCGGCACCAGCAATGGCACGGAGAATGTTGGCACCAGCACCCTTGAAGAGGGACTTGGCACCTTCATTCTTCAGAATCTGTTTAAAAGCATCCATTGAGCTCTTGTACTTGACAGCCTCTCCAGAGGTCATCATCATCCTTCTGCGGACAGTATCAATGGGGTATGATGCAAGACCAGCACCATTGGTGATAAGCCAACCAAGAGCGAAACTTGCAAAGAAGTTGTCCTAAATAACATGAAGATGTATAGGGTTATGAAGGGATCAACAGAACTTTGGTCAAATACAATTTACCGTTAAGAGAGAACTGGAGCAAACCTGGAGATTGCCAGTGAGAACAACTGGCTTCAGAGAATCATACATTCCAAAGTACAGACCACGGTAGACAATGATTCCAACACAAGAAATGTTGAATCCACGGTAAAGCCCAGCAATACCATCAGATTTGAGTGTCTTGCGGTACACATCCACAAGGCCATTGAATTGCCTATCACCTCCCCCCTTGGCTGCTTTTGCATCATTGGCCAGCCTTGTCCTAGCATAGTCAAGGGAGTACACAAAAAACAGGGAGGAAGCACCAGCAGCACCACCAGAGGCAAGGTTGCCAGCAAACCACTTCCAGTAACCATCCCTATCTTTCTTAAAGTTGAACAGCCTCTTGAAGTAATCCTTGAATGCAAAGTTCAAGGCCTAGGAGATGGACAAATTGACAGTGATTAAAGCATGAAAGTACTTTGATGCGAAAGATACAAAAATGATATGCTGGTAATATAGTATATGTATAAACATAGTAGAACATAAGGATGTGAACTAAGATTTCTTAAAGTATATGCAGACCATTGAGATGTTTACATGGGAGCTGCAATAAGCAGCATAACATTGTTAAATAAGCTACTCCCTCCGTCTTTTTATATAGGTCATATTTTGATTTGAGGAAGTCTTTGAATGATACTTTGAACGTTAAAATTCTCTTATTATATATTATCAATTTATACAAAATTATATTGTATCAGAAGCAATTTGAAATATAAATCTATTGATATGCTTTTTGTACACTAAGGATGCATATAATTTGACTGTTCTTGGTCAAAGTTTACAAAGTTTGACTTTTTTTGAATCAAAATACGTCCTATAAAAATAAATAAACGGAGGGAGTACTAAATTACCAGCGTGTGCAGCAATTCAAATAATTTAGGGTAGCTATTTCATCATATAATGCATCATTCAAGTGTGCAGCAACAACTTTTACACTATCTACCACAATGGCTATACAAGATATAGAAATGTCTGCTAAAAAGGATGACATATTAAAGAAAGGAACGTTACCTGAGTTGGGAAGTAGCGGATCACATTTGCAGTGTTCCCCCTCCACAATGAGGCAAAACCTTCATCCTTGATTGTGCGCTTAAAGCAGTCACCAATACCCTTGTATGGCTCTGAGAGCCTTCCAGCCTTGATCATTTCATCCTGGTTCTGAATAAGCAGCTTCACACGTTCAATCGGAGCTGCAGCAGTCTTTGAAACTGCAGCCGATACTCCTCCCATGAGGAAATCAACAGCAAAGTTCTTGCCACCTTTCTCAGCTGGTGCATTTGCAAAAATTGGAGAGGATGACACCACTGGGACATTGATGCCACTGCTGACAGACATTGAAGGACTCCAAAGGCTCTGTGTCATGTAGCTCTTTGTGGTAAAGCGTCTTTCATAGAATGAGACTGAAGGGCAGATGTTACGGGCCCGTACACCTTCAGAGAAGCTGGAGCCAAGGTGGAACTGGCCACCGAACTTTTGAAGGACAGTCGGTTGGCTAGCCTGGTCCGCCATCACCAACAAAAAATGTCCTGAAAAGCCCAACAATTAAGCCCAACATTAGAGCAGTAGAACAACAGTCATCCTGGGACGAAACTCTCACAAGATCTACCATTGAATATAACTTATCAAACAAAATTTGTATTTTACAGAGCTGAATTTGGCCCACTTGAAAAATAGACCTGTGAGTTCTATGTCAAAGAAACTGCAGCCCCAACCTATTAAATAACAGGCAATGTGTATAATAATTTGGAGTTTGAACATATATTAAAAAGAGCAATATATACTGGTACAATAGTAGCTAAATATAGCTATTTAAAGAGAAATTCAACAGATACTCAAAGGTAGCTTTGGATTTTCCACCAGACACATTCAATAGGGCAATATAGCCATTGAAAGAGAGATTCAACCGATACTCCTGGGTAGCTTTGGGTTTTCTATTCCTGACACATTCAATAGGGCAATGGTATACTGAAACTACAGTGGTTAGATCAAGCCCAAACAACTACTTTAAACAAGTGCATCTACAACAGTAAAAAAGATGTACTCAGGTCTAAGGTTGCATAAAAAATGCATGATCCCTGACCTCTAACAGTAAAAAGATGCACTCGGTTTGTGTTAGGAAAAAGAAATGCATCTGATCTAGGACAGGAACAAGAATAATTCACTATAGTCAGCCATCGTCTCGATGCACTGCGAAAAAGTTATGTTGTGTGCCCCAAAGGCTGGTGTCTCCTACAACCAGGGACATTCATTTGACCAAAGCAAAAAAAGATACCAACATCTTTACACATCAAGCTCCACCAAAGCACGAGCAAGTCGAGCCTTTCAATTGTTCAACAAACAAATCAGAAATCAGATGAAGGAAATTTTCACACGGATGCAACAGATCGGGATCCTTTTCCATGCGTATTGTACTGTGGCACCTAGTCAAATCGATAAAAAAAAAACATTTTTCTCCTCTTCTCTTGGATCGGGTGGCTGCCATCAGATCAGACATCCGAGAGCACACGATACGACCAGATCTAACAAAAGTCGCCCTCAGAGACCAGTAAGAAACAAGCAACGGTTCAAAACGCAACCTTTTCTCCCTGACCCACGGCCCAATTCTCCCCACCAGACCAATGGCCTCCCGATCTACAGATTCCGAGCCAACCGCACGACGATCTAAATGTTCTAAACCGAATTACATACGAGACTCACAAGATAAACATAAACCAACAGATCTACGTCGAAACGCAAGAGATCTTGAACCAAGAAACTAAATCGAACAGCGAAGCCTCCTTACCAGGGGAAGAACACACCCGATCTGAACCCTCGAAGCGTCAGACTACCACCACGACAGACAGGGGAACCGGATGAAAAGAAAACGGAGCAAAACGATCCGGGGAAGCGAGGGGCAGACAGATCTATATATAGCGCGGCGGGGGTCTCGATCTACCCCGCAAATAGGCAGAGAAGCGAAGGAATGGAGGAGGGGGAGCTTGCCAGCTTGGCAAGGACGCGACTCACCCGTCTGAACCGGAGGCGAGGCGATGTCGTCCCAAACTCGGCGGCTCCGCTCCTCCGATCTTTCAGAGGCAATCGAGGCGCAGCGAGCAGGGGATGTGTATATATAGTGCTTGCCTAGGGTTGGGCGAGGGGGTGGGGCTTTCCTGGAAACGATGCGTGCCATTTTATATCCGTCCACCGTGGTATTGGCGAGGTGGCCAACGGGTCCTCCCAAGTGGGAGAACCAGACCGGCCGGCACTGTTCACCAAGACAGGCCGGTCCAGTTCGTTTAACCAAATTGAATTTAGGCACCGTTTTTTTTTTTTTTAGCGGACGGCCAGCGGTTGGCGGTTCGCTACAGTAAAAAATTTTCAAAAAATTATAAATTTGCTATAGTAAAACCGCCAACCGCCAGAAACCGTCGAAAGAAACAGAGCCTTAGACTGAGGCATCGGTCATTGGGCAATTGGTTCGGTTCATATATAGGCTTTTGGTTGCGCTTCTCATGAGCTGGCCGCTTTTACTCAAATTAATGATGGGATACGGGATACATAGATGCAGAGACAGTGTTTGGTTGAGTGTTTAGTAGGCAGGTATTTTGAAATTTATATAGCAAGTGTGGTCTAGTTTTGTTTGAAAAAATGTCAGGAACCCATTTTTGAAATCGATTCGGTAATCAGAGATGCTAATCAAAAGATATAAATAAAAAAGAAAAAAGAAAACTTGTGCAGAACACGAGGCTGCCATGCATGGTTTGCTATTGTGGCTGACTGTGGCCCCTTGCGAAGAATACGAGGTTGTCGTACGCTGCATCCAAAGATACGTCCATTTTCTCCGTATCTTCAGAGCCAGGCTGCATGGAGAATCTTGCATCCAGAGAGACAGGCTCAAAACTAGATGCATGCAACCAAACATAAGGAAAAAATAAGAATCTGTATTTGTAGATGTAAATCTCTGTGCATGCAGACAACCAAACAGTCCATGGTGATGATCGGGCCAGGTACATTAACCCACATTTTAATTAAATATATGATTATTTTCTTATGATATGTAATTATTTCTTCATTTTATAGCACATGTTTATTAAATATAATTATTTTCTTATTTTTTTATATATTATTTATAAGCTAAAATGATTTGGCCTATTTGTAACCAAGCCAGCCCTGTTCGGCCTGATTATTGTGCGAACCGTGCTTAGATCAAGACCCCAAGCCGTTGGTCCGTTAGGCCCAGTTTGTAGAGTGAACCGGGCAAGCGGGTCCGAACCGACCACAGCGATGCAGAGAGTCATGTTGTGCTACCGCGCGCTGGAGATCTGCGACTCTGCGCGATTCGATGCGTCTGCGGGTTAATGGGAGCGGTCGTCTGATCGGCCGGGGCCGATGGATCGGCGGCCCATGCGCGCGGTTGCCCATGTAGGGATGGGGATGCAGCCCGTTCCACGCCGAGCTTTTCGATTCCCTCGATACGACGATCCGTTGCGCATGGCCACACAGCGAACGACAGTTTCGTGCGGCTAGGAGGCGTCAGGATACACAAAATCAAGTTAGATTTCATTAAAAATATATATTTCAAATTTTATAACCAGCGGTAATTTTTTAGATTTCGCTAAAAAATAGAATTCTAAATTCTATTATCAGCAATTACAGATTAAAATGAAATTCCGCTAAGTTATCGAGATTCCAAAAGAAAATCTTGAAATCCTAACGCATTCAAAACTTCAAAATCCTAAACAAAATTTCTTATAATCCTGCTCAAGCCAAATCCCCCAATTTAAATTGATGATTTGGAGTTGCGGACTGGTTTCTACCGCAAAATACCTGACCTCGCTAAATCACAGAATCCCGCGAATTTCTTTTCCAGTATTTGAAACCCTGCTGTCCATACCCGATGCGGCGGGGGCACGATGGGTGGGTGGCACAGCAGATCATCATGGAACTTTGTTTAAAAAATGGGTTGGTAGCATGGCGATGCCGTCGTGCACTAGTGTTTGGCTGGTCAGATCGCACGAGCGCAAGACTTGGGAACGTCACGCCGGTATATGGAAAGGGACAGGGATGGGGACGGGAAATACACGGAACATGGGATGGTGTGGTGCGGTGTCTGCGGGACGAAACGTGCAATTGGGCGGCGAGCAGCCTCTTTTTCCTTGGGTGGTCAACTACACAAGGCTGTGCAGTTGCTCAATCATACCGTTGTTTATTTATACCTTTTTTCTCTCTCTCTCTTGATTTTTTATACCTTTTTGAATTCAAGTTTCAGTTGTCCGTTCTTTGCCTCAAAGGGCGTTTCAGATTGGATGGCTAGTGGTAGTGTTGTTTGGAATGAATGTCAGGGAGCTACAGTATGGTGACATGGCTGTATTATGTGTCGTCCGATGTCAAGTAGACGAACGAGATTTGATGCTACAGTAGCACTTACGGTAAATTTTGCTCTCTGTTGTTGCAGTTGCTCTCTACAACCGTCAATGTGCACCTCTAGCATTGTGGATGCAATGTTGGAGGTTGCAAATCCAATTAGAAGCCGGCGATTGCGAGATAGATTTTTCTAATCAAAAGTTTAGGGTGCAAATGTGAGTGGTAGGAAACATCAAATTGAAGTGTATTACTTCTTTTAAAAAAGAATTGTCAACAAAAAGGTCAACAAGGTCAATGAAAATAAAAGGGCACGAGTCATTTGAATTTATAACTGTTTTTAGAAAGGAAAAGTCACCACTTACCAATCTGATGCGTCATAAAATTTTATGCATGGCCAACTAGGCACTCTTTATAAATATAAGCATATAAACCAGATGAAAAAAAATCTTATTCTTTTCGCCTCAAAAGCTAATATACGTTATAATATGAAAAGTTGCGCCTCTGATGAGAGGACAGAGAGGTCAACAAAAATTAAGAATTGGTTTTGAGAGATGATTCGCGTCTAGAAATTGTCATCAAGGTAGCATGTCTTAAACAGTGCAATTATCAAGAAAATTGGCTTGTAAAATAGAATTTCTTGATTAAAAAAGTTTCTTCACAATTACAACAATATTCTTACATTTATTATACTAGCCAAGCGCATGTGCTTTGCTACGAGAAAATCCAATTCCACCGTCGAGCCTACGAGCGAGCGGATCATACGCATACAGCTTCGCTATGGATGATTGGTGCTTCGCACCAGGCGACACAAGTTGCAATCGACCGTGCAGGTCATATGCAATCGGCCTCACCGTAGATGATTAGTGGTATGCACCGCGCAATGTGCCATGACATGAATTAACAGGCGAATGATAGTAGAGACTGAAGCATGGTATATTTTTATTGTACGCATCATGAATTTTTTAGGGGGGAGGAGGAGGGATTATTAGTCAGATATGATGAGTTTGTTACGATGGGTAATTTTAGTGAAGCGGATGAGTTTGTTACGATGGATACTATTGGTGGGTAATCTATTATATATAAAGTAGGGGGCTAACGGAGCCACTATGTTAATCGGAGAAATTCTCACCTAAATTAGAGAAGAAGAAAATGTCTCTACCATCTATTACAGTGGGCCAGATTATAACGGTTTAGATTAAATCAGAGAAATTACCACATAAATTAGAGAAAAAATATCTCCACCATCGATTATAATGGGTCAGATTATAACGGCTTAGATTAGAATAAAGAGCCAGTATCAACTATGATTATAAATAAAAATATCATAAATTAGGAATAAAAGGTAATAGAAAATAGAGTCCATGTCAACTATAATACTAGAAAAAGAGTCCATGCCAACTAAAATATAAAAAAATGACAATAAATTTACAATAAAAATAATAGAAAACGAGTCCATCCCAACTATAAAACTATAGTTTAGAGTTCATATCGACAACAATTAAAAATAATAGGAAAAAGGGTCAATGTCAACTAGAAAACTAGAAAAGTGTAAATATCAACTACAATTAAAAATAAAAATAGAATAAAAATAATATAAAAAGTGTCCATATTAACTTAAAAAATAAAACTCAAATTTGGAATAGAAAGTAATAGAAAAAAACATCTCATCAACTAGAAAACTAAAAAGAGTAAATATCAACTAAAAAATAATAAAATTAACTAAAATTAATAATAAAAATAATAGAAAGAGTCCATATGAATTATAAGACAAGAAAAAATTCAAATGTACTATATGAAAATAATAAAATAAAATTTTGAAATAAAAATAATAGAAAAGGACTAGAAGAAAGTTCAAATGTACTAGAAGAAAGTTCATATGAACTAAAATAAAAGGATAGAAAATGACCCATATCAGGTATAATAAAAAACAAAATAGTAATATATCTATCTATTAATTATATTATTAAATAGGAGCCAACGGAGTCATCACGTATGCTAGCTAAAGGACGAGATCCTATGCTAAAGTTGCGGTTGACACTGTAAGTCACGCTAGCTCCAACAAAGATAAAACAAAGACGAACGAGAAGGTAGATATCGAAATAATTACAATAGTAATGATGGATTTAAAAATTCTCACCTCTATCAGAGAAAAAGAAAATATCTCCACCATCGATTACGATGGGGCCAAATTATAATGGTTTAGATTAAATTGGAGAAATTCCCACGTAAATTAGGGAAAAAGAAAATATCTTTGCCATCAATTATAGTGAGTCAAATTATAACAATTTAGATTAGAATAAAGAGTCAGTAACAATTACAATTAGAAATAAAAATATCAGAAATTCGGAATAAAAAATAATAGAGTCCATGTCAACTATAAAACTAGAAAATGGTTTATATCAACTCAAATAAAAAATAAAAATAACAACAAAATTAGAATAAAAAAATAGTAGAAAACGAGTCCATGTCAACCACAAAACTATATTTTAGAGTTCATATCAACTATGATTAAAAAATAAAATACATAATTTTGAAAAAATAATAGAAAAATGAGCCCATGTCAACTAGAAAACTAGAAAAGTGTAAATATCAAATACAAATAAAATAAAATTAATCAAAATAAAAATAATACAAAAAGAATCTATATTAACTAGAAAACAAAAAACTCAAATTTAGAATAAAAGTAATAGAAAAAAGAGCCTATGTCAAGTAGAAAACTAGAAAGAGTAAATATCAACTAAAATAAAATAACTAAAATTAATAATAGAAAAATAATAGAAGAGTTCATATGAACTATAAGATAAAAAAATTCATATTATCTATTTCAAAATAATAAAATAAAATTTTGAAATAAAAATAACAAAAAACAGTACACATCAACAATAATACTCAAAAAAGTCCATATCAACTAAAATAAAAATATAGAAATTAACCCATATCAACTATAATAAAAAATAAAAATAGTAATATATCTATCTATTAATTATATTTTTAAATAGGAGACAACAATGTCATTATGTATGCGAGCTAGAGGAGAACTTACGCTACCGTCGTGGCTAACACGGTGAATCACGCTAACACCAACAAAAATAACACAGAGACGAATGAGAAGATAGAGACTGAGATAGCTACAACAGTAATGTTGGATGTAATGATGTAGATATAAGGAGATCAGAGTTTTTAGTATATCTTTCAAATTGGACTTAAGACTATATTAAAGATAACCAAGATCTATATGGCTACATATCAGAAAAGAATTATCGTTCTGATTGGACATAAATTATAATAGAGTCTACATATTAAAAAAAACCCTTTAAATTTTTTAAACAAATCTACCGGTACAAATACACGAGACACCATACTCATTTAGTGAAGCATAATATCACCACAACTCACCGTAAGAGATTTTTAATAGTAAAGAAAAGATAAAGATCATTGTATCCAGCTGTGCAACTATCGAGAAATCAGGCTTGTTTTGTGTAATAGCCCAGTTCCAAACTGAGGAAACTTTGTAGACAAAACAAAGACATAATGCAGAATATGCAGTATATAAAAAGCGAAGGCAACATGTCTTCAAACTCGAGGCCAGACCTAAAGGAAAGGGATTAGTTATACAAGTCTATTAGAGCATGTACAATGGTTCATGTCAGCTATCTATAAGCAGTCTCCAAAGGTTGCCATATAGAACATGTGATGATGTGGAGGAGAGAGATAGCATGTCTAGATATTTGAGCCGTCTTCAATGCAAAAGTCGATTCTACATAAGAATTAAGAAACTTTATGTGTGAGAAAACTGCCTATAAAAGCGTGCAACCATCTCTAACATTGTATATGTTGTCTCTAGTGTTGTCTCTAGGTGACATGGCAATAGTCACATAAAGCTGATGTCTCAACCATTATACATGCTCTTAGTCTAACCTAATCCATGCTGACATATCGGCCCAATTTGGTTATTCCTAGCGAGTCCAGATCTTTCACTTGGGCCAAGTTGGCTAGAGAAGGGCCAATTTTTTAGGGAAAAAAAGAAGAAGGAAATAATAAAAATCAAGACATATTGAAGGAACCATGTCAAGTCAAACAGTGAGCACACAACACTCAGCTTGCCGAGCGCGTACTGTCCTAATTTATGGCGGGTTCATAAATGGTGTGTTTGGCGGCCTGCATTAGCAGCGATCAGGCCCTAGCCAGCCATCATGAAGCTGTTTGGATGCCTGTTAAGCCTCCCTAGCTAGGCCCCATCGAGCATTTTTCGTGTGTGAGCCAGGACGTGTGGAAACTGGAAATCTGGCCGTTTCCAGCGAGCCTAGCTGGCATGGGCACATATGTTTCGGTGGTTCTCTCTTGTCAGCCTGTATTTATTGAGTCCTATCGACTTTTATACAAGCAACCAAACAACATCTATCAACAACTTGGCTCATCTCATGCAGTCAACCAAACACCATCCCTTGTATCCACTCAGTTTGTCTCACAGCAGCCTGGATACCTCGTACGAGCTAGGCTAGAGGGAGCAAGCAACCAAACAGGCCAAAACTTGTCACCGGGTGCTTTCGCAAAAACCGCCCTGTAAAAACCTGACGGTTTTCTCTGAAATGTGAGCAATTCACATTCAAAAAGAGAGCAAAAATCGTTTAAAAAAGAAAGATTTTAATACAGACTTCAGTTTTGTGCTGTCAAATTTTGCAAAAACATTTGCAAAATTCGAGTGGTCTACCGGTGTTCCATCTTCTGTGAACAATCCATCCATGCATCCACGGTAAAAGAAAATAGGAAACAATGTGCTTCTGTTCTTCGTCCTCATAAACCACATGTGTTTAGACCAAGTCCAACCATATTCTCCTTATTTTATTCTCTTCCCCCACTCTCTACCCCATTCCCATTCCAGATTCTTTTCCTTCACATCAACTATCTCCAACCATATTCCCTTCCCATTCCTTTTCCATCCATAACGCAATTTTATATTGTTTTTTCATAACCACCATACCTACCATGTATTTGTATTTCTAGATGTATGCAAATACGGATGTGCAGTGTTGCATCCGTTTTCAATGTATAAGGGTTTATTGTTATTATTATACGTATTTAATATATGTCCGAAATTTGATTCAAGATTATTTTATAATTATGTTCATTACTACAATCCGCTATAAATATGCCAAAAATTTTAAAAAATTAATGTAATTTTGAACATTCGTTTTCACGGTATAGGGTTTATTCAAGTTGTCCTACAATTTAATATATGTTGGAAATGTCATGTAATGTTTCAAATTAAGTTTTTTTTTGGTGGATATTGGATATTTCCTGGTATATTCCAAAATGTCTTGTAGCAGAAGGCATCATTTATAGTGAAATATTCGATAGAACGATATAGCTTCCAAGAAAAGGAAGCTTAGAGGAAAAGCTAACACACAGTGTAGCTGTAGTGGAAAAGGAAGCTTACGTGAGAAGGAAGTTGGCAGCATATGCACCATGTAGAGGGCTATAAAAGGGGCGGGGGAGGAAGGTCGCCATCACCTCGTTGCTATCGTAGCTTAGTACTCTCATGTGTAGTTGTGCTAACCATGTCGAGTGAAATTAGTGGGCGGAGTTCTAGATGATCATCCCCTGAGAAGTACTACTCGTCGAGTGATAAGTATGAGGACAAACTCATTATGTTAGCTGTGATCGAGGAGGAAGAGGCTGCCTCACAGAGTGTTAGACGTTGGGGGGGTCTATTCCTGGCCACGCCACGGTCGATCGTGGTCGGCAAGAAAGTGCGGAAAGGCTGTACTGTGATTATTTCACTTATAACCCTATTTACGGCCATGTCTATTTTAGGCGAAGGTATGTTCGCTCTACATTTCTCCGTGGTTTTGTTCTGTTCTCTCAATCCATGGAAATTATGTGTAATTTCTATGCTTTGCAGGTTCAGGATGAGCCGCCGTTTGTTCTACTGTTTACAAAGATCATGTACTGAAATTTATAGAGATTACACTTATTGCAACAGTGCATAGTTCATGCCTAGAACTAAGGCCAGCCCAAGATTTTGATCATACCACAAATAGCATGAAAACAGTCACAGGAGAATTGATACAAGCATTGTTAAAGCAGCAATCATTTTGCTGTTTGCAAATCATCCAACATACTGCAGCAACACAAGTAATGTTATCGTAGTGTTTGCCTTGCAGAATTATTCGAAAAAGCTAACTATTTGGGCCAATTTGGATCAAATCGACCTCACAAATTAGGGAAAAAACCAAAACACATGGACGAAGGGAGATGAGGTCGGGGAAGGAGAGGACAAGAGTGGAGGCGGTGCCTTGGTACTAGGTCTGGGATTTTGCAGGAGAAGGCAGGGCCGCGGTCTCCAGAGGGGAGCGCCGCCTCCATGCCAACTTGCTGTCATCGCAGGCGAGGCCGCGAGGAGATCGGAAGCGGCGTAGCGCGGAAGCGAACCCCAATCCTCGAACCTCCTCTCACCCAGAACAGCCCTCGAATCGAACTAGGAAGGCAGGGAGAGGCTAGGATTTGGACTCCGCAGAAGGGATTGGGGGATTTTGTGGCTAGAGTTTTATACTACAGGTCAGGAAGACGAGGAGGCGGCGGCGAATGGGAATGGCGGCGACAGCGAGATGCGAGAAGGATAGGCCAAGCGAAAAGGGGGCGATTACCTGTTGTCGCCGAAATAGGTGCCTTCTTGTCCGCCGCCGCTCCTCGTGCGTGTCGCCGGTCTTCTCTTTGCCCCGCCGCACGTCGCCCATCTTGTCCTAGCCCCGCCACTCATCGCCGGACAACTCCTAGCCCCTCCTCGCCGCCGCCGAGTGTCTCGCTTCTGCCGATGTAGCCGCTCGCCGCGCCGCCTCTTTCATCACAAGAATGCAACGACCGCAGAGTCGTGGAGCCAAGACGGGAGAAGAGAGAGGATCTCGGGGGGCTGGGAATCTCTCTGATGTCCTGCAGGATCGGGATGAGGGAAGGGATGGCGTTGGAGGTGATGCTCCTTCCCGTTGTACCCAGGATCGGCTCGGGACAGGTTAGGGACGTTGCGAGGGGGAAAGCGTTGAACTTTAGCAGCACCTGCAGCAGGCATCTCACCTTGCAGCATTTGTGTTTGTGTTTGCTTATAAGCTGAAAATTTGTTATTTTTGTATAAGTCAAACGCTTCGACATTTTTTAGCCAAGTTTTGTAGGTTTTACTATTTCTTCTCAAAACTCTCAAAACCATTTTTCTATAATTTTTTGATCCCTCGAATGTCCTTATCGAGGAGCTACAAATTTCAGTTTAAACGCAACCGCAACCACAACCGCCGAAAGAAACACTACCTTAGAGCATCTGGAGCAGGTACTCTATAATACTGTAGCTTAGGATAGAGTAGCTGGTACAGGGAAAGAATCTTTTAGAGTGTAGTGTAAAGTGTGAAGGAAATTTAGAGTGTTGGATAGAGGAAGTAGTGAATAGTGTTATAGAGTGAGAGGGTAGAGTAGCTGGTGGAGACGACGCGGGGGACATCCCTCGCGCGAGGGACGAGTGCCCGTCCCGCGCGCGTGTGACCGTCCGTCCAGACGCGGCTGTCCGTCGGATCAAGTGGAGCCGCACGTTACTGCATCCATCGCGTTGAGCCGGCTCGCCCACAACTGCATGGCTGCATCCAAGTGTCCGGCTCGGCCACACGTTCTCCACAGCCGTGGATATTTATGCAGATCGCTGTTTAAGGGGCACGGCGTCGTCGTTGACGGCACGGCTTCATCTTCGTCGTCGTCGCCGCCGCCGCCGCGCATCTTAAAGTTAGTGATACAAAATTTTGAAGTTAGTTAGGTTAAGAAACCGGTGAATTTTACTTCATTATGTGTTATTCGAGTTGTGCGTATGAAATTACGAAATTTATTTATTTACATCGCTAACTTTATATCTTCCGCACTAAGGCAATTTTACATAGAGATAACAATTGGTGAAGATGCACGGCGGCGGCGGCGGCGGCGGCGACGTCGACGACGAAGACAAAGCCATGCCGTCAAGATGCTGCCGCCGCCGCGCCCTTAAGTAGCGATCTGCATAAACATGCGCGGCTGTGGAGAACGTGTGGCCGAGCCGGACGATTGGATGCAGCCATGCAGTTGTGAGCGAGCCGGCTCAACGCGATGGACGCGTCTTGATCCGACGGACAGCCGCGTCTGGACAGACGGTCACGTGCGCGCGGGACGGGCGCTCGTCCCGCGCGCGAGGGACGTCCCTCGCAGGCCGGTGGAGATGCTCTTAGGGCCCATTCTTTTGAGCTTATCTTATCTACTTATTTACTGTAGCACGTGACTTCGAGAATTTTTTGAGGTAGCCTCGAGAGCCGGTTGACCTTCAATTTTGGGATTTAGAGAGCTTATAGACACACATACGAGATAAAAAAAACCGACTCAAAAGTAATAAAAAAGTGAGATAAGTCAAATAAGACACGAGATAAGTAGGATAAGTCTTATATCTCGTGGTCTTATTTGACTTATCTCACTTTTTTATTACCTTTGAATCGGTTTTTTATTAAGTAGCTGTCTATAAGTTCTCTAAATCCTAAAATCAAGGCCAACCCATTTCAAGGCCACCTTAAAAATTCTCAAGTCACGCACACAAAGAATAAGGATAAGATAAGCTCAAAAGAACTCCACCCTAGGCCCTGTTTAGCAACTCAGCTTCCACCAAATTGGTGGAGTTGGTGAGCCCTATTCCTAACTCCGTAAATTTATGGAGTTGAGTTGTAAAATTGAGGATACTTAGGTGAGTCATCTTATTTACATTTTAAACTAAAAATATAAACTTAAGTCACTTTATTTTAACATACAAACTCTAGCTCTAAGATAGAGCTGAGAGTTAGAGCTGTGCCAAACAGGTCCTTAGTCTTACCACCGTCACCACGCATCCTTGCAGCAGGGAGCTCACGTATTCAGGTTGGCCGCGGCCCCGGGAAAGCGGTTGCCCACGGAATCCGGCGGAAGCATGGCCCGCTCCCCGCTCCCCGCTCCCCGCTCCCCGCGGCGATTTTACTTTCCTAACCCGGACGTCCTTGTCCATCCCGCGTACGTACCAGGGGCAGAAACGTCATTCCGTACCGGCCCCGCCCACCCGTTTTTAGGACGAGAGAGAGACCAATCCCCCGCAAAGCCGAGCCTCGGAAGCGCGAAGGACACGAAAGGGAGCGGAGCAAAGAACGACGCCGACCAAACCCTAGGCGTCTGGCCGGCGGACGCTGCTTCCCGGCGGCGAGTGCCGCCTCCTCGCTACCCCGCGAGGTCGACCGGCGCGGCTCGAATTCATCAGGTCCGATCCGGCTCGCCGGCCATGTCGAACAGGTAGTGCGATTCCTCATCCGCTCTCCTGGCTTGCTCTGGTGCCTCGCGACCGATTCGAACTGATTTTAGGCGATGCCGTTAAGCTTAGAGGCGGATCATGTCTATGCCCGTGTGTCGATTTTAGGTTGGATTTAGCTTATAGCCCTCTAGCGCGGCCGTCGTGTGAATGGAGCTGATGTGTGTAAGCATGAAGGCCATGATTCGAGTAAGGAACTAAGGATGCCGCTTGTTTGTTGGCGATTCGTCGTAACAAAGATGGCAATGGCTTAAGATAGCATGCAATTTTAGATTTCAGCGCACTTCTAGCTGCCAATTTTTGCTGAATTAAGCTTCGAAGGACTATTTCGTATGGCTGTGATCGTGGGAACGTCAGGCATGTGTGGAAATGGATCTTGATATCTGTTGTCGGCCAGAGCCGGACAACCCAGAAAGGGGCAGCCCCAGGGCGCTCAAACTCTACGTGAGGGAGGGAACCCCAGTGGCTAGCTCAAGAGGAACACACAGACGTTGAGACTTTTTTTTTCTTCTTGGGATTTCTTGTGTCATTTCATTCACTTGAGCATCATATTTGTACAAGGAGGTTATAAGCCCATTCGGATGGAAATGTCCTCAAGCATCTCCGGCCCAGTCCCTGGTAATGACCTGCCCGCCCCTTCTTTATCGTATCGCCTGGGGCTACTGCGGGGTTTTCCTCCTGGCTAAGAGACATCGATTCCTAAGATGCCCTGCAACCGACTATCAAAAGTAGGGTTATAAGGGTCATTACTGTTGGGCTTTTGCCCGTTTTGTGGCTGCAGCAAATAGGCCCATGGGCCAAAGGCCCAAGCCGTGACCTGATAAGGCAGCACGCTGCTGCGTTGATGCTGGCTGAGTCAAGCTCGTTACGAGCAGTAAGCTCACGCACGAGATGGCGGCGGCGCCGGCTGACCCGAGGGAGCGACGCGCGCGTTGTGCGCCTCGGTGGCGGCGACCCGGCCGGCCTTCTCGCTGGTTATTGCAACGCCCTGATCCCCCTCTCCTCTTAACTGGTTGGTTCGTCCCTCTCTTCCACTGACGGTTCTAGACACGAGAAAACCCTAATTCTTGTTCTTGCAAAATCCGGTTCAATCAAGGTTTTAAAGTCGGAAAGTCGAGTCGAGTCGCTACGGGACTGACTTGTTGACTAGTCGTGACTAGGACAGACTAGTCATGATCAGTCGACTATTAGTCGTTGACTATACTTCTAAAAATTTCTAAACCTTCTGGTCTCTGAAGGTGAAGAGGAACCTAGAGGGCTGGAAGTTTGCAATTGCAGCTAGTAGCCATGGCCTCCAGCTCGGCATCTCCCCATGCTGCAACATATAAGAACTAGATAGGGACTAGGCACAGCATCCGCAGTTCTGCACTATTTAGCATTCAGCAACGAACATAAGGGAGAGCAGAAGGAGCGCTGCATAGAGCTTGCAATAAGCAGAGTGCCAGAGGTAGAGAAGAGAGAGAGCGCAAAGCAGGAGCACATCAGCTGAGACAGAGTAGGAGGGGGCAAGGTGCTTGCAAGACAGCAAGAAGCAGCAAGAGAGGAAGGATTGAAGGAGAGATAGACTTTAGAGTAGGAGAGGGAAGAAGGGGTTAAATCAGATTGGGAGAGGAAGGAACACTAAAAGAGCGGGAGAGGAAGAGGGAGGACCGAGGAGGCAAGGAGTACATGTGTGTGGTGTCCGTTGGCGGTGGCGTTTCTTCGATCTCCCAAAATTGGTAGTCGGGCGACTACTTTGCTCCGACTAGTCGCGACTAATCGTCATCTAGTCGCTCAACTAGCACGGCAAGTTGAGTCGGTGGCAGCGACTAGCTTCGCTACACTGACTTGTCGACGACTAGTCGCGACTAGTCACGCGACTTTAAAACAGAGGGTTCAATCCGAGGTGCTCCGGCCTCTGATTCTTGCATTCTGAGGCTGCTGGGCTCCATCTTGGTTGATTGGGTTGGTTTCGTGGTTGAGGATTGTAAACCGTGGGTGATTGGAGGCGTGCCTGTCGCTTGGTCCCTTTGGCCGAGGGTGTGGGTGCTGTGATCTTGAACTGCCTCGTACTGTGCTTCGGGATCTCTGAGTTGTAGTCTTGGATTGCTACTCGGGGATTGACGGCATTGTATCTCCGGGTCTTCTCGCCGCTGATTGCATCTGTGCTACGGCGATTCTGATTTCTGGGACAGCTACCTAGTCGCGCCTTGCCTCACTACTCGCTGGTTTGAATCCAACGCACTGTAAGTCTACCATTCCCCTCTTTTGTGTGTGTGTATAGGGCTAATCAAGGTGAATTTGGGGACTTTGCCTAGAGCAAAGGGGCTATTTATCTTGATTTAGGGGCTGTACACTGGACATAGCAGTAATTTCTAATTAAGCTCAATGATGATATGAATGTGAGATTGTTTAGGAAAATTCAGTGATTGTGTGTATGCTATATAATTGAACTAACTCAATCTAAGTGAGATTCATCTACTGAAGTTTTTGTTGGCCTTCTGTATTTGAGAATTTCAGTGGTGTATTGCCTTTATAAGGTTGTTGAAATCTGATCTTTGTATGTCTTTTGTGCAGTATATAACTGTGCCTGCATGATTATGGTATGTTAAGCATATGAAGTGAGTAGATCAGTTGTGAATGTTGTTCTGTATCACTGAAATTTATATACAGCAGCAATCAGTAGACTTGTCTCTCACTTTAATTGAAACTTTTCATCTATTTAGCACTTGTCCCTTCACTGATTTGACCATTAACATTCTGTGATCATATCTATGTTGTATGTCGTTGGAGGGCTATTTTAGCAACCCGACATATTTAATCTGAGAGCAAATTTATAACCTTTAAAACCGAGCAAAGTTGCTGTTTAACTGTTATAAATTTCTGCTAATTGGTCATGACTGTTCATGAATTATATACTGCTGTAGAACTTGTTGTATAAGAAGAATTCATTGCAGTAGATTATATGCATGATTACTGTTTTAATTGCTGTTAATCAAATCTGGAATTACTTGATCTTATATATATATATATATATATATATATATATACATATATATTTATTATATTGCTTACACCGCATCTTATTTTTGATACAACAATTACAACTTTTACAAGCGGTTACAACTTGTCCCCTGGCTTGGAAGGCAATGATACTTTTTCTAACATGCTTTATCCTTGTCTGATACGGGCTGTCCCTCGGGAGGTCGAGTAGCGTCCAAGGAACTTAGCCTTTCCTCCGAAAGCGCTCTCCCTCACAAGGCATGCTCCTCTGCGGGCCGCTGCTGCCTCCTCGTTCCATCCTGAACCTCTCGCTCCGAAGTGACCCCTTCGTTGGGTGCCTCCGAGCGAAGAAGCTGCGAGGCTCTGGCGTGGTTTCGCTTCCTCCGGCTGGGCGCTCCATCCCGAAGCTGTTCCCTCACAGGGCGCCTTCGAGCGAGGGGACTGCGAGGCTCTGGCGCGGCTTCGCTTCCTCCGGTTGGGCGTTCCGTCCCGATGTTGTTCCCTCGCAGGGCGCCTCTGAGCGAGGGGGCTGCGAGGGTCTCCTCTGGCGCCACGGTGTCGTAGAGGATGGGTGCTGCACTTCCACAACAATGTCGATGTGTGTTGATCGGGCTATCTTGTGAACCGTGTAAGTTCTGTTGCGGATTTAGCTAGCAGTAGAGTAGTCCTTCCAACTGCCGGATGTATTTTTTAAAAAGCTCTTTAGGGTACACAATGGCAATATAATAGAACAGTAGTATATTTTTGATATAACCATTAATTTAAAGTAATCCCTTAGAAAAATATACTATTTTTGTAGCACAAAAGCTACCTGGCAGTATGGAAAAAAAATCAATCTAAGTCGTTATATCAAGAGAAATGGACGGTTTGGAGTTACTTTAGTGTACCGTAAAATTTCTCTTTTTAAAACAAGAGGGCTAAGGTCAGGGAAAACCCCATAGCAGTGCACTGGCAACAAGGAAAGAGAGTGATGGTGCAGACAGCTATATCTGAATTCATAGTCTAAAATCTAAATGACCATTAGATGAGCGTGAGAAAAATAATATGTACTAGGAAAGCGAACGTAGGGTTCACATGCTGCCAGTTCTGAATACAGACGAGACACAGTGCTGAAGGATATAATGCATTAATGCTTGATTGAAGCATGGACAGATAGAGCAGCCAATAATCTTGCATTTCTGGTATGTTTTTATTTAACTTAGGTGTCTCTTCTTAAGGACTTAGGACTTTATCTGTTGGCCTAGCATTGCAGTAATTTGATGGTGATATCCATTTAATGGTCAGATAAGAAACAGATTGAGTCCATATGCTGTATTGCTAATGAGAGCCTAGAATTTTTACTAATCATTGAAAGTAGCCAACTCAAGGGATTGTTTAGTTAATCCCCAACTTCATTGCTTATGTTTCCATTTGTTACTTATGAAGTTCATTGAAATAGGAAAAAATACCTGTGAAGATAATTGTTTTGTGTTTGTTGCATTTTCTTGCCTAAGGGCAAAAACGGCAGTGTTGATGGGATCACTTACAGGCATGCTTCTTGTTTTGTATTTTTTATCAGGTTAGTTTGCAAGTTCTACATGAATGGTGCTTGCTTAAAAGGAGATTACTGCGAATTCTCCCATGACATGAATGATCAACCAAATAATGTAACTTACTAGCTCACATGTTCAATAAACCTTAGACCAGTTTACTTTCACTACCCAAATTACAACTACATGGTCTATTGTTTCTTATTTTGACACTTATTCACACAGGTCTGCACATTTTATCAGAAAGGTGTGTGTTCCTATGGTAGCCGTTGCAGATATGAACATGTTGAAGTTTCTCCCCCACCATCAACTACAGCTGCACAGGCAGCATCCAACTCTTCTCGGCTTCGTAGTTCTTCTGGACATCAACGCCAAAGAGATAGCAACCAAACCCATCAGATAGACAAATCTGCACCAGCACGTTCTGCACATCAAACTGTGCGGAGATTTGATCTTCATGAAGACAACATGCCAGAGGATGGTAACAGCTGGTCTTCAAACCGAATTGCTCAAAATCAATCATTCCGCCTACCTGCTCATCTGCCAATTTGTTCTTTTGCTGCTGCCGGAACTTGTCCTTACGGGGAAGACTGCCCTCAGATGCATGGGGATCTATGCACAACCTGTGGAAAACAGTGCTTGCATCCCTACCGTCCCAGTGAAAGCGGGGAGCATATCAAGCTATGCAAGAGAAACAATAGACGTCTTCAGACCTTGAAAAAAAGTGAAGAGATAGAATGTAGCGTTTGTATGGATCGTGTGCTTTCAAAGTCCACAGCAGCAGAAAGGAGGTTTGGAATCCTATCCGAATGTGATCATTCCTTCTGTATCACATGCATTAGGAAATGGCGTAGCAGTTCCCCTACATCTGGTATGGATATGGACTCTACAGTCAGGGCTTGTCCAATATGCCGCAAGATTTCATACTATGTTATTCCTAGTGTTATGTGGTACTTTTCTAAGGAGGAAAAACAGGAAATTGTTGACGGTTACAAGGCCAAGCTCAAGTAAGATACTTTCTTCTTCATTTAGTCTTAGTACTAGGCACATCCTTTATGTGCTCTGTATGGAGATTCTCGGATTAATACCAATAGAAAGTAATGTTTCAATTGCATACTGTTGGCACATGTATCTGTGTTAATACGGTAGAGATAAGCCTTAGGCCCTGTTCTTATCAGCTCATAAGGCCTTATTTGTCTTATTTGGGGTTAGGGTTTATTTTCATTTAAAATAAAAAGATTTGTTTTTTCGAATCCATTTTTTTCTATCTGAAAGACTTGTCTAAAACCTTTAAAACATAAGTCGAACAAAGCGGATCCAACTCTCAAGGCTACCTCGGGAAGTTCTCGAAGTTAGAAGAAAAGTCAGATAAGATAAACTGACGAGAACAGGGTCTTATTTACTTTGTGCCAGAACAGAAGTTGATTGATTTGTGTTTATCTAAGCTCTACCTATGTTATTGCAGGTCTATTGATTGTAAGTACTTTGACTTTGGAAGGGACACTTGCCCCTTTGGGAGTATCTGTTTTTACAAGGTATAGATAGTATGCTGATTTTGTTTGACATCTGAATTTGTCTATGTCATGTAGAACCCTTCATTTGGTATTACGTGTAAATTGTCGACTAAACTTTTAGTACCTACATGCCTCTTGCCTCTTTGCTTGATTCAGTGCTCTAGAGTGTACATGATAATTTGAATAAGTAACTAAAATATTTTTGGTGATAACATTATAGCTATTGATGATAAGTTCTCATAGTTTGAACTAGCTCCTCTACATTAGAGTGCAGTACTAAGCTGCAGTGCTAGCTTTGGCGATATGGAGTATTGCTAAAGTTAGCTGAATAGTATGTGGATTGGAAGTGCGTGTCCATTTGCATGGTGAATCATTATCGTTTAGTAGTCTATGATATTTGAAGACACTGCCCACAGTTCTGGAAATAGCAACCGGCAGATGGCCTTGCAAGAGAAATATTATAGTTTGGCTCTGCAATGAACTGTGCAAGCTAAGCTCTAGTGGTTCTCTACTCTTTTTTCTGTTACAATGGTAGCTTGTCAGTTTTGCGATGCTCTTTTGCTTCTTTGGTTTGACTCCTGTAATCTGCATGTTTTTGGGTGCTTCTTTGGTTCGACTCCTGCTGTCATGCAATGGTGTATGTTTTCCAGCATGCGTACAGTGATGGGCGTTTGGCGGAGGTAACAAAGATTCATTTTCGTCCCGACGATGGAAGCGCAGCGATTATCAGAAGTATCGGGTTCGTACTCCATTAGTCCCCCTATGCAATTTTATAACTTCTTCGCTTTCTGATAGAAAATCCTTGTTACCTTCCAGACTATCGTACTTGCTCAGCCGGTTGCATCTTTAAGGAAGACGCCAAACCATATATTTGAAATGTAATGTTTCTTTTGGTTGATTGTAGTTTCTTCTTTGCCGTCTTTCTCCAAATAAGTTGAGTGGTTGCCGTTCTCTGACCAGGCATTTGTGATTTTGTAGTCTACTGAACATTCAAAACATCCAGAAGCTAGGAAGCAGTTCAAATCGAGCTACTTCGTAATCCACAACTTCCTAGCACTTCAAATCGAGCTACTTTTTAATCCACAACTTCCTCTCCAGTTGGCGGTGCATTTGGTGGTTGTTACCAATCTATATACTACAGAGGTAATCCCCAACTGCTAAAACAGCCGCTTGAAGATTTGAACACATCTTCCTTACTGCTGTCTGCCGTTGTGTCCACATGCATGTGAGCCCATTACTCAAGAGGCACAACGGCACCTTACTGCAGGGGATGTGCGTCCCTTCCTTACGGACACAACTTCCCTAATTCTTACTGTTTTGTATCTCCTCCTCAATGCAGAAACCTCTTCATTTGCTGCTGGAAATCTCCAACAAGTTACATGGGGCACGGTACACCGGAACAGCAGGAAAAAACATGTCGGTGCTGATCAGCTCAGACCGGGTTCTTCTGTTGTCTTTGTGTTGCCAGTAACTCCAGTGGAAGAAAACATGACTCATCATTATCTCGCTTATATATGAATGACTGTACAGCATACCTTCATATCTGGTTTCTCAACTGTACACCATTCTATGGAGTTTTGGTTGTATTAACCATGAAAAGGGAAAATTGCCTGACGCAAGAGTTGCTTTCAGGATTTTGTGAAGGATATTTTGAGGCAGTTAGAGGATTTGTTATGTAATGTCAATTACATGCGAGTCCTAGACATGTCATTTGACATGTAGAGTTGTAAATCCTCAAAAGGTTAGGAGTGAAAAATCCTTGATTATTCCTTTTGTGAAGGGTGCATCTGTGTTTTTGCTCGACGTTACCTGCCAATGGCCTTCGCGCCCTACATGGGTTGGAATGTCGCGATAGTTCATTCTTTTTCAAACTTATAGACGTGATTAACACTCCAATTGATTCAGCCTATAAGTTTCGTTTGCTTATAAGCTACATTCGCTTATAAGTTGAAAATTATTATTTTTGTACAAGTCAAATATTTTGATGTTTGGTAGCTAATTTTTGTAGGTCTTACTATTTCTTTTTAAAACTCTCATTATTATTTCTTCTTAAAACTCTCAAAATTATTTTTTCTATAATTTTTTAATCCTTTAAATATCCTTATCAAGGAGGTATGAATTTCTAGTAGCTTATAAACAAACATAGTTTGTAAACTGAAAACATAGTTTATAAACTGAAAAGAACAGTACCTAAAATTAGACACGCGGCTGTAGAGAGGATGATCGATGCCGACTAGTAAGGACATCGAACACAAATGAAGGAGCAAAACCACTGCAAAACAAACGACGAATGACTCAGATCCATCATCAATCTTTATTCATAGGACGCACGAAGACACATGAGAGAGATATACATACAACAATGTATGATACAAAAGAATAAGAAATAGCACACCACAACGGCCACTCAGAAACACGCACCACATAGCTCAGTGTCACTACTACTCTCTACGACGAAAACGACCCCGGTCCAACTCCGGAGCAGGCGCAGCAGCGACGAACCACCGCCTACTGAAGGAGCCCACCGGCAGCGAGGACGCAGAGCACGGCAGAGCACGCCGCGGCCAGGGAAGACGCCGCTGAGCCGGCGGCCGCGCCCGTGACCGGCGCCGGCGCCGGCGGCACGCCCAGGTCCATCTCCTGCGCCGACGCCGCCGCGAACAGCACGGCCACCGCGAACGCCACCAACACCGCCGCGCGAGAGGCCATCGCGGATGCTAGAGCCGCTCACCGGGTAAAGGAACGAAGCAACGGCAGGGCAAAGGAGTGGCTGCGCGGCGGCTGAGCAAACTATCGAGGCGGAGGCGGAGGCGGTGACGGGGGGCTAGGGGGAGGGTGTATATATGGAGGTGGCGGGGGGTGGGGGGCCGAGGTCGCGGGCACGGGCACGGGCGCCGTCGGCGCGACGCGTGGGTTCGCGGCGCGACACGTTGGACGAGCGGGCGCGCGGGTGGCGCGACGCGAGCCGGTCTCGGTGCGCGCATGCGATGCCCGCCTTGGGTTGACGCCCACAACCCAACCGCAACGCGTTCCCTGCACGGCTCCTACGCCAGCCGCTGCCTAGCCAAACCGACACATGAATACAACGCCAGCCAAGCATGTACGTATAATCTACGGCCTCCATTAACGAATTAATACACGAGTACAACATTATTTTACCGCTCATCGATACGAGTATCGATCGTGGCGACTAGTAGTGGCAAACGCTGTCATGGCCGAGTGGCGTGTCTCCGACGCTTATCTCAGGGTCAAGGTACGTTGCTGTCGTACACCTACACGTACACGTACATACGCAGCACACGTACGTCGGTACGTGCGTGCGTACACCTACCATGGAACACACAATTAAGGTGGCGCACATGCATTGTAGGGGGTCGTACGTGCCAGTCCGGCCGCGGCTGCCGCAACGCCGTTCGAGCCGCGACGCTCTAAAGTCTTCGTCGTGGTTTACTTCTACGATCTTGATCAGTGCCGCGGCCGTATATGCATGCATGCTACTTAGCTCCGTTCCAATGCCCAAGGAACATTCCGAGCAAAATTTCTTTTTTCAGGAGATACGTATAAGACTTGTCCCATGGAAGATGGCACGTATTTTCTGGACAGAGACCGAGGGAGACCAAACGTGTGGTCACGAAGTGAGCATGCCACCTGTATTCAATTCATCGACCCTTCCCTGGCAAGAACAAGCTATAGCTAGCCGTCGACCGAGAAGAATCTTCTTCCTAAAATGTTCTGCACAATATTTTTCCTTATCAACTCTTTGTACATTGACTAGCTCATCTAAAGACGAACATACTCCTACGTGAAAGCTGCAAATCTCCACGAGTGCTTGTAGCTAGCTATATACATATGGACATGGCATTGGCCAAAGAGGATATGCATACGAGCCACACGAATTCGATCGAAGCGTCTGAACCGAATAGAGCGCGAAGGCCGGCGCGCGCCGCCGCATCGTGCCTACCTCGCGGCGCGTTCGGACGCACGCGCGACACGACGCAGCGAAAGGGAGCGCGCAGCAGCAGGCAGAGAGGCTGTCCGCCTCACAGCCACAGTGCTCGAAACCGGCGCCATTCCTTTGATTTCTTTCCCATCGTATTCGAGTTTCTGTGCGGTCGATCGGTGCTCTATTCTCCTAGGCTCCTAGCGCACGATGGCATGTCTCGATCGATCGTCTTTGGAGTCCAAATGATTCTTTCCCTCCCTGCTTCGCCTCTATCTTTTTGCTTTTTGCGCTGTGGTTAAAAAAACCAAGATTTAAACTGTTGATCCGAACCGTCTATCTTGTTCATCTCATTAAAAGCTCACTGCCGACCAAATTTTTATTTTAATTTTTTTACTATTTGTTTCATATTTATGAAAATACATGATCTAAGTAGTTGTAGAGCCTCCAATAATAAGACTAATTTTCAAAAATATGAAGTAAATAGTTAAAAAAATTTGATCGGTAATGAGATTTCAATGAGATGAACAAGATGGATGATTCGGATCGGCCGTTTAAATCTTGGTTTTTTCAAACACAACGCAAAATACCGAGAAATCCGTGCTTTGCAAAACACCATAACAAAACTCTCTCTCTATATGTGTGTATGTGTGACACGGATGAGGACGTATATGTGTATAAATAATTAATTCATCTATAATGCTACATTCGACTATAGTATAAGAATCAAGGCAAGTTTGTGTGTGTAAAAATGTTATCTATAAAGAATAGTATTGTATATACCATTGTATGAGTTGGCTTTATTATTGTCTACACGTGACGTAAACAATGTTATAGTCAATGTTTATTTATACTATTGTACGTGCTCTTAAATTTAGATCAAACTTCATACTGCTAAACAATACTACTAATAAACTCGGCGCTCCGAGACAAATGGTTCTTATCTTTCTACATCCGAAGCGATCTCATGGTATGGATCTATGGAGCAGTAATTGGACGGTACACATTAACAAATCAGCCAGAGAGCAAAACTTGAGGTTAATAAGAGGCCACATTGATGGGGGCCTTGCGAGTGGCTACCTAATATATGGAGTGTATAACAAGTTTCTGATTGTACACAAGCAAGAGCTAGCTGTTCTTAACTCGAACAAAAAAAATTCTCCAAGAGAAAAAATAGTCGAAATTCTACGAGTGACCATCTCAAAAGCCTTTTTTTCTACCACGTGTTTTTGGCCTTTGGAACATAGATGCAAAATCATGGAAAAATTCTTTGTATGAGTCTCCTAGCTCCTCCCGTGCCATCACATTCGCACTCTAACCTTATGCACTATCACAATCATAGCTTAATACCTTCGTTAGCTCCGTTAGGATAGACCGTTAGAAAGTTAATCATAATACTCAAAATATTCCTACATTTTAAAATTTTGAAAAATTGTATCTTTTGCATTTTAACTCCAAATCTCATGATTCAATTTATAAATTTATATAAAAATAATGTTCAACTTATTTTTAATTTTTATATTTTGTAATACAAAATCATAATATAAAAATTGTTTTTTGACACCAGGTATTATTAATTTTATATAAAATTTCACATCCCAATAAATTTAATTTCACTGGCACATTTAAGTACATATAATTTTCCGAACCCACAAAAGGTTTTCTTATAATTTTATAAATTTTATATAATTTTTAGGAATTTATCTAATTTCCAATGTATTGAAAAGACAGATGCATAAGCGTCCTTATGTAACTCCGTAACGGCTTGACTGGTCGTATCATGCAAGGAATGTGATGACATGTAATGTCGACAATTGGGAAACAGATTCTTCGCCGAGCTTACTTGTTGATTGAGGGACCAAACAACCTCTTCCTGCCAAATGGAACCAAAATAGGGACAGAGATTTATCATGTTTCGAACCTCTTGAAAAGAGATAATAACTCTACTCTAATCACACAGGTGCATTTGTGTTATTACAGCTGTTAATGCCCATGATGGATCGTGGATCTCTCCTCCCCTCCGCGAGGTTGGGTTTATATAGTACAAGGTATACACAAGCCTGGTCTTACACAACCGGGAAAACAAACTAATTAACTAGCAACATTATGAAACACGAATATACTACATATGCATTTATATGTCCCTCTAATATACTCGTAAACAAAGATAACAACAGATATATACGGTTTGGACATGTAGAAATACCCAGGCGCCCGCGCCGCTCTGGCCTGATCCCTACGAGGCAAGCAAGCGTACGCATGTATTCTTCTCTCTCTCTCTCGCATGAGCTAGTGGAGTGGAGCACACTTCACTATTTAAATTAGTGTCTCCACTTTAATTAGCAATGTGGTACTAAAGAGTTTCTACACCCTCTTTCATATGTGGGCTTTTAAACTTTTTTAGAAATTATTCCTAAATAAATGAGTCAAACCCATATATTCCAACATACACTTCATAGATAAGTCGTGAATAGAGCCTAGCTGTCAGAGAATTTTATATAATCCCAACATATAATGTTACAGTGCGAATGTGGTGGTACGAAAAAGACTAGGAGACTGTAAGATCACATACAAAGATTTTTCTCTGGAATCATTGGTCAGAACGTGGTGTTGGACCCATCGCCATGGAATTCGTTGATTGGCGAGCTGGCTTGCTAGTTTATGGGTCCCGTGACACCGGTTTTTTATGCAGGAACATGACACCATCGATGCCCCATGGGTCTGAATTGGCTTTATGTATTTTGCAGGCTTGCACAATCAAACTTGATATAGATTTTATTTTATTTTTCTCTAATATCGTAACAGCAAGTTGAACTGAGTTGTCGACATCTTTTTGCCAGCTTAAAACATGGTGGTTGGTATGATCAGGAGCACGATAATATAATTTCGTAAAGATGAACACTCAAAGTGGACCAACGAATATTCAAGTACCAGCTAAACGGTTTTCACTTTTATCTGTCGGCATTTCTTTTTTCTTGAAGCGTGACAAACTTCCCTTTGTTTTCATTAAGAAACAGAGCACCTTTTTCATACATCAATTGCTAATGTGTCAATATATCACGAGATACACTGTCAACATTTGAATCAATTTTTTTCATCAATTCAATCATATTAACTAGCACACATATACCATCAATCAAACATTGATAGGGATTAGTAAGTAGGTGGGTCTATTCTTTTACTGTAGCTGACTCTATTACTATAAAAATAAAATTGTGAATAGTAAACATAGGGTTGTGAGTAAAATATAAGAGAGAGAAATGTAGGATTAAGAAAATAGGACAAGCATTACTTAGCTAGAAATAAGAATATGAGATGAATAGTGAAATAGGGCCAGAAAATAGGCCTAACATGAGACATGCTCTAAAACACCTCAAAAATAAAAAGCATAAACTCCTAGCACTAAATAAGGCCAAAACTTGCAAAGGGAAAATGCATGTTCAACTTTGCAAATTTAACCGCATTTTCAGGCGTGGCTGAAAAGATGAACTGAGATGCTAGCTTTTGAGAGCTAGGAGAACCCAAAATGTTTAGTTTGAATGGGCTTTAAGGACATTCCTAATACTATAATGTCAGTCGTTTCTATATATATCCTGTAGGATGGGTTGCTGAGGTAGAAAATAATTAATGAGAGAGAATGTAGTTGTTTCTTATATAAGAGATTATCTCTATCCTAAAAACAAGACAAAGGAACAACTAGAAATTCCTATTGGTAGCACTTTGTCGTTTCTATAGGGCTCAAAAATAAAAAGATATAGAATAAAAATAATTTAATTACTAAATACAATGCTTTGAAAAGTTTGTATCTATAGTCGTTTATATCGATGTGACAAGACGTGGCGTGTTTAGAAATGATGCAAAGAAACCATGCATTGGAAATGGCATAAAAACTTTTAAAGTGGCTTCAAGTCAAAATATCCGAGAAATGACTTCAACAAACCAAAACATTTTAAACTTAAAAACACCGCAAAAAGCCGTAGGATGTGAGCCGAACTAAGCACGGCAGTTGGCGCGTGTTTATTCTCGCCAAGCTCGATTGCTCGAATCATGTCGACGCAACCAATCATGTCGACGCGTTCGGCGTTGCTCTCCCTTCCAGGAGATCATGCACATGCACGCATGTAAGCGCGCGGCTCCACACATGCCGGCCACTCATCGCAAACTCCCTCCAAACTTAGCCCGCTAATCCTGCTATAAATCCCCCTCCCCGCCTCGGGCAATCAGCGCAAGGGAACAGAGCGACCCAAGAAGAAGCAGGAGCCACCCCGCGCCGAGCCCTTCTTCCTCGCCTCCGTTCCGTCCCGCCGCCGTCTCGACGATCTCGAGCCGACTGGCCGCCGCCTCGAGCAAGAAAGGGATGGAGATGAAGAAGATCGCCTGCGCCGTCCTCGTCGCCGCCGAGGCCCCGGCTCCTGCCCCCACCAGCGCCTCCGCGGCCGTCGCCCCCGCCGTCGGCGCGGCGCTCGGCGCCACCGTGCTCTCGTTCTTCGCCTACTACCTGCAGTGAGAGGCGGAGTCTGCCAGCCGCTGTCTTCGCTGCGCCATTGGAGCTAGGAAGGGAAGATGCTACTCATATACGCGCGCGCATTTCGATTTCGATCGACTGCGATGCGCGTGTTTATATTGCCTTTGCATTTCTCTCTTCCTTTGACGAATTGATGTTGTTGTATTGATGCACCGGTTTAATTTGGTGCCAACTTGTTCTGTTCTTCCCTTCGAGAGAGGGATGAATATTGTATTATTATTTGTCATTTGTTTGGATTAGTTGAAGGGTTGGATTCAATCAACGCGTGAATTTGTTTAATTTGTTTGGATTCTGTTCTGGTGGTTGAAGTCTGTGTATGGGAGATGCGTCCTTTGCATTACGCTGACTGAAGACAAGGGAGACCCGCATCTTGAGGGCGTTCCCAATGCTTTCTAGTCAGCCTGTCACTGTATAAGAATTGAAACGGATGGCTAGGTAAAGATGTGAGAGAAAAATAGCGTCTCTTATTTAGAAGACAGACTCCACCTAATTTTTAAAGTTAGAGGAAATATGAAAATTACAATTTGGAGATATATCACTGTTTCTCAACTCTCACACAGATCAAGTATGGTTGCCTTTCGTTTATTGGCCATGTATATGTTCTCTTGCCAAATATAGAAGATTCATACATCACAGGCCACATATTGTGCTAATTAATATTAAAAACAACATATAGAAACTATCCACCGGAATGGTTATCTCTGAAAAGATATTTAATGCTTTCGCTCATCTCGTAGGAAACAGTTAAAAACTCGTGGAAGTTAAATATGTCTAGTGCATTGGGAGTGTCCCCGCATAAACGCGACGGAATTATGTTCTCGACTAAACAATTAACACCTTGCGAATTTCACGCATGTTTCACAAGAAAAATCAAGTCCAGATTCTTACAAGACTAATGAGTTTCATATGTGTTTCGTAAAAAAAACCTGGTACGGGCTCCTACGAGATTCACCAGTTTCAAATGGTTTCCCCTGTTTTCTCGGTTGAACAAATAGCCCAACTAAACTTAGCAAAATGTGACCTTTATGGACTATATAGAAAGGAAGGTGTGGCAGCAAACCCCAAGTGTGATACCAACCAAACACTAGTTAAACAAACTGCGGCACAACACAACTAAAGTTTAGCAAGATATCTCCAAGTGTCCTTGTAACATTCCCATTTTTAAAAATCTAAAAATGCATAATCATTGCATACGATTTTAAGCATTTCAAAAATCATTTTGAAAAATGTGCATGTTACTATATTTAATTTCCTAAAATCCTCATTAAAAAGATTTGCTTTTAAAATATTAATTGCACAATATTTACTAAAAACCTATTATAATAATTTGTAAATTAATAATTTCAAAACTAGATTTTTAAAACAACCATTTTAAACTTAATTCAAACAAAAAGTTAATTGCAAGTTGAATTGGTTTAATTAAACAAAATTGATAATTTTCCTATATAGCCCTTACCTATTTTCCTCTCTCTACTCTTTCTCTCTCTATGACAAGTGGGCCTCACTTGGCATCCTTACTCTTTTCTCTCTTCTCACTCACCTCTCTCCCTCACTGACACTCTCTCTGCCTCTCTCTCACGTGCATCTCTCTCTATTTTCTCTCTTTCTTTTCTCTCTCTTTCTCTCTCTCCCGTGCTCACCTTCCCTCTCCTCCCCGTGGCCTCCCTAGCCTGAGCCATGCCTCCCCGTGGCAGCCCTCCTCTGACACGCGCAAGCACGTGACACCCTGGTCCTGCCCTTCCCTCCCTGTGGCCGTCTTCCTCTATTGCATGCCACCACAACCGCCATTGCTTTCTTTCCCTCAACTCCATCGCCCTCTCACTCTCCTCTCCACCCAAACTGCCTGCGCCGCTTCTCTTCCTCCCGACACCCCTTCCTCTCACTCTCTCTCCATTTTGGCTTGCTCCTGTCGGAGCCGTCACCGTGGTGCACTGCGCGCAGCCGCCGAAACTCTGCCTCTCAATTCTTGGCCACCTCCATTTCTTCTCGCCTCGACGCGGCCTTGTTGCGAATCTCCTCAAACCGTCCGAGAACGCCCTTGCTATCTTCGTTGCGAATCCATCTTGTCGGCGACTGGGAGGCGAGCCTCCACAGCGCCAATAAGCAAGGGAAGAGGGTGCGAGGTCTGGCGCCCTCGCCCTCGGACCGAGGCCCGCCGCCGGGCCGACGCCGCCGAAAGACCTAGTCCCGACGCTGTCGGACGCGTCGAGACCGGATCGCAGGGGATGATAACACGAGTGTTTTTATCCTGGTTCAGGCCTCCACTGCGGGATAACAAATTTACGTCCCGCCTTCGCTTAATGCCGAGCTTAAACGAGTATGAAGCGAAGTCCGGCTTTGGGAAGCCCGAGCCTCGAGTACAATAAGTGCCCCGGCACCGTGTGTGTTCCTCTGAGCTTATCTGATGCGGAGAACTACCGCTAAGAACTAAAGCTCCTACGAGAGTGCAAGTGCTCCTGTTCTACAGTAGCTATTCTCTAAGCGAATTGTGTATATGTGGAAGTGAAGGTGTGCCCGTTGTTGTGGCTCAGACGCCTTTTTATAGACGCCCGCCATCAGAATTTGCGCCGTCCGTTGAATAAGTCTTTGCCTTTTTGCCATGCCGGTAGCGTACCGAATCTGCCGGATAATCGAGTGCAATCCTCCGATCACCGCGCCGGACCGCTACCAGTCAGCACGTGTCTTTGCCCATGCGGGCGGTTGACGAGACCGACCGCCAACCCGTCAGAAGCCGCCGCCAGGCGCTTCTTGGTATAGTGCGCGCATTTAATTCTCGGCGACTCTGGTGACCCGGCGATCCCGTCATGGCAGCACGACGGTTTACCTCGGTCCTGTTCCTTTTGTACTTGAAGTCTGGCAAGCAAGAGACCCGAAGCTTTCAAAGGCGGGGAAGCCTGCTCGAGCTTACCAAGCCCGGGCGCGAGCTTGTTGCCCCGAAGCTTGCCTCCCCGTGGGGCCACGGTTAAGTAAGTTGGCCTAACCTTCATGGGCCTCGTACTTTCCTCAACAGCTAGCCTCGAGCCTCGAGCGGACGATGTCGTGCCGCCAAAGGTTTATCTAGTAATCGCCGGGCGAATGCTCGCCTTTTCAAGACGCGGGCCCCCACACCGGCGGGAATCCCAATCGGCGCGATTACGCTGCCGCTTCCTTCTCCTCGGTTCCACGCCTTCTACGGACAAAGCGACGGTTCGTCTCCTCTTGACGGTTTATATCAGGCGGTTCTTCTTTTCACCGTCTCTTCTCACGCCCTCTTGTACTACTTGTGCTACTTGCGTTCCCTCGCCTTCTCCCTTCCTCTGCCCTTCCGCCATCTTTCTCCTCTGATCCTCCTTTCCCCAATGGCGCCCTTCACGCGGAGCCTCCTCACCAAGGATGACCTGAAGGGGTTGGAGGCCGCCGGCTTCATCGAGGTCGGTGGATAGAGGGCGGCCGGCAGGGAGGCGGTCCCAGCGCCCGAGGGCAAGGAGTTCGTTTGCTTCGAGCTCTTCGCGGTCCATGGGCTCCGGGTTCCGAGTCCGAGTTCGCCGACGCCGTCTTGGCCCAAGGGATCGAGTTGGTGGACCTTAATCCTAACTCGATCCTCGTTCTCGACGATCTTCGCAAGACCTCTGGAAGCGCTTAAATCGATAGAGCCATCGGTCGACCTCTTCCTCCACTTCTACGAGCTGACCACGACCGGCGGAAATAGTGTGGCGGGGTGTGCCTACTTCAAGCTCCGCCGCGACATGAAGGCCTCATACCCGGTGTTCAAAGCCAAGGAGAACGTCGGGGGGTGGGCGTCGCGGTGGTACTACGCCGAGAAGTTCGACAACTGCCGATTATGGTTCACCAACGCGAGCCCCGAGAAGTGACGATGCCTTGGCCTACGCTGGAGCCGGCGGAGGTGGCCCTGGCTGCCAAGATCCGGGACTTGGCCAGCCGGGGGCTCAATGGCTACGACATTGTAGCCGACTTCATCAAGCACCGGGTGAGCCCGCTGAGGAAGCGGGTTCGCCCTTTTTTCGAGATCCGTGGGTGGGACGACCTCACCCGCGAAGGCACCTCCTGTAAGTCTTCATTCTCGACCTTGCAGTCCTTTGCCCGAGCTTTGCTTCGAGCGTGTTTGTAATGTTCCCGCTCTTTTTTCCTTTGTAGCCTTGCCCCAGGGCGACGTGGTCCGGGCCGTGGGGCTTCTCCTACCTGCGAATCACAACGGTCCGTCAGGCTCGGGCCTCCGCAACGTCTTGGACGAGGTACGTGCTTCTGCGGGCCCAGGTGCCTTTGGAACGGTTTGTTCGTGGCGTGGTGGACGCCCACGATCTGCTTTCTACAGAGAAAGCAGAGTGAGGCTCGCTCGCCGTCACTGCCGGTGGCGGTTATGGGGCCACCACTCGACGGCGGTGGTGATGATGCGAGCTTAGCTCCGGCGCCGAAAGGTCGGGCCACGAGCAAGCGACTTCCTTCGAAGAAGCCAGCCGGTCGCTTCCCGGGCAAGGCCGCTCTCGCATGGCGGCAGGCACCCCGGGATAGCGATTCCGTCTCGACCCACTGGCCGGAGGTCCCGAGCTCGGGATTCGCCGTCATGGATATCCAAATGTCTTGAAAAGGTGTTTGTTGGTCTTTGAACGACGACGACTCGGACGACAAGATGTCCGAGAAGGCCGTCGCGGCTGCACGTAAGTTGCCCGTGCTTGTTGGTTTCTCCCGTCTCCTTCCTTTATGTGTTATGGCTCTCGAGCCGATTGGGCACGCTATGATTCTCCTCTGTTTTTCTTGATCGCCGTCCTCCAAGCGGGAACTCATTCAGTGCAAATGGAGGCAAGGGGCTTAAGAATGACCCAGTCAAGGGCAAACCCGGGCCCCGGGGTTTGAGGCCCTTCGTCCTTCCGCTGGTGGCACGCAAGGACGTGCGTCCCCAAGCCGTGCTCGTGAAGGTGGAGACCGATGGCGGCACCGAGCGCCTGGCGCCGATCCGTGTCGAGGGGCGGACCTCGACCGGGTGGCGCCCGATCGACATCCGCGGTATCCAGGAGCTCTTCAACAGGAGTAACATACCTATTCCCCCACTGGACGCGAGCGATACCCTCCTTCTTGGCTGAGACTGGCCCGTCCGGGTGATTACGGCCGCTAGCATCGTTCCGGCGGTATGGCCGGAGCGTGGCTTGCTGATCGCCTCGGTGGATCTCAGCGACGCCATCGTGGGTTGAGCACCACCTTGGGCTCGTCACATGGAGCCGGCGAGACGCCATCTGGCTCCGACCAGTCCCTGGTCAGACGCTCGAGGAGTGGCTGGCGAACCGGCCAGGGAAAGGGCCGATGGTAGATGCTGCGGTGCAGACTGACTTCCCCCTCGAGTCGTGCCTTCACGCCGTTGATGCTACTGGGTTTGTGGGGGAATCAGCGGAGCCGACAGGGGGAGCTCGCGAGGTCGCGGGAGAAGCTGCTGAGCCGGCGGGAGGCTCGGTCGTGCTTGTGGAAGGAGTGGCCGATCCTGCGGGAGGTTCGGCCGAGCCCACTGGAGGAGCGGCCGAGCCTACGGGAGGCTTGGCCGGGCCTTCAGGAGAGGTGGCCGAGCCTGCGGGAGGCTCGGCCGGACCTTCAGGAGAGGTGGCAGAGCCTTTGGCCGAACCTTCAGGAGAGATGGCTGAGCCTGCGGGAGGCTCGGCCGGACCTTCAGAGGAGGTGGCTGAGGGGCCAAGCAGTTCGGGCCCCCAGGTCGCGGTGCTCCCCGCGCCTATGGGCGTTTCGCAGGCTCGGTATGAGGTCGAAGCCGCAGCAGTCACCAAGCGGGTAAGTGCCTCTGGGCTTGGCTTTTATTGTTTTGTGTCTTCTCTGCTTTGGTCCTTTCCTTTCTTAGCCTATCCTCTGGGTGCAGTTTTACCTCGAGGTTGTTGGCATGGCTTGCTCAATTGAGGCTAAGCACGATGCCGAACAAGAGGCCCTGCGGGCGGAAGGCGCGCGGTGGCAACGGGAAGCCAAAGCCGCACGTGCCGAGCTTGAGGAAGCTCGCTCGAGCTCAGTCCAGGCAGTGGCTCTGGAGGCTCAAGTCGCGGCGGCTGAGGCGGACTTAGCCGCGGCGCGGGAGGACGTCAAGGTGGTTTCATGCCGGTCGCTGGAGGCCCTTAAGGCTAAGCGCGACCGTGCCCTTGAGCTCGAGGAACGCGTCCGGTCAGTGGAAGCGTGCCGCGTTGCGGAGGTCGCTTGCGCAGTGGAGGAACGCGACCTCGCCATGAGCTTTCTCGACGAAGTCATTCAAGTCCGCGACGGAGGGTTCGCTGAAAACCCACCAGATACCATGGGACCCGGAGGCTACCAACGGTTTTACGGGTCAAAATGCAGATCGCCTGCCAGAGAAAAGAGTTCCTTGATCTCCGTAATAACATGACGAGTTGTCGGCGAGCCGAAGCTCGGTGCCGCCTTAAGCCGCAGCCTTTTTTTTCATTTTTTTCCTTTTTGTTGGGCGTAATCCGGCTTGCCTTTGTAAATACCCTTTATTAATGTAGTTGACTTGTTTTGACTTCTTTCCTTCGCCACTTCTTCGGTCCGCCTTCTCCCTAGAATGCCGAACGTCGATTTGACTGTCGCGCCATGTCCCGAGAGACATTCGCTTTAGTCTTGAAATAGCCAGCGTCGGGCTTTCCGACGCCATTACTCTGATCGCCGCTTCCGAATCTCGCTATAAAAGAGACCAATGCGACGGCCACTTTCATTCCAAACTTCTTTCTTTCAGATTTTGCCCTCGCCCCATGGCACGCGATCCAGTTTGGTGGAGCTTTGGCGGATTTTGATCTCGCCATGGCCGAGCTCGCGGAGAAAGCGCTACCGCGACGCCGCCAGGTCGAGGCGTTAGTCGGTCGCCCGCGGCTCCGCGGGCATTTGATCCGCTTCGGAGGCGCTGGTCGATGCCGTGCGCGCGATGCTGCCGCCGCGGCTTTGATCGAGGCTGCCCCGGCGGTTGCCGAGGTGGCCGACGTGATTGTCGGGTTTCTGGGGCCGTTCCGCTGGGACTCGGTGTAACTGGCTTGTAAGCCGTCCCAGAAACCTTTTAACAAAGTTGTTTGTGGTTATTGCTGCTTCTCTTCATTTTCTGTTATTTTTCCTGCATGTAAACGAACACTAGTAGTCGTGTAGGCAAGAAAGGATTGAAAACGCAGTATAGTCCTACCGATCCCAGCCCCCGAGCCATGTCCGTGCTTCTGAGAAGAAGTTTGGGCGTGGCTTAGACAAGATCGGAAGTCCTTGTTTGGGTATCTGATCTTTGGAGAATCAACTTTTAAGAAACCGACTGCTCAAAAATCGACCTCAAAAATCGACCCTAGCCTCGAGCCACGACCGAGCTTCGGTTCGACTGAAGGTCGGTTGTGGTTTAGAGAGATCAATTTTGAAAAATCGACTGCCCTCGAGCCACGATCGAGCTTCGTCTGACGAAGGTCGGTTAGGTTTAAAGAGATCAATTTTGAAAAATCGACCCTAGCCCCTCGAGCCACGACCGAGCTTCGGTTCGACGAAGGTCGGTTGTGGTTTAGAGAGATCAATTTTTGAAAAATCGACTGCCCTCGAGCCACGAATCCAGAAGCTTCGTTCGACGAAGGTCGGTTGTGGTTTAGAGAGATCAATTTTTGAAAAATCGACCCTAGCCCCCGAGCCACGACCGAGCTTCTGGTTCGACAGAAGGTCGGTTGTGGTTTAGAGACCGTAAACCTTGAACGAAACTTGTGGCCCCAGCTCCATCTCTTTGTGAGAAGCAGAGTGTTGAACTCTAAAGGTATCCCGGGCTTGCGGCAGGTTTATGCGGGCTTATGATATAGGGTCGAAAGCGCTTGTTCAGCATGATCTTGCGTGGTGCGATGGATATCGGCTTACCCGTGTGCAAAGGAATCCCGGGGTTGGCTTCTGCGTAGCCGTTATTCTGCCGATGTATACTGGAGCAGCCCGGGCTTTCTCCCAAGCCCGATCATGAGTTTAGGTCACTGGGGTTATTTTGGGGGCTCTCTAGGGGATGATAGGATGGTCAAAAGGCAGAGAGAGAGGGGGGAATAGAGACTTACGACCTTTTCTCAGGCGTAGAACCTCCGAAGTTGAGCGATGTTCCAGGAGCTGTTGAGAACTCTCCCATCCCAAGCATGGCTGGCCTCACCCCGGCAAATGATCGATCGTGTACGGGCCTTCCCATCTTAGGATGAGCTTGTTGGCATGAGCCAAGTTCTGAACTCTTCTTAGAACCAGGTCGCCAACTTGCAAGATCCGTGTTTGTACCTTTTTAGCTGCGTGACGCCGTAAGGATTGCTGGTATGCTGCCGCTCAAAGTAGTGCTTGCTCGCGGCAGGACTCGGATAGGTCGAGATCCAATAGCCGCTCCTCGTCGTTGTCGATTTCACCTGCAAAATCAACACGAACCGAACCAAGTCTTAGCTCGAGGGTAAGACCGCTTCGAGCCAGATACGAAGTCTCGAATGGGGTTTCGCCAGTAGCCCGATTAGAGGTTGTCCGAGCTGCCCAAAGCACGGAGGGTAGCTCTTCTACCCAGTTGTGACATTGCTCGGCAAGAGCATCGTATACTCGGGCGCTGACGCCTCGCATGATCTCGTCTGCTCGCTGCTCGGCCGCACCATTACTCTCGTGGCGAAGCTACGGCTAGGGCGACCTTCATGCCGAAGTTCTTCGCAGAGTCCCGAATAGCTCGCCAGAATCGTACTATTATGAGCGATCAGCTTACTCGGGACGCCAAACCCGATCACGATATTGTTCCTAAGGAACCTCTTGGCGTTTGGCGGATATGCTCGACATCGGTTCGCCTCGATCCACTTAGTGAAAGTGTCGATGGCGGCGAGCAACAAAAGGCACCCCTTTAGGCCTCTGGGGAACGGACCAAGTATGTCCATTCCCATGTTGAGAACGCCAAGTTAGCGGATAGTCTCAGAGTTCAGATGCGGTCGTGGGATACCCGCATGATATTGGCAAGTCAAGGCGCTTTTACTAGCTCTCTTGCGTCGGTCAACGCAGGGGCCAAGAGTATCCCATGCGAAGGCTTTTCTCACTAGGGTTACGAAGTGGCATGGGCCCCGCAGACCCGTCAGGATATCTTGGAGGAGAAATTTGCCTTCCTCCCGTCACGACTTGCAAAGTACGCCGTTAGAACCCTTTTCAGACAACAAGCCCCGAGTACCCAGTAAGGTCGGGCTTGTCTTTGGAGCCGGATTTTCACCGTGCTTGTGGCGTTGTCCCATGCGCCAAGAACCGGACGAATGGCGTCATCCAGTGTCGCTACGCTTTAGGAACTAAACGGTACCGGCCGCTTGGGTCGAGGCAACCATCTTCTGGGGCCTCTTTCTCCGGAGGGAATAGAGGGCTTTAGTAGGTGTCGACGAGCACCCACCGGTGCGATTTCAGAGGAGCCAAGCCATGAGCTTATCACCAAAGCTATTAGCCACCTGGGAACGTAACACACTTCAAATTCGTGAAGTGCTTCTCCAACTTTCTCTTCGCCAAGTATCGCGCCATTAAGTCGTCAGAACATCAAACTCTTTATTTACTTGGCGACGACCAACTTCAATCCCTTTCGCCGTTAGTCGCGATGCCGAGCGCAGCAGCATGCTCAGAGGTCGGCTAGAGGCCTTCAGACTCCTTCGCATTGTTCGCTATGGGAAAATGGAGTCAGATTATATGCCGAGTTTGTTCTCCTTGGGGGGAGATGAGAACAAACCCGCAGTCTGATCGCTCAAATTGGCGCGACCCATCGAAAAACATGGTCCAGTGCGCTTCTTGACTTGCGAGCTCGAGCGAGCCTCCCGAAGGGTCGGCCGGGCCGGTCCACTCAGCCAAGAAGTCAGCCACGACTTGGGATTTGATCGCTGTTCGGGGAACGAACTTGATGTCAAATTCACCATGCTCGACTGCCCACTTTGGGACCCTCCCGTTCGAGTCTGGGTTCCGAATGATGTCCTTTAACGGGAAACTTGTTGGGACCGTAATTGGATGGACTTAGAAATAGTGACGCAACTTTCGCGAGGCCATGAGCAAGGCGTACAAGAGCTTCTGAACCTCAGGGTGCCGCTCCTTAGGCCCGTGAAGTACCTCGCTCACGTAGTAGACGGGTTGTTGCTTGCCTTCACGTTCGATCGATAGTACAAAGACTTACAACAAGGGGCAACCGCCAAATAGAGGAGTAGAGCTTCCCGAGCTTTGGCGCCGTTAGACGGGAGACATGGACAGTAACGCTTAGCTCGCCGAAGCGCCTCGCTTCTTCCGCCCATTCGAAGCCATCGTGCTTACGCAGATCTTGCAAAAGGTGCACCGCGCTCACGAGACGAGACATGAATCTGCCGAGAGCCGCCATCCGCTCGTGAGGCTTGCACCTCTTTGGTGCAAGTTGGCGACCTCATATTCTCGATGGCCTCGATTTTCTCGGTTTGCCCCGATGCTCGCTTTTCCTATCACATAGCCAGCAACATCCTGCATCGACACCAAAGACACATTTTTCAGGATTCAAATTTTAACTCGATGCTTTATAAGATTAGCAAAAGTTTCCTGAAGGTCGGTCACATGGTCCCGTGGGACTTTGCTTTTTTACAACAACATCGTCCACGTAAACCTCTACATTGCGCCCTATCTGATCAAGGACCGTCTTCTGCATTAGTCGCTGGAACATGGCTCCCGCGTTCTTTAGACCGGGACATGGTCGTGTAGCAGAAGGTACCAAAAGGTGTTACGGCGCGCTTCTCTTCGCCTTCCTTGCGAAGCGCGATCGGTGATAGCCGAGTAGGCGCCCAGAAGCTCATGGGCGCCGAAGTCCGCTGCTGTTCGCCGACCGCTTGGTCTATGCGCGGTAGGGAAAATTGTCCTGGGACAAAGCGGCGTTGAGGTCGCGATGGTCGACGACATTCGCCATTTCCGCCTTTCTTCTTGACGACGACCGGATTAGCTAGCGCTCGGAATGCTCGACTTCTCGGATGAAGCGGCTTGGAGGAGCTTGCCAAGTTGCTCTCGATGATGTTGGCCTTCCACTTTGGGAAGCGCCAGAGGCCTGTCTCGACAGCTTTTTGTCGTTGAACAGCCTAGCTTTGTGCTCGATGACCTCCTTGGGACTCCGGCATGTCGGACGGTTCCCACGCAAACACGCTCAAGTAGCGGAGGAAGGTGACGAGCTCGAGTTCCTATTTGGACTCGAGGTTGACCCCTACGTGGACGACCTTGGCCGGGTCGTCCTCGGAGAGGGGGACTGCCTTGGTGGGCTCCTGCGGCTGCAAGGCCACCTTGGGGCGGTCTGTCGACCGTTCGGCCTTGGCCGGGCCACGCTCGGGGAGCTGTCCGACCATGGCCAAGGCGCTCTCGTCGTAGGCCATTGCGGCTTTGTGGCTGCCCTTGATCGTGATGACCCCGTGAGGGGCCGGCATCTTTAGGCAGTGGTAGCCATGGTGGGTGGCCGCCATGAACTTGGACAAAGACGGGCGCCCAAGGATGGCGCTAGACGGAGCTCGAGTCCACCACTCGAAGGTGACGACTCGTCCGGAAGTTCTAGGGGTCCTGAACGCTACGGCAAAGACGATCGCCTAATTGGTTGTAGGGCGACCGGGGACAATGCCATGAAAGGAATGGCAATGTCCTTGATCTTGGACCGTGGGACTGATTCGCCGAGAACTCGAAAGCGAAAGGCGATGTCCAAGGAGCTCCCGCCATCTGGAAGGCGTCGCCATGGGCGCCCTGAGGCGCCCGGTCATCCAGCACCCCGTGATCGGGGAGCTCGGGCATGGGCTCGCGTCCGGCGTAGAAGTCCTCCAACAGCGCGCCCACGCCCCGCGATTACGCAGTCATGGCCGTCTGCCGATGGAGAAGGCAATAGCGGTTGTTCGGAGGGTTAGCCCCTGGGCCGGTCGAGGTCGAGGCCGGAGCTCGCCGCCGCCCGCGCTTCCCGCCGTTCCTCCACTCGCCGGGCGGGCCGTGGCGCGGAGACGGCCGCCAGAGGAGCGGGCCTCTCGCTCTCTACCGACGAAGCGTGGCGAAGCGGCGAGCTTCTTCTTCTTCTTCTTCTTCTCGGCGTCACCCTTCTTGGCATCCGTGCGGTCCGGACGCCGCCTTCTCCTCCGTCCTCCCTCTCTTGCGCTCTACCGCCGAGGCGTTGATGTATCCTTCTGCAAAGACGAATAAATCGGTTACGGTGGACCGGATGGAGCTCAAGGTCCTCGGTGAACGGGTATTCCGTGACTCCTCCTTGAAGGCCTCAACGATGGCCTCGCTTGAGATCGACGGAATGGTGTTAAGACTGATCGAACTCATGGACGTAGTCCTACAGGCCCTCCCCCACCCTCTGGACCACAAGTGAAAGTGCATCTAGGCACATAAGTGATTTTGGTGATTAATGACAAACATATGTAATGACAACTATTTGTAAATGATAAATTTGTGTAAATGTTTGGCTAAGTAATTGCCTAGTGACAAATCTCTAATATGATTGTGTTGCTATGAGACTAACATGTTTATTGCCAAGTTAAATATTAGTCTCATCTGTTTAGAGGAAATCATATATGCCAAGTGGACAATCTATCCATCCTAGCAAGATAAGTCTCATATATACAAATGGGATGGGTAAGTAAAGATGAGGTATGCAATCTCGGTAATCTTCTATATATAAATTTATTATTGCATTCATCTTGTGCAAGTGCATAGTAAGCTCCAAGTAACATATTGATTATATATATGCACATTGATTGATGTCATATATATCCACTTGAGTTCAATATGTGTCTTGCTTCTAGTATACATGTCTTAACTAGAGTTAAACTTCACATTGCTATGACTTGACTTGGTGCATGCATACTTTATTTGTATATCTTCTCATGCACATCACTTAGTGGAGTTTAATTTAGATTGTTCCATAACTTCACTCTAGCTTGAATATTATTTGCACATGTATAATTCTTGTATATTCTATCATGTGCTCTATTTTAGTGAAGGTTGTGGTACTTGCCATGGTTTAGTTGATTTATCATATTGGCAATTATCTTCCTAGTGCATCTAGCTCCATTACATATTTATCGTGATGCACTTAGTAGAGATCTTTTCCATGTCAAGTGTTTCTATTTAATATTGTGCTTCTTTATATGAAACACTTGTGGTACTTAATTGCTCATAAACATCAATCTATTTATATCTATTGAGCTTTTGGACTAATATCTTTCATGAGTGGTTTGGAAAGATTTAGGTCCCGTGAGTATGTGTGATGACCAAGGTATGTTAAAGATGACGGTTAAGTCGAAGTCAACAAGACGACGGTGTCATCAAAAGTTGAGAACTAAGTCAAGATCGACTTGGCGTGGAGATCGTCGGGGAGGATGATCAAGTCAAGGTCGATGGGACGAGAGTCCCATGAGGTGAATCGAGTCAAGTTGGATAAGGCGAAGGCTTCATCAATCTTTTGGTTAAGGTCATCATGCATAATGAAGAAAAAGACGGCAAGTGACTATCCTAGACTTATATTATCTTGATTTAATTTGAGTTTAAGGATTGCCGTACTATTAAGAGGGATGCGATGAAAAATGACTTCTAGATGTGTCAAGTGCTCAAGTGATCCATCCTTTTGAAACCTAGAGAGAGTGGTGTTGGTGGTGTCGGAAAGTGAAAATTATAGGTCTCCCTTGTCTTCCCTGTGAATTCTGCATTTATCCTTTAGGATTTGAGAAGTGAGACCTTGTTGGTTGTGTAGCTCTCGTTCTTAGCTTTCCGTAGAGTCTAAGATCACCCAAAACGGAGTCCGGAGTCAAAAGTTATGACCGTTTTCGTCGGGGTGTGCAGTGCCTGTTTTCAGGCTTCGGACTATCTGAGGTTTACTCGGAGTATCCGAATGACTCGGACTATCCGAAGATTTTTCGACTATCCGAGTTGACCTCTCTCTCGCTTAAATCTGTAATTATTCGGACTATCCGAACATCACTCGGACTATCCGAACTTATACAGAACTGTCTGTAACGGTCAGAATCCGTGGAAGCCTCTATTTAAACTCCTCTCTCTCCCCACTTGAATAGAGCCGTTGTACCACTATTTCCTTGATCTATCCAAGTGTTCTTGAGCCTTTAGAACCCCTCTACTCTTAGATCTTTGTGATCCCCTTTGGAGAAGGGTTTGAAAGAGTTGGAAGGAGGGATTGAGGGAGAATTGGAAGAAAAGTTGGGAGGTGATTCCTTTGTGGAATTAGTGTGTTCTTGAGCCCTAGTGACCCCTCCACTCTTCGATCTAGGTGATCCCCTTGGGAAGAAGGGTTGGGAGGAGGTGTGAGTGTGGATTGAGCAAGCATTGGTCTTTGAGCACTTGAGTTCATCTCCAAGTTCATTCTTCGTGGGCATTTGTTACTCTTGGAGGTTGAGGACTCCTAGACGGCTAGGAGTTGGTCACGAGCCACCGAGCTTTGTGTGGTGCGCCGTGTCAAGTTTGTGAAGGCTCGATTTCGCCTCTGCAAGGGAAGAAATCAAAGGAGTAAGGCCGGCGAGTGCATTGTGCAACACCGGTGAGGGAAGGGTTGAAAAAGACCCCGGCTTAAGTGTGACCGAGCCGCCTCAACGGAGACGTAGGATCCCCTTAAGGATACGACCTTCGGGAACAAACATCTTCGCGTCTCTATCTCCATTTCGGTTTTATCCCTTTCACTCTCAAGCTTGATTTACTTGCTTATTTTACAATTGAATTGATTATCTTGTCTTGTGTGATACTACTGCATCTATACTTGCTTGTGAACTATCTTTGGTGTAGGTCGTATCCTTGAATTTGTGATTTGAGTTAAATTCAAGTCACTCTGATCATTCGGACTATCCTAATAGACTTGGACTATCTGAGTACTCGGACAATCCGAGGTGAACTCAGACATCCAACATATTTCATTGTGTTTAATTTAGTGTTTAAATTTTGTAATCGCCTATTCACCCCCTTTAGGCAACATCCCGGTCCTTTCAACAAGCTTGAGGTCCTGGGGCTTTCTAGGCGCGTAGAAGCGACTCGAAGTTTGTCCGAGCGCTTCTGCAATTGTTCCCAACAAGCAGATCGAACCCCTACCGGGTTGAACAGCTAGGTTGAACCATTCCTCCAAAACGGTAGGGAAGTAGTTGACCATTACGGCCTCGTTATCGTCGTGGCGAGGATGGCGGTAGTATAAACAATGAGATATTCGTCGGGTTCTTACTCGCCGAACTTCGATGCTCCCGGCTTGAACTTGCGAGGCCATGGGGCCTCGCAAGAAGCTCGGGAGAAGGCCGGGCATCCAGGGGCGGCCCCGTTGTTTCCAACGGGGGGTTCGCCACCAGGAAGCGGCCCGAGGCGGAAAAACTCACGGGTGCGCTGAGAGCGCTGTCATTTGACGCGTGGGCCGCCGCAAGACGATCAACGCTCGCCGCGCCGCCTTGAGAAGCCACTGGTGTGTGACTGGGCCTGGAGGTGCTCGCCGAGATCCCCAGCGAGCTCCTCTAGGTTGTCAGCAACCGCGACGCCTAGGTCGGCCATGGTGAACCCTCGCGGGTCCTTCTCCAGGTTACGCATGACCTGGGCAATCGCCTTAACCCTTTGCTGACTGCGCAGCACAGGGTTGGTGACGGTAGTGGTGGGCGAGTGAGCACGTGCGGCGCGTCTTGGCGGCAGTGTCGGGCAGCGAGTTCGCGACGGATGTCTGCCAGGTTCGCTGGACCGACCCAAAGAAAGAGGTTTCGAGCGCCTCACGCCGGGTGCTCTCCGCTTGGTGGCAGGGTGGTCGCGGTCGCCTACCGACGCCAAAATACACGACGCGAGGCAGTTCCCGCTGGTAGACATGTTCATGTCACCCACGGAGGCGGTGCCATCGGCACCTCCACTACCATGGGCTCACGCCGGTCCGTCGCCCGCCTTGATGGGCCGGGGCGCCATTCTTGCCAGCAGATCGTCCTCCTCTTCGGACATGACCGCGAATGCGCGTGGTCCGTCCGGATGCGGCACTGGTGGCGGTGCCTCCAGTCCCTCCATGAGGGTTTCACGACGTGAGTCGTGAAGTCGGCTTGCAACGCAAAGCCGGGAGCGAATAGCTACTCCCGAGGTGGGCGTTGCCTCCACCTCCATCTCGTCGGATCGAACTCCGCGAGGATACCACCGCCACTCCTCATACGACTCGCCGACGCCGCCGAGATCGTCCGCGATCGTCGTAGTTGAGGTCCACGGATCAATGTCGCGTAAGACAACAAGGCCATTCTCGACTCAATCGAGGGGAGAAGACCGCAATCGGGCCCCACGGTGGGCGCCATTGCCGGGCGATCGGGAGACAAGCCTCGCAGCCAATAAGCAAGGAAGAGGGCGCGAGGCCCGGCGGCCCCTGTCTCCGGACCGAGGCCCGACCGCCTGGCCGGACGCTGCCGAAGGAAAAGACCTAGTCCCGACGCGCTCGGACGCGCCGAGACCGGATCGCAGGGATGATAACACGAGTGTTTTTATCCCGGTTCAGCCTCCACTACGGATAATGTTTCTCGTCCGCCTTCGTTTAATGCCGAGCTTAAACGAGTACAGGGGGCGAAGTCCGGGCTTTGGGAAGCCCGAGCCTCGAGTACAATAAGTGCCCTGGGCACTGTGTGTGTGTTCCTACAGTTACCTGGATGCGAAGAACTACCGCTGAGAACTAGAGCTCCTACGAGAGTGCAAGTGCTCCTGTTCTACAGTAGCTATTCTCTAAGCGAATTGTGTGTATGTGGAAGTGAAGGTGTGCCCGTTGTTGTGGCCTGTACGCCCCTTTTATAGGCGCCCTCTGGGCACCGTAGCTTGTGCTGGTCCGTTGAATAAGTCTTTGCTTTTTTGCCATGCCGGTAGCGTACCGAATCCGCCGAGTAATCGAGTGCAATCCTCTGATCATCGCGCCGAACCGCTACCAATCAGCACGTGTCTTTGCCCATGCAGGCGGTTGACGGGACCGGCCGCCAACCCGTCAGAAGCTGCCGCCAGGCGCTCCTTGGTATAGTGCGCGCATTTAATTCTCGGCGACTCTGGGGACCCGAAGCGTATCCTGTCCGCGGCGCGGCACGATTTGCCTCGGGTCCTGTTCCTTTGTACCTCAGAAGCCCGAAGTAAGCAAGAGGCCCGAGCTTTCAAGGCGGGGAAGCTCGGGCGCGAGTTTGCTGGTCCCGAGCTTGTCTCCTGTGGGGCCACGGGTAAGTAAGTAGGCCGAATCTTTATGGGTCTCGTACTTTCCCCAACACATCCCAACTGAGAGTTCGGAGAATCATCGACCGAACATGACGAATTTGTTCACCGAAGACCTCATCGGATCTGCTACAGCAACTCTTTGTCGAAATCGTCGGTTTCGAGTGGTGAGACTCTAGTTCGTTGCCTCCCCTACCACCCCTATGTCTCCCTCTTCCTCTCTAGGTTCCGCTGCTCCTTCCCCGTGGCCGGCGCCGCCCCTCCTCCATCGGAATCGGCCGACGCCGTGCGCCTTCTTCCGCCCGACCTCGGCCACGTCGTTGTGCCGCCTTGGCCGCCCTCGCCCCTAACCTGAGCCACCTCTACCCTCCCCTCACCTCTCTCTTTCTCGCCTACCCATTCTTTGAACTCCTCACCGCTCGCCATCGCGACGACACCGCTGCCCTCTCCATCACGGCCATGGCCCTTCCCTTGGTCGGCCTTCCCCACCCCAAGCTACTCCTCACCCCCTATTCTTTTCCCTCTCCTTCCTCAAGGTGAAGCGCGCCATTGAATCGCCGCAGTCAGAGCCACCTCCACCACTCCTGCTTTGGCTCACTAACGACAGCCCCCTCGATCGGCCCTCTCTCTCTCTCATTCCCGTGGGTCAGATTCCCTCTTCCTCCTAGGTCACACAGACAAAGTTTACCATTTGCGCCTTGGGCCGCATGAAATTTCAAGATCCATTTCATCCATTTATTCATTTTAGAAAACTGATTTAATTTGTTTAATTCATAGTAAATTCATACAAACTCGGAAAAAAAAACATGAAATAAATTTATAAATGTTTATAAAATTCCATTCTATCTTGCGTAAAATTTTCATGCATGTTGCATTATTAAAATTTTCTGTTTGATTCAGTATTTCCAAATTATGTCTTAAAATAATTCCAGAAAGGATTTTGAATTTCTAAATATAGCAAATGAATTCAAAAAATAATGGAACTTTTTACAAAAAATAGTAGGTACTATTATGAGCTTAGGAAAAATATAAAAACCCCTATGTTATAAGTTCAAACCACTTACTAAAAATCCTTTAAACTCTCTTTATCTTAATAAAAATGGTTTTCCTCTATTTTTAAATTTCTAAAAATTTATTTTTGAATAAATGCTTTCTGTTGTACATAACATGCATACCATATTATTTCTTGGTGAGTTTGCTTTTTATTGCGTGTTCGATTTGTCGTATGTGTAGACCCGATCGCATTTGACGCTGCCGAAGACCCTCTAAGCCGAAGATCAAGTCTTTATGGCGGAAGGCAAGTCTTTCACTAGAATCCCAGTTTTATAGCTTTTCCCAAAATTGCTATGGATTAAAATCACGTATGATTGAATAGTGCTACCTAGTGCATGTGTCTATTTGATATATGCATCTACCGATAAACCCTAGGGTAATTTATGATATTATTACCCACTGTTTTTATATGTTAGATGCTTAGTGTTGCTCAGTTAGGAAATCGCGGAGTGTACCCACTCCATACTTCACTGGTATTATTGAGACATATGGAAGCCTAGTAAAGGAGAATGGGAGATTTGTGAGGATTTGGTTTATTCATCATAGTTAAAATGACCAATTAATAATTGGGATCGGGAGCGGATGGAAGGTATAGTGCGTGCCTTCGTGCACGAGACTTGGGTTTGTGTTTGGCTGGCGCTCCGAGAATAAGGACCGACAATTGTGCCGAGTTTAACCAAGATATTCCCGTACGACCGCAAGCTCGGTATGGGACGAGCCTGATCTAGTGGGAGAATAACGTCGGGTTTGTCACTGTACGTGCACCATGGGTGAGGTCCCGAGGGATGCGTCACCACCGGTGTATTGCTCGGGGGATCGAACTTTGGGATACTTGTGTGAACATCAGGTATGGTCGAAGCCCCCGGGGTACTTGTGTGAATATCAAGCATTACCGTGGCAAGGCCGAGGTTAGACTTTTAATGGATTTTATTATGATACCTTTCAATGAGAATGTATCATATCTTGCGGGTAAAACGTACGATCTCTGTAAAGTGTAAACTCATTCGAATGGCCGTGCTCCTGGTTAAGAGCAACTTGGTGGTTCCACATAACGTAGCTTCACCTTAATTAATATGACCCAGGTAAGGTTTTCTGACTGTGTACCGCTGCTAACTGTTCTTGGTTGTTGAGAATGAGATTGGAGAATATGTGATGGTGACTTGAGAACTATGAAATATTGGAAACTTGAGCTTGAGAATGAGAACCCGATTATATCTTTGTTTATTATAAGAATTGTTATTTATTTATTTTTGTTTTCTTAAACGCTTTTACAATTCTAGGTTGAATACCTTTTATGCAAATAACCCTTAACTTTCCTACGATGAGCCTTAACTTGGCCCTTCCCAGAAAAGACTTGCTAGCATTCAGGTGCTAACCCCGCCTTTCATGCGGGGCTACTCATTCCAACGAGCAGATTCTGATCCCCAGTATTACTACCCGGAAAGTGGAGAACTCGAGGATAAAGACTTTGCTGCTGGTATGCAGGACAAGGACTATCCCTACATCTAGAACGCTATACAACTTGCCTGTGGGATTGATTATTGTATTTTGCCTCTTCCATTTGAAGTTATGGAAGACTGTTAAGACTTCCACTGCATGTTAGACTTCCGCTGTTAGAACGCCTTCATGCCAGTTAGCGTACTCTGATGTAATATTTATTCAAACTTGTAACGGCAATGATCCAATGTTCTGAAATTTGTGTGTACTAACTACTGATCCAGGGACTAGTACATGTAATGCACAGAAGAGGCATGACTCCGTTTCACAATCTCGAAAGTACTTCTAAGCAAATAAATAAAGTAGAGAAACATAAGGATGCACCCACCCAAGTTCACCATTAGTTTTTCAATATATGTTACAAACCAACCAAAAGTACAAACAAATAATGCATCCAATTTTAGAGGTTTGTTACGACAAACGACCATGCATGCCTCTGGTAATGCGAGCATAGAGTGCAGATACTGCAAAGTTGCGCTTTAGTTTTTTTTTTTTAAAAAAAAAAATCAGATGAGCTTTTGATTTGCACAATGGATAAACATCAGCACATCGCGAGATGACAATTTCCAAGAAAATCAACAAGTATCGTGAAAAGAGAGGGACTGAATCTGAGGGAGAGATTAGAGTAATATCAATCTTGCAACTTACAAGTTACAAAAAATTTGGGGCACAAAGGTATTTTCGCAAGTAATAATTTAAATAGCCACAAAAAAATGAGACACTGAAAAGATCCACCCACACTTACAAAAAAGATGAGATACTCTCTGAATCCAAAGACAAGGAGAAATATCTGGATACATGACTCCATACCATCTCTACTTTGCAGTTTGCACGCACCAGAAAGGTGCAAGCTCAGAAAAGGTGGTTCCGACAAAAATCCCAGTGGCCAACTAATACCCCTTTTTTTTTCGGTGATGTTTCTTAATGTTGGTGTAAGAACCATGTGATTGAGCATGGCCATAAGAGATCGCTAAGCATTCACTTCAGAGAACAATACACAGGGACAGCCTAACACCATGTAGCACCAACTAGATTCATAAGACAAATATACAGTGCAACCATGATATTTGTCTAGATGTAGCACTCGTAAAGGAATCAGCCAGCAGTGGCACTCGTAAGCAATACGTTAAGGAAAAAAGAAGATTAACCTAGATGTAAGGTAAGATATTTGTCTCCATCTTGAACAAATGTAGAGCTTGGAAGAGTAGGTAACTCAACAAAAGAGTCACCTTCATGGACCAGACACCATGTCTCCAAGGCATCTAGCCACTAGTACCTTGACCTTGCAAGGTCAAGAAATTATAGCCAGTAACATAAGGATTTCCCCATCCCAGTGCAAGAAGTAGAAAATGCCAATGCTTCTATTGGCTTGATCCAAAGTTCAAGTGGGGTAGCAGCAAACAAGAGCTGCAGAGCTACATGGATTGTTGATAATTCAGAGTTCTTCATGAACTGGGATGCTGAAGATGAGAGAGTGCATCCTCCTCTCGTGCCAAACGGCCCAAACAGCTATTTATAGTGAGAAAAGAGCACCGATAATGGCAATGCTTACCCTATCTATCAGTGAACAATAGTGCCAGTGAATCTTCCATCCAAAAGGAAGCTGACAGGTTATTGTTTCTAAATTGGAGCCTACAACACCTATGTTCAGGAGCAGCATGCATGAAATCTATGGACCTAACCAATAGGGGATGCCTAATGTATGTTGGGTACAAAACATTGCCACTTGGGCCTAAGCTACAACTGCAACCTATCGTGTATAGGTGGCCTGCTAGTCTTTGATGAAAGAGTCCATGTTTTCATCAGCTCTGATGTTTTACAGTGTCCTCGTATGCAACTACCAAATCTTTCTATTGCTCTAGATTTCTAACCACATGTCGAAATCTATCTGAACTTCTGAGGCAACAAGAGGTCAGTAAAATAGAAATCTATTTAACTGTAGGCAAATAGAAATCTTCACTGAGGCAATGTGTTCTTTGCACCTATTTGAATTATCACTCTTTGGGGCCAACAGGGTTTGTCAAGTAGCTAGGCAGAAGTATTAACAAAAGCACAAATTGTTTGGTCACCATTAGGTTAGACTGTGATGCAGTATTAAAGTGCATAAACGTAAACCTTGATTGATATATACATCAGGGCAAGAATGGAAAGCAGGAAAGTCTTGATTGTACTACTGATACTCAGGAATATCTAAAGCAGCTAAAGTTGCAAAAATTAAATCCAACTGCTTAGCTCAGGACTTCAGATCAACACCACTAACGACTAAGCACAAGTCAGGTTTCATGCTTTGGGCAGGCAAGAACAATCAATAACTTATCCATCAATCCAAGCTGTTTGGACTACAAATCTTACGATAGTTTTTACAAGGAACATATAGGTAAATGTCAAGAAGCATCTGCATTTCATTGACCTGGCCATGGTGGACCAAATGGGGCTGTGAACTGGAGCTGTAGTTATACAAATGTCAAGGTGGGCCTTTGTTATCAGAGGAGACAAGGGAAAGGCGGCAGAGCAAGTGCTCGCATCAACAGTAGTGTGTGTGACGAGCAGCTCGGGTTCGGAATCCAATTCGGTTAGGATTTCAGTTAGTCAGGTCAGGAGTCTTTAAATATTTAAATCCCTTATGGATAGCAGTTGTAATCTGATCTGTTAGAACTTAGGACATCATTAGCTGTAAACTCCTCAAAGTCTATTTAAAGGCTAGAGCATCGATCAATAAAGTAGACAATAATGAATCTATCCCCCTTCTCCTTCTCTCTTTCTCTCTCTCTCTTGTATCAGCTTGACACAAAGTACCTGGGCAGGCCCCTGATCGCTGGCAAGAGCAAGTTAAATTATTCAAGCCATGACAACAAACCTACAGTTCCATCTCTATTGATGACATCATAAGCAAACAGTATCAATTGAGTGTGGGTGATTGGATCAAATCAATTAGATGATTGATATTACACAGCACAGTTTGGCAATAAGGGCAAGGTAGACCTAAAAAATAGCTAAAATCACCAACAAGATATGAGCTGAGTACTAGAAAATTACACAAAAATGTTAATCAAATGGAAGGAAAAAATATGTGTATCCATTCTTGGACATAGAGCAAACAAAGCAAAATGGCAACAAACAAGCAAGAAAAATGGTATAAGTAACTAAAAATGGATGTATATCTTCATGTAACTATAACTAGGAAACAGCAAGAGAGTGAGAAACACCACAAAGAATATATAAAAATAATATAGCCATGGTACGCGGGCATTGCATTACCCAAAAGCACCTCACATTCACCGCCTTTTTTTACAATCTTATTTCCAAATTCCTTTAGGCCTTGTAAAACATAACTTACTCAGTGGTATCTCAAAAACCACCACGTGATAATATACTAAACTAACTGATTAAAACTCAAAAAAGAGCTTTACAGCTTGAAGTGAAGCCATAACATCTTTTGATGGCTTGGAGCCATTATTATGCAAGCAGCTTGCTTGTCCACTCTCACTCTCACCAGCAAACAATAGCTGTTTAATGTAAAGTAGTTTTACCCAAGTCGCCAAATCATGAAGGTGCGAAGCACAGTCTAGCATAAAGAGTGTCACATAGTATTGGGTTCTAAAATGCAGCTGTGGCCACCTAGTTAATAACCATGATATCACATGGAGGCATGGAGCTAGTTCAACGAAAATCTACAGAGAAGATGATATTATTCTGCAACTGGTTTGATCTAAGAGAATAGCAATATCATTGCGGTAGTACATTTAAAATGATCACATTTCATTTCCCTTAGTCTTCGTGTACATACACGAAAACTAACCGCAGTTCAAAATCCAAAAGGCACAAAAATTTCATATCTCAAAAGTAATGCCTAACTCCAGTGAATTCTTATTCCTCCAACACTGACAGTAACCATCCTTCCTGGAGAGAGCTCAGCTTCAGCTTACCGCATTAAGATCGCAGCTACGGATCCAACAGACACCCCAAGAGCGCAAGCGATAGCGACCACCCGCGTCCGGAGCAGCATAAGGTTGACGTTCTTCGTGGCCTGGAGGCACAGCGTGAGCACCTGCAGCCGCGCGTTGGCCTCCATCTTCTGGAAGAAGGCGATGGGCTTGATGGCCCGGCGCAGTACCAGAGCGGCCGTGAAGGGGAACGCGAACGCCGCCACGCCCTGCGCGGCGGCGGCCGACTCCACCCCGACGGGCGCGGCGCCGGAGACGATCCAAGCACCGGCGGCGAGGTGCGCCCCGCCGAGGACCACGAGGGAGACGCTGAGGCGATGCACGGCGCGGCGGAGCGCGTCGAGCTCCCGCCGCGTCTCGTCGGCGAGCGGCGACGTGTCGCGCACAACCGTGGGACCCTCGATCTCCTGGTGTCGCATCTCCTCCGGGGGGGTGGGGCCGGGAACGGTGACGTCGTCCGTGTTGGGGTTGGCGTCAGGGGTCGTGGAGAAGCGGAGGTGGGGTTGGAGGAGCAGGAAGGGGTTGGGCGCATGGGCGTACGGTTTGGGGACGCCCAGCACCTGGAAGAGCTTGGCCGCGGCGGCCGTGGAGCTCAGGAGGCGGTGGGGGATCGCCATCGGAGAGTGGGAGTGAGGGTCTCCACGCTGCGAGTAGCCTGCGACGGCGGCGCGGCGGTTAGAAGGTCCTCCTCCTTCCTCCAGTCAAGCGCAAAGCGTAACCTATACGACACTCTTTCCCGGTAGATATTGCTATTAGTAAATTCCCGTTTTCTCTTTTCAAAGGCGGATTTCTACCAAGATGCTTAACCTAGACCCGTGGCAGAATAATGGAAAACGCTACCTAGGGACACCGGACACGGGGCGGAGGTCCGCCACATGCCGGCCGCGCCGCACGGCCCGCCTCGGGGTTTGCCTTTCTCTCCAATCCAGCGGCCGCCGCACGGTTAAAAATCCACCTCTCCTCCTCCGACTCCCCACTTCCTTCCTCCTCCCACTCTCATCGGTCATCGTCCACAAGCCTCAAACCCTCACCGCAAGAAAGAAATCGAGCCAAAACCCCGAGCGCCATGGTGGTGTACACGCAGGAGCACGTGTACCGGCACCCGTGGGACCGCGTGACGGCGGCGGCGTGGCGCAAGTTCACGGACCCGACCTCCCGCAGGGCGCTATCCCACGTCGCCGACGTCCACACCCTCCACCGCCGCCTCGATCCCGTCGAGGGGCGCCTCCAGGCCGCGCGCTCTATCACCGTCCGCTCCCCGCCGCTCCCCTTCATCCTCCGCCGCCTCCTCCCCGCCGCCGCGTCGTCCCCCTCGGGCGCCGCGCTCTGCCACTGCGTCGAGACCTCGTTCGTCGACGCCCCGCGCCGAGCCATGGACGTCGTCGTCAGCAACGTCAGCCTCCGGGGCCTCATCGAGGTCGAGGAGCGGTCCTCCTACCGGCCCCACCCGGATAGGCCCGACGAGTGGACGCAGTTCAGGCAAGAGACCACGATCCGTTGCCGGCCGCTCGCGGCGCTCGCCGCCGTGGCCGAGAAGGTGGAGCACCGTTGCGCCGAGAGGTTCCTGCAGAACAGCGCCAAGGGGAGGGAGGTCGTCGAGCGGATCTGCCGGTACCTCGAGGCCGAGGCCGCCGGCGCCGCTCCCTCTGCCGTCTGACTTGATCTGGTTTGCTCTCCCTTTCTGGAGCCGTTCTTGATCTGCTGATCGGATCGAAGGGTTCGCTCGATCTGTGCTGCGTGTGCAAGGCCAGACCTAGCCCTGTAGACTTTTATTTCTGTTTCCCTTCATTTTGTATGAAATGATGAGCTGAATCCTGAATGGAATAAAGCTTTTGGTCATAGACTTAATTGTTATGCTGTCTGTGGAACCTGTTTAACCCTAATTTTATGCCAATCATTGGTAAGATACCCTAATCCGCTATGAAATCACTGGTGCTTATTGCGTCAATTTGATCAATTGGGTAATGCTGATGTTTTATGAATGTGCGCCTTTGTAACCTGTGGTGATTCCTGCTAAGGGGTAGATCTATCGACATGTTGGTTATTGAAGTTGTGAGATGAGTAATTCTGTGATTTTTAGCATAGATGTTTCTATTTGGTTAGCTGGTAACTTGTAAGAATTGAGAGCAATATGCTGTGCTAGTTTTTTTATTAGTATATAACTATATATTATGCCAGTTTGATTTCTGTGGTTCATCTAAATCTTGTGTGTATTAACTGATAGGCACATCAAATTGCTTGTAACTTTCTTTGACCATCGTTGCATTTTTTAGCTACCTACATTAGTAGTTTTATGCTCTAGACTGTTCTTCTGTTCCTCTATGGTGATGTTGATTCTTGGGCTAATGCAAACTTAACTGGAATGTCTGCTCATGTGCGATATTGGGCTGTGGATAGGTTGCATGTTCTGTTGTTTGGTTTCTAGGAGAATAAGCAGTTATGCTGAATTGGTTTTTCACTGATCTACTTAAGCTTCATCATTTTAAGAATGGATTTTACTGATCATCTGGGTGTTGCATCCTTAAGATTTGGGGAGAAGGAACCCAATGTATGGCAAATACTTCAAGAAGTTATGTCAAATTTTGTTGCATAATCTTTTGGGACTGAACAATGAAACTAGGGCCTTGGAAAAGTTTGGATTCTCTCCCTTTTTGCAGATTATATTTTACTGGATTCATGTACATCTTTTCCAACAGCTTTAGCTTTCTTCAAATGTTTATTTCATTTAATGGATTCCGAAGATTCTTGAAATGATTGATTTTTTTTCCTTCAGGAATATAAATCTGGTTAGTTCTTATTGGCAGGGAACAACGTGGCCACCCATGGGAACTGCAACTGGCCAACTGCTAGTTCAGAACACATTCAAAACAGGAATAGTTTAGACTTCAGAGCATGTGTGTTTTTTTTTTTGCATGGAAACAGCTAGTTCTCTGCTCTGCATACTACAGTTTTTCAGTTGTTTTTGGTCTTTTATCAAGCACATGCTCTCTCATATCTATCCTTCTTTGCTTGATCATTACTATGTGATATGCTTGTCGTCATATCTGACTCTTGACGTTTCTCTATGAATGAAGATTACATTTGTGTATAGAAGGGCATGATCTGAATTCTAAGCTGTTTATTCTGTATCCGATGATCTTTGAAATTACACGAATATTAATTATTATATCCATGAAGGATTCGTGAATTAGTTGCGCGTGTGAAATATTTTAGAAGCGCAGTTACTCAAATCTCGTCATATTTGACTCTTGACGTTTCTCTATGAATGAAGAGTACATTTGTGTATAGAAGGGCATGATCTGAATTCTAAGCTGTTTATTCTGTATCCGGTGATCTTTGAAATTACACGAATATTAATTATTATATCCATGAAGGATTCGTGAATTAGTTGCGCGTGTGAAATATTTTAGAAGCGCAGTTACTCAAATCCAGTGAATTTTATACAGCAGCGCTTAATTTTATTCGAACTTTCAGTACTGCTGAAGGCTGAGACATATCTTGCAGACATGCTTAGTGCATTGCTTCAGTTTTTCCTGCATTGGCACTGGTCCTCGGGAGTATTGTGCTCCAGTTCTGCAAATATGTTTCAGCAATATAGGTACAGTACCGTGCTGCAAATTCTGTGAAAGCTTCTGTATCGCTTCAGGAGTGCGTATCTCTGTTTCTTTTATCTGGCTGATCAGTTGGCTGTCCTGATTGGTTTGGCTCTGTCTGAATGGCTCCAGAGTTGGATTTAAGAGCTTTGAAAAGCTGAAACTTTAATTTTACTTGGCTTTTAAGAGCTTCTCAGGTAAGCAGGTTTGAGACTTTTTATAAGGACTTTTGAGAAACCAAAGTGTAAACATATGGCTGGAAGAAACGGCCGCAGGCCAAGAAGAAAATATCTACAGCGGCCAGTCATGGTGGATGTGTTGGTTAGAAAGTAATCCCCAGGGCTAAAGAGGACGTCATCCTAGCGCTAAACAGGATGGCATGTTTGGTTGGAAGCCTAATCTTGCCACGTCTAAGGTTAGGCATGCCACATGTGTCTAGCGTGTATTTGATTAGTTACCAAGGTTAGTCACGCCACCAAAGGTTAGTCAGCATCTTATCTACTCGTCACGGAATTTTTCACCACGAATGTGGTGGACAAAAATCCTCCGCCACACTTGCCACGCCACACTCGTATACGAGCAGCCGAGCAAGAGTGCACCACGCCACCAAGGGCGTTGGGAACAAGCTTACGAATGTGCACTGAGGTCGCTGGGAGCGAGCTCACCGTCGTCATCGAGAGGAGACTGTAGCCCTCTGCCGGCTCCAACAAAGACGTGTCGTAGCCATGAGCTTGCTGCCCACTAGATCTAGGAGCTTCACCAAGTTCGTCCTCGTCGCTGGGATAGGAGTCACCAGATGAAGAGGCCGTCTTCCGTGCAGGAGACGACCTTGCGCGCCGTCGCCGCCAAGAACAATGGACGAGAACTGCCGCTTGGAGAAGGAGCTCGCGCAGCCAAGTTATTTCCTTGCTGCCACCAAGCCAATCTGGAATCAGCCGTACCAGGAGGGGATGGACGACGCAAGGGAGGTCGCAGCCTCGTCAGATTTGGGGGATGGGGAAAAGGCGCCAGGGGAAATACGGGGAAGGTTGAGCTCGTCAAGGGAAAAGAAGCCATCGGGGGTGCCCGAGCTCGTCGGAGAAGAAGCTCACAAGGGGAGAGGCAAAGCTAGCCAAAGTGTGCAGCCAAGCAGAGCTCGTAGTCTCCTCTCCTTTGCCTGCTCATCTCGTTACCATGTGCGAACACTTCTTTCTTCGATAGTGGATTCTTGGGACTTGTGATCACTATCATAATTGTAATTAACATAGTGAGATTTGTGATCTTTGAGTAATCTGATCATGGATTGCTAATATTTGTTTTTTTCTTATTGCGAAGAAGACGCACATGGGGCTTAGGCAATTTTTTTTTGGCGGCAATCAAACACCTATCATAACTTTTTGCCTAGTCTAATATTAGTCGTGGCTAGCAACCAAACACCATCTAGCCATGGACGGGTTAGTCGTGCCACACCTGTGGCTAACTCCTAAACTTAGACGGGGCAAAATTAGTCGTCAACCAAACAGGCCCGACACTAGCTGCTAGGACGAAATACGGTGGAGTCCTGGTGGGCACTGAGTACTGAGAGGTGATAAGCAACGGAAGAGTTTATCGGTTGGGAAGAAGAATAAGAAAAACAAAATGGCAAAAAAGTCCACGGTGGTGAATGTAGCGAAATCGTCAGACGAACCCAGTGGAAAAAAAATTAATTACAATACCAGGAGTTGCAAATTAGATAATAACTAATTACACTAATAGGAGTGGCAAATTAGAGATTGACATACGAGGCATTAACACATTAATACGGGACAACGAAAATTTCTCTCAATAGCGTGTTTACCACTCCATTGGATTCTATGTAGTCGGCTACACAGTCACTTCCATGGATCCTATGTAGTCGGCTGAACAGTCACTGCCACGTGGACTCGCGTGTGCCAGATGTCATGGCAACAACTATATAATCGTGTAGTCGATTACATAGGATTAGAATTGGGGAGGAAGTGTGAAGTGAGGCGAAAAAAATTCTTAAGAGTTAGTCAGGAAAGAGAGTTCCCTTATCGCCTGTATAACAAAAAATAGAAAAAGGAAAAGGAAAGGAGAGGCAGGCGAGGAGAAACTTAGGGCATGGTGTGTTTCATTGGAGGGAGTAGGAAAAGAATGAGGAGTAAAAACTTAGAAGTAGGGGTAGTAGATTTTCTTTTTTTTAGGAAGTGAAAGGAAGGGGAATTAGGGGTTGTTTTTTCGGCTTATTTTATTTGTTGATTGTCTTATTTTATTATAAATTGAACTTCGAAAGCTTCCTGAGATGGCTTGGGAAGTCTGATCCGCTTTGTTTGACTTGTTTTGGAGAGCTCTGACACATGACGAAATAGGGAAAAAAATGTAAAGCCAAACTGTTTAACTTTTCGATTCAAAGATAAAAAGATAAACTGAAGAGAACAAAGCCTTTAGTTACTTAAATGAAGTGAAGTTTCTTCCACATATGACCCCAGTAAGTTTGTTCTCGCGTACTTGCAGTCATATTTCCTTTCCCTTCCATTGTCAAACATGCCGAACAAGAAACATACATTTTGTTTAGGTCACCCTTCAATCAAACAACATAATTTTCTTCCCCTAATGGTAACGTATCATTCTATGTTCCTACTTCCTTTCAATTAAACACTTCGTTAGTTTAGTCACAACTATCGTTCCCTCTTTTTAACTAAGGGAAAATTTTATTTGTGCCACTGAAAAGTTGTACAATTTTGATTATGTCACTGTAAAAGCAGGCGTCTAGTTTTTTTTGGCCCATTTTACTTTTGCCACTACCATGATTGGCTTTGATCGTCACATAGGGCTAACGTCTCGGGTGGAATGTCATTTATGTCCTTGGTTCAAATGGTAAGAAACAAATTTAAAAATTGTAGGTAATTCAAAAATATGAGGAAAATTTCTTTTAAAAAATCAAAAAATCAAGGAAATTCTAAATGTGGAACTAAATCATGGTTTTGAGTATTTTATTTATTTTGAAAATTCTATTAGTAGATTTCTTTTATGTTAAATAAATCAGTTACTCAAAATCATGTTTTGATTTCATATTTAGATTCTTCCCAATTTTCTAAACTTTTATGAATTTTTCTCATATTTTTCTAAATTACCTATAATTAACTGAATTTATTTCTTACCATTCAAATCAAGGGCTTAAATGGCGTTTCACCTAAGACGTTAGCCCCATATAACAGTCAAAAGCTTTTGACTCATGGTAGTGGCAAAAGTGAAATAGGCAAAAAAAAAAAAACTAAAGGCAAAAATGGCATGTCAGCTTTTAGAGTAGCATAACCAAAATTGCACAACTTTTCTGTGGCAAAATTTTTTTCCTCTTTAACTAACTCCAATCATATGAGAGATATTACAACCCTACCACTTACGCAAACATCTAGCATTGTTGACCATACAAATCATGATTCATAACGGAAAAGAACAACCAAACAAGTTGGTGAAGAAGACAACTCACAGGAAAAAAAAAAAAAGTACAATTTAACAAAGGCCTACCAGATGGGCCTTTTCTAGTCTAGAATACACAGCCCGTTCGCGTAACCGAGGGAAGAGGCCCAGTACGCGAGAGAACCCTAACTCGTACCGCTATAAAGGAGCGACCCATTCCGCGTTAGATTAGGGTTTATCTCCTCTCGCCGCAGCCTCCCACGAAAGCCATACCAGGAGACGGGCGAAGGCGGCGGACGGGAAGATGTCGGAGAAGAAGCGCGCCGCCGGCACCCGCAAGGACGAGGTGGTGACCCGCGAGTACACCATCAATCTACACAAGCGCCTCCATGGATGGTATCATCCCCTCCCCCATTTCTTTCATTCCTAACCACTGCGCTTGCAGTAGATCCGCGAGTTGGGCGCTAGCTTTGCGCTTCACGGGGTGTTGCCATGCCGGTAGAGTCGCGATTCTCGTGGATGCTGGTGCGGAGGGTCGCTGCCTGCGAGCTCTCTGTGGGCTTGCTGATGGCTGATGCACCTGCGTTTGGATGGATTTCCTTAGGCCAGCTAAATTACAGTAGGGATCATATGACCGAGCGGGATTTGGTTCTTGTGGATCTCGCTCTTGTATTTGAGCCCACATCCTTCTCACGTAGATCTTGATTAGTGATCTTGGTTTTGCTTGGTACCTAGGCATTGAAATTTCGTTTGTGTCATTCGTTTAGGTGTTAATCGGGTATAGTCAGGTGTCTGCCTTTACAATCATGTGGCTGCACACAGTTACATGCCCGGGAGATGGACTCTGCTGCTCATCGTTACACGTGTCGCTACTTGTTATGCTACCATGTGTTCCATTTGGGCAGTAAATTTCTATGTGGGTTCCCTCACTTGTTTATAATTGTTAATACACTTTGGTGATTCACTTTGTTTGCCATCAGGGTGAGATTGTATGTTAAAATCTGGTTGTTCCTGCTGATCTCAGAAAAAAATTTAGTAGATTGTGATTTGTTCAGTACCTGCTTCTGTGATTTCTTTGTGTTTGAAGATTCTGTTATCTCATTTAATAATCTGATCCATTATATGCCCGGACATAGTCAGGTATCTGTCTTTAAATGATGTGGTTGATACAGTTACATGCCCGGTACATAGATGTTGCTCATCGTTACACATGTTGCCTTCATATGCTGTCATGTGTTCCATTTGGGTGCTACATTGGAATGAGTACTACACTCTGAAATCTTTTTATCTCTGGCATATGTAGGTCCCTGTCTAATGCGCTGTCAAATTACACGTGTTTATCTGTTTGGATATTTGTTGATGGATATGCTGCTGATCATATACCACATGTCCTTTGTGGATTGCTTTACCTTGCCACTTGTTAGCATATCTGGGTTAATTAATCGAGGCGGAACATTATAATTATAGCTGATGTAATAGTCTTGTCCCATCAACATGATCTCATTATGCACACTTACGAGTTCCAATATCTTGGAGTTGCACAAATCAGACTTGCAAATCTAGCTGAGAGTATTATTTGATCTATTAACATAGAAGTGACGTAACTCAAATTTTCTGATCAACAGCACCTTCAAGAAGAAGGCACCAAATGCCATCAAGGAGATCAGGAAGTTTGCACAGAAGGCCATGGGCACAACAGATGTCCGCATTGACGTGAAGCTCAACAAACACATCTGGAGCAGTGGTATCCGGAGTGTCCCAAGGCGAGTCCGTGTCAGAATTGCTCGCAAGAGGAACGACGAAGAGGACGCCAAGGAGGAACTGTACTCTCTGGTCACTGTTGCTGAGGTCCCAGCAGAAGGCCTTAAAGGTTTGGGAACCAAGGTTGTTGAGGATGAAGACTAGGCCTTCTGTGGTTTTAGTCTGCTAGAACTTGATGCATATCTCTGCTGAGAGCAAATTTGGAAGTCTTGCTTTAGTCCATTGTTATCTACTGTTGATGACTTATGTAATAGAAGGTTCAAGACATTGCTTATTTCCTTGAAGCGCTTGAAATTTTGACTTCTCGAATTGTTTTGGATCGATGTACGATTTGCATGCCTTATGCTGGTTCTCTGATCAAGCACCCTTCCGTGCTAACTGCTAAGACAAATTGCTTGCAATATTACTCTTGGTTCTAGTTGTTTGGTCGCCCTTTTCTGCTATCATGTCAGTGACTTAAACCGTCTCTTAGGAAGTGTGGTGTCTTTCAGGGAGGGGACCTGCGTGTGTATTGACGACTGCACGATTTGCTCCGGTGTTCTGCTTCTGGATCTTTACCGTTCGTTGCGAACGAATAACTGTAAGTACTCTTTCCGGACCAGACATACAAAAGAGACTGCTAACTGTCTTGATAGATATTAAGATTAGTTTTTTCCTTTACCATCTATTGTCCTTCTATTTTTTTTAGTTATTCCTTGGAACAATTATACAGAGAAGTCAATCCAAGGCAAGTGTTTGGACTACAGGTAGGTCTTGCTTGTCAATGGCCAATGATCTGATTTGCTGACCGCTGGGTGTGCTCCTGTTCTGCTGGACGGTGAAAGACCAATTGACACAAAGCCATGCTGTTCATATGATATCTACTCTTGATAAATGCAATAAAATGGTTCAGAAATCAGGCAGATGTAATCGCAAAGTTCGAGAAATTCAGTTCATAACACGCACTGACAACCTTCTTCTTCCTCCATAGTCCATGCCGACTACAACCCCATGGTCATTATCCTTTCTCCCCACCAACCCTCCATTCACTCTCTTTCTCCCGGTATTGATGTTGGGAAATCGACCCCGACTAGCGGCCGGCCCAGCTTGGGCAGCGCGCGGGCATAGGGCGGGTCCCATGTTTTGGACCTGCCGAACCTATGAATAGCACTATAAATATGAGATGTATCCATTTATTGTATCAAGAAAGAAAGAATAACAAAGCATATTTTCTCTCTACATGTATGTCTACGTTCTTATTCTTAGCGTCTTGCGTGTTCGTTTACAACCTTGGACTAGTTGTTTAACACGTTATCAGCACGACGCTCTCGGAGGAGAACCGCGAGACGCTGGATTGTACGTCTACGGCTAAACGTCGACGTCAACGAAGGAGGCTGAAAATCAACGTCAACGAACTCGACACTGACTCCCCATCGGATCGGCTGTAGTGTCCTACACGACAGTGATCGAATCACCACTCCGCTCTAGGAAAACGAAAATATAGAATCAAATTGAATCCATGAATAGATTGAATCTATTAAAAAGTAGAATTTTCTGAAACTGAATTTAGTAGATTGAATCTATTAAGTATTTAGGGAATTCCGAGTTAGGAATCCATCGAATTTGGGAGCTGGCTACCCTTATGGCGATCCGCCTCGGCCTCATCACAGACTTAGCGCCTTGCGGTCTTCCACGCATGCACCCACGCCTAGGTGCACCCCAGCCGCCTGTTTGCACTCCGCATCTCTGTGCACACCCTGCGTGCCCGGTGCCTGCTTGCTCTACGTGCCCACTAGCACGCCTCGGTGCCCGCGTGCCCCAGTAGCGCAGCCGCTGACCCACAAACTCGGCGTCGTAGCCCCGAATCCAAAGCACGCCGCTGGCATGTGCATCCCGATGCATCGTCGGCCGCCGCTCATGTGCCCACCACCGGCCGCCCATGCCGGCATCCCCAGCGTACCGCACGTCCTCGTGCGCGCCCCCTTGAACCCGCCACCAGCGAGCATCCTTCAAGTCGCTGGCCGGCCGCGCCCTTCCCACGCACCGCTAGCCAGCCCGCGTGAAAGGACCGGGATGTCGCCTAGAGGGGGGTGAATAGGCGTTATAAAAATTTAATCAGAGTTAAGTGGAAAATACTTCACCAAACAATATCAGACAGTCTGACTCAGATAATATCGGACAATCCGATGTACCAACTTCGGACAGTCCGATCTTGTGGAATAGTTGACTATAGGTTTTAAATCTGAGCAGTTTCTCCTTTAAATCAAGATGACTTCCTGCAACAAATATGTTAGAAGATACTAGCAGCACAGGAAGAACACACAGATCTAGATCAAAAGTTCACAATGAAGTAGATCTAGAAGAAAAGCATAAAGGAGAAAGGAGACAGAGTGAGCAAACGATTTTTCCCGAAGTTCAGATCCTTGAGGGGATCCTACGTCTCCGTTGAGGTAGGCTAGGTCGCACTTAAGACCGGGTTCCTCTCAACCCTTTTTCTCACCAAATCCGCACAAAGCTCTCTTGGTTTACTCAGTGGTTCCTTCCCTTTCGGAGGCGGAGACCGGCCTTCACAAACTCTCACGGCGCACCACACCAAGCTCTGGTGGCTCATGGTAGACTCCTAGCCGTCTAGGAGCCCTCAAACTCCAAGAGTAATAGATCGGCGGAGTATGAGCTTGAAGACGACCCAAGTGCTCAAAGTTGAAGCCTAGTCATAGGTGCACTCGGATCTTCACCTCTCAACCCTTCCCTCTTGATTTTGCTAAGGAATGGAAGGTGAAGCATCTAGGCCCCTAAACATTTTATTTTGGTGATTAATGACAATTTAATCATTGGGACTAATATTTCTATTGAGCTTTATCATGAAATAGGACCCGGAGATATTTATATGCCATCCACCTCTTTAAGCGACAAATTTAAGGCAAAGGTAAAATTATTGAAGAGCAAGGATTTTTTTAGTGGTTTGCCGGTCTAGGAGTTGGATGTAAGACCGGGTTGCTAGAAATTATTTTATAGTTTTTTCACCATACTATAAAGAGGGGTTATGGCTAGTAGTTTGATCAAATGAGGTGTTGAGAAGCTCAATTCTTGCATATATCCTTCTATTTCCCATATTAAAAATCTTACATATCTTTAAAGTGGTTGAGGTTCATTACATTTGCCTAAATCATCTCTCTAACTTTGGCCAAGCAAGTTCCAAAAAGGTTCAATGCGGACGGTCAGCAAATTAGCGGACAAACTGACAGAGCGAAATTAAAGTTCGTCCGCATTGCATGGGCTGACCGTCAGCATACCATGGGCTGACCGTCAGCATGTGTATCGCGGACAATTTGGCAGATGAAGGCGTATTTTGGTTTGTTTCTCGTCCCAGGTGCGGATTGTCAGCATTTTTTGAGCTGACTGTCAGCATATCATGGGCTGACGGTCCGCATGATCGTAACGGCTAGTTTTAGGCTTCAATTTCAACAGTGAATAGCCGTTACACTCTTGATCACTTTGTCCGCACAACACATGCTGACCGTCCGCATATGGATCTCCAGAAATACAAGTCCTTAACGGCTAGAATGTTGGGAGAGGCTATAAATACCCCTTGTTGGCTGGCTTGCCCACTCTCTTAGCACTCCATTTTCATACACTTGAGCTATTGCAAGCCTTCACCTCTCTTGTGCTTTCATTCCACTCAAATTGAGAGCAAAGTTTCATTGAGTTGCATTCATTGAGCTTCTTGGCATTCTTTTGAGATCAAGCGATCGTCATCAACTTATTACTCTTGGTGGTTGCCGCCACCTAGACGGTGTGGTGGTGTTGGCCGGTGATCTCTCCATTGAGAAGCTTGTCGAAGAGGCTCCGTATTGGTGTGAAGGTTGGAGCTCACCTATCCGGAGCGGAAAAGAGCTACCGCTAGTGGATTGAGGAAGGCTCATTTGTGCGTGGAGCCGGCTTGATTTGTTCAAGCTAGCTCAACGTGGATTAGGGGAGACCGGCAAGTCTCCGAGACCACGGGAAAACATCGATTGTTCACTTGTGTGGTTTATCTCTTGATCCTTTTATTTTGTGCATTTACTTTCCTAAATATTGCTCTAGCTTGTGTTTTATTTTCTTAGCATCTTAGGTTAGAAAAATCTAGTCTTAATTTCATTTGATTGGTGAACTAGTAAGTTTGTCTTTATAGAACTTGATTTGTGCCAAATTGTCATATTGCTATTACTTGTATTAAGCAACTTGAATTAAGAAAGAAATTTTTAAAACCTCCTATTCACCCCCCCTCTAGTCGGTCATCCTTGATCCTACAAGTGGTATCAGAGCTTGGTCTCTCATTAGTAGGCTTTACCGCCTAGAGAGAAAAGGATGGCTAGTGAGGGGATCTCCATAGGTAGAGCACCTTTATTTGATGGTACTAATTATGCTTATTGGAAGATTCGTATGACTGTTTATCTTAAGGCCATGAACCTGAGCATATGGAAAATTGTAGATGAGGGTTTCATTGTCATTGATCCCAAAGATCCCACCGATGTGGATAATCGAAACTCTCATCTCAATGCTCAAGCTATGAATGCTCTTTTTGGTGCCTTGAACGCGGATGAATTCAATAGAGTGAGTAGTCTTGAGACCGCTCATGATATTTGGAATACACTCTCGGAAATTCATGAGGGTACATCCACGGTCAAGGAGGCCAAATTGCATAGGCTCCGGATCAAATATGAGAATTTCATTATGTTGCCCCATGAGAATGTCAATGAGATGTACTTAAGATTGAACAACATAGTGAATGAACTCAAAGGACTTGGTTCTACACTAACCGACTTGGATGTTGTGAGAAAAATGCTTAGGGCCTTGCCGGACAAGTACGATACCTTGGTGACCCTCTTCCTCAACTCATCGGAATTGCCTAAGATGACACCAACCGGTCTCTTGGGAAATCTCATTACAAATGAGTTGTACAAGAAGGATAAGGAAGAGCTCTTGGAACAAGTCTCTTCCAAGAAAAAGAACATTGCCTTAAAAGCAAGAATGGAGTCAAGTGATGAATCTAGTGATAGTGATGAGGAGGAAGACTCTGAAGAAGAGATGGCACTTCTTGTGAGAAGAATGAAGAGATTTATGAAGAGGCGTTCACACCGCAATGCCTCTTATGATAAGAACAAGAAGAGTCAATACTCAAGCAACAAGCGATACACCAACATTCGTTGCTACGAGTGTGATAAGAAGGGGCACATTGCCGCTCAATGCCCAAACAAGAAGGATGACAAGAACAAATCATCTAAGAAGAAAGAAAGCAATAACAAGAAGAAGCTTATCAAGAAGCTACACAAGGATGGCAAGGGTGAAGCTCATATTGGGGAGTGGGACTCCGACGATGAGTACACGGACTCCGACTCCAACTCCGATGATGATGCATCTTCCAAAAGGAAGGGACTAGTCGGAGTAGCCATCAAGGATGCTCCATCATTATTTTCTTCTCCAACATGTCTTATGGCAAAGGGAACAAATAAGGTAAATACTAATGATGATGATGAGCCTAGCTATGATGAGCTTCTTGATATGTTAGAGGACTTGAACGAATACCTTGGGAAGGAGAAGTCCAAACATAAGGCTTTGAAGAAAGATTTTATCTCTCTCCAAAAGTCATATGAGGAGCTAAAGGGTGCTCACGAAACACTTCTTCTCAAGGATATCACCAAGCCCAAGGTGGATATAGGAATTTCTTGCAATATTATTGATGATATGCCATGTCAAAATGTTGCATCATGCATTACATCTAAGGCTAGTGTATCCACATCATGTGATGACTTGCTTGCTATGCCCTCTATTTCTTGCACTATTGACAACTATGAGTCTAATCTTCTTAATGAGAACAATGAGCTCAAGGTGCAAGTGAACAAGTTAAGTAAGAGCTTGGAAAGATGTTTCAAAGGAAAAGTTACTCTTGATAAAATCTTGAATGAGCAAAGATGCTCATACAATAAGGAAGGTCTTGGGTTTGTTCCAAAAAGGGGTAAGGCACAAGTCCACAAAGGTACAAGGTTTGTGGTTGCTAATAACAAGTTTTGCCATAAGTGTCATGTTGTGGGACATATGCCAAATGATTGTCCCATGGGTACGGCTACTAAGCTTGGTGTTTATGATTCTTGTTATATGCTTAAGAAAACTAGATATGGTAACATTATTGCAAAATTTATTGGCACTCCTATAATTGGTGATAAAAAGAATGCTATTTGGGTGCCCAAAGCCTTGGTTACTAACCTCCAAGAACCAAACAAATTTGGGTACCTAAAAAGGCTTAATCTTCTTTTGTAGGTGAACTACAAAACCGGTGGAAGGCATTGGGTTCTTGATAGTGGGTGCACTCAATATAAGACCGGAGACCGGAAGATGTTCACTACATTTGAAGTTGGAAGCGAAGACCATGACAAAATTACTTTTGGTGATAATAGTAAGGGAAAGGTAATTGGGTTAGATAAAATTGCTATATCAAACGACCTTTCCATTTCAAATGTATCTCTTGTTGAAACATTAAATTTCAACTTACTATCGGTTGCCCAATTATGTGATCTTGGCCTTACTTGCAATTTTTCACAAGAAGGTGTTGTGATTTCAAAAGAAAAATACAATTCTTTGGTTTTCAAAGGTTTTCGTTTTGGGAATCTTTATTTGGTGGATTTCTCCTCAAGTGATTCATGTTTAAAAACTTGTTTAATTGCAAAAACCTCATTGGGTTGGCTTTGGCATAGAAGGCTAGCTCATGTGGGGATGATTCAACTCAAAAAGCTTTTCAAACATGATCCAGTTGTGGGCTTGAAAGATGTGAAGTTTGAGAAAAATAGACTATGTAGTGCTTGTCAAGCCGGCAAGCAAGTGGCTAGTTCTCATCCTTCCCAAAGTATCATGTCCACTTCTAGGCCATTGGAGCTCTTACATATGGATTTGTTTGGGCCAACAACCTATAAGAGCATTGGAGGTAATTGTCATTGCTTAGTTATTGTTAATGACTACTCAAGGTATACTTGGGTATTCTTTTTGGATGACAAAGCTAAGGTTGCAAAAATTTTCAAAAGTTTTGCTAAAAGGGCCCAAAATGAATTTGATTTTGAAATAAAGAAAGTCCGTAGTGACAATGGCTCCGAGTTCAAAAATACAAATATTGAAGATTTTTGTGATGATCTTGGAATAAAACACGAATTTTCCGCAACCTATACTCCGGAGCAAAATGGAGTAGTAGAAAGGAAAAATCGCACACTAATTGAAATGGCAAGGACAATGCTTGATGAATATAAGACTTCCGATAGCTTTTGGGCGGAAGCAATTAACACCGCTTGTCATGCCACAAATCGTCTCTATTTGCATCGTCTTTTAAAAAAGACTTCATATGAACTTCTTGTGGGAAGAAAACCGAACATCTCTTATTTTCGCGTTTTTGGATGCAAATGTTATATTTTAAGAAAGGGTGTTCGTCTTACAAAATTTCAAAGTCGTTGTGATGAAGGTTTTCTTCTTGGGTATTCCTCAAATAGCAAGGCTTATCGTGTTTTTAATAAAACAACCGGTTTAGTTCAAGAAACTTGTGATGTTGAATTCGATGAAACTAATGGCTCACAAGATGAGCAAGAAAATTTAAATGATGTAGGCGATGAAGGCTTGAGGCTTGCCATGAAGAATATGACCATTGGAGATATCAAGCCAAAAGAGGCTCAAGATGAACCACCTTCATCTACCCAAGTTGAACCTCCTACTTCCACTTGTCGAGATCAAGTTCATGAAGAGGAAGATAAGGAAGATTCACACAATCAAGCCATTCCTCCAAGAATTCATAATGCAATTTCAAAAGATCACCCAATCGATCAAATTTTGGGTGATGTTAGTAAGGGTGTTCAAACTCGATCCCATATCGTTTCTTTTTGTGAACATTACTCGTTTGTTTCTTTTCTTGAGCCTATTAATGTAGATGAAGCACTTGATGATCCAAATTGGGTAAACGCCATGCATGAAGAGTTAAACAACTTCGCTCGAAATGATGTGTGGACACTAGTTGAAAGACCCAATGATCATAACATCATCGGCACCAAGTGGATTTTTAGGAACAAACAAGATGAGAATGGGATTGTTGTGAGAAACAAAGCTAGATTGGTAGCTCAAGGCTTCACTCAAGTTGAAGGTTTGGATGTTGGTGAAACTTTTGCTCCCGTAGCTAGATTAGATGCTATTCGTATATTGCTTGCCTTTGCATCATGCTTTGAAATAAAATTATATCAAATGGATGTAAAAAGTGCTTTTCTAAATGGTAAAATTTCCGAACTTGTCTTTGTTGAGCAACCTCCCGGTTTTGAGGATATTAAATATCCAAATCATGTCTATAAACTCTCTAAAGCGCTCTATGGTCTTAAGCAAGCTCCTAGAGCATGGTACGAGCGACTTAGAGATTTTCTATTTTCAAAAGGTTTCAAAATTGGGAAGGTTGACACCACATTGTTCACGAAAATCATTGGTGATGATTTCTTTGTTTGTCAAATTTATGTTGATGATATAATATTCGGGTCTACTAATCAAGATTTTTGCAAGGAATTTGGAGAAATGATGTTTAGGGAGTTTGAGATGTCCATGATTGGGGAGCTTAGCTACTTCCTTGGACTACAAGTCAAGCAACTCAAGGATAGGACATTTGTGAGTCAAGCTAAATACGTAAAGGATCTACTCAAGAGATTTGGAATGGAGGATGCAAAGCCCATAAAGGCTCCCATGGCTACCAACGGTCACCTCGACCTTAACGAGGGAGGTAAACCGGTAGATTTAAAGTTTTATAGATCCATGATTGGTAGCTTGCTTTATCTTACCGCATCTAGGCCCGATATCATGTTTAGTGTTTGCATGTTTGCACGTTTTCAAGCGTCTCCAAAAGAATGTCATCTTATGGCTATTAAGAGAATTCTAAGATATTTAAAACATACCTCTAGCATAGGCTTGTGGTATCCCAAAGGTGCTAAATTTGATTTAATTGGATACTCGGATTCCGATTATGCGGGTTGCAAAGTGGATAGAAAAAGCACCTCGGGTAATTGCCAATTGCTAGGTAGATCTTTAGTCTCATGGTCATCCAAGAAACAAAACTCTATTGCCCTATCCACCGCCAAAGCGGAGTATGTCTCCACGGGTAGTTGTTGTGCTCAATTACTTTGGATGAGGCAAACATTGATGGATTATGGGATTGATTTTAAAAGTGTGCCTCTTTTGTGTGATAACGATAGTGCCGTGAAGATAGCAAATAATCCGATCCAACACTCAAGAACTAAACATATAGATATTCGCCATCATTTTCTAAGAGATCATGTGAGCAAAGGCGATATTGTCATTAGCCATATAAGGACCGATGACCAATTAGCGGATATCTTCACCAAGCCATTAGATGAAAGTCGTTTTTGTAAGTTAAGAAATGAGTTAAATGTCATAGACTTCTCTAACATTGTTTGAACTCATGCACCTTGGTTGCTTATTTCATTTAGTGTTATTTGGATAATTTTGTGGACTTTCTTGCAAAATTTTGATGTACTTAATTATGTGAAATAACACATTAAGGGGGAGTGCTATACCATTTTCATGTATATCACATCCCTATAAATGTGAACATATCAAAAAGGGTGTTAGTATTTTTCTAAAAATAATAATAATAATAACCCTCTTGTCAAAACATATTTAAATATTCTCTTTTAGAAAAATATTTTTTAAAAAAAGGTGTACTTATATGAGTGTGCGTGTGTTTAAACTTTTTTTTTAAAAATGATTTCTCAAGAGAAAATTCATTGTCCAAATAAAACTAGAGTTTCAACCTACACTAGCATCAAATGAGTTCTGCTATTTGGACTAGATTTTTCAAGGTATCTAAGTTCAAAAATAGTATTTGGAACTCATACGTATCATATCTACTCTAATACTAGCATGTGTTCTCATTTATGCAGTTTAAAAAAAAGGGGGTTCTTCAATAAGAGTGCTTCCTTGCTTTGGAAAGATGATCTGTTCTTGTTTACAATTGATTGGTCGAGCAAATTTCTTTTTGTTTTTTTTAAAGCATTCATTTGTGGTTTTAAGCTGTTTATTTAATTCCTTGGAGCTGTGTGGGACATCAAAACTATCTAATAATCCTTTTTCTTCCTGCCTTGGTCTTAATTGTGCTGATTATCAGCGCCTGGAGCAACCTGGAGCAATCTGTCTGCTCCTGGAGCAAATTCATCTGCTCATCAGCTCAAATACATCTTTGCCCAAAAATTCGTCAGCACCTAGAGCACTAACTTGTCTGCATTTTTATGCTGACAATCTCTCAGCCGTCCATTGCCACTCGATTAAATCTCAGCCTTTTAACTTCCCTCTTTTCATCTCCCTCTCCGTTTCAGCTTTTTCTCCGTCTCCCTCTCATCTCCTCCACCACAGTAGCCCACAGCCTACAGAGCTCATGCTGCCATAGTGGATGCATCTCGGCATCGGCGTCGCCGGAAGCCAATCCAACGCAAATCTCATCACCTCCGAGTCCCTCCTACTTTCAGTGGGTGTCGTCGTTGCTCCTCACCATCACATTCAACCCGGTGCTGCTCTAAACCCTAGTTTAGGAATCTTTGTTGCTGCTGGTCGTGTTCTTCCAGATTTCTTCTATCTTGATCTCTCTTTCTCCATGGCTCGCACAAAGAACACCAACAATCTTGCTGAATCTTCATCGCATCCCACCTCCAAGAAGCGTGCTTTGCCTCCTCAATCTGAACATGCAGCAAGTGGTTCTCGTGCTCAACCAAATCGGGCTGCACGCAACCATGGACAGTAGCTGAAACAAAAACAAAAGAAGCACAAGCAGCAGCCTCAACACCAATCTGAACAAGTGCAGCCATCTCAACCTAATATCCCTCAAATTCAAATGCCTGTGTTCTCAAAGAAAATGAGAAAGGATGAGTTTGCTGCTATTCGGAAAGTTGATCCATACTTAACTCCTCGCACAGCTGCTGGATCAAATTTCTATACTCGAATTCAAGAGAAGATGTATACTCAGATTTATCGCAGCATTCAAATGGCAGACCAGAAGCGCATTAGCTGGAATGATTTGGCAAACAAGTCAGGTTTTGAGCACATTAGACAATATTTTGCCAATGTAGGCTTGGATGGACTGCTCCAAGACACACATCACTGGGATGAGGCCACTATTAGACAGTTTTATGCTACATTGTACATTCGTTCAGACCGCAAGATGCTCACCTTCATGACAGGAAATCAACACCATTCAGCTACCAAGACGCAACTAGAAGAGACACTTCATATAGTGGGTAACCCTGCTCTTGATCGAATTCATGAATTAAACCCACTGTCAGCTACAGAGTGTCGATACATGTATGAAGGGAATAAATTTCAGATTGGCCTGAAAAGAAATCTTACCCAGGAGGCTTATGCTATCTATCGCATCATTAGGACAACAATTTTCCCTCGTGGTGGAGATCGTGGGAAAGTAACCTCCATGACATTTCAGATTATGCACCACATACTCAAAGGTGTTCGATTTGATATTGCGGACCTACTCATTGGTGAGATGGCACAAGTGCTCTATGATCCAGCTCGTCGTCTTCCTTATGCACCATACATCATGGCTTTGCTTGAGCATATGGAATTTTATCAAGGAGAGACAGACAAGGAGCTTTTAATATATCGTATTGCTGGTTCAAATGACAAGCAATTGGGCTCTCGGGATCCAAATTTTGAGTCTGAGGATGCAGAGGTAGAATCTCAGGATGACTCTAGTGATGGAGAGCAGATTCATGAGCAGGATTCTCAGGTCCAAAGTGAGCTAGAACAGATTAAACAAGAGCAATCTCAGATTAGACAAGAGCAAGCACAGATCAAAGATCAGCTGGCTGCACAACACCATGCTCTTGATAAAATCATAGAGACTCAAAGGCGCCAGCAGCAACTTCTTGAGAAAATCTTGTCCAAGTCATCTAGCTCACCATCTGAAGCCACATCTACTCCTATCCATCCTTCTTCGATGTCCCCACCACCAGTTCCAGACCATTAGTCTTCTCTTTGTTCTCTAATTACTTTGTGTTGGTCTGTGTCTGTTTTTGGGCTTCCCTCTTTTTGTGTTTGATGCCAAAGGGGGAGAAGTATTTTAGGGATGCATATGGACTTATCTTTATGGGTTCTTAGCAGTTTGGTGTCTTTTGGAACCTCTTATGTAGTTATCATGCTTTTGTAAGAACCATATAAGTACCAATATCATATTACCATCTCCGCATATGTACTGTTGTGTTAACTTGCTACAAATCTCCTTTGTGCTATCTGTGTTTTCTTTTTTTTAGCTCTGCATTTTATCAAAAAATATATGTGCATATGTTTCTCTCCTCTATTCTCCTATGCACACCTTAAGGGGGAGTTTTTCTTGCTAATCATGAATGAGCATGTATATGCATGTATATATATACATTGCTAGCTATTGTTTTGCTTATCTCAAAACATTCATATTCATTGTTAATTATTGATCTCTACAAGAAGTACTTGATCATGTCTCATAAGTGAATTTATCTACTTATCATAGAGTGTATCTTTTCACATAAATACTTGTCATATCTCTAATTTCACTTTTGCTAAAGTTGGGTTGTCATCAATCACCAAAAAGGGGGAGATTGAAGCATCTAGGACCCTAAACATTTTATTTTGGTAATTAATGACAATTTAATCATTAGGACTAATATTTCTATTAAGCTTTATCATGAAATAGGTCCCGGAGATATTTATATGCCATCCACCTCTTTAAGCGACAAATTTAAGGCAAAGGTAAAATTATTGAAGAGCAAGGATTTTTTTAGTGGTTTGCCGGTCTAGGAGTTGGATGTAAGACCGGGTTGCTAGAAATTATTTTATAGTTTTTTCACCGTACTATAAAGAGGGGTTATGGCTAGTAGTTTGATCAAATGAGGTGTTGAGAAGCTCAATTCTTGCATATATCCTTCTATTTCCCATATTAAAAATCTTACATGTCTTTAAAGTGGTTGAGGTTCATTACATTTGCCTAAATCATCTTTCTAACTTTGGCCAAGCAAGTTCCAAAAAGGTTCAATGCGGACGGTCAGCAAATTAGCGGACAAACTGACAGAGCGAAATTAAAGTTCGTCCGCATTGCATGGGCTGACCGTCAAGATACCATGGGTGACCGTCGGCATGTGTATCGCGGACAATTTGGCGATGAAGGCGTATTTTGGTTTGTTTCTCGTCCCAGTGCGGATTATCGAGATTTTTTGAGCCGATCGTCATATCATGGGTGACGGTCCGCATGATCGTAACGGCTAGTTTTAGGCTTCAATTTCAACGATGAATAGCCGTTACACTCTTGATCACTTTGTCCGCACAACACATGCTGACCGTCCGCATATGGATCTCCAGAAATACAAGTCCTTAACGGCTAGAATGTTGGGAGAGGCTATAAATACCCCTTGTTGGCTGGCTTGCCCACTCTCTTAGCACTCCATTTTCATACACTTGAGCTATTGCAAGCCTTCACCTCTCTTGTGCTTTCATTCCACTCAAATTGAGAGCAAAGTTTCATTGAGTTGCATTCATTGAGCTTCTTGGCATTCTTTTGAGATCAAGCGATCGTCATCAACTTATTACTCTTGGTGGTTGCCGCCACCTAGACGGTGTGGTGGTGTTGGCCGGTGATCTCTCCATTGAGAAGCTTGTCGAAGAGGCTCCGTATTGGTGTGAAGGTTGGAGCTCACCTATCCGGAGCGGAAAAGAGCTACCGCTAGTGGATTGAGGAAGGCTCATTTGTGCGTGGAGCCGGCTTGATTTGTTCAAGCTAGCTCAACGTGGAGTAGGGGAGACCGGCAAGTCTCCGAGACCACGGGAAAACATCGATTGTTCACTTGTGTGGTTTATCTCTTGATCCTTTTATTTTGTGCATTTACTTTCCTAAATATTGCTCTAGCTTGTGTTTTATTTTCTTAGCATCTTAGGTTAGAAAAATCTAGTCTTAATTTCATTTGATTGGTGAACTAGTAAGTTTGTCTTTATAGAACTTGATTTGTGCCAAATTGTCATATTGCTATTACTTGTATTAAGCAACTTGAATTAAGAAAGAAATTTTTAAAACCTCCTATTCACCCCCCCTCTAGTCGGTTTATCCTTGATCCTACAGAAGGGGAGTGGTTGGAGGCTTTGAATGCTAGAGAGAGAGAGCAAGAGCTAGGGACGCCTGGTTGGTGGAGTAAATGCACTTGCTAACCCTAGCTCGGACTGAGTGAAGGGGTATATATAGCTCTGGGTGGAAATCTGCCCGTTAGGTTCGAAACAGTGTAACATCGGACAGCCCGATGTCAAATATCGGACAGTCCGATATTAATTATAAATCGGGACAGAGAACCCAGAACTCTGAAAGTTCGGACAGTCTGATATGCATAACATTGGATAGTCCGATACAAACATCGAACAGTCCGAACATAAAAATAATTTCAGACAGAGACCCCCGAACTCTGAAATATCGGACAGTCTGGACTAAGGTATATCGGACAGTCCGATATGGGACATCGGACAGTCCGATCAAAAAATTATTTCCAGACAGAGAACCCCATACTCTAAAAAATCGGACAGTCTGGACTAGTCAACATCGGACAGTCCGATACTAAATACTAGACTTTGTGGACTAAGAAGGTGATGGTGTGAGCAAGGTTATCCTGGGCGCTAGGCGCTAGGCGGGCGGGAAGGAGCCACCTAGCGCCTAGGCGGCTAAACAATTTTTAACGTAAATATACTTGTTAATTGTAATTTGTGACCATTTTGACTTATGTGCTGTTATTTTATAAATGTTAAGATACTTTATATCATATATTTTAACATTTTATGTAATAAATATTTCATATAATCATGCCATAAATTATTATTTAATATTCAAAACCTTCATAAGCATTAATTAACTAGCCGCCTAGGCCCGCCTGGGACCGCCTAGGGCCGCCTAGGACCGCCTAGGCGGGTTGGCTGTCTAGGACACTGCCTAGGGCAAAAGCGGGGTGCTTCGCCGCCGCCTAGCGCCTAGGCGCTATCTAGGACCGCCTAGGGGAACACTGGGTGTGAGACTTGCCCTATGCACTATTTTTCATCTATTTAGCACTTTGGGGGGGGGGGTCTAAAAGTCACATTTCGCCACATCCCTCTTTATAGTACGACTGTCTTTAGACTCAATTAAAGTAAAATAATTACAAGTAATTGAAAAACCTTCTCACAACCGATTAGCTTGATTGAGGGGTCCGTATCCTTCACTTTTGCTCCACCTGGACTAAAAGCTAAATAAATCCTTAACAAACTCATTAGACCTTTTGTTCGGTTGTTATTAATCACCAAAATAATTAGGGGCCTAGATGCACTTTCACCGCGTCGTCTCTGGCGGCGACTGAGAGGAAACCCTAGCTGTCCCAGGGTGCCAGGCCACTGTTGCCCATGTGGACCGCGTGGGCCTCACGGGTCGTATGGGCCAAAACCAGAGAAAGGGCCGATAGAGAAAAAAAAGAGGGAGAAGGGGGTGGGCCAGCTGGCCTCTTGGGCCGCTTGGCCCAACCCATGTGCACAGTAATACCAAAGGGGGGCGCGGGAGAATATGAATGAGTCAAAAAATGAAGTTTGAGCTCGAGGGGAAGAAAATAAGAAAAGAAATAAGAATTGGGCTCTAAATTTTGCAGAACAACCTAAAATATTTCAGAATTAACCTGAAATTTTCAAAAATTATGAAATTTTGCATAGAAACCCCCTGAAATTTAGAATTTACTGAATTGTCAAGAATTGCTATTATAATTGTTCTGTAATTATTATTTTAGCATGTTTATACTGGAAATTCCAAGAATTTATACATAGATCCATGTCACGCAACACACACTAATTACCCAGGTAATCTTATGCCATGCAGATGTCTCGTATTGTGAGCCGTGAGTTTGAGGAACTAGCCCCGATGGCTAAAATTACCTTACTTGGGCTTCGGACGTGAAAATTATGCTTGGAAGTAAGAGTCTCTGCACAACCATTGGCTTAGAAATGGGACCTACTTCTCAAGCACAGAATGATCAAGGCACCATCTATCCAATACTCTAAAGAATGAATATATGGCTGTTGAAAGCGCTATTGACCTTTGGACTGCACTCCAGAAGTGGTTCGAGAAGCTCAAATACACTATATTGCCACAAGCACAACAGGACTAGACATGCCTGAGATTTGCAGATTATAGAATCGTGGGCGATACAATTTTGCTTTGCACAAGATTGCCACGAACCTCACTCTCTGTGGTAAACAGATATCGGATGAGCAAAAAGTAAAGAAGACACTCTCTACTTTTCACCCAAATGCCATTGAGAGTGCCCATAGCTACCGTCAAGATAATTTCACTGATTACAGTAAGCTAATTGACATCATGCAAGTTACGAAATCTCAGTATGAAGTCTTAAATAAGAACTTCATCTCATAGGCACCTGGTCAAAACGTTGAAGTCAACGCAAGCAAGTACCAGGCTGAGAAGCCCAACCGTAAAAGAAAGGACAGAGGTGAACGGAGATAGGGTTCAGTCCGGAAGAGAAAGAGAAAGAGAAAGTCCAAATCCCGAGGTAAAGAGACGTCACCACCAAAGCCACACGGTCAACAAGACCAAGTATGCTTCAAATCTAGCACCTAGGGGCATTGGTCTAAGAGCTCCCGTGAATCAAACAAAACGATCACTGAATACCAGGCCAAAAGGACGGGCAAAGAAAAGATGGATATGCATCTCACTATCATGGACAATATGCCTCCCTAAATGAAGATGATTTTCTAGGGGAGAAACTTAAAGAATTGAGGGTCTTCGAGAAGCCTACTGAGAAAGAAAAAGCTACTACCAGTGAGGTAGCGATAGTAGACGGTGCCATGGAGAAATAGATAGCTGTAAATGTAGAAGCTTGTTTCGCTAAGTCTATCTAGCGCGTTGTTTAGCAGCATGAGTTTATTTTGAATTTGTATGGTTGCTTTAGCAGACATTTATGATCCTTTATGAATGATGAATTATAAACTTCGGGGGAGCGGACCCTTAAATTCTCATGATCATAATGCATTTTAATTTCAGTATATTATATGAATGCTTGCAATATGAATGATAGCCTAATTGAAATTATATGCATTTATGTAGTGCCCATATGAGGAAATATGCATAGTTGATAGTGAAACAATTAATAGCATTTTAAGAGAGACTAAATATTTTGAAACTATTAAGAAGAACACTGGCAGTATAACCACAATTGCAGGAAGTGGTTCATGTGTAGTAGGCTCTGGTCAAGCCACAATCATATTGTTTATGGGTACTCCACTGGAAATTAATGAAGCTTTGCTGTAGCTTGAATCCACTAGGTCTCTCTTAAGCTTTAAAAACATCCGTGCCAACGGTTTCCATGTTGATACAACTAAAGAAAATGACAAAGAATTCCTATGCATTATGAAGCATGACGGATGTGAGAAAAGAATTTTAGAAAAATTTCCTTCATTTGAAACCGGGCTATATCACATGAGAATTAAATCACCTGACAACTATACTTCCCTAAAAACTAAATTTTAGGAGTGTTGAACTCTTCTCTCTTTGGCATAATAGACTTGAACATCCTGGATTACGGATGATGAGAAATGTAATTACCAACTCTCAGGGCTATGGAATTAGTGTAAAGAATTCCCTAATCAAGAAGATTTCATATGTCAGGCATGTGCCACTAGAAAAATAATCACTAGGCCCTCAACCATGAAGGTGCAAGATGAAATCCCCGCATTCCTTGAGCGCATTCAGGGGGATATTTGCAGAACTATTCAACCTTTAGCAGGTCATTTTAGGTATTTCATGGTGCTCATTGATACTTTCTCGAAGTGGTCTAACGTGAGTTTACTCTCGACAAGAAACCACGCATTCGCGAAGCTAATCTCTCAGATCATAAGAATTAAAAATGCATTCCCAGATCATCACCTGAAGTCCATTCGCATGGACAATGCCGGCGAATTTACTTCGAAGGCATTTGATGATTATTGTACGGTATCGGGAATCAAAGTAGAGCACTCAGTGCCACATGTCCACACTCAGAATGGACTAGCGGAAGCACTGATTAAAAAAGATCAAATTCATAGCAAAGCCGCTCTTGCAGGTTGCAATTTACCGAATACGTGTTAGGGCTATGTCGTCCTACACGTAGCAGCATTATTGAACTTTAGACCGTCAGCATACAACATTCAATCACCAATGCAACTAGTTTAGGGAATCACACAAAAAATTTTCCATTTAAGAAAATTTGGATGCATGGTATATGTACCGATACCACCACCACAGCGAACAGCTATGGGCCCTCTTCGAAGGTCGGAGATATACGTTGGTTATGAGACTGTGTCCATAATCTAGTATTTAGAACCCTCGACTAGTAATTTGCATACCGTCTGTTTCGCTGATTGCATCTTTAACGAGGATAATTTCCCTTCATTAGGAGGAGATAAAGAACCCTTAATAAAAGATGCCGAAAAATCATCTGGTAAGTCACAAGCATTCCCCGCATGATCCCTGTACTAGAGAAGTAAATGAAGAGGTCCAGAAAATCCTTGATTTACAGAATTTAGCAAATGAACTGCCCAATCACTTTTGTGATTTGAAGAGTGTGATTAAGTTGCATGTGCTTGCACGTAATGCACCAGAGATGGCAGAAGTGCTAAAGAAAATTACGAGCACCCCACAACCTGTTCAGAGGCCTCAAAGAAAAAGGATAGGAGATCTGGTTTCTCAGCCCCTAGTATCCGGAGACGTCTGCATAAAAAGGGGAATGAGTGCTTATCACCACCCATCAAGAAAGTGCCCTGAAAAAAAAAAGAAGGGGAGCCAGTTGAGACCTGGCGAAGCAGCCTGCTAGCGAGGCGCGCCCAGACTTGAACATATCGATAATATTAGAAGAAGAAGAAGCTGATAAAAATATGAGTATGCATATCGGCAATAATAAGCTATAGGAACTTGCTCCTGTGATGGAAAATAGCAGTGAAGAGTAAGTAAAAATGCATGAAGCACCCCATGACAAAATAGCCATAAACTTTGTAGAATCAGGGAAAATAATGAATAGAGCAACAACCAATGTCGACATATACTTTGCTAAAATGATTGCTAAGCAAATAGATCCCGATCCAGTGCCAACATCTCGTTCTAAGTGTAAGCACTGACCAAATTGGGCGGAATGGAAGAAGGCAATCAACGCGTAACTCATCTCACTGAACAAAAGAGAAGTGTTTGGGCCTGCGTGCCTCACACCCACCCATGTACGTCTTGTGGGCTATAAATGGGTCTTTGTTCGGAAGAGAAATAAAAATAATAAAGTGGTATATTACAAAGCAAGGCTGGTAGCTCAAGGTTTCACTCAGCGCCCAAACGTTGATTATGAAGAAACCTATTCCCCGGTCATGAGTGGTATAACTTTTAAATATATCATCTCAATGGCGGTGAATATGAAATTAAGAATGAAACTGATAGATATAGACATAGCTTACCTTTACAGTAACCTGGACTTTGAATTATACATGAAAGTGCCTAACAGCATACCAACCCCAAATAAAGAGAAGAAGGAATTATATTGTGTAAAATTGTAGAAATCCTTGTATGGATTAAAGCAGTCAGAAAGAATGTGGTATAATCGTTTGAGCGAGTTCTTGAGCAAGAAAGGCTATACAAATAATGAAGATTGTCCATGCGTTGTTATATAATGATCCTAAGATAGATTTTGTATAATTTTTTTGTACGTAGATGATTTGAATATTATCAAAACTGATAATACAATACAAGAAGCAATCAAGTATTTTAAATCTGAATTTAAAATGAAAGATTTGGGTAAAACCAAATTTTGCTTGGACTTTCAGTTTGAGCATATGTCAGATGCAATACTTGTACACCAGGCTGCCTACATCCAAAAGGTGTTGGAAAGATTTAGCTTTGAGAATGCGTACGTATCAAAAACCCCGATGATCGGACAGTCACTACAAACTGACCTAGACCTATATAGACCAAAGGAAGAAAGGGATGAAGTCCTAGAATCAGAATTTCCATACTTAAGCGACATAGGAGCGCTCATATACCTAGCAAATATTACACAGCCTGACATTGCATTCGCTGTAAACTTATTAGTAAGGTATAGTGCAGAGCCAACAAGAAGGCATTGGAAGGGGGTAAAGGACATCTTCCGCTACCTACGGGGAACGGTCGATCTTGAATTGTTTTATAGAAGGAACCAAGATATGACTTTGGTCAGATATACATATGCGGGTAATATTTTAGATCTGCACACTGGTAAATCCCAAGCAGGATATATTTTCCTATGTGGAGGAACCGCGGTATCATGGAAGTCGTCAAAGCAGACACTCGTGTCAAAGTCGACTAACTGTTCAGAAATCATTATATTGTATGAAGCAGCACGTGAGTGTGCATGCCTTTGAAGAGTGATATTCCACATCCTCCAGTCATGTGCATTGCAAATAGAACAAACCCTACTATCATTTATGAAGATAATGCAGTATGTGTGGCACAAGTGCAGACTGGATATGTGAAGAGCAACTTAACAAATCATATAAACGCCAAGTATTTTTATGCTCATGAGATGCATAATATGAATGAAATTAATATTCAGCATATTAAGCCGTGTGAAAATCTCGTGGATTTGTTCACTAAGTCCCTATCTGCGTCTACCTTTGAAAGATGAGTTAGAGGCATAGGATTGATGAGACTTAGAGAAGTGTAGAATTCATCGGGGAGAAACTTCACATATTTCGAATTAAATCTTGAACCCGAAGTTCGAGTACCCAACTATAATGAAGAAGAATAAAACAATGTTGAGTGGATTTTTACTCTTTTTCTCTTAATTGAGTTTTCAAGAAAGCTTCACATGAGGTTTTTAACGAGGCAAATCCGTGCACACAGCAAGCGTATGTAATGTACTCTTTCTCCGAAATTTGTTTTCACTAGGTTTTTACGGAGTTTTAATGAGGCATATGCAACATGCGGTAAGGTCCAAGGGAGAGTATTGCAAAACCGATCCCGACTCGCGGCCGGCATGGCTTGGGCCGCATGCGGGCGCGAGGCAGGTCCCACGTCTGGATCTGCTGAACCTATGAATAACACTATAAATATGATAGGTATCCATCTATTGTATTAAGAAAGAAATAATAATAAAGCATATTTTCTCTCTACATATGTATCTATGTTCTTGTTCTTGGTATTTTGCGTGTTCATCTATACCTCGGATTACACTCGGTAGCATGGTTGTTTAACAATTCATTGGTGTGAGAAAATACTTTCTTTTCCCTCTTCACCGACTACTCTAAAGCCATTGTGGAGTTTATCGTTGCCTTGGCACGTGAGCCCTGACTACATGGAGCCTACATGTCACACAACAACGGCAGATGATCTCAGGACTCCAAAGCCATGGTCACCGTCCTTTCTCCCCACCTACCCTCTCTTCATTCTTTTTCTCCTAGCATTCAGTAGTGTAAGAAGCCACTTCTGGCCACACACCATCTTCATCTTCGGTGCCGCCACCGACCGCAAGATCGGCGTCCTCATGTATGTGTTCAGGCTTCAGGGGAGCATCTCCAACGGAGCCTCTAAAACAGAACATTCTCTATATTTAGAGTCTCTCGTCTTCTGGCAGAGTTTCTATCTCAGCCTCTAAATTTAGAGTTTCTCTCTCACAGCCTTTAAATTTGAAGACTCTTTATATTAACCTCTATAGTTTCTCTATACAGAGGTTGAAAATATAGAGAACGAATAATGATTTAGAGGTGATGTATAGAGACCTAATTTTAGAGCATCTGCTGAAGATGCTTTAAGACCCTGTTTGTCAATATTGTAAAGTTATACACTTGTAAAAATTCACACGTGTCCTTTGCTGTGCACAAGAAATACAACCCGAATGCTTTTACTCGTTGAACCTTGTTTGGGTAGAGATAGTAACCGACAATCCAAATCCATTCACAAGCTGCATAAGACACAGACACACAGCCATCCCACTAATGCCTCCCGATCCCCAAACCTTCTTCGGGCATGCTTGCAATATCTGAGTTAATATCACACCCATCGGTTTCAGAGGTTTTAAGAATCGTAGAACAAAAGGTTTCAGAACTTGTAAGAATTGAAGAACAAAAGCTATCTGAATTACTGATACATCTGGCAACCCATGCTGACGGGTGACGAGCACTTTTTATGGGGAGCCAAATCACGTAATCTTGTATCAGATGATGTGCAAAAAGGGCAATGAAACTAGAAAAAATTTCTTAGTACAAAAATTTAAGACCAGAGGATGAAGATGAGCAGTTCCTCCAACATCCTTGTCACCAAATTGACGAGCCGTCCAAACCAAACATCAGCCGATCAAAAATTAAAACAGGCAACGCAATCCATCAATGCACCGTGAAACAAACTGCATGGATCGAAGACGAGGACGTTGACATGGGATGATATTCAGTTAGACTCATTGTGAGAAAAATCAGCACCTTTGGGCTTAATTTAATCAAAAGATAATTCATTAGCACGAACAGATTGACTAGCATCATCATGCAGCACGAGTATACTATAGATATGTATGTAACAGATGCACATAAATATCTCTCAAATATATTTGTAAACAGAGGAAGGAGGAAACTAGGAAGGACAGATAGCTAACGTACAGATATTCCTCGGAAGAACTGAAGTCGGGAAGAGACGAAGACGCCCTCGTCATGACAATATAGTAGTCGAAGTAGAGGAAGCAGATCGCGGTGACGATGTAGCAGACCGCGAGCAGTCACACCGAGCACTTCCTAAAAACCTTATTCTCCTCTCTCGATACAGGATCATAAAGATGACGGGTCCTAGAGACCTGTTCTCCCGATGACCGATACACAACGGCGCAGCGGGACTGAGTAGGCTATATGTGGCAATGTAGCAGATTGGAGAGACAAAAACCCCAGCGTTTCCGTTCTATGTCGCTGCCAGACGGTGGTCATACGGTTTATATAGGACAGAACGACGGTTGAACGTGCTATGATCGAACTCGCACGATCTTCATATCTCGTAACCGATTTTGAATTTCTAGAGAGAAAAAATAATATCTTGTAAACGATTCAGAGAAAAAAAATTTCTTGTAAATGATTCCGAATTTTTCAGAGAGCAAAAAGAAATAATATCTCGTAACCGATTCCGAATTTTCTAAAGAGCAAAAAGAAATAATATCTCGTAACCCATCGGACTGTAAAAATAGGATAGGTTCGGTCTATGGTCATTGAGGGACTCCTAAAAGGATATACTAAATTCATCAAGTTGTTCTAAAGAATCAAAATGGTTGGTTATTAACGGAATTCCTTGTCGACTTTCCGTAAAATACTCGTTTAGGCGAGGACTTCTAAACACGTCATAAGATAAAATATCTCGTAACTGATTTTGAATTTTCCAAAAAGCAAAAAAAATTCTCGTAACAGATTCCAAATTTTCCAGATAGAAAAAAATAAACTACAAAAGGAGGCCATGTCTGTGCAAGCCCCGGCCAGGTGAGATGAGCACCTGGACTGACGAGACGAGCAAGCGCATGTTCTTCTCTTTCTCTCTCACATGAGCTAGTGGGGTGGAGCACGCTCCACTATTTAAGTTGATATTTCTCAACTAACTAGCAATATGATACTAAACCGTTCCCATAGTCCTTTTATGGTGGGCATTTAAGATTTTAAAAAAATTATTCTCAAATATATAAGCTAGACCCATATATTCTAACATTCATCGTGCCAGCCACCAATGAAGAGAACTAGATCTTACAAACAGAGGGGAGGACATGTCTCGTTGCTGCTTCCTCCTCCTAGCGTCCATACCGTCCACCTTAAGCATGAGCAAGCGACTGCTACGGGCCGGTAATAGGGATGGCAATGGAGCCCCGTTCACCGTTCCTCGGCGGGGAATTCCCCTATTAGGGGACGGGGATGGGGAGGTTTTGTTCCCTGCGGGGATGGATATGGGGAAAATGCATTCCCCGTCGGGGATGGCGAGGACGGGGACGAGGCGGATTTCTCCCCGCGGGAACCCGAAATGTATATTTGTCAACCAAATTTCTAAGCCCCAAAGATAATGTGTTGAACTATTTTCTATGTTGTATCTAAGAATGTTCATGTGTTTTCAGCCTGGAACTTGAAAGGTTAAATTTTTTAATCCATTCATTGGCTGACAACAACTTAGAATAGTGCAATATATAATCGGGTACTAAACGGGGATTTTTTCCCGTGGGGTCCCCGCGTACCCTAACGGGGACGGGGACGGGATAGGGAACGGGGAATTTTATGTCTCGTGGGGATAGAAACGGGGAGGTACTCCCTGCGGGGAATTTGCCCGTTGCCATCCCTAGCCGGTAAGCTGCGGCGAGCGACATTAGCGGGTATCAAGTGAGGGATTCTAGCGAGCAGGGCGGCGGCGGCACGAGCCAGTGAGCAACAGAGCGAGCAAGCGGTCGAGAGCCCGACTTCCATCGGAAAAAAACTATCCTGTAACGAGGCAACTTTTCTTTTCCAGATGGAGAAGCCCAAAACCAGCGTAAGTTTTTCCAATTACCAGCCTACCCAAATGCCCTTTCATAGCCCAACAGGAAAATTTTCCAAGCCAATGATTTTACACCTGTTTTGGGTAAAAAACTGGCCTTCCAAGCAAGTCCTAATGGAAAGGAGGGAGGCTAGTGACGGGACAGTGGCTGGTTTGCGGGCGCTAGCGTCAGTTGCTCTTTTTTTTTTATACATGGTACAACCTGGACACACACAATTTACACCACACTCACGCACCCGTGGTGTCAGTTGCCCTGAGAGTATAACCTAGTGAGGTTCAGAGTGGTGAGGTCGATAGGTAATGGCCAAGGCGGGTATCTAAGTCAGGGTTCACAAAACCGGTGAAAACCAGTGGTTTCTCGTCAAACCGCTGGGGGCGGTTTGAAAAACCGACGGTTTTTACCCGGTCGGTTTTGAAATTTTAAATTTAAATTTAATATTTTAAAAAAATCTTATAAAAAACTAGAAGGTTTTTAGAACATTCTGTACAAAGTAAAATTTTAAATTGAGATTATTGTCATGGTATTTTATGCGAAGAAAGTTGTGCAAAAGTTCTTCCAAATTTTTTTCATGATTAAACAAATTACCAACACATATATTCCACCCATTTATGATTTTTTTTCAATTTTTTTAAATTTTTTCAGACCTATTTTTATTTTTTCCCTAGTTCGAATATATGTTTTTGTTGGAAACAACCATGCATATCACATTATTGACTTCATATTGATATGTTCAAATTGACTTTATATTGATATTTTTGTTGAAAACTACCTTGTTTAAATTATTGACTTCATATTGATATATTCAAGATGTCATATATTTATCAAATTTTCTTTTAAATTTTTTCCATAATTAAACAAAATTACCAACACATATATCTCACCCATATATGATCTTTCTAATTTTTTAAAATTTTTTCAGACCACTTTTCTTTTCTTTTTTTTTCCATTTTCCATGTTTTCCCTATTTCAGACCGCCCAAAACCGCTAAAAACCGCCGTTTTTGGGCAAAAAATAGTGGACTCGCCCGCTACTGTCTAACTGTTTGAATTTGAATTTGAGCGGTTTTCAGCGATTTTTAACGGTTTTTGCCCAAAAACCGGTCCGTCCATATGGCGGTTTCGGATCCTGAAAGAGGTTTTAAACCCTCATCTAAGTATCTCGCAAGTCGACATCGAAGGGCAGGGCGAGGCGGCCCAACCATGTGCGCGTCTCAGCCCGACGAGAATGTCGCAGCCAACACAACAGCCTACCACGCTAGCTAGCCCGAGCGAGCCCGTAGCACATACAAGTATACAACCTCGTGAGATCCACCCGCGACGTCAGATTTCCTCATGCGACCTCACGGGTTGCCATGGGGACGTCGGGCAGAGGGATCGCAGGAGTCGTATGCTACAACTCGGAGGCGAACGGGTAGGGAGGCTGGAGCTCGCAGACCGAGGGGGTTGGAGTAAGGAGACATGGAGGGACGAGGACTGTGCAGTTTGAGTAAGCTGGAGTGGCATTTTGGTCTACTTTTTATTTATAATGGCAAGTACATGAGAGTTGAAACCTAGCAACGGCATCCAATTTCTCAATTCTGACCTTTTAATGCCGTTTCAAAAACCAGTAACTTTGCGTGGCATATATCTAATTAACTTCAAGAAAACAGGTAAGAAACACAACAAAGAACAGTAAAGATTGTAGCAGCACGTCATGATAGTTTATCTATAAGTTTATTTTCTCCTGAAAAAATTATAGCCCGAGGAAGCTTCTCAGTTGTCCAATGTAATAGTCAAAAATCACAGCGCGTCAAACATGCTCCACGCTGACAATAAGACATTTTTAGATGATCTATAAAACATCATATCAGCCATTGATATATCCTCGACCATCAGCAATGATTTACCCGTGACAAGGAGATGAGATTGCAGAATTATTTGAGACAGGGTAATCAGACACAAAATAAATTGCAAATTTAAAAAACACAAAAATAAGTTGTGCAAAATGGAGCATGAATTTCCAAATTTGTATACTGAATGATAATAGGGGAAACACAAGCAGTCAGTTTTATTTTCTTTTTTGAGACAACAAATGTAGTCAATTCTTATTGGAAATGTAGTCAATTCTTATCGAGGGAAACAGGACAAAACAATCATATGTGACCCTTACTGCAACCCTGGTATGTCAGATTAGAGTACTCCACACCAGTAAATGAATCACCACAGTTATTGATAACAAGACCAGATAACTTTTTTGTAATAGTACAGTAGAACAAGGATATAAACAAGGTCAGTTGCGAGAAAAAACAGAGATTGGGAAGAAAAACCAGATAATTCCATTAAACAAACATCAAAGGATGATAACTCTTCACACTGTGTAACAATACAATTTGTAATAACCTTCTCTGTATATAGCAAGAAATTTAGTCAGTTTCTGTAATGAAATGGGGTGCCAAAAGCCAAGTTAAAATGATTTGTTTAATTCGGCACAAAATTCAATGCATGCACTTCACCAAATGTCCTGACCCTTAGGGCAACGCATGTTGAATATTTACACGGTGCATCAATTGGGTCAGTTTTTAAAAGCAAGATCGCAAGAAGCTCATATTTCAGCATCAACCACTGTTGAGACTGTGTTGCCTAGATCATTTCTAAAATGACTCGGGATATACAAATGCAACTAGGCATGATTTCGTGTCTATGTTACCTCATTTCATACAAATGCAATCAAACAATCTGATTTCCCATATCTACTTCTATCGAATACTACTACAGCATCACAATTCGACACGCACACACACACAGACTGCGAATTACTCATAGCATCCACTTGAGTCAGGCAGCTGACAATGCTTAGCCACCAATCTCGTAGACTGCAAGAATCAGGAGGAAATCTTCTAATCTATACTGCAGTTGATCCCAATTAACCACATGAACCTAGCACAAAAGTTTAGATTCCACAACAACACTCTCGATAACTATTCACGAACAGCCACACAACTACACGAGTTCTGAAGTTTCAGTATAGTGAATACCAAATAATTCCTGATCAAATTACTAGAGACGAAGATAAGGACGCAATGAGTCTGAGCGAGTCACAGAAATGCCAATTACGTATACCTATGGATCAGAACTCAGAAGTAGATCGCCATCTGAACCCCCTTCTCCACGAAGCCGCACTTGGCGTAGTACGCGCGCAGCTCGGGAGTGCAGTCGAGGATGACCTTGTAGCAGCCAGCCTCCTTGGCGATTTCCGCGAGGCGGCGCACGATGCGGAGCCCGAGGCCCCGGCCCCGCGCGCTGGCGTCGACCACCACGTCCTCCAAGTGCCCCACCTTGCCGCCGCCGCGCAGAAACTTGCACTCCACGAAGAGGCACCCCGTCGCGAGGATCCGCCGATCAGCGACGGCCCCGGGGTCCTCGGCCACGAGGATGACGTGGTCGTCGCCGAGGGCCGCGAGTTCGGCGAAGCGCGTGGCAAACTCGGACGCGGTGAGGTCCGGGCAGGCCGAGAGCTGGGATAGGAGGGACAGGAAGCCCCTCTCGCGGTCGGCGAGCTCTAGGCGGCGGATTCGGACGGAGCCGTCGGTTTCGGCTGCGGCGGGTTCCGGCGAGGCGGATGCCATTTGGGTTCAGTTCAGGAGCTCGAGGCTGCGGTGTTTGGCTTTGGCAAAAGACACCCATTTCCTGTGCGGCACGTTGCGCGAGCCGTTAGGCCATCTCCAGCCGTCCCCAAGCCATGCCTAAGCCCCATCACTGTAGCAACAGTGATGGGGTATGAATAAAAAAGGCAGAGTGTATGAACAGTGATGGGGCAGTTGTTGGGGAGGTGAATAGAGATGGGGCAGCCCTATTTGCTGAGGTGGCACGTAAATAGGGATGGGGCTTGGGCATCTGCTGGAGATGCTACGCCATCTCCAGCGGTGTGCCGGGGAAGTCATCAGTGATAAGCCGGTGATATAGAGAGTGATAACAGCGAGTGTTGCTGTTGGGAGATGAACAGTAATGAAACATTGCTCCTACACTGTAGATGAATAATGTTAATGCTAAGACAATAGGGCACACTGTTGAAGATGGCCTTATAAGAGACGCTCTCGATCGGCCATGGTGAAACAAATGTGACCATTGTTTGCTTTGTTTGCAAGTTGGAATATAGCAAAAGTTAGGCTTCCTAGCCAAATGTCTGTGCTTTGCTATGGTAAAAACACCGTATTACTTTCCATCACAAAATATTATATTATTTTAGACCTAATTATGTCTCAACTCTCAACTACATTTTGCATCTCCACGCACTTGTGTCACGCCATGCAACAAAAGAACATGAAAAAAAAGAGTTCCCAGGTTCAATAATGGCAAATTTTAGAAATATAATAGACATGCTAAATTTCACATAGACAAATTAATATGAAATGGTTCATCAACTGATTTGTTCAAATTGATGTTATAAAACTTACCCAATCTAAAGCACGGTCATATTTCCATAGCCCACATCTCAGAGGGACTAATCAATCGTGCCCAAAATCTACCAACTCTAAGTTCATAGGTTATGACTAATTTTTCCTGGGGGCAACAAATCTTCCGCTGCATGCATCCGCCAATACAAATGATCAAAACTAAAGGAGGAAGAGGAGATCTTGCCTAGCTTGGAGGCATGTGTTTGGCTCGCCGCCACTAGGATTGCGATGCGCTAGCTCATTTGATGAGGAAGCGTGTCTAGAGAGAAGACATATGGTTGAGGAGTGTCTTACCACCACCTTTTATGGTCGTGTTCTTATATGATTGATGGCTCATCGCCGCTGGTGTTGTGATGTGTCGACACCGGTGGGAGAAAGCATATCCTAGAGAGGAGCGAAGAAGAGGAAACAAAGTGTGCGAGGAAGGCAGAATGAACACATGTGATGGCTCCATAAGCAAGAATAAATCTGATTTTATTTTCTTTAAATATCTTATGTAGGTAAAGAGGGTTATATGCACTTTTTAGGAAGGTAGTTATGACATCACTCACTAATCATCATTCACCACTATTAGACTCTTTTTAATAGTAAATATAAAAGCTAAAGATTTAAGGCTGAGCTCGATTGGAATAAACTTTTCAAATTGAACTCAGAGGCCATTATATATTGATCGTGATAAAGATCAACTTGGAAAATGTCTATACATGCTTAAGGTTGGCTTAAATGCACAATAGATTGACAAAAGCCAAAACTATTTCTACGCAAAAACCTGAGACGTGGTTTGATAATTGCACCCGAGAGGTCCAAAATTCCACCATCCCATCTCACTCGGTCAAACTCCGTAAATCTAAGGAACATATACTTCAGAGCTGACTTGGAGTTTTTTTAATAGCTAAAAAGTTGTACTTCAGAGCTTTGAAAGATAGCTTTAAGAAGTAGTATGTTTGATTTAATTTGTCTTTTAGAGCTTTGATAAACGACTTTTAGGGTTTTTTTGAAAAAAAAAATCTTGGATCGAGAAGGTAAAGCTTTTGGTTTGAAGAAACGGCATGGCTTAGACCAACTCTAAGAGCATATGCAAATTAATCCCTAGCGCAAATTTTGGATTTCGCACACTCGACCCAAGTATTGGTCGCTCCAAGAGCCTCTCCATCGCCTTCCCTATTTTTAGGTATAGGAGAGAGAATCAGCAAATTGCCGATTGGTAGAGAGGACAACGGCTGTTGCTCCCACGCCGGCAAGGATTGGAGTTGGTTTGAGGTGGATGGTGGCGGAATCGGGGTTGAGAGGTTGTTGCTGTCGAGCTGCTGCCTAGGCTGCCGCCATGGCCAAACCTATTGCCTTGGTCACCCACACGCAGCCTACCGGATAGGGATGTCGCCATGGTCACTCCTTCCTTCTTTAGCATTGATGCGGAGGCACAAGCGGCGACCCGCGAGGAGGTCGAGGACGGTGTGATGGCTTTAAGGACCTTGTAATTGGATGGATGGTGTCGGAGCTAGAGAAGGGGAGGGGGATGGTGAACGGAGTCGTCGCAACCTGTCCGGACCTGTAGAAGGAGAGAGGGAGGTCGGACTGAGCCACGACGCCCTGCCCAGATCTAAGTGTTGAGGATGTGCCCGCAGATGAGCTGGTGGCAACGGTGATGATCGTTGCCACTAGCAGCTACAGGTGGGATGACATCTCGGGAGTGCGAGACGGGAGGGGGGAAGATGAGTGGGAGGCGGCACACTTGGGAGTAGGAGATGGACTGAGATGAGGGTGGGAGGCAGGTGGCGCACTAGGTTGGTGGATGGGCCGGCGGTTGAGATGGACCAGATTTGAGAAATTAATGGGTGGGCGGTTATATTTTTTATTAAAATATAGAAGGAAGAAGATGTTAAGTGGGATTTTAGGAATGTTGTTGGATATAGTGAAAATATAGGGTAAGTTTCTTCTTTTCAGGGAGGTATGAAATAAACCAAAAAGGAAATGGTCTAGCCAATAAACAATTAAACTGGGTAAGCAACTCTCTATATGCACTCACTAAAAAAGATTCATTCTCTGTGTTTCTACCATCTCTAGCAATACTCTCCAAATCTCACTCTAATAGAAACAATATAGAGAGAGAATCCCTATATTTAGGAAGTGATGAGAGAGAATCTCTAAATTAAAGATTGCTATAGGGGGTTGGAGGGATACAAGGTCTTCAATAGGGCTGGGCAGAAAGCTCGAGGCTCGCAGCTCGGCTCGGGCTCGGGCGAGCCTGGCTCGGCTCACGCGGCTCGTGGCTCGGGGCGAGCCCGAGCCGAGCCCAGTTTTCTGGCTCGCAATTTAGACGAGCCAAGCCACGAGCCGGCAGAAAGCATGTTACTGTCGGATTGTCTGAAGGCTAAAATGTTCATCATGGGTTTAATGGCTTGGTTGGTCATGGTCATGGTTGTTTCTATGCTTTATTTTCTTTGTTGTTGTTATCTGTTGATCAATATTGGGCTGTTGGATGGCTCTTGAGTCTTCGCCGTGCTTGTGATGAAGTCTTTGGGCGGCTGGCTCGGCGAAATAACGAGCCGACTCATGAGCCAGACCGAGCCGAGCCGGGCTCGGCTCGTTTTCAGCCCTAGTCTTCAAAATAGAGATCCGGCCTAGGCGAATAGAGCACCTGCTGGAGACATTAAATAATGTCTATTGTTTTTTGTCCTCCCTCTTTTCCAGGACATGTGCTGTAGTGCATACACCACCATTCTGGTCATTGGCTGGCGAATGAATGTGATACTCGATTGGCAATTATGTATGAATGGGTATATAACCAGGCTATTACTTGTACGAAATGGTCAAGAAGGATAATATAGTACTATATGTTTCTTCTCCATGCATCTCAGCCGTTATTGAATTCAGATATCACCCATTCACCCTAAACTGCTGAGTCGCGGATGGTACAAAATACAAAACCGCATTATGTCTCTGAAGGTAGCAGCGACACCAACACACGCCAGATTCATTTTTGTTTAATACGGAGTAGGAGAATGAATTCTTGGATATTTTCTTGCGCGGTGATGTCAGGAATCCATGTCAACCTGTATATGAATATTCAGATTCGTTGGGCCATCTTTATAAAATTGGATTTAATACCAAGATACTGCAATGAGAACGTCACATCAAAAGCAAAAACTTGACGAACGGAATGAATCAAACCAATGACGTGGGCATCGCGCGTCTCCTTTTAGATGTAGGATATACAAATCCGGAGAAATAAAAAGCTCCTAAGCGAGAAAGAAAGATTTTCGTTCACGATATCGATATTTGAAAACCGCTCTCGTAAAAAAAAGATGGGTTAAATTTGATTAGATTTTGAATCCGGTGACAAAACTTGTTGGTTTGCTGAATGATAGATTGATATCGTCTGGTTTCGAAATATTTTTCCTTTTCACATTTTTTACTTGACTGATGATGATAATCCACAATATCGATTTTGAATTTGTGAAAATAATTTTTAAAATCTGGGTCTATTTTGAAACGTAAACCGACCAATAAATATATCTTGTGTACAAGGACCATTATTGTCCATAATGAAAACCTTGCCTAGAGCTAGGAGTGGAACTTTAGCTCGTGGCTCGCTTGTAAATGGTTTGTTTTTTTTTTGTCTCACCTCAGCTTGGGCTTGTTCGGCAATGAGCTCGTGTTGAGCTTGTTTTGCAGCTCGTGCACTTTGACGAGCCCCAACCGAGTCAGCTCGCTCATTGCTCGCTCGTGACTTGTGCTAGCTTGTGAGGTTGTGTGAGCCATAGCCTAGCCCCCCCCAACATAGTAAACCCAGACCCACACTACCTTACCCTAACTCTCCTCTCACATTCCCTCCCCTCGGCCCTTCACCATAACAAGCTGTCGCCACTCCCCCTCTCCCTCCACCAAACCCCAAACCCGCCTCTCCCTCTCCTTCCTAGTTGACTGTCTTTCTCCGTCTCTGTTGTAGGGGCAGCACACCTACCCGGCCACCCCTACGACCTAATGAATCTAGGCGAAGCAAAGAGGTCCTTGGGTGAGTAACAAGGTGAAGTGAAGCATGAGCCACGCCAGACCTTCGTCTCTACTCTGTCACGGTCACCGAAGGAAGGCCAGGGACCCTAGGAGAAGGTTCAAGGTGAAGCAAAGCGCATGCCTCACGAGACCCATGCGTCCACACCACCAGGATTGCCAAAGGAAAGCAGGATGACCTGAGCCAATTGTCGAGCAAAGTAGAGGATGGGGTCCACAAAACCGTCTGTGAGGACGTCCCCATAAAGGAAGAACCAGTGTAGCGGCCAAGGTAACTCCAGGGGACAAACCGTACCATGGGTTCCACACCTATGTCTGGATAAGCATTATTGGATCTGTCGGGGATTGGATAAAATATCTTGATGGTTGGGCCCTAGGCATGACCTACCCCTGGGTACGTACTTGGGAAGGATAAGACGAATATGGCAAGCTCGGATTAACGACTTGCATTTGTTCGCCGGCTTTGGTGGTCAAAAGTGAGCTTTTTTGCTCATGGGCCATTATACGAGTCATCCTGGGCCCTGAGAGGATGACTTGAGACGATCAGCCCAGCACCCTCAACCGTCTTTGGAGTCCTTCTATATCGAAAGAACGAGGTCTTCTAGATATTGACATCCCACATGCGACTGGAGTAGGGTTATTATCTCTTTCAGAGAGGCCCGAATTAGGATAAATCTTTGTGCCCAGTCTGTTTTCCATCTCGGTGAGTTTATACATCTACGACGAAAACCATTTGGTAGAAAGAGACGGCTTGATCCCTCAATTAACAAGTAAGCTCGGCGGGAATCTGTTTTTCAATCGTCGACAGGATCCTTCCAGAAGGGGATTGGCCATAACTATCTGGGAGTAGAAGTTTTCCTTTATGCCCTCACTTTAGCATAATAGTGGGAGGGCATTTTGGTCCGAAGGTCTCTAGGACAGAACATGTTTATCCCTGCTTTAGCAGTTCAACGGAGGCAAGTAGGTCTTTTAATGTAAAAGACCAAAATAACCCTACTTTTGTAGATCTATATGGGCATTCTGGTCCCCTCTACATAAAGACTCCCTCCTAGAAATAGGGATGGATATGTACGTGTAAAGTGGTTCAAGATCTCTCAAGAAAAAAAACAATATACTCTCAGAGGTTTTACGCCTCATAAGGCAAAATGTTGAGTTCCCATTTGATTTACTCCTTCGTCAGGGTCGCGCGCTGCTGCGCTAGGCGTGTGAACCAGGGAAGGGGTGCCCCTGAAATCGTCTGTTCGAAGCGTTTCGCCAACACCCTCTTTCCCCCAGGACAGTCAACAACCACATCTCTTTCTCTCTAGCGAGCACAATAGGTGATGTCGACGCGTGCACCCTCCTATATCCTAACCGATCGCACTTCTATCCTCCTCCTTTTCTCTGCTCCAAGTGAGGTGGCACAAGCAAAGGCCGACATCGAGCATGGATCCAAGCAAGTGACCAAATCAACGGGGCGATGTCAAGCTTGGGGGCTCGACGATGGTGCTCTACGGAGCTCGATGGCAGCAATGAACTCCCCCGACTTCAAAGGCGACGGAGGCAAACTCACATGTCCCTTCTTTTTTGGGTTCATGAGCTTACCAGGTAGTTTCGGTCACCAGCTCGCTCAAGCTCGACTCGGTTCCACCGCTGTCTAGAACTGGAGCTAAGATCAGGTAGACGCAGCACATAATTCAAGACGGATCAACAGACTTTCGAGTGCTGAAGCGCCGCATACGTCCGAGAGAAATGCTCCGCGAGCGAGTCGAGACGACGAGACGATGTCTGGAGCGGCCGGCGAAACCCGGAATCCCTTTCCGCACACCGCGGACTCCGGTGGATAACGCTGCCGGTACGGTGACGACGACGCCGCTAGGATCGCACGGCCGCGGTGGACTCGCCGATCAGCTGAGGCACCCCGCGGGCGCGCGCGCCGCCCTCGCCGTGCCGTCGTGGCTCGAATTCGAAGTCCACGCCTAAGCCGCCCTGCGCCCCGGCCCCATCCGCTGCCGATGACGTGATCGAGCCACATGTTAAACAGTTCGGGAAAAAAAAATGGACGGCGCCGATGCACCGACCGTGCAGCTGTACGGCCGGATGCATGCGCCACCGCGGTCGGCGTCCAAGTTGAATGGGACACCGAACGCAGGGGCATTTTAACCCCGGTCTTATCTTTCGCCTCCATTTGTTCTCCTCAAAAGCGTGGGTGTCTGCGTGATTCCCACCCCCGCTCGCGCGCGGTCTTGCTGTGAAGTCACAGGAATCTGCGTGGGCTGCTGCGTCGCGTGCTTGCGGTGGGAATAAGACGGTGGTACCCGCCGGAGTCAACGGAGCTAGATCTCCCCGCGGATTCGGTTGCTCTTGTGGGAGCGCGGTGCCGAGGGGGAGAGGTATGCCCATGGAGTACGGGAGGAGGCAGGGGCCGGGGGTGGTGGTGGCGATAGAGTGCGTGGCGGGAGGGTCGAGGGCGGAGGAGTGGGGGCCGGGGAGCAGCGAGACGGTGCAGACGGGCGACGTCGTCGAGGAGCTGCTCATCGGGGTCGGCGGCCGTGGCGGGCCCGCCGCGCACGCCGCGCCGTTCAAGGGCGGGCGGGCCGCCGTGCACAAGATCCTGCACGCGGCGTACAAGCGCGGGGAGACGTCCGTCGAGGTGCGCGTGCGGCGCCCCGTGCACGCCCACGCCCACGCCCACGCGCAGCAGCAGCACCAGCAGCTGGTGGTGGCCGACGGGGAGCTGCAGCTGAACCCCGCCGCCGCGGCGACGACCACGGCCAGGATGCACGCCTGCATCGTCCCGCAGGAGGCTGCCGTCGGGGGCGGCGGCGCGATGGGGATGGTCGGGCGCAGCCGGCAGTACGTCCTCCGGTCGATCCGCGACCCTAACTACGCCGTCGGCCTCGTCGACCGCATGGAGAGCGAGTGCATCGCCATCCGAGGTACACCAATACACCACCAACATACGACGCAAAATCGCAGATAAATTTCTTCTAGATTTTACAAGATTTTTTTCGATGCACTTTAAGTCCGTACATCAACTTGATTGCGTTTCCAGTGTAGCTAGCCAGGGAAGAAAAGTAAAAGTCCACGACTGAGTTTTCGTTACATGCCGAGTTGGACTTTAGGAGAGAGGATAGGGCGACTGTGCCCTCTGCATGCGACTTTTGTGCACAAGTAGAAGTAGGTGTCCTGACGGATGATCCTATCTTTATCGTTTTCTCTCTCGATCGCAAGTGAAATATCTTGGCGTGTTCGATCGATCACGGGGCCGATTTTGATCGCATGCTAGTGTGCGGAGGCATATGCTTGGATCAGCTCTGGCTACGTAGTCAGAGATGGTATATTACGTGCTCTCCGACCATCTTTGTCTAGCGATATGATCAGAATATCCTAGGTGTGATGGGATGGATTAGAGCCTAGAGGTTTCCAGCTTTGCAGGAGCTGCTGATCACTAATTTCGTTGTTCTTGATGTGTTAAGGATTGCTTTTGTCGGGAGGTTTATAGAGGAACTTGGCATGCACAATTTCGAATATGTCCATCCATCAGTCCAGTCCAAACCAACTTCCAAATTGTAATGTTTGGTAGCAGAGCATATTCTGTGGAAGATTATTGACGAGAAATGACTACGAGAGAGCTGGTTCTATGTCCCAAGAACTTCCATTTGTAATTTGAGCTTTTTTTTACGGTCCTTGATATCTCACCTTAAATCTGAGCTCCTCATCAGGCTAGATCCAAGAGCTCACAAGAGGTGGTACCTCATACAACCTTTTTGATACCACTCCATCCTCCTCTCCCTTCCACCTCACTAGCTGCATCTATAATAAGTCCAATCATAAGATATTGAGATATATACTCCATAACCTGGGAAGTATAGATTCAATGTTTTGCTTATGTCAGTAAAAAAATCACCAAGTTGTTGTTAGTCTAGCTCAAGATGCATTTATACCTCCAGCTTCCAGGTAACCGGCACGGCAGCGCGCGTTGAATGGAATCGGCATTTTTAGGTTCATTCATACATTGCACCACTTGCTGATCATTGAATGTGCCCCTCTTGCTTGAGTTGAGAATCTGCCTCGAAATTTCTGGTTGCAATTCGGAGATTCCCCAGTTGACTTTACCTCCTGACTTACATCTCAAAAAAATGTCTCCGAATTCTTAATGCTCGTTACCAATACGAGCAAAGAAAACTATTGCACAATTTTGCATAAAAATCATGCCAAAAAAAAAACTTGAAACGAGCAAGAGAATTGCTTGCTCTGTTTTCTAATTGCTATGACCTTGGGACACACTGACCATGCTGCGTTCAGGGTCGAGGAGCTCGAGGGTGGTGTGCGCGCTGAGCAAGGCGCAGCTGCAGGACGGCTACGTGTCTTACCCGTGGGAGAAGAAGATGAGGGAGGTGCTCCCGATCCCCAGCTCCAGCAGCTTCCTCTCCATGCTCATCCTCCCCACGGCGCTCGACCGCTCCGCCTCTCGCTACAACTCCGTTGAGGACACCTTGGCCCGCGCCAACGCCTGGATCCTCTCCTCGCAGGCCTCCGGGGTGCCCATCGCTTTCCTCAACGTCCAGACCGAGGCCCTCCTCACCAAGGTCTCGTCAAGGCCATTAGCCAGACTCACACAAATGTTTGATGTTTCTGTGCAGCGAATGCATCCATGCCTCACTGATGACACGACGTTCTTGGTGCAGATCTCCGGCGAGACGGCCTCCGCGACGGTCAACTCGGGGTCACTGGCCGACCTCCCGAATCTCGCCAACGCCAGCCTTTACGGGTTCGAGGATTACCACGGCGTGGACATCGGCGTGGTGAAGGCAGTGCGCGTCTGGTACACCGCCGCCGCGGGGGAAGTGCCGGTGGAGATCACCCTCGAGGAGGGCGACACCAAGCTCGGCTTCGCCATTAGCCGCACTGAAGAGGTGAGCATTCCCTACTTGCTACTTGCTTGCCTCGTTCTAGCGCACGTGCTATGCTTGATCATGCGTCTGAACCGCGTCACGGGCAGGGTTTCATCTACATCTCGTCCGTCACGGAGAACGACGGCGATCACCAGTCGCCGTCGACGCGGTCAGGGCTCCGTGACTTCTACCGGGAGGCGAAGAGCGCGTCCAAGCTGCTGGTCGTCTCCAGGGTGTCCGGCCACAAGGTCCTGCCGTGGATGGTGTCGACGTCCGGCGCCATCCGCTGCTTCGACACCGTCTCGCTCAGCCAGAAGTTGTCCCTGCACCGGCACGCTCTGCGCCCGATACTGCTCCATGTGCTCATGTGGGACAGCAAGTCCGACGTGCCGGCTCGCCCCCGCGAGCCCTGCCCGCTGCCACCACAGCCGTTCCCGGCGTTCGCCGAGCTGACGCGGCAGAACTCGTTCGCGTGCATGGAGCAGCCGGTGCAGGCAGAAGGTGAACCAGGGATCATGCAGGGGAGGGACACTGCTGGGGATGCATCATTCAGGTTCCACGACTTCTCGCTGCCCAACAACTGGGTGTGATGAAACTAGGACCGAATGCTTGCTGGCCCGTGTAGAAGGGTGACAGTGTTGAAGCTTGCAAGGTGTTGTTGAGCATCCCACCCATTTGAGCTCGAAACCATATGCCTATCTTCCTCCTAAATGAATAGCAGAAAACCATATGCCTATCTTCCTCTTAAATGAATAGCAGAGCTTTGTACATATGTAGATTTCAATGAGTGGCTTTATGCTGAGAAAAATCACCTTGTGGTGTAATATCTTATTGCGTAGAGTCGAGTACGATCTTACCTGATGAAAATGGTATTCAGTTTTCAGGCTTCCAGCTCTACTTTAATCGCTGCATGCTGCCTGTGGCAAGGCCGATATCATTATCACACTTCCCTTTGGAGTTACGATATTATTTGATTTTCACAAGTGATGTAAGTTTAATACACGATAGAGAGTCCATTCTCTATCTCAACAAGATAATGAACATAGTTTTGCATGGGTATAAAAAGGGTGTTGCAGAGGGAATAACCAAATAACAGAAGCACCGTCAGTGTGTGAGCATCAGGGAATTAAGATAAACATGAGCTTGGACTATTGCATTTCGCGTTCTGATCATGTATGAGTCATCAAATTAATGGGAAGTCTGCGCAATGTCTAGAATCCGTTCTTTCCTTTCAGATTAATCACCGAGAGCTCCTGTTCGACATAATCCCCGGCACAGATTGGTGGGTAACTATAAGCACTGGGTGTTTCAGCAAAGTGGCCCAATGGCTTAAGCGTCGCATCAGAAGCAATGTGTGCGAATAACTATTTAGACAAGAAGACAAAGAGGAGTCAAAGCTCTAGGATTTGACTTTTGGAAATTTCTGATGAAGTTAGCAAGCATAGAAAGGGGATTGAGAGAACATACCGTTGATGAAACCCTCCACAGGCTTCTATTTTGCTCTTTCGCTAATGCTATAGCCTCTAATGTTCTCTTGGTTACCACTACCTCATGCATTCCAGCTAAGCACTCACCACCAGTAAGCCATTCCAGCTGTAAAGAAAGAAACAATTCTAACTGACGAGGCTAGGTCTACCATTTTTGTGTGTGTTTCACTGATACAGCAATATTCCCAGAATAAACCTCAGATTTGACGGATACACCACTTGCACAAGTGTTTTTCTTAAGGATCACTTATGTGTTTGCTATTTTAGAAAGCTTAAAATGTGATGGTACAGCTTGATTTCTATTAAGGCAACAACATCATTTCATGATATCCAGTAATCAAAAGACAGAACAAAACAATAAGGATGATATCATCAAACTTACATAGTTGACCCTTAAGACATCTCTTCACTGAACCATGATTATAGATCAATTAAAGATGTATTCAGTGAAAGTGGCAACGCTAACCTGTTTCCCTGACTGAATCAGAAGGCAGCCAACAGGGACCTTTACCTGCATCTTTTTACCATTCCTTAACCAAATGTTCAGACCTGGGAATCTACTTCGACCATGTATGGTCAAGAAATTAAGATCATAATGGAACCCAGCAAAAACAGTGCCCTCAGAACCATGACGCTGCAGGTCGCTTCCAGTTGGTGCTAAGAGGTGTGGTCCCTATTGAAACACAAGAAATGAAGAAATATTAAGCAACGTCAATGAGATGATTGCAGAACTTCAACCTGAATAATACCACCTATTAGACTCCAAAGTCCAAACGTTGAATTGCAACATTGCAGGATTAAGAAACTAACAAGAGTTCATAATACACCCAGTAATGTATTTTCAGTTTGCTATGTCAACACAATGCTGGGATTTGACATTATTTATAAGAACTTGCATTTCAAATAGATTTACAAACTACAACAGATTAAGTGAGTTCAGATAAAGTCCAACACAACCTCCTTCATCAAAGAGGTAAATGCATCCTTTGGCAAGCCAAATCCAACTGCAGCCATCTCAGCAACAGCCTACATAACCATATGACAAACCAAGTTGTATATCACCATCATACCGCAACACCATACATAGACTTTAGAAAAAATAGTCAGAAATAATGCTATGCATGAGATGTGTACCTCTATTGCAGAAATCATTTTAGAACCCCAGGAATCCATCGTCTCTTTCCACTCAGGTAGTCCATCAGGGATAACAGGTTCTGAGTTCAGCTCCTAAACAAGGTTACTTACATCTCAGTACACAACACAGCTAAATTACCATGATACACAACGTTTTCAAGACATCTACACCGAATTGAAAGGATCATGTGGAAATTACAACCTTAAAGCGTGTATTCGCAGGACGAGGACCCACTCTCCACATGTACCGCCATTTTGGGTCCGGTCCCTTAGGGGTGGCTGGCTGAAACTCTTCGGGCATGCTCTTTATCCTGTCTTGCATCTCCTTGTCGACAAGGCTGCGAGGTACCTCCACACCTTCAGGTGTCACACCAACCTTGCCATTTAAAACAGAACCAAAATACATCACCACGGTGGGGAAAATTTTTGACACGGAACATCAAGCACAATTGCTGGACGCAAGAATTTTAAGAGTCTGAATTCTCATGACGATTCTACAATGCAATGGATGATAACGAGAACTTGATCCAACGAACTAACTATTACTGATACAAGCAGGTCGAACTCAAAAATTTCCAAACCATCGACTCCGATCCCACCGAATCACACACCAAAATTTCGTCCAGGAAGCAGAGGAGGAGAGGAGTTGCCACTACCTCTCGCCCATTACTACCTGGTAGTGGAGGTGGGGGCGCTCCTGGAGGCGCTTGGAGTCGTCGGACCGGCCGAAGTAGCGCTCGACGACGTCGAGGAAACGGTCGTTGTCGCCTGCGGAGCAGCGGGGGTCCTTCACCAGCAGCGCCCCCGTGTCACGCAGGCTGGCGCTCACCGCCTCGCAGAGCGCGCGCACCGCCTCATCGCCCGCGGGCGCCGGGTCGGCGGCGATCTGGAGGTACGGCGCGAGATCCACCACGGGGAGGTCCATGCCCATGGGCAGCGCGGCGGCGGGAGAGTAAAAATCAAAATCGCGGCCGCATCAAAATGCGGAGGGAATCCGATCGGAGAGCTCGCGCTCGAGCGGGAGGGAGGTTCACTTCGGTACACTGTTTCTGCCGTGGAAGTGTTGCCTTGGTCCGAGACTACAGCGAGCGAGAGATAGAGGAATGATGCGTGAAGGAACGGATCCGAGAGGAGGGAGAGCCGGGGCCGGAACGGCAAACCGGGTGCGCACGGAACCGGTTTGAAGAAGATAAATACGCCTGGATGAATTCGCAAAGGAAAATAAGAAATCCAGTCAAATAGTTGCTGGGACTGCTAATCGGTCACCTAAGCCTAAGCCCATGAGATGAGGCTCCACTGGGCCACATGCCCCGTCCAGTGACCTTTCTTAGAGGCCTAGTAATGACTGAAGGCCGATAAACAAAAGTAGGCAAGCTTGTTTGGTAGGGGCCAACGCAGGAGCCTAAGTACGAAACCGACGCTGGGGGTGTTTTCAATGCTAAAATTATCTGTTTATTGGGGCTGAAATTTAACTTCTTTATATAGTGGTTTCGAAAAGTCAAAACTGATAATTAAAACCGGATTTGATAATATTCTAACTTTACGATTTTAAAGAAACCATATGAAAAAGTCAAAGCATTTGAAAAGGTAACAAATAATTTAAGCAAATAATCTATCAAGACAGACTCATCAAACTAGATTAACATTGAGGAGAGCGGCCATTGGATGATTGGCCACACCAATCGACGGATAAAATCACGATAACTAATGGGTAGTTCGTGTGGACAAATTGGGCACGGCATGCACCAACATGGACAGATATATCTTTTAATTAGCGGGCATGGACATGCTAAGTACTCTAGCTTCGTGTTATTTAATTTACCTAAGCTTTATCAAGCGACGTGAGCTAAAAACATCGTCTTAAAATCTTAATGCTGCAGCCGTGCGAGCAACGAGATCACAAACAATAACAAACAACAGTAGGCTAGAGGTGAAACAAGTTTTTTTATCATCAGATACACAAGAAGCTGATCGATCATTAGTCAGCGTTTACCGGGGCTTAAGCCGTCTTAGGCATCTCTACCGGTTGTCTCATTTATAGGTGCCCTAATACTATAGCTCAAAAAATTTGGAGCACACTGTTTGGGATGTGAACTGTGATTGGATAGTAAATAGCGAATATAAAGAATGGGAATAGCGATAGGGTTGTTGAAATGTAAATAGCGATAGGGTAATGGATAATATTAGAAGTTTAGGACATTGTCTTAACACTGTAGATAAATAGTGATAATACAGATGAAAATGAGCAATTGCTGAAGATGATGATCTTAAACCTCCCAGAACCCTAATCAGCCTCCTAAACTCGCACGGGTGCTCTCCGAAGTAGGCTACCGGAACTGCCCCCGCAAACCACAGCACACCAGACGCAGAGAATATTGTTAAGAAACCAACCGGCCCACGAAGGCCCGGTATTGGCCCATGCCGAAACCCTAGAAGTGCTCTATATAAGGAGGAGGGGTTTCCCCATTGTACATGCATGAGAAAGCAATAAAGCATCGTTCCCCTCCTACATCTGTGTTCAATCTGTGATTGTCTTGCGTGTGAATCGACAACCTCGGACTACACCCGGTAGCGTGGTTGTCTAACACGTTATCAGCACGACGCTCGAGGAACCGCAAGACGCCGGAGGATCGAACGACGACATCGACGCATTTCTCGGCATCGAATCGCCATCACGCGGCGGTCTAGATAGGACCACCCGATCGTCCTCTGTGACGATCGTCGACTCCCAACTTCGATTCACGAAGAACGAAGGTAAAAAAAGCGAATCTCGAAAATTGAATCAGTATTTTAGTAGATGTATGCCACGCCACTCGCGCCGGCCATCACGCGCACGCGCAGCCGTCCCCGTCCACGCTGCATACCTCGCCACGGCGACCCGCGCCCGCCAAGTAGCCTGCAGCCCTCCGGCCGCCGCCACGCCACGCGCCAGTAGAGCGCCGGCCGGCCGAAAACTCCATGCGCATCATGCAGCCTGCGCGCATGCAACGCCGCCGCGACTTCACGCGCAAGCAAGCATTTGGTCAGCCACGCAACGCCGCCGTCCGTGTCGAACAAGCCCGGCCGCCGCTAGCAAGGTCCCGCCGGAGCCCCGACCATCCGCGCGCTGGCGGCGTCGTGAACAAGGCCATGCGGGTCGAATCGCTGTCAGACTGCTGCTGCATCCGACGTCGACTTACACGCTGGGCGACTTACGTTAAATTTCTTGTCATCTGTACGCTGCTCTGCCCGCCGCCACGCCACGCACACCATGCACGAAGAAGCGCCGCCGCTTGCGCGCCACGCGCCGAACCACGCACCGCCGACGCCGCCGAAGCGGCCACCATCATGTCCCACCTCGCCTCGCCGCCCCGCTAGAAGCGCCGCCGCCAAGACGTCATCGTGACCAGCATGCAGCGTCGGCAATGGCTGGGGAACCCTAGCCGGGGAGGGGACGGCCTGCCTCAAGCAAGCACGCAGACTAGGCCAAGCGGTAGGTAAAAAGAAAAAAGAGAGGCGATGATGGGCCACGCGGAATAAGATCCGGTGGGGGGAAGAAAAAGGAAAAGAAAAGAAAAATCGTGGGCCATTATTTTTGCATTTAGGACCCTAAAATATAAAGAATTATATATAGAATTTTTTCTGTAATGCTGAAAATTACAGAAACCCCCCTGGAAATTGCTGAAATTACAGAAAATGCATTTCCTAGCATAATAGAGCCTCGGGATTTTGAATTTTAGTCCCGTTTTTGAATTTGAAGCTCTCTTTTACTGCTTTCATGCTTATTTATGAAATTTGACATGATTGCATGAATTTATTGCTTTAATTTACTGAAATCCATGAGAAAATTAAAATTTGACGACCATCATCCGGATTACACGTAGTAATCTAATAAAAGAATTTAATGAACATGCAGATGACAGGCATCGTGAACCGTGAGTTTCGAGGCGGCCCGCATGGTCGAATTATCTCACGTGGGCATCCGATGTAAAGATCGTGCTCGGAAGCAAAAGCTCCGATCTGCTATCGCCTAGGGTCCTCGAAGACGAGCAACCTCTGGCCGGAGCGAAACGATCGAGCTTTGCATTTTCTTAGGCACCACCTCTCACCACTCAAAGAATGAATATATGGTGAGGAGTGCACTTGAGCTATGGAACGCACTCGAAGCGATTTGAAAAGCTCAAGTACACTATCCCGCCCCAATCCACAGCGAGGATTGGGCCGTCTGAGATTTGCGAACTATAAGATCGTGGTGAATACAACTCCGCTTTGCATAGGATTTGTACTAATCTCACTCTCGTGGCAAGAAGATCACTGACGAAGAAAAGATTGAGAAAACTCTCTCTACTTTCCACCCTAGTGCTATCCAGGTTGCGCATGACTATCGACAAGACGCATACAAGGAGTATAGCGAATCGATCGATGTGATGCAAGTTGCGGAATCATAGGGCGAAGTTCTTCGCAAAAACTTTGTCTCATGAATCGAGAAAGGGCAATGACACGAAGTCAATGCCAATAGCTACAAAATAAAGAAGCCCAATCAAAGGAAGAAGGGCAAAAAGGAGGAAAAGGAGAAAACTTGACCAAAAAAAGCCTAATGCCCAAGGAAGTCTAATGAAAAGAGAAACCACCGGTCAAGCCGTGACGGGAACAGAACGACGCGATGCTTCCGTTGTGGCACTTGGGGACACTGGTCAAAGATTTGCCGGAACCCAAGGATGTCGTCATTGCATTCCAAGCTAAGAAGAAGGAGAAGGGCAAAATGCAAGCCGAGGCACACTTCGCCATAGCGAGGCAGCGATGACGCCTTGGATGCCCCGACACCACAACCCCACCTAATGAAGGGAGAAGACCTCTGTTGATGACATCGAGGCAGAAGTGGACGCCCTCTTCACTGAATCAATTTAGTGCATGTTTAACACATTCTAGTTCTTTTATTTTGGATGGTGGTAGTCATTTGTGAACATTTGAATAATGAATTGTAAACTCTAGAAGAGCAAACTATTATTTTCTCATGGTTGGACATGCAGTCTATTTTCCAGTATTCTATTTTTGCAAGCAATAATTATGCCACTATTTTGATTGGAATTGTATTGTATCTTACTAGAATCCGTGTAGCGCCCAATGGAGGAAATCTGTATTGTCGATAGTGGCACGACAAACACCATCTTGAGAGAGACCAAGTACTTCCAATCAATCACAAAGAACACTGGAAGCATTACTACAATCGCAGGCAAGAATCCGTGTATAATAGGCTCCGGAAGAGCCACAATTACACTGCCTATGGGTACTACCCTGAATATTGAAGAAGCACTTCGCACCCGGAATCTACAAGAACTCTCTTAAGCTTCAAAGACATCCGTGCCAATGGGTTTCACGAGAAACATCTGAAGAAAATGGCAAAGAATATCTATGCATCATGAAGTATGCGGGATGTGAAAAGATGGTAGTAGAGAAATTTCCCTCATATGAAACGGGTTGTACTACACAAGAATAAATGCACCCGTAGTGTATACTTCCTGAAAACGCATTTAGAAGCTCTAAATTATTTTCCTTTGGCATTGCCGTCTAGGCCACCCGGTCTTAGAATGATGAGGAATATAGTAAACAACTCATAAGGCCATAACTTGAATGTTAAAAATTTCCCAAATCAAGAAGATTTTGTGTGCCCGCATGTGCCACCGGAAATTAATAACTCGGCCATCCATTATGAAAGTAAGAGATGAAATCCCTGCATTCCTAGAACGCATCTAAGGGGATATTTGCGGCCCAATTCAGCCCTTATCTGGACCATTTAGGTACTTCATAGTGCTCATTAATCGTCCTCGAGTGTGGTCGACGTCGCTTATTATCCACCGAAATCATGCCTTTGCAAACCGATCTCGCAGATCATTAGAATTAAGAATACCTTCCCCGATCATCGAGTGAAGTCCATTAGAATGGACAATGCCGGAGAATTTACTTCAAAGACATTTGATGATTACTACACAGCACTAGGCATCGCAGTTGAGCACTCCGTACCTCATGTCCACACGCAAAATGGGCTAGCAAAGGCTTTGATCAAGAGAATTAAGTTCATTGCCCGGCCGCTTTTGCAGAGTTGTAACTTGCCCAACACTTGTTGGGGACACGCGATCTGCGCGCGCGAAGACTCATCAATCTCCCACCATCGACCTACAACATCCATTCACCAATGCAACTAGTGCAAGGGTCATACCGAAACTTTCCCACCTTAGAAAATTTGGATGCATGGTATATGTACCGATACCGGCTCCACAGCGGACTACCATGGGCCCACTCCGTAAACATGGGATATATGTCGGATTTAAAAGTGCATCTATCATCCGATATTTGGAACCTATGTCCGGGGACTTGCATACGGCCCGGTTCGCTGACTGCATTTTTGACGAGGATAATTTCCCGTCATTAGGGGGAGGAAATCAACCTTTGGATGACAAATGTCGAGAAATCATATGGCATTCCACCGATCCCCGCATATGACCCGACTAATGAAGCAAATCAAGAAGTCCGAAGATAATTGATTTGCAAAACCTAGCAAATGAACTGCTGATCATTTTTGTGATCTCAAGAGCGTGGTCAAGTCGCATGTACCGCCGAAATGCACCAGAGAGGTTGAAGTACCAAAGAAAATAGAAGGTACCCCGAATCCTGTTCAGAGGCCTCCAAACAAAAACAAAAAGCGGGAACCCTGGCTCCTCAAACCCGAAATACTCGGAGACGTCCGGGAAAGAAGGGCAAGGGACTTATCACGACCTATCACAAAATGCCCCAAAGAAAGAAGGGAGCCAGTTGAGACTGCAGCCGGAAAGAAGCCCGAGGAAAGGGCAATACCAGACTTGAACCTTCCACCAGAAGGAAGTCGCCGTGAAAATGTGTGCGCACACATAGGCGAAGAAAATTAAAGGAACTTGCCCGTGATGGGAAATAGCGGAGGAAGGCAAGTAGAAGTGCATGAAGAAGCACCCCATGATGAAATGGCCATAAATTATGTATTAACGGAGAATCTATGAATAGAGCAACACCAATGTAGATGCATATTTTGCAAAGAATATTGCCACAATCATCGACCACGATCCTGAGCTTGCATCTCTGGCAGAATGCAAGAAAAGGCCGGACTGGGAAGAATGGAAGAAGGCAATATCTGCTGAATTGATCTCTCTGAACAAAAGAGAGGTGTTTGGGCCTATATGCCGCACACCTCCCCATATTCACCCGTGAGGTCATAAATGGGTCTTTGTTCTAAGAGGAATGAAAAGAATGAAATTGTAAGGTACAAAGCAAGGTTTGGTTGCTCAAGGTTTCACTCAACGTCCCGGAGTTGATTATGAAGAAACCTACTCCCGGTCATGGGCGGAATAACCTTTAGATACTTGATCTCAATGGCGATCAACTTGAAGTTGGAAATGAAATTGATGGATGTTGTAACGGCATATCTTTATGGAAACTTGGATTCGGACATATACATGAAAGTCCCGAAGGTATCCTGTCCGAACCAAGATAGAGCAAATAGAAATCTATACAATGTGAAACTTGAGAAATCACCGTATGGACTCAAGCGATCGGGAAGAATGTGGTATAATCGCTGAGTGAATTTCTCTGCGAAAAGGGCTACACAAACAATGAAGATTGTCCTGTGTATTCATACGAGATCCCGAAGGATTCTCATATAATCTCTGTCTCGTAGATGACTTGAACATCATCGGGACAAAGAAAGAGATAGAAGAAGCCCTTTCATACTTGAAGTCCGAGTTTGAAATGAAAGACACAGGAACAACTAAATTTTGCTTGGGCCTCTGACTCGAGCATGTCCAAGGTGGAATCTTGGTACACCAATCATCCTACACCCGAAGGTGTTAGAAAGATTTGGATTTGAAAAGGCGTATCCCGCGAAAACCCCAATGGTCGGAAGGTCATCAAGCGCGACCAAGACCCATCTGAGCCTAGAGAAGAGGGAGGAAGTCACGGGATCGAAACCCCATACTTAAGTGCAATTGGTGCGCTCATGTACCTCATGAACAAAGACTAGGCCTGGACATTGCGTTCATGTGTGAATTTCTTGGCTCGATGCAGTCTGAGCCAACCAAAAGACATTGGAAGGGATCAAGGACATCTTTAGATACCTTCAAGGAAGTAAGGATCTTGGCTTGTTTTATGGAAGAAATCAAGAATTGAATCTAGTTGGCTATCTTGAGATCAGAGGTACTGTCGACCAGATCTTGGCAAGTCACAAACCGGGTATGTTTTCCTTTGTGGTGGGGCGGCCATTTCATGGAGGTCGTCAGCGGACACTTGTGTCAACTTCTACAAACCACTCGGAAATAATTGCCCTATATGAAGCCTCTCGGGAATGTGCTTGGCCGAAGAATGGCTCACCACATCCGAAGTCATGTGGATGAATATTGAGCAAACCCCACTATAATCTATGAAGATAATGCGGTTTGTGTTGCTCAAATGCAAATGGGCTATGTGAAAAGCAATCGACGAAGCATATTAACCCCAAGTTCTTCTATGCTCATGAAATGCATAAGACGAACGAGATCAAGATCTTGCACACTAAGTCATGCGAGAATTTAGTGATTTATTCACTAAGTCTTTCCCAAAGATCTACTTTCGAAAGGTGCGTGAAGGAATTGGGATGAAAAGACTTAGAAAGTCAGATTTCAGAGAGAATCTTCACATACTCAAAGTAAATCTTAGACATGCGATCTAAGTACCCAAAGGAATGTCATGAAGACAACTTGAAAATTGGGTGAATTGTACTCTTTTTCCTTAGTGAGTTTTCACGAAGTTTCTCACATAAGGTTTTTAACGAGGCAATTAAATGCGGCAAAGACAAGCTTATGCTATGTACTCTTTCTCCAAATTTTTCCCATTGGGTTTTATGGAGTTTTAATGAGGCATATGCATCTCGCGGCAAAGGCCAAAGGGAGTGTTAAGAAACCAACCGCCCACGAAGGCCGATATTGGCGTCTGCGAAACCCTGTCTTTATATAAGGAGGAGGGTTTCCATTATACATGTCGTGAAAGCGATAAAGCGTCGTTCCCCTCCTACATCTGTGTTCAATCTGTGATTGTCTTGCGTGTGAATCGACAACCTCGGACTACACCCGGTAGCGTGGTTGTCAAACAAATATCACCGCCGTGTCCGTGTGCGTGCGCAGCACCAAGCTATTAAAAAAAAAGAAATGGAAAGAGGCAGAGCGCCTACCCAGACAGCCAGAGAGGCCCAGAGGCCAGCGGCAGAGCGCGCGGAGTGACCGGGGATTGGGGGCGCCGCAGCCGCTCGCCCGTATAAAAGGAGCGGCCGGCGAAGGCAGTGGTCTCCTCCGCTTTACCCAAACAGCCCTCGCCTCCAAGGCCAATCATTCCGTTTCGCCTCCGCCTCGCGCCGCCTCTCCTCTCCTCTCTCTCCCGGGAGCCGCGAAGCTTCCGCGCCGGCGGCGGCGGCAGGTCCCTACCGCTCGCCCAATCCAACCCCCTCGATCTCCTCCCGATACGTGTCTAGTCCGGCCCATTGGCGCTGCCTCGCTGAGTTCAGGTGCCGATTGGGCGAGGGTTTAGGGTTTTGATTCCGCTTCAGACCGTTTGCTCGTTTGTTGCTTGTCTTGCCTGGGTTTAGTGGGGGACAATCGTAGTGTGTGGCTGTGTTGTGGATTGCGGCGCGGATTTGGCTGATTAGATATGGTGGGGTTTTTTTTTGGCTTAGGCAGGAATATGGCGGGGAAGTCGAGAGGTGGGAAGAACAAGGCGAAGCCGCAGGCCACGAGCCAGGCCGTGTCGGCGGAGCCGGAGGTGCCGGTGACTGATGCAGCTGAGGATGCCAAGCCTGAGAACGGGGAAGTGTGTGAGCCTGCCGCCCCGGAGGGTGCTGAGGCAGACCTCGAGAAGGAGGATGGGGATGCGGCTGTGGCAGCGCTGGCTGGAAAGAAGCCAGTTGAAGGTGAGGACAACCACTTTTTTTATGTTCAATACTCTATTTGTTTCATAGTTTCATAACACTAGTAACGTGCCCTGTGGTACATCAAATCAATAAAGCGCAGCCCTTTCTGCAAATCTCTGGTTGCATTGTAATGTTTGGTTTTACAACGATATTACTAGCACAAGTACTTTCTGTCGATGAACTAATTTAGGGTCTGCTATTGCTGCCTTGCTGGGCACTTACTTTAGTGATGCTGAATGACTTAAAAACATTAATGATGCCTGGATGATTCTAAAAAAACATAGTAATGACGCTTGGATGATTCTGAATAACACTAATGATTCTTGGATGATTCATAAAAACATTAATCATGCTGGATACCGATTAAGAATTACCAGAAACTTGTCTCTGGTATTTGTGTGACACATACAGAATTGTCTGGCTGAGCACTGACATGAAAAGAATTATCTAGCTGAAACAACACCTTCCTTGAACTGAAATTGACGTGCTTATATATATTCAGTTGCAGTTGGCTACTTGGCCAATAGCATTTTATTCACGCATTCTAGTTAGCTTGTCATCAGCATGCGTTTTTATTTCTTGCTTACATCTGCATTGGGTTACATGCCTTCATTGGATGGATTAAGAGGACTTCTATGCACCCATATGCTTTCTTAATACATCTTTTTTTTTTTTTCCTTCTGGAGATGCAACTTCTTTAACAAGCTCCCTATCTCAAACAGGAGAGCTTCATCTCTACCCTGTTTCTGTTAAGACACAATCAGGTGAAAAGCTAGAACTGCAGGTGAGTGTAAAAAGTCATGCTGTCTTTATCTCTCGGTTTTTATTTGGTTTTGTAGTTCATGCTGTGCTATTACTTACAGCTAAGCCCAGGAGATTCTGTCATTGATGTAAAACAATTCCTCTTGGATGCCCCCGAAACTTGCTTCTACACATGCTACGATTTGATAATGCATAGTAAAGATGGTTCTACTCATCAGTTAGAGGACTACAATGAAATTTCTGAAGTTGCAGATATAACTGCCGGTGGCTGTTCATTGGAGATGGTTGCTGGTATGTAATATATACATTTTACTCATTCTTTTTTCAGTGTTCCTTTGAGAATTTGATGCAATGGAGCTGAAAAATGATTTTCAGCAATATATGATGAGAGGTCTATTAGGTCACATCTCCGCCGTGTCAGGGAATTGCTATCTCTTTCTAGTCTTCATGTCTCACTGTCCACATCCCTAGCTCTGCAACAAGAGTCTGCACAGGGAACAAATGCAGGTATTTCATGTTGATTTTCTTCATCTGATGTGTAGGTTTGCTGATTACGTTATATATGCGTGGAGTACTCCTTGTGTTACTGAGTAGTGAATACTACTATGTTTGCTGATTTATATCCATTTGCATTTTTTCCCTGCCAAGCAGATGCTGGAAAAGCCACTAATCAGGAGCTTGATGGATTAACTTTTATGGAGGATACTACTAGTGCTCTCACTAATTTGTTGGCATCTGCACCAGCAGAGATTAAATGTGTGGACAGCATTGTTTTTTCTTCGTTAAATCCTCCGCCAACTTATAGGAGGTAGCTCTTTTGATAACATTTTCCATCTTTGTCTCGTTATTTTTTCATACCTTTGGAAGAATCATTGTTCCAAAAACCAGCTCATACAATACGAACTCATATTGATTTCCATATGGTTGACTGGTTAGGCTGTATAGTTCCCAAAGGTAGTTACATTCTTATGTACCACATCCACCCCCTTAAAGTTTCCTTGATCGGATGAAAATATTTATCGCCCCTACTGTTTATCCTTACTATTTTTCTCAAGAACTCAACCTTGGTTAACCCTGCTGAGTCTTTGGTTAGCTTCTACCATCTGTCATGGATTATATTGCTTTGCATGTATTTATCGGGCTATGCTATGAGTGCTCCAAATTGCTGTTTTTCATTAAGCGTTGCTGTTGCAATTCTGGTTTACTTTGAAGATTTTTTTTTCCTGAATACTGGGCTATGCTATGAATGCTCCAAATTGCTGTTTTTCATTAAGTGTTGCTGTTGCAATTCTGGTTTACTTTGAAGATTTTTTTTTCCTGAATACTTCATGGAGTGAGGATTGTCTTTAATTTTTATATGCATTATAGGGTTAGGGCCCAGAACACTGCTAGCACTATCTATAAGGTTTTCATCCACTGTTTGGATTATTATGGAATTAACAATTGTTGATGGTTCCCTCAGGTTACATGGAGATCTCATTTATATTGATGTTGTGACCTTAGAAGGAAACAAGTACTGTATCACAGGAAGTTCCAAATCTTTTTATGTGAATGCTAGCAATGGAAGTATTTTGGATCCAAGACCTTCAAAACAAGCTCAGGAGGCCAGTACTTTAGTTGGTTTGCTACAAAAAATTAGCGCCAAGTTTAAGAAAGGTTCTTCATCACTCTTGAGTGTGTATGTAGTCTACTGTAATTCTAATATACGTTTCTGTTGTAATAATTGGACCAATCTTTTGAAGGTTTTCGCGAAGTTTTGGATCGCAAAGCATCAGCCCATCCTTTTGAGAATGTTCAAGCCTTGCTTCCAGTGACTTCTTGGTTGGGAGCTTACCCTGTGCCAGGTAACTTTTTCAATACATTTCTGCACTCATCACCTCCAAAAAGTGAGCAGATGAATTTGACCTGGGAACTTCTCACCCTTGTATTTTTTATGTCTCTATAAGTCTTGATATTGATCTGTTTATTGTTGATTCTGCTATAGTAAACCTTAATGCACCCCGCATTTTTATTTATAATAGAGCATAAAAGGGACGCAGCCAGAGCTGAAGAGTCTGTTGTATTATCATATGGTACTGAATTAATTGGCATGCAGAGAGACTGGAATGAGGAGTTACAGTCCTGCCGAGAGTTTCCTCATAGCAATCCTCAAGAAAGGTTCTTACCTACCATCACCACTTTATGGATTGCCTACTTTATAATAAAGTGACATTATTTCTGGCTATTGTAGGATATTACGTGGCAGAGCACTCTATAAAGTGACATGTGATTTTGTTGACGCTGCGGTAAAAGGGGCAGTAGGTGTCATTAACAGATGTATTCCTCCAATTAATCCAACTGATCCAGAATGTTTTCATATGTAAGTGAGCCTTAAGCCCTTAACTATTTATTTTAGTCTGAATTTTTTAATGCAAAGCTCTTGGGAGTTTGTTTAGATTTAAATTTGATGATGCTGAAAACCTTGTGGAGTTAGGCGCTTCTATCTGCTGAACTTATCCATGTTCCAATTACTCCCTTCTTCAACCAAGACAGGAAAAAAACAATGTTTCAATCTTTCAAGGTCATTAATTTCTTTAATTAGAGAAGATTCAAATTTTGATTTTAGAATCTGACTCCAGTTCTGTGCAGCATATTGTTATCAATGGTATTTCTTGATCTAATTCCTGTTGGATTTGGATAGGTCGATTTCAATAAGGGTTCTTCCTCTATTTTGTCTTTTACTATGGATAGATGTAGGGGGAAAAATAGAAACTCAAGGACATCGAAGAGTAAAGAAAGAGGGAATGAAAGAGTTGTTAGTTGAAAAGAGTGGTATGTATTTTAGGTTGTTACTGGAAACCTGTGAACAGCGTGTATATGTAATCAGGGGAGTATACCTTGCAAACTCACAGCCAAGTGCTTTTTTATGAGCCCACATTAGACGTGAATTAATGGATGAATTCGGTTGCATTTTTTGCGAACGCTTGAAATTGTCGGATCACTTGTGGTCCTAGGTCCACTCAAATCTAGCACACCCAAAATGTCATTTGAATGGACCATGTGGGAGTCTGGTTTCACTTAGTTAAGGATTTGCACTGTATAGTTTCATATCAACTCACATGTAGATTTCCTTAATTAGTATGTCCTGCTTGAAATGAATGATGTGCCAGGCTGTTCAGTTTTCATGTCCATCTAGAGGTGCTTAACTCTGTTTCTAAATATTTCAGGTATGTCCACAACAATATTTTCTTTAGCTTTGCTGTTGACTCGGACTATGAACACATTTCAAAGGACAACAAGCCAGAATGTCAAAATGGGTCCAGCAAAAGTGTGAATGTCTCCTCTCGAGCTTTGGGGGCTAAGCCAGATAAGAACCATGCAGATTCCGGTGGAGCAGCAAATTTGAAAACTGAAGAACCTGGTGGTGTGCTGGACACCAATTCTGATGCATCTGCAGAGGCACAAATAGCAGACAGTGAGCAGGCGACCTATGCTTCTGCTAACAATGACTTGAAAGGAACTAAGGCTTACCAGGAAGCTGATATTCCTGGGCTTTACAATCTTGCAATGGCTATAATTGATTTCAGAGGTCACAGGGTTGTAGCTCAGGTATGCCTGAGAACATTTAGTTATTTTGTAGCATTTCTAGATAACTTTTCCTGCTTATTTCAGGCCTTTTCTGCTTTTCCACTGTGTTCAATTTTTTTTCTCCAAAACCCCTAAAGTGCAATGATCTCTCAGTTCTTATAAGCTCTCTACTTGCAATACATTTGTTGAGTATGCTATGTGATTTAGTATAGGCTGATGCTGATAATACTTAAAAGAGTTTGATAATTACATTATGTATTTTGCCATTTCACATGTATCCTCGTCTCAGTCAACTTTTTCTTCGAATCGGTTTCAATGATAGTACGACACTAGTTTTGCCAAGTTCTTACTGATGTGCCTTATGATATTATATTGGAATTGTAGAGTATCATACCTGGTATTCTTCAAGGAGACAAGTCTGATTCTCTTTTGTATGGTTCTGTTGATAACGGGAAGAAAATATCTTGGAATGAATCATTCCATTCAAAGGTCAGAAGCACGTTTCATCTGCTCTGTTGAGCTTTTTTTTTTTTCCACAATATTGGACAATTTTATCTGCAGTATAAACTCTGAAATTTCTTATGTTTGAACTCTCAAGCCTCTTATGTTTGTCCTGTCACATGACCTCTGGACATCTTGTCCAGTCCAAACAAGAATTTTCTAGACAAGAATTTGCTAGTGCTATTAGGGTGGTTGTTAAGATGTACTGTTTATGTTTTTTTAACGTTTATTTGTTTATCATAAAGATAAAATTGTAGGGGGATTGTTGGTTTATTAAAATTACCAGTAGCGATGGTAAAATTACATGCTAAGCATTGCTAACTGGAATACTATTTTTGCTGCTCCAAGTTTATGGTATCTATTTTGTTGTTAATTCACCTGTAATACTGATGGATAATGATGTATAGCTTTACTGCTTGACTACTGTTTTTGTCTTGATTTTCTTTTATACCAGGTTTTGTCAAGCATATTTATGTATTGTGTTGGGTATGGCTTGTCTGACTAGTGCATAGTTGATTATCTGTTAATGGCAAATTTATGTGATGTTGAAGATCATTACAAAATCAACTTAGCAAGTACTAGAAAGGCTCAGAAGTATACTTCACTAGTTCATTCTTCCTTGGTCCCGACGATTAGCCTTTCTGGCCTTGTCATACAGCACAGTATTAATGATTTATTTCCCTTGTGATGGCCTTCTTTTCATGACCATGTAAACTGTTAACTCTGAAGTAAGGTTTTCTTTTTTAGGTAGTTGAGGCTGCAAAGCGGCTCCATGTGAAGGAGCATGTGGTTTTGGATGGTTCTGGCAATCCTGTAAAATTAGCTGCTACAGTCGAATGCAAGGGAATCGTTGGTAGTGATGACAGGTTGTTCTTATTTCCAAGTTAAAACTTTTGTGGTTTGTTTACCTTTTGGTGTTACTTGATGAAATGCTCTGCAATCGCTGTCTCTTTTACTTTGTTTCTGGGCCTTTGGCTTTGTTTGAGTAACATTGAACATGTAAACAACCTAATAGTTCATTTTGTGCTGACCCTAAACTCGATATTGCATGCTTGAACTGTTGAAAAACTCCAACATTGTTTACCCTTTTTTTTTGCTGTCGCTTGTGACTTTGCAATAAAGTGCATTTATGTTGTCATACCAGTTTATTTTACACAGTTGTTTATCTTTTTTCTACTCCGTAGGCATTATATTTTGGATCTGATGAGAGTGACTCCTCGAGACTCTAACTTCATTGGACTACAACACCGCTTCTGTGTTTTGAGGCCTGAGCTTGTAGCCTCATTTGCTGAGGTCAGCTGATCACATAGTTTGATTCTGGTTTCAGCAGTAGATGATCGTAATATCTTTATATTTGGCAGGCTGAATCCGCAAAGCAATCACCTATGCAAAAAAATCCAGATGCTCCAAGGGAATCTAATGATCAATCTGCAAGTACTTCTGATGCTACGGTTGGTTCTAATGTGTTCTCACTGTTATTCTAATTTTGTAGGGAAGATTTGCTATTTTTTTGTTCAAATGCATGTATCTTTAAATAAAAACCTGGAAATTAGTTTTGATGTCACTCCAAAACAGGGGAAATTTGTTCAGTAAGCCATTTTGCTGCCATATAGCGAAACTGAAAGCTGCCAGGTTTTTATTGTGTCATATCTTCTTTTGCTTTACAGTTACATGATCGTAATTTGTTTTCAGGCTACTCCTGTGGAAGGACACGACACATCTGATGAAAGCTCTGCTCCTAGGCCTGCTGAACATAATAACTCAACTTCTGAAATCCTTTTCAATCCAAATGTGTTTACAGAATATAAGCTTGGTGGTAGTCCAGAGGTTAGTTTTAGAACTACTCTTTGTTTAACATTGCTATTCTGATTTAATAACGTTATACTTTTCACTATTATTAGGAGATTGCAGCAGACGAAGCCTTAGTTAAAAAGGCTGGTTCATATCTTCGAGAAACAGTGATCCCAAAGTTTGTTCAGGATCTTTGCTCCCTTGATATCTCTCCTATGGATGGTCAAACATTAACTGATTTGCTGCATAGCAATGGGATAAATGTTAGGTATCTTGGCAATGTGAGTCCTTGAACTGATCCAGCTGAAAGCGAAAGCATTGTGCTGTATTTATTTTCATAATATTTACCAAATTTATTGCTTATCAGGTCGGAGGCATGATCAAACATTTACCTCATTTATGGGACTTGTTTTCTTCTGAGATAATTGTTAGGTCTGCAAAGCATATTGTAAAGGTGATGTATCTATCTTGTTTATACTAATGGCAGCTATTTATTTTTGTGGCATCGGAAGCTCTAGTTGCACCTACAGTTTTCTCATGGATCAAGGATCAATATGTAAACCTTGCCGATTTGATTAAATATTGGAATGTTTAAACCTTGCTGATTTAATTAAATATCGAGTTGTTTAAACCTTGCATTTATTATTGCTTTCTGCCTGTCATTCTAGGAATAAGCATATCCTCAATCGTGGAGCAACAACGAGCACTGTTTATACACAATTTAATGCAAGACATGTTGTGATATCCCTTTGTGGTTAGGCTTGCAGTTTGCATTATATATCACAAGATATCTATTCACATTAAATTCCTTCATATAGAACTTTCGAAATGCATAGCTTTCCTTGCCATGTTTAACTCAGTTATTAGTGTAAGGGTACCTGTTTGTTGACCATAGTTTGTTTCTTGTGTTTTAGGAAATGCTAAGGCAAAGCCCAGATCATGATATTGGACCAGCAATTGCTCATTTCTTAAATTGTTTTATTGGCAAAGTGGTTTCTTCCACAAAAAGTAGTGTTGGCAGCACACAATCAAAACCCCAGAAGGTATGTTATTCCACTATAAATGTGGAGCTTTTGTATGTGAATCCTGTAATTACTGTTTGGTGTTTTAGGTGTTATTCTAACTGTAAATAATGCATTATTATCTTTTAAATATTCAATTTGTTAGGATCATGAAAATACACAAAATCATAAATCTACTAAGGGCCAGAAATCAAGTTATGCAGCTTTTTCAAGAAAAGGTTTATCAACATATTCTCATCTAACGTCTGATGGAGTTTGGGCCACCATTGTGGAGTTTGCAAAACATAAATATCAGGTACTGACAGTTGCTCCTCTTTGCAGTTCTTCATCTTCCTATTTGAACGCAAACACTAATGAACATATGTTATATAGTTTGAAGTGCCAGATGATGCGAGGCTTGGGCCTAAAAGAGTTGCTGTTCTCCGCAATCTTTGCCAAAAGGTTATCTTTGATCAGCCATGCACATGATACTTAAATTTACCAGATGATGATTTGTTTGATATTCACTAAGTTAGTGGTTTGGGCTATAGGATGTTCTTGAGCTTGTTTTTAATTATTTACCTGCATCTGGAATACATGTTCTCCTCAGTATAGAAGCCCTTTCAACGTTATTGTTGGCATGTCATGGTGTTGTGCATGCAGTAAAATAGTTGACCTCACATGTTCTGCATGTAACAGGTAGGAATAACAATTGCAGGCCGCAAATATGATCTGGATGCAACAACTCCATTCCAACCTTCAGATATCTTGAATCTCCAACCAATTGTCAAGCATTCCGTTCCTGTTTGTACAGACGCAAAGAATCTTATGGAAGCAGGGAAAATCCGGATGGCCGAGGTATATATTTCTAATACAATCATGTTGCCAACTTGTCTGATTTTTCAACTCATTTTTTTTAATGAAATGATCTTTAGACTTGCCAATATTCCGTTCAATCATCTTCACATATGACTATGAGTTTTACAAATTTTGATTCATACATCTCAGGGAACACTCAATGAAGCCTATGCACTGTTCTCTGAAGCTTTTTCGCTACTTCAACAGGTAGGCAACACAACTATCCCACTATGGAATCTTCACCTCTGACACTTTCATCTGACCATTGAAATTGCAGATCACTGGCCCCATGCACAAGGACGCTGCAAACTGTTGCAGGTAACACATGAACTTCTTGATACAGGATTACTTTACTAGTATATGCTTTCATAAGGAAGATTCATGTGAAGGCCCTGAGCCTCCTAATGTATATGTTCACTGCATTTCAAGAACCGTGTAGATCATGCTATATGCTATATGCCCTAAGATACATGTGTTGAATATAACGTTCTGTCCATTTTCAATTACAAATATGTCCAGATGTTTGGTATTTTTCACAAGTTATTGATATTCTTTGCATACTTAATTTCTATTGAAACTCTTGTTCTTTGTACCTTTTTTAATTTTTGCTAGGTACCTTGCCATGGTTCTGTACCATGCCGGTGATATAGCAGGAGCAATTGTGCAGCAACATAGAGAACTTATCATAAATGAGCGATGCCTTGGCTTAGATCACCCTGATACAGCCCACAGGTATGTACTTTGTTTAATTTTGTTTCTCCTATAAAATTTTCATGATGTCCTTACAATTTAAATAAACCATAAATTTAATTCATTTTACCCATTTTAAAATTTAAACTGAATATCTTGTTATTATTGCAGAAACTTTCATTTAATTCTCAATCCCATTTATATGAAATGTGTAAAGTAACTCTGGAGATTTCAACTGAAAAGGCAATTAAATCTTGTAGAAAATGTAACTATGGAAAATCTGGTGGCTTTAGAATCGTGGCATATTGTTATAATCCTGTATAGAATTTAGTACTTTTTACTGCTGCGTTGCTGGTATTTGGACATGGCTTGTTAGTGTTCAAACATGGCTTGGATATGTCTTCATTGATGTTTGTAGCATTAGTTTAATAATATGTTGTTGCTCTTTTCATTTGATATTGACAATCTGTATGTTTTACAATATTTTTAACCTTTTGTGTTCTTGGCAATCTGTATGTTCTACGATATTTTTAACCTTACGTGTTCTTTCCTTTTCAGTTATGGTAACATGGCTTTGTTCTATCATGGGCTCAATCAAACTGAACTTGCGCTGCGGCACATGTCACGCACACTGCTTTTGATAAGTTTGGCATCAGGTCCTGATCATCCAGATGTTGCAGCAACACTGATAAATGTTGCAATGATGTACCAGGATGCCAGCAATATGAACACTGCTCTTAGGTATCTTCAAGAAGCACTTAAGAAGAATGAGCGGCTCCTAGGCCCAGATCATATTCAAACAGCTGTATGCTATCATGCTCTTGCCATTGCATTCAGTTGTATGGGTGCATACAAGCTTTCGATTCAGGTTAGTTCTGATGGAAAAATGATTGGCAAAAGGCATATAAAAATATTGGACTGATGTATTGGCTTCTGATTACAGCATGAAAAAAAGACTTACGGTATACTGGTGAAACAATTAGGGGATGATGATTCACGAACAAAAGATTCAGAAAATTGGTTGAATACGTTTAAGATGCGAGAACAGCAGGTATATGTTCAAATGGTATCATTGATTAGCATAGTACTGTTCAGAATCATAGAACACAAATGAATATGTTGCATCTTTATCATTGATATAACAATGATGAAGATGCTACATTTTCTTGTTAAAAAAATTTCAGCATAGAACACAATACTTATGTATATATGTTTTGTGAAAACTTTCCTAGGGTTGCTTCTCTTTGTATCCAAAGATTCTTGTATTTTTCCTAATATAAGAAATGTGAAAATTTGGTATCTTCACTGCTGCTTTGCATACCATTCCCTTGCGTGCCATATGTTTTCCGTTGTATATTGACGTTACTTTTTTATTTGTACAGGTTATTGCCCAGAAGCAAAAGGGTCAAGGAACTAACCCATCTGCAGCTGCTATTGATTTTTTGAGAGTAAGCTTATTTTTTGAATTGTGTAACTTGCAACTTTCATTATTATGCTAGAACAACCATACACCTGAGAAACGAGGCAGATAATTTTTAATTAGCTCATACCTCTCAAGGGGATAAATCAAATGTGAGTTGCCTTTAAAATTTGTGAATAAAAATTCGTTTTGAATCTCTAATCATGAGGTAAGATTATTATTATCATACTGATCTTGGGCTGGTTGCAAATTTTGAAACCATGTTCAGGTTCAACAGCCCCCTTCCTCCATGTCTTCTTCCACAAAAATGCTCATATTAGTGGCTAATCCATTAGTTATACCTTTAAAATTCCAAAATTACGAGTCGAAACTTAAGTTTTCAAACCTGACTGGTTTTGGGGAAATCTGGAACCTGGTAGGTTCTGGTTTTCAACCTATTTTAGAACCCTGGCTAGCACCACTACTCTACATTACTAGGTCTAAATTTGACTGATGGATGGGCAGGTAGGACCGTGATGAGTTTGCATTATCTTATTTTAATTCTGCTTCTTACAAGGCTTGATCCTTACCCCTCAAAATGCTTTGTACACCTCCTGTTACTGTATATCTTACATTGTACTGTTTGATCCAGTTCGTGTTCGTACTGTTGTTTCCCCTGTTTTGTATATGAATTTTGGCCCTTGGGCACTTGGCTGCTCATACCAAAAAGGCACTGTCGAGGCGAATATAAATGCTGTTAAGTACATTGTTACTTAAAATATCTTTGTAGTTTGTACTTGGTTCTTGGTTCTTACCTTTTGATTTGATAGGCAAATCCTGGATTTATACAAGCAATGAAGGCAGCTGCGATCCAATCTGGTGATGGGTCGGCAAACGTCAACAGATCTCTTAATGCTGCAGTAGTTGGAGAAGGTGTTCCAAGAGTAAGAGGAGTTGATGAGCGAGCTGCGCGAGCAACTGCAGAAGCTCGGAAAAAGGCTGCTGCCAGAGGCGTTAATGTGCGCAGTGGACCTGCTGCAAACAGAGCGTCTGAACTATCTCAAATTCTCAACCTTATCAATTCAGCTGCTTCTGCGTCCGCTACTTCTGCCAGTGCTAAAACTAAAACAACTGAATCAGAAGAGCAGCGGTCAAACGGACCTACCCCTAACGGCATTGCAACGGAAGCAAAGGATACCACCAACGGGCCATCTGCGAAGTCTCACACTCCAGTAGGATTAGGGACGTCATTGGAGTTGAAGAAGCAGAAATCCAAGCAGAAATTGTAGAGATAGCATCCGGGGTAGTTGTTTTTGCCAACAATTTTGGGCTGCTAGGGTGATTTGAGTTTTTACCCCCAATAGGATTGTCACGTCCACATGGTGGCAGAATGATTTTTATTTATTTTTGGTGGGGCTCTCTTAGGGTGGGTGCAATAAAAATGACGAGAAGCGAAGACTGTTGTTGTGACAGTGATAGAACTACTCAATTACTGATGAGATAAACGGCTAAGCCTCCAACAGCAATGCTGAGTCAATGTCTTGTTCTTTGTGTAGATTTTATTTTTTGTGAACTGGCTATACAGATTTGCTACCACGTCGAGACACGGAGATAGCTTGTTGAAGATTTTTGTTCTTGGTTGAAATTCTACATCCTATTTACATGCCACGATCGGGCTGACGCGCTAAACGCATCCATGAGTACGCCGTCATGCCACTAGTCCACTACTGAGAGCGTCTCTAACAATGGGATCTAAAAATAGGGCTCTATAAATCATTTTAGGTACCTTTAAAAATTATTGGGCTTTAAAATGATTAGCAACTCTAACAGTAGTCCTAAATTAGAGGCTCTATACATATGTCTATCTCTTTTTTAGGAATTTAAGGAACTTCAACAATGAGCCTTATTCTAAAATATAACTAAAAAAATTTTAGGGTTTGGTTAGATAGTTCCTATATTTAGGAACTCTTCTAGGGTCCTATCATATTTTGAGACGTTTTTAAAATATAGGACCTCTTGTTGAAGTTCGTTTTTTTTTTTTGTAAAAGTCCTAAATTCAAATGTAGGACCTTGTATAGGGCTATTGTTGGAGATGCTCTGAGTCTCGACCAGGATTAGGGGAAAAACATGGATTCGAAGTATTCGCTGAAGGTAGGTTGGCGGTTGAGTCTCAATCGGGAAAAACATGGATTCGAAATATTCGCTGAAGGTAGGGTGGCGGTTGTTCTATTTCTATTTATCCTGGTTTACAACTTATTTTTCTTTTATTTCTATAATTTCTATCCACTGAGGCATTTCGCATGCTATTTGCATCCATTTCTCAAACATCTGTTGTGATGAACAAAATTGAGAGTGGGCTATAGAGACATGTACCATGCACACCTCACTTTTTTTACCGCTGTGAATTGCATTTCTAATTCAGCTTCCTTACATTATGAATCCCTTCTCTTTAGGGTTCTGGAATCTGAGACGGCTTCCATTAGATTATATTTTCTGTAAGACCCGGCTGGAAGGAGGGTTGAATAGATCTCAGATTGATCTTGACGTTTTCTTCAACAACGCAACTCAGACATCAAAGGCATCAAGATAAAGATAATCACGAGCAAGAGACTCGAGAGAAACAAAATCAGGAAAACAGCACATACTCATAGTAAAAACATCATAAATAAAAATTCATAGGCCATGCGTCCATAAGGATTTTTTCTTAGGTACTCCTAGTTGATGAAGGTTCAACAAAAGAATCAACTTCAAAGCAACTTTAGAAGAAAAAAAAAAGATTAGTACAAGTCTCGCTGCTTTTAAAAAACAAAAGTAAACTTTCACCAAAGAAGCATCTTGGTCAAAAAGTTATTTCTCCAAAAACACGACTCATTTGAATTTCCAAAATTTTCCCTAGAGGGAATAGGAAGTCACAAAGTTATGCACCAAATTTACTTCAAGATCAAGAGTAGAAAAAAGAAAAAAAATAACAAGCACCGCTGCTTAGAAATTTCGAACAGAACATTTAGGGCTAGTAAAATCTTTATATCGCCCAAATGGTAACTACTATGCAATTGCTACTTGGATGAGTGGTACATATGTGAGTCACACAACTTTTTCAGAATCACATTGGATGAATTTTTAATAAAAACAATAAGAACTGCTGTGCGGAGAAACCAAATCTGCCAAAATAAGCAAAAAGATCAAAACTTGATCTCGGTATTCTTGGTGAGTTGTAAGATAAATGGGTAACCACAACACCTCCTAGATCAACAAGTTTTCAGCATGTAGAAGGAGGAGAGGCAAAGAAAATAAAGAAACAAACTAGATCAAACACATAGAACATAAGAAGAACAAAGCAAAAAACTTTTTCTGCAATCTTTTTCTATTTCTTGGTTGGTTTTCTACAGGCACATAAGAGTGAGCAAAGGTACCAAGGAGCACATAATTCTGAAATAAAATCATAACCGAGACTTGGATGAAGGCATCGCTTCATCCCTCCTTATATAGGCCTTTTGAGAGTATCTCCACCCTTGAAGGGTTGCTTAGCTTCTAAGCTAACCTATCAAGAGTTAGGATTCACTCACTCTACTACCAATAATCAGTCCCACACATAGGCTTTACATGGGCCACACAAGGCCTACTTGATTTTACACAAAACCTGGTCAACCCGATGCAATAGGTCTTCATCCCTTGACTTAACCGTTCATTTTCTACGCCTCCAGGCCTCCAACCTGAATTGAAAATTTTGAGCCACCTCAAGTCCATCTCCATGACTTCTAGTCTTCTATGTGAGCCCAATTTGAGCTCAACCGTCCCGCTGGCATCCTCAATCATTCTAGACCTCGGTTCTCCTAACCTAAGCCCGAAACCCGCCAACGACCACAGATGCCTCCAAACTTGCACTTAAATGGACCAATACAATCTTCACAAATATCTCACTTGACTCCTTGCAAGTCAGCATATTATCATTCATAATCATGCAATAGCCGTAATTAACCCAAAATTAGCACTAATCACAACTAGTCAAAACTTTACCACAAATAAGCAACATCTTACAAAAATTATATCAATTAATCCGTGCATCAAATGACTTTCCTCCCAAAACAAAATATCTTTGTCTTGAAATTCTTTACAAGAGCTATGAAGACTAAAAAATCACCCGAACAAAGAAGCATTACGAAATAGTCCAAACTGTGAAAACTATACATACTGAAATATAAATCCATCCGACTCTAAACAAGTCTCAAATACAAACTCCTCAACCAAACAAATTAAGTCATATATACTCATCACCACATAAAGACCTCCACATGGTCTCACATTTTCTTTCCCGTGTGGAACATGTCTAAGCTTTTAACAAGTGATCTGACTAGAAGAAGTTATACGTGGACTTTGGGATCAAATAGAGAATTTGTCTCTTGGTTATGTGGCTAGCCACTTATTTCTCTAAAATCAAGTATTGGAGTGTTTTTCCCTCTTTTCCCAAATAGTAGATGGTTTTACATCAACGGGATAAACTAGAGTACATATATGAGAGGCCGGTGCTAAAACCTTTTCCCTAGACATCTTTCCAATTTCTTATGGTCCTCCGGATCTCGTTCCCCCGATGCGAAGGCAGCAAGCAACCATAAGCACCTGGAGCAATTAGAAAATAGATAGCTTAGGTAAGGTAGGCCCTGAGAAGGAGGCAAGTACGTACAAGGCGGCGACGTGGTGGGAGCTGAGGGAAGACGAAGGCGGAGAGACGAGAAAGGCGATGAAGCGGACAGCTCTTAGACGTAGCACCAAGTCTACCATGATGCGAGGACCAAGTGTAGCTTGGGTGGCTAGCACGTATGTGATCGAGCAGCCCATTGCGGGTTCGATCCCTGGATCGGACCCCGATGTCTCACCTCCCGGTTTGGCTGGGATTTAAGAACAATGGGTACGTCTGATGTGTGTGGTGTAGATGTAAGTGTGTGTGCGTGCGCGCGCGAACGTATAATGTTGTACCCTTTTAAAAAAAAAAAAAGTCCACCGTGATGCACAACGACGAACATCCTCAGTCCATCTCCTCATTCAGTTAACCTGCCTTTGCTGTGCCTGCGGCGGCATTGCTCAAGCTGCCATCCTGCTCTCGATCATTGAGCATTTCATTACAGCATGTACAACTCCCAACCATGCAACCATGTCGGCGTTGCCCATGCTAGAGGGGAATCAAGTCGTCACAGTCTCAGTCACTTGTTCACTTCCAAGAAGCAATAACACCATATCAGGGTGGCAGATATACTTAGTCTATGTGCGGTTTCTTAACCATCTTGTGTGCAATGCTGCAAGCATCTCTACCAGAGCCTCTAAGATTCAGACCTCTATAGCACTATTAACACAACCTCTTAAAGATTCCCTACAACCTCTAAAAATCATTCACTTTTTACATTACAGCCTCTAAAAGATTCCTTCATGCGTCAGAGACTAAAATTCGAACATTTAAATTTTCTCACAAACAATGCTTTAGAGGCTCTACTATAAGCAAAGACAAAGCCTATGCATATCAAAATTTGGTTTATTAGACCACAACCGGCAGTATGAACAACTATTCTAGTTCAAACTCATCAATGACAAGCTCTCATACACTACCAGAGGCAGGCGTCTGCTGGTGACATCGTCCTCACCATTGAGGTCTTGGTTTCTTGCAGATACGACCAGTGGCATCTCTCTTTCTGAGCAGAGGCAGCAACTAGAGCTACGCGGCTTACGAGCAGCCATAGTTCATTGTGAAAACAAACACGAGCCGAGTCAGGCCTGACTTGCTCGTGGCTTGTTTGCATACAAAAGCCAAAAATAGGCACCGTTCATTGCATACCCATGTTTAGGTCTTGTCCTATCTAATAATTGATAAATTGAACATCCCTATGCCTATCCTATCTACTAACAAACATCCTTTCATCCCTACCCTAAGTTTCTAGCCTGTTTTCCTCTTACTCCCCAGTCTAGAGAAGCCTCCTCCCTCTGCCTCTTCCTCCCTTTCCACTCTCTAGACTAGCTGTCATCTCCCTGCCTCCTCCTAGTGCACGGCTGGTGCTGCCCTCTTCTTCCTCTTCTATCAGGAGACACGGTGATGCTAGACGAGCGGAGGACGGGTCGGCCAAGCTGCAACTGGTGGCGTTGTGTGGCGAGCTAGCCGGGCCAGCGCTACCCCATTCATCCCCCTCTTCTTCTAAAATGCAGTGATGCTAGACGGCGAGGAAAGGTCAGGCTAGCGGTGTCTCCCTCCTCCCCTCTCTAGATGCGGCCCGGATTTGGCGAGTAGAGGAAGAGGCCGACCTAGCCCGAGCGGCAGCTAGCGGCGCTAGGTAGCGGGAGGAGGCCATGCTAGCTACATCCCCCTCCTCTCCCAGTCGCACTTTCCTCCACCTCCCAGTGGCGCCTCCCTCCCCCTCGTGGTCACCGTCTCCGTCCACAGGACCATCGGCGCCTCCCTCTTGCAATCAGACCAAACTAGCCAATGAGGCTCACGAGATGACTTAATCTTCTACCGAGCACGCTTTCTAGATCGGCCATCTAATCGAGTCAAACCGAACCGAGCCAACTCGCACAATGAACTTGAGCTCGAACATACTTGGCTCACTCAATCTCGGTTCCACCCTAGCAGCGACAAGGAGACGGGCTCAGGTGAAGCGTCACCAATGGGCTCAAGCAGGGCGAGGGCGCACATAGGAGGCCTAGCGGGTGGACTAGGCACTATCGATGCAGGTCCCCGAGCATCAAGCTAGCTCGAGCTTTCCATGAGCACAAGCTGAGCTTCTTGGCTCAAATAAAAAATCGGTAGGTCAAACAAGCCTAAGCTGGACTAGGTCTAGCAACCACGTGGGCGACCTACGCCCAAGGTAGACCTGATCATCCTCCGGGCCGGGCTTGAAAAAGCCTGGTCACTTTGACCCAAGCCCGAGCCCAACCCGAAATTTTTTTTGCTGGACCGGGCCCGAGCCTAGCCTAAAGCCCGACTTTGCACTGGGTTTTTATTTTTCTGCGAGCCCAAACCCAGCCCAACGGTCTTGGTTTTCGGCCCGAGCCTAGCCCGACAAACAAGCCTAGCCTTGCCCAGCCTAAAAAACAGGCTAGAGCCGAACCAGGCTGCCCATGATCAGATCTAGCCCGAGGCAAATCACATCCAAGAAGCTCGAGTCCAAATAAAAAATCGCTTCCAAGTAGTAGCGACTGTGCTCGGTTTTTTCGTCCACCATGGTCAATCCAGGTATTGAGTTGAATCGCTGCAAATAAAAAAATGTAGCAAGACACTGCGAGTCTGATCTATTTTTCTACCTGCAAATACGACGGTACAGATTCGAGAAATATCACCGTAAAACATTACCGCAAATGATCTTCGGTTAACAATCATAGTGGCATATCCGCACAGCAATGCATCCTCTCATTAGCATGACAGCGAAAACACGAATAGCAAAGCCAAAGCCTATGCGTATCAAAATTTGGTTTATTAGCCCACAACCGGCGGTTTGAACAATTATTCCAGTTCAAACTCATAGGCAACAAGCTCTCGTATGCTACCAGAGGCACACAAAAAAAATGACAAAACTCTCCAAAGACTACAAAGGAATAAACCGTGGGGCTGCAGGATCACTGTTTCTAACCCCAACAGTCAGATGGAACAAGAGAGAATCAGGAAACGCAATGGATTCTAAGCCACAGCATCAAATGGTTCTAGAGTGGCTGGCCAGAGGACGACGAAGACATGATAGCCAGTGTCTCCGTCACAGAAGACATAGCACTCAACGCCGCTTTGAGAACATCTTGTGAGCACCCAGGCTTCACTATGCTTTTCACCTGCATGACAGACACGAATTAGACACCACTAAACATGAACTTGTTAACGACAGATTCTGGGGGTCTGCTGTGAAAAACTGTCAATCCGCAGGGTCATGAAAACTACCTTTTCCAAGTATTCCTGCAATTTCTTGATCCTGCCCATGTAATCTTGATCCTCGACGCACAGCGAAATGGGCTTCGAATCAGCACCTGGTCCTTCAAATTGGAGCGGTCCAGGGTTTCTGTAGACGTCATCCATCAAGAAGCTGGACGAATACTGCCTCAACAGCCTGTAAAACACATCCGTTATTGCTAGTGAAATTTCATGTGTTCATTACAATAGAACTAGAAAGATCCATTCAGGCAACCAGCTATGGTAAGTATCCACAAGCGACAGAGAAAAGGAGTTACTAGTTTTTCTATAAAAAATAAAGACCCAGCACAGTTTCATTGACAGAGCAACAAATTCTAAAAGGAGTCATTACTTAAATACCATGACACCTTTGTTTTCTTCAAATATTATAACATGATCGACACATTTCACACTTACTCAAAGGCTTTTCCTTTCAGGTCGACACTAGCCATATGCACAGCTGGCTTCCCAATTTGTGTGGCTGAAGGACCACGTGACCAACGCTTCACGGTCATCATAGACTAATCACAGGAAAACAGATGTGGGTTATGTGTTCCTTTCATGCCCATCCTACACTTGTTGAAAATAGACTGATTCACATGCAGAATAAATTATGTAGAAGCATAGTGACACAAATCTTACCGAAATAGGAGCAGCACCACATCGCCACTTGTTCACAGGACTTTTAAGATTTGTTACAGTGGCCATGTAACCATTCAAACCAGCAGCAATGATGTGATAACACACATGGCCCAGCACCTGAAACCAACAATATACATGATAAATCAACAGAAATCCAATATGTTATGTCAAAATTCTAAGGTGAGCTGGGACTTGCATAGGCATAATCACAGTCGAACTTTGAGGGCAGTGCACCCCTAGCTTGGTAACCAAAAAAGTGACAGATAGCATTGAACTTCTTTCCTTTATAAGTGCCTTCCTTCTGCATAAGTAACCAAGAATATTATGAACTATAGACCTATAGCTTACTGGGCAATTAATTTGAGACATCCATATATGGGTCTAAATTAGATTGGCAATAACATCCATACAAAACATACCAAGCGTCTGTTTATTTCGGTCTCAACTAATTGGGCCAGAAGCTTTTCAGTTTCAATCTGCACAGATATATATGTAGAGGTGCAATCAGAAACAATAAAATAGAACAGATCAGTGTTATTCACCAACAATTGACAGATTTCGTGTGCTACTATGCCTGGGAAAGTTGAGCTGAGTCATCAGATTCAGGGTGGAGAAGTAGCTGCATCAGATAAAAAACAATGTGGAAGTAACAAACTTGATGTGAGTTATGGATTTCCAAGAATTAACAAACAAGACAACACATACCTGCTTCCTAATAAATGGGGGCAAAAACTCAAATAGTGCAGATGCCCAAGGTGAAAGCTGAGAAGAGATGTGCTCGATGGAAACGCCTTTACCGTGGAGGCCATGGATTTCCTACAAGCAAGTAGCTCGTTAGTAAACTAGTAAAGCTATAAATGGAATAGTCATAAGATATGTGCAAACTTACCTGAAGCAAAGCATACAATTCAGGAATACTCTCAACAAGGCCCTCAGGAATAAGTACGACTCCATGATACTTGTCTGTCAAAAATATAATTGGAATATCCATAAATTAATATCACGATGATATCTGAAGTTACATGAGCATCACCACACCATCTTAACGACAAAAAAGAAAAACAAGCAGCTTCTACCTTTTTCAGCCCTCGCCTGAACTGCATCACATATTTGCTTTGTAATATCGAAAATTGTGAGTTTTGATGCAGCAACCTCCTCGCCTAGGATAACCTGACCATATTGCACACAGAATGAAAGCAGTTTTATGTGATCTAGGTTAACAGACAGGACAAGTGAAAAGCAAGAATCCAAACCATATTTGGATGCGATTGAAGAGCACACTCCAATGCCACATGAGAAGCCTTCCGTCCCATCAGACGAATAAAATAGTAATACTGCCAGAAAGATTACAGCCACAAGGCAGATGAAATCTAATTCAGTAATTTGAATTTGTAAACAAAAAAAGTCAGAAGGCCTTGTGGGAATTAGGCAGAGGGAAACATAAATATGCCCGTGCTTGTATCTATCAAGAGAAATACTGAACATGCTTGCTCCGTGCAAAAACAAGAATGAAACTTAAAAAAAAAAATCAAGCCATATATTAACTGAGTCTTCCCCTAGTCCTAACTTCTAATGTATGCTGATTTAGTGATTTAGACTTGCAAAAAACTAGCATAGCATCAGGGGCAAATGTGTTGGATGTTGAACAAGTGTTGACATCCTTGAATGCCAATGCCAAGCTTGTTTACACCCTATATGTGGACCTCTAGTGTAGGTTAAAGTAATGAATCGCCAACAAGAGTCTACTCTATTCTATTTTTGTTTAGTTCCTTCTGTGTTGAGTGTAAAAGTGTTGATTCAGATCTTCCTTTGTTTCATTTTTCATTCAAATATAAGAAATTCTTTAATGCTAGGTCAATTACATGTAATTCTTGTTGAGTGGCATTTAGCAAGACAAAGAAAGGAATCAACCATATGTAAATTTTACCACAACCAAGAAAGTGTATCAGAATAAACAAGATGCAGGTCAAGATGCCATCTAATATGTGTTATGTTACCTTCTCAGCAGACAAAGCATCAGTGCAGACATTGCTTATAAGTTGCGAGTTCACCTGTTATAACAATTTGAGGAGCCATTACAAATTGCAAAAATGATAAAATAAATATTACAAAAATAACATGAAGATAAATTGATGAAAATTTGCATGTTGAGAAACAGTAACATAGCTCAAAAGGTGAATTAGCACGTGCAATCTCAATATATCATTAACTTTTCATAAGAGGTAAAGAATGCATTATATTTATAATGGAAGCATCATGCACTACATGCATGGTAAAGGAGTTCCAGCACAATAATATGAATTCAGTGGTCCCTACCTTGCTTATGGTATCAAAACCAACAGTTGTCTCAACAAACTGGTTCTTAAGGTCCCCATTTAAAGTTACAGGAACACCTACAATCTGTTGGATAATAAATGTGTCAGGTCATACACAGAAAAACAAATAATACAAACTTGCACTGGGCCCGAGGGATCCAGAATTAAGGTGCAGTTAAACAAACCCAAAAATAACTTCAATATACCTTAGTTGCACACTTTGCCTCAGCAAAAGTCTCAGCAAGTTGAGCAGCATCCGTATTGGATGTGACACCTTCAAAAAATGAACATCAATTTAGGATTAAAGAAAATGTATAATGTACTTAAGTCTTAATAGATTAATGTCACATAGCATACCTCCAATGATCACCAAAGCATCCAGCTTCAAAGCCTGGCAACTAGCCATTGCACCATTGACCTGCTCAGTTGTTCTAATTTGATCCTTTGTTCGACCAAGCATATCATAACCACCTTGGTTTTTGTAGGAAGAAAGAACTTCCTCAGTGATCTCCAAAGTTTTCTGTGCAAGAAGACCATCAGTTCCTCCTGTTCCAACAAGAAATGGATATATATAAAAAAGTACATAATTTTATTATTTTAATGTGTTAAACATATGACCATTAACCAAACGTCAGCTCTGTGTAGACTGTAGGGCATACAAGGACAGGGCCACAGAGGGATTTCAGAACCACAGGGCACAAGACCCTCACCAAAGTTTTGTTGTGTCTCTTACTTCATATTTGTAATCTCTTATATTTTGAATCCAAACAATAAAAGACAAGTAATGTGTGGGAGATCTTTGTGGCAAATCATGCTGCTACTGGTTTTAAAATTTTCTTGTGAAACAAATGCATGCTGCAAATTTGATGAATTGGACATGGTACGTTCGGTTAGAAATTACTACATTTATGATTAAAGCATGCAATGACACATTTTTATGCTACGTTAGGTTGATCATGTTACTAAAAGTTATAGAAGACTGATAGAAAAAGCATCAAATGCATTATCTTGACCAATGAATTCATAGCACCAGTGCAAAGAAAAACATAACAAAGTAGAAACTTAGTAATTAAACTAAAACATTCGTGGCTACAGCGAAAACAAAACCATGCCAAGGTGTTCATTGCTTGTAAAACTGCTAAATCACATGCTGGACATCAGAAAGCCTAGGCAGGTGACCAAATATTGGCACCTGCAAAAGATCAAAATACTCACCAAGAAAACCAATAAACTTGCTGTTTGCGTTGTGAGCCTTGATAGCTTCATGGAGTCCCCAAATAACGTTGTGGCCTCCTGGGGATTGCCTTCCACAGAAGACAACACCAACCCTGCATCCAAAACAGAACAATCATATGTCTGTGTTTCTCTCTGGCATTCTCTTCTGTATTCTTTTAATCCTTCCAATTTTCTCATACGATTCCCTAGCAACACTAAATCAATAATGGAGGAAACGATGCTCTCTACAGCGTTTACTATTTATTATCACCATGATGATCGCACAAGGTTAAAAAAAATATATGCAGGCAGGAACATAAAGTTGCACATAGCAATACCTGACGACAGGATGCTCTGATATAATGGTAGCATCAGGGACATTAGCCGTCTTCCTGAGGAAATGAGCCAGGGGCCGCCCATAGGTGTGAGGGAACGCGTGGCTGATCACATGAGCACCTGCAGGATCAGCAGCAACCGCCACATCACCATACTCCACCCTCACAGTAGTGCCCTGATTCACATAAAGTGGAGAAATTCAAAGCTTACACAAGATAAGTCAATCCACAAAAGTACCACGAATCCATCTCATCCAGGCGCCAGTCAAACAGTATCCCTGAACAGGAGAAAGGCTGATTTGACAGCGATATTGAGTAAACCTGGACGCAAACAACCCCAGGTCCCGTGAAAACTAAACAAAAGAATTCCATGATTGCTACAGAAAAATCCACCATTTTACTCCCAATTGCAACCTTCCACTACAAAACCCATTATAAAACAACAACAACACGACGACATCAAACAGGAAATCTAGCTTTTTAAATTCCTCGTGCACCGCAGTACCCCAGCAAGACAGCCACGGCGACTGATCTACACTAGCGGACACAACTCGCGCTTCGCAGGCGACGCCCACTACGACTCAGATCCAGTCTCACCGCCCGAAAGCGACGGCGGCGTCGATCAGTGACAGCTGATACACCTATGACCATACCCCGAAGAAACAAATCGGGAGGAGGCGAGCCGCAAACCCATGCGCCGACGAGACCGATCCCGAAGGAGAGCAGCGCGGGATCTGGCACCGCGCGGCCCGCCAGGACGCAGATCTGGGCCGGGGAGCCGCGGAGGAACGCAATGGCGCGCGCACGGGAGGTACACAACGGCAATGGGGAGGGGAGGATGCGGACCTGGAGGCAGGGGGGCAGCTCGGGCTGGTAGAGCGTTCGCCTCTTCTGCACCACCGAGAGCTCGCGCGGCACGCCGTAGTCGGAGTCCATCGCTATTAGCCGCGCTCTCGCCGCCGGCGGTAGCTTCGATTCGTTTCGGTGGTGGTGGTGGTGTTCACTGTGCTAGTGAGGAGATGCGGGTGCGGAGAAGGAAGGATTTTATAGCTCAGGCGATCCCTGCAACCCCTTGCGCACTCCAATGCGCTCTCGCCTCGCGTCCAGTGGTCCTCGTCGTCCTCGACTCCGCGCTGTCTCCTCGGGTTTTTCGAAATCACATCCGTACCCCTGGACCTGGATCAGGCCCACCAGATTTACGGCATTGTGGTATTGGGCTTTATGCTTTTTTTTACGATTGGGCTTCATGCTATAGATCGCGCATTTTCAATGATAAGATGGGCACCCAACGCGAGGGCGCAGCACTGCGGAATTCGGTGCCTGCAGAAAACATCAAATCATGATTTCTGTTTTTTTTTTTGCATGAAATAGGCTGTGTCAAAGGTGCAAATTTATACGGTGGGAAGTAGAAACAGAAGAGAACAGACTAGCAAAACATCGAAAGATTATCCATATCAATATGATAAAATAGGGGGATTTGATGTTTTAGATTGGAGTTTAATGATTTACTATTCCAATGATAATTGTTCGGAGCATCAAGAGAGATGTTTTAAGTGGCAAATCATCAAATGTCTATGTTTAGACTTTAGAGTGGCAAATCAGCAATTATCCTATATCAATATGTTAACGCAAAGGCGATGCAGTCTAGAGCATGGTATCAATCAAGGCAGTGACGTGCTGTTGGGGTTTGCAGCCAAGATGGCCAACACACAGCATGGCGAACCAGTATTTGTCTAACTCATACAATCAACTAAAATGATGTATCGATGCATGCACAGTAATTTCGCTTCAGGACGATTTGCCCAAGAAGGCATTTATAAACATAGAAAAAAGAACAAACAATGTAAAGAAACTAATCCTTAGTTTAGCCTACTTGCACCTTTTTCCCCTGTTTCTCTCTCCTCAAAAAAAGAGAAAAGAAACCATTCCATAAAAAGTTGAAAACATGAACCAGCTAATTTATGTGTGCTACTATAAACAACAGAACAGATCGACGCCGGCTATAGATTGCAGCAAAGTTCTGCTACACCAGCTTCACACGACGCGTCTCCTCAAACCAAATCCTACTTCTGCAACAAAATTGTCTTAAGAGCCTGCATAACAAAAGAAGACCTGACATAAAACACCACAAGTGTAAGCGTTACAGTAAGGAATAGCTGAGATCTCAAATCACGAACCTATAGATATCCAGAAATGCCACTGGTGTAGTTGCACTGCTGTCAAAGGAAACTCAAGTGAACAGAAGCCGTATCTACATATCAGCATGCCCAAATGGTGCGCGCACAAATAGCTGGCCGTGAAGCGTGACAATGGCGGACGTTTGATGAGGATCGATCCTCAATGGCAAATTGATTACCTGAGGCAGAAGAATTGGTTCCTGTTAAATTAAGGTAGTCCCAAAAAATGTGTGTGTTACACTTTTTAGTACTAAGAAAAGGACAGTGTCACCTTCTTGAATGGAGTGATGCCCCAAGGATTATCAAGCCGCTCTGGTTCTCCAGTAATTACCAGACGTCCAGCAGGATCTGACTGAACATGCACCTGCACCATTTTGGGAAAAAGTTGATGTATTATCCCCAGCATAGCCTTACTTTGGCAAACTCCTTTTGTTTACGTATCACAGATCTCTGATGTTAAATCAGGCATAATTTAGGATCAATGGAAGGGTTTGAAGTGACGCCCACAGCATGAAATTGCTTTCTCACCTCTTCACGAAGAAGTCCAGGAACAAGCGCATATATTTCAAAGCAATCTTTCTGCAAGAAAGCATTAGCCAAATGAAATCGCTAACTCAAATCCGAATGGAATTTCACTAGCAAACTACTGATCTTCATTATTTTAAGGTTCGAGATTATCACTTTAAAAAATGTTGTCTGCAATGTTTGTGCACCATGTTATTAAAACAACCCCGGTGAAACTTACAGTCTGATGCACATTGATCTTCACCCAGTCAGCAGGCTCTCCAACATCAATGACTAGAGAATCTTCCCTGAAATTGAGCACTCCGTTAGATACAAGAATAGGCACCACAGAGATATGACGAGCCCAATTCCACTACAAGGTACTATATAACTATAATTTTTAAGATTTTCCTTATTAAATTGCAAAGTAACATATTCAGCGTCCTCATCATCTAACTTATTATCCACTGATACAAAACATAACCTAGAGGATGAAGCCTTAACTGTGATTTGTTTACTTTTGAACGGGACACTTTAAAACCACCCTCTGGACTAGATGCTTTCTTCCTCTTGAGTACCCCTAAATATGTCACGAATAATACATGAGGAAAAAAAAAGCATAAGCATTAGTAAAAGAAAATTTGCAAAGCATAGCAAAGCCTTTTTTTTAAAATAAAACATACCAAAGCCTTTTAGATTCTTATCATGACTCGAAACGGAGATTGAATCTTTGTCCTGTGGAATGTGAACATGTTTACATGAAAATAGTACGAACAGAAAAGGAACATGCAAATAAAAGGCAGTAATTTTTTTACCTTTAAAATGTGATCTCCATAAGTGCCATTTGCAATGAGACGGTGCGCATGCCAACCCTGCATAGCACGGGCTGCAGCATCCCTTCTGACTCTAGCAGAAGATGATTGATTTGCGCCTACCTGCAAAACAATAAGAAAATTGTCAAACTAACTAAGTGAGCAGCTTGCAGCCATTGATAACAAACACAGCAATGTCACATATCCTTCTGGTAACCTTAGAAAATAGTTCAAATCTTAACATTATTGTGTCTACTTCAATAAAATATGTGTCCTAGCCAATACATCAGTTACCAGCAAGAAACAGGGAAAGAATTAAGTGACTGAATTCCCTTGGTCTTTCTGAATATAGCCTCACCCATCCCTAATTTTTAGTTATAATAAAGTAATAAACAATTTAACATCAAATAAACATGGCCGACACTCTGATAAAAATGCATACTGATTCAGGACTAACATCAAGCTACAAATAAGTGGATAACATTTGTTCAAATAATACTTAAATGGGTAAGATGAAACCAATAAAACAATACAGGTGCATCATTGCGTACTCAACTAGAACGTGATTTCTTTTGTAAAAAAAAAGTTACTTAAAACTGCACTATAAAAATAATACCTCGCGGTCAGTACCACCAGGCTGTGGCAAAGCAGGAAATGGTATTTGAAGCTGACCGGTTCGAACCTTGTATTTTTCATACTCAAGAAGTGCCTAAGTTGATGAGAAATAACAGTTAACAGACCATGAAAACCCATGCATAAATAATTAAAAAAAGGGTATAGAAAATCGTAAGCATATGATGATGCTTTTTTAATATATTCCATCCAAAATCTCATTAGATAGCATTTAAGATTAATGATTCAAAGCATGAAAAGAATAGCATTTAAAGCAAGTACAATAGTTCCCCTCAAATAAAGAAATAAGCAAGTACGATAGTAACAGTTGTTTGGAACTTAAACTGTTATGAACACTATAGCATTCCTTAAACAAAATGAAGCAAGATTCACTGGCACTGCAAGGCTTCAAATTTATACACAAACTAATAAACTATTGCAGTGCCTTCACTTTAGCTCCACATTTATAAGAACAATTTTAAGTCTAATAGTATAATTTTCCATGCTGCAAGTAAATTTACAGTAAAACTGAGCATGCCGACAATACCGTTTATGGAAAGACCTGCTTATCAGCTACACTAGTGGGAATGCACTAAGCTTTCCTAAAACATATAAAAAATCAAACAAAATCATATGGCTAATGTATCACCTTCTCATAGAAAATTCGAAATGACCAAGAAACGGTAGTGCAGGTCCTACAGAAGAATATAGCATCAACAATCAGCTGACACAAATGGTTATATCTTCCTCCACAGACTCGCTTAACATGTAAGTGAAAAGACAAGCTTACTTTGGTGGCCTGAAAGTTTCTCCAACTTGACGCCATAGTTTACAAACAGTTACCTGAATAATCAAAACACTCATCTGAAACAAAGGTCCAATATTTACCCAAAAAAACAGCTTTTACAATAGGAAGAACAGTGGGTTGTGCAACGCTATTGTGCATAAAAAGTGCAATCTCCTTAATTAGTTAACAGTTCACCAGAGTTGCTGGTGAATTTTCAGTTGTTGGAAGGAACAGGTGCCTTGGATGGCTCGATGCTACGGAAAATTTTACACTATTTTACGCGTGTGCGCGATAAGGAAATCAGTAATACCTGCTCATGGCCTCCAAGGTGGGCGACCTGCCTCCACAACCTGGGTTCAACAGAGCAACACGCATCAACAAGTGCGTTCCAGACAAGAAGAGATGGTGACTCGATATCAGAGAAGCGAGAGGTATAGGAAGATGCGCAACGAGAGGTATAGGAAGATGCGCACTTGAGGCAGTTGAGGCCCTTGCCGTAGAACTTGGGCGGCTTAAACTCGAGGTTGTGCTCCCTGTGGAAGCGCTCCAGCTCGGCCATGAACGCTGCCTGATCGTCCTCCGTCCCGGAGTCGTCGCCGTCGAGGAAGGGGTCCGACTCCACCGGCTGGCTGGCGCACTGAGTCATTCCGGTCGAGCCGTCGCCCTCCGCCTTCGCCTCCGCCCTCGGCGACGCATCGGGGGTGGAGTCGTCGTCGTCGTCGTCGTCGTCGTCTTCTTCCTCGTCCTCGTCGTCCTCCTCCTCCTCATCTTCGTCGTCGCCTTCCCCCTCGTCGCCATCGTGGCTCATGGCGTCCTCGCCGTTGGTCTGCACCCTCACACCGACGTTCTCCTCCCCGCCATCGCCCCCGGCGTCGGGCGGAGAGCGCTCCCTGCGCACCCCAGCATTGGGCTCCGCTCGATCCGGGGAGCCCGCGCCCGCGCCCTCGCCGTCGCTCTTCGGCTCGGGGGACGGGCGCGTGTCGCTGCCTCCGCCAGCCTTCTTGTCAGGCACGGGCGCAGCCTCCTCGTGGGCGCGCGGCTCGGGGTGAAGCGCCTTCTCGCCGTTGGCTTCCTCGGCACGCGGGAGGTCGCTGTCGGAACCGGCGCCGCACCTCGCGGGGTCGCTCATCGCGGCAGCGGAAGGAGGGGGGGCACAGGAGACGAGAGAGCGCGAACGGACGGCTGCTATTTTCGCGGTTTGCACCGAGGAGAGAGGGAGAAGGGGGGTGTAGAGAGGTGGCGACTGGCACGGGAAGGAGAGGAGAGGGATGGATCTCCACGGCATGCGTGCGAGGGAGAGGAGAGGAGGGATTCTTACCTCACCGACTCGCGCCCGCAGGCCGCCTCGCCTGGACGGGCCAGCCTACCGCGGATGGGCCCCTTCGTTTCTTTCCAGGCTAGGCCCATCGACGTTTCCTTTTTTTTACACTCTTTTTTACTCTCTGATTTGAAAGAATTTGTAAGGGATGTTGTAGGAATGCCATTGTTTTTCTTTCTTCATAGCTTGTTTAACCTAATTCCAAAGGAAATATACATGAACTCTTACCTCTTGGAAAAGTTCATGGCAGGAAAATTTTCCTTCGGCACAATGAAACAGCATATTAAGATTTCAATCTATAGTATTCATGAAGACGATTTTTTTTTTTTTGTGTTTCTTCTATTTCCCCGATTTGGAAATGTATGGGCATTATCTCGGTGTCTCCTCATTTGTTTTAGTCAGAAAAATGTGGAGGGTGAACCTTGAGAAGATTTATTCGTTCTTGAGATCATATATGTTTGGGTAGTTGTATAGCTAGCTATTGAGTCATTGCTGAGTTTCTGCATATTACTTGTGTGACCTTTCTTTTGGAATGTTGCTTGTGTGACCTGTTGGCCCAAAACTGTTTTGACCTGGGCAAGAGAGTATTCTATCTGGTATTGACATTTGAAGAATATATACAATATGGTTTTGGAGTTAAGGGATGAATTTTACACCTTTGCATTAGTTCAAGGGTAATCTATACTTTTTCCAAGTAAAACCTAGAGTGACAAATCTTAACACTTGCAAAGAGTGGCACGGACCAGAGACCAAATGTAGGGTTCTCATAAGAAGAGGATTGAAGGATCTCTGATAATAAGGTAGTGTTTCTTTCGGCGGTTGCGGTTGCGTTTAAGCTGAAAATTTGTAGCTCCTCCATAAGAACATCCAAGGGATCAAAAAATTATAGAAAAAATGATTTTGAGAGCTTTGAGAAGAGATAGTAAGATTTATAAAAATTGGCTATCAAACGCCAAAACGTTTGACTTGTATAAAAATAACAAATTTTCAGCTTATAAGCAAACGCAAACACAAACGCTGAAAGAAACACTGCCTAAAAGGAATGAGTGGTGATCACCAGTGAATCGTGTATTGCCTTTTTCTACCCATTTTGCATTTTAGTCCCTACAGCTTCCTAATTTAACATATGGGTCCATTGTTTTAAACATTTCAACCAGTCCTTTAGGTTTCAGTATTTCGCGCATAGGTCCCTGAATTTTAGTGTTTTAGACCTTCGAGATTATTGATTTCTTACATAAACTCCTACAAAGCATGGCTCTCTGACTAGTTTGCTTTAGGGTGTATTCGATTACCTGTGTCAAGCTGAACCTGTATGGATGTTACGGGATGAATGAAATGATCCTGTATGGGATGGTTCAGGTAGGTTGATACAGGATTTTGTTTGATTTCATAGTTCTTGTACCATGTGGTTCGGTTAAATTAGTCGAATGAAATAGTGCAACATATGAGAGAAATATTTCTCTAAGTTGTATCCTACCATCTAGTACGAGAAGATACAATTTACCCTACCAAACATATAGACGTAACCATAACTCATATCATCCCATACAGATTTAGCCTGGTACAAGAATCCAAACTCACCCTTAAATTTGGTCCAGTGTTTATAGGGCTCTCAGGTAAGCAGGGATCCAACGGGGATGGCCAGACGCATCTGGCGACCATCAACGACACGTGTTTGACATCGATTGACCCATTAAAACAGTGACACATTCGTCGGTATGATTCTTTGCGCTGGAACAAAGGAAGCCACAAAAATTTTATAGTGTGCTAGCTAAGAGCTGCGATGCAACTTGCTGCTATGAATTTGAAATAGATCATATTAGATCTTTGAATCTTAGATCATTATAGCATTGATAGCACTCCATGGCACGCCCGTTCAGTCGAGCATCCACACCGGAAGCTCTATCCCTATTTTATCTCTTCATTACTCTAAAATTCATTCACACTTTACACTACACCCAAAAATATTCCTTTCCTCCACTAGAAACCCTATCTCTAAAACTCTATTTCTATATTATTATAGGGTTTCTACTACTGATGCTCTTAAGTGGCTGGTTGCATTTGTTGCTTCATGTTGTATGCACGGTCCATGCTATATATATATATATATATATATATATATATATATATATATATATATATATATATATATATATATAAAAATTGGGATACTGATTAGCATGAAGCATAGAAAACGTCGTGCTTCGCGTCGAGTTTAAAAAATCTGAGACTCAAATGGCCGATCCGAACCGGCCATCGTAATCTTCTCGTTGAAATCTTTTAGACGACCAAATTTCGTATTTTTGAATTTTTTATTATTTGTTTTGTATTTTTGAAAACCAATTTGCTGGTTTTCAAAATACAAAACAAATAGCAAAAAATAAGAAATTTGGTCGTCTAAAAGATTTCAACGAGAAGATTAAGATGGACCATTCGGATCAGCCATTTGAGTATATATAGGGAACATATCCTGCAATCAAGAGTACGGTGCAATCACCGTACACCGAACTAATAAAAGTCTTAAAAAATCTGAAAAAAATTTGTGGAAGTACTTTATTATTTACTCCACCTATATATAAAATTTTATGATCAAAGTCATTCTATGATAAAAGTTACAAAAAAGAGAAAGTTAAGACAAATTTGAACTATTCAAGTTTGTCAGAATTTTCTCTTTTTTATTACTCTTAACATAGAATGAATTTGATCTTGAAATTTTATACATAGATATGGTAAACTCAAATATACATCCACAAAATTTTTCAGATTTTTTCATGATTTTTGTTTATTCGGGTGCACGATAATTACACCATAACTTTGATTGCATATGTTCCCATATATATATCGGACGGTTTAGAATAGATGAGCTGATGTAATAGGTTCAGTTTTGCATTGCTCGATGGATTTTGGTTGTATTGATATAGGGCGGTATGTTAGCTTTGCTGTATAGCAACATGAACATAAAAAATATGACTGCAGCTATCCAACAAGGACATAATTTAAAGCAACCACCGCTGGATCTAGCTCTGGGAAAAAAAAACCTTTTTTTAACCATTATTTTAATAATAGCCCTGGACAAAACAAATTTCAGATCTAACCCTTTTGGCCGCGCCACCCCTCCTGGCGCGCAAATAGCCACTCCCGCGCCAGTCCAGGGCTATTATTAAAATAATAATTAAAAAAGGTTATTTTTTTTTCCTAGCTCTGTAGGCTCAGCACCATCGACCTAAAAAATGCCTAGCCTGTTAGAGCATCTCCAATGGGACACCTCAGCTGGTTATAAGAAATCCATCTCAGTTTTTTTGCTTATGTGGAGGAGAGAAGAAAATGAGAGAGATAGAGGCTGCCTCTTAGCTAAGAGCCAGGCTATAGCGGATTACAAAGTGGATTCACACTATTAGGCCATCTCCAATGGTAGAGCCAACTACTAGGTATAAGAGCATGTACAATGGTCCACGTCAGCTATCTGTAAGCAGTCTCTAAGGGTTGTAATGTAGGACATGTGATGATATGGAGATGAGAGAGTATACATAGATATTTGAGGCGTCTCCAATGCAATAGTCGACTCTACACGAGAATTAAGAAACTGTCTATAAAAACGTGCAACCATCTCTACCATTGTATATGTTGTCTCTAGCGTTGTCTCTAAATGACATGACAATAGTTAGAGACGACTGCTGTCTCAACCATTGTACAAGCTCTAAGGAAGCTCCATGTCACTTATAGATAGCTTAAAGATAAGCTCTCCAATGGATTGGCTATAACATACTCTACAACAATAAATATGGGTTCACATGTAATTGTCTTTTATTTGTCTTGGAAAACACTATAGACTAGCTCTTAGTTAAGAGCTAGCTCCTGTCTCTCTCCTCTCATTCTCTCCTCCACATAAGTAAAAAGATGAGGTGGACTTCTTATAACCAGTTGACTTGGCACTATTGGAGATGGCCTTATATGTAGGTCCAAATTAATGTTAGAGACAATATTATAGCTAGCACTATTGGAGAGGTTGGCTATTTGCTATCTATAGATAATATGGCACTTTCTTATAGTCAACACCATTGAAGATGCTCTTATGAACCTCGTAGGAAGTATCATAGATGTATAGTTGCGCGAACTCAGGACGGCGGGCAGGCAGCGACAGAAAGAAGTCAATACATATGGTGGTGGACAACTCTGTTTATGCAAAACATACATGCCCCAACTTAGAGGTGGCCAACGGGTCGAACCGGGCGGGGGTCTGGGCCCAGGTTCGGTTTGCACAGTGAACCGAACCGAACCGTGCCGGCCCGGTTTTATATGGGCTAGTTTATTTTAATTAAAAATATATAAATAAATTAAGAAAAACCACTATATTTCACACATATGCACTATAAATTGAATACATTACAAATTATAAAAAATATATATATATATATAAATGAATATATTTAATTAAATAAATGTGCTACAGTAGCGAACCGAACCGGGCCGAGGCCTCGGCCAGTTTGGTTCGATTCTCGAACAGTCGGCCGGTTCGGTGAGCAGATCTTGAGCCGGCCAGTTCGGCCCAGTTGCATCGGCCATTTGGCCAGCTCTACCCCAACTCTAGTATTGAGACTTGATCCACATGTACTCCCATGGAGGCAATGGCAAAGATAGAATTATACTGACTTACGAAAGCCGTGAAAATCGTGGAATCATGGCCACCATCAAACCTCATTAAATTTATCAATGACGGTCGAAAAGGCCTATGCAGATGAACATACACACTTTCTGGACGATAACAAAGGTTGTATGCAGTCCAGCCATAGGAGGGAGAGCACTATCGCGACCAACCTTTTTCTGAAACTAAAACAGAACAGAGCAACATTGGCACTCATTGGTAGGAGCCTCATAGTAGGATCTGGAAGGAAACGATTCTGCAATAAATTATTGAACTGGACATTACAACAAAGGCTGAAGGAAAACAACAGAAAACAAACATGGACACCGTAAGAACATAATTTTAGAAATTTAATGTGCTTCTTAGTCATACGAAGCATGCTGGGGGAAAACATGGCAGAGGCTGGACGGAGCAATGGGATTAACAGAGGCATGGATGACCGAACCGACCAAAAACATACCAGCAACAAAATGATCAACAACATGGGCTCCGTTCCTTTTTGCAAACCGCCGGCGGCTGGCGGCCGGCGGTTTGCTATAGTAAAAAATTTATATTATTTTTTTTTGAATTATTTTTAAAAAAATTCAAAGACTTATAAATTTGCTACAGTAAAACCACCGACCGTCAGAAACCACTAAAAGAAACAAACCCATGGTTGCAGGAAAAAGAGATGTGGCAGCACGGACGACAACACTGGTACGCAGTGTTCTTTTCCGAGAGCGATCAGCGGCAGCACGTACACGCGTGGCAGTGATAAGACGGTTTTTTTGGTCGAACCCAGCTAGCCACAGTAGGCACATACGCGGAAGACGTAGCCACCTGTTGGCCTTCCTTTGACCATTAGTCGTTCAGAAGAATAAGAGCATTCGGTAGGAACGGCAATCGGGTCCGGTACCTCCGAGTACGTCTGTCTCGTACCCGAACCCAAAACCCAAAATCTTAATCCGAATCCAAACCCGAATTCTTTCACGGGTATATATCCACACCCATACCCGAACCCGAATTAAATAGGCAACATATTAAGCAACATTGCAACAAGTGCACAGCAGATTAGTCCTCCAACAATTAACGTAATACATAAACAAATTTGAAATATATCACATAGTCTTTCAACACATAATACATAGGAAAAAAATCTGAAATACATCACATAGCACTGAAGATTTTATCTAATTTTATTAATTATTCGGGTATCCATGGGCACCCATAGGTGCAAAAATAAACCCAAACCCGGACCTGGACCCGAACCCGAACCCGATTCCTGAAACCCATGGGTCTAAAATGAAACCCAGACCCGAACCCATCGGGTCGGGTACCCGTGGGTACCCGAACCCATGGGTAATTTTGCCATCCTTAGCATTCAGCAACTGGCTGACTGGAGGAAGCTGCAAAACCAGGATGACAAAAATGAAGCACACAAAGGAGCACATTAACAAAGCACATGTACAAATTATATCAACCTTCTCCACTAACATGCGTAGGGAACAACGGCCCATCAACACGGCCGCTGACCGAACCCACCCGACAGGCCACAGGCAGACCAAATGAACGCGACAAATTGAAATTGTCGCACATAGGAAAAACAGGGAGAGGAAATCGATGCAACAAACTGAAATAGGAAAAGAAAACACTGATAAAATTATAATCGTAGAGGGTGCCAGGGAGGCCTCCGTATGACGTACTGCGTTTGTTGGTGTTGAGCAACCACGCTACCGGGTGTAGTCCGAGGTTGCTGATTCGTATGCGCGACGTAGAACGATGGCGAGAACAACGGATACACAAAATAGATCAACACAGATGTAGGGAGAGAACGGATTCTTTATTACTTTCAGGTGTGTACAATGGATGGATCCCTCTCCTATTTATAGTGCTGGTTCATAGAGTTCGGCAGGTCCACGGATAGACCTATCCGGATACGGCTTGGAGAGTCCGTAATCGAATAGGTTTCCTAATACTCCCCCTTGGACCTTGCCGCGTAATGCATATGTCTCATCAAAACTCCATAAAAACCCAGTGGGAAAAATTCTTGAAGAAATAGTACATAGCATACGCTTCGCTGTGCACATGGATATGCCTCGTTAAAAACCTTATGTGAGAAACTTCTTTGAAAACTCACTTAAGGAAAAAAGAGTACAAATCCACCCAACATTGCTTCATTACTTCAATGTAATAGTTGGGTACTTGAACTTCTGATTCAAAATTTAATTCAAAATATGTGAAGTTTCTCCCCCTGAATTCTGCACTTCTCTAAGTCTCATCATTCCTATGCCTTTAATGCATATTTCAAAGGTAGATGCAGGTAAGGACTTAGTGAATAAATCTGAGATTCTCGCATACGACTTAGTGTCTTTGAATATTGATTTCATTCATCTTATGCATCTCATGTGCATAAAAATACTTGGGGTTTATATGCTTAGTGAGGTTGCTCTTCACATACCCAGTCTGTACTTGTGCGACACATGCTGCATTATCTTCATAAATGATGGTGGGGGTTTGTTCTATTTGCAATCCACATGACTGGAGAATGTGGAATGTCATTCTTCGAAGCCATGCATATTCACGTGCTGCCTCATACAATGCAATGATTTCTGAATGGTTAGTCGATGTTGACACAAGTGTCTACTTTGACGACTTCCATGATACTGCGGTTCCTCCACACAGGAAGACATATCCTATCTGGGACTTACCAGTGTGCGGATCTGAAAGATAACCCGCATCTGCATATCCGACCAAAGTCATATCTTGGTTCCTTCTATAAAATAATCCAAGATCGACTGTTCCCCGTAGGTAGCGAAAGATGTCCTTTATCCCTTTCCAATGCCTTTTCGTTGGCTCTGCACTATACCTTGCTAATAGGTTTACGGCGAATGCAATGTCGGTAGTGTCTTGTTTGCTAGGTACATGAGCGCTCTATGGCACTAAGTATGAGAATTCGATCTCGGGACTTCCTCCCCTCTTCTCTAGGTCGATATGGGTCTTGGTGCGCTTGTAATGACCTTCCGACCATCGGGGTTCTTGATGCGTCGCCTTCTCAAAACTAAACCTCTCCAACACCTTTTGGGTGTAGGCGACAGTGTCTGAGTATTCCATCGGCATATGCTCAAGTGAAGGCCTAAGCAAAATTTGGTTTTACCCAAATCTTTCATTTCAAATTCAGATTTCAAATATGAGCTTGCTTCTTCAATTTCATCATCAGTGCCAATGATGTTCAAATCATCCACGTAAACCGAAATTATACAAAAACCATCTTGTGATCGTTGTATAAAAACGCATGGACAGTCTTCATTATTCGTATAGCCTTTCTTGCTCAAGAACTCGCTCAAGCGATTATACCATATTCTTCCTGACTGCTTTAATCCATATTAGGATTTCTGCAATTTTACACAATATAATTCTTTCTTCTCTTTATTCGGGGTTGGCATGCCGTCAGGTACTTTCATGTACAATTCAGAGTCCAGGTTACCGTAAAGATAAGCTGTGACCACATCCATCAATTTCATTTTTAAGTTCATATTCACTGCCATTGAGATGAGATATCTAAAGGTTATACCACCCATGACCGGGGAATAGGTTTCTTCATAATCAACGTCTGGGCGCTGAGTGAAACCTTGAGCTACCAGCCTTGCTTTGTACCGTACCACTTCATTATTTTCATTTCTCTTCCGAAGAAAAACCCATTTATAGCCCACAGGACGTATATGGGAGGGTGTACGACACACAGGTCCAAACACTTCTCTTTGGTTCAATGAGATTAGTTCTGCGGTGATTGCCTTCTTCCATTCCGCCTAACTGGCCTGGTGCTTACACTCGAAAAGAGATGCCGACTCGGATCGGGATCTATTAAACAGCAATCATTTTAGCAAAGTATATGTCGACATTGGTCATTGCTCTATTCATCATTTCCTGATTCTACAAAGTTTATGGCCATTTCGTCATGGGGTGCTTCATGCATTTCTACTTGCTCTTCACCGCTATTTCCCATCACGAGCAAGTTCCTTTAGCTTATTGTTGCCGATGTGCGCTTACGTATTTCTATCGGCTTCTTCTTCTATTACCCAGTATATTCAAATGGGAGCGCCTCGCTAGCGTGTTGCTTCTCACCGAGTTGCGGTCTCAACTGGCTCCCCTTCTTTTCTTTTCGGCGCTTTTGTGATTGGTTGTGGTAAGCTCTCTTATCCACTTTTCTCCAGGCGTCCCCGGATACTTGGGATTCGAGTAACCAGATTTCCTGTCCTTTTCTCTGAGGCCTCGGAACAGGATGAGGATACCTTCTATGGTATTTCAAACCCTCTCTAGTGCATTACTAGGAGTAATGCGACTTGATCACACCTTCAAATCACAAAAGTGATCGGGCAGTTCATTTTCTAATTTCTGTAAATCGAGGATTTTCTGGACCTCTTCGTTTGCTTCTCTAGTACGGGATCATGTGCGGAATGCCGGTGGCTTGCCGATGATTTTACTGGCATTCTTCATTAAGGGTTCTTTATCTCCCCCTAATGACGGGAAATTATCCTCGTCAAAGATGCAATTAGCGAAACGGGCGGTATGCAAATTACCGGTCGAGGGTTCTAAATACTTGATTATGGACACTGTCTCATAACCAACGTATATCCCCGGCCTCCGGAGAGGGCCCATAGTTGTTCGCTGTGGTGGTGGTATCGGTACATACACCATGCATCCAAATTTTCTTAAATGGGAAATTTTCGGTGTGATCCCCTGAACTAGTTGCATTGGTGAATGGATGTTGTATGCTGACGGTCTATAGTTCAATAATCTTTCCGCTGCGTGCGAGGCGGCGTGGCCCCAACACGTGTTTGGTAAATTACAACCTGCAAGAGCGGCTTTGCTATGAATTTGATCCTTTTAATCGCTTATTCGCTAGTCCATTACGAGTGTGGGCGTGTGGCACTGAGTGCTCTACATTGATTCCCGATGCCATACAGTAATCATCAAATGCCTTCGAAGTAAATTCGCCGGCATTATCCAAACGAATGGACTTCACGTGATGATCCGGGAATGCATTCTTAATTCTTATGATCGGAGAGATCAGCTTTGTGAATGCGTGGTTTCTTGTCGAGAGTAAACTCACGTGTGACCACTTCGAGGAAGCATCAATGAGCACCATGAAGTAACTAAAAAGACCTGATAGGGGTTGAATGGGGCCACAAATATCCCCTTGGATGCGTTCAAGGAACGCGGGGATTTCATCTTGCACCTTCATGGTCGAGAGCCTAGTGATCATTTTCCCAGTGGTGCATGCCTGACATATGAAGTCTTCTTGATTAGGGAAATTCTTTACACTAATTCCATGGCCCTGAGAGTTGGTAATTACATTTCTCATCATCCGTAAGCCTGGATGACCAAGTCTACTATGCCAAAGAGAGAAGAGTTCAGCACTCCTAAAAGAAGTTTTAAGAGAAGTGTATTTGTCAGGTGCTTTAATTCTTGTGTGGTATAGCCCAGTTTTAAATGAAGAAAATTTTTCTAAAATTATTTTTTCACATCCATCGTGCTTCACAATGCACAGGAATTCTTTGCCATTTTCTTCAGTGGTCTCAACGTGGAAACCGTTGGCACGGATGTCTTTAAAGCTTAAGAGAGACCTAGTGGATTCGGGGTACAACAAAGCTTCATTAATTTTCAGTGGAGTACCCATAGGCAGTATGATTGTGGCTTGACCAGAGCCTACTATGCATGAACCACTTCCTGCAATTGTGGTTATACTGCCGGTTTTCTTCTTAATAGTTTCAAAATATTTAGTCTTTGTTAAAATGCTATTCTGCTATCAACAATGCATATCTCCTTCATATGGGCGCTTCATAAATTCATATAATTTCAATTAGGCTATCATTCATATTGCAAGCATTCACACAAATATACTGGGAATAAAATGCATAATTGATCATGAGAATTAAAGGTTTGCTCCTCCTGGAGCTCACAATTCTTCATTCATGATGAGATCACAAATGTCTGCTAATGCAACCACACTAAAAGGCTGACTAGTGCTGCTATGTATGCACTAAATAAATTCTGTAAAATAGACTTCTACAGTGTCAACAATTTCTTTTTCTATGATGGCATCATCTTCTTTAGTAGCTTCTGCATATCTCAGGTTTGTCCGGTCCTACTGTGCTTATGGCAGGATAGTGTGTTTGAGCTTTTCGAACCGCTTCTTAAGTGCGTCCCAAAGAACAATAGCACTTTCCATTGCCATGTATTCATTCTTTAAAGTATTGGACAGGTATGCTTAAAGAAATGCAGTGCTTGATTATTCCGTCCTCAGGTATTGCCCCTTGCTACAATGCCAATGGCGGTGCGGGGAGCTTCATGTGCGTAGCCGGAATTCATCAAATTCATGACTCACGATGCCAAACATTTTGCATAATTCAAATTCGTTCCATAAGATACTGTGGGTATCATAGTGTGTGTTGCGTGACATGGATCTATTCATAAATTTTCGGAATTTCCAGTATAAACATGCTAAAATAATTATTACAAGAATTATAATAGCAATTTCATGGAATAATTATATGCCAGAATATATACATTCAGTAAATTCTTAATTTTCGGGCTTTCTATGCAAAAGTTCTTAATTTTGATGAATTTTCACGTAATTCCCAAAAGGTTTTAGGGCTTTTCTATGAAATTCAAACCCAATTTCTATGATAGCAATGTTGATTCATGACTACTATATGTAATCTGCATATATTCTTATAATTCTTCAATAAAATTCATGGTTTTCTACTATTCAACATGCTATTTTCAATTCATAGATTAAATGTAATGAACGAACACCACAAATAATCGAAATTCACATTCATAATTCATATGCATAAATTCTATTCATAAACAGCATAAACCGATAATTATAACACTAAAAATAAAATTTTATGCTTAATATGCTTTTCTATGATTTCTGCGATTTTAGGGACATCTATGAAAATTTTAGTGTCTCTAGGACTTCTATAAAATTTTCTTGTCTCCAAGAATTCTTTTGCATAGTTTCTTAAATTTGAAGGGCTTCTTTGCAAAATTTCCACCGCACCATCCTTTTCTTTTCTTTTTCTCGCCTGTTCTAGCCCACGACCTTTTCACGACCCGCTTTCCTTTCCCTTGGCCTACTCGTGACCCACCATCGGCCTACCGTCTCCTTCTTTTCAATTTTCCCACGGTTTACCTCTCCTATTCTTTTCTTGGACCGGCCCGAGGCCCACCATGCTTGCTCCTCACCCGCTGATTTCCTTCTCACTTTCCTAGGGGCAGCTAGGGTTTCTAGCTGCCGCAAAGGGTCAGCGGCGGCGTCTCACGACAGCGGTGGTTCACGGTGAGACATGCTCACATGTCACGGCGCCGGGTTCGGTTGGGACGTGGGCTTCGGCGACTGCATGCGAGGAGCGTGTGGCAGCGATGCCTACGGTCTTTGCACGGCGTCTTGCGCGACACGCGGGGCGGACAGATACGTCGGCCGGCGCATGCTAGCGAGGGTAACGCGTCTCCGTGCCACACGTGCTAGTGGCGAGGTACGACGGTGGCTCGGCCGGCCGTGACACGCCAGCCAAGCGTCTTGCGAGAATAGGACGGCCGAGAGCGGCGCTTCGAGGTCGGGTCCGGACGAGCAACGCGGCGATCAAGGCGCATTGGGGGCTAGCTGACGCGGCGCGTGAGTGCACGGATGGCGCGGGGCACGGGCTACGGGCGTGCAAGCGCGGCCGCGGCGTGGCGTCGTGTGACGCGCAAGATGAGGCAAAGACGGCCAAGACGACACGACTTGCGCGGACACGCCGGCCAGGTTTCGTTCGTTCATCATCGGCCAGGCCAATAGTTAGATTCAAAAGATTCGATGCAAAAATTCCTTCTATTCTTTACACAGATTCAATCTACTATTTCATAAATTCAATTTCAATTTGTACCTTCAATCTACGTGATCAACTTTCTGGGATTCCGTGATCGTCACAGAGACGGCGATCCGTAGGGCTGTTTTCGGCTATCCGAGTGGAAGCCGTGCGTGAGGCGGCTCGATGCGATCGTTAAATCGCCTTCTTCTCTCGCGGATCGTCCTTCAGAGCATTCGTGGCGATAACGTGTTGAGCAACCACGCTACGGGTGTAGTCCGAGGTTGTTGATTCGTATGCGCGACGTAGAACGATGGCGAGAACAACGGATGCACAAAATAGATCAACACAGATGTAGGGAGAGAACGGATTCTTTATTGCTTTCAGGTGTGTACAATGGATGGATCCCTCTCCTATTTATAGTGCTGGTTCATAGAGTTCGGCAGGTCCACGGATAGACCTATCCGGATACGGCTTGGAGAGTCCGTAATCGAATAGGTTTCCTAATAGTTGGCACTAGAAGAAAGCAACGATTGTGGCTCTTTGTTTTCGACGATTTAGAGCAGATTGCTGGTTAGTAGGGAAAACTGTGACAGAAAACGGGAAGGCTACGAAAACAAAGGGAATATGTGAGGGAAAAAGGCAAGTAAACTACGGAGAAGAGAAGAAGGAAGAAGCGGCACACAAACTGGGCATGGCAGCATCGGCGACATGAGCCAACCGGCGTGGACGACCACGACAGACGGGGCGGTCTCCACGCCGAACGGGGCGAGGCGGCGTAGTAGACATTACCGAGAGGACCAAGGCCAGCCATTAAATCGGAGCATGAAGAGCTAAAGCGGAAGCAACAGGCGATGGGTGGATGAAGAAGATGACGACAACATGGAGGGTTGCGAGCATCAGATTCATCCGGGAGGAGCGGCGTACTAAATAGGAAGGCGAAGGGAAACATTCGCAAATAGCGAATGAGTGATGGACGCAATGAAGGCTTCTAGGGCTGAAGTGCTAAAAGCGAGTTGCTAACAAGAATCAAACGAATGGAAGAAGTCATCCCGTAAGTACAAATCCGACCTGGACAGAAACAAATTACATACAAACAAAAGATGCGACTGCATAAACACATGGGAAGTGGCAGATGCCAACTGGGCCGGTCTCTGGCCGAAGTGTGGACTGGGCCGAGCTGGAGCGCACGATCGCAGCAGCAATTAGCGGTGGAAGCAAGGTTACATGGGAAGTGCGGCTGCAAGACACACAATTAGTGGTCGAAGGAACAGCGCGTGTCAGCTGAAACCAGGGTTTACAAAACCGTTCGGCGTCCCGAAACCGCCCTCCCGGCGGGTCGGTTTTTCGCCAAAAACCGCCCAAAACCGGCAAAAACCGTGCAAATTCAAAATCAAACGGGGAAATTGGGCTGGGCGGTTTCCGGCGGTTTTTAGCCGAGAAATCGCCGGGAAAAAATGGAAAATCGTGGAAAATGGAAAAAAAAAAGAAGGAAAATAGGTCTGAAAAAATTTAAAACAATTGGGAAAAATTATAGATGGGTGAGATATATGTGTTTGTAATTTGTTTAATTATGGAAAAATTTTGGAACAACCGTTGATAAATATATGACATATTGAACATGTGTATATGTAGTCAATAATTTGAACAATGTAGTTTCCAACAACAAATGTCAATACGAAGTCAATTTAAACATATGAGTTTGAACATATCAATATGAAGTCATAATGTAATATGGATGGTAGTTTTCAATAAAAATTTTGGCATGACCTATGCTAATTATTTGAGAGTTGGAACATTTCAATATTAAGTCAAATGCATACAAACATATATTGCATTGCATAAGGTCAAGGTCCATACATGTATTGCATTACAGGCCATCCACTCTCTCAATATATATATAGGACCAAATTAATTCATACCAAAATATGGAGATGAACCCAATCACGGTGAATAATTTTGGAGAGCTATACTACTCATTCCAAATTTCATAGCATTCCTAGAATTTGTGAAGTGAGAATGGTTAGTATAGTACAAAAATTATGAGACAAAACAAATTTAAATACATCACTGTTGAAATCCTCGGTCTTGCGCATGAATTAGTCCTCTTGTTCTGCCAACTGCACTTTATATCCATGTCAGGACAAGCCGGTCCACGCGCTCGATCGACTCCATTGATTCAAATGGTAGGTATATAATTCCCCTTCTACCCACTCATACACATATCGAGCACGGGGCTGTGGTGGTGCAATTGGCATGTTTGCATAGGAGGGGTAGCCGTAAGACTCAAATGTCGACGTGCTTGAGCTATGCTGACGAGGGTCCACTGAAATGGAATGCCTTCTATGAGTACCTTCACTGTCGTGTCTCCTCTGCGATGTAGGCATCCCATGATCTTGGTCTGTGTGGCCCATCGAACCGGCTCTCCCTCAAAGCATACGGAGACGGAGGTCGCTTTCAGTGTGTGCCCCAGTCTGTCCTCCCTGTCCTCCACCATCGTCATCTCCGCCGCTCTCTGCGGAAGAGCTGTCGTTGGACTCTTGGTATGGTGGACTCCTGCCAGAGCCAGAATCATCTGTGCTTTCATCGCTATCAGCCTTTCCCTTCCCCTTGACCTTGGGCTTTTTTGTGACCTTTGTAGCTAGTTGTTTTCTTTGTTTTCTTTTTCCAATATGTGTATCTCCCACTGTCTTCGAAGCCCAATCTGCAATTTCTGCAGCCTTGCCCTTTTCTTTCAATTGTGCAGTATCTACTGAATGTGTGACAAGTGTGGAGGGGATTGGACTGTCCGTGTCGCTATCATCTTCGTCAAGCACCGGCGGGGCGTTAGACGTACCATGCTCTATCCACTTTCTGATGGGGTTGTCATGGTCAGTCAAAGTAAGGTGGACAAAGCGGTCAATTGGATCCTCTTCAGGTTGTGTCCACCACGGTCATTGTTGTGCCGCCTAAGCCTAAGATTGTAGTTCACATAGACTAGCTTATGAAGCTTCTTATATGACACCTATTCTCGACCTTTGTATGGACGAAGGCAAATGTGCTCAGTTCCTTTCACACCCACTTGATGAGCACACTTGAGAGGTCACTCGTCTAGCAATCTTGGTGAGTGTAGGTGTTTGGTCTTTAACATTCCCCACCAAATGAGCTACAAGTAATGTGAAGCACTCAATTAAATGGTTGACATATCTACTTAAATGGTGGCCAGTAGTATATAGAACTTACATGGATTTGTCCTCTCATCTCGTGCCATGCGCACAGCCAACGCGGAGGAGAAGGACCAGATTTATTAGAGAAGGCCGCGGCTTCGAAGAGCGCCGAAGCCGCGGTTTCAGTGTCGCACATCTTCTCGAGTGCATCGCGTAGGTCGCCCATCATGTTCGGGGCAGTCCCATACGTGTATGACACCGAGGGTCAAGTAGGCGACTACACGAAGAAAAGAAGAGTTAGTTAACATGTATGGACAAGACGGATTATTCAATTGAAAAGATGAGAAATGTACCGCAGAGACGAGGTGTCATTTATTATGTCCGCCATCCTGGGTCTATCACTCCCATCATCTTGTCGAACCGACCGGTGTCATTTGTAAACAAGCTAGCATACTCTGCAAGATATTTTGGTACCTCATTAAGACCTCGCAAAGAGTAGGGAGCTTGTCCTGGTCGGCGAATCGAAGAAGTCAGATGCCTCCACTTCCTTACAAACATAAGCCATATTATTCCACCAATCGAGAGCCGCAATACATTGGTGAGCATATTGACCCTCTTCTGTCCTAATGAAGGAACTCCCTGAAAACATAGAAGATGTCATCCATCATATGAGTGCCCACAAGCTATAATCATGTATGGATTGAAATAATGAAAACACTCGAACCTAAAAACTCAGGAGACGCCATCCACTGCATGAACTTCTCCTTTCTTCTCAGAAAGCTGTTTAGGAACATATAGTTTGTTCCAAATCGTGTAGCATTCCACTTCACTAGCTCCCCACCGATGGTATTTTTCATCATTGCATGCAACTTGTTTGAGTTGTACAGCCATCTCGATATCTTTCTTGCACTCCGGATGACCTCCACATGATCCGGCCATGATCCAACCTCTTTCAGCATAAGGTTGATCGTGTGCGCCACGCAAAGCTGCCAAGCAATGTGTTTATGCTCCCTCACCAGCAGCTGACAAGCCTTCTTGTAGTTGCTCCCATTGTCCGTGACAACTTGTACCACGTTATCCGGACCAACGACGTTGACTACTTCTATAATCTCCTGAAATTCAAGTCATGTGTAGAGAATATTACAAATTGTGTACTTAAAAATATTGTGAAACCGTAATATGCAAATATGTTACCTTCAACAAGTACTTCGCACTCTGCGTGTTCCCTGTGGCATCTACGGACTTGTGGAAAAAAATCCTACCATTACAACATAGCATAAAATTAATTATGCCCATCCCTGTTGGACCCGTCCATGAATCACATATAATAGTCACCCCATAGTCCAACCACTCCCGTCGCCATTTCTCCAAATCTTTCTTGATCTCCCTCTCATTCTCGTCTAGGTACTTGCCATCAATTTCCCTCCCAGTGGGAGGGGTCACACCTTCACCTGCACAAATTTGATGTCTAAGTATCCATAGTTCACACACAAGTACAAATTAAATTAATGCCATAACCATACCTAACTTCTGTGTTTCCTTGATGGCAGCCACAAAGTAAGGGTCATCAGCCCTCCTCCCAGGGATCCCGGACACGTGGTAAAACTTGGACCACACTCCCCCTAACATTTTCCTGGCCGCTTTTCCTGCTTTAGACCAAGGCCCCCTATCAATCCTCGTCTGGACCGGAGCGGACGCTTGAGACAGATGGTAATCGAGCTCGACCACGAACCTCATTGAACTGGACCTACCCCCAACCCGAGGACCCTGCTTGCTGTCTGCGTGCCTCCACCGCCACCTCCGTGCTCGTACCTCTGCCACGGCTGCGTCTGAAATCCGCCTCCATGGTTGATTGCGCAGCTTGCACCTGCGGATCTGTTCCTCCTCATCTAGCCTGCAGTGTATGCGCCACGCCAGATCCCCATGGCTCGCCGCCATGTCCTCCCGTCTAAATCTGCGCTTGGACCTCTCTCTTTCGGTCCTTGATCCCGCCCAATTCACGCTGAAATATCTTGTCAGACATTAGGGGAACGAGTTGCGACTAGCAACATCCTTCCCCGCCTGCCAGATGGTGCTTCAACCTTGATGCTCCACCCCTTTCTTTGTTTTTTCGACGAGAATTACATATGAATCCTTTCCCATCCGGAGTCCCGTGGTTCCAGACCTCGTCAATCGCCTGTCCGACATCACGCATAAAATCTCGAAAACAACCACAACCACAACCACACGTAATCAAGCACTTTATTGATCTAAATTAATGAATATAAACTACATGTGCATGTTTGAAACCCTATCACTTGTGCACTTCACCCTTAATGCCATATTAGTAATTTCTAACCCACAGTTCGCTCTCACACATCAACTAAAACCCTCTCACTTGTGCACTTCATTAATCTAATTTCATGAATTAAACTACATGTGCAAGCTGAAGCAACTTTGACTCCACATCAATTCAACCTATAATACCTTCCTCCACTGAAGCAACTTTGAAGCTTTATATACAACAAAGCTATGTATGTAGGTTTATTGGGACATCTGGTCAGAACATAGATGTATATACAAGAAACCTATGTATGTATGTATGTATGTAGCTTTATATACAAGAGAGGCAAACTAAAAATCATGGAAAGAACATTGAGATGGCATCATCTTGCTCCAACCGCTCCAAACAGCCTAGGTGACATATTAGTATTGAGACAAAATTTTCCAAACACACAGATCTAGAGAGAGAGAGAGAGAGAGTGAGGTTTCTCGCGGAAGTGGCCGCGAGCTTCTGGCAAGTGGCGGCCTGGTTTTCTTCTTCTGGCATGGCAAGCAAGACGGGCAAGGCTCCCATGGGGAGCTGCGGGTCGGGACAGGCGTGGAGAGGCAAGAAGATTATGTGGTCACGGGCCTAGCATTCTTCTTGGCAAAGACTAAAGGTATATACTCACGGGTCTCAGACATGCAATAATGCATGTCAATCAACTTCACTGTCCTAAACACAATTAGGGTCTTAATTTAAAATTTTGCTTCATACAAACCCTTCTAAAACCATCTAGTTTTTTATAAGATTTTTCTTAATTTTTTTAAAAAATCAAATTCAAACTCAAATTTTTGAATTTGCCCGGGCAAAAACCGGCGGTTTCTCAAACCGCCGGCCAGCGGTTCGGCGAGAAACCGCTGTTTTTTGCGGTTTTTCGTCGGCTTTGTAAACCCTGGTTGAAACTGGGAGGCGCCGTGTAGCGTATCGGAGCATAGGGGCAAAGCAAAAGGACGATGCAAATAATTAAAATAATATGGATACAACAACCGATCACCTTTGCCACGGGTTTTGTAGTATTGGTGATGATCAGTATAGTTGTCTGGCACAAAAGAAGCTAAGACGTATAGGGATGCCGATGTCTCTAAGGTAGTGTTTCTTTTAGCGTTTGCGTTTGCGTTTGCTTATAAGCTGAAAATTTGTTATTTTTGTACAAGTCAAACGCTTTGACGTTTGGTAGCCAATTTTTGTAGGTCATACTATTTCTTCTCAAAGCTCTCAAAACTATTTTTTCTATAATTTTTTGATCCCTCGGATGTCCTTATCGAGGAGTTACAAATTTCCAGCTTAAACGTAACCGCAACCGCTGAAAGAAACACTACCTAATTTTCTCACATGTCTCTGATTGCTAGTCACCATCCCGATGCATTGGATTGTACAAGGATGTATACTTCCTAAAATTGAGAAAATTGATGTTTGTCCTAAATACTGCACTTTTAGGATTTACCCTACTACGTTTGACTGACAAATCAGGGCCGTTCCTGGGTGGGCGAAAGGGGCGACCGCCCAGGACCCCCGAGAAACAGGGGCCTCTTTCCTCGTCTAGCCTAGGTACTAGTAGGCAGCGCTGCGTACTATCCTCTCTCCTGACTGCTGAGTCCCAACTCCCAACCTGACTCCCATTCCTCAAAGCTCAACACCTCTCCTCCTTAGCTCCTCTCCTCTTTTCTTCTCTTCTCTGAATCTGATCCGAAATTAGTGCTAATTTCTTTCCCAAGGCCACCGTGATTAATGGAAAACGGTTGATTTCCTCGACTACTTCTCGGTCTCCCCAATCTCAATGTTCCCACTCCTATTCCCTAATCGCACAGCCTGCAGTAGCCCTCCGACCTCTCCCTTGGCGGTGCGTGCACGGCCCGTGCACAGAAGTTTGGTGACGGGCAACGGCAAGGCGACACCGCAAGCCTACATGGCGATAGTGAGTCCCAGGTGTGCCACGGCGCGTCGAGCCATTGAGTCACCGACGACCTCACCTGACCTAGGCCGGTGTCCGGTTGATTTGTTCCTTAATCCTTGCTATCCATATTGTGATATTCATCTGAATGTTCTAATTCCTAATTCCTGTTCATCTAATTTGGTACTTTGGTTGAGTTGTTATTATGTACCTATCATTCACTCATTCTACAAGTAAAATTTCTCATCCATAGTGTGGAAAACATGGGCCCGGGTATCCGGAGATATACTATTGGACGTACCACCTCCTTGGGCTGACTCAATTGGACCTTCCAGAAGATGGGTTTAGAGGCTGGCGCGGCCCGACATAATATACAAGGAAACGAACTTGTCTCCTATTCGAATACATAGATATAGGCGTAACCAAATCGGTTATATCTGTATCTTCCATACGCGGATTAGGGATTCTATCTGTAACCCGGCCCCTTACACTATATAAAAGGGGTCCGGGGCCCCTAGTTCAACATTCAATCCCACATCCAACAATCATCATCAGCATCCACCATAATACAATTAACGAGCACAAGAAGGGGCATTACCTGCCTGCAGGGTCCGAACTCAGATAAATTCGGCTCCCTGTGCTACCATCGTAGTTGTGATCTCTCGCATTGCCCCATAAAATACATTGCTGACACAAAATCGTCGACGCATAGCTCTATGTTTATTTTTAGATGTATTGAACATATCACATCTTGATTAAAAAACATCATTATATTATGTGCTTTTTTGGAATTATAGGGTCCCACTTATCTCTCGTCCTAAGGCCCCCAAATTGTTAGGAGCGGCCGTATGACAAATGAGTCTAGCTCCCACATGTTAGTGGCACAAGAAAGTCAAATCTTAAAAGTGCAATTTTTGAGTGGCCAAATCATAGAATCTCTCTCTAAAATTTCATCGCACAAAAATAAGGAAGTAGAAAAACCAAAAGTCCAATAAAAGTTAAGGCTTCCCAAAATACCAAAGCACTGGAAAAAATAGATATTTCCTGGGATTTTATTTGACTTTAAAAAATAGAGGTGACATACGTCACCACCGCTAGACACTTTTAACGGTAGAGATAATTTTGAATTGCCTTATAGAATAACTTCTTTATAGTCACTAAAATTGTTTGTGTTATAGAACGAATCCTATCAAAATTAGAACAGGTTAGTTTAGAAGGTCCTCGACATAATTTTTCTTATTGAATTCATGAAAGAATTGAAGTATTTCTCATAACGAATTCTTAAATCCCGTTTCTTCTTGAACGAGCTTTGACTATTTCATCCAAGCTCTTTTCTGAAATTTATACAAAGGCCCTCCAAATTTTACCGGGAGAACCCAAAGAATAGTCGTTATTACTCCACCCTGACCGGTCGTCCTTTTCTCTTACCCCCACGTCCTCGATGGTCACTGTTCCTCCCGAACGCCCCGAACAACCACTGCAGATCCGAGCTCCCCTCCGCCCGGGCCACGACGACCACCGCGGGCGGCGCGCTGACCCGAGCGTTTCGTCCGGTAGCCTCGTCGCGGCCGCGGGTGGGCGGCCATGGAGGACTACCCGGAGGAGCTGCGGACGCCGCCGCTGTCGCTCGTGTCCATAGTGGGGTGCCCGGAGCTGCACCCCTCGATCTCGGCGGCGCTCAGCTCCCAACAGCCGCCCATGAACACGCTCGCCCTCCCGGACTTCGCCAAGGCCTCCATCCTCGCCCGCAGTGCCAAGACCCGGGACCCGCTCGCGCCGCCCCAGCCCCCCGCTGGCATCCTCAAGAAGGATTGGCTCCTCAAGCACCGAACCCGAGTGCCCGCCGCCGTCGCCGCCCTGTTCCGAGCCGATCAGGTCTCTGGCGATCCCTCTCAGTGGCTGCAGGCGTGCTCTGACCTTGAGAATCTCAAGTACGTCTCCTAATCCCCTTCATCTTTTGCAATATTGATCCCAAATTGACATGTGCAGTATTAGAATTCTAATTATCAGTGCTCTAGTGCAAATGGGCCATATTTTCATCTCTAGGGAAGTAAGGAACTCTGGGAAGGATATCACAGTATAGTAGCAGCTAGCATAGAATAAATTGAATTCACAAATGCTAAACCATCTTCATTTTATTTGTGCAGGTCTGTAATTCAGGGGAGAAACACTAAATTAGTGGTGATCCTGGTACAGGCTCAATCTGGCGGTAAGTATGCTCTCGAGAAATTGTAGTAATCTCAAGTTCTATTTTATATCTGGCCATGCCTACGCCTTATAGCATGAAAATTGAGGGCCTGGGCTTTCTCATGAACAGAATCTTGTGCTTGTTTAATGTTTGTCTATTCAAACCTCCAATCAACTTATGTTCAGACCAAGGGCATGCCAGTTATTTGAAAGTTCTAAGCCGATACCCAATGATATCTTGCAGATGAATTGAATGAGGATGTTACAGTTGCAATGAGAAAACGTGCTGAGATTGATTCTAAGCACATGGTTGTGTTGGTCGAGAATGATGAAACAGAGTGGAACAAATCTCTCAGCAAGTCAGTTTCTGAAACTTTTCTTTTTCTGTGATTTGATTTCATTATTCTATTTTGTAAAGCATTTTCCCCATATGTTGTTTTATTGTAATTCCCTTGGAGGTATGTGTGAATGTGACAGTTCACATGATGTCCCATATTGGCAGGTTGAAGAGCGTTTTTGCTGAGTTATGTTCTACATACTACAAGGAAGAAGGACGAAGGATAAAGGCTCGAATTGAGAAGAGGAACTTCTCTTCCGTTGAGCTGAGTATCCGCTACTGCTTCAAGGCAAGAACCTCTCTCTCATCCAATCTAGTGCTGTTAATCATTCTTAATGCCAATGTATATGTTGCAATTAAGAAAATTCTTTGTTTACACCTGCTTGATGATTCAGCAGAACATGTCGATGGCTTTTCCATCTGATTCTTTTTTTGGCTGTATCACTTGACATTTCTGATTCTTACACCAGGTTGCTGTTTATGCGGAGTTTAGACGGGATTGGCCAGAAGCATTAAGGTTCTATGAGGAAGGAATTCGTGTTTTGCGCGAGGTGTGATCATGGCACTATTCTTTAACTTACATTGCCTTCTCAAGACTGCTAATTAAGTAAACCAATAATTGTCGTACTGAAATATCTCAGACTTATAAAAGGGAAGAAATTCTATTCATCCAAACATTATTGTATTTGCCACGCTGCATATGAAGATAAGTTCCTTTGTGCAAGTGGCCAAGTGTTACTTGGGAAGGCTTAATACTAAAAAAGAATGTTACGCAATCATCTCATACCCTAATTTAGGATGCAAGAGAAGTAGTCCCAGCAACACTATCCATGTGTGTTTACAAGTAACATGGTGGAAGCCTTCTTAATTCATACTGTTAGATTAATCTGCTACCTTGCTTAAACAGTTTTTATTGGTTTTAACACCATCCATTGACCATGTGCTCATATTTAGATGATCGGAACTTCAACAAGATTGCCTCCAACCCAACGCCTAGTTGAGGTAAAAGCAGTTGCTGAGCAACTTCACTTTAAGATATCAACGTTGCTACTTCATGGTGGGAAAGTTGTAGAAGCAATCACATGGTTTCGTAAGCATATTAGAAGCTATGAGCGTGTTGTTGGATCACCAGAAGTTGCTTTTCTTCATTGGGAATGGTTTAGCAGGCAGTTCCTTGTCTTTGGCGAGCTCATAGAAACAACATCCACAACTGTTCCAGATACGCTATCTCCTCGGTTTGGTACTGCTGACAATGCATTGACTGAGTGGGAATTTCAGCCAGCTTACTACTACCAGGTTCAACCTAAATCTCTACACAGCACTGCAACAAAGAGACACTCCAGTTATTTTCCTTGATCACACTGGTAATTAATTTGTCGTACCTTCCCTTCTGACAGTTAGCGGCAAGTTACTTGAGAGAGAAGAGGTATGCCTTAGAGTGCTTTTCGTCAAGTGTAAATCTTGCCACTGGAGTTAATGGAACACCTGAGTCAGTAATGCCTTCTGTATATGTTGGCCAGTATGTGCGCTTGTTTGAACAAGGAGATACAATCGCTGTACTTCCGTAAGTTTCTTGATGCTCTTATTCTTAAATGGTAGCAAAATTTTTAATATGATTACTTATAGTTATACCTCACGCTGTAATTGCAGCCTTTCTGATACTGAATACACAAGCTATGCTTTGTCAGAAGCTGAAAGGTTCCAAGATTCTTATGAGATTATTGCATTGTTCAAAAAAGCCTATGAATCTTTTCAGAGCCTAGGTGCTACGAGAATGGCCTCAGCCTGTAGTGGTGGAATGGCTATAGAATATTATGCAGCTGGGGATTTTAGTAATGCAAAGCAACTTTTTGATGTTGTTGCTGGTCTATACCGTCAAGAGGGTTGGACTACTTTGCTTTGGGAAAACCTGGGTTACTTGAGAGAGTGCTCAAGGAAACTTAATTCTCTGAAGGATTTTATCAGTTATTCACTAGAGATGGCTGCATTACCATTATTCTCTCACAGTGGACAGGGATATTCTGAGAATAAAATTAAGGATGGGCCAGCAGGTTCTCCTACCATTTCCAGGAGAGAGGACGTACAGAGGGAAGTTGTTAATATTTTGGAAAGAAAACAGACACCAGAAGTTAGTGATGATGGATTTAATCTTCAGTTGACGGAAGAATCTACTAACCTTGATATTGATCAAATAAGTCCTCCAAGAATTGTGCTTGTTGCATCTGTTGCTTTTCATGATCAATCTGTAAAACCTGGTTCACCTCTACTTGTCAGTGTGTCACTGTTGTCTCATCTTCCTTCTCCAGTTGTGATTGATCAGCTGGAGGTTCAATTCAACCAATCTGACTGTAACTTTGTTATGGTTAGTGCACAGGAAGATTCTTCTTCGGCGAATTCACATGTTCATGACCAAGTTGTTCAGTCTACTTCTCTTACACTGTTCACCAATAAATGGATACGGCTGACACATGAGATTAAATCAGGTACTCTTATATCAGTTATATGTAGTTTTTTCATTAAATGTTCATCCACATGCTATGTAGCATGTTGTGATTGCCAGATTGCAGAAAAACACTGGAAATTCTCCCATTTGTTCAGGAAGAGGGAAAAAAACCATTGTTGGTTGGAGAAAAGGAAAAGGATCTAAGCTGTTTGTTGTACGGTATAGTCCAGTTATATTAGTTGAGATGTGTTCTCTTAACGAGCCCAATTATATTAGTTGAGATGTGTTCTCTTAAAGAGCCCAATTATATTAGTTGAGATGTGTTCTCTTAAAGAGCCCATGCTCCATAGCATGTAATGAGAAACATATAGGTAAAGGGATATTATCTACACAAACTCCTAATAATCATAGTATACATCATACATATGCCTCAGTTGGAAATAAATAACTATGGCAGACATGAAACATTATTCTGAAAAGGAACTGAAAATTGTTTGAGAAAATAACTCCTACTATTAGTCAGGAGGAATTGTCCATGCAATTGTGTTGGCTAGTCTGCTAGCTGTGGCAGAAAAAAGGGCACATTCATTTTCAGAATTAGGTAACATAAAGAGGAGGGTCATTTATTTCTATACTTGAAAGTTGAAACCATAGTTGTAGCTTATCGTATTGATTTATTCCCTTCACATAATTTATGGTTAACTATTTGCTTCTGGATATGCGAATATTTGAGCTTTCTTCTACATTTGTTGATGCTAATATTTTTTTTTATGACAATTCATATCATGGAAATAATATTATGAGTACTTTCTGCAGGGCAGAGTGGAAAGCTGGAATGTTTGTTGGTGAAAGCAACAATAAATAAGCGTCTTGTGGTTTGCTGCCAGGTTGAAAGTCCTGCTTCAATGGAAGACTTTCCATTATGGAAATTTGAGGACCAAGTGGAGACATTGCCTACGAAGGACAATATACTCGCTTTTTCTGGGCAGAAACTGATCCAAATTGAAGAGCCAGATGCTCAAGTTGACCTTGTATTGAATTCTACTGGCCCTGCGTTGGTTGGGGAGTTATTTACTGTCCCAGTGACCATATTGTCAAAAGGGCATGCAATTCATTCTGGTGAGCTGAAAATTAACCTTGTTGATGCCAAAGGTGGTGGTCTGTTGATGAGTCCAAGGGAAGCAGAAGAATCTGAAAGTCATCATGTTGAACTTCTTGGTGTCTCAGATGTGACCATTGATGAAGGTTCCAAGGAAGAAGTTGATAGCATAAGAAAAATTCAATACTCATTTGGGGTGGTATCTGTTCCCGCATTAGGTGCAGGTGATTCCTGGTCGTGCAAATTAGAAATTAAATGGCATCGAGCAAAGTCGGTCATGCTCTATGTTTCACTTGGCTACTCCCTAGACTCAAGTGAAGAAGCAGCATCACACAGGCTTAACGTGCACAGAAGCCTGCAAATCGAAGGGAAGATTCCCATGATAGTCGGTCACCAGTTTTTGAGACCATTTAGGCGAGAACCCCTATTGCTATCTAGGGTCAGATCCTCAAGTGGCGACGATAAAAAGAGTTCCCTTGCTATGAACGAGTCAAATATGCTTATCTTGAGTGCCAGAAACTGCACTGAGGTGCCTTTGCGTTTGCACTCGATGACCATTGAACCTGGTGACGATGGGAAGCAGCTCTGCTCAGTGCAACAGATCAGCGGAATTTCCCATGAATATGCAGTTATTGCACCCAGTGAAGAATACAAAGGAATTTTTTCAGTCAGTCCACAGGTTAGCAATCCAAACTTTTCTTTAGGTGAAATTTGCCTGAACTGGTCAAGAGATTCAAGTCTTGGAGAGAATGAAGATAGCCTTGTTATAATGAAACAAAGGATACCTGAGGTTCATATCGAGGAGCCGCCGCTTGTTGTGAGCATGGAGTCCCCTCCCTATGCTATCCTTGGAATCCCGTTCACTTTCCATGTGAAGATCCACAATTCAACATCCTTACTTCAGGAAATCAAGTACTCTCTTGTTGATTCCCAGAACTTTGTTTTCTCTGGGGCTCACAATCATGCTGCATTCATTCTACCGAAAACCGAGCATATCATGAGCCATAAGCTTGTGCCGCTTGGTTCCGGCTCTCAGCAGTTGCCAAGGATGACGGTGACTTCAGTGAGGTATTCTGCTGCATTGACTCCTCCAGCCACAGCGACTACCGTCTTTGTATATCCGAGCGAGCCTAAATTCAACCTAGAAAGGAGCTGTTCCACATCAGATGAGTGCGTGAGTTAGATCTGTACAAACTCAGCCATCCAGCCTTCTGGTGCTTCCAGCTCGGCTCCGGTAAGCAAGCGAGGTATGCAACTGGAAAAACCTTCGGTTCTTCATTTTCTACCTTCCAGCTGAAGAGGCCGGAAGCAGATTGCAGTTGGTGCAAAGCGATTGGCACAATGCGAAAGTTTTGGCATTCTTTTGAGTTGTTGATTTTTGTAGACCTCTTGGTCTTGGATGGACCACATGCCTGTAACTTATGGTTTTACTCCATTGATTTTGGCTCAAGGATAATCACACACACAGGATGGGCTAGTGTAAATTAGTGGTATAATCCCACTCGGCAATATATTTTAAATCAAAGCTCAGAACCTCACGTGAAGAGATAAGGCAGCAGCTACATGTAACACCCTAGCTTTTATCCGAGCCTAGAATGCTACTAAGAGCATGACCAGCAGAGTCTCTAAAAGGGAATCTTCTCTATATTTAGAAACTCTCGGTCCCTATATCACTCTAGCAGAGTTTATATGTCAAGTTTCTAAATTTAGAGATTCTCTCTCCGTGTCTCTATATTTAGAAATTCTCTCTTTTGTCTTTATATCTTTTTGAGAATAGAGACTCTGCTGGAGAGAATGAAAATATAGGAAACAAATAGTGGTTTAGATAAGGGGATATAGGAATCCGAATTTAGAGAAGCTATTAGAGATGCTCTAACTCCTTAAAAACTCAAAATTTTGGCAGCACCTCTTCTGAAATTTAGACATCCATTTAGCAGACAAAAGCAAATATAAACATATATCATAAAATAGCATCTAACTATGGACTTTCAACACTCCATCCATATTAGCCTCAACCAGTCAAGGGACGGCACGTCCCAACCACTTGTCTTGCCCAACTAGGATCCTGTGATTGTCAACCTGATTTATCATACAAGCAAAAAGGTAACAAAGTATGGATAGCCCTTACACCAAGTTCAGTTGATCACTAAGAGCTATACTAAGTTACTGACCAAGTTTAACTAGTAATGGTTAGGTGATAGTGAAGAGAGCAAAAATATGGAACTACTCCTATCCCGCTTTGCTTGTCATGGAGTCACCTAAGAAACAAAAGAAGCCAGGGTGAGTTCTCGACTCAGCAAGTACATAATTAAACAGGATAACACGCCAAAACTTCTAAAACATAATCAATTCATAACATAGAGCATTCTTAACCATAATTCATTAATCACAACCAACTTGATGCAATGCAACATGCATCCATTCTCTGAGCTTATACCGATATAGCTAGGTGCACACCCGTCGATGCCACACCTCGCCTCGTCCTTTTGCATATGGGGTCCAAACCTCCACTCCCATGGAGTCCCCACCTCCAGTGGGGCTTTTAGAGCGTCGGGTCTAGCCATATAACTCCCTCACCTACGGTGCTTGCGACACTTCGGATCGATTATATGACTATGTTATCGACCGAGCCTCTTATGCACATGAATGCAAATGATGCAGCTTTTAACTTACTAGTTTTTCACATACCATCTTGCTCTTTGTCAAACCACATCAACAACATATTGAGCATCACTTTCAAGTAACAATAATTAGTAACCATATTTGGTTACGTTACTCTAGTTAATTATGCACTTACCTTCTCACCCATAAAAAACGGCGTGGTGTGCAGAAGACCCTGATCCACCCACAAAAGACGGCGTGGTGTGCAGAAGACCTTGATCCTGAAGCAGCTCCTCCTAAAAGAGGCATACACAATTACAATCAATATACTAACATCAAGACAATTCTTAGACTATGTCGCGCTTGCTCTTCTAGCTGCTAAAGCTATCCTTTCCCATCATCTAAACTAGGAACCCTCAAAACCCGATAATCCTTAAATCTGGACATCAGTGTAAAACGGCCATAACTCCTAAACCGTTTGGCCAAATTACGTGTTCTAGGACTCGATGGAAAGCTAGGAACACAATCTACAATTTCCATAACATGGCCAAGCTCTAGGGGTGAAAACGGGTCGGATACGGTCGGATAGGGGTCAACCCATATCCATATCCGTATTTTATACCGGATATGGATTCAGAGGCGGATAGTATCGGATACGGATTTAGTCGGATACGGTTTCGGATCGGATATGGGTCGAATACGAATACGAAACCGGGTTTTATCATAATACCTCAACGGGAAAAAAATCGACATAACCTACACTCATTGTTGGTCATCCACAAAAGCACAACACGTAGTATAAAATTAAATGTAATTTGTAATTTGAAAAACATACAAGCTATGAATATAATAATCTATGCTACTAGAAAATAAAGTGGAATAATTCAAACAACCCGATAATAAGTACTAAACATAAATTCATAAAATCTAATAATAAGTGCCACACGTAAGTGAACATACTCACATACATGTAATATCTAAATTCTGAAAACCGGATATCCGAATTCCGATATCCGGATAATTATCCGTATCCGGATAGCACTATCCGCCGGATACCCCCCAACCCGTATCCATATTCGTATCCGTAAAAAATTTCGGATAATTATCCGTATCCGTATCCGTCCGGATAGGAAAATGAGTTCCAAATCACTAAAATCCGGATCCGGATCCGGTCGGATATTATTCGACCCGTTTTCACCTGTACAAAGCTCTATTTCTCGACACAATCATCTCAAATTTGAGTTGCAACCCGCTGCACAAGCAATTCCATCGGCTAGTCCTAAAATTTGACCCTAGGGTTTTGTCGACGGTTAGAAGTGCGGGCCTCAGGTGCTGAGCTTACTTGTTGAGCTGGGGATCAACGGGCTCCTTTCCATAGCTACAGGGACATTCGAGACGGTGAATCCTATCAAGCAACTAGAGAAGACAAAGATTTTTACTCTGATTCAGACCCCTCGTGATGAGGTAATAGCCCTATATCCAAAAATCTCAATATATGAGTGAATGAAGGGTGTACAAGGATGGCTGAGCAAACCCAAGAAGGTTACGCTCAAGCTTGACCAGAGCGAGTGTCGTAGTGTGTTTTGTGTGTCCTCTGTCGTGCCTCTGCCTTCTCTCGCGCGTGTGCGTGAGGCTACCTATTTATACGTGTACAAAAGCTACCAATTTTTTTGAGAAATACTACCTATAGTCCAGCGGTCCATGCAGTGCTCTTCCCGGTCCGAGCGTTGTCCCTTAACTAGAGCCGTACAGGGACTGTCACACACCCTCTCCTTGGAACGACGTGAGGTGAGGTGGCGCGTGATGTAAGAACAAGAAACGTGGCGGGCGGTAAATGTCGACTTTTCGTCCTCGTGACGGATACTGGAAGAAGACAGACGTCAGCACGACGGGCTTAGGGGAATGGAAAACGAGGTCTACCCTAAGCAGCCGCGTGCCCCTTTACAGTGTTTGAGCAGAGAAATCTTCTAATGCTGTGGTGTTCGCAGTTGGTGCTGCTCAGGGTCTCCCGAGCGATGACCCGTTCTTCCCGAGCAACATTTCGGGGTATTTGTCCGTCCCGAGTAATACTTCGGGGCACTTACCTCTCCCGAGCAGCTCTTTCAAGATACTAATACTATCGGGGTCAGACAGATTCCGGGTAATGACGGAAATGCCACTAATCCCCGTCAGGTTTGCAATTCTTCCCAATTTGCATTCTAAATATCACATATATGGGTAAATCACAGGAAAAATACCTTAATTTTTAATACCCTCCAAACTTGATGAAACCCTAATTTTCCCTTTCCTCTTCCTTTTCCTCCCTTCTTTTCTCATATAACCTCTTTTTCCTCCTCCCTTTCTTCCTTGTCCTCTCCTTCTCCTGGTGCAAACCATCACGCAGCAAGAAGCAAGAAGAAGCAGCAACGGCATCAAAGATGCAAACAGAGGGAAGGCGAGCGAGCAGGGGGATTTGGGGATTGGCTGCTCCCTTTACTGGAGACTTCTAGGGGAAGGTCATGGGCTGGCCTCCCAAGGCCCAAGAAAGGTATTACACTACAGTAGAGAGCAGTAGGCGAGCGGCGATTATGCCCAGCCTCTCGATTCCAAAGGCCGTTCCGGCATTGAAGGAGAGGGGGGCCAACCAGAGGTTGGTTTCTTGGTTCTAGTTAGCTTCTTCCTCCCTTCCTTGCTCCCTGTCCGGCTCCACCAAGTCCAACCACTTCGTCCAGAGGTGTTCGGCCTGTGCGAGGCGCTTGTCTTCGTCTTGGATGAGGATGAGCTATCGCTCGCATTGTCCTTCCTCATTCTAGTGTGGACGGGAGCCCTGTTTGCCATCATAGTGGTCAGCTTGGTCAGGGGTTTGCTTTTGCGAGCGGGATCGTGGTGGCCGGCGATCTTTTGTTGTATACAGTTTTGTTTGTTTTGCTTTCTTCCTTTCGTTTTCGTGTCCGGTGGTTTGGCAATAATGGAGGAGACCTCAGTGCGGCTTTTCTCCTATGATGTCCTCATGAGGTTTGAAGGGGCCGTGGCAGGATAGATATGGACTCCCCACGATGCGGTGAAGAAGTTTGGTGTGGAGAAAGGGGAAGGTTTTGGTGCTGGTTGGCTCCATCGCTGATGGGCTCGGTGATGACAACGATGGTTTTTCAGCAGGGCTTTCTTGGTTTCGTCCTTCTTGGTGGCGGTCGTGATGGATCTTGACGCTTTCATGACTACGTTTGATTTTGATCTTTGTCTCCGTCACCCTCGACGCTGAACTCGGGTGTGGTCATTCTTCGTGGCAGCGGTCGGAGTGAAGCTAGATGATGCTTCTGCTATTTAGCGATTTGGCCTCTTAAGACGTTTTTTATCTTGTCATTGGATAGGGGGTTGTTTGTAAAAAGGCAGTTGCTTCGTGAATGAATCTATATCTCTTTTATAAAAAAAAAATCCCACTCGGCAAGTGGGGAATAATTAAAAGAGCCCCATGTCTGATGTCTCTGAGTAGAACTGTAGAAGTTTTCTGCCCTTTCTTCAAGTTCTTTATGCTTCTCGTTGTTCCCTTGTTTCTGTAAACCTGTGTGTTTTCATCTAGAGTGGCACCTCTTTTACTATACGCTCTCGCGTCCTCTTTTCCTAGTCGAAGAACAGCTTTTGTAGTATTTTTCAAGGCATCGTTCGTTCACCGAAACAAATTGACAGAATAATTAGCTATACGACACTCAATTCGTCTATCAATTTGTGCGTATACATGGCGTGGGGCCGCTCGCGTTTACGATGGCGCCGGGATGGCATACATCGAATCGTGAATTTTAAAGAGTGTCAGTGGTGTGAATGCCCCCGACGATTGACCGGCACTTGTAGCCGCCATCGAGAGAGACCGAGATGAAGACGTCGCAGGCAGCCTCGCAGTCGCAGGTGGGTGCGTGCGTGCTTCGCGACGGCCGCCGTGCAGGAGAAAAACACGCCGCCTCGGGCAGCCGGTGGCGCGCTCCGTGCCGAATCATGCTTCGGCATATCGTCATTTCGTCAAGCAGTCGTCGAGTGTGGAGATCGCGTCCTCTTCTTCCCTAATCTGCTCGTCTCGTTGCGTATATATTCACGTGACGGGCTGAGGCCGAGTAGGCCCGTAGCGCGGCTGGGGGTCTAGGGTTTAGAGGGGAATCGATATTTGCCATAGAGCTGCTCGCTCTGCATTCTCGATAAAGCCGACACCTATCCCGTCAGAGCAGCGTTCGCTTCCTCCCAAGCCGCTCCTTTTCTTCCCGGTTCCCCTCGCGCCGATCCGGCCGCTCCGCTGCCGCCGCCTCCGTCGCCCGCGGGGACGAGATGGAGATTGCCGCGAAGCAGCCCAAGGCGAAGAAGCATATAAACCTTTTCTACTGCTCCGAGTGCGAGGAGCTCGCCCTCAAGGTGGCCGCCAGCTCGGACGCCATCCAGCTCCAGTCCATCAACTGGAGGTACGGTGCTTTCTCCTCCTACGTCTCCTCCTCTCGCTTCCGGATTCTGCGAAGCCGTTTGATTCCTCCAATTGGGTGATGCCGCCGCCAGGAACTTCGACGACGGGTTCCCGAACCTGTTCATCAACAACGCTCACGACATCCGGGGGCAGCACGTCGCGTTCCTGGCGTCGTTCTGCTCGCCGGCAGTCATCTTCGAGCAGATCTCCGTTATCTTCGCGCTGCCCAAGCTCTTCATCGCCTCATTCACGCTCGTGCTGCCCTTCTTCCCCACGGGATCGTTCGAGCGCGTCGAGGAGGAAGGCGACGTCGCCACCGCCTTTACTCTCGCGCGCATCCTCTCCATGATCCCCAAGTCCCGCGGCGGGCCGACCAGCGTCGTCATCTACGACATCCACGCGCTGCAGGAGAGGTTCTACTTCGGCGACGACGTCCTGCCCTGCTTCGAAACAGGGATTCCGCTCCTTCTGCAGCGCCTCCGTCAGCTACCTGACGCGGATAATGTGCGTAGCGGCAACCGCTGTCCTGTTGATTTCTATTGTGTGCTGAATCCTTATTGCTAATGCTCCGACTCCTTGTGTGTTGTGCAGATCACCATTGCCTTCCCGGATGATGGGGCGTGGAAGCGCTTCCACAAGCAATTGCTCCACTTTCCGATGGTTAGCCTGTTTTTCATGAATGATTGGATATGTCTAACTCAAGTCATTTTAGTTTGTGTAATAAAAGAGGGGATGTGCTTTTGGAATTGTCCAATTTTGGTTTTTTTGGTTGAAAGATCCAATTTTTCATGGTGAAATGTTTGATTATATAGGTTGTCTGTGCAAAGGTTCGTGAAGATGACAAGAGGATAGTTCGAATTAAGGAAGGGAATCCTGAAGGGCGGCATGTTGTTATTGTTGATGATTTAGTGCAATCTGGAGGAACTCTTAGGGAATGCCAGGTATCCACGTGCCAAGCTCTGCCTTTTTTATTGCTTACATGCCATGGTACTAGAAGCTAGCTTCTATGACTTAGCCTTTACTTATGTTGGTTTTTCTTTCTTCCACATCAACGGGAAGTGGATCCTCTTCCGTTCTGTTGCGATGGCAGAGTGGTAGAGTTTTGTGTTATCATTTGTTATCCAGCTGTTCAACAAAAAAAGTACTGCCTTCCACAATGTACATTTGATGTGAATCCACATTAGACACTATTGTCAGAAGATTAAATTCCTGTACAGTGAAAGAAACATTATTTGCATTCCCTGACAAACTTGGTCGTAAGACTTGCAACAAGTGAATGGAGTGCAAATTTTTTTCACTCTATGGGTTAGCTTGGTGTACCATACTCCATGTGACTGTTCACAAATTTGAATTTTCATATGTCAAGTGTTAATGATGATGCAGTTTGTGGACTCTTGACAGCTTTTTACTTTTTACTGTTTTTGCCATGAACATTTCTATTCGATCCAATTGTATTTTTGCAGAAAGTTTTGGCTGCTCATGGTGCCGCAAAAGTTAGCGCCTATGTGACTCATGCTGTGTTCCCCAAGCAGTCATATGAGCGCTTCATGCCAACTAATTCTGGTAATTAATGGTTTCTCCACTCCCTGTTTTTCACTATACATACTTCTAGTTGCTTATTGTTCCCTTCCCTTGCAGTTGGGCCGGGTGACCAGTTTGCTTACTTCTGGATCACGGACTCCTGCCCTCAAACAGTGAAAGCCATAAACCAACGACCTCCATTTGAGGTTTTGAGCCTTGCTAGCTCAATTGCTGATGCCCTTCAGATATGAACTTCTACTGGGAGATGGGCTGTTCCCAGTTTGCCTATATATAAGAATTAGTTTACCGCTCTTACAAGACAAATAATGTGAAGTGAACTATCATATTATTGTAGAACCTGAAGTTCCCCTAGGCAATCCCCATGATGTGATAATAAGCATTAGCTATTCATCCATGGAGTCCGCCTGTATTCACTTCCACTTCTAGAGCAAGTGCTTGAGTGTTGAGATCAGTGTATTAATTCCCCTACATGTCAACTGCTGAGAACCCTGAAACTTAACTGCCTGAATTTGAGTGAAAACAACTTGAAAATCCACTTTAATGGAATTCCTTCAGCCTGCTTATAGTATCTCCATAATGTTGCATGCTGGTTGATTATTTGGTTCAGTAAAGGATTAATTTCCTTGAATGTTGTAGTTACGCATACTTGCATTGCGTGCTGTAGGGTGGGTATATCAAAAGTCTAGCATGTAGCATCAATGCATCATAGGCACTCATCTCATTTTAGCTGGATCCTAAAGTAAGTTATTGATTTTACTTCATTCCAACTTTCCAAGTCGTTACTGTAAGACCTACTGTTGTTTCGAATTGACTCGACTGGGATGCTAAATTTGTCTGGTCAAAATGTTTATTCTTTGATCCTTGGTCTGGACTCTGGGAGGTAGTCAAAAGTGTGGACAAGAGTAGTCAGCCTGTGACTTGATTTACCTCCTTGCAACAAGTGATCCCAACTCCCATCAGCTTTTCAGTTTTCAGTGACTTTTGAACTGGCTCAGCTCAGGAGAAATTTGAACTTTTCGGTGGCTGCGCAAGGCCATCGAAATGGCTAAATGCTTGTCTAAATTTAATGTGTTGGGTGGGCCTAAGCTTTTGTTTCAGTGCTCTCAAACTGGGTTGGATCTGGGATATCATCATATCAAGGGCAGATTTTCCACGAAATCAGATCAAAATGTAGTAATTCCTCTGGTCGAAGCTCCATCACGCAGGATGGACTAGGATGGGATGGATGCTTGGTCGGCACCTAGAATGGAATGTTCGACTAACTAACACACAAAACGCTCTTTGAGATTTCAGGAATGGCACAGACAAACAGCAGAGGGTACTTGCGTGATGGGTGGCTTGAGTGCACCAATGGAGCACGTCTTCCTTCCGTAGAAAATGGATGACTTTGCATCAGTTTGCAGTTTGCAGATAGAATCTTGTTCTTGATAGAAAGTGGAACTCCGGTTCTCTACAGAGTCACCTACTTTTTAAAAAAAACAAAATTTGGCATATAGACTTTAAATGAACCTATATCATACATCCAACAATATGCATGAACTTATCCTGCTTATATCGTGCCCATGCAATTTTCCAATCCAATGTTACACGTGCACCCAGCATACTCGAACTGGAAAAATACAAGTAATTTGTTATCTGGGAATAGATTGGTATCAGGTACATCTCTTTGGTGATGACTTGAGCAAGTAAACAAAAGATATTTGGCCATCTCCAGAAAACCACTGTGCAGCTGTTTCTTATGGCTTAGCAAGCTAAGGTACCCTTATTGTGTTTCTTATGGCTTAGCAAGCTAAGGTACCCTTATTGTAAATACAACATGTTACCTAAACCATAATTTAAACATCATAAGAGGCCCCAAAGAGAACACCAAGTCGTACTGCAAGCAATTTCATATAAACGTATGGAACAAAGGCACACCTGCAACTGCAGCTTCTTCATAAAGCAAGGTACTACTCTTCCAAAAGCTTCATCCAGAAGGACCCTGTCAGGTGTGATGAATTACTTGCAAGAAAACATAGCTACTCAGTATAAAGGTGTTCATGTTTCCTGCAATATCATGACAGGAAAAAACAAGCCTGTTTCCATGGAACCAAAGTTCTCAATGCTCTTCTTGTTTCTAGGTTTTGTAGCATGTTCTGCTAGCCACCAAGACCCCTCTGTTGTCGGATACTCGCAGGAGGATCTTTCATTGCCAAATAAACCTGTTGATCTCTTCACATCCTGGTCAGTCAAGCACAGCAAGATCTATGCAAGCCCGAAGGAGAAGGTAAAGAGGTATGAGATATTCAAGCAAAACCTTAGGCACATCGCACAAACAAACAAGAAAAATGGGAGCTACTGGCTAGGCTTAAATCAGTTCGCCGACGTTGCTCATGAAGAATTCAAGGCCAGCTTTCTAGGGCTGAAGATGGGGTTAGCAAGGAGGGATGTTCAGACACATGCTCCAGCAACATTTATGTACGAGAACGCCGTTAACCTGCCCTGGGCAGTGGACTGGAGAGAGAAGGGAGCAGTGACGCCGGTCAAGAACCAAGGTGAATGTGGTGAGTCCAATCTCCGACATCGCAAACCATCTACTTCAGACTTTTTTTTTGAACAAAATCTATTTCAGACTTTCAGTGTACTGATACCAATTTGCTGAAAAAAGTGTACTGATACCAATGCACTGGCTGAAATATGGTGCAATTTGTGTTATAAGAATGTGATGACGAAGATTTAAACTGACTGCAGGAAGCTGCTGGGCCTTCTCGACAGTGGCAGCTGTTGAAGGGATCAACCAGATTGTGACAGGCAAACTGGTATCACTATCAGAACAGGAACTAATGGACTGTGACACCACCTTTGATCACGGCTGTGGAGGGGGCCTGATGGACTTCGCCTTCGCCTACATAATGGGGAACCAGGGGATCCACACCGAGGAGGGCTACCCATACCTCATGGAAGAGGGCTACTGCAAAGAGAAGCAGGTTGGCACAAGAAACAAATTTAGAGTCTCGAACCAGCAACATGTGTAGTTCTAAGTTCTTAACGATGCATGTGATTTGCTCTTAGCCTCACTCCAAAGTCATCACCATAAGTGGCTACGAGGATGTCCCGGAGAACAGCGAGATCAGCCTACTGAAAGCGTTGGCTCATCAGCCCATCAGTGTGGGCATAGCTGCAGGGAGCAGAGACTTCCAGTTCTACAAAGGGGTAAGTAAAGATTACTGATCTTTTAATTACCATGATACAACAGATGACAAAAGAAAAACAACTGATCGACAACCGGGGATGCATGGCTGCAGGGAGTGTTTGACGGGTCTTGTGGCGTGGAGCTGGATCATGCGCTGACGGCCGTGGGATACGGCTCATCCAACGGCCAAGATTACATCGTAATGAAGAACTCATGGGGCAAGAGCTGGGGAGAGCAAGGGTACTTCAGGATTAAGAGGGGCACTGGTAAACCAGAGGGCGTCTGTGACATATACAGGGTTGCTTCTTACCCTACCAAGAATGCTACTGTATGGGGTGCCTAGTTTTGCAATCTTATATTTTCCACTTCTAGTGCGAGTGTTCGCACATGAAAGAAGCATCGCTCAACGAGTGAACCATGGTCTTGTCACTATCGGTGTCGAGAGCATCACAGTACATTATTACGTACGTCAACGTGTATGCCCAGCCCAGATATAACACACACAAACGTCCGGCCCAGAAACCAAACCGCAGGGGGCAGCCTGGGTTGGATCGAGGAATTTGGGTTCCCAGCTTAGCAACGAATGTCATATTTTTACTAATTCTTAGGTTTGAATTTTATTTTTGATAGAATGTAGCATATGTTGGCTTCCAACCAGACAAGGCCAAATCAACAGCCACGATGAGAGATCACGATGCCCACGCTTGCACAGATCATGCCAAGGGCCGGACGACAAGCGTCACGTTTATAAAGGGTACAAAGGATAAATACAAACCCACACCACCGAATATACTTCATGTGTACGTCCACTACACAGGCAAGAGGCTAACTTAGAGGTTTGAAGGTCTCTCTAGTACAGACACACACCGTACCACCCTACATGCACACACACGTATTTACCTTGTTACTCTTAAACACGCGAGGAAAATCAGTGTTGTACTTACACGTAGGCCAGTCGAACTTACAACCACACACACTGAACCAACTGAGCTTAGCTCAGTCCTCCTCGGCACGTTGGCGCGAGAGACGGGAGCCCTGGCGAGACGACGACAGCTCCCGTGCTCGGCACGTACGGTGCGTCCGAGAAAGAGGTAGAGCGCAACGGCGTACACGATAACACGCCTTCGTGCGTGAATTAAACTCGTCGAGAGGCGCGGGTCGCCCAGCGAGAGGGAGGAGAATGCGTGCCATGGAAGTGTGTTTCGTTGAGAAAACTGGAACAAGAGACCGTGAATTGGAAAGTAGCTGGGACTTGTAAAATCTTATGATTGGCGGGTAAGAGTAATTAAAAAAGTAAATAATAACTTAAACAATAAATATCACTACTACTACAGAACACCACATCAGTACCGGTTCGGAATTGTCGGTTTTTGAACCGGTACTGCGTAAGCGGCAATGATAACCCATGTTATTACTGCCGGTTTCGGAATCGACAGTGATAAGGACTATCACTATCGGTTCTCGAATATCACTGCCGGTTCTAAAAAACGCATGAATTTAGATTTAAAAATTGGTTAAAAAATTGAAAAAATATTTTTTATGTCCGGAATCTACACGCTAATCATCTACTATAGTAGATAGGTTATTAGGACAAGTTTTCACATAAAATACAAATGTTGCGTTACCCGAGACTCAAAACCTACGACCTCTCCACTCTACCCTCGCCCTTTTAACTATTCCACCCAATCTCACGTTTTGACTTACAGAGAATATGCATACATTTTAACCTTTGTTTGTCGGATCTTTTAATAATTTTTATCTACGTAAATAACCTTTAATAGAAAACTTTTAAACTATAAAAGATTTAGATTCAAACTTTCAAAAACCGCCTGGCTCCGATTTGGGCAAATTTGTTCAAATTTTAAAGTCGGCACAAAAAAATTAAAAAATGCTTTTGCCAAACTATAAATGATGCCTAGTTTTTTTACAGCATTTTTTTCAGATTTTATCGTCAACTTTAAAATTTGGGTAAAATTTGCAAATTAACCCTAAACCTCTCAAACCGGCAGTGATAAGTTATCACTGCCGGTTCTTGGTTAGAATCGACAGTGATAATGAACCGCCAGTGAAAAATTCTTTCACTACCAGTTAAAAATTATGGGTGGAAAGCTTAAATAACTTCTTTTATCAAACCGGCAGTGATACTTCACTGTTGATTTGAGCATTGAACCGACAGTGATAAGTCCTATCACTGCCAATTCTCAAGCGCACAACCGATTTTTTTGCTGCTGAGGCTTACAAACCGGCCGTGATAAATTATCACTGTCATTTTTGACCTAACCGGCAGTGATGAGCCTGTACGGATGACCATTTCTGTAGTAGTGTGCGCTTGCATAGATCATTTTAGACAATTTAACTATCACTCAATTTCCAAACATACCCGAAGAAGGACCCTGATGCAGCTTGCCTTAATGTATGCAAGGGCTCGAATGTCGAATGCACATCCATAAAATTGTGAAACACCTGCGCACATCGTAAAAAGTCCTATTGCCTAGTGGTTAGGACATTGAACTCTAAATCTAGTAACCGGAGTTCAAATCTGGGTGGGCCTTATTTTCCTTTTTTTTTCTTTATGCAACAGAATATATATTTTTTTCCTTAACACAATGAATATATAGAATATAGCAGGTCTCCTAAAAGGTAAGATAATGAAGGCATCTAGACCGAAAATTTCTATCCACACCCGCATTCTCTTTTATATAGGGCCAGGCATGAGAAGAGGGGGGGAAAAAGATGTGAGTTCAAAATTTTTGGATTTTTTTTTCAAAATTACATGAAAGAAGGGATAGGATCAACAAACGGATCTCGGTGCAAGATTCGACAGCTGTGACCTGACCACGTATGGAACTGAATGAAGTTGTGGGAAATCCATTCTCCATATAGACCATATATGTTTAATCTGAAAAATTCTTTGCTAGACCGTTAATGTTGATTATTAAAAAAAAAAATAAATTTCTAATCTCGTCCCAATACAAAGTCGCTTCCTACTTTCTTAAAGGAGATTTCCTCCTTTCATTTCAAACAAAAATTGAAATACATTGCATACCCTCTAAAAGCAATGTTCATCAGAGAATTTAGATGTCTAGATTTTAGAGACTCTGATGTAAGAAAGAATGTCTAGAAGTTGTAGTGTAAAGAATGAAGAGATTTTAGAGGATATAATAATAGTATTATAGATATCCGAATTGCAGAGCTTCCAGCAGGGATGATACCGTAAAAACTCCTGTAGGAATACCAGCGTGTTTGACCAGTTTCCTGACTGTGCTCCAGGCACAGTACTGGCTGGTTGCTTACTGCCTACTAGACTAGACTGCCTACTAGACTAGACTCCGCTTCATGGTTGTTATCAAGTACGGAGTACTAGACTAGTTTGTCCGCCCCAAAACTGCCGGGCGAGCAAGCCTCGTCGTCGGCGAATTCAACTCTACCTTGTTTTGTCCGCCCCAAAACCACGCGCAAAGCCATACGCGTCGGGGGAAGAGAGAGATGCATCTGAGCGCGAACGAGGGGATCGAGGGCGTGCGGTTCGCGGTGACCGGAGGGCAGGGCTTCGTCGGCGCCGCCCTCTGCCTGGAGCTGCTCCGCCGCGGCGCCCGCGAGGTCCGGTCCCTCGATCTCCGCGCCTCCTCCTCCTGGTCCGACCAGCTGCGCGACGCCGGTGTCCGCTTCTTCCAAGGTCCCTTCCTCTCTCTCTCATAACGTCTTCTTCAGATCGCCAGACCACCAAATTACCATGGCTTTGCTTCACTGTAACTGTATCCATGACTCCTTAAATCAGATGTTGTAACATCGATGTAGAAGTTAACTTGTTCCATGTGATTTAGTGCACACGAGTTACAGAATTGCTATGGAAGTAAGACGCATTAGAGCGCTATCCTTTCTTGCTAGATCAGTTATACCCTGAATAAAGCTGCAAATTAGTGTCCACTCGGAGATTACTGCGCGCTTTGATGGTTTGATTGGCCCTAAGTAGGGAGGTGCTATTGCATAGTCACCCTCTTCAACAAAGTAGGAGTAACACTAACAATATGTCAGTATCCATCAGATCAACATGCCTTGCGGTACATTTGCCTAGTTAGTTTCTCAAAATGTGTGTTTGCTGCAATCGGGCTATCCATATTTGTTGCGCATATTGAATTTTCAAATATCTGATGGGTGACCTTTTGTTGCAGGGGATGTTAGAAAGAAGGAGGATGTGGCAAGGGCTTTCCGTGGTGTGGACTGTGTTTTCCACCTCGCTTCATATGGCATGTCGGGAAAGGAAATGGTACAGGCTGGGCGAGCCGATGAGATTAATATAAATGGGACCTGCAATGTACTGGACACTTGCCATGAGCACGGCGTCAGAAGGCTAGTGTATGTAAGCACATATAATGTTGTGTTTGGGGGAGAGCCAATTGTCAATGGCAATGAGGCATTGCCTTATTTTCCCATTGAAGGACATGTTGATGCTTATGGGCGTAGCAAATCAATTGCTGAACAGTTGGTGCTGAAGAGCAATGGGCGGCAAGCAGCTAAGTAAGCTGATCTTTTTTTTTTGCAACAATACTAATGGGTCTTCTTGCACAAATGCCATGTTTTATGCCATCCCCCAAACCGTGCTAATGCTTTTCTGCATAGAATTAATATTGTGATACATTTGCTACTTCATATGTATCAAAACAATGAAATTATTTGGTTTTGGTTGGAACTCAAATTGACATTTGGCACCATGCAGGCTGACTTACTGATTTGATGTTTGCCTACAGGGGTGATAAAAATACTCGCCTTTATACATGCGCTATACGTCCTGCTGCTATCTATGGGCCAGGTGAAGAGCGCCATCTTCCAAGAATCTTGTCCCTTCCAAAATTGGGATTAGCATTCTTCAAGATTGGGGGTCCAAATGTGAAGACAGATTGGGTGTATGTGGATAATCTTGTTCTTGCGCTGATATTGGCAAGCATGGGACTCTTAGATAACATTCCTGGCAGGAAGGGAGCTCCTGCAGCTGCTGGTCAAGCATATTTCATATGCGATGGTAATTGCTCCTGTCGAAGTATACTAACTTTGTATATATCTACTAACGATACTTATGATAGTATATTCTTAATCTCAATCCTGTATTTGCATATTAGTTATACTTATGATAGTACATTCTTAATTTTAATCCTGTTGCATATTAGTGATATCTTCTCTTTTTATGTAGTCATACTTGAAACATGTTTAATTGGTTACTTTATTCTGAACTACTAACCAAGCACAGTGATTTGTTGCAATAGTGTCTTTGTTAAGAATATCTATTCAATTCGTTGTGCTACACTACATAACCATGAAAGTACTTATTTAATTACTTCTCTTTTCACTTATTCCGAACTTTGAAATTCAAAGCGTCATGTTTACAACTTATACATAACATGTGTTTGATATTCTACTAGTTATGTTTATATTCAGTAAACACTTTCAAGCTTTATGAAGTCAAGTTCAGATTTTTCTTTCTTAATAGAAGTGTCCCCTTAAAATCTGATGGCTTGAATTGGTTGTGAGCTTGTGATATACTGCACAGTCATACTTTATAAGCATCACATTGCTTCATTAAAAAACTATACTTGTTTTGCAGGATCACCTGTTAATACTTTTGAATTTATCATCAACCCCCTATTTCAAAGTTTGGGTTATGCTGTTCCCCAAGTTACACTTAATACATCGGTTGCTCTCGCAATTTCAAGATTTGTTTTGTTCTTATCGACACTATTCTATCCATGGCTAGATAGTAAATGGATTCCTCAGCCTCTTATTCTTCCCGCCGAAGTATACAAGGTCAGCTTCTGCTGTTTGTCATGTTTAAATGAGATTACTTAATGCATTCCCTTGGAGCTTTTTTACAGTCCTCCGTACCTCATAGGGTACCATAAATCTAAGCCATCCATTAGGCTAGATCCAACACGGCTCTTAAGAGATGGTACCTCGTGGTACCACTCCTTCATTACACGGAGGTACTAATGCGTAAGGGCAATATGATATTTTCTCTCTCCTTTCCTCCTCTCCTCTCTCAAGGTCATCATGCCGGCTCAACCACTGTTCAACCGCGGCTGTCCTTGATGGGGGTGGGCGCTGGTGATGATGTGTGAGGCGAGCTTTGGGGCCAGGGTGTGCCAATCCATGACCGCGGCGCAGAATAGGCATGGTGCGGGCAACCGGCAACTCGATCTCATGTGTCCAGCCGTTGGTGGAGGCCATTGCTACTGCTAATTAGCTACGAGCATATGCTACTAGTAGCTTGCTGAAGCCACGAGCCTGCTACTGCCTACTGCTGCATTGTTGCTGGGAGGGCAGGATCCCTGGTGGCCTGGTTCCAAGGCTGAGAGTTGCCCAGTTGGTGAGTCTGAGTCTCCTGTTTGTGTTCCAGAACAGATGGTGGTGTCAATTAGTTATGCATGGTCGGCAATCACACTGCTTGCGCTTCACTTTGTGAACTGCAACGCCGCACCAGCCACCACCGTACAGAACAATCAGCCTCTTAGTAGAAAAGTTCCTAATGACAAACCTACCCCTGAGATGGTACCTCCTGGTACCTTTTGAAGGACTGTAAAAAACCTAATTCCCTTAAGGAAAATTATATGGCTTTACATTTTCGTAAGGTGTACATACTTCTATTAGGAATTTCTGATATTTCCCTCATGTTATTGAAGCTGCATTCGGAATTACTGATACTACCCTCATGTTATGGAAGCTGTATTCATCATGATGAGCCAGGGCTAACAAAATCTAAATATTTTTGTTTGAATCTTGTTCAGCCAAATATAATGTTAAGATGTGACAATGGATATGCATCATATTAGTTATGATTATTTTATTATTATTTCTATGCCTAGTCGTGTTCAATGGATATGTCTATTGATGTACTTACGCTCGACTAGGCAAGTAGACTAGCAATAATAATTGTATTGATGGGTGGGAATAAATAATATGCTGGACCCATAGTCCAAAGGGAGATGGAGACTGGGGAGATACTAATGTTGGTAGTTCATTGTGACAGGTGGGTGTTACACACTACTTCTCATTTTTGAAAGCTAGAGAGGAACTTGGCTATGTACCAATGGTGAGCCCTCGGGAAGGTTTGGCTTCAACTATCTCCTATTGGCAGGAACGGAAGAGGAAAGAACTAGATGGCCCAACCATATTTACTTGGTTGGCCGTAACAATTGGGATGTTGGCTTTGTTTTCTGCTGCTTGCCTTCCACCTGCCGGCCCTTTGAAATGGGTGCTTGACATCCATTTATTTGTGTTCCGTTCAATGTTGGTGATTCGTCTAGTCTTTGTGGCAGCAGTTGTGTTGCACGCTGGTGAAGCTGTGTATGCGTGGTTCTTGGCGAAAAAGGTTGACCCAAGGAATGCTACAGGTTGGTTTTGGCAAACGTTTGCCCTGGGGGTCTTTTCTCTCCGGTATCTGCTTAAGAGAGCTAGACAGTAAATCTGTGCTGTATTTCACATACTCCTTGGAAATTCCGCAGCAATGGTTTCTAACCAAAATACCACAGCAGATGGTTCTTTGCTGATATAAAAATCCCATTATGAGGTTTATGTAACATCTGAGACGCGGTGTGCGCAGAGCCAGCGAGTTCTCTGAGAGGTTTCCTGCAACATTTTGCATATATTTTGCATGGAAGCAAACAAAAGGTTGCAGCACATGGTCTGAGTTGTACCTGTAAACTTCAATAATATATCAGATGGCAATGAAAGGTTGTGTGACTAGTCATTGTTTGGCCAAGCGCGACCATCCATCCGGCAGAAATCTGAAGGCTTCCACCTAGCTGTTATATACTTCGAACTGTACAACACTCCATAATTGTAGAATAAATACAGCTCGTTTTGCTTGCGTGCCACTGCCAGTACATCTGCAGAAAAGCCAGTCTTTGCTTGTCGGAATATTGGAATACGTACAGGCGTATGTATAGCTGGGGATCTTTGCCTTGCAGCCACCTACCACGCACCAACCTCTGAACCAGAAATCCTGGAACAGGTAACATTACAGCCTGATGGTCGATTTAAACTGCTTCCATGAAAAAGAAAATGAGATGAATATTCGCAAAAAAACAAAATGAGTTGCTGTTGTGCTCCTCCACTCGGCTGCTGATTCTTCTTCTACCTACCTCGCAACCAACCTTGCCCTTCGTTTAACAAAAGCTGGTGTCGGCGAGAGGAAGCAACCGATAAAGATGAGAGATAGCTGAGGGCCGAGTGTTCTAATCAGACTTGGACCTGTGAACTGCAGCAGCCGCACAAACTGCCGGTCGAGCTGTGTCTGCCTGTGTGTGGCCTGTGTGCTTCTTCTTCCATTACCAACAGCTCCAGGTGACCCGGTGCTTCTCTCGAGTTCCAACCTTTTTTTTCCGGCCGAATTGCACGTTACCGCATGGAAGCATCAAGCATGGAACACATGGTGTGGACGTCTGGTAAGGTTAGGCGTCCCCTCTGACTTTCGCAGGAAGTGTGTAGAGACATTGAGCAGAACGTCTCTGCTTGGCTTTTGTGAGCATGATGAGACCGAAGCAGATGATTGCGGCCTTGCGGGTGAGGAATGGAGGCAGTGAGCTGGGTGAAGTGCACGCGTGTAGCTTCGGTTTTTCACTGTCTGAATGATGTTAGCGAAGGTACATTGGCAATTTGACATGCATCTTCTGCATAAAGTCCGGTGCCGAAAAGGCCTACCTTAAAGTCTCTATGAGTACCGGAAAGATGACGAACAGGTTCGGTAGGAGGCAGGAACACTGTAGTTGCATGGGCCGCCGGGACTGCCGTTTAGATGATTCCTCCCCCATGTTCTCATGTGGATCATTTTGCCTTTGGCGACATTGCAGGTGAACGCCTCGTACACATTTATTCGAGCATTGCTAATCAACACACAGACGCAAAGTTACACCGCATAGGAACTCGGCTCGAGGAGCAGGAGAAACACAAAGCTATGATCCAGGTTGCCCAGCCCCACACAAGGTGGAAGTGAACGCAATTCATCGATCCTAGGACAGTATTAACACCAATTTTCGTACCTTTAACAGGTAGACACAAGTCTTTATTACATGCTTAGAGCATGTATGTCTATCAGCATTGCCACGTAGGATTTGGGATGACAAGAAGGAGAGAGAAGATGCGTAGTAGGCATGTTGAGGAGGGAGGAGAGAGAGAAAAGCTATTTACTAGAACTATTAAGAGTTAGTCTATAACACATTTTAAGATACATTTAGACTATTATATGCAGACCCGTATTAATTTTTGAGAATACTAGCTGAATGCCCGCGCGTTGATACGAAAACATAAATAGTAAAAAAATATTAGAATCTATCATATGCAATGTCAACTGCCTAGTAATTTCGCTAGTTATGAAGTATTATGTTTTTTCAAGCAATTAAATATTGTCTTCTTGTTTTAGGCAATTTTCTTGGCTTACATGGTTTTTATTACATTTTTACATTTTTAAAATATTGGATCAAAACGAAGTAAATACCCATTTCGATAATGATTTCAAAATATTGCCTCTTCACCGACGGTGATTTCAAATGTTGAATAGACGAGGGAGGTAGTGGGGTTAGGTATATGTGTAGTTAATGTAAGGACCAAGGGTAGAATGATCCAGTAAAAATGGACCAACACTCATCATCACTCACCACAAGCCACTTTTCAGTAGCAGAGATGATATAGCTAGCATATTGGAGAGGTTGTCTATTAACTATCTATAGATGATATGAACCTTACTTATAATTACTAAATTAGATTTCTTATAACTAGTTGAGGTGATCTTATTAGAGATATCCCTGCAGATGGCATGTAGCTGGTTAGAGCATCTCCAGATGGCACTCTATAACACTGTTTATCTGAATAGAGTAGCTACTGGAGGGGAGAAATCTTTTATAGTGTAATGTAAAGTGTGAAAAAAGTTTAGAGAGATAGATAGAGTGTGGAGTAAATAGTGTTATAGAGTGAAAGGATAGAGAACCACCTGGAGATAGTCTTATAGACAACATCGCTTAAACCATTTTACATGCTATTCAACTCATTATTGCGAACGACGTAAGCAGAGACGGTCGGACGGCATGCCACTTGGTGGATGTCAAAGGCAACAAGCAGGTAAGCATAGACACAGCGCACCGGCAGCTGAGCTGACACCCATCATTTGCCAACACGGCTCCAGTATATCTGAGCTGCCTGACCGAAGAAAAAAAAACCCAAAAAATGTTAAGTTCACATTGCCTCCCTGTAACATGTTCGCGGAGCTTTCAGCTGCACACTTCGTGGCCCCCTCATGCATGAATAAAACCAGCCTGTCCGGAGTCCATACAGCGCTGCGAGGCAACATAGCGCCATCACATTCTACAGCTCCTCTTTCTTCTCCAAGAACAAGAAGAGGAGGAGATCTGGAGAAGGGAGAAGAAGAAGAAGAGGGCCATTGCACTTGAGCTCCTCCTCCTCTCCTCCGTGTCCCTCTGTTGCTTGCTAGTTTGGTTTTGAGTCGAGGGCGCCATGGCCACCATCCTGGAGAACATCCAGAAGGCGAGGTTCTTGCCGACCAGGCCGCTCAAAGACGAGCTGCCAACCTTCCAGGGCGGCGGCAGCAAGGAGAGCCATCTCATGGGCCTGAGGAAGAGGCTGTCCTCCTTCTCCGTCAACTTCCAGCCCATCTCCTCCGCCTCGACCGAATGGGCGTTCCGGCGGTCCAAGTCGGCGCCGTCGCTCGGCGCGTTCGCCGGCGGCCCACTGAAGCGGTGGTGGGATTGGGGCGTCGGCTGGCTGCTGTCCAAGAAGCCAGGCTTCGCCACCGACCTCGAGATGAACGAGGAGGAGGTGGCCGCCCTCGGCCGCCAGAGCAGGGGAAGCTGGGGCCACATCCTCTACAAGATGCGCTCCGGCGTCCGGCGCCTCCTCGTGTCGCACACGCTGCCGACGACGCAGAAGCACTCGCTGCCGACGGCGGCGCAGCAGGTCCAGCACTGCAAACCGGCGGCGTTCGCCTACACTCAGAGCTTCCACAACGGGTACGCGATGGCGCACTAAGAGCGTCGACGCAGCTCTTCTTTGGAGGAACAGCAACACTAAGAAGAGACGGTCTCCATGATCGAGATCCATCCAAATGGAGATGACGAGAGGCTCAAGAAGAAGAATCAGGTCTCAGGTGAGACCAACGGTGAAAGATTTTTTTTAGATAATGGAAATAAATCCCGCCTCTACCAGCCAATGGTGAAAGATACAAGTTACTGTATGTGCAAATTTAGCTTGGATGAAATGTAGTTTACGACTCTGTTTTTACGACTCTGTTTTTGTGTAGATCTAGTGTATGTTCGTTCTTTCTATTCTTTTGGGTTCGTTGGGCGATGTAAATGTTCGGTTGATTCCATATGTTTTTGCCTCCTGCAGTAAATAAAGCTATTGCAAAATCATGCTCCTCTGTTCTTGAGATGCCTAGTTCAGATCTGGGCTGAGCTACCAACTTCCTGTGTAGTTGCCTGATCACTCTGCCATCTAGCTAGCATATGCCTTTGCTACCTAATGGTCTCTGCAATTATGCAGCTCAAAATAGCTGGTAATAAAGCGGACAACAAATCCACAGACTGGAGAAGTGGAGATGCTCTGTTATGATGTCTTTGTATCAGCAAGAAAGACAATCCACACGAAGATTGCGTCAATCCTGGTTAAGTTCGGTATACGTTCTTGGCCTTAGGGAATTCTCGGGAAAATTCACCAAATGACACTCAATTCGCATCGCCGAGGCGATATACATGATATGTGGGCCATCTGAGTCGATAGACGATGGGTCGAGGATATCATATGTTGAAATACGAATTTTAAAGAGTGTCATCTCTAGAAATCTCTCGGGAATTCTTCGTATACTATTTTTGTGAGTCATTTTTTAAGATGTCACGTCGTACATAAATAATTATAGATGCAAACATTACAACACATCATCTCTATTAATTAATTTCTTCCATTTCCTATTTTTCTATATGTTCTCCTGATAGAAACGACATTTTTCAATGAGTTTGTTATTTTTTTCAAGTTTAGATACCGTTTCTTATATATAAAAAGATCATGCTCTCTCTTCTCATAAATTACCCTTCACCTTAACAATATATCCTATAAGCAATTTAAGAAATGACATAAGTACGCAGTGGAAAGTGCCCCTATTTTCAGGCATTTCGGCAAACAAAAGGCAATAGAACAGGTAGTAGCTAGCAGCAGTCGTAATTTGGAGTGTCGGTGAAGCGTCACTGGTGAACCGGTAGAGGGTCGGAATCTGTCACATTTTGTGTTGGACATGCAGTTGTGCACCCCAAAAATGAATAGCTTGGTGGTAGTATGATACGGAGGCAGTGGCACACATTTTTTTAAATAGAACAAGTGCTCTATCGTTTCATTAAAGAAGAAATAAATATAAAATAAAAATAAAAATATCACACGCAACAAAATACACTATGGCGCTACTCCGCCAACTCAGCCTAGAGTCGAACTCACCGGCCACCACCGGTCAACCATCTAGCCACCCTGCGCTACTTCGGTCATCACCGTCTTGGACCGCATTGTCGAACCTCTCACACTAAATCCGTTGTGGCCGGACCAACTCTGTCGCGAGATTGTCCTGTGCCACCAAGCCTCTCCTCACGCGTTGCCTCCACCGCGGGCACTCTAGGACCGGTCAACACCGGTCTTCTTTGGCCTCTCGTGGTGCCTCCACCGTGGCCACTCTAGGACCGGTCAACACAGGTCTTCCATGGTCGTCACCTCCACCGTGGCTACTTTAGAACTATGACCTCTGCATCGCCACCACAAGCTCTTCCACATGCCTCCCACGAAGCATGCGCTGGCCGTCTCCAGCCACACCGCACACATGGCACGCATGAATTCAAGCAATGTACTTCTTGCGCATGCCTAGTTGCCTCCATCTTCTGATGGTGAAAGAAATGGATGTTGACTGTTGAACATACAAGTTTGGTGAGCTCTGAATCTTACAAAGCTACCCATAATCGAAACAAACAATAATTTCATGTACTATTATGAAAGGATCTCAGACTCCTAGTGATAAGTGATGATATGTTCTACTCAACCTAAACGCTGCCCGGCGAGGCCCTCTGGCTAGGAGGTGGCGAGGGGGGACTGTTTCTCCACAAGAGATATGTAAATTAATATTTAGTTTTAGTCTCTACTAGTTCTAAGGTTTGCTTTAGGTCCCCTCACAAAGCGGGAAAAAATTAACATTTTGCCACTTTTTAAAGTGAGCTTTGCCATTTTGCCATTCTAGACTACCGTTATTGACATAGATGGCTCCACATGTCAGTGAAGAGTGACAAATAAGTAAATTACAAATCTTAAATGTGGTAAAATATCAAATGCCCTCTCAGCAGTGGCGGTACGATGCTCGACGAGGCTTGGCTTTTCTGTGGCAGCTCCGGTGGTGTTGACGAAGTTGGTGTACTTGTGGGAACTGCACCTATGAGGTTAATAGTGTTCATCCCTTTTGCGAAAGGAGTGAAGCTTGCAATCGTCTCCACATTAGAGCATCTCCAATGGTACTACTTCAGCTAGCTATAAGAGTGCCAAATCAGCTTTTTGCTTATGTGGATGAGAGAAGGCATGGAAAAAGATATAGACTAACTCTTGTTGAGCCTATTACATGTGCATGCTCACTATTACATGTAAGCCTATAATAAATGTAGAGACTATACTATAGCTAATTCATTGAAAATATTGTCTTTTTGTTATCTATAGATGACATGGACACTTTTTATAGTTAGCAGTTGGCTCCACCATTGGAGATGCTCTTAGGGTCCTAGATCCATGTTGACTTCTCTGCAAACAACTACGAAGACTGCATTTGGACCGTCATCTTTGAGTTTTTCGTCATTGGTGTTGCTAGATCTCATCTTTTTTTGTCGGGTCTGAAGATGGTTCAGGGCGTTGGATGTTGCAGCAAATCTTTGAATCCTCATATGAATTGGCCAGGAGTTTTGGTTCCAGGCTCCGTTCGTCCGTCGTACGGAGGAATGTGTTGCAGCGAAGGATTTTGGGCATGAAGAACAGTGCTTGGTCCTGTAGGCTGTGGGGACTTCTATTTAATTTTTATGTTTCTTAGGAACCTCTTGTGACTTTGGGATGTAAAATTCTCATGTTTTAATATATTCGCCCGTCTTTAAAAGAAAAACTAAACGCTGCCAACTAACTAACCCTTCGCTCCAAATTCCAAATTAAAAATGCCCGTCCCAACATCTCCAATCTCTCGGGCCTCAAAATCTCGGCCCAAAACTGAAGAAGCTTCTGTAGCGAACGTCATAGGCGCAGCCCACAGATGCTAGGCGCCAATCCAGTAGCGGCCACCCGAGTCAGCAAAGCCACGCAGTCGCCTTTGCATTCTTCCTCGCCTTTCCCTTTCGTGCTGTACCGAGCAAGACAAGGCTTTCCCCTACGCGCACACAAAACCTCCCAAACCCCGAGCGCTCGAGGGCACATCACACCCGCATCGCACGCCACCCATCCATCCCATCCCCATCGCAATTCACGCGCCCCGCCCGAGCAGCCATGGCGAAAGGAGGAGGAGGAGGCCAGCGCGAGGGGGGCGGCGCCCTGAAGACGGCGGTGGTCATCACCGGCGGGCTCGTCCTCGCCTGGATCACTGTGGAGGCCGCCTTCAAGCCCTTCCTCGACCGCCTCCGCGCCGCCGTCACCCGATCCACCGACCCCACCCGCGACCCCGACGAGGAGGCCGGCCCCGCCGCCGACGAGGGCAAGGCGCCCGCCGCAGCCGAGCCGTCCGCGCCGCCGCTCCCGGCCGAGGAGGAGGGAGAGAAGAAGAAGGGCGAGGACAAGGAGGTCGAGCTGGAGGAGAAGGGGGAGGGAACCGCGGCCGCCAAGGCCGAGTGAAAGAGGCAGCGCCCCCGCACCGTCTGGTTCGGCTTCTGGATAATATGCTGTGAATCTGTGAATTTGAAGCTTGCCATGCCCATGGATGATGCTTTAGAATTCTAATTTCAGTGTCTGAATCTTTACTACTCATCTTAGCTTACCCATCTGTTTGCATAAGTTTTACTATCAGTTTTTACTAGATGCTCTTGATGCGATGCTATATATGGTACATTTCCCTGTAAGCTGCTTGCTTGTGCTATTGACAAGAAAAATGTTAGTGTAACATATGGGCTCTTCAGATGTTGCATCTGCAGGTGCTTAAGTCATTTAAAATCATTTGTTATGCTAGTTTAAAACAATTGCAACTTTGCAAGCATTACTTCCGATTAGTAATTTCTGACATGCCCAATAGGTGAAGAGAATAGTACATGCCTACATTTTAGGTCATGAGTTCCACCCACTGTATGTGGCGATAGTGCACCAGCCAATTACTTTCTGGTTCCCCTTCTGTCTCCCGAGCATTCCACCAGTCACCAGATCATCTAAAATTTGAACCTCTATAACACAATTATCACAACCTCTAAGATGATTCCCTCCAACCTCCAAAATTCCTTCACTCTTTACGCTACAACCTCTAAAAGATTTCTTTCAGCATCACTCTAAAATTCGGACCTCTAAAATCTCTGATGAATAGTGCTTTAGAGCACCACCTGGAGATGTCACATTGTTGCCTATTAGTTCTGCTTCTATGCTTTCGGGGAATCTGTGTGTCATGAATAATGCAACGTTTGCATTCTCAGTAGTCAGTATCTTCCTCTTTTGATACTCAGCTCAACCAACACGTGATATTACTTATTACATTGGCATTTGGTATATGCTATCGTTATGATTATAGATATTTGTGCACTCTGATACCTTCTAAATCCTAGAAGCTCTTTGCTTCTATAGTTATATTAGTTTAATATCAGAAAATATTCAGATCGACATATATAGGGTGCTTCTAGTCTTGTGGCAAGAAATGGTTTAATCATTTCCATTTTGTAGATCAATTGTTGAACCATCCAATAATGCTAGCACAAAACGGTTGCCCTATTCCCAATTTTTACTTCCTATATATGGTACTGGATCTGGTATATCTATTTGGTGGAGAAGTGCTAACATTTATATACTTGTATGCCTTGAGAAGTTGCAGGCTTGCAGTATTTTTTTATCCTGTCATTCATATGCTGAGATATGGACAATCTCTTAATTTCCATCTATTAAGGCTAACCTTCTCTTTGTAAATGTAAATTAATTTGACTAACCACACTCACTTTTACTCTACAACCCTCTAATAATTCGAGGCTATGTTGTGGGACATTGCAAATTTGGGTATAGAGTCCTATGACATTTTGGTGAATAAAATAATATTTTCATTAGTCAAAGAGAGATAATGCTAGTAAAACATCTATCTTGTCAAGACGCATGGCCTTTTTCTTTTCAGCTTAAATTAAAATTTAAAACTATAGCTAAATATTTGTCATTTTTGTACAAGCCAAACATTGTAGCACTTTGTAACCATTTTTGAAGGCTTTTAGTGGTTTTTCTTACGGCATCCAAAACCATTTTTTTTTACAATTTTTAGGCTCTCCAAACCCTCTATTGAGAGTCCACAACTTTTCCTGATTATAATTTACAACTAGATTAAGCTGAAAAGAACAAGGCCAATAGGTCATCCAGTTCCCTCGAGCTCGAGGAAAAGGGACGCCATTGTGCGTGAGCCTTGACTTCAATACGAATTAGGGGTGAAAATGGGTCGGATACGGTCGGGTAGGGGTCAACCCATATCCGTATCCGTATTTTATATCGAATACGGATTCGGAGACGGACAGTGTTAGATACGAATTTGAATATGGATTTAGTCGGATACGGTTTCGGATCGGATATGGGTCGGATACGAATACGAAACCGGGTTTTACTATAATACCTTAACAGGAAAAAATCGACATAAATCTACGCTCATTGTTGGTCACCCACAAAAGCATAACACGTATTATAAAATTAAATGCAATTTGAAAGACATACAAGCTATGAATATAATAATCTATGCTACTAGAAAATAAAGTGGAATAATTCAAACAACCCGATAATAAGTACTAAACATAAATTCATAAAATCTAATAATAAGTGCCACACGTAAGTAAACATACTCACATACATGTAATATCCAAATTCTGAAATCCGGATATCCGAATTTCGATATCCGGATAATTATTCGTATTCGTATCTGTATCCATCAAAAAATCCGGATAATTATTTGTATCCGTATTCGTATTCGCTCGGATAGGAAAATGGGTTCCAAATAACTAAAATCCGGATCCGGTCGGATATTATCTGACCCGTTTTCACCCCTAATACGAATGAAATAGAATGGTCTCCATTCCTAGGGCATCTCCCACGCGATATAAAAAATAAGAATTGAAAAAAACTACAAAATTTGGATGTCTTGACTGTTAGTGATATGTTCTAGAGACGATCGTATAAGATGATTGTATCACGTATATGTTTATGTACTTTTGAATAATATGTTATTAGTTTCATAAATAAACGTCGTTCATATTGTCCATCAAATATGACTTGGTTATGAGAAACATAAAGAGTTCATGTCAATTACAATAAAACATAAATTTAGATAAATTCCCAAATAAATCATAGAAAAAAGATCTACACTATTAATTAGAGCGGGCCAGATTATAACAACTTATATTAAAAGAAAGAGTTCATGGCATCTACAGTAAAAAAATCAGAATAAAAATAATAATAATAAAGAGTCCATATCAACTATAAAAAAATTAACAGAAATTTAGAATAAAAATAATAGAAAAAGAGTCCATATTACAAAAGTAGAAAAAGAGTTCATATCAACTACAACAAAAATTACAAATAATGGAAGTTCGTAATAAAAATAATTCAAAAAAGAGTCCATATCGACTACAACAAAAATCAAAAATAATATAATTTGGAAAAATAATAGGAAAAGATTCTGTATCAACTCTAAAACTAAAAAAAAAGAGTCCATATTAGTAAAAGTAAACAAAACTAATCAGAAAAAAAGATATACACTATCAACTATAGTGAGACCGTATTGTAACGGTATAGATCTTTTACACACCAATCACAAATCCACAACTAAAATAATATTATCGGTGTAGATATATTTTGTACAAGTAAATTATATGTAACCAACTCAAACTCAAAGCAGCCTTGCTTCTTATCTTGATATAATATCTTCTATCCGCAACTATCTAGGTAATCACACGCACACATGTAACTAGCCAACACATACATATACAGGCATCCACAACCCCCATGCACGTGCTTGGGCTTCGGCCATCTAGACCTCCGGTGTACTGGCGCAACGGATCAACCCCCAACCTGAGCTTGGTGTTAATCGGTAAATCAAAAGAAAGCTTCATACTTAAATTAAGAAAGATTGCATGTTTAGTACAATAGGGTGTATCTAAATTAAAAAATTTTATAGCAAGAGAAATAGTTCATATCAACTATAAGTAAAAAACGAAATTTAAATAATAATATAAAATTAATAATTTGATTCAAAAATATTTTGAACTATTTAGATTGGGCACATAGAAATCATATATATAAATTCACCTAAAAAACACTTCCACGATATCATAATTTTATTAGATTTTGTAATAAATTACAATAGTAATTAGTGGTCAAAGTTATATTCCGAAAACCGTGTCAGTGTCCAAAATGCTCATGTTTTTTGAACGGGATGGAGTAAAAGTAAAAAATAATACGGAATAAAATTTAAATTAAATTAGTAGTTGAATATATACAGAAATGTTAACCTAAAACCGAAATTTGGAATAAAAATAAAATAAAATGTGCAATTTAGTTTGATATTGGCAATATGACTATGAATCCATATGCATGCGCGCAAGGTGTCTATTAATCGTTGACAACAATTAAAATAGGGGCAAAAGGAGCCACCAAGCTTGATATGATAGGCTAGAAATTCATAATCAATTGGAGAGAGAAAAAAAAATACTCTACACCATCAATTGTATTGGGTTCATATCATAATTACATAGATCCAACGAGATTAGAGTTATTATTGTATCCTTTGGATTAAATATAGACTATATGAGAACGTACCATGATCAATATGATTACGTATAAGAGCATGTACAATGATTGAGACAACAGCTGTCTCTAACTATTACCATGTCAGCTAGAGGCAGCGCTAGAGACAACATATACAATGGTAAAGATGGTTGTACGCTTTTATAGACAGTTTTCTCACACATAAAGTTTCTTAATTCTCGTGCAGAGTCGATTCTTGCATTGGAAACGGCTCAAATATCTATGCATATCCTCACTCCATATCATCACATGTCCTACATGGCAACCCTTAGAAACTGCTTATAGATAGCTGACGTGGACCATTGTACATGCTTTAAGAAGCAAATCCAACTATACTAGATTTGCAGTATGAAGTATAGTAAAGCTTACCATGATCTATGCGACTATAGGTTCTTATATGGGGCGAATCCAAGAAATTTGGTCGCTAGGGTCAACAGTCAACATTAACTCGTGATACTGACTTATAGGGTACAACGCTATAGCTATATAGTTATGGTATATAATAAAGTAATAGACATGCAACATGCTTGAGCAGTTGAGTAGTGAATAAATTATCAATCTATATAGTTGATTACAAAATAAATTCTCTTTTCAAAAAGTGATTACCTGGGTGGCTCGATCTTATAGTTGTTCTATTGTTCTTTCATCTTCTGGAAAAGATCTATGACATCATCATTTGAAATTATAGATAGAAGGCCTTGCTCCACAAAGCAAATTATAGAATCATTCATAAATTGATCACCCATCCGATTACGTAAAACTGTCTTCACAATTTTCATTGCTGAAAACACCTCTCAACCAATGTCGTTGCAATTGGCAGAACTAATACTAGTTTGAGGAGCTTATAGATCAAAGGATAAGAAAGATTCTTCTTTGTATGCACCATCATCTCAGCAAGTTTAGAAATAGTGGTCAAACTAGCAAATCTTTCATCTGCTCGTAGATTATCAATGTAGATATGAAGCTCAAGACCAAGATCCTTCAATTGCATTGAACTAAAATCATTTGGATAGGCCTTAGCCAACTCCATTAAACTCTCATAGTTAAAAGCAAGAAAAGAATCCTTTGGACTAAACGCGGCCATTTGGGTAAGAAAATTAGAATTCACCTCATTAAAACGATCATTGAACTCTATAAGCTGCAAGTCAATGATAGGATTAAGACAATCATACCTATAGTGTTGGTAGTTAGTACGGTTGGTTTTTTTCTTGGTTTATGTCGATCCACATATTCTTTTTCCATATCTAACTTAGGAATATCATGCTCTTCACAAAAGGAGTATATTTTCTCCAATAGAGACTCCCAACCATCATCTCTAATTTGCTGAAATTTCCGTTTTGTTGACTCCCCCTCTAACACGGTCTCCAAGATATCTTGATCTTCCTTTGTAAACATAGTGATAGAGCATTTGCATGACCTAAGATAAGCAACATCAATTGCAAATGAAACACGAGGTCAAAATCTTTTAGATAATTCAATAGACCACGGGCTTGCAGTTTCTTCCCATCATTTGGACCATCTTTTTCAACATATTGGAGCACTTCAATAATAGAAAGGAACAAATTGTTGATGCTCTTAAGGGTTTTATAGTGAGAACACCACCGAGTGTCTCCCGCTTTCTGAAGAGATTGCTCTTTATTTAATCCTGTTCCACTAGTAAGTTGCCCACTGCCTATGGCTTTTCTTACTTTCTCTTGTTGACTTTCTCGAATCATATCTTTTCGCTTGCAAGAAGCTCCAACCACATTAAGCAAAATATTTATCATGTCAAAGAAGTCACTAATATCATCATTCTTCTTAGCTACTGCCACAATGACTAACTGAAGTTGGTGAGCAAAGCAATGAACATAATATGTTGTCCTATTCTCTCTCATGATCAAAGCTCTCAAGCCATTGAACTCACCTCTCATGTTGCTTGCTCCATCATAACATTGGCCTCTAACTTGTTTTATGCTCAATCCATATTTAGCAAAGAGATGATCAATATTAGATTTGAGACATGTAGCTGTTGTCTCCTTCACATGAACCACACCAATAAGTCTTTCTTTGATTACTCCAAACTTGTCAACATATCGTAAAACAACAGCCATTTGTTCCTTATCAGAAACATCAGCAGACTCATCAACCATTAAATAGAAGACGTCGCCACCAATTTCTGTAATGATGGATTTTACTATGATCTGCATAAAACACAAATATGATAATGGGATTTTAGTATTTCACACAAAAATAGCAAAAGATCTTTTTGAGAGAAAGAAAAATATCTTCATTACCTTAGCAAAGCAATTAACAATGTTCTTTTGAATGGTTGGAGACACCATTTGTTTATTCAAAGGAGCATTTCTTAGCATAACCCTCTTAACCTTGTCATTTTGTTCTGCCACAAGCTTTATCAGCTCTAAAAAATTTTCCCTGTTATTAGACTCTTCTGATTCATCGTGGCCACGAAAAGCTAAACCTTGATGCAACAAGTATCAAGCAGCATTTATAGAAGTATTCAATCGAATACGATGCTCTTCTCTAGTAACTTGACTCTGCTTGTTGAGAGCAACCGCAATTGATTGGTCTTGTTTCATCAAATTATTACATCTTTTCACTGCCGCATTATGGAAACTATTAACATGACTAACATGAGTTTGAAGTCTATCTGACTTGTTCCATCTACAAAAACCTTCGGTTACAAATGCATCATTTCCACCTTGGCCTTCAATGCAATTTCTACACAAGTAGCAATATAAACAAAAGGCCTTATCCACTTTCTCACTATACTCCAACCAATCATATTTAGTGAACCATTCATGATTAAACCGACGTTAATGGTTCGATATACTTCTTTGTGGATACATGAAACCAAGCTGAGGCTGGTAAGGACCTCTAATCAAATATTTTCTCCTTATCTCATCTTGTAGCTTTGGCCCTATGTATTCTGATATTCTTTTTCTATTGGCTGGATCATACGAAAGCTCATCTAAATTTACCTCTCTCGATCTCGTTGGCAATGGCAATGGGATAGTGTTGTGAGGTACCCCTCCATCCCTTCTTGATGTTCCTATACCATCAATATCGCTATCCGGTGGTGTCTTTCTTTTAAAAAATCGCTCTATTATAATTCATTAATTCTACTACGATAGTAGTAGTAGCAGCAGCAGCACATTACTGCTCGTTAGATTAGTAACCATTAGAAATATTAAATTAGTAAATTAAAAACAGTAAATTTACTAAATTATAAAAATGGGCAACAGTAAAGATTAAAGAACATCTAATTAATTTCCATATACGGATATACCAGATTACTATTCGAACAAATCACCAACTACGCAGTTAGAATTAGGCAATGATCAAATCACTCAAGTGACTCACCCGATGGATATTGGGTGTCAGCTCTCAAGGCATGTGTGGAGCCATGGACTGGCAGGACTGCTGATCACGAAGCACAGAGGTCAGAGGCGACGAAACATCTAAACAGTAGTGCACGGTGAATCGGCGATTGTACCTCTTCATCCGTCTCTAAGAAGAAGACGAAACGACGGCTTGGGTTTGCCCTATGCGCTGTGAGCATGCGGGATGCGGCTGTACGGATCGAATCTCTCGGTCTCAGCTTCCAAATTACAATCGGCACTTGCCACTTGGGGGTATGGACGGATGGACCATGGCAAATTACAATTGGCACTTGCCACTTGAATTTTTTATTTATTTTTTTGGAAATAAATAAATGATTTTCAGTTTTAAAAATTAAATAAATAGCCTCCCGTCGCTAGCCCATTGGGCGAGAAGATTAAACCGCCCTCCCGTCGGGCCAGATTTTAAAAATCCATCCAACGGGAGGGCGAGATTTGCTCGCACCGGCCCACGCGCGGGTGGGCCAAATTCCGCCCGATAGGAGGGCAGATGTAGGACACTGTTGGGACGTGTTTAATTAGTAAACGATGTCAATAAGCATAATTAACAAGAGTTTATGAAACCTCGCCCTCCTGTCGGGCGGAATTTGGCCCATCCCACGTGTGGGCCGGTGCGAGCAAATCTCACCCCTCCCGTTGGGCGGATTTTTAAAATCTCGTCCGACCGAAGGGCGGTTTAATCTTCTCGCCCATTGGGCTAGCGACGGGAGGCTATTTATTTAATTTTTTAAAACTGAAAATCATTTATTTATTTTTGAAAAAATAAATATAAAATAAAATAATTCCTTGCTACTTGGGGGTATGGACGGATGGACCATGGGCTTTGTGGATAGTATTGCACGGAATTTTATTTTTTTTATATTTATTTATTTTCGAAATAAATAAATGATATTCAATTAAAAAATAAATAAATAGACTCCGTCACCACTTGTTAGCGAAAAATCGAGTCTTTAAACCGCCCGTCGGTCGGGCGAGATTTTAAAATCCGCCGACGGATGGGCGGGCTTCTTCAAGCGTCGGCCCACAAGGTGGGCCAAATATCGCCCGACGGAGGCGAGATTTGAAGCCGAAAATTCGCCACCAACCAAGGCGAGTTTGAAGCGAAAAAAATCGCCACTTGGTTGGGCGATCTTTGAACCATGGAAATCCGCCCGTCGAATCCAAGTAAGTTTGTGGCCTTTTAAGGCCGCCAGCGCAAGACCACAAGTTTGTTGCCATTTGAACGAGAGGAGACCGAGAGCGAGAGAGGAAGTTGGAGAGAACAGAAGCGCGGTGCGATTCTTCGATTTCACAGGTATTTTTGTTATGTAGTATAAAATTTATTTAATAAAACTTGGTAGGATAGTCATATGACTTTAATGTATGTACATTATATATAGAGAGGGTAATATTTAGGATAGGGTTTAGGCTAAATATAGTCGCGTAATTTATAGGCTAGGATTAAGGTTTAGGCTAGAAATAGCACGATAATATTTATTCTAGGTTAGGGTTTAAGCTAAAAATAGTCGTGTAATATTTAGGCTAGGATTAGGGTATTTTTGTTACAAATAGGACGGTAATATTTAGAGTTTAGATTGAAATAGTATAGTCAATAAATTGTACGGTTATGTGGTATGTGTCGAACATGGTAGGGTTATGTGGTATGTGTCGAACATGGTATGTGTCAAACATGGTAGGGTTAGGGTTTAGAAGGGTAATATATAGTGTTTATATTGAAAATAATGTAGTATTTTACTAAATTATTAGATGTTGAAGAGTAATTTATTTGTAGAGCTAATGAACAAAAGGTTGGCCGACATTTTGGTCAGTAGTAATATTGTTAAAAATAGATGTAGAAAAGGAGATTGACGTATAATAATCAATGTGCGAAATTTGTTGGGCAGGGTAAATGACAGACAAGATCAATTTTCAAATCCATTATGGGGAAGGAGAGATTGTGCAAGGTCCTTACGGGATAGATTTATCAATGTTCCAATCATGTACATTAGGGATATCAAGACCCACCGAAAGGTCATTTAGGGGGCTACAACATTGGTTATCACGGACGTTTCAACTCAACGAAGAAGAACATGTCATGACAGTTCAGGCATTGGTGAGCCGTGCTGCTGAAGGTTTTTTTTGGGAGTTGATACCTATATCGAGTACTCGGAATTGGAGACGCTACGTTGAGATTGCAATCGAACGGTGCCTTCCTCTAGTTCTCTTAGTGCAGGCCGAGTACAAGCAACATGCGGAGGTGGAAGAGCCAGGGAGACTAGTGGTGCTTTGGAGTGGAAGAGGAGGTGGAGGTTGTAGGGAACACGGTGGTGACAGAGGGCGTGGGAGAAGCGCATGCGAGACAGATATAGGAGAAGAAGGCAATGAAACAATTGAAGAGGCGGCAAGGCGGCCGATGAAGGGAACGAATCGAGTCAATAGTTGCTGAAATGGCGGTAGAGGATGCAGAGCATGAGGAAGTCCTCGATGAAGATCGTCGACGATGAGAGAAGTTTGAGTGATCGACCGGTGCTCAGAGAGTGGAATACTTACAACTTCCAAGATTTATCTGTACATGAAGGCACGCACACACCTCGGGATTACCATGAGAATGAGGTGACTCAGGGAGCCATGTACCCGACTACTAAGCTGTATTGATGCCGTGAAGTATTGGTCTTTATCTCGAGGAGGAGTTCGGGGTAGTGAAGTCGAGTAAAAACGCTCTCGATGTGATGTGTGTTGTTCTGGTTGCCCGTGGCGTGTACATGCATTTAAAAGAAAGTGGGTGGATTCTTGGGTGTGTTCAATTGTAAAGGAACACGATCATCGATTAGAAAATGCACAACAAAGGCACAGAAATATGACATCAACATTTGTTGTAGTTGTAATGTACTCACAAATTGTTCGTAACATAAGATATGAGCCTCGGTCCATTATACGGGCCATTGAGGAACAATTCGAAATACCATAAAGTATCCCACCGCTGGAGAGCTAAGCGAAGGCTTTGGAAGTGCGGTTCGGGACATATGAAGCATCGTATGCAAATATGTCCCAACTTCGCAGACGATTAGTAGAAGAAATCTGGAACGCATTATGACATGAAGGAGTATCCCTTCGGCGTCGACACCAAAAGTGGGTTACTGCAACGGGTATTCTTTGCGTTGGGTCCGTGCATAAGAGGGTTCACATATTGTCCACTGTGCTATGTGTAGATGGAACCTTTCTCATTGGCAAGTATAAGGGCAAATATTGACAAAGAATTGCCGTGGATGGCAACAATCGATTTTCCGGTGGCATTCAGATTTGTGGAGGAGAGAATCTGAGATAGTGGTATTGGTTCCTAGGCGTGTGAAACATCTTTGTTGTAACAGAAGACCAAATGTACGTGTCATTCATGATAGACATGCGGGTTTCTTGCGTGCGATTGATGAGATTACAAATGGCTCCGACAACCGAGGGGTGCCCAGTGGAGTGATATGCAAAGCAGGTGGTGCATGAGGCATTTGGGGCAAATTTTTTTAGTCACTTTAAGAATAAACACTGCATGAACCTATTCAAGAGGTTGTGCAAGCAGAATCAGCAAAGAAAATTCAACAAATTATGGAAAACACTCGATGAGATGACCGCAAAGCAGAGCTGTGAACTACAGACAAGGCAGGGCAGGGCCACACGAGTTTCAGCGGTGAGATGCTTCTCAGATTGGATTAAGGATGATCCAAAAGAGAAGTGGGCTCTCCTATATGATACTAACGGGGCTAGATAAGGAATAATGACAACAAATTTGGCAGAGGTGTACAATTGGGTCATGAGGGGGTTGAGGGCATTGCCTCTGGTTGCAATTGTGGAGGGAATTCTTCACGGTACATGCAAGTACTTCATGGAACGTTATCGTGCCACGTCTGCTGCTATGGCTGACAGTCGCCTGATATACTCCGCTGCTATTACAAAGTATATGGCCGAGAAGATAGGTAAGGCCGAAAGACATTGCGTGACGGCGATGGGGACAGATCATCTCGGGTACCACATAATCTGCAGGATAGAGGCGTCGTGGCGGTAAACGTGGCGGGTTACGCAGAGTGCATCTTGCGTGATCATACATGCACATGCTCATGCCGCAGTCAAGCTTCTTCACAAGCCATGCTCTCATGTACTAGCGGCGGCTTCAATGACAAATCACCCTACTTTTTCATTTGTGTTCGAATATTTCGGAAGGAAACAATCCAAATACATGGCATGCAGAGATATATGGGTATGCAATTTTCGGTACATTCTTGATCCACTGGTCCGAACAAATAGTCATGTACCGCTAGGAATTGCTGAAGTGTGATCTTGGTCGTCGCCGACACCGTCGTATTCTCGAACGACATGGATCGATCGGAGACTGGAAGAGTTGAGAAGAGATGCAAAGAAAGTAACGAGGACGGTCACACTTATGTGAACTGTGACAAGCCTAGTGCATTTGGGTCCTATGATTTGGATCTTTGGGCGTCGGCCTGGGGCGGATGGACGGCGACCGCTCGGTTGAAAATGTATCTATGAAACCTTAATCGAACTACTTGATATGTGTAATTTACATTTGTAATATTCGCGTCAATGTAATATCTTTGACTTCTTGGTGGCAATGTAATATGATGACTTATTTATGTTTATGTAAAATGTTATGTTTGCATGATATGTAGTGTCTGTTGATGACATTATCTTTTGGTATATCGTATTTTTCTTTATGAATTAGTACGCTTGAATTGAAATAAATAACTCATACTTGCATATCTCGCAGGTGACGTGACGATGGTCGATGAGATGGGCCACCGGCGCCACAGCGGCGAAGCGGCAGAGGGCCTGCCGACCTCTCCCTTGACCGTAGGCATCGGGCCTACCTCGGTCTGATGGAGGCGGTGCTAGGTGTCTTCGGACTAGGACACTGCCGAGTTGCTCACTCGACGCACGTTGGGTTGACAGTACATCGTATAAGGCGAACCTTCCTTACTTTCGTTTTTATAATTTAGCTGTACTTACGTCTTGAATGCTTCATTTTCGCAGATCGCGCCTCTCGAGCCTCCTCCCGTGTGTCGGATCTTTGGAGGCCACGCCCAGCGTTCGTTGGAGACCCGCCCGGACGCCAGAGAGCGTTTGGTTTTGACCGGTCCTCCTTGCAAAGACTTGTGGACCGATGGAGGCCGGAGACACACACTTTTCACCTCCGTGCGGGAGATGGCGACGACTGCAGGGCGTCTCGCACCTTCAGGGGCTTCCGTGCGCCGGTGCACGGTCCGTGGCGGTGGGCGTCTCACCCGCTGGCGTGTCGACTGCTAGGCCGGTTCGCCGGTAGTCCGTGCACCGAACGCAGCGTGTACCGCCTTTCCTCGGCGAGACACGTGGTCCACCGAAGAGGTGGCTTTTGCAGTTCACGGTAAGAACTAACGAGCAGACTTGTCCTTCTTAAATTACATGCTAACATTGGTACTTGCAAATATTGACAGGCGGAGCACATCCACTCCCAGGCCGATGACGCTACTGTGTTCCGACATCTTGAGGCTTACCTGCTTTGGCTGTTCGGCTGGGTGATGTTCACCAGTACGGACGGCCATTGCGTCGACAAGCACCTCCTCGGGTACGCCAGGGAGATCGCCGACGCCGTGCCCTACGAGGTCCCCCAGTACAGTTGGGCTTCAGCTGTCCTTGCGGGGACGTACAAAGGTTTGTGCGACGCCGTCCTGAAGACGGATGCACAGCCGATCCTCGGTGGCTGCCCCCTTCTGCTACAGCTGTGGTCGTATGAGCGGATCGCCATTGGGCGTCCGCTCATGGATCACAGTCCTTATGAGGCGGTGTACTACCACGACACACCAGAGGATAGGCCCACCATGGGCTTCCTTTGGTTTCGCCGGAGGGTACGTAATGTTTAAATCATGATTTATGCATTATTTATGTAACATAGCACTAACTACAGTTGTTTTCTCCTTTTGCAGCCTACCTGGGCCCACGTTTAGGCGCACAAGGACTACCCAGAGTACGTGAGGCAGCTGGACGAGGTACAGGAGGGGGATGTCGTTTGGACACCCTACAGTGAGGACCGAGTGCTTGCTTGCGCCCTCAGTTGTCGTCGCTTCTTGGCGGGACGATTATATCTTGGCTTCGACCCACCCGTTGCTCTTGACATCTTCGCCGAGGAGTACTCACCGCAGCGGGTGATGCGCGATTCGGCCTCCACCAGACTTCCTCTACCGTTGTCCACACCGTCCCGTCGAGCTCACCAAGAAGATCTTTTCCATTAAGTCAGATTTTCCATTTCGATAATCCGCCTTATAAGTGTCATACTCGATGTTTGCTGCAGATCCACTAGACGTGGCCACACCGCTGGCTATCTGTGGGCTCCTGTGATGGAGCCTTGGGTAACACAATGGGAGGACGCTCTAGATGAGTGGGTCGAGGAGGACCGGCCGTACGACGCCACGTCGTATCCGGCGTACGTACGGTGGTACAGCGCGTCTACGAGGACGCGGGTGGGTCACACCCCTTCCACCGAGATCGCCCACGTCGCGCGAGCCACCGACACATACCCGCTGCACCGCGCGCATGCTGCGTACCAGGCGGTACAGATCTTTACCCCTGCTTTTCAATTTCTATTTTTTTCAGCATGCACCGCTTGATTGCTATGGGCCTATATACAGATCGATATTCTTCGTGAGTGCAACGTCGATGCACGCCGCATTGCCGAGCGATGCAAAGACGGCATTCGATGACCGCAGGAGAGATACTCGCGACCTTCAGAGGCTCTACGAGAAGACAACGCGAGCTATCCGCCTCACGTCTTTGCAGCCTTCCTGGACGCCCTCTGACCTATACCGAGGGGTATGAACTTTATTGCCTTTCTCCACCCTACCTTCATTAAAATTTATAATGTGACACTACCTTCATATGTAGGATTATGCGAGCGACACGCAGATTTGGCGAGGCGCACGTCGGCCCAGGGCCAGACCGCCCCTCCTTGAGGGTACCGACAGAGGCCTTCGGCCGTCCTCGCAATGGCCGCCCAGGGCGTGGAGGCAGCGAGTCGCGAGGGACGTCTTCCTCTGCCGCCGCGTCGTCTGCATCCGCCGCCCACCACCCTACGGTGCCGAGGCACCACCACTGTGGTCGCAGCCCACACCACGAGCACCGCGCCCTCTGTTCTGGTGCGAGTTAGTTTTCTAGTCGAGTACTTCAATTTCATGTATTTATAATTTGTCGCTTAGTAATGTGGACATTGCATGGATTAGGTCCTATCTTCACAGAGTGGCACAATCCGGTCGATCGGTCAGGGACGACGAGCTTGACGACCTTGACGTGGACCAAGATGCCGTCCCAAGACGACGAGGTTGGGGGCTCCCGGTTGTCGGCGCCTCGCAATGGCACACGACCTGGCCGTCCTGTCGACTTGGCGACGCCAGCACCACGAGCTCGTCCTCACCGGACGCGTTCACCGCCGGACCGCTTCACCTTCCCTAGCGCCTACAGTGGGCGTGCCCGCAAACACACACCGAGGATCGATCCACGGGTGAAGCCCAAGCGGGGACGACAGTAGTTTCTGTTCTTTGCATGTTTTTTTGTACATTCTGATGTATATATTCAGTAGTTGCATTAACATTTTCGCCATTTGTCATTTTTAGCTTTATAGCTTTTTTTATTTATGCCATCTATCGCTCGTGATATTTTTCGTATTTTCTGTCCCCGCTGAGTGCCGAATGTGGCCTGCGAAGTTATGTGCACGCTACCGGTGGGCCCCGCCACCCTACGCAAACCCTTAGGTGGCCATACACGTATGAGGGCTACCCGGCATTACCGCTTTCGAATGCGGCCTGGCTGGCCGAATTAGCCACTTCATGTTCTATTCTTCTTTATCTTGTACGCCAATAAGTAGTCTACTGTATCTCAAGGCTTTGAGATTATAGTACGCACGATATGAATGAGATGAAGATGGTGCTCCGGTGACGTTGACAATATGAAACGCATTACATGGTAGTAATCCACGTAGCCCGAATCTTGATGCAAATGACTTGAAATAAACCCCTAATGTAGTAGGAACGCTAGGTTTACTGCCATCCACGTAACGGTTCCACATGGGTATAAACGTTGTACATGCGAGTAGCAAATGTAACTCGCTCCTCAAGACGGGAGATTCTTGCGTGAAGATGTTCGATGTAACTGAACGCGGCCATTGGGAAGGGATCATCCATCCATTTGGTGAAGCCGTAGTCATCGGTCCATATTTAGAAATGAGAAAAAGGTGAGATGGAAAATGTATTAAACACTTGGCTGTTGTCGGGCTGGTTACTCACAGCGTAGTACGCGCAACGGTAGAAACGTCGGCCAGTCCATCCTTCGACAACCTGGTCAAAAGTTTGTACAACTGTGTCCACTCCGTGCGCACAACGTGGCCATCCCCTGTAGAAGTTTGGGTCTCTTATCATTGTGGGCTCTGTGTTATAGCTAGCTCTTGTCCGAATAGGCAGGTCGTCGGTTGGTAGACGGGCTTGCGATCCAGGACCATTTGACGTCCACCAGGCTTGTCGGATCCAACCGTTCGGTGTGGGTCGTGAAGCCATATGTGCGATGTGGTATGTCTATCTCTACTCGCCTCCCCTCCTACGAAGCCAACCCTAATAGGGAGTATACACACAGAGTCAGAGTGAGAGTGAGGGTGGGAGTGAGAGGGACGCCAGCTCTGCCTCGCATTATATAGGCCGAGGTGTACTTAACGAATTGGATTAATAAGTTGTTTATTATGCTTACTGACATTGTTTAATGATTAAACACATGCTACCAGTGCCCTACATCTGCCTCGGCCACATTTCGTCGGTACTGGAGACCAGTGATTGCTAACAGTGCATGCCCGGTCACATCACTAAATGCGCGGTACTGCTGACCAACAGTACCCGCCGGACACCGTCATATCAATAATTGTGGGCACTGCTGACCAACAGTACCCGCCGAACACCGTCACATCAATAATTGCGGGTCATCACGACCAACATGCCTACCGGACACCGCCATATCAATAATTGCGGCATGGCGACCAACAAGAACCGCGGACACCATCACATCAATAAATGCGCGTCACTCGCGACCAACAAGACCACGGACACCGGTCACATCAATAATTGCGGCGCTGGCGACCAACGAGACCGCGGACACCGTCACATCAATAATTGCGGCACTGCGATCAACAAGACTACCGGCACCGCCCAATCACATCAAATGCAGCAAGAAGAAGAAGATGAACTCGGTCCATGCACCGAGCAGACTTGGCTATTTATTTCCCTCCGGCCTCCGAGTCCTCTGCGCTCCAAGTTTCCTCTCAATCTCACATATTATTTCCATCAAATAGACCAGCAGCACTCGGCAGGGATACGAAGCAATGTCATGCTAGCTTTTTCAACTCTGTGGTTATTCAAATGAATGTTACATTTAGACCCATTCATCCTTCACGGCTTGTCGCTTTTGTTTGTAATATGATCCTAATATCACGAGTTTTGCGATGTTACGGGTTATATTATACTCAAAATGTGACGTGTAAGCCGTGAAGGATGAATGGGGTCTAACTGCATGACCTGAACTTAAGACCTTTAGGGGATTAGACAAATAGGTACGTACTATTTTTTATTTCGAAAACTAGCATGACATACAGGGTGCGATGATATGCAAGGGTGGTCACCATGGACGGGTGAATGAGGGGACCAGAGGCAAAGAGCGGTGCTGCCTCCTTCCTCTCTATATAGGGCGTTATGTCATTACGAGCACCTGATTAAATTAGCTCCTGATTATCATTAATTAACTGTTCACGTTGACATGGCGTAATCTCCGCTGCTCATTCCGCTCGGTGGAGAAGTGCGCCAAGATAACAAGGTGGAGTAGTCGCGGTGGCTTTGAATGCTAGTTGCCTAGGAATGAGTGCTGTCCGGAATTACCGCCTTCAAAGACGGGCTGGCTAGCCGCTTTAGCCACTTGTTTTAATTTCATTGCTAACATTGCATGCCGTCTGACGAACAGTACCTCTTTTCAGCGTCCGGTCACATCACCTACCGCAGCATCCATCATAAATCATCGCATCGCCGACCGGCGAGCACCACCGGACACCGGTCACATCAATAATTGCGGGCATCACGACCAACATACTGCCGGACACCGGTCACATCAATAATTGCGGGGCACTGCTTACCAACAGTCCCGCCTGACACCGTCCAATCACATCAAATGCAGCAGCAGCAGCAGCAGCATGAACTCGGTCCATGCACGAGCAAACTTGGCTATTTATTTCCCTCCCGCCTCCGAGTCCTCTGCGCTCCAAGTTTCCTCTCAATCTCACATATTACTCCAGCCCATACACTGCACAAATCTAGTTGTAACGAGCAATGGCAGCCTCCGGCTCTGAGGACCGTCCGCGAAGCAAGTTTAACACCACCGTGCCTGAAGGGGTCAATGTTCCAATGTGATTCTGCGGTGACTTTTGCAAGTTTGTTCAATCCGACGAAGATTTCTCATATACTTACGGAAGGAGGTTCTTCATGTGTGCAAACTACGAGTACGATCCACCCAAGGTTGCCTTTGGCGAGCGTCCAAAGGTACTTGCTCACCATATCCTGCATGATTATATCTATCTACATGGCACATGATCTCTGATCGACTTATGTTGAACAAATAGTCTCCCCACCTCTATGCGATTTACGGCGGTGGCTAGACACGAACAATCGGAGGCGCATAAGAAACACATCGGCGTGAGTTTCGTTGGAAGAGGCGATGGTTTAGGCGGCGCCGATATGAGGAGGAACAAGAGGACAAGCATAGCGTTCAGGAGGAGTACCGGAGCGACAAGAGGACGCCGAACGTCAGTCAGCTTGAGGCCCGAGAGGCCGAGAGGGAGAGAAAGCGAGAGGCACGTCGCACAAAGGAGGCCGGACTGATACTACCGGCAAGGGAAATATCCCGTTGTACTCGATAGGAACTTTGTTGTAACCGTGATAATAAAATTTCCCTCGTGAGGGCCGTTTATTCCTCTAGCTATTTATTTAATTTTTCAAATAATTATTAGTATAAAACACTCTGCGAAACTTATGTAATTTTTTCATTTTTTAAGATTAAATAGACCAAATAGCGGTCATATATCTTGATCATATTTAGTTCATATAATATGTGTTATAACTATTATATACCGATAACATATTACATAATACTATAATATAATATACACATATACATACATGCCTTAATATAGGCAATGCCACGCGTGGTGGCGCGGCATCGGCTTTGCTGCTGATGCAATCTGTGGCATTGTCTTTTGTGATGTGGTGCTTGCATGGTAGGGCATTTTTGCGCTTGCTCCAAAATCATGGGTATTTGCATATTTGCAATTTTTTGGGTAAAAAAATATTTATTATGACTTACATTTTCAAACGATGTCGGGACTCTATTTATTTAGTTTTATTTTATGATACATTACTTATTTTATTCGAAATCACATAATTTATTTTTTTGAAAATTGGAAAAAAAATTGAAAATTGCAAAAATTGCGTAATCCCGCTATTTGGCGGTGACTATAATTATAGCCCAACATCACAAGAGGCGGACCAAAGCCCGCCTGACAAACAAGCGGCGGTTATATAACTCGCCTTCCCATCTAAGCGGTATTTGCCTCTCTCGGTCGAAGCAATTCCGCCCGTCCGTCAGCGGATTTTATAATCTCGCCCGATCGACGCGCATTTAAACCAGCTCAACTTTCTCGCCTAACGGGTCATGCGCGGAGTCTATTTATTTATTTTTTTAAAATTAAATATCATTTATTTATTTCTGACAAAAAATAAATATAAAAAAAATAAAATTCGTATTGCACGTATGTGCTTTATGGGCCCTACGCCCCTACTAGGCTGTAGAGGGCATGCATGTGTCAGATGGGCTAGGAGCAAGGCTACGGCATACGGGCTGTTGCATGGCATGGGGCCATGGGCTGCGATGCTGCATAGCCTGCATTGCTGCCGTAGACTGGGTCATTAAGAAAAAATCAGTAGGGTCATTAATGTGTGCTGGCTAGGGGTTACACGGACACGGGCTAGAAAAATTTCACTGGTGTCAACTGACACCAGCCCAACTGAACTGGATCCGCCCCTATTATATCTATAAAAGGTATACTAAACTTTTATACAAATTTAACCACATAAACACAGAAGACACCTCGCTAGTCCATGGAATGTCAAACTCGCGCGTATTAATGCTAACGTCAAACCACGCCGCGGATGTACTGCTTTCCTTGGCTTGTACACGTATCAAATTAAGAATTATTTTACGGTACACTAAAAATGATTGTTGATTATGAGTCGTCTATTTTTTTCGATCTAACGGCTCATGCTGATTAAAATTTTTTATACTAGCATGGTGGTATATGGCAGTATATTTTTGTGAAGGGTGTCCTCTAAATAAACGTTTAGATCTAATTTATACTAGTATATTTGCCGTTGTGTACTGTGAAAGTGCTTCAAATTAATGTCCAAATCGTCGGGTTTCCATCTGGACCCTATCAATGTACTAGTTATTTATGCCAAGTACTGCACATCGCCCGCATGAACAGCGAAGGCGCGGCAGCTAATTAACCACCGAAAAGGCGCATCTTGCTTCGTTCGTCATTAGCGAAAAAGGAGGACGTACGTGGCGTATCTTGCTACACATGAAGACAGCAACGGCCATCCTGTGCCGGTCTCTTTATGGAGTAATTATTATTAGTAGCAGCTGTTTCTTCATACGACTGTTTACTGGACGTCGATTTTTCAGCCCTGCCTCTGTGTTGCGTTGCGCCGAAAACGATCTGTCCTAAAGAAACGGACGCGATTTAAATATGTGGTTGTGTATCTCAGTCCTGACACCAACGGCTAATCGAGCCGGAGGTCGATTAGACGGTAGACTTCGTAATCACCAATTAGGCCCATCTCTGCCGCGCAAGTATCTGCATCAAGACAACGCATGATCTTCGTCGCTCAATCCAAGTTTTTTGATTCGCAAAAAAAAATCCAAGTTCTTTGAGCGCCTCTGTTATGTTCACACGGGGAGGGGAATGGCTGCTTGGAACCTACGGATTTCGTAAGAAACAGTTCAATTCCCGTAGAAATTGGATGTTTTTCTCTTTGCTCCAAACGGGGAGAGAAATTTTAAACCGGCGAGAACCAGCGTTCCAGCGACCTCACACCACCAGACAACAGGAATGAATCTTGGAGGCAGAGGGCGAGATAAGGGGAAATGAAATTCTGCAGGTACATGCGGTTCTAGATATTTTTTGAGCCATTTGATTTCGTTTTGAGATCCATATAGTTGTCTTCACCTTTCTCTTATACATTTTTGCACAAAAAAGAAACCTTCCAATCTCTAAAGCCTTGGAAACGCCCTTTTTTCCCTCTCCTCTCTCTACCTTCTCTTTCCCTTCCCTCGGCGATGCGGGGCTGGGTGAAACGGCAGGGTGGCACGCGTGGCCTAGCGCAGAGGGGCGGTGCTGAGGAGGAACCGGCAGCATGGCAATTAGAACTTGGGCCAAGGAAGAAGAGGGGAGGAGAGGAAGAAGAGGGGGAAAGGAAGAAGAAGGAGCTCACATATAGGTTCAAAGATTTGGAGAAGCTGTTTTGCAAAAAAAAAAAAACATAAGAGAGAAGAAGAAAGCATTGCATGAACCTTGTGTTGTAAATAGTGTATAATGAGCAAAATGATAACAAAAATAATTTCAGATATAGTAAACAGCAATATAATGTTATGGAAATTAAATATAATCACATTTCCTCTTAAAGACAACATTAGAGCAACTAGAAAAATGATTATCCAACATGTAACCATGACAAACAGCAGGTAAAACAGCAATAAAATCAGTAACTAAAACTCAGATTTTATTTGTAATGATTGCTCTCAGATTGCTAGAAGGGTTGCTAAATGAAATTAGCCGTCCAACCTCTAGATGAACAATATTTTCACAAGTTGTATAATCTAAAATTTCATGAATACAATCCTAAAATTAGCATTGCTCTTGCACAGAAGATATAATCACAGCTCTATGTGTATGACTAAGCAATAGCACTATGACCCAGTAATTAAAAGATCAATGTATCAATTCAGCTCATATACAAACAATAAATAAACTGAGATGAACAGCAACATGCTAACGCACTGCATCAACTAGTATCAGCCCAAGCAGTCATACCAGTTCTCCAAACTTAAACATAAGTAGTGCAGCAGTATATTGATCTAACAAATTAACTTCAAGTACTAAATCATACACATTAAGCCTCCAAATTAACAGCTAAGAGCAGTACTTATCTAGGTCTAACAAAATCCTTTAATTAACAGATTAACAAGCCTCAATCTAAGCAATCATCATCGAGCGTTATATCCGAAGCCCACAGTTTATACTGCTCCCAAACCGAAACCAAGACTAGCCCCTTGTACCAAGTACAAGGTCCCTAAATCCACTTCAGTTGGCACAGTATGAGATCAAACAAAAGAAGCCACAGAGAGTTCTTACAGTGCGCTGAACCGAGCCAGCAAGAGGAGACAAAGCACGAGGTTTTGCTGTCCCAGAAACCAAATCGCCGTGCTACACTTGCAGCCGACGATGAGGAGGTCTGAAGATACGATGCCATCGCCCCCACCAAGACCGAAGCCGTAGTGAGAGCCCGAGGTACAGAGGAAGCAGCGTGGGGCCCTGATGTCCACCTCGTGGCCACCGAGTACCAGAGTCGAAGAGGAGAAGGGCAGCACCACCACCACCACTCCGTGACGTGATCGCCGCAAAGACCGCAGCACCTGCAAGTAGCCACGCCACCTGATCGGTCGGGAGAGGAGAGATGATGTGAAAGTGCATCTAGGCCCCCCTATATGTTTTGGGGGTTAATGACAAAACGATTAAAGGACTAATGAGATTTCTAAGTGTTATCTTCAGATCTTAGTCCTCCACAGTGAAGTTATGGGCTTTTGACGAACCCTAAATTCGAATGAAGCAAAAGACGGTACCTAGACTTGTGATTTGTAATTTATTTAAATTTTGAGTCTAAGGATAGCCGTACTATTAAGAGGGATTTGACGGAAAATAGTGTTTGGATATTCTAGGTGCTCATGATAGAAATTAGTTAGCAATTTGCAAATTTATGATCTCTTGCTACCAAAACCAAAATCCAGACAAAACACCTTTTGTCACTCGGAGTATCCGAGTAATTATTCGGACTGTCCGAGCTGACCCCCTCTGTCTTCCTTGAAAGAAATTGGTCTTTGAGGCTAAGTCCTATTCGGAGTATCCGAGTTTTTCACTCGGAATGTCCAAAGTCACTCGGAGTATCCGAAGTAATTATTCGGACTATCCGAGGTGACCCTCTCTGTCTGCTGGGTAGTAATTATTCGGACTATCTGAGATTTCACTCGGAGTATCCGAACCGCTCGGAGTATCCGAAGGTTCGGACTATCCGAAGAATCAACTCGGAGTATCCGAGCTGGGTCTCTCTGTCTATGTGGTTTTACACTATTCGGAATATCCGAGTATTTACTCGGACTATCCGAACTTATTCGGACCTGAGTCAAAACGGCTAGTTTCAAGGGCTCATTTATATACCTCACTTCACTCACACCTAACACAACTATTCACTCAGAGCATTTACTCCTCCTCAATTACTCCTTGAGCCCTAGCTTCGGACTATCCGAATATACTTCGGACTATCCGAAATACTCGGACAGTCCGAGCTGTACTCGGACAGTCCGAACCTTTTATTTTCGCTGCAATCAATTTAGTGATAAATTTAATTACGTCTATTCACCCCCCCTCTAGGCGACATCTCGATCCTTCAATTGGTATCAGAGCCTAATCTCTTGTGTTAAGCTTAACCGCTTGGAGAAATTAGGATGTCGACTGAGAGAGCTAGTTTCACCGATGATAACACGGACAACTCACGTGTTAGCACCGGTGCTGAAATTCCTTTTGAGTATCCCACTGTCGGCCCCTCGGGATCATCATCTTATGTCTCCGTGTCGTCCGGTAAAGCGCCGTATTTCGATGGCACTCATTACTCGGCATGGAAACATAAGATGAAGATGTACTTGAGGTCTCTTCACCCTTCGATTTGGAAGATTGTTGAAAAGGTTTTAAGCCCAAGGACTCCACCAAGCTTACACCTCATGAGAAGAAGGAGCGTCACATTAATGATCAAGCGGCTAACGCATTGTTGAATGCCTTGAGTCCAACCGAGTTCGACCGGGTTGATGGGCTTGAAGATGCAAAGGTCATTTGGGACACGTTAAAGGTTGCACATGAGGGAACCTCAAGCGTTCGTGAATCAAAGATTGAGCTCATCAATGGGAAACTCGGTCGGTTTGTGCTAGAGGATGGAGAAAGCTATACTCAAATGTTTGATCGCTTGATGATCCTAGTAAATCAAGCAAAAGGTCTCGGATGTGAGGACTTGACGGATAGAGCCGTGGTGAAGATTCTTCTACGTGTCATCACTCCAAAGAACCGAAATCTAGTACAACTCATTAGGGAGAGAGACAATTTCAGTTCTCTCACACCTCATGATGTACTTGGGAGATTGGTGGCCGATGAGATGATGGTCAAGGACGCCGATGCCGTGGAAGAACTTGTGAGGGCTAATAAAAAGAAAGACATTGCTCTAAAGGCCACTAGAGGATCGAACGACACCGATGAAGGCTCTAGTGAAGATGATGATGATGGTCCTTTAAGCAAGGATGAAATGGCACTCTTTGTGAGGAGATTCAACAAATTCCTCAAGAAGAGTGGTTTCAAGTCCAAGGGTCGATACAAGAGCAATGGGAGTAAGTCAAGAGGAAGGCACTCTCAAAGGAAGTGCTATGAGTGTGGGCAAGCCGGTCATTTCATTGCCGAATGCCCACAAAGAAAGAAGAATGACAAGAATGATGACGACAAGAAGAAGAGGAAGGACAAGCATCACAAGAAGGATGAGAGAAAAGGCAAGAAGAAGGAGCACGCACATATTGGGAAGGAGTGGGATTCCAATTCCAAATCCGACTCCGAATCGGATTCAAGCTCCGAATCCGATGAAGAAATTGCCTCCATCGCCATCACTTCATCATACACGCCAACGAGTTCAAAGACTCTCTTTGACAACCTAAGTGATGATGATGATGTTCCAACTTGCCTCATGGCTAAGGGGCGCAAGGTATGAAATAAGAACTCAATCTTTACTATTAATGATCCTTGCAATAATGTTAGTGAAGACGATGAAAGTGATTGTGATGATGATTTGTTTAAATCAATGAAAGATTTTGATATGATAAAATTAAATGCTATATTGAAAGAAATAGAGAGACAAGAAGCAATTCTTAAACTCAAGAAGACTTGCTCATCCAAGAAAAGGAGAGAAACCTTGAGTTAGAGAAAAGTTTAGCTAGTGAGAAGAAAAAGAACGTTGAGATGGCAAAGAATATTGATTTAGCCACATCTCAAGTAACTAATCTTGAGATCACCAACGCTTCACTCATAGAGGATCTTGGTATAGCAAAGGACGCTTGCAAGGCTCTTGAAGTGAAGCTTGTTGATCTCTCGAAAAGTCCTTCTCACTCTTCAAACCTAGCTACTTCTCTCTCATTGCCTTCAACTAGTAACGGTTGTGCAAGATGTTATAACATTGATATAAATGTTTGTACAACTAACTTTGAGACAATGCAAGTGTTGGCGAAAGAGAATGAAAAGCTAAAAGGATTTCTTGAGAATGGATTTCAAAAATCCTACAAGTCAAGCAAAGGACTTGATGAGTTTTTAGGAAAGCGGCAAGACAACTTCAAAAGGGAGGGGCTTGGCTATATTCCTCCTAAGGGCAAGAAGGGCCACATTGTGGTAGCTCCCATTGCCAAGCCCATCAAGTTTGTGAAAGCACAAGGATCCTCCAACCATCTTACTCATTCTATTTTCAATGCTTCTTTTGTGCTCAAAAGAACTAACCTTGGTCATATAGTTGCTAAGTATGTAGGTCCAAAGCCTAAGAATTCTAGTGTTAAATCTATTTGGGTGCCAAAAGCACTAGTTACTAACCTAAGAGGACCCAAACAAGTTTGGGTACCTAAAAGACAAATATGATTCTATCTTGTAGGACTATCACTCCGATGGATCAAGTTGGATTTTGGATAGTGGATACACTCATCGTATGACCGGAGAGAAGTCTATGTTTTCATATCTAGATCCAAATGGTTCAACAAGTGATAGTATCATCTTCGGCGACAATGGAAAAGGTGAGGTGATGGGTATCAATACCCATCACCGATGATATTCTTCTCACAAATGTTTTACTTGTTGAATCATTGAGCTACAATTTGTTGTCCGTTCCTCAATTGTGTGCAACGGGCTACAATTGTCTTTTTACTAATGAAGGTGTGGATGTCATTAAGATATGTGATAATTCCATAGCCTTTAAAAGGCGTTTAAAGGGAAAGCTTTATCTAGTGGATTTTTCCATGAATAAACCCAACCTTAAAACGTGCTTAATGGCTAGGTCTAGCATGGGATGGTTATGGCATCGCCGTCTATCTCATGTTGGATTGAGAAATCTTCACAAGCTCTTAAAAGGCAAACACATTCTTGGACTAACAAATGTCACTTTTGAGAAAGACAGGATATGTAGTGCATGCTAAGCGGGAAAACAAGTGGGCACATCTCATCCCGCCAAGAACATAATGACAACATCAAGACCTTTAGAAATGCTACATATGGACTTATTTGGACCAATCGCCTACATAAGTATAGGGGGTAATAAATACGGTCTTGTTATTATAGATGGTTTTTCACGCTTCAAGTGGGTGTTCTTTTTGCATGATAAGAGCGAGACTCAAGGAACACTCAAGAAATTCATGCGAAGAGCGCAAAATGAATTTGAATTGAAGATCAAAAGAATAAGGAGCGACAATGGAACGGAATTCAAGAATACGGGAGTAGAAGACTATCTCGATGAGGAAGGGATAAAACACGAGTTCTCGGCTCCCTATTCCCCTCAACAAAATGGGGTAGCCGAGAGGAAAAATAGAACCCTAATTGAGATGGCAAGGACGATGCTCGACGAGTACAAGATTTTCGATAGGTTTTGGGCGGAAGCGGTAAACACCGCTTGTCACGCTACCAATCGGCTTTATCTTCACAAGTTGTTGAAGAAGACATCCTATGAACTACTCACCGGGAAGAAACCGAATGTTTCCTACTTTCAGGTATTTGGGAGTAAGTGCTACATTCTTAAAAAGAAAGCTAAGTCTTCTAAATTTGCTCCTAAAATTGATGAAGGTTTTCTACTTGGATATAGATCAAACGCTTATGCATACCGTGTTTTCAATAATACCACGGGTATTGTTGAAATCACGCGTGATGTAACGTTTGATGAAACTAACGGCTCCCAAGCGGAGCAAGTTGATCGTTGTGTTTTAGAAAATGAAGAATCACCTTATGAGGCGATCAAGAAGTTAGCAATTGGAGATATCAAGCCTCAAGATGCTCAAGATCAACAAGGAGACGGACATGGACAACGGACTATCCGAACACACTCGGATACTCCGAGTGGTGCGTCGGATACTCCGAACAACCTTTCAACTGAAGGACAGCCACCCTCCTCAAGTCAAGAAATCGACGTCTCCAACAACTTTCTTGAGAAGGGTGGAGTTGTTCAAGAGAAGCATCAAGAGGTTCCTCATCTTAGGGTACACCAAAGTATACAAAGGGATCATCACGTTGATAATATACTTGGTGATATCAACAAGGGAGTATCCACTCGATCTAAACTTGCTAATTTTTGTGAACATTACTCCTTTGTTTCCTCTTTTGAACCTTTGAAGGTAGAAGAAGCACTTGAAGATCCCAATTGGATCATTGCCATGCAAGATGAATTGAATAATTTCAAAAGAAACCAAGTGTGGGAGCTTGTGGAACGACCTAAACAAAATGTTATTAGAACCAAATGGGTGTTTCGCAATAAACAAGATGAAAATGGAATTGTGACGAGGAACAAAGCACAGTTGGTTGCTCAAGGCTTCACACAAATTTCAGGTTTGGATGTTGGTGAGACTTATGCACCCGTAGCTAGGCTAGAGTCCATTCGTATTTTAATTGCCTATGCTACTCACTACAACTTTAAGTTGAAGCAAATGGATGTGAAGAGCGCATTTTTGAATGGACCACTCTCCGAGTTAGTATATGTTGAGCAACCACCTGGGTTTGAGGATCCCGAATTTTCGGATCATGTCTGTCAACTTCACAAGGCACTCTATGGTCTCAAACAAGCCCCACGGGCATGGTTTGAGTGTCTTCGGGATTTCCTCGTCAACCAAGGGTTTGAAATTGGAAAGGCCGATCCTACTCTCTTTATTAAACATGTTGATAATGATTTGTTTATTTGTCAAATATATGTTGATGATATAGTATTTGGTTCTACTAATAATCTATTGTGTGAAGAATTTAGTAGGACAATGAGAAATAGGTTTGAAATGTCTATGATGGGTGAGAAGAAATTCTTCCTTGGATTTCAAGTAAAGCAACTAAAGGAGGGCACATTTATTTGCCAAACCAAGTATACCAAAGACATGTTGAAGAAATTCGATATGGAGAAGGCAAAACCAATCAAGACGCCAATGCAGGCCAATAGTCATCTTGACATTGACAAAGATGGTAAGCCGGTCGATCAAAAGGTATATCGATCTATTATTGGTTCACTTCTTTATCTTTGTGCATCTAGGCCGGATATCATGCTTAGTGTGTGCATGTGTGCGAGATTTCAAGCCGCTCCTAAGGAGTGCCACATGGTGGCCGTGGAAAGAATTTTGAGATATTTAGTTCACACTCCTTACTTTGGTCTTTGGTATCCAAAAGGGTCGTCTTTTGGATTAGTTGGATATTCTGATGCGGATTATGCAGGTTGCAAAGTGGATAGGAAAAGTACCTCAGGAACTTGTCAATTTTTGGGTAGGTCCCTAGTTTCTTGGTCTTCCAAAAAGCAAAACTCCGTAGCCCTATCCACTGCCGAAGCCGAGTATGTGGCAGCCGGGAGCTGTTGTGCTCAGTTACTTTGGTTAAGGCAAGCCCTAGATGATTTTGGCCTAACCTACAACCAAGTACCACTATTGTGTGACAATGAGAGCGCTATTAAAATTGCAAATAATCTTGTCCAACACTCTCACACTAAACACATCGATATACGCCATCATTTTCTAAGAGACCATTCCACAAAAGGGGATATCGAAATTCAACATGTAAGAATTGAACATCAATTAGCTGATATCTTTACTAAACCACTCGATGAAAGAAGATTTTGTGAACTAAGGAGTGGGCTAAATGTTCTAGATTCTTGTAACGTGGCTTGAAGTAAGCACACAATTGGATGATGTTTGGAAAACATTTTGAAAATGATTATTTTCTTTATTTCTCTTAAATTGATGTGTTTATTTGATCTTTTGATCTTGTCGATCATGTCAACCATCATGTGATCATATTTCAAATGTTTGATTGAGATGCTGATCACAAGATGAGGAGACTCTTTAGGACATTCTAGTCCCTCTTCCAACCGGTGGCATTCTCCTATTGTGTACTCAGTGTTCCAGAGAAGGGCAGCTCGGAGTGTTCGAATAATTGTTCGGACTATCCGATTGGTTCGGAGTATCCGAACATCAGTCCGGAGTATCCGAACTGACTGTCTCGGGTATTTTACCCCGCGCGGTTATCTTCTTCCTCCTCACTTCTCATTTCCACTCTACCGCGTGTTCTCCTTCTCTCTCTCCTCCATTTTGGCCCGGTTCGTGGATCTTCACCTTGGACCTCAAATCTTTCAAATCAAGATCTCGAAAGAGTTCCCCGGAGCGAGGGCTCTCTTCTCCACCGCGCCATTCCCGGGATTTGACTCGGAGTCTCCGTGTTCAACTCTCAAGGTACGGTGAAGACCGCCCCTCACAAATTTCGCTCCATTTCGTTGTTTCCCTGTGAAACCTAGTGTCTACGATTGTTCTAGGACCTTTTAGGATGATCTTCCTTGTTAGGCTCTAGTCTACTTTGATTAATCTCTAGATTGGATGAGTTAGGGCAAACTTGAACTCGCGCAACTCGGACTATCTGAGTTACACTTCGGACTATCCGTCGTTGAGTGTCCAAGCATTGATTGTCCAAATATATCTCGGACTATCCGGAGTTGACATGCCCAAATTTACCCTATTCTCATCCATTTAGTGTTTTATTGGAGTCTAATCTTATCATTCCTTTGAAACTTTTTAGATGGACCCTTCTCAAGGTGGTGGTCGCTTCTCTCGCGATATTTCTGTGACCATGGCCCGAAAGAAGAAAAAGCATGATCACCCTGCCGGCAGCTCCTCAGCTCCTCCTCCACTGCAATGATCCTCCCACTCGCACCGTCGAAAAGCGTGGAGGGCGGTCGAAGGTCACTACCATCTCTGTCTCAATCTTCAAGGAGAGGAGATGAAGAGGATTCTAGTGATGATCCTCATGCTGCCATGTTCAATCAAAGAGAAGCCAAGAAGGCTGAGCAGCGTCGTTCAGGGGTGCTCATTGGACCTCTGCAATTCCATCCCTCTGTGCGGGTCATTTCAGGAAATGTGATGCCTAAGAAGAAGATTGACTACAACTCAGGTCAAGGGAAGGGAAAGGAAGTCCGTCGACTAAGAAACAAGAACCCCCTGGAGTTTCATCAGGAAGAGCATGTGGACAGGAGGTTCTGGAACCACTTTCAACAGGATTACTATGACTCAGTGATTGCCGATAAGAAGAGTCCTGTGGTGTCCAAGCAGTGGGTTGACTGGGGTTACTTGGAAGAGCAAGAGGATCCTATTTTCAACCAAGTACTAGAGGCTTGTGAGCGTCATGGTGTCAAGGACATCATGACCTTTCAGTTTGCTTGGAACAATGAGCTAGTTGCTCAGTTTTATGCAAAGCTCTATGTGGATTCTGATGAGGATAGTACTATATGGTTCATGGTAGACGGGCTCTACTATTCAGTGACCAAGGAACAATTTGCTGACTGCTTGGGTTTCTTAACAGAAGGGTGGTACAACCTGGACAAGCTTCACATGTCAGAACCTATTAGTGTCAATGAGATGGAGTCTATTTATGATGACACCCAGGCCTTCAAATTGGAAACTACTAGAGGACTCAAGCCATTCTATGCCATTCTCTACAAGCTGCTGAGAAAGACACTTTGGCCAAAAGAGGGAGATGCAACCATCATCAGTTCTTTCTCTAGGAATCTCCTTCTCAGGATTGGTGAGGGAACACGTCCGTTTGACGTGTTTGATTTTATTTGGCAGGAAATTCGCTCAAACTCACTCAATCCTCGCAGCAGCTGCAGCTTTGCCCCTTATGTGATGTGTGTGATAGAAGGGGTCACTAGTCTAAGGTTTGTGAGAGATGTGAAGCACACCGCCTATAGGGTCCGTTCTATCAAAGCCACTTCTTTTTCAACTCCCTCTATCAGGCGTGGTAGGACCAGATCTCTTGCCAAGTCTCCTGCTCCAGGTCAATCCTCTACTTCCAGAGTCAGGCCATCCTCTCCTGGACCTTCCTCCTCCTCCAAAGGGCTCGATGAAGAAAATGCTTGGCGCTATCTTCGTCTTGGCATGAAAAGCCACAGGAAGATTCAGGAGACCAACCTCCGGCTGGCTGACACTCGTCGTCAACTTCAAGACATCAAGAGGAAGCTCAACCTGCCTTGTTCTGCTGCGGAGTCTGATTCTGAGTCCTCCGCCACGGTGGACACTTAGACTAGGCACATCTTTGGTCTCCACTCCACTCAGGGCAGCGAGGTAGGAGATGACGCTGCATTTGCTCCCGACGACGAGGACGACGATCAAGACAGCGATGCCTGATTCTGCTCCTAGTTTCCTCTACTCTTTTGGTGCCTTGATGACAAAGGGGGAGAGGAATCTAGTCTATTTGTCTTAGTGATCTTTTGTATGTTCTCCGGAGTTGAACTGTTGTCTTTAACTTGTGGTTGTTGTGGTTGTGGTAAGTTGAACTTTTAAATTTGTGGTAGCTGAACTTCTAATTCTGTCCCTGTAATTGATTATGGTAATTGTGGTATTTGTGGATGTTTGTTGTAGATAATTGTTGTCTTTGTAGAAATTGTCTACTATCTTGTTAAGTATTTCATTGTGTGCCCCATGCCATGTCATATTGCTATAATAAATTTTACTCTTGTTGAATTACAAAGATATAGGGGGAGACTCTGTCAAAATTTCTTGAAAAATATGTGCATTCAAGCTTCCATTCAAAATCTTTGATGCACACATTTAGGGGGAGCTCCACTATATGTTTGGAATTCAAAAGAAAGTCTATTTCATTCAGTATGTAAAGTTTTAATCGTGTTGTCATCAACTCACCAAAAAGGGGGAGATTGAAAGTGCATCTAGGCCCCCTATATGTTTTGGGGATTAATGAAAAAACGATTAAAGGAATAATGAGATTTCTAAGTGTTATTTTCAGATCTTAGTCCTCCACAGTGAAGTTATGGGCTTTTGACGAACCCTAAATTCGAATGAAGCAAAAGACGGTACCTAGACTTGTGATTTGTAATTTATTTAAATTTTGAGTCTAAGGATAGCCGTACTATTAAGAGGGATTTGACGGGAAATAGTGTTTGGATATTCTAGGTGCTCATGATGGAAATTAGTTAGCAATTTGCAAATTTATGATCTCTTGCTACCAAAACCAAAATCCAGACAAAACACCTTTTGTCACTCCTGAGTATCCGAGTAATTATTCTGACCGTCCGAGCCGATCTCTGTCTTCCCTGAAAGAAATTGGTCTTTGAGACTAAGTCCTATTCGGAGTATCCGAGTTTTTCACTCGGAATGTCCGAAGTCACTCGGAGTATCCGAAGTAATTATTCGGACTATCCGAGGTGACCCTCTCTGTCTACTGGGTAGTAATTATTCGGACTATCCGAGATTTCACTCGTAGTATCCGAAGGTTCGGACTATCCGAAGAATCAACTCGGAGTATCCGAGCTGGGTCTCTCTGTCTCTGTGGTTTTACACTATTCGGAGTATCCGAGTATTTACTCGGACTATCCGAACTTATTCGAACCTGAGTCAAAACGGCTAGTTTCAAGGGCTCATTTATATACCTCACTTCACTCACACCTAACACAACTATTCACTTAGAGCATTTACTCCTCCTCAATTACTCCTTGAACCCTAGCTTTTCTCCCTCCTCTTGAGCTTGTTGATTGGATTTTCTAGAGGGAGAAAAGAAGTGAGATTTGGAGAGCTTGAGCTTGCTTAGATCCATCTTGAGCACCGGGTTTCATCCTCTCGCGGATTTCTCACCGATCTATTACTATTGGAGGTTGAGGACTCCTAGACGGCTAGGAGTCGACGGTGAGCTCCCAAGCTTCGTGTGGTGAGTCTCCTAAGTTTAGAAGGTCTAATCCACCTCCGCAAGGAAAGGATTCGAGATAGTGAAGTCGGTGAGTGCTTGGTGCAACACCGAGAGGATTAGGGTTGAAAGAGACCCGGGCTTCGTGCCTCCTCAACGGAGACGTAGGATCCCCTCAAGGATCCGAACTTCGGGATAAAATCTTTGGGTCTCCGTCTTCATCTCTTGGATTTCATCTTCACACTTGTGTTCGAAGTCAAATCTTGGTGTTTGAAGTGGTGATCTTGTTTGTAAAGAAGATATTGTTGACCATACTTCATTCACAGGTACTCAAGGCTCACTAACACTCTTTGGTGCAGAAAACATCTCTCAAAGAGCCCAGATTTACTTTTTACTCGTTTCCTTGTTCTGCTATCTTCGGACTATCCGAATATGCTTCGGACTATCCGAAGTATTCGGACAGTCCGAGCTGTACTCGGACAGTCCGAACCTTTTATTTCCGCAGCAATCAATTTAGTGATAAATTTAATTACGCCTATTCATCCCCCTCTAGGCGACATCCCGATCCTTCATGATGAAAAAGCAAAAGCCTCTCCACACAAAAGAGGGATCCAGGGGGATGCACCGGACTGGACGAGAAGCCCGGAGACCAGGCCACGTCACGCCGAGCCAGTACGGACGCCGAGAACCCTGGCGCTGCCGCCCCATCGCCTCACAGGTTTGGAAAACCCTAACAGCCGGCCAAACCCCGCTCCACGTAGCAGCGTTGCTGTAACATACCAAAATTTTCAAATTCGGTATAAAAATTTTTCGCAAAAATCATAAATATATTTTTATAACCATTCCTAATTTTTAAATAATTTTCTCTTATTTATTCTCTAAAGAAAATACCCTATCTCCCTTTTTCTAAAAATAAAATTCCCATAAAATAATAAATATTATTTCATATTTGGATTCTACTCATTTTTCTAGATTTTTAGAAATTTATTTTATATTTTTCTGAGTCTCCTATAGCCCTCTATGCATTTTCAAAACCCTAAATAAATTCTAGAAAAACCTTTTTCTTTTAAATTCTGAACTTTCCTTTTTAGGCAAATCCCAGAGTACGCTTTCCATTTTAGGAAAGTACGTCTCCACTTAAACATCACCCGTGGCTCCTCTCTCTATCCTTTGGGCCCCACCTGTCATCCTCTCACTTGGATCTAACGGCGCCCATCTATTTGCTCTTGATCCAACGGCCGCCCCTAGTTTCTTCAACCTCCCACCCGTACCGCCACCAGGCACACCACCGACGCCGCCATCGCCCACCGGACTTCACGTCGCCGCCGTTTCCATTCCTCTCCGGCCCTCGGTTTCGCCACTACGGACAAGCTCGAGCCGCCGCCAACTCCCTAAGCCATCTCACCATTCTCATCTTCTTTCCTCGGCCACCCAGTCCGCCGCCGCCACCTCACCGCGCCGCCACCGCCATGAAGAACTTCATTCTTGCCCGCCACTCCATCCAAGCCTATAAAAACTCTCCCTATGGCCTCGCCACACCTCAAACTCCCCTCCCTGCCCGCTCCTTCTCCCTCAATCACCCCGAGCCGCCCGCTCCGCCACCTTCTTCTTCATTTCCGGCGAACCCACTCCTCGCCGTTCCATTTCCTTTCCAGCCTCGACACCTATAAGAAAAACCATCCACTCCCTGCCGCAAAACCACTCCAGCCATCACCCATTCTCGGCAACCACTAAAGGCACGCCGCCGTCACCACTCACCCATGCCGCCACCACCACCACGCCGCCCTGCCACTACAGACCACCCCAATCCCTACCAAAGCCACCAAACACATCTACATGACCCCAATTCTACAAATTCCCCACCAATTGCTCGTCGCCGGCCTCCTCTGCCGTCGCCGGCAACCCCCTTCGTCGTTCCTCCTGTTTCCCCCATCTTCTACCACTACCAACCCGGCCCTGCTCACCAGTCACCTCACCTCACTCACCTCCCACTGCGCCAGGGTCCCGCGCAACAGCCACACAGCCCACCCACACGTCAGTCATTTGGGTCAAAGCCCATTAATTCATAGCCCAGTAAAGGTAGAAATCCCTTTTCTATTTTTCTTTTCCATTCAAGCTTATGTATTCTATTTAACCATCAAAACCCTTCCAAAATTATTCCAAAAATTCATGAAAATCTAAAATGAATTAAAGAACTATATAAAAATATAAAATATCATATTTATCTAATAAAATAATCTTAAATAAATCCTTTACTCTCTTCTCTATATATTAAAATATTTTAATTAAAGAATATAGAAGTAGAATTAGTAAAACCTCCTATATAAAAGTTACTCAAAATAATATTTTATATCTAGAAATAATATCCCTACATTTTTAAAACCTATAGAAATTTAAATTTAAATTTAAAACCCTTTTCTTTAAAATTTTCCTTAAATATGAAATTAGTATAAAATTTTGCCTAGTAAAATTTTACATGTCCCATTCAACCCATTATAAATCTCTTCACCACATACCACAACCCTAACGTTATGCTACCCAAAATACCTAATTTTACATAAAAACCCTACCCCTTTTCTTTTAGAAAATATTTTCAAACTTTTTGAAAATCGTACAACCCATCACCTTTTTACCCAAACCCTTTTATTTTATCATTTATTTAAAACTATTCTTATTTGAATATTTATTGGAGTTTCTCTCTTTTTCTATTTTTACAACGTATAGACGACGAACTTCGGAAGCTTTAGCCGAATGTCCAAAAGATATATAAGTATGATCTGATATCCAAATAAGGCAGGTTTTCTACCCTTGAAGCATATTGAATTCCTAATTTCAATTATTATCTATTTATTTTATTTACTTTCTAGTTATTTATTTAAGAATCATCTTTTATTTAAATTATGGTATTTAACATTTTATGTAGAATAAATATTCCAAACCCACAACCAAAAGCCCACCTAAAATGATTTAACTTGATAATACCCTAGTATAGGAAAATCTAGATATATGATTATTTCAACAGGTAGGATAATATTCATTTGTCTTTTGGATAGACAATGAGCTGAAGACGAAAAACTGAAAAGTGTAGGCATGAGTTACCAGAGTGGTAATTGCATGGTTATGGTATTGCCTTAGTGCTTTCGCAATACCTCTGGAATGCTGGCCGAGTAGTCACCAGTAATGATCGTGTGGAGGCCAGGCATTGCCAGGATTTGTTTCTGGGATATTGGGCCGGAGTGATTCACATGTTACTGGCTGTGTCTGTGCGGAGGCCAATATCGCCAGGGTTTTTCTCCAATGTTTACGCATGTGCGGAACATTGCAAAACTTGGACTAATGAGAATAGAAATGAAATAAATACCGCCCATCCGTATTATCGGCTATTTTACGGGTAAAGCTGGGCAGGTTCTGCAGAGCTGATAACAAAAACATTAATGGACCATACTTCTGGTTTATGAAGTTGTGTCAACTGGGTGGTACCTATTTCTATTCAAATAAATCTATGAATTTTAAGAAAAGATAATGGTTGTTGATGAGATAAGGATGGAGAAGGAAGTTAATGATTTACAAACTCATTTACATGTTTTAAAAAAACAATTTTAAATGATGACTAAGTTTTAAAATGTTGCATTATATAATCCAGATAAATATAACCTTTGCCTTTTGTTTGATTCCATTTGCATATAGTTAATATTTCAATTTACTATGGAAACCTGCAAGTACAATTAGTACTTACCCACATTATGTGGGCAATTGCTTATTATGAATAGGATCCACTTTATAATCGGAAATGGACATTTATAAAGAAGACCGGAACACGTATAGGATTAATTTCTAAGGTTTACCTTATGCTCAGGCTTTGCCTGTGGTATATGAGCATGTATTTTCTTTTTATTACCAGGTTATATTTCCACCTTCGCTGTAAAATATTTTGTAACATATAATATATCAAGCAGGCTGTACTATTTCTGAATGCAACTGGAATCCTGGACAGTTGGCATTCTAGACATTTTCTGGTAAATTTTTACCGGAAATTTGGTCCGCCATAGTTGCTGCTGCCCCTTTCTTTTTGTGTCAAGCCGCATGGGCTAAAGCCCCCAAAGGCCCAAATGGACCACTCCATTTCAGGCAAAAGCCCAACACCTTGGAGCACGATCGGATGAAAGGAGAAGGTGTCTGGAAATAGGGGTAGGCAGAAAAATCCCGGCATTGATATACTGAACTGAACTGAACCGAAAACATGAATATTTTCGGTTTTTTATAGCAATTCTTAGAAAGTTCGGTATTTCGGTTCAGTTTTGGTAGCAGCTAATTGAAAACCAAAATACCAAATCTATTCAGCGGTCTTTGGTCTGCATTTGGCCTGCTTAGCAACTTTGGGGCTGTTTGGTTGCCTTCTCTCACGAACCTGGCCCGTTCAACTCAGCCAGGCTGATGGGATACGGGATGCACAGATGCAGAGACGGTGTTTGGTTGAGTATTTAGTAGGCAGGTATTTTAAAATTTAAATATTTTGAAATTTATATAACAAGTGTGGTCTAGTTTTGATCGAAAAAATGTCAGGAACCCATTTTTGAAATCGGTTCGGTAATTGGAGATGCTAATCAAAAGATATAAACAAAAAAGAAAAAAGAAACTTGCGCACAACACGTGGCACCACATGCATGGTTTGGTATTGTGACTGAGCACGAGGCTGCCATGCGCTGCATCCAGAGATATGTCCATTTTCTCCGTATCTCTAGAGCCAGGCTGCATAGAGAATCTTGCACCTAGAGAGTCAGGCTCAAAACTAGATGCAGACAACCAAACATAAGAAAAAAGCAAGATTCTGTATTTGTAAATACAAATCTCTATGTATGCAGACAACCAAACAGCCCCTTTGGCTCCCTCCTCACCCCATCATGTAGCCCAATTCCTATTTCCCAGCCTACCCCAACTCCAACAAAAACCAACCAGACACCTAGGGGCCCAACACAGCCCACACCCCACCTAGCTCATTCCTGGGCCAACATAGCTGCTAGAATGCCAAATCAAGACCTAATCCTAACCCTAGCTCGTTCCTCCCAATCCCCTACCTTGTTGCCTCCTCCCCCTCCCCAATTTCCCTCTCCTCCCTGCCTAAGTGACGACATGACTCGCCACCTCCGCCGGTCGGCAACAGCGCTCCCTCGGCCCAACCGGTGGCATAACTCACTACCTACCCTAGCCCGAGTGATGGCACGCCGACACACCTCACAGCCTCCCCGGGCCCAAGCGGCAGCGCGCCTCTCCGTCTCCCTTGCCTTCCCTACTCGAGCGGCGACGGTGCTCCCTTGGCCAAGCGATGCCATGCCTCGCCGCCTACCCTACCATGAGCGACGACATCGATGCACCTCACAACCTTCCTCCGCCCGAGCAGCGGCGCGCCTCGCCAACTTTCCCAGCCAAGTGGCACATCTCCACCAGCCTGACCATCCTCCTCCGAGCTCCCTGCCCGAGCAGCAGCACACCTCCTCCTCAGATTTGTGACTCCTCCGTTCGAGCACCTCCACACACATCGGTTGATCGGTAATACCGAATACCGAAACATAATTAATTTGAGAGTTCGGTTTTGGTATCAAATTTTTCTAGACAAACTTCAGTAGACGGATTTGAAATACCAAAGTTTAAATATACAAAAATACCGAACCAAAATTTATCGAAAATACTGAATACCCACGTCTATCTAGAACCGCAGTGGCGGTGAGGGATGAGTAGCGCTGGCCGGACCTCTCGTATGTCACCGACACAGGAGAACGCACCTGAGGGGCCAAGAAAAGGAAGATGGATTTTTCACATACAGATGGAGTTATAAGTACACACAAACAGCCGTTGGTCCGTCCTTGAATCCACCATGTACACTAGAATATTGCTCTAGCCACGCGCATCAAATTGTTTTCTTTGCACAGTACAGTTTGGGCTAGCTCTCGTGTAGTACGAGCGTCCATTCGCAAGACAGTTCGGGGTCGAAAGCAACGCGACCCACTGGTCCTCACGGCCATCGGTTTGGTTTCCAAGATCATTGGCGCGGAGGATGGTTCTTGTACCAGCCACACAAATGCACGCAGTGCTGCTGGGTTTGGATTGCTTCCCACGCTCACCACCACAGCTTCCACGTCCCAAGAGACTGGACCACGCTGCGGCAATTCAGCTAAAGACCAAGTGCGAACCGATGCAAAAGAGCATGAGATATCGGGCGCAATCTTCTTCTCTGCATCATCAAAGAGAGCACAAGACGAGGGTGATGTCGCTCGCCACCTGCTTTGTGTGGATGAGTTTCTACGGAACCGGCTGGACGGCAATCTTTGGGAGGTAGGATTTCGCATGCGGACTCCAGGATGGTCGAGAAAGCAAAGTGAAACCCTACAAACGAGTAATGCAAAGCAAGAATCATGAGATGCCAAGCCGGGAATGCCATCAAAAGCTACTAAAAAAAGCTGCCGTTCGACGTTCAGTTATTCCGCCATGGACACCAAATGGTTTCACAACAAGACGAGACGACGCCGACGCGATGACAGACGCACACAACACGGCCATGTCATGGCCAAACTACACCAGAGACTAGAATGGCGGAGAAAACAAGGGGGAAAAAAAAAGAAAGGACACAAAAGTGGCCAGAGCCACGGACGCACTACATCCACAGGCATGACGCGCCGGCCATGGCGGCAACTCTAGCAATGGCACTGCAGTAGCTCGCTTTTCTTGTGCCCAAATGCCCTCCTATCTAAAGATTACTAATCATAGGTAGGTAGATTGATCATGGATGGATGGATACTAGGTATGACGATCTCCGAAGACGGTGTCTAATGTCTTCTTCTCTTGCTGAATTATGCTCCCATTGCTGCGGCAAGGATGATGGCGAGGTGATCTTGGGAGCTAGAACTTGTTGTTGTACCAGAAGACGCCCTTGCGGTCCTCGGACTCGACGTAGATGCACTCCTTGGCCTCGCGCCATGTTGCCTGCGCGACGGGCGTGGGGTCGAACTGGTAGTACTCGCCGAGGATGGGGCGGATCGCCTTGGTGGCCTCCATGGCGTGGTAGTGCGGCATGGTGGAGAAGAGGTGGTGCGCGACGTGCGTGTCCGTGATGTTGTGGAAGACGCGGTTGAGGATGCCGTAGTCTCGGTCGACGGTGGCGAGCGCCCCGCGCAGCCAGTCCCACTCGCTCGAGTCGTAGTGCGGCAGCGCCGGGTGGGTGTGCTGCAGGTAGGTGATGAGCACCAGCCACCCGTTCACGATCAGCAGCGGCACGCCGTAGACGCGGACCACCCACAGGAAGCCGAACGCCGCCGCGAGCTTGTAGAGCGCGAGCGACGCGGCCACGACGCCGACGTCGGAGACGAAGATCTGGGCGCGCTCCCGGTCGTTGTAGATGGGCCCGTAGGGGTCGAAGTGGCAGGCGAAGCGCGGGTACGGGCGGCCGGAGACGTTGAACGCCAGGTACAGCGGCCACCCCAGGGTGAGCTGCACGACGATGTGCACCAGCCGGCCGACGGGGTTGTTGTACACGTACGGCGTGTACCACGGCATCGCGCTCTTCTGCTTCGGGACGAACACCTCGTCGCGCTCCAGCGAGCCCGTGTTGGAGTGGTGGCGCCGGTGGCTGTACTTCCACGAGAAGTACGGCACGAGCAGCGACGAGTGCAGCACCAGGCCCACGATGTCGTCGAGCACCGAGTAGTCGGAGAAGGCGTGGTGGCCGCACTCGTGCGCGATGACCCACACGCCGGTGAGCACGCACCCTTGCGCGATCCAGTAGAGCGTCCAGGCGGCGAGCTGCAGCGTGCCCGGGAGCGCGGGGATCCCGACCAGCGCGAAGTACAGCAGGGCCGCGACGATGACGAGGTCATGGACCACGTAGGAGAAGGACTTGATCACCGAGCGCTCGAAGCAGTGCGGCGGGATAGCCTTCTTGATCTGCCCGAGCGAGAACGGCGGCTTGTCCGTCGGCGAGCGCTGCACGGCCGCGCCATTGCCGGCACGGCCGACCAGCTCCTGCTTCTCCCTCTCCTTCTCCGTCATCCTGCCTCCGGCACCCATGTTGCTGCTGACACAACAAACACACGCAGCTGATCAGACACTCAGAATCAAGAACAGCAGTGTACTTCGATCAGAAGGTGCCAAATTGCCAATAAGGAACAGTTTTCATAGCATAAAATCCAGAGCTCCAAGAGCAAAAAATATCTAGCAGGATGGGTATCATCAACTTATATTCTGATCAACTTAGCATCTCCGCCCAGGGCGGTGGGGAGAGGTGGCGGGTGCCTTGCCATGATAAATTATTCCGAGATGACACCTGCAAGTTGGGAATCGCAGCATGTGCGAGCCCAATGGCATCTGCGACATATTCAGATTCGCTTTCGAGTGAGTGCATCATCGTTTCACATGCACTGCCAGATCTGCTTTAGCCCATGCATCTGAGTAAGCACACAAAGAAATCAACTGTACCATGGAACGGTAAAACAAAGGGTGGTAAAAGAACAAATGACAATTACTAGAGCAGTTAACAGTGGACCAATGGTAGGTGTTGCCATGTGCCTGCTAATTGACTACCAGCAAATAATTCTGTAGTCGGAATGCAAGCTTTGTCCATGTAATCTGAACTCTGAAGACTAAGGAAGCAGCACACACACATAGGATATAGGATATCTAATATGATACTATAGAAGCCTCTATAGTTGACAATAGAAGCACAAATGGAAAAAGAAGAAAAAGAGGAGGCTCGTGCTTCACTTGCTGAGGTAAGAGCAAATGATCTGATTCGTGGTTTCCTAGGAATTGAGGGTATCCATTTGCTCCAAAAACGTGAGCCAAAGAAATTCATCACGAGTTCGGGGAAAAAGTCGTGCTAGGGCATAGGATATCTAATATGATAAGCGTATCGAATCCTACCATACACATTGGACAGCCAATTCTAAGCCATGCGAGAAAATGCTCACATCCGGATGAGTGGTCAGTTTTGACGGACGAAACATGAGTAGACGTCTCTCTCTTTGCCACGACCGATTCAGAGTCCTACCGATCTTTATAAAACAATCTTCAATTTTCACCGCCTGTTGTGCATGCTGGTGCGACAGTGCCTGAGACCATGGAACGTGGGCGAAAAAGAAAGACGAGGTGCAGCGCACGCGATCACCGTGCTATGCGCATCCTCCCAACAGTTTGGATTCAGATGCTGTCTCCCTTGCCTTGAAAGCCACGAGGCTTGTGCCATACAATCTCCCGAGGCAAAGCGCAAGACAGCACGGACACACAGGCCCATTTGACGCATAAGTTGCACGGCGCCAATTCGAAGCATTACTTCTCTGATTAGACAACTTCACGCGTTGATTACGGCTGCCTTTGCGATCTCACGAAGAAAAAAAGTAAAGATCACGGTAGCCCCTTAAAATTGCAGCAAAATCTCACTTAGCACTGGAAGGGGCTCAACCAAATATAAAAGCAGCAAGTTGCAGTGTGCAAATCCAAGCAGAGGTGAAGGACCAGCCGCTCGGACAGCACACCCAGATCTATGCCTTTGTACACTTGTGCGTGTCCAGCTAAGTTGTCTATGGCTGGAAATGGTTGAGATTGAAATGGGTGAAACAGGCCATCAACTGGGGATGGAATCCGGCGCCACCATGCCGACCTTGCAGGCTGTGACCCCCGCGGTTTGTACCTTCGCGCAGACACGCACCCATGGCCTGACGCTGGGCTCTAAATAACCCGGCGGAAGCGACAATCGCCACCGTCCAAGAACAGGGGGCAGGATCTGACGGTGGCGCGTCGTGGAAAAGGATGCCGTTTTCTAGGTCAAGCACCAACCGTGCGCACGAGCAGCAGGCGCCGCCGCCGCCGCCGCCGGCTCCCGGAGTCCCAGCGCGTGAGTGAGATGTGAAAGTAATGGCCTTTTCTTTCTCCTTTTCACTCTTCTTGTGTTTGTATTCCACAACCACTCGAGCACGAGAAGCATATGCCTCCGCTGGCGCCGCTTAGGTTGATTTGGAAAAAAAAAAAAAAGAGAGGGAGATTTTTGGGGTTTCATGTCAGCAACAACGACCACAGCAATAACTTGCCTCTCGCAGTAAAGAAAAAACAACTCTCTCTATCGGAAATGCTCGTTTACCTTTACTGAAAGGACAACTGGGGTGTATCGCCAATTCGCCATAGCCAGATGAACAACCAAAGCATTGTTACGGACCTACGGTCGAATCCCAATATGAATGGACCTAAACTCACGATAAAGCAGCCGAAAGCAAGAGGCAGCCTTTGGGGATGAACAGCCAAGATGTAAAGGTAGCACCTTTGGCAACAAAATTAACGGGGATTTGCGAGAAGGTTGTGGCAAAAAGTTGGCATGTGAGGTTCCTAAAACGAGTGGCGGTAACGGCGGAGCAAACGGATATCAGGACCCAAATGCACACTGAAATATCTGAACATCACCGGTGGCTAAATCCTACAGATCTGATCAAGAAACACGGCAGAAATCCTCGTTTAGATTTCTTTGCAAGAACCTACACCACAGAAGGGCCCGACAAACACCCGGCAGTGAGTGAGATCGACGGGGAGCTCGGCCGGCCGGCGCGGTGGCGCGCTCGACGGCGGCCACGACGGTGAATCCCCCGTCAACTGTCTACCCCCCAGTCCCCACCTCCCAGAGCCAAAGCGCATCAGAATGAAGACATACAGATTCCGCATCATCTCACCCCGAATCAGATCAATTCTATGAAACAGTGACGTAGGAATGAATCGGTATCGCAGGAGAGGTTAATGCGGGTACCTGAGGAGAGCGGTAGAACCCGGGGCGGAGCAGATCGAACGGATGCCTCGGCCTCGGCCTCGCCCTCCCTCTTTTCCCCTCCTCTTCTTGAGGAATGAATTAGCGAGTGGTGTGCGCCGGGTGGGGGTGGGGAGGAGGAGCCGGGCCGCTTCCGAATCACCGGGGCAGAGGTGCTATTTAAAACCGCCCCGAGCGCCCCGGTCCCCCTCCTCTGCTCCACCTTCACACGCCCCACTGGCGCGTGGGCCCGCCGGCCCAGGTGGGGCGCGCTAGGCCACGTCGGAGCCAGGGAAATCCGGCCCCGTGCACGTGTCGCCCTCCGTTTCGCCCGCTCCGGTGGCCGTGACCCCTGGGCCGCGGGCCGACGGGCGCGGGCCGTCGGCTGCTCCCATCCGACGGCCATGGGAGCTTGCCGTGGAGACCCGGTGGGGCCCACTGGATGTACCGGCGTTCTGGAGCGGGCGTTCGGCCGAGCGGCCCAAGCCCATGTTGCCCGGTGGGGGTTGGTGGGTGAAAAAAAATTGCGCCGGCAAACGCCTCTAGAGCAGCATCCAAGCAGCAAGATCACTTCTCGATCCGACGTGTATAATACCAGCCATGGCACTGCCACTCATCTAATCCAATTACTACTATATGGTATACGCTTGGATCGTATTTGATACGGTTAGTATACGTGTACACTGATTAACATTGATCAATTTTTGAAACGCGAATACGTACGCGACGCCCTTCTGCACACGCCACGTAGGTCCGTGAGAATATCTTGGTGCGCACGTGATGGCTTGCTAGCTTGTCCTGAACTGGATCACACGGATCGCCATCAGCGATCAGCGAGCCCTGCGTCCGTAGGATCAATAAATCAGAGGTCGGCATCGTCTTAAACTGGCCCTTGGGTGCTCCGCCGGCATGTGTTTTCCGGCAAGCGCGACGCCGGATTATTCCGTCAGATCCACGATCCGATGTCGGGAACTCCCACGGGCCGCGGCCACATGGGACTCTATTAGAATATTCTGTGATAAGTAGGCAGCCTCTTTACTGAAGTTCACAGTTGCCCGAAAAAGCCCTACATTCTTGAGCTAGCACGAGGCGCACGACTGGAATGGGTAACTGCTAGGTAGATTGATCTAGGTAGTGTTTCTTTTGGCGGTTACGATTACATTTGTTTATAAGCTGAAAATTTGTAACTTCTCGATAAGGACATCCGAGGATCAAAAAATTATAGAAAAAATGGTTTTGAGAGCTTTGAGAAGAAAAAGTAAGACTACAAAAATCGGCTACCAAATGTCAAAGTGTTTGACTTGTACAAAAATAACAAATTTTCAGCTTATAAGCAAACGCAAACGCAAATGCAAACGCTGAAAGAAACGCACCCCTAGTCATCAATAGCCTATTTGGTTGTTTGGCTCCCTCAAGCCTGGCTCATACAAGATATCCAGACTACTGTAATACAGGCTAAATAGATACAAGGGATGGTGTTTTGGTTCACTGCATAAGATGAAACAAGTTATTGACAGATGTTGTTTTGTTGCTTGCATGAAAGTGAATGGGATACAATAAACACAAGCTGACAAGGGGGACCCACCGAAGCACATGTGCCCATGAGAGCTAGGCTTGCTGGAAACGGCCAGATTTCCCGTTTCCATGCGGTCTGGCTGAGCGCGAGGAATTGCACGCCACGAGCTTGGCTCAGCTGACCCTACAGGTAACCAAACAAGTCGATTTTGTATCCCTATAGCCAAATCTCGGTGTATACAGCCAACCAAACACACCACAAGCCTCCGCAGCTTCATCTATCTATTATATATATAAAGAAGGGGCAAATGGAGTCACCACATTAATTAGAGAAATTTTAACGTAAATAAAAAAATGAAGATCTTCACCATCGATTATAGTAGGCCCAGATTATGACGGCTTAGATTAGAAGAGAAAGTCTATATCAATTACAATAAAAAATAAAACAAAAACAAATTCGGAATAATAAAAATAATAGAAAAGGTTTATGCCAACTATAAGACTAGAAAAGAGTTTATATCAATTATAATAAAAAATAAAAAACATAAATTTGGATAAAAAAGAGTCCATGCCAACTACAAAACCAAAAAAAAAGTGCACATATCAAATGCAATAAAATAACATAAATTCATAATAAAACATAGAAAAAGAGTCCATGTCAACTACAGGACAAGAAAAAGTCAATATCAACTACAATAAAAAATAAAATAGCTAAACATTCTTAATTAAAAAAAGAAAAGTCTATATAAACTACGAGACAAGAAAAAGAATCCATATGGACTATATTTAAATAATAAAAAACAAAGTTTTGGGATAATACATAACAGAAAACGTACCTAACAATTACGACACTAGAAAAAGAGTTCATATCAACTGTAACAAAAAATATAAATTAAACTAAAAATAATAACATATCAATCTATGTATCTATTATATTATTAAATAGAACCCAACGGAGTTACCATCTATGCGAGCTAAGAGCATCCGTAGCAGAAACCCTATAAACACTGTAGCGCTGACTCGGCGAGGATAGAGTTTCTAGTGGAGTGAAGGAATTTTTTAGAGTATAGTGTAAAGTGTGAAGGAATTTTAGGGAGATGAATAGAGTTGTGGTAAATAGTGTTTTAGAGTGGTGGGATGATGTTTCTGGTGTGGATGCTCTAAATGAGAAGAACTTGGAGCTAGACTTGCGGTTAGCATGATAAATCAAGCTAGCACCAAGATAGTACAAAGACCAACAAGAAGATAGAAATAAATATAAATATAACAATAATGTTAGATACAGTGATGTATTACATCTAAGGAGATCAGAGTTATTAAGACATATAACCAAGATTTATATGGTTACATATCATAAAAGAATTACTCTTCTGATGAAACATTAATTATATTAGAGCTTACTTCTACAAAAAGGTCTTTTAATTTTTTAAAAAATCAAGCCGCGCAAATACACGAAACACATGCTTGTTTTATATATACTTTACATGGATCCCTACCTAGAAGCCCCAATACAACGTAGAGCCCAAGCCTCACATAATCCGTATAGCTATCACGCGTAATCCGAACAATAAGACATGCGGATCCCAAAAAAAAAATTATGTTTTTTCTTCTTTGCTCTCGGATTATAGTACGGATGATTTGACTTGGGCTATTCCTCGACATATATACTCCGTATGCGGTGGGGACATTTCTTGTCGGCAGGTACAACTCGCTGAGTATATTTATATACTACGTACTGCTAGTACGCTTGTCTCGTCTGGTCATCTGATCGAGCATATTCGCAGCAACTTGTGTTTTTCCCAAGTTGCCGCATACTAAAGCTTAGCCGGTAACACATGATCGATCAATTGACCCATTTGCATTACAAAAAATGCAGCGGCATATATATGCACCACGGTGAGCGAGCCTGTCCCGGTCTGTTGTGTGCCAAGATTCTTGTCCTCTGCATGCATATAGCTCTGCGGTGAATCTTGGCCCCGTTTCTGCATGTGACGCGATTGCGAGGTCGCGTTCGTGAGCAACGCCACCCATGGTGTTGATCGCCTCAAAACAGGTAGCGCTCAAGGCCGTTTTTGCAGTCCGTGAAGGGATCGATCGATCGACCGGTGCCTTTCGTGCGTACGTGCGTGCATGTGACTTGGAGATCAAATATCCCGAATCTATACGATCTGCCAATGGATTAGCTTGGTTGACTGGTTAGATATCCTTGGATAAAACTAGTTAGAAACTTAGAAATTATGTACGAGATCTACTGAACCTGGCACGGGTCATGCATGTGCGAGCTAGCTTGCATATTTTCAGGGGTTGGTACGTCTTGTTCAACCTAACGCATGCACAGTCGACCTGGCATGGCGAGTTGGTGACTTACGGAAGGCAGGAGCCAGGTTAATTAGTAGTACCAATTGTACCATGCACGAAGCTAGGTTTGGTCAGTTCAACTACGTGCTAGAGGAGCCTAGGACTGATCGAGACATGTCAATGGAGTGTAATTAATTATGGCCGGCTAGCCTCGCTGGGTTAAGAATTCGCACGGGGCTGATTTATTGCTGTTTTTTTTTTGTTATTTTTTCCCCCGGCATTTTAAAGCTGATGATCAAATTGTTCCGGAGGGAGTCATCTCGGTCCATTTTTAGGTTAAATGCGCCGAAAGCAGCGGACTCCAGTGTTCCAGACAAAGGCCCTGTTCTTTTGAGCGGACCGCTACAGTAATTTTTTTAAAGATTTTTTTTATATTATTTAAATTTTTTTAAAAAAATTTATAAATTTGCTACAATAAAACCATCAACCGCCAGTAACCGCAAAAAAAAAACAGACAAAAAGTCATCTCGGTCCATCTGGATGATTTTTCTCTGTGTTTATTTCACGCAGAGTTCTTGTACGTTGCCAGCCTATGTTTCACATGTTCGATCGCGTCCATCGCTCCTGCGCTCTCTAAAAGGAAAACTACCAAGTTTCTACCCGCTTGCCGGAGATTAGCGTCAAACTGCCAGCGGTTCGAAGTCTGTCTTTCCATGGTCTTTTCCTGCGTCCATGTGGAGGAGTGAAGTATATCTAGATCACCGGCAAGGAATCATATGTACAGAGATTAAAATTCAATGGAGTTGTTCGCGTGCAAGAAAATCTGACGATGTCCACTAGCTTTGAGGTCGTTACGCTCCCTAGCTCTGGCTTGTGTCGTTGTGTGGGGGACAGAAACCACACGAAAAATGCGATATTTTCATCGTTCTGATTCAGGTTGGTGGTACCGCGCCTTGGTCAAAATGATGGTGCAGGGGGTGCTTCACTGTGTATTAGCTGTACACGGCGTTAATTCATTACCAATGCAAATTTCAATGCAACGGCATCAGCCATTTGTATAGCTGCCATCTAAGATAGATTACTAAGATAGAAAGTAATTAATAAAGAGAGAACTAAGAGACGGTTTCTATTCTAAAGACAAAGAAATAAAACAAGGAAAAATCCCCGCTGTGGGTGTTATGTCCTTTCCATAGGGCTTATAAATAGAAAGAAAATAAAACAAACTAACTTTTTTTTTGCAAAAGAGACCTTGTCCCATTTCCATTGCTTAGAGAAACGGAAGACATTTCACAAGACCAATCCAGCTTCAACCCCAAACTGCAAACAAAATTTTTTTCTACAGCACCAACTATGCTTCCCCACCAACAGGCAACCAAAACAAACTGGTAATACAATCCAAAAGGCTAATCAACATCCAGGATTACAGCATACTACGAAAACAGATTAAGATTGCCACCGTCTCCATTGCCTCCAGACGCACCCTGCTCCATGATGTTTGTAGCACAACGCAAAACCCTTTCAGCTCCATCTTTCACCAGACTCCCCACATCATCCCATAAAGCCCTGCCCAGTAAATCATCAGAGAAACAGACATGTATAATATAGTCAATGGGGACTTCAGCTCTTTAGCCTCAAAACACACCATGTTCCTCCATTTCCAAATAGACCAAATAATAGCCGACACACATAATATATGAAGATCCCTATGATCTGGCCACATCATATGACACCAAGATAAAATATGACAAAAATGGGAAGGCCTAACATTACAATTGAAGGTCTTGCCCAGAATCCCCCATACAACTCTACTCACACTGCAACTGAGAAATAAGTGATTAATCGTTTCAACCTGATCACAGAAGATACATCTAGGGTCACCCACCCAGTTCCTCTTCCTTAGGTTATCTTTTGTTAGTATAGCATTTTTGTCCAAAAGCCACAGAAAAATTTTAATTTTCAAAGGGAGCTTACAGCCCCAAATGAATATCTACATTAGGCCGATCCCCTTCCAGAATTTGATACATAGTTCTAGTAGTAAAGGTTTTCTGCAACCCTTTCTTCCAAATGACTCTATCCTCCTCCACAGACCACGGAAATTGTTCACATTTAAGAACAACATCATTCCATCTAACTCTGACCTCATGAGACATCCATCTCCGCATTTCCAATTCCCACCCGACCTGCCTGCACCTAGCAACTGACAAATGGGGGTTCAAACAAACATCAAACACTTCGGGAATAATAGATCTCAGAGCAACATCCCCTAGCCAAGCATCATGCCAAAAATCTGTCTTTTCCCCATTCCCCGTAATAACTTTCTTCCCTTTCATATAAAAGTTTTTTACCTTCATCAAGTTTTTCCAAAATAAGGAATCAGAAATATTACTTTTTAGAGCCCAGATATTTTTGCCTTTAATATATTTCCTTTTCAAAATCTATTGCACCAGTCCATCTGAATGTTCCAATTTTCACCACCATTTCGTCAGGAGGCTAATATTAAACAACCTCAAATTCTTTACACCCAGCCCACCTTTTCCTTTACTAACACAAATCTTATCCCATTTCACCAAGTGGTATTTCTTTCTCTGCCCATTACCCTGCCAAAAGAATCTCCTTCTAATCTTATCGATCTGATGAATGACAGTATTAGGTAATAAGTACATGGACATCACAAAAGTCGGAACGCTTCCTAGGCAAGCATTCAAAAGAAAACATCTCCCCCCTAAGGATAAGGTGTTACCCTTCCAAGAATCTAGTTTCTTATTACATTTACTTATAATATATTCCCAGTCCCGCACAAGTATTTTGCGGCTACCTACCGGTAGACCAAGGTATCTAATCGGGAAACTCCCCACCGGACATGTAAAGAGCTCCAAATAATCCTGCCCACTGTTATTAGTGCCATTTATCACTAACACTTCACTTTTATCAAAATTAATCCTCAGCCCTGACAAGTTTTCATATACAGCTAAAGCCATTTTCACATTTCTAGCCATATGAATATTATTATCTAAACACAATATAGTGTCATCCGCATATTGCAGGATAGCCAGTCCATGTTCAAATATATCATCAGCCAGACCTCTAACCAAATTCCGAGTTTGAAGATTATAAATGATCTTAGAGAGAACATCTGCCACAATATTAAACAGGTATGGTGACAACGGATCACCTTGACGAACCCCTTTATAACTCTGAAAAAAAATTCCCATTCTTCCCGTTAATATTGACACAAACCAAACCCCCCGATACCACTTGCCTAATCCAGCCACAAAAACGAGAAGAAAAACCTCTCAGCCTCAAGCAATCAAATAGAAATTGCCAACTTACTTTGTCGTAAGCCTTCTCAAAATCCAATTTAACCAACACTCCCTCCTTCTTTTTTTTAGTGTGATGAATCAATTCATGAAGTATCACAACCCCATCCATAATAAATCTCCCCTTTAAGAAAGCAGTTTGATTGAAAGATATGATTTTACTCATAACAGATTCCAATCTTACAGTTATCACTTTAGTCACAATTTTATAAAGACAATTTAGTAAACAAATGGGTCTAAATTGCTTAATCTGATTAGCTGACTCACTTTTAGGTAAAAGGATAATCACTCCTAAATTGATTCTCTTAATATTAATCTTATTCTCAAAAAAACTCACGAAATAAAGCCAAAACATCACCTTTCACAATTTCCCAACAAGCCTGATAAAATTCAATAGGCAACCCATCCGGGCCAGGTGCTTTATTTTTAGCCATACCAAAAACCACCTTTTTAACCTCCTCCTCTCCAAAAGGTTGCACCAGCATTATGTTAAGATCCACACCTACTTTTTCCGAATCATTCCAAAAATTGTCATTTAACATAAAATCGGACTGAGCCCCCGGACCAAACAACTCCTTATAAAGATTAGTAGCATATCCTAGTAACTCGTCCTCTCCTTCAATATTCCTATCCCCATCTATTAGAGAAAGGATTAATTTCTTTTTTTCTCTTCCTTTGGCAACTCTATGAAAATATGCGGTGTTATTATCACCTTTAAGTAACCAGTTCTCATGAGATTTCTTATACCACTGTTGCTCCTCATCCTCAAAAATCGCCAGCAGCTCAGATTGCAAAGAGACCCTCTCCTCACTCTCAGAAATGCTAAGATTACGACCTTCTTCCTCCTTATCCAACATATTAATTTTACCAATAATGGATTCCTTCCTTTTCTTAATTCTCCCAAAGCTATTAGCACCCCACTCCTTAAGAGATCTCTTAAGCCTTTTAATTTTCTGTTGTAGCACAGTAATACTATCCCCCCTTATACTTCCAGAGTTCCAATTATTGGCCACAAATTCCAAAAAATTATCTTGCTTAATCCAACTCAAGTTAAAAGAAAACTTCCTCGAGGACCCATTAACCACTCCACGAGTGGACAAAAGAATGGGATTATGATCCGAAAGGATTCTAGGAAGACATTTAACTATGGCATCAGGGAAGCACTGGTCCCATTCAGAACTAATGAGCACCCTATCCAATTTTTCCAACACTGGTGGAGTTTGCATATTAGACCACGTATATCTCCCCCCAATGAGAGGAAGCTCCCTAAGACCATGCACATTAATCATAGAATTAAAAAGAGATATGTATCTAAACTGCTGAATAGGCCCATTTTTCTCACTTTCTTTTCTAATTAGATTGAAATCTCCCCCTAAGATAAAAGGAATCCTAGAATCGGCAGCCGCCGCCTAGCAAATAGAGGACCATTCCTCGATACATTCTAGTTTATTGTGTACATGAGGAGCCCCATAAACTCCAACCAAATTCCACCTCCTCGCATTTCTTTTATCCCATAAATTTAGAAGTAACGAATATGACCATTTTTTAACATTCAACACATCAAAGCAACTGTTATCAACCGCACAGAGAATACCACCACCTCTACCACTAGAAGGACACCAATGCCAAATAAATGAATTGTTAGGATCCAGATTCCTCAAAAAACTAACCGAGTAGTCTGCTTTCTTAGTTTCCAACAAACATACAAAATTCAATTTGTTAAGCATAATGCATTCTTTAATAAAACTCCGACACCCCTTTTTAGAAATACCCCTACAATTCCAAAACATGCCTATGATATTATGATTCATCGAATAACTAATCTCCTACCCCTCCTTGAAAATATTACCTCCCCCTTTCCCTTATCCTGAATTTTATCCTTCTTTTTTTTCATAATACTACCACGTTTCTTTCTCCTACTATTCATTTCTGGGGAAAAGCTGGGCCCGACCTGATCTTCCCCATCGAAAAACTCTTCAGAATCTGCGATATTCCTACCAAAATTGTCTTCCCCCTCACTCACTGTCAGAACAGAATCCACCTTCTCCTTCCTCTTTTTAAATAAATCAGACCTAGGACATTCTATATCCCGTAGCACATCAAAACATTCAAAATTATTATCGACACAACAGACTCCCATCGAAGACACCACCCCGGGCATAACCTCATTGCTTAAAACAGCAAAAGAATTCTTAGGGATAGAGAAATTACCTTCCAGGTTCTTTTTCTTTTGAAGTAGAGACGCTTTCTCTAGGATACTGACTCCATCCCCCCCAAGTCTCTTGCTTCTCCTAATAGGCTCACCCAAGTTTTTCCTCTTTTTTGCACCTTTGTAAATTCTTCCTCAACATTCTTCACCAGCTCCCGTCCCCCGATATATTGTCTCCACCCACTTTAGACAAAATATCACCCTCGACTCCCTCAGAAGCTACACATTGCAGAGGAACAATATCTAATATCTCCTGAGACTCTGGATCAGGAGCATCCTCCAGGAATAAAACTTCCTCTTGAACATGTCCTGCCTGACAATCCTAACCTATTTCCCCCCACAGAAGATTCATCTTTCCATCCTAGTTGCAATTTCGGGTTTTCAGAGCCTTCAAGCCTAGGAGATTCATATGTACCCTTCAAAGAATAGAACCAATCTGATATCATGTCCAGAGAATTTAACCCGTGAAAATTTGGATAAATAGGAGGATTAAAGAACTGGTTCTTGACAAACCACGTCTGAACAGAAGAACTCAGGACAGGATCCGCAGGTTTACTTCCCACCTCTCCTTCAATATCCATAACAACTCCTAACTGATCAGCCAGAACAGAAAATCCAGTAGGCTCATCATCATCTTCATCCAACTCGTCAAAACGAGTATCCACCCCAATCATTCCAGAATCATTCCTCCCTAACACCCCAGCAACCTCAGAGATATTATTCACCCCCTTATGACCATTCTTTCCTCCACTGCTGCCCTTACCACTACCCCCTTCCCAGCCTGTAGCCACCCCAGACTGCTCAGGAATCTTGGCTTTTTTAGCTGCTTGAATCCAAGAATCCTCCCCAGTACCACCAAGTCCCACCCTTGTTGCCACTACATTTCCCCACTTAACATCTCCTCTTCTTCGACTTGAATAATAAAATCGAATACACCTCTCCCCAATATTCCTTCCACTACATTGGGAATCTTAAGAGGATCTTTGCATAGAATCAAAATTCGAACATAATCATGCTGCAGTATAGAAGAATCATCAACTTCTTGGGGTATCCCCACAAGACTAGCCACAGAGCAAATAGTAGGCAAAGATCTTTTTTCCAACGGAATGTTATAAATTTGGATCCACACCTCAGATAACAATTTTTTAGCTCCACACTCAGGTTTCCATCTTCCACCCTCATAAAAGCATTACCCGTTCTCATTTTCATCAGTGGTAAATCTGCCATCTCCTCCACTTTTCTAGGGTTTGGGAACCTCATCAGAAATCGTTTCGTCCCCAACGATCTAGCTGTACAACTCCACTTAGGAAAAGATTTGAAAATAATATTGAACTCATTCTCAATCTCCCGAACAGAAACCATACCACCATCAATAACTATTACCGCCATGTTCGCCTTATCCCTCACAACTTGATCAGATGAAACATCCTCTAGCACATACATCCCCTGATCCGCAACTTGAAATCCACACAATGAAGCACAAAACTCCCATGGCCTCCGGTTAGGACATCGCAGAGAAATATGTCCCTCACCCCCACATTTCCCACACATGAATATTGCAGTACAACTAAAGGCAAGATGACCAAATTTTTCGCACCGAAAACAAGCCCCCACAGTTTTCTCAGATCCAGAAGAGATAACAGAAGAGATACCAGAAGAGTTACCACCCGAACGCCCAGCAATAGCAACCGGCTTGCCTTCAAAGACCCCCTTGTCCAAAACAACGTCATTCACTTCCCTATCCCCAGATTTGATAGTATTCGTTACCTGCAGAGGTTCAGATCCAGGTTCTTGAATCTGCTTCCCCTTCTCTGCCTCTAAAGGAATCGAGACCCCCATCGGAATAATCGGCTCCTCCACCTTCTTACTCCCTTCTGTAGGGTTAGGGATCGCCCGATTCCAGGTAAAACCGCGACCTCCCCAACCCGCACCACCCCGAATACCACTCCAACGACCCCTCCGGTCACCTCCACCACCGCGACCGCCGCCATCGCGACCCCGCCTCGCCTCCATGGACATCCGAACCACTTGCGCAAAGGATCGCTTGTCGCCTCCCACAGTACATCTCCACTCGTGGTGAGAACGGCGGGGGACGGAAACCCTAGTTGCAGGAGAGAAACGGTTCCAAAAAACCTCAAATAGCTTCCTCACCGAGCCCGACTCGGGACTAGGATGTTGGGCCTCAGCTGCGAGCCTGGGCTCAGCGCTAAGGCCACAGCCTCCATGGATTTCACTGGACCAATCGGAGTTCACCACCGCCGGCCTTCTCGTCGGAAAGGCCGCCCTCATGGGCCGAGCCCCACGAAAAGCCTCCATCTCACCGGACCCAGAACGCTCCCACCCTCATAAACGTTTATAGCTAAACTAAATGGAATGATCGAACCAGCTTAAAAAAAAGGTGATTATTGCTTCATGATCTCAAATATCAGTCATACAAACCCAACATCAAATGCGGTTAATGTAGGTTCACACAAGGTCCAATTTTAAAAGCCTAACCACACATATGACATAAACCACAACAGTTTCAATGTAACATTTTGGACTCGAAGCATCATGAGCCAGAGGAAGCAATAGTTTTGAATCACCAAACGATTCAAAACTATGAACTCGCAGTATGTGTGGAGCCAAATGAAAGCCTTGGAAAGCTAAACACGCCAAATTGCACATGCAAAACCCTACCTATCTGGTGCACCGCGGATTTCACAACCCGCAGCAAAATCGGAGACAAAATCCCCCCAAGAAGTTGGTAACCAATCGCGCCCCCAAACGCGCACTATGATCGTAAGGGTAGTACGCACAATGCCGCAACTAAATCCGCCAAAAAAAAAGGCTCCAAAATTGGTTGGAAAAAAGCCCTCCAAACCAGACCTAACAACTAACTAATTACTGGATATTGTGTACTGAGTTGGTTGTATTTATAGCCGTTTCCATATAACGTGACATATTTAAAAACAACTTATAGAAACAATGTTTTGAGAATGCCCTTATGTCAAATGTTTTTTCAGCTTGGTTAAATGTCATTTTGCTTCCTTTTGCGATGTTCTACTTTTTATTTTCAAATGGTTACGCAGATTTTATCGAGAGCCGGTGATTTTTTTTTGAGTCTCTTTGGAAAATTACTTGGCTTCCTGCTTCCAGAAGCATGGTACGCTGAACCATTTTTTGACCGACCATTCACATCCAAAGGAGGAAAGCAAACAGTGACTCCCTGTCTCCTCTCGTCCGTCATATCGCCCGAAGCTCGTGACTTGGCCTGTCCACTGTCTTCTCAGCTCTTAACCTATCTATCTCTCCCCCTTTTTCTCTTGACAAGCGAGATCTCTGCTCGCCGGTGGAAGAATAGAGGAGGGGGTGGCGGTGCTGCGGTGGTTCGCTGGGCGCCGGTGCCGGATGCATATCATCAATGTTAGAGAAGCACAGTACAATATGTGAGGGACAATGGCAGAGAAATACTGTAGCAACAGTACCTTTCACTGCAGCAAAGGTACGGTATCAAATCACTGTAGCGAGACACTAGTCACTAGAACTGTAGCATTAGATCTCGCCCGTATGCTTTTAATCCAGTGGCTAGCAACGAGGCAATATCACGGTACTGTAGCTCTAGTAATGTCAGAGGATCTGCATCCGCCGGTGCCGGTGCTGCGCCTTCTCTCTCGTGCCTCTCTCTCCCCATCTCTCATTTCTCTTCCTTTTTCTCTATTCCCCATCTAATCTCTCTTTTCCTCTCTCTTGGTAAGAGGCGGTGAGGAGCCTGATTGTCCCGCTCCCGCTAGCTTGGTGGCTAGATCTCACAAGCAGGACATAGAGACTCGCTGCACTTGGTGAAGAAAATGTCCGAGAGAAGACTTATGCTCGTTTTTACCATAAAACATTACTCATGTACATATAAAACATCGTTTATATATCTATATCTATATATATATATATCATTTGATTCGCTCTTACGAAACAATACCATATTTTTCTTGTTATAAAACATTTGGTTTTGCATGATTTGATTATATTTTTGTTGGGGAAAATATGTGGCTCATGGAGTTTCGGCCCACTTACTTACCCGCGGCCCCACAGGAGGTAAGCTCGGGACCAGCAAGCCCGCGCCCGAGCTTGGTAAGCTCGAGCCCGGGCTTCCCCGCCTCGGAAGCTCGGGCCTCTTGTTTCCTCCGAGCTTCTGAGGTACGAAGGGACAGGACCCAGAGCAAATTATCACGCGTCACAGACAGGATACGCTTCGGGTCCCCAGAGTCATGAAGAATTAAATGCGCGTACTGTACCGAGGAGCGCCTGGCCGCAGCTTCTGACGGGTAGGCGGCCGGTCCCGTCAACCGCCCGCATTGGCAAAGACACGTGCTGACCAGTAGCGGTCCGGCACGGTGATCAAAGGATTGCACTCAATTGCCCGGTGGATTCGGTACGTTACCGGCATGGGAAAAAGACAACGACTAATTCAACGGACCAGCGCAAGCTACAGTGGCCGGAGAGCGCCTATAAAAGGGGCGCACAGGCCACAACAACGAGGGCTTCATGTCAACACACAACTCACTTGGAGAATAGCTACGGTAGAACAGGAGCACTTGCACCCTCGTAGGAGCTCTAGTTCCCGGCGGTAGTTCTCCGCATCCGTAATCTGAGGAGCACACACACGCGATGCCTTGAGCACTTATCGTACTCGGCCCGGCTTCCCAAGGCGGACTTCACCCCTTGTACTCGTTTAAGCTCGGCATTAAACGAAGATCGGCGTAGGTCATTATCCCGCGATGGAGGCTGAACCAGGATAAAACACTCGTGTCATCGTTCCCATCCATCCGGTCTTGACACGCCAGCCGCATCGGGACCAAGGTCTTTTCCTTTGGCAGCGTCCGGCCAGGCGGCCGGGCCTCGGTCCGGGGACAGGGCCGCTTTCGGGCCTCGCACCCCATTTCCTTGCTTATTGGCGCTGCGGGGGCTCGCCTCCCAGCCACCGACAATTTTCATGAAACATAGTTTTGCTCTTGTAAAGGTTTTTCCTTGTATGGGGTAAAACATCTTTAGATGGCCGCGGAATATTGTTTTGATTATGTTTTACCATTTTTTTGCCATGTTGCATCAGTACTTCTTCCATGTTTTATAATGTTTTAATCAGTGTTTTACCCATATTTCAGTACTACTTTGTTCATGTTTAAAAAAAGGGTCTGATTTTTTTTTTGTTAGGATTGGACGTCCGATCCTTAGCGATTCTTTTTTTTTTTTCCTGATGTTTCTTTTGTTTTGCATTGTTATCATGTTGTCTGTGGCAGTCTTTCTGGGCTTACTCCTTACTGGGCCTGGAGATTAATGCTCATGTTCTGGGCTTTTTATGGGACGAATTAACCTCGGTTGTTTTTATGGCAGTATGCTTTTTCCCCTTCCCTTCCATTTTATTTTTCAGAAAATTGTACCATTTTCATCGGTAGCTGAGAAAACATCTTCGCAGAGCAGCTGAATAACTGATAGACGAGAGAAGACTAACGAAAAAAAGATTTGATGTGTCTCCCCTTGGAGCACGGATGCTGCCGGTGAACCAAAGTACCAACACTAAAATACATATCTAAAACCATATTTGATTGCAGGTTGGTTTACCCTCCTTTGAGTTCTCAGATCGACACAACGTCTAACATCGTGCCGCCTTTCAGTTCTAGCTCAATCCCAAGAGCTGAAACACCCCAAAGTCGGAGAGTTTGGTGCGTGCCACACTGCATCAGACACACCGCTACTCTGCTCCTATGCTACATGCCGGAGGCCTTGGTCGTTGGTAGTTGCCAGTTGGTAGCACATCGGCAGAGCTTGGTTGACAGATGGCACGATGCCATGTACGTGTCACCGACGGCCGCGACGCGTGGGAGAATCGGTGGACGGCGGAGAACGGCGGTGCGTGCCAGCCGACCACGTACGGAGCACGACCAGTGGAGGCCAGCGACTGCGGTTGTGCATGCGCGAGGTAAACAAAGTCATGGATAAATTCAGTAACTTGCTCCCATTTCGATCGATCAAAATTCAGAAGTTTTTAGTGTTCAGTCCACATCCATCCATATATTCCATACGTAAGTACTTCACAAGAAACTACATGGCTTTGGACTCTTGGAGACAGAGAAATATCATGGCCTATCCAGCAAATCAGAGGATGGTTACATGTAAGTTCTGTCATTATTATACTACGGTACATGGGGAAGCCGGCATTCGCGTACGTATCTTAAACCAGAACATATTGAAGATTTGAAGGCCTGAAGCCTAAACATGCACGGTGACCTTTCCCTTCTCCTCGCCGCTGTCGAGCTTGATGCCTTTGTACCACATCGCGCAGGCGACGTACACGGCGAGGTCGACGAGCGAGAGCGCCGCGAGGAGGAAATAGAACCTGTCGAGGTGGCCGGAGTTGAGGTTTCCGGGGATCCACCCGGGCCGCCTCTCCCCGGCGGTGAGGCTGGTGACCACGCTCACCAGCATGATGCTCACGTAGTTCCCCAGCGAGATGGACGCCATGCAGAGCGAGCTGCCGAAGCTCTTGACGCCGTCGGGGGCCTGCCCGTTGAAGAACTCCAGCTGTCCCACGTACATGAACACCTCCGACGCCCCGATCAGCGCGTACTGCGGTACCTGCCACAGCACGCTCAAGGAGCTCGGCTGGTCCGGCGCCGCCACCCGCCTCAGCCGCTCGACCTCCACCACGCCGGCCACCACCATGGCTGCCATGCCGATGACGAGCCCGACGCCCATGCGCTGCAGCTCCGTCAGCCCCTGCGGGTTGCCGGACAGCCGGGCCATCACGGGCACCAGCACCCGCCGGTAGATGGCAATGAACGACAGCACGCTCAAGATGTCGAAGACCGACATGCTCGCGGCGGGCACGTGGAACGACCCGATGTTGGTGTCCATGGTGGCGCCCTGCTCCACGAACAGCGACGCCATCTGGGTGAACACCACCGAGTAGACGATGGTGCACAGCCAGATGGGCAGCATCTTCAGGATGCACTTCACCTCCTCCACCTGCGTCACCGTGCAGAGCCTCCACGGGTCCTGCATGTTCTCCGGCGAGCAGTAGTCCTCCTCGGTGATCGTCGCGGCCTTGTCAAGAAACCTGCACACCAACACACACGCCAAGAACGCAGATTCTTAATTTGATATCTCCACTCAAAACGCTCGACAATTTGATGCTCAGCTCGAGAGAGATCTTTGCCTGAGTTCGTCGCTGTGAAGAATCTTTCGGATGCCAGAAATCTTAGACTCGTCGCCCTCCACCTCGTGGAGCAGCTCGCCGCGGGGCACCTCGGCGTGCCACTTGCGGAACGCGGCGACGAACACCTGCGTGATGCGGGTCAGCGGGTTGCCGCTCGGCTTGAAGTGCCGGTAATTGGGCATGCCGAGCAGGAAGAGCGTGAGCGCGAGCGCCGCCGCCGCCGCCGAGACCCAGAACCCCATGACCCACCTCCCCGAGTCCTCGTAGTACACCAGCACCGTGTTGGAGAAGAGGGACCCGACGTTCAGCGCCAGGTAGAAGTAGCTGAAGAAGGCGACCTTGGAGCGCGCCTCCATGGGGTCCGTCTCGTCGAACTGGTCGGACCCGAATGTTGCGATGGAAGGCTGGTACCCTCCGTTGCCGAAGGCGATCATGTAGGTGGAGAGGTAGAACAGCGCGATGCCCGCTGTCGACGGCGGGTCGCAGTGCTGCTTGAAGGCGCCGCAGCTGGAGGGTTTCACCAGCAAGAACCACGACGCGAGGGACAGTATCACCAGGCCCTGTAATTCAGAGCAGCACACAGAGATCAATCCACCATGAAAGAAAAGCTTCAAAGATCAATGAGTTTGATCTATCAGCGCCTCCAAATGAATCGATCATTTGATCGTACCGTCACATAGATCATCTGAAAGATGGCGCAGGTGATGTATCGGCCCCAGTAGGAGTCGCTGAGGAAGGCGCCGACGAGAGAGAAGATGTAGACGGTCCCGGTCCATTTGCTGATGCTGTTCGCTGCCTCGGCGTTGTCCTGGTGGAGCACCCTGCGGAGGAAGACGACGAGGTTGACCCCAACGCCAAAGAACGCGCAGGTCACGAGCCCATAGTTAACTGCACGAACAACATGATGAATCATTGGTCGAGTACAAATTCAAGTTAGATTAAGATGGCTTTAGAACTCATTGTAAATTCTGCTTCACAAATGGTCGATCAACCGCCACTTTAGGCTGCCATGCTACTAGAAGCTCTTCAAGAAGGATGCTTGTTGTCGGATCCAGTTGCTGGGAGTCTGAACTCTGAACTGTATTCAGCTCAAGACAGTTCCAAATCTGAACCGATTGTTTTGTTCAAAAGTTCTTTGTAAAACTGAACCAAACAAACTAACTAGTACAGGGAGTTATGAGTTAATTTCATACTGGGAGTCCAATATTTGATATATATTTTTGCATGTACACTTGTTTCACAGGTTGTCCTTTTTAGACCTTTTGACATGTTGTATTTCTGATTCATGAAGAACAATAGTATATTTTGAGCATAGCTTTACCCAGCAACAGGATGGAAGATTTCCATCTCCCAGTGGTCTCTTTAACTGCTGGGTTTCCTCGCCTATCCATTGACCCATCCTCAGTGACGGGAGATATCCACTTCGAATCGTCAGTGGTTGGAGCCATCACCTTGTTCAGTGTGTTTTCCGAATCTCGACTCTTGACGGCTGCTTCATGGACAGTTCAGGGAAATCAGAAATATAATACAGAATAACAGATTGTAATCTCAATTCTTCTTAAGTTGTTCATATGTCCCATGCAAACATAGGCAGAATTAAGTTCATCTTTATTCACAGTCTTATGGAGTTAGGCGCAGCTATCTGTTCATATATTCAGGGGACATGGTTGGCTTCCTGTACGGAAACTATAAGAGCCTGTTTCTTTCAGCGGTTGCGGTTGCGTTTGCTTATAAGCTGGAAATTTGTAACTTCTCGATAAGGATATTCGAGGGATCAAAAAATTATAGAAAAAATGGTTTTGAGAGCTTTGATAAGAAATTGTAATACCTACAAAAATTGGTTACCAAACGTTAAAGCGTTTGGCTTGTACGAAAATAACAAATTTTCAGTTTATAAGCAAACGCAAACGTAAACGTTGAAAGAAACATAGCCTTAGTACCATACATGTAGCACTGTACTTGAGTATTGATGTACATTTCATTCCAATCCCTACGTGTGTATATCATCATGTTCACCTATGTCGTTTGATTTTGAAGTGCAAATTAAATATAGTTTACCGAACCACTTTTGATGTCAGATGTTTTCTTGTTTATTATTCTGGAGCGTCGAACCACACTGAGCTAAGGGCCTAGCTAGGTAGGTGTTGCCGGAGATATGTCCAACATGATACCTTGTTTGCTTTATTTCACTCCTGCGGACTGTCCAAGAAGTTCTTCAGTTTTTCTTTGACTGTTGAAGCGTTGAAAAATTGCGCTGCCAGCAAGAGATATTTAACCTGTGATGACAGACCTCACGTTAGGGATGAACCAAGCGCCCATTGCAAAACAAAAGGCACAACAAATTAAACAATCTAGCATGCAAAAGTTTGGCTTTGGTTCCTCATTTTCTAATTAACCCAGTGCCAGTAACATGAAACCAGACCAAGTAGAGACGGCCACGTATCGTCACAGCCATGCACCGCCACACTCTGATCTCTGCATAGACAGTGATCTCGTGCTACTCTTACCGCCACATGCTAGAGTAGATATGTGGCCAAATTAAACATCGATGCATGGTGTAAATCAAGATCACAACGGCTCTGCATGCACAGGAACAGATTGGACAACTGATCTGTGCCACCCACCGACAGGTGGGTCCACGTGCCACCCAGTGTTACCCAGCTGTGATGCGTAGCGGCAGCTAGCTAGCCCAGCTCAAATCTACTCACTCACTCAGTCCATTAATTACTACTACAATTTATCCGGTGCCTGCATGCATGCATGCGTACATACCTTCGCTGATGAACCCTCCGGTGCGAGCGCGCAGCTTCTTCTCCGGCGACGGGGACGACAAGAACGGAGCGGCTGCCACCACCACCACCACCTGATCTAGCTCGGACGACGGCGCCTCCACGACTCGGCCGGCAAGGCCCCCGGTCATTTAATAGGCGAGCTAGCAAGAGGGAATTAACACGAGTGAATCGTGCCTCGCGAGCTAGCCTAGTAACGTAGCACGTACAGCGCGGCCGCCAAACTCTCGCCGAAAACGCGCGCGCGTACGCGCGTACTACGCACCGCACGATTCGCCCGGGTAATGATGGCGCGCGCGGCCTCTCCTCCTGCCTCGTCCTCTCTTCCGGCGCCGGTGTGAGACGGAGCGCGGGTACGTGCGTGCGGGGGGGTATGGCTACGGGGACTGCGCGTGTGGCCGTGTATTTATGAACGCGGCCGGGGCCCGGGAGGCTGGAGCGAGTGTTGGTGGCGGGTTTCGTTTCCTCCTGAGGCGAGCAGCCGCCAGCCGGGCCCGACTAGCCGACACATGCATGTGGCTGAGTGCATGGCTCGTGCCAGCTGTTCTGATTTGTACGCCTTTCCGGCCGAGGAAATGGAGATCTTGTGACCTTGGTTGGGCTCGGGCGTCCGGCTGGCGCACGTAGGCAAGGTACGTGACATGAGGCCGTGCGTATGCATTGGCAGTCACTAACTAGTATCTGGTAACTAGGATAGCGCAGTAGCTTGTGATTTGGATCGAGTGTAGTCAAATTTCTTTTACATCCCAACAGAAATCACAGCCCAGCCAGCCTATCCCGATTCCCGAAGTAAGACGCTATCCAATTTGCTATGCCTTAAAGCTGGATCATAAACTATAACTATATATTTGTCTTTTTTTACCAGCTAAACATTTTGCTGTTTTTGTAACTTTTTTAAAAAAAGATTTTAGTATTTTTTTGTCTGTCGAAGCTTCCTAATGAAAGTTCATAACTTTTCGGATCGTAATCCATGCAAAAATACACACACCTATGATCTGGAAAAAAAAATTCTTTCCTACGACAGATATGTGTAATAGCTAGGCTATGATATGGTTAGAGCGTGTACGTATATTGAATTTGACATCCGTCGTACGAAGAAACGCTGCTCCAATATTGAAACTCGATACTCTTGTCCTGGTGAGGAGCTAGCTAGGTTCACACGTTGCCCAAGTTGGCATGCACGATAGATTAATGGTTTTTTTTTACAAGGAAAAACCTCGACGGCCGGTGAGATTTGTGACCTGTGTACCGTAGCAAAATTCTTGTTTAACTTGCATACCACAACCTAGCGATGAGGAAAAAAAGGGGGAGGTTACGGCAATCACGTGAAAATCAAGGTGTCCTTCGATATTTTTCACCGGGCGCGAATGGGCGATCGAGAAGATGCATCGTGCATGTCCTTGCTAACCCCCTTTTTTTTAGGAATTCCGACGACAAGGTGTTTAAAGTGGGTCACTGTGCATGTTGGTGCGACGTGATGGGGTTGCCACTGCCACCACGACCCAACCAAACCGCCGAGTGCGATGGGCGCCATGCATGCAGCTTTCCCTTGATTAAGCACGCCGTGCTCCTCGTGCCGTCTGAGGTGCGCGCGTCCTTGTCGAGATTGACGGGCTTGGTCGATCGACTGGTCATCGGTTAGATGCGGAACCACATCAGCATGATAGATTGACAGGCACGCTCCTTGCAGAAATACTAGTTGGGTGTTTGGTTGCATTTATCTGCTTCGCATGGCACGCGCGAGACATAAGTACAACATTGGTCATGTTGAGTAGATGCAGGTAACAGTGTTTTTTTTTGCTGGTATTTGTTGAGCTTCTATCGTTGTGAAGTTATTTAGTACCTGATGCAAAATCAAGAGATACGGCTAAGATGCATTGGTGTCCATGCAAGACATGCCCATGGGATCCGAACAAAAATAGCGTATGTATGCATTTGCATCTCATGAGAGTCTTATCAATAAACGTTTCGCTGCATCCTGCTGGTCAGGTTGCAACCCTCTCTTTTTTCAAGTCCCCTCACTCGCTTTGTATATAGTTTTCGGCACAAATGCATGTGAATATGCTATCATTTAGGGTCAGTACGTGCACCGATCCGTATGAAAAATGCATAGTTTGCAATGCCTGTTCAAGAGAACTTGCTGTATGCCACCCACTCCAAATGTGTACGAACATCTTTTCTTCCTTTGAAAACAACGCACAAGAGCTTGCGTCTCCCTGAACCCTAGTTACAGCACACGTCCATTCATCTGGTTATGGTAACATACGTACGACGCTAGCTAAGATTCTTTCCTATTTGCGGCACAGCTCACGACTGAACGGTGTAGAGGGCTGAGGGCCTAGAGGATAGATGCTGCGCTTGTCTGTGCCTCTGTGTTAGTGTTGAAGAGTCCAAAGCCAAAACGACATCACATACTACTCCACCAACTTTTGGCGCCAGCACAGGTCAATCCTGTGGCATCGTCATACATTGAATCTTGCACGAAATACAAAATACACAAGTCGGCAGAGTCACTTCGCTCTCTACGAGAGGTGAGGAGCCGTGACCGTGCGACGCATGCGCGCAACGTGATTATCTTCAACAAGGACAGGTCCTGCAGTCAAGTGACAGCTTCCCTTTCCTGTCGTCGCCTGCGTTAGACCAGTCTAGAGCTCTCTGCTCTCTGCGCCTACCAAAAGCAGGGAAAGATCAAGTGAATAGAGCCAAAAGTGATAAGCTATCACTGGATCCAGGTCACTCTAGCTGTTGCTAACTTATCCTATCGGAGCTGGGTGTTGCATTTCATGCGGACTCCTTCGGTCTACGACTCTACGCACTCTTGGTGTGTTCTGTTCCTGCCTAACCCTTTTGTTGCTGAGACGTCCTGCTTGGAATCTTCCCTTTTCGCAATGTGCAAAAGGAAAAGGGGCTTGTCGGAATGGACACCGCTGATCGGGTAGGAAGAGAAGGCAGAAGAAAAAGATCGTGGTGTGGATTGGATGATAGGATGTTGACAGCCAGCATCACGCATCCATGCATGGTTACTGAGCTGATGAGCACCGTGGACCAAGAACCAGTTCGGGCGAAGTGAAAAGAGGGAGCAGAGAGACCAAAGGTGATGAACTTGCTATCTTTCAGCGCATTACGGGCGTGATTAGGCTATTATGCATGCGATTTGTTCGCAACGAGCGGATTGTTCAATATAAGTTGTTGAGGTGCATGCATGCATGAATGACAAAAATTGACATTATGTTACTCTACATAAGGGCATGTACAATGAAGAGTCAAGAGGAGTCTCTTAGCACATTTATCTAAGTACAAAAAATAAGTATGTCTGAAAGGGCGTGCATGACAAGAGCTCAGATGCTATTTAACGTCTGCTGTCTCTAATTCTATCTAGAAGTCTGTGAAGAGTCGTCTCTTCACCAAGAGACGACTCTAACATTTATTCTCTTTCTCTCACCGCCACATCAGCAAAATCTCTCTACATCACCTCTAAGAGACCACCTATTTAATGGCTTTGTACATGCCCTAATAGGCTTCATTAAAATGCCACTCCATATACGGATTCATTAAAATGTCACTCCCTTTTCTTGTTTGCTTGCTATTTCGGGCTGTTTAAAAGGATTTTGGCTATTTTGGCTTTGACCTGACCTGTAGAAAGACCGAGTTGCATCCACCTCACTAGTGTCGCTGTTCACCTCACCTCCACCGCATCTTCGACTCTTCTCGTTCCCTCCACCGCAGCCTTATCTGCCACAACGAGACCCTCATACGCCCGCCAATTGTCCCAAAAGCTCGTTGTCATCGCGAATGGTGACGCGGAGCTCGGGGGGTCCTTGCCGGAGTTCTTATCGGCAAGGTGACCTTAGCGTCGCCGCCGACTCGTCCGTCACTCCTGTCTCCTCCTTCTCCTCTATCTCTCCTAAGCTCAGCAATGGTGAGCCTGAGACAACGCCACCATCCATGTCCACTCACCCCAAAGCGGTTGTCGCTCTGGTCTCCTCTTTCCTCTCTCTCGAGCCTAGAGACGATGAGCCTGAGACGACACCACCATCCATGTCCATGTGGTCATCACTCCGGTCTCCTCCTCCCTCTCTCCCGAGCCCGGCAACGGTGACGGCGATGGCGAGCCCGACACGGCGTCGCCATCCATGTCCACATGGCCATTACGGTCGCGGTCACAGTCACACGCGTGGAGCAGCTCACACATGTAGTCCTCGCAGCCGCCGCCCTCCGACACACCCTATCCTCCACGATCCACTGCATGTCGCCCTCGCCTAAGGAGGACGAGGTTTTATTGGAGATTTGAGCTTAATGGCTGGTGAAGAGGAAGAAAACGGGGGCATGTTGGTCAAGGGGAAATTGGTCGAAAATGTTTTAATTCTGCGGAAATGGCAAAGAAATAACTTGCAAAAGCTGGGGAGTGGTATTTTTTTGTAAATCCTATCTATAGAGTGCCATTTTATTAAAGCCCACTCTATAGAGTGGCATGATGTCAATTTTCTCCACATGAGGGATATATATATATAGGAAGCCAGTTTGGGGCTCCATGGAGCCTAGGCTCCATGATTCAAAAACCTATGATGTGCATTGAGATTTGTGATGTTTAACGTATATATCTTCACATATCTACTAAAAAAGTATTTCAGATATGAAACTTTTAAAAAATTAAATTCAAACTTAGTTTACACTAGTTTGAAGTATAGTTTGAACTAATTTGAAGTATAGTTAAATGTAGTTCAAACTGGATTTCAACTCAACTTTTTTCAGAGTTTGATGTCTCAAATATTTTCTTTAGTGGGTATATGAAACTATAATAACCAAACAACACGAATCTCAAGGCACATCTAGTGGTAACGAATCATGGAGCCTTATGTATTATTCCTCTATATATATATATATATATATTTGCTAGTGTGCTATGGATAGCACGGATCTCACTGTGCTATCCACCGAGTTTGCAAATTCTGAGACCGAAATAGATGATCCGAACCGTCCATCTTGTTCATATCAATGAAATCTCGCTACACACCAAATTTCAATTTTTTTTGAATTTTTTTACTATTTGTTTCATATTTTTGAAAACTGGACTTATTGGAGGGTACACAGCTAATTATATCAGCGATTTTCGAAAATACGAAATAAATAGTAAAAAAATTCAAAAAATTTGAAATTTGGTGTGTAGTGAGATTTCATTGAGATGAACAAGATGGATGGTTCGGATCGTCTATTTCGATCTCAGAATTTCCAAAACCCGTGGATAGCACGGATCTCTCCGTGCTATCCATAGCACACTAGCTATTCTCTCTCTCTCTCTCTATATATATATATAGGAATAATACATAAGGCTCCATGGAGCCTAGGCTCCATGATTCGTTACCACTAAATGTACTTTGAGATTCTTGTTGTTTGATATTTGTACTTTCATATACACACTAAAGAAAATATTTGAGACATCAAACTCCGAAAAAAGTTAAGTTGAACTTCAGTTTGAACTACTTTTAAAATATACTTCAAACTAGTTCAAACTATACTTCAAACTAGTTTAAACTAAGTTTGAAATTAATTTTTTTCGGAGTTTGATATCTCAAATATTTTTTTTAGAGAGTATGTGAAGATATGCACGTCAAACATCACGAATCTAAATACACATCATAGGTATTTGAATCATGGAGCCTAGGCTCCATGGAGCCCCAAACTGGCTTCCTATATATATATATATATATATATATATATATATATATATATATTATATATAGAGTGATGCTATGGTCAGCCGCGGCTAGTTTCGCGAAATTTGTGATCGAATTCGACGATCCGAACGACTATCTCCTTTGTCTCGCTGAAATCTCACTACCGACAAAATTTCACATTTTTTTTTACTATTTATGTCGGGACCCGCCAAACGGAGTCGGGCCCCTTCTGTGCATTACCTGTACTAGTCCCTGGATCAGTAGCTAGTACACACAGATTCCAGAACTTTGGATCATTGTTGTTACAAGTTCGGATAATAATTACATCAGAGTACGCTAATTGGCACGAAGGCCTTAAAACAGCGGAAATCTAGCATAGCAGTGGAAGTTCTCGGTCTTCCATAATTCCAAATGGAAGAAGCAAAATACAACAATCACACCACAGGCAAGCTGCAGTAGCGTCCTAGGCGTTGGTATAGTCACCGTCTTCAAGTTCTCCACTTTGTAATCTTGACCTGCTCATTAAATGGACAGCCCCGCATAACAAGCGGGGTTAGCATTTGACTGCTAGCAAGTCCTTCCTAGGAAGGGTCAAGTTTAGGTTTACCTTAATAAAGTTAAGGGTTAATTTGCATAAAAGCATTTCACTTAGAATTGCAAAAGCATTTAAGAAACATGTATAAATAAGTACAAATTCTTATGATCAACAATCATATCTTAAACTCTCTATTCTCAGATCTCAAGTTCTCAATCTTATAATTCTCAGCTCATAATCTCATTCCTTAATTCTCAAATCTCAGTTCTCAACTCTCAAATCTCAATTTCTCATATAACAATCTCATGATTCTCATCTAGCAACGGCACACACGCCGGAATAACCTTACCCATGTCATATTAAGAATGGTGTTGCTACGCTATGAAAGACCACGAGACGCCCCTAACCGGAGCTCGGCCATTTAAATGGGTTTACTCTGCAGAGGTTGTACGCTTTACCCGCAAGATACGATATCCTCCCGCCGAAGGATATTATAACAAAACCCTCCAGAAAATTAATCTCGGGCTTAAAACACGGTCGTACCTACTTCACACAGGTACCCAGAGAAATGCTTCAGCACAAGTCCCTGGCGAAACCCCGGTGATGTTTCTCAATTCTCATATCTCAATTCTCAATACATCCACCGTGCAAGGACAGTGAGTAATCCCGACATTTCTTTTCCTTTAGATTAGGCCCGTCCCATACCGGGCTTGCGGTCGCACGGGTTTATCTCAGGTAAGTGTGTCACAATCATCGGTCCTTAGTCTCGGAGCGGCAACACAAACACAAACCCGATACTCGTGCTCACATGCACCCACCTTACAATCCATCCGCTCCCGATCCCATTTATTAGTTGGTCAAGTTTTAATTAATGGTGAATGAACCAATTCCCACCGTAAACCACAATATTGACTCTCTCATTGTATGTGTATCGAGTGGATCAGATCCCCGATAATCTATCTGAGCATTGCTAAGCAGCTATTATGTAAAAACCATGGGTATACATATCATAATTTACCTAGGGTTAAGGGTGATCGATGGATGTATATATCGGACAGATATATGCACTAGGCAGCACTATATGATATACGGTATTTTTATCCACATAGCAATTTTGGATAAAGCTACAAAATTAGGATTCTAGTGGAAAGACTTGCCTTCGGAGTAGTCGAACTCTTGCGGTGCGTCGGCGGCGTCAAGAAATTTCCCTTCGGCGTCCGAACGATCTATCGCGTGCAAAACAATAAAATAACAACCAATAAATACTTATATAACAATATAATTTTAAAAATTATACAAAAATCACAGAAAATAGATATGATTTTTATGGATTTTTAGAAACTTGAATCGCCGGAATCGGAGATCGGATGAAACCGGCGTAGAGGATTGAAGTTTGAAGCTAATGGAAAAATCCACTGTAGCTCGGGCCCCACAATGCAGAACTCACTGTTGGCTGCCTCCAACGGATAAGAGCATGTGTGGGGAAAAATTGGAGAGAGAAAAAGAGAAAGAGAAAGGAAGAGAGAAGAAGAAGAGAGGAAGAAGAAGAAAGGAAGAAGGGAGAGGAGGGAGGAGAGGGCCGGGGAGGGGCTTGGCCGGCGGTGAGGCTCCGGCGGCGAGGCGGCGCAGCTCCGGCGAGGGGCGGCGGTGCCGGCGTACGGGCGGCGGGCGCGGAGAGGAGCAGGGGCGGCGGCTGACCAGCTCCGGCGAGCTGCAGCACGGCGCGCAGGCCAGGGGAGGAGCAGGGTGAGGCGGCGGCCGGCGACGAGGCGGCACGACGGAGCTCCGGTGGCGACCGGCTCCAAGGGCGGCGGCGCCCATGGGGAGGAAGAAAGGCGGCGGGGTTGAGCTGCAGCGCTCCGGTGAGGGGACCGGCAACGGGTGGCGCACCGGGGAAACAGGACGGCGCGGACGAGTAGGGACGGCTGGGCGGCGCACGGCTGGGCAGTGACCGGACGCGGCTACCTCGACGGCCGGCAGGCGACGGCGACGGCGACGGCGACGTCTTCAACTTCTGCTGCCGCTGAGGAATGGACAACGACAACACGGCATCGGGGATTTTGGAATCGTTCTGTGTGTTGTGATTGTGGGTTGGCTACGGGGAGGAGTTTGAGGCTGATGTTGGGACTTAGGGAGCTGGGGTTTGCTTGCAGGTGCTCGCGGGAAGCCTGTACGTATACAAGTACGTGGACATGTACGAGTTCCGGGTTTGGGCTGTGAAAGGAGGTTTGCAGGTGCACGGGGACAATAATTTCTTGTAGGTGGACACGGCTCGGCGAGGGCAATGCTGGCGCGGCGCAGACGGCTACCTCGGCGTTCGGCAAATCCCCCAACGATGGGGATTTTTGGTTGATGTTTAGAGGTTGATGGTTGGCTACGGGGATGAACTGGAACTCAATGTTTTGGAATAGTGGGATTGAGGGTTTGGGCTGTGCATGTAAACAGGCGGCTTGCTGGGTAGGAAAGGCTCCCGTACGTGGCGAGGGCTGAGCTGGCCATGTCGAAACAGGACGGAACGGGATCATGACGATAAGAACGGGAGAAAAGGAATAAGCGCAATCATGAATAGGAATGATGAAAAGGATGAGAACGAAAGGAAATCGTGAATAATCATGAAGAGGATAAGAACGGCGGAAAGGAAGAAAGATAGAATTTTTTTGTATTATTATTTTATGAAAAGGTGAAAATGTAAATATCTGTAATTTTAAATTAAGTTGTTTCTTTTTAATATATCAAATGGATGAGAACGAAAAGAAAGGAAGAAAAATATTTTTTTTTCTTCAAATATTAATTTTAGAAAAGATTAAAATTTTAAGTAAATGAAATTTTAAGTTTTTGGAAATAATTATCTCAAACAAGAAATTTCAAATTTTCGAAATCCCCGGATTATGGCTTTAATAGAAATCACGGTCCGGGTTTTGTAAACATTTTTATTTTGCGAATCAAACTCAAACAAATTAATTAGTTTTATTTTTCTCTTGAACAATATTATTTTTGGAAAATTTAAAATATTAAAAGATAACATACTCATTTTCACAAGCTTAGTTTAAAAATGCATTTTAAGAATTATGCACATGCAATGATGCAGATGATTTTAGAGTTTTGAAAATAAGGATGTTACAAATTATTTCGTATTTTTGAAAATCCATGATCTAATTAATTGTGGACCGTCCAATAATCCCGGATTTCAAAAATACAAAATAAATAGTAAAAAATCAAAAAAATGTGAAATTTTGTCGATAGTGAGATTTCAGTGAGACGAAGGAGATGGTCGGTTCGGTTCGTCGAAGCCGATCACGGATTTTGCGAACAAGCCGCGGCTGACGGAACGATCCATCAGCCGCGGCTGACAATAGCCCAACTCTATATATATATATGTGTGTGTGTGTGTGTGTGTGTGTGTGTGTGTGAGACCAAGTGTGATTTACCGGTTAAAAGCAAGAGTGGCAAGGGTGATGGAGGTGGTGAAGAAGATGGAGCAAGGTGGAGGCCGAATGATGCTTTTATTGTAGAATGATGTTATGGGAAGTAATCTGTAAACCGGTGGGCTCTGTAGTTTTATCAATCAGAATGTTTTGTTGGATTATCCGAGTATATGCCATATTTTAATCCTGTGGAACAAGGGGTAGTCTTATTCCGTTAGTAGGGTGATATTTTGCATGTTATTTTGGGTCTGTATTTCAGGGAAAGGTTGTATGGGATCTGTGGTGTTGGTTAGTGGAAGTATGGAACATTGTATTTCCCTTTTTCGTAACTGAAATGGGGTATAACCCCTTATGTAAAAAGTGTGATTTACAGGTATGCTTGTAAATTTGACGAAGAATGAACAATAAAGTCAAAGTTATCTAATTTAAATATCGTATTTTGTAGGCCTAGAGAGATGGTCGAGGTGATATTCGTTGAAAACCTACGCATCACTGTTTCTCTTCAAAGGAAATCATTTTTAAGCACGCACGAATAGTTCTGTAGCACCTCTGCTGTGACTAGCCTGTGAGCAATAGATTATGTACAACTGTTTAGTGACTGTTGGCACTGAAATTTGGATAAGCCGATTGGTCTGGAAAGATCTAAAATCAGTTAAGAGTCGGATCAGGATTGATATGGAACGAATCGGCTATACTAGAGTTTGTATGGGTAAGATAACAAACAAAATAGAAAATAATGAGTCGAGATCGTACCGTGTGTGAAATCAGAGTCCTAGTCAATGTTTCTTGGAGTTTATATAAATAGTTGGCCCCTAGGACGTGTAAGGGATCATCAGAGCACCAATCAATTAAATCCACTTTTAATTGTTTTTTACTTTTTGTCGACTTTAGTCTAGTTTAGAGTAGTTTCGCTGTATTTTGTCTTCGATCGATTTGCTACACATCGCCTTTTCGATTGGCTTCAAGGTACACCATAGGAGTTGTTTGCAAGTAAGTAAGTAATATCTCAATTCGGTTCGATCTACGGACTTGCATCGGTTTTTCATCAAAATACTGTCTAAGTCGATATTGTTGTGCATCACTGTTTCGACCAATGGCGGATCCAGCATCTCATCAAGCTCTGGGGGCTAAAATTTAGAGCTCTTTTATAATACACGACGGCAAATATAATAGCACCGTACTATAATTTAGTTTAATCTTCTTTTGCTAAAAAAGATCTAACCGTTCGTTTAGAGCGTATTTTCGTAAAAATATACTATCATTGTCTATGGTAGTTAAAATATTAAAATTAATTCGAGCCGTCAGGTCGAGAAGAGTGGATGAGCAACGTTCATTTTAGTGTACTGTAAAATTTCTCAAAATTTAGTGCACTAAAACGTAGTGCAAATTTCTCTTCATTCTCTAATCTCTATCCATAATTTAGTACAAATACTTATAGAAATGATCATATGAGAAATGATTACATCATATAAAATATAAAATTATTCAACGATGAAGTAAGTAAACTTGTTCTGGTGATGGCTTGTCTGTCATCTGATACAATGATGCCAGATGCGGCCAACAGCGATGGCGCGACGCCGTGTGTGATCGTTGATCACTGATCAGGAGGGCCGCAGTGCGGCTGCATGGGTGGAATGCGCAGGCATGGTGTGCGTGCACTGGGACGAAACCGCGAGCCGCACAGGGCAGACCGCAGAGAGCAGACATCGTCGTGTTGTGTACTTGTGCCAATGATTCGAGCCATCGATCGACTGATATGTTATCGCATACAAGTATACAACATGCACGGCTGCTGGTGGGCAACCCGTAGCCTGGCCAGTGGGCCATCATGCTAGTACACATTGCCAATGCCAAGTTGCCTTGCCGTAACGATGTAGCTGCCATCAAACCATGGGTTAGACCTCTTGAGACTTCACTTGGGCCTATATATGTTATGGATAGGTGCTACTAGTAGGATTGTCAGGCCTCGGGCTAAAGCTTACCCAGCCTGAGCCTAGGGCCGCCCCTGGTTTTGACTAAGAGTTAGATTTCACCATCGTTCTACCGATCAACACATTTATTGGTGGTAGTCTGTTTATCCCTTTGTATCGGCTATTTTGGTTTTAAATCTAGTCGATAGTTTGTTTACTCTCTATCAGCGGTTGGGAGTTTGGGGCTCCTAGGTGCCGAGCTTACTTGTTGAACTGGAGATGCGCTAGGTTTCCCAGGGGACGGCTTCGGAAGAGATGAAGGCCACCCGAGCAAGACTTCGGGCTAACCGAGCAAGAAGGGGGTGATAATGCGGAGGTTTTTTTACCCTGGGGCCTCCCAGTGCCGGAATAATAGCCCTATGTCCAGCCTTGCTTGATAGTGAAAAGAGGGTGTACAAGGGGGAGAGCAACTGAGCCATAGGCGGATCAGACGCTCCTCAACTGAATACAAGTTGTCTCTAACTACGGATTTTCATGTGCGCGTGTGTCTTCGCGTATTTTCGAATGCCTACGAATGTTCACGGATCATCCTTCCACCCCGAATGGTGGCTGCGAGCCGCTATTTATACCCACGTCGGGGGACAACTACTCTCGATTAACCGCTGGGCACACGCGACGGACTGTGGAACATAGCGCAACTGTATCGTGTCAGGGCTGACGGTAGACCATGCTACTCTCCATGCCGTGATGTCAGAGCAGTGGAGACAGGATGGATGCAACAATTGCTTTTGACTTCTGCGTCTTAGGACAGGTCCGCTACGCAGGAAAGTAGGCGCACGTGACCGCCACGTGTTCGGAGCAACGAGGCTGCTCGGGGCAGGGTTGCTAAGCCAGGGGCGTGGCTCTTGCTCGCGGCCGAGTAGCCGCGGATGGTCAGCCCCTGTTAAGCGCGTGCTTAGGGTCACTCAGGAGTGTTTGATATTGGGGGCATAATCCAAAACCCTGACAGCTAGCCCCCGAAGACTTTTTTCTGTGGTGCTCGGAGACTTGCCGGTCTCCTCTAATCCATGTTGAGGCTTGATTCTCGTAAGGACCGGCCCCCTCTTCGAGCCAACCATATCTTCTCCACTAGTGGTTGATAATTCCTCCCCTCTGGAGATGGCAAGTACCAACGTCACTCACACAGTTTGCCTGGGCCTTCTCACACACTTCTTGAGAAGGTCACCGGCGTACGACACCTCCCACGCCATCTAGGTGGCGACAAGCACCAAGAGTAACAAACCCAAAACCGCTTGATCGCACCGGATCAAGGTCAAGAGTGATGCACATAAGACTCACTTGGTCACTCACTCCTCTTACTAAAGTTTCACCAAATCCATCCAATTTGGTGCTCTCCCTCTTTCTCACCCTCTATACCCAATTCTCACACTTTAGGACACACCCAAAATTTCATCCAAACCAATCCTTAAACCCCTAAGACTCACCAAAGCTCATCCAAGCTCTCCAAAGCTCCGCCACAAATAAGCCACCCAAGGGTTTATATAGACCTAGATATGAAAAACTAGCCGTTGAAAAAATGGCAGTTCTTGGCAAACAATCTAGGAAAAATTCTGGACTATTCCAAAATACCTACCAAACGCACGCGCCAACAAACAGGTGAGGCCGGACAGTCCGGCCCTCACTTCCCGGTACTCCGTGGACCATCCGACGTCCTGGCCCCAGACCGTCTGCCCCTCTAGTCACAGCTCTCTGCGGACCGTCCAGCCTCCTAGCCCGGACCATCCGCCCTTGTCCCTGGACCTTCCACCCTTGGCTCCGGACCGTCGGCCCAAGCCTTCCAACTTTCTGTTTCCACCGTTCATCCGATCCCCTGGCCCGAACTGTCTGCAGGCCGGATTGTCCGTCCCCTGGCTAGACTGTTCGCCAAACACAACGATCTCTTTGTTAAAGATCGTCCGGCCCAAAGAAACCCACTAAGTCCGGAGACCTACTGGAGTCCCTCCCGCTCAATCTCGGACAATCACAAGTCCGAACACTTCACATACACCTCCGACACTCGCGCTACACTTCTACAACACCCGACACCCCAATAGGCTCAACTAGGTTTTAGGAGTAAATGTACATCACCCGAGAGTTAGGAACCGATTCGATCAACACTGATCCGGATCCCTCTTAATAGTACAACGACTATCCTACAAATTCGGTCTTTCAACTAACCACCAAGACAGATAAAAGACTAGAAAACTTCCTTAGCCCTATACTACCCATACCTTGGTCTTGGGCACCATCTTGAAACTTGATGTCCTACATCAACGCCTTCAAGTCCACTTTAACGCTTCATACATCACCCCTTGTTGCATTGTGCATGATGACCTTCATCACATGATTGATGATGTCTTCACCTTGTTAACCTCGGCTTGATCACCTCATAATACTCTCCCGTTCTATTGACTTTGACTTGATCATCCTCCCCAACGATCATCCCGCCAAATCGATCTTGATTTAGTACTCAACTCTTGTTAACACCCTCATCTTGTCAACCTTGACTTGACCATCATCCATCAACACACCATGGTCATCACACACACTCCCGGAACCTAATTCTCTTCAAACCACTCATAAAATACATTAGTCCCAAAAGCTTAATGGAAGATATTGGTTAGATGCTCAAAGATGGTTTAAACACAACAAGTGTTCAACAATAAGACTTAAACATAAATGAAACACTTGACATAAAACGTCTCTACTAATTGCATCATGATGAAGATTTGTTTGATCTATATGCACTTAGAGAGATGATTACCTAAAAGATAAATCAATAATTTATGACAGTTCATTAATTTCATGAACACAACTTCACTTAAAGATGCACATGAAAATATATTTAAGAATTACACATGTACAATTCATATTTAAAACAAAAGTGAAGTTGTGATTCAATTTAAATTAAACTTTGCTAAATTAAGTGCACGGGAAGATATAAAAATAAGATATACATGCACAGGATCAATTTATAGCAAGATGAAGTTTAACTCTAGTTAAAGCAAAACAAGCGAGCAATGCACATATTAACCTCAAAATGATATTTATATACAATTAAATATGTGTCGGGACCTCCTCCTGGCGGAGGTGAGGTCCCACCTGTGCTTTACCTGTGCTAGTCCCTGGATCAGTAGCTAGCACACACAGACAACAGATTTTGGATCACAACCAAGTCGATTAATTTACATCAGAGTGCGCCTCATGGCGTTATTACATATGTTCGGCTCGAAGGCCTTACAAAAGCGGAAGTTTTATATTACAACTGAAACTCCAAAAGTGGAAAACCGAAACACTCCCCACAGGCAGAGCTGGAGGAACGCAATCCTAGGCGTCGGCATACTCCCCATCCTGGACTTCGTCAGTGAAGGCGTAGGCTTCGGAGTCTCCGTCTTCAGGGTCACGCTGGTACTCCGAACCTGCGCGTCGGAATGCGCAGCCCCGCGGCGAAGCGCGAGGGTGAGTATTGGTAAAAATACTCGCAAGTCAATTGACATATGCATGTATATGGTCTAGCCAAAGGATAGGTATGGTTCAGTTGCGGAAAGCAAGTTTTGAAATAGTTTGCCTAAAGTTTTCAAAGCAATTTAGGGAAGAAGTGAGTGATCAAATTAATTAACAAAACATTTAAATCATCCGCCCAAAAATGCATGCCCCAAAGGCTGTCTCACGATACAAATCGTGGTTTTCACCAAAAACATTTTCCTTACGGCTAATCCACCGAAGGACCAATAACTCTCGATGGCTAACCACCGTATGCATAATACCACACGTCGGCTAGACCACTGAAGTCATCTCCTCATGGCTAAACCACCGTAGGCTCCCAAACAAAACACGGCACCTGCCGGTTTTCTTCTTTAAAACCACTGAGAAAGAGAGGGAAGAAAACTACCATTGTGATCAACCCACCGTCGTCCGCCCTTGACCGTGGGCACGACTTTCTAGAAAGTTTTACGCTCTGCAGAGGTCGCACGCTTTACCCATGAGACATGACTCCCTCCCGTCGGAGGTCATCACGACAAAGCCTTTAACAGTCTAGGTCTTGGCTGGCATCCCCTCTAAGGTTTCCACCGCAGCGCTGGTATCTCCAGTTGGCTGAAGCCCCCTCTTGAGCCTGGTAGGTTGGCGAATGCGTCGCGCCTACTCCACCACACGGAATGTCCAAACCAAGAGTTCGAAAGGTACTCAGCCAGGGCTTGCCCATACAAGCACTCATGGTCGCACTGTTGTACTTAGTTTTGACAATCACAAGGTATCGGTCCTTAAGGACTAGGGTGGTTCCCACATTGGACCCGATTCTCGTGCTTACTGCACCAGCCAATCAATCCGTCCCACCCCAATCAAGTTTTATAAACATTTCGAAAACCCCGGTGACATACCCGCCACCCAACTAACATTTAACCCACAAGAGCACCTCGCTATCGCTAATAAAACAAGCACTTTACAAACAGGGAGATACTTTGAATTAAAACAGGTATTAAATCAGGGTGGGTGTCCATTGTGCAGTAACTATTGACTAGTAGCATGAGTAAGCAAAGTTAATTAAGCTAATCAAAGGTTGGCAGGTAATCATGGATTAATTATCCTAAGGTTAACAAGGGTCAGGATTAATAGCATAATTAAAGTGTGTTAGGTTATTAACTAATTTCCCTACCAATATGATAGTGATTAATCGACATAGCCATGCAGGTTTATTAAATTTCTAACAAAGCATTTGTAAAACTAGGTATTGATATGGTCAAAGGAAATTAGGGGAGATGTCAACAGTGACTTGCCTTGACTGTGGTCGAACTCCTGCCCTTCGCGAGATTCAGCTTCGGGCACGGGTCCGGTCGGATCTAACGATGGCAAATAACACACATTCAAAAACAATAAATAAAATAAAATAAAATAAAATAATGCATGCAGATGGATATGCATAGATATGATGATGGTATTTTAAATTGAAATTTGTGTAAATTCTATTTTACTTCTTTTTATAAATTTTTGGAATTTCTTATTCCATATGGATTTTAACTAATACTTATATGTAGCAATATTTATTTTCAATTTGGGAAATATAGAAAATAAACTAATTCCCTAAATAAATGTTTATTTTATTATTTTAACAAGTTCCAGAAATTATCAATTTAATTTTTATGTTATTAAAATTAATTAAGGTTAATTAATATGTGTTTTCTTCTTTATAAAACTAAAGCATGTATTAACATGCATTAAATTATATAAGTAATATTTTTAAATTAAACTTCACATTTTTATGAGTTTTTAGAAATTTGTTTCACTAATTTTGGATTTGTATTTTTAAAGATATGAAATTTACAAGTTTTTCAAATTAAAAATTCAATTGAAAAGTGGAGGAAAACCGGTGGGCTTGTCGACTCGGCTTAGCCTAGCTGAACGCTTGGCCTTGAGTGGCCCACACAAGGCTGAAACGGCTCATGGCCGAATTGTGAGGCGGCATGGCGGCACGCATGGCGGGCGACGAGGTCTTGACGACGGGAAGGACAAGGAGGTCCTAGGAAGGAGGAGAGGCCACGAGGGGAAGATTACTCGTCCATGAGCCTCGGTGGCATGCGCAGTGAAGCTGAAAGCGGCCCGGCTCCCGGTGGATCCCATGATGACGATGACGGAGCCATGAAATGTGGTCGAGAGGTGAAGGGAAGAGGGTGGCGACAGGATCGTGGGGAGAGTCTTGATGAGGCAAGTGAGAGGAGAGTGAGGGAGTAGGGAGGGAAACCGAGAGTGAGGGGGTGGGTTAAATTTGGATAAGGGAGGGGCAAAAATGGCAATGGGCATTTTGGGAAATGCCCAAATTGGGAAAGGGATGGTGACCTATGGGGCCCACTGGTCATAGAGTGAGGAAAAGAGAAAGAGGGTAAAATGAATTAGAGATAAAAATAGGTATATTAATAATTCATTTAGTTAACTATTTAGGTTTATATTTTAACTTTTTATTTAGTTTAGTTTTTAATTTGGAGTTTCAAAAGTCAAATTTCAAAATCACATTTTCTTACAAGATTATCCTATAAAGCTTTTGATAATTTAAACATTTGGAATTTTGCAAAAGCTAATTTTAATTAGTTTCTAGAAAACTATATATGGTAGCATGCGCATTTTCAAAAATTATTTTTGATTTGAAAATTTCCTTTTTGCCATGCTCATGCTTATGCAATGATAATGCAAATTTTTAAATTTTTGAAAATGGGGATGTTACAATATGACATGAAGCAATGTGCATAACTATAATCAATATGTTAATTAGAGCTCACTATGTACTCCCTCCGTTTCATAATGGTTGTAGTTCTAGCCAAATGCACACAAAATAAGGAGACGTGGAAAATGACTTGTCTACCCTCATTTAATGAAGGGTAGTTGAACAGATTAGCTAAATAGATGGCTGCATTGATGAAGGGTACAAAGATCATATTGGCTCTAAAGTTGTATTGAAATGTGAGAACTACAACCATTTTGATAAAAATTTTGAATACTAGAACTACAACCATTGTGAAACGGAGAGAGTACTTGCATAACTGTATAAGCGGAATGCAATAATAAATATAGAAGAGAAACCGAGATTGTATATCTCATATTGCACTTATTTATCCACACTGCACATGTGAGACTAAAGGGAATAAACCATCAAATTGTTTGTCTCAACAAAACAAACACTAAGATACATTCTTTGCATGGATGAATAGATCATTTAGTTGACTTTAATGATTTCTTTATAAAAATATGAGACTAGATAAAACTTGGCAATAAACACGTTAGTGTCATAACAAGATTATCATATATAAAAGGAATATTATGAGTCAAACACTAAATTAAGCATTCAATAGATATACAATGTAAAATATGGTTTTCATACCTCCGCATGGATCATTTCACCAAGGCCTAAATATGAGACTAAAGAAGAAACATCAATAAAGAATATTAGTCTCAACTAGGATGATTATATGCATCCCTTTAATGGTGAATAATCCTTTTATCAAAGAGACTAAGACAACACAGGTTAGTCTCAAAGGAGGTTAATGAATAAATCATGTTTGTTTATTATTAATTAGCGTTTATCATTAATCATCAAAATCACACAATGGCTACCTTGAACTTATAATATGCCCTAGAGGCAATCATGTAATATGATTGTATCACGTCTATGTTTATGTACTCTTTGATAATATGTTATCAGTTCCATGAATAAGCGTCGTTCACATTATTCATCAAGTACGACTTAGTTGTGAGATACATTGTTTATATGATCTTAATCTAAATGATCCCTAGTCTCATATTATTATATAAGACAGTAATGATTTGATCAGCACATAGGAGGAGAAAGTCGGCGAGATCGATTACTTTCTCTACGTCAGTACGCACGACGTTGCTACACTGGTGATCGGCAAGGAGGGGACGTTCGACTCGACATGAACAACTACTTCCTGTACTTCGATGCGCGCAACGTCGGACTCAGCTACTTCGACTTTCCTTCCATTGCGACCGCGCGTCAAGGGTAACAATATGTAATCCTTTACTTGCATGATGTTCTGGGTGTTCGCGGTAGAAATTTTGAAATTGCACTAACGTAACCTACTTGTCCCCCTTCACTTTGAACCTTGCTTCCGGTGCTGACGGAGATCCTAAATCCTAAACCCACGTGTGTCTTGCTGATAGTCAACTTTTATCATGAACAGTGACTGAAACCCATTTTTTAGCAAAGCACCTTTAGAGCATCTCCAGCAGATGCTTTAAAATCTGGCCTCTATACACCCTCTCTAAATCACTATTCATTCTTTACATTTTCATTATCTCCGACAGAATCTCTTTTCAGAAAAACTATAGAGGTTGATATAGAGAACCATATCAGAGAATCACAGTCTCAGCAGTTCATCTCATAGATCACTGTAGCTACAGTAATGAACAATAACTTGGCACAGTAAAAATGTACTGTTTGCTGGTACTATTTGCTAAAGTGTCCAAAGCTACAGTATTTTCGCTACGGTCTGTCGCTCCTCTCACAAAATATTGTGCGCCTTTGCCTTTGCTGTACCCAAGACAGAGGATACGCTTCCCCAAATTTAGAGACTTGGAAAGAGAAACTCTAAATTTAGGGCATTTCCATGCCCTATCACTATTGCAAATAATGATGGGGTGAGGAATGGGGGTAATGGGGGCGGTGAATAGTAAAAGTAGAGAGTAGAAATAGTGATGGGGCTGTTGTTGGGAGGTGAATAGAGATGGGACAGCCCTATTGGTGAGGTGGCACGTGAATAGTGATGGGGCAAAAGAAAAATGGAGCGGGTTGCTGGAGATGCCCTTAGAGGCTGAGATAGAGACTCTATTGAAGGACGAGAAACTCTAAATATAGAAAAGATTCTGTTTTGGAGACTCTACTAGAGATGCCCAAATGCTTCAACTTAGCTGTGTATAAACTGTCTGTGGTCGATGAGATGTAAACTTTCAGATGACCTACGTGCACGAGAGAGTGAGGAGAGTAAAGTCGACGCTTATTCTGTCGTTGACTCTTGTCTCGGTTTCCAAAGTAATTAGCGATCCCGTGCTCCCCTTTCTTCTCGTGTCCTCTTTCTTTCTGCGGGAAAATTAGTTCTGTGCCATCGAAAGATCTCGACTTTTGATTTATACCATCGAAATCTCGCAGTGCACTTTAATACCAGCAAAAGGTTGCGTCATTCCCCTTTTTGCCATTTTCACCATTTCCGTCCAATCTCCCGTCACCGCAAGTGAGAAATCACCCTTTTTACCCCCGTTCCTGAATCGCAGCTCCCATCTCCTCCGCCAGGTACTCGATGGGGAGGATGTCGTGGTCCACGTCGTACGGCGGTAGCGAGCATCCACACCCCTCGAGCTCGAAGTCGGACAGGATACCGTCGAGGCTGCGGTCCTCGCAGCCCTCTTGGTGCGGGTGGATCGAGTTCATCAGTTCCTGGCCATTGCCGTCCCAGCTGTCGTCGTCGCCGCTAATGACGTCGGCTGGGAAGCCTAGCTGGTGACGCCCGTAGTGCCCCATCTCCTCCTCGGCGGCAAGGGACGCATCTAGGAGCTCGACGAGCAGCTCGCCACCGTCGATCGTCACCTCTAGCTCCATGGCACCGTCCTCCTCCCGCTCTCTGTCACCTCGAGATCTAGTTCGCCACCGTTGATCTCCGTCACCTCCAGCTCCACCGGTGCGAGCATTGATGGTGATGGGGCGGTGCCGCCTGGAGTTCATGGCGCTCCAGGAGACCACGTCCCGCTGCGGCATCTGCTCGAAAACCCGGAGTGCGATGGGGATGTCGCGGCACTTGGCGTAGCCATCAAGGAACGCGTTCTAGGAGACGAGGTTCGGGTGAGGGATTTCGTCGAACAGGCTGCAGGCAAGGCTCGGGAGCGCGCAAGCAGCGTACATGTGGACGAGGGAGTTGGCGGCACGGGCGAGAAAGAGGAAGGTGAGGTAGGAAGGGCACAGCGCGGACCGAAGGAGGAAGAGGGAGAAGGAGACGTGTGGGGTGGAGGGCGAGGAAGAGGCCACTCGAATGAGGGGATCGAGCAGCGGCGTGGAGAGCGCACGGCTGTCGAGGTGGCAGAGGAGGTGCGGCAAGGGCCACGGGGAGAGGAAAGCTAGCGGAGGCGGATTGAGAAGGGGGCGAGGGTGGGACTTGCGGTGATGGGAGATTGGACGGAAGCGGTAAAAATGGCAAAAACACGAACAACACAAACTTTCGTTGGTATTAAAATGCACCGCGAGATTTCGATGGTATAAATCAAAAGTCAGGATTTTTCAATGGCACATAACCAATTTTTCCTTCTTCCCATCGCCATCTTTTCCCAGCAGTCCACCGACTTCCACTTCCATCCTCTCCGGCGCCAGGTAGTGTAGGAGCGGCGGCCACGACCTCGGCGTCTGTGTTCCAGATCCGGTGAAGGCAGCGATGGCCACAAGTCCGACGACAGATCTGGACGCCGGATTTGGTGACGGTTGCAGTGGCGGCCACAGTAGGAGCACGGCGGTGCCTGCCTGAGTCGACAACGACATCTTCGCGCTCCGACGGTGGCGGCGCTCGCAGGCGCGTGCGGAGGAGGCGAGCGGCATGGTATCTCTGGCGGCGGCACATGTATGCGAGGAGGTCAGCATGGCGGAGCGACCTCCTCGGCAGTGAGGATTGCGCGTGGGCGAACTCGCGTCCAGGTAGCACGGCGGGCATCCTGGCTACAGGGATGCCTCCAACGAGCGCGGGCAAGCATTGCGACGGCCATCGGGCGAAACGACGAGCGTGGCCTCCTCTTCCCCTGCCTTCAGACGCACGCTCGTTCATCGATCAACTCGTGAATTCTTGTCGAAAGAAAACAAAACTGTTGCTTTTTGGTTGGTGCTCGTCTAGTTCCCGTGAAATCCTTGTATTTGTATTCGACCTTGCTGATTTTGATTGATGTCTAAGAGCATTCACACCCACACCAGAAACTCTATCTCTATTTTCTCTCTCTATTACTCTAAAATTCCTTCACACTTTATACTACACTCTAAAAGATTCATTCTCTCAACCAAAAACTCTATCTTTAAAACTCTATTTCTATACTATTATAAGGTTTCTGCCATGGATGCTCTAAGTCATCGGTTCTTGTTTCTTTGTTTTCTGATTGAGCTGAAAGATGATCGAACTGTTATCTGGTGGTCTATATAGATGAATATCACACTTCATCTTCAAGATATGGATGATATGGCACAACGTTACATAGGCAACAGCTAGCTACTGTCCATGCCTCGACACTGTACCGCGAACTGTCATCGCCACTGTGAACTGTCAATGCTCTGGGATCTCGAGCTGAGGTTAGTAGACTAGCCGCGTTGGTACTTGGTAGCCTTGCCACGACGCGAGATGCCTACATGGCCAGAGGCCCAGAGCTGGCGTCTAGTAGGATTCTTCCCCCCCCCACCCACAGAAATACGGAGTAGGAGTAGTACTCTGACCTGTATTAATAGTTAGTGAATAAAGCATGTGGTACCGAAATTTTAGTTTGGCGATTGAAGAAGAATAAGGTGTTACAGTGTCTTTGAATTAATGAACATATTGGACTTTTATCATCCTCATAGACCTAGCATTTCACAATGGTGTCGTGATTTTAGAAAATACAACGGGCCCTTTACCCACTCGAAAGCTAGAGAAAGGTTAGAAAGAGGGGAGCAGAACCGGCAGAGTTGCAGCCAGCTGCTAGGTTGGTTCCCACTCACAAGTCACGAGTGGCTTGGTTTTGGCCCGGCTCGAGCTAGCCCAAGTCTGAGCTTTTTTTCCTAGCTTGGTCAGAAAACGGGCTGAGCTGAGCCAGGACTTGGCCCACTCATAGCTCACTCGTCCACCAATAGGCAATTTTTTATTTTAGATTTTTTGAAAATTTTTTTTGTGGAAATACTCGGCCGTTTTGTGAATTTGCAGAAATGGATGCACGTCGCCAGAGGCTAGGGCGATCATCCGAATATGGAACGATAGGTAGGTCATTAGTAGTAGAAGCAAACGGGGCGTACTACCTTCTATAAAAAAGCAATGGCGTACTGCCAAGTGCTAGGGTGTTGGAGCTGAACAAGAACGCGTGCACGCAGGCATCGGTGTTCCCGACGAGCGGAGAAAAAGGTTCACGCGCTGATGCCTGTTTGCAGAGCGAGTCAGCGAGGCATACAGGCCCGTGTATAGACCTATCGTCCTATACACGGACGATCGCCTCACCCTTGGGCGATGTGCGTCTATTTCTGCAAATTCACAAAACGGCCGAGTATTTCAAAAAAAGATTTTAAAAAATCAAAAATAAAAGAATCCCAGTAGGCACTAGCACAACAGGTGAACAGGCAGCCCAACCCAATGAGGCAACGAGCAGGCAGCCCAACCCAACAAGCCACTCCTAGGCAGCCATCTTTGGCCCAGCCACCCACCGGCCGATGGGCTATGGCCATGCTGGCCACGGATGTCAATCTGCCGCTGCACAGGCAGCGACTAGGCTAATACCAGTGGCACTAGTACTGTGGAGGAAAACCCTAGCCGCAATTTCTCCGATTCCCCCACCGTCCCACGCAATGGGGAGCCACGAGCACAGGCTGCCGTACTCGCAGGTTCTATTTATCGTGGCAAATCGACGTATCGAGACGGGTCGGCAATGGCAAACCGTCGCCCTCGTTCAAAAATTTGATTTGAATTTAAAAATTAAAAAAATCCCTAAAAAATTCTAAAAAATTCTATAAGCCTGTATGAAGACAATGGTGAAAAAAAAAATCAAAAACAACATTGGAATCACGTGGAAATTTGAATTTAAATCGTGAAAAATTAAAAAAGAGACAGCCCAACTTGGCCCATTAGCACAACATGCTGCATATACACGAGTACACGACAAGCTGGCATGCTGCATGCCTGCATGATTGCTTCCATATCGAGCAAACTTTCCCCTCGGGTCTCCTCTTGCTCCACCGCTCAGATCCACGCCTAATCGCATATTTGGGGCGGCAAACCGTCGGCGGCAATTGCAAAGAAATCGAGGTCGGAGAAGAAAATCGTCGGCGGCTTGGTTTGAGCAATGGCAAGGCAAGTCGGGTCTTGACTCAAGAATCCGCGAAAGCACGAGCGGCAAGTCGGCGGCGGCTGGTCGAACCGCGCAAGAAGTCATGAAAGCACGGCGGACAAATCGCGAATGACTCTCGGCAATCCGCGGCCGCCGAAGCGTAAGTCGGCGGCCTTGCGTGGGCGGCAAGTCGGCTCGGGCGTGTCGCGGCAAGTCGGTAGCGTCGGGCGTGGGCGTGCGTGGTGACAAGTCGGCAAGTCGGAGGCTCGGAGAGTGGGCGGCAAGCCGGCCGATGTACTCGGTACGCACTCCTACGTGTAGACTATACGTACTCCTACGTGTAGACTAGTGAATGACTGGTCTGCAAAATTTGCATTATTAATGAAGAATTTTCTCCATGAAAAAGCTATTCTGGTGTGTATTCCTTTTTTTTTATCATGGTGCTATTTGTAATACACATATTTGTATTAAAAAGGTAAAATTTGCAAGCTCTCCTAATTGAGTTGCGACTGCACCAAATATTAAACCATGCCAAATCATTAATTATCAGTTACGGATCACATGACATACATTTAATCAACTAACTAATTTGTTAAATCAAGCACAATATCAGGAAAAAAAAAAACTTGTCCTAGTTCAGTACGTGCGTACGTGTTAAAGTGTCACCTTTTGGTGTTGGCGATTGTGAAATGTGAATCAAGAAAACTAGTTCCTGGTCACTCACGAGTCAGAGCGGTTCCTGCTGCATATAGTAGGGAAATTAAGGATCTCGATGCATGCTGCTACAGGCCTATAGTTGAGAGTCTACAAAATTTGCATTATTAATGAAGAATTTTCCCCATGAAAAAGTCTACTCGAAAGGTATGAAATAATACTTGGTTGCATATCATGAAAAAGACTCCTGCCAATGAATTAATACTTGGTTGATTATTTGTCAGGTTTGAAGTATGTCGACGGGAGGCGAGCGCGACGCTGTTTGGCAGCACGGGGAGGCAATTAGTCATACTGCCTAGAAGTGCAAGTACTGCAAAAAGAAAAAGAGAGGAGGGGGTGCAACTAGACTGAAACAACAGCTAGCAGGACGCGGTACCAATGTGACGCGTTGTGACCGAGTCCCTCCCGATGTGAGGGCTTTCTTTCAGCGTGAACTGGATAGAATTGCTGAGAAGAAGAACGGAAGAGCTCAAGTGTTGGTGAGACAGGAAGAGGCAGTAGGGTGGCGAGATGATGATTTCACCGGAGGCGCATATGAGGAGGCACAGATGGAGCATGCACTAAATATCTTAAGACATGAGGCCAAGCTCATGTCCCGTGCGGGACCACACTACGAGCATAGAGGTGCAAGTGGTTCATAGGGTGCAGGAGGGATGCGGGGGATGGGGGGGAGAAAGTCAACATCGGATGTGCCACTCCCAGTGCTTCGGGACCCCGACCTCACAGCAGCACGAGGGCTTACACAGACAAGGATTGACACATGTAGTTGGTCTGCGAAGGGAAAAAAGGCGAAGGAAAGGATCGGGATGGCCTGGGCTAAGTTTTTTCACTCCGCGGGGATCGTTGGTAGGCGGGCTGACAGCCCGTATTTCAAGAGCGTCATAAATGAGACATAAAGATAGGGTAAGTTCTGTCTATTTTCAGATTCTTCTTGTATTGGTTCATAATTAACCTCTGAAGATGTTATGCAGGTGAGGGTGTGCAGGTCCCTATAGGAAGGGACATAGATGGCATGTACTTAGAACAAAATGAGAGGGAGATTGAGAGGGAGATGGCACCATGGAAGGCGGATTGGTCCACGTATGGTGTGAGCATAATGTGTGATTCATGGGCCGGGCCAACCAGGATGAGTGTCATTAATTTTCTTCTATACTGCAAGGGCACCACGTACTTCCACAAGTCCGTGGATGCGACTAGAGAAACGCAGGACTCGAAATTCCTGTTTAAGGTAATTTTGTTCCAACTACTTACTCATGTATTTTGAATGAAGCCTATCAGTGACTTAATTAAATTTATCTGCTCTTGCAGGAGATTGAGAAGGTTGTCCAGGACGTGGGGCCAAACAATGTTGTGCAAATCGTGACTGACAATGGCTCCAACTATAAGAAAGCTTGCAGGGACCTTGCAAAAAAGTATCCTGCTATTGTGTGGCAGCCTTGCTTGGCCCACACTATAAACCTGATGCTTAAGGAAATTGAAGAAACGCAGGAGCACCAAGATGCCATGGATAGTGCAAAGAGGATATGCAAATGGCTATACAATTCGAACAAGCTTCACCACATGATGAGGCAACATATTGGTGGCGAGCTGGTGAAGTGGAACGTCACCCGGTTCAGGACAAATTATATATTTCTAGACAGCTTCGCCAGGAGAAAAGAAAAGTTCATGCAGTGGATGGCCTCATCAGAATTTCTGCAGAGTTCATACATAGGCACTGACGAAGGCAAGTATGCACATGAGTACTTGTCTAGTATGCAATGGTGGGAAATCTTGAATGGGTATGCTCTAGCGTCGAGCCCTTGTATGAATACTCGCGGTTCACGGATCAGGACAGAGTTCCTACTCCCGGAGAGGTCACCCAGCGATTTAAGAAGCTGAAATCTAAAAAAGGTCCTGACAACAAGAGACATTATAATACATATACGAAAATTATGTTTGAAAGAATGGTGTCCATGGCTTAGGACAACTACTTGCTTGCAGGTACTTATATCACATTTACCTTCGCATATATTTTTGATAACTTCATACATACTAACACAGTTGTGTCATGTTTGCAGCCTGCTCGCTTCACCCGTACAACCACTACGTTGGTGTTACCCAAGCTGATATACTTGGTCAGATGCGAAAGGATTTTCAACGGCTTGCAGACCCCGAAATCGTTTTGAGGGCACTTTTGGAAGTGGATGTTTGGAGACGCAGAGCAGGAACATTTGCAGACGAGCTTGCCACCAGAATGGCGTATAATAGGGACACAAACCCAGGTAAACTATTTGAATGCTCATTTAAAAATGCAGTACTTACAATTTATTCTTTCTTCACACTTACGGACTACCATATATGACATGGTTTGTTGCAGCTGACTGGTAGATGATGTTCGGTTCGGAGACACCACACTTGCAGCAGCTAGCGGCTCGCCTCCTCTCCCAATGTGTCTCCTCAAGCGGGTGTGAGAGGAATTGGAGTACGTTTGCTTTCATTCACACCAAGGCTCACAACAGGTTATTACATGCAAAGCTGAATCGATTGGTATATGTCAACTACAACTTGATGTTGCGACTGCAGCGGGCAACACAGGGGGCACAGATTCCATCATATGAAGACGATCATTGTCAACGATTAATGGACCTAAGCTTGTTGGACAGGAACAACGCTATTCGCCAATGGATGGAAAATGGAAGGTCCAGTGCAGCCCCAGTGCTTGACGAGGAGGACACAGAGAGTGACACTCCTGTACCCACTCATACCGTGCTAGATCCTAATGTACAGCCTGCCGGTGTTTCAAAGTGGGCGACACAGAATGTGGGGGACACACATCTAGGCAAGCGAAATGAAAGGAAAGGGCCTCCTCCCCCACGACCCAAAAAGACTAGAAGGGGAAATGTCACAGAAGAGGAGGACATTAGTGATGCAAGCACAGATGATCCACAGAAGAGTCCACCATATCAGGAATCAAATGATAGCTCCTCAGCCGATGATGATGACGATGATGATGGAGCTGGTGGCGATGGTGGTGATGGTGGTGGTGGAGGAGCACCTGAACCTCAAATACAATCACAGCCCCGGTCTCCAGTACGGTTCACAGGAGAGTCCCAATTTCAATATGCCACACAGGACCAAGACCATGGGGCTCCATCTTCCCAGAGGATCACAAGATCTGCATCTACACATGGGTTTAGGGAACACATGTATGGTTACGGGTACGATACCTCAGAGGGTGACTCCAGCTCCTATGGCAACACAGATAGTTGGGGTGGATTATTTTCTTATCCTTACCCACCCTTGCAATAGCCGCGACAGTTCAGTCCCCACTCAAGCTCTAGCTCCTATAGTGGCAGTCACCAGCAAGCCAACCCGTCCCCGTACTCCAACCTGTCACAAGCGCCTCCTCATCAGCCCTCCCAATATGTGTATGAGTGGGAGAATCCTGATTTCTACAGGATGCTGTACTCGGATTGGCAAACCTCTTCAGTGCACACGGGGTTTACTTGGCAACAATACAAGGCAAACCTTCTGGCGACGCAGGAATTGATCTTGATATCCATTGAAGAGATAAATATAGCGAGCCAATCCCAGATTTACGGTGGCCAATGGTGGGAATAGAGGTAATGTCGCATTTTTGATAGAATTTATATTTGTTCAATCTTAATTCATACATATATGACATTTCATTATTACTTATCACCAGGTACCTTGCAACCAGACGGAGCTGTTCACTATTTTTCAGACAAATTGCAAGGTAAGTCAATTACAAGCACTCTGTATCATGCAGTTGTCATGAAGTTGTTAACTTGTGAACTTGTCATATCGTATGATACATATGAGTATATATGAATTTATCTATGCAATGAATTGTTTCTGTCAAATAGATACATGAAATAGATACGAATTTAGCAAAGGTAATGCCGAAATTTTTAAAAAATTCATTTCCTATATTGTCATTCCTAACATTTTGCATAATTTTCAATGTTGCCTAAATGTTAAATAATTACCAAAAGTCATGCCTACCATTTACATAATTTTAAATTAAATTTTTTCATTTTCCTGCACCATAAAAAGTTTCAAATCGATTTTCTAATAATTTCAAATGTTGCTTAAATATTACATAATTACAAAAAGTCATGCCCTACCATTTTAATTTTTTAAAATAATTTTTACCATTTTTTCGCACCATATAAATTTTATATTTTTTTCCTAAAATCGAACGATTTGCCGCAAAAACCGCTCGATTTGCCATTTTGTCGGTTTGCCACGATTTGCCGCATTTTTCCTTTGATTTGCTATGATTTTGGTTCGATTTGCTGAAAAATCGGTCGATTATTGCGGTTTCGGCAAGCATTTTGTGATTCAACTTTCAAATCCCAAAATTTGATCGATTTTTCACGATTTGCCGCGGCAAATCGAAAATCGGCATGGAGCGATTTTTGGGTATAAACCGATAACCGGAACCTTGGTCGCAGCACGACGCACGCAGCTAAGAAGAACAACCTCGAACACCTCTTCCTCCTCCTCCACCTTCAAGCACTAAAGTCGGCGTTGTCGTCGCCACCGCTCGATCTACACCGACTTCAAGCGCCAATGTCGGGGGTCGATCTACACCACCTGGAAACGTTCCTGGTGCTGCTGCCGCGCCTTCTAGTGTAAGGCGAAGGAAGGTAGCAAGGAAAGTGGCAAAGAGTCGTGTGACGGTCGCCGTCACCAAACCTCCCGCGCACCCGCCGTCTGCTTCATCGGGCCTTAAGGGAACAACCCTCACCGGTTCCAAAATACAGGGTCCAAACCCTCCAGCGGCCAACCCTACCGAGGAAGGTATTATGCTTGGACGAACTCTTTCTGTTATGCAAATGAGATGTGAGAACAACAATACCTAGCTAAAGTTTATGTTTTGCACTGATATTAATACATGAACTCCTTTTGTTCAGAGCCAGCAATGCCATCGCCAAGTGAGAGTCAGGCTACAAATTTTTCAGTTCAGCAAGTGGATTCCGCGAGCAACAAAGAAGAGGAGGTTGTAGAAGATGGTAAATCCAACGTAGAGTCGTCGAAGAAACGGAAAAAATCTGCAGTATGGAACCTGTTTACAGAAGTGAAAGTGCCATCCAACAAGACGAAAGGAAGAAATAAGGGCACGATGCGAAGCATGCCATGCATCATTTGCATATACTTCTGGTGGAACCACGAGTACATTGCAAAGGCACATAAAGACTTGCAATGTGTACAACATACAACCTACAAAGAAGAGGAAAAAAGGACAGGGTTCATTGAACCTACCGGCAGCAAATGCAGGTGGCACAATTATTCCTTTTGGAATTTATGACCCTGCAAAGACTCGTGAGATCCTGCGAAAGATGATAATTGTTCCTGAGTATCCTTTTAGGATGGTCGAGCATTCTCGGTTTAATATGTTCGCTAAATCATTAAGCCCTCCTATAAAAGAATTAGTACGAAGGCAATTAGGAAAGACTGCATGAATATTTACCAAATAGAGAAGGATAGGCTTTGCAAGAGTTTTAAAACAGTTGGCAAAATAAGTTTGACATGTGACTTATGGACGTCAAATCGGACCGTATGTTATATGTCTTTAGTAGCACACTACATTGATGCTAGTTGGGCCATGCAAAGTCGTGTGATCAATTTTATTTCATTAGGGCCACCCCATCCTGGTATTGTAATATGCCATGCAATATGTGTGTTTCCATCTCAATGGAAAATAGAGGATAAAGTTGCTACCATCACCTTTGATAATTCAAGCACTAATGACGTGGCAGCTAGATAGTTGGTGGCCAAACTTATGACTGAAGGCACATTGTACTTGAAAGAAAGGTTTTTTCATGTCAGTTGTTGTCCTCATATATTGAATTTGCTAGTGATTAATGGGCTAAAACCATTGGAGGATTTAATCGGTAAGGTTAGAGAAACGGTCAAATCTCTACTATTGAAAAGAGGCTTGTGGTGGTCACCGGTGATACGTCACTTCATAGTCTACACTCCATGTTTTAGTGACTCTTTGTTTGCACTTGAATAGTATGTTCGATTTGTTATTTTAGCCTTGAGATTCTGTTGCAAGGCATCTTCTCTAGATGCAATCTAATATTACAATAAATGATTTAGAATTTTATTATGTTTTGATGTTCCGTTATAAAATACGGGCATTCAGCTAGTATCTTAAGAAATCTCTATCTCGGTTATACAAGTTCACTGAAATAGTTAAATCTCTTGCTTTGCCAACCAAGAAAGGATTGTGCCTTGATGTGCCTACTAGGTGGGGCTCTACATACAAAATGCTTGAGTGTTGTTTTGCATTCAAAGAGGCATTTACCCATTTTATGTGGATGCAAACTATAAATGGGAACCGAGTTTTGAGTGGGCTATTTATGGGAGTGTTAAAGATGAGCCAGGTGTTTTGGACAATGCAACCACTCTCTTCTCAGGTTCAATTTATCCCACATCCAATCTTTTTTCCCTCTTATTGTGGATGTCAAGGTCAAATTGAATGAGATAGTGAATTCTAACATATCTCATTTGAAAGAAATGGGACAAGCAATGATGGAGAAATTTGATAAGTATTGGGGCCAATGCAGTACTCTTCTAGCAATTGCCACTATTCTTGATCCACGATACAAGATTAGGTTCATTCATTATTGCTTTGCAAAGATCTATGACACACAAAATATTGATGTAAAGGTGGCATTAATTCGCTCCACATTAGATGATTTGTATGATGTCTATGAGAGAGCATGCACAGGGAAATCCATCAACATCTCAAAGCGGAGGTATTGCATCTTCATTTGAGTTGGTTGGTGCTTCTTCAATGGCATCAGCTAGTATTAGCAAGTTTGAAAGTTTACTTGAAGCTACTTCTTCAATGGCATCAACTAGTGTTTCTAGCGAGTTTGAGAGTTTACTTGAATCTTCCGGTTCACAAATAACTCGGTCAGATTTGTTTTGCTACTGGGAGGATCCAAATGAGAGGCCACATGTAATACCATTTAGTGTGCTTGATTGGTGGAAATTCAATGTATCAAAGTATCCAATTTTGTCCAAAATGGCGAAGGATATCCTCACAATTCCTATTGGCATAGTATCGTCTGAGTCAGCTTTTAGTATGGGTGGAAGGGTTCTTGATGACTATAGGAGCTCATTAAATCCGTCTATGGTGGAGGCTTTAGTGTGCACCTCAAGTTGGATAAGACGAGCAAGTAACAATGCAAACATTATTTTGGTATAAGACTTTATGATTCATTTATTTTATTTTCTATATTGATTTGTCCATTAAACATTATGTTTTGTGTCAATTTGTTTGTAGGCACGAGAACTTGATATGGACGTCGAAAACATGTGTCTAGTTGATAGTGCTATTGGTAGCAACTAGTAGTAAGTGCAGTTTTCTTCTTATGTAGTTTAAATATGTTCTATTTGATATTATCCTGCCACTTGTTTTTGACATGGATGAATCTGCTCCAATGTTGCTTGAATAGTTGAATGAACCTGCTGCTTTGCTTTGGAAAGATGAACCAGCTGCTGTCCTGCTGCTTGGGTGACCAATTGCTTGATGCTTGAATGAACTTGATGCTTGGATGAACTGATGAACATGCTGCTTCATGACATGCTTAATGTTTTGTGACTGTTAATGCTTTCTAAATTCTGGAATGTTAGTTCTATGTAATGTGAAACTATGACTTGTTTTTGTGAACCTATATTACTTGAACCTGTTGGTTGTGGCTTTCAGGGCATGTGGTTGCTCACTCTATATTACATGATAGTATGAGACTACGTGGATGTGGTTGGTTGGTTGCTCATTCTACTGAAGTGCTGGTTATGGCCTTGAGGCCTTCGTGCAGTTGTGCTCATTCTATGTAATGTGATTTTACATGAAGGTTATGGACTTGTGGGCATGTTTTGGTAAATATATTTTACATGAACATGCTGTAACATTATGTTGTAATTGTTGCAACTTGTAAGGGAGTTGTTTATTGCTCATGCTCATCAAAGCTCGCGAGCTAGCTCGAGTTTTCCACGAGCCTCAGCTGAGCTTTTTGCACAGCTTGTTGGTTTGCCGGGCTGGGCCGAGCCGAGCTAGGACCCAACGGCAGGGCGAATTTTGGCCCAGCCTGTCGGGCGGGGTTCTCCATTGCACAACTAGTTGCCACCCTACCTGGAGCGTCCGATGGGTCGCTCGGCAGCGCCGGACGACCGGAAGGTAGCAATTCCGAGTAAACATCCAAAATGATTTAAACAGCTATTGACTCTACCAGAAGTTATCCGGCCTACTTGAGCCCACAAAACTAGGCCTGTTCTATACCCATATGGCCAGGCCTTGAGATAGATTTAGGCCATTTTGTTTTTCTGAGCTGAGCTTAACCATCGATTCAAAAGGCCCATGAGATAACAACTAAACAATTTACTGGATTAGGCCATGGAGTTGGAAAAGGGCCTTTAGTGCCATGGCCCATGGGCCCAAACAGCTCTATTACTTGTTTACTACTGCAAGGCTGCAAGCCTGCAACTACCCGCGGTCCCGAACCAACCAGAGTTAATGAGGAGGAAGAAGGCAGATCAAATCGAGACAAGGAAGAAACAGCAGCGAGCTGAGAGTGGACTGGCCGGAATGGAGTGGACGACGGTGGAGACTGGGGACGGGGCGAAGCTGAGTGTGCGGCTGTTCAAGCCAGCGGCGGGGGAGGAGGCGGCGGAGGGCGTGGCGGTGGTGCTGGTGCACCCCTACACCATCCTCGGAGGCGTGCAGGGCCTGCTGCGCGGCATCGCTGAGGGCCTCGCGCGGCGCGGGCTTCGCGCTGTCACCTTCGACATGCGCGGCGCCGGGCGGTCCACCGGCCGCGCCTCGCTCACCGGCTCCACCGAGGTCGGAGACGTCGTCACCGTCTGCCGCTGGGTCGTCGAAAACCTCAAGCCGCGTGCTGTCCTCCTCGTCGGCTCCTCGGCCGGTAGGTTAACTCTGCCGATTCTACCCCAAGGGGACACCTTTTTTTCTCGCTCTCCACGTGTCTTCAGTTTGCCCCGATGCGAGATTCAGTGCAGCCGCACTTGTGGAGGGCTTTGTTTATCGAATTGGTCAAGCAATTAGCTTTTCTGAAATCGAATTTGATCCAAAATAATTTCTGGACCTGCAAGCAATTTGAAGTAGGTCGTATGTTGCATCAGAAGTGACCAATTAAAAGATCAGATTTTTGGCTTCAAACATTGGTACCTTATCATTTTAGTGCATCTCAAGTCTCTCAAGTCCAAAGATCGAATTAGCGGCTGGGTATTACTTACTGATTTGTGCTTGGGGCTTTTGAATAGGTGTTAAGGAACCCGAAAATCATAATAAGAGGTTTCAGTAGCGAGATTTCCAGTCTGTCACTCTGTCAGGACAGTCAGCCTTGTCAATAGCGATCTCTCCTGTTAGATTTTTTTGAGGGAAATCTCTCCTGTTAGGTTACTACTTACAACTAGTTCTATCAAACTATGAACACTGTTGCCTCCAGACATGCTATACATATGTGTAACCATTCTTATCTGGCGTGTGACTGGTGAGAAATGAGGTCTGCTTTACATCTTGCTATTCAAAGCTACTCTATCTGACCTCAACCCCGTACAGCTCCCTAAACCATGAACAAGATTGATGTTTTAAGGGTCTTAATATTTACTTATGTCAATGATGTGCACAACACTTGTAACTGAACGAGTTGGGTGTCCCATGCATTTGCACGGTTAGATTTATTTTAAAGATTAAAAGACCTTTTATAGATGTAAACTCTAATATAATTAATGTCCAATCAGAAGGATAATTTTTTTTATATGTAGCCATATAGATCTTAGTTATCTCTTTTTTGATATGTAGCCATATAGATCTTAGTTATCTCTAATACAGTCTAAGTCTAATCCGAAAGTTATATTAATAACTTTGATCTTGTTAGATGTATATCATTATATCCGGCACTACCGCTATAGTTATCTTGATCTTCACCTTTCCATTGGTCTTTGTGTTATCTCTGTTAGTGTGCTAGCGCGACTCACCATGCTAACCACGACTCTAGCGTCAAGTTCTTCTCCTTGAGCTCGCACGCGTGGTGACTCCGTTAGGTCCTATTTAACAATATAATAGATAGATAGATATGTTACTATTTTTTATTTTAATTTCTTTTTTTATTATAGTTGACATTGGTTCGTTTTCTATCTTTTTATTTTAATTTCAGTTATTTTTATTTTAGTTGATATGATCTATTTTTCTAGTGTCATAGATGATATGTACTTTTTTCTGTTATTTTTCATTTCAAAATTATTATTATTATTTTAGTATAGTTGATATGGACTCTCTTTTTTTGTCTTGTAGTTGATATGTACTTTTTTATTTTTATTAAGAATTTTAGTTATTTTTTTATTGTAGTTGATATTAACTCTTTTCTAGTTTCTTTTTGTTGACATGGACTCTTTTTTATATTATTTTTTATTCAATTTTTTTTTTGTTGTAGTTGATATGGACTCTTTTTCTATTTTTGTAGTTGACATGGACTCTTTTTTTTTTATTTTTATTTCGAATTTGTGTTATTTTTACTTTTTTTATTGTAGTTGATATGGACTCCTTTCTAATTTTGTAGTTGACTTGGACTCTTTTTCCTATTATTTTTTATTCCGACTTTGTGTTATTTTTCTTTTTTTAATTGTAGTTGATATGGACTCCTTTTCTAGTTCTATAGTAGACATGGACTCTTTTTGTATTATTTTTTATTCTGAATTTTTGTTATTTTTATTTTGTATTATAATTGATATGGACTATTTCTTTCAATCTAAGTCATTATAATCTAATCCCGTTGTAATCGATGGTGGAGATCTTTTTTTTTCTCTGATTTACATGGGAATTTCTCCGATTTACATGATCGCTCCGTTTAACTTTGCTTTAATATAATAATAGATATAGGTGAAAGAACTTGTGTTGGCATGTTGCGCAAACAAAATCTTGGATTGATATGACAATGAAATCATTCTACATACAAGTTTTCTTAAGTTATTCATGGAGTTATTCAATCATGTTTGGTCATGTATCTCTAATTTCCTGATGCAGGAGCACCGATTGCGGGATCTGCAGTTGATAAGGTTGAACAAGTGGTTGGTTATGTTAGCATTGGGTACCCATTTGGTCTAATGGCCTCGATCCTATTCGGCAGGCATCATGATGCTATCCTTAAATCTGAAAAACCGAAGTTATTCATCATGGGAACTAAAGACGGCTTTACAAGCGTGAAGCAGTTGCAAAACAAGCTCAAGTCTGCAGCTGGACGGGTTGATACACACTTGATAGAAGGAGCCGGCCACTTCCAAATGGAAGGTCCTGCTTTTGATGCCCAGATGGTAGATCTTATTGTTAATTTTATCAATTCTTTGCCCAAATAGCAATATAGCATGTAATTGTGTGGAAATGTGGGTATATTGTAGTGATGATTGATGAACAAAACATGCTATTTGAATAGTGCCTTCATGGTGTGTATTTTCTCACGTTGTATGTGTACATTGGGCGTTGTGTTCAAAATTCTAATCCAATCAAATTTCTTTTTGAATACTTGGGTAATATGAGTTTAGATGCACTATGCGGACTGTTCTTATTTTTATCATGACACAGTAATCAAGTTGCTATTTGCACTCATATAATGTCATCGACCAAAGATTCTTGTATACTCATTGCCTCAACGTGTGACGATTCCTTGTTCATCTGATGCATCTGGTGAATGATTGTGCTTAAATGGAAAATGAACTCCGTAGATAGTACCAGGAGAAATCTGGGTAAATTTCATAACAATTACATATGTTATTGTAGCACTAAATTTGATAAACAGTCACATCTGTTATTGTAGTACTAAATAAGTGCAGGGTGTACAAACCTACATAAATCAGGTTTGTTCAACTAAAAGTTCTGAAAACAAGCATGCCCAATTCACAAGTTAGAGGTAAGAATTCAAGGACATCAAATCAGTAAGGACCTGGCATCAAGAGCAACAGGTACATCTTCTCTGATGCTTCAGAAAGCATCTCAAGAATCAAAGATATACAGTATAGAGATGCGGTAGTGCCATTGCACAGGCCATTAGTACAGATCCTAGTCGAGTACTTGATTAATAAATTCACCTTGATCTGAATTCATACCGAAGTCAGAAATTGTAAACGAAGACGAATTCGAATTCAAAGTAAAGGGGGGAAATCATAGCGTAGCCAGTGCCAGGGTTCAAATTAATACAACCACTTGCCGCAGCAGCCGGAGTGGGCTTAGCTTTCCCTAATCACTGTATGGTAAATAGAAACGACCTTCTACAGTAGAGGATTAACAATGTTGAGTTGTTGACTCCTACTGCGTGGTAATTAGAACATGACTATGTTTGACCTGATACCAATGTTGAGCTGTTAAAAACTTAAATTAAATGAAGATTAATACCATGAACAAACGGTTGCGTTCTGAAATCAACAGTTACAGAGCATGGTTTACCTGGAGCCGAGCTGTGGGATCTCTCCACTGAAGCAATATGGCCCTCGGGTGTCAGACTGTCAGGTGCTGGGTAACTAGTGCTATTGGAGTTGCAAACATATACCGACGTAGAAAAAAATCCCATCATGGTAAAAGTAAACCGCGTCCCTAGGGATCCGTCGTACTTTACCTTTTTAATCTAGAAATTGGTAAGAAGCCAAGAACTCTCTCTCACTTTTCAACGGTTGGTAGACTGTAAATAAAGGCATACACAAACAGCAAATGACTCCTCAACAATATATTAAAAAAAGCCTCAAGGAAGGAACCACATCTCTCTCTCTCTAACCCCAGCCGGTGGTGCTGCTGCTGCTACCCCTGCAGCCATTGGAGCTCAACCATCCAGAGCTCCAGAGCACTACCTGTTCATTGATAGATACAGTCATCCTGCTTCGGACACATCATATCTCAATCTGTGCTGTAGCCTCCCGATCTGCTGTACTTCTGGCATCGCAAACCGAAGATAATCACCGATCCATTTGATACCCAGCGTTTCTTTTCCTCTAGCACCAGCAAAAATTCCATCTTTTAGCCATCAGACTTGGAGAAATGGAGATGCATGATGCTGTTTGGAGTAGATGCCAACTTTACGAAGGTCAGCTTCTTGCTTGTCATCCATCCAATAAAATAAGAAATGGTTTAGCTGTTGAATCAGTCCTTGTTTCTGTTTTCTTGTTTTATTCTGAAATTATTCTGCAAAAGGAGATGCTCTTTTTTGTTAGCTTTTCTTGATTAGACGCGTATAGTTTGATATTTTCTATAGCTTCCATCTGGATATTGATGTTGCTTGATCTGAATTTATAACATCTCGATTGCCATGGATGGTGGATCTCAATATACCTTGTTCATTCTCATCTCCAACTCAACAAGATATTGGATCCTGAATTCATTAGATTCTTGATACTACCACTGCAGATTTCTAGGATATCTTTTGGCTGAATTTTATCAGCAGAAGGTGTTGCTGTAAAATAATTCACTTCCAACAAGCAATCTGATAAGTAGAAGCAGCAGCTTCAGTAGAGCTTCCAGTAATTCAATCCACCCTGATACTGCTGCCTGAGCTGAATCAATGGGTAGAGGCAGAGGCAGAGGCAGAGGCAGAGGAAAGAAGCTAACCATCGCCAGGAGCCATGAAGATAAAGGTAGCAGTGGTGAAGAAGTAATGCCTGCAAGAAAGAGGAGGGGAAGGCCCCAGAAGCGCTTCGCTGATAAGATCGATCAAGCAGATGTTGAAAACTTCGTGGATAACATCCAAAAGCATTTCGCTGATAAGAAAGATCAAGCCGATGTTCAAAACTTTGTAGATAACATCGATGGTGATGACCAAGAAAAGAACAACACTGCAGCTACTGGTAACAAGAGAGGCAGACAGCTGAAAGAGAGCTCCAATCTTCTCCAAGAAGAAAACAATTCTGGTATTCGATCAAGCAGTGACGAATCAACAAGGACTAATGGATTCAGACAGAATGGAAACCGGCGGAAAAGCAAGCCCCGGCGAGCTGCAGAAGCAGGCCTAGAATGCAAGTGAGTCATCAGTAAAATTTTCAGTGACTTCAAATTTTGCCACTGTCGTCTTTGGAAGTTCCTTAATGCTGCAGAATGTAAACAAACATGCACTGATTGCTCAAATTTGTGTTTATGTTGATGCAAAATGTATGAACTAATAGTATACCTACCTTGTTCAGTTATTATAGGCTGAATACTATTTTGGTATGCAGCAGAATTTAACTTCACAACTGGTGATTCTAGCATATATTCTTCCAATTTTGATTCATCCGGTGCACCTTTTTCCCCCTCATATAGTAGCTTAGTTTGTTGGTGCTGGATGATGTTCCTGCCTTGCTGGCCTGCCGAGCTACATAGATGTGAAAATGGATATTGTTTTATTCTGATCTGATATTTAAACTGAGAGGTATTGTTTCTCTCTCTTTTTTTTTTTTGAGATAAAGGGAGGCGTTGTCTCTGGATGAGAATTATATATTCTAGTATTATCCCTATTTGGGTCGTATTTTGATTTGAGGATCATGTCCATAGTCTACAACCAACTAAAACAAAAAAAAAAATTTAGTAAAAGGATAGGAGCACTGCCATTTCATTCAAGAGAGTTAGAGCAATAGAGTTGTACACTCTACAAAGAAGAACAAGAGGTGCTAGCTAGCTAGCAGGAAGGGAAGGACAAACTACGTGTCCATTATAAAATTAGACGCCTGACTCCATAAGAGGATGTTTTCTTAAATCTTGGCTACAACTTGTAGGGCGAAAAGGCTATTCTGTTGAAAAATACGGCGGTTTCTTTCCTTCCAGATGTTCCAAACAATATAGATCACCACGCCATTGAAGTCCTTCCTAGAGTCCTTTAAGAACTGGGACAGTTTGAGAGAAGGATGAGCCATCAGGGCATTGGGGGATGCCGGCATGGGAAGCTTGCAGGATGTCCTCCCAATATGCCTTCGAGTAATGGCATTGTGCACATAGGTGGTCGATCGTCTCTAGGGTGATCAAGCAAAGGGCACAATGCGCTTGATGCGGCCATCCCTTCTTGGCGAGGACATCGGCTGTGTGGATCTTCCCATGCCTTAAGGTCCAGGCAAAGAATTTACACTTGTTCACCGTCCTCGCATTCCAAATTGAGGAGGAGAGGTCAAGAGAAATGCTACCGTGGAATTGGAGATGACAGGCCGAACCAGAGGAGTAAGCGTCTGTAGTTGAGGAAGTTTAGGTGATGTCATCCTTAACAAAGGGGACTAGAGTGACTTGAGATACGAGGCTCCAAAGGTGAAGGTATTCCTGAAGTTGGAGTGGATTATTAAGGTGTCCCACCAAGCGAATCCGGGTGTTATTAAGGAGTTGTCGTCGCACGGTGCGTTGCTTGTTCTGTGCAATCCGATAAAAGTCTAGGACAATGATGTAGGAAGTTGCCCCATGGCCAATGATTATGCCAGAAGTCCGCCTTCCTCCCATCTCCAATGGTGACTATGGTGGTTGACTAGAAGAGGGCTCTGTCGATGTCGTCACACGGCAGGTTTGCACCAATCCAAACCTTGTCTGGTGCTTTCCAATTGTTCCATAGCCCTCGCAAGCGTAGGGCTCTTCCAAACCTTTGGAGATCGGGATGCCCAAGCCGCCTAGTCGCTTGGGGCGGTAAATCGTATCCCAGTTGATGAGGGAATGTCCACCGTGGGATGTTTCCTTTCCTCGCCAGAGGAAGGCTCGCCTAATCTTGTTCATTTTCTTAATGACCCACTTAGGTAATTGGAAGACAGTGATGAAGTAGATGGGAAGGACGGAGAGGACTGAATTGACCAAATCAGTCTATCGGCTTTGGTGAGCAGCTTGCCTTTCCAGCGGAAAAGTCTAGCCTTGAGCTTCTCAATGAGGAGAAGGAAGTAGGTCCTGCTTAGTTTGCGAACATGGAGAAGGAGGCCGAGATAGCGATAGGGGAAGCTACCACAATAGACCAAAAATGCGCTCAGGATGTCATCGAGGTCCAAGTCCTGGCAGTTGAGGGGAAAAGCCGCACATTTTTCTAGGTTAGTCTCGAGGCTTGACACCTTCTCGAAAGTTACTAGAATCTGCATGACAATCTCTAGCTCCTCTTTGGCAAGGCTAAGGAAGATGGCAGCGTCGTCCACGTAGAGTGAAGTATGCAATAAAGCCCTAGCACAGATTAGGGAGAGAAGGCCATGGTCAACCGCTATTTAGAAGAGGCACTGGATAGGATCCATGGCGATGATGAAGAGCATTGGGGAGATGGGATCTCCTTGTCGAACACATTTCCTATGCAGGATCTTAGGTCCAGGGTATACATTGAGGAGGATGGAGGAGGAACCCATGCCAAGAAGAGTGCGATCCAGTTCCTTCATCTACGGCCGAAGCCCAATCGTTCGAGGAGCTCGATCAAGTAACCCTAGTGGACCAAATCAAAGGCTTTGGTGAAGTCCAGTTTGAGGAAGAGGGTAGGAGTTTTTATTGTCTCAAGTCTCGTAGAACGCTTTGCTTGTAGAGAAAGTTGTCTTGGATGCAACATTTTTTATTGAAGGCGCTTTAGCTCTTGGATATCAGGCTATCTAGGAATAGGGCTAGCCTATTGGCGAGGAGTTTAGCCACGAGTTGACTGATGCTGTGGACAAGGCTGATGGTCCTATAATCTACTAGTCGTGCGTAGTCCTCCTTCTGGACACAATGTTGGCCGAGTTGAGAAGGCTAAAAAAGGAGCCATCTTGATCATAGAAGCATTGGAAAGCCAGGAGGAGATCTGCTTTAATGATATCCCAACACTTGCGAAAGAAGAGCCCAATGAACCTATCAAGGCTTGGTGCCTTGTCAGTTGATAGGGAGAAAACCACTCCCTTGATCTCCTCTTCTTAGAAGGGCGACTCTAGGACGGAGAGGTCAAGTGGCGTGTATCTGAGACGATCCTAGGCTAGAGATATCTCACGCACGAATGAGGACCCAAGGTGGTTGCCAAAGAAGCGACTGTACTCTGCGGGGGTGTTAAGGGAATGGATGAAGTTCTTACGTCATTGGCAATTGGCTCTTAGGTGGAAAAACTTCGTGTTGGCATCACCAACCTTGATCCACAGTGTTCGAGCCCGCTGACAAATATGAACCCGCTCAATTGTCGTTAGTCCTAGGTAGCAATCCCTAAGGAGGAGGCGGAGCTCTTGTTCAAGTAGTGATAGGGACCGACATTCTTGTGCCTAGTCGAGAAGCTGCATTATCACATTGACGATCGCTAGTTGTAAGCTGGTATCCCCTATCTTGTCCTTGGTCCACTTAGAAAGGGTTCGGGCCGTGCGATAGAGCTTAATGTGGAGCCTGCGGTAAGGGGTTGTGGCAGACCACCTCTCTATTCCAAGCTCCTTGCACCACCTGATGGAAGCCCTCTATTGAGGGCCAATAGTTCTCGAAACGAAAGCAGTTTTCCCTATGGAACTCATGGTCTTCGAGGAGCAAGAAAGGAGCGTGATCCGAGACCAAGGTAGAGAGGGCTTGTAAAGAGGCCGACAGAAAGCTGAGGTGCCAGCCTACTAAGCAGAAGGCGCAGACTATTATTGTAAGTGTCGGGTTGGATCGTTCAATGCACCGGGTGAATTTGCATCTAGACAAGTCCAGCTCCTTAAGCTCTAGACGGTTGAGTGTGGAGCCGAAAGCATTCGTGAGAGATGGTTTGAGGTTGGTATTGCTCTTATCTGGCGCTTGGTAGATGAGGTTGAAGTCTCTGATGATCAACCAGGGGGGATCATCTATGGTGGGCACGCAGTCAGCGAGCTCAGCAAGGAATTGTAGCTTTTGCTCGCCGGTTTGGGGACCATACACTACTCTGATGCACCATTGCAAGCCATCCAGCTTGGAGACAACGCGTGCGCTGAGATAGTGAGCGGAAGATTGAACTGAGTTTAACAAGAAGTCCTCATGGACCGCAAGAAGAACCCTTCCCCTAGTGCCCTCTGTAGGAATGTGGCCGAAGCTGTGGGAAACTTCTGGCCTAAACATTGTGTCACCGTTTCCGGGAGACGTTAGCCAACTTTGTTTCTTGCAGACTAATGATGGTGGAGTTGGAGGGGTAGGAGAGGTTGCGCAGTACATTATGCCAAGCCGCAGAGTTCAAGCCTTGCACATTCCAGTTGAGAAAGCGTAACATTGCACTAGACATGAAACCAAAGGGTCATCAATGAGGGACCAACGACTTTCCCCCATCATTCGATAGGGTTAGTCGACGTCTCTCTACCTCCGGCGTGAGGGTTGAGTTGGATAGCTTGAGGCTTGTCAGCTACGCCAGGGCTTAGGCTGCATCATTTGGGAGAGCTCCATCAAGGATCATGCTGAGGACATCCTGATTGCCGGCTAGCTTCACCTGGGTGCCGAGCCACGACTTAAGTTTCTTGGAGATCACCAGTCGTGCCTTTGCCTCTACGGTCAAATTGGTCGACTTCTTCGCTGCTAGGCAACACTGCGGCGCACCTTTGAGGAGGGGGAAGACTAGCGGTCTGGCGGGGACGACAGCTGAATACATGCAACCGAGGTGGACGCAAGGGAGTTGATATCTCATTTAGGAAACAGCCAATTGACCGCGTCAAGCGTGGCAAGCTAGGCGACGTTGTCCTTGGCGGCGAGGTCGACCATTCTAGCGGAGAGGGTACCTGAGGGTCAACATCAATCGTCGACTCCTCTACCGGCGTGCCCGCAGGCGCAATCATCAAAGGTGGAGTTGGCATGGGGTTGACCAGCCTAGGGGCCTCAGATGCTAGTAGGGTCGCGAAGGTCTTGGACAATAGCACCTTGGATGTTGAGGACCTAGCTACGGGCAAGAGGAGCCTAATAGACTAACGCCTATTAGAGGCGAGGTAGAAATTGCGACGGTAGGTATGACCTCCGGTGCAGACCTAGGGCCCTCCGACAACCTGGCAACCTACATCGAAAGTGGGAGTGAGCACGTTGGGTTGCTTCGCTAAAGGGGACTAACAAACATCAGTTCATTACAATATACCCCACAGGCATAGACTATAACGTGCATATAGAAAACCCTCTAGATCTATCTCCTGGTATCAGTAGTCTTCTGGCCTCATCACTCATCATCATAGGGTCCTGGTGCGCAGATGTCGAATGGAGGATCCACCGGCACCCATTCTACCAGTCGGCGCTCATTATATCCATCATATGTTCATTGGAATAAACATCCCACATGATATGCGGATATGAGTATGCAACATACCCAACAAGTAAACTTAGAAGAGATGCATGAATTTATTCATTTGCGTAAAGCCAGTTTTATAGAATTTTTTCTATAAGTTGGAAATGACATTTTTTTAAAAAAAGAGATAAAAACCTTTGAATATTTCTTTATTTCTTTTCAAATAACTCAATGGCATCCCTTGCCAAAACATCCCAGATTTTGAAAACAAATACTACCATATGGGAAGTCACCTCGCGGGCTCGTGACCATGAGCACGGCTATCCGGATAGTTCCTATTCTATATAGTTTGTACACTTTACCCTCCTGAGAATCTCATTCCTTTTGTCTCTACACTTCCGAGGTGTAGGACCAGAGATGAGCTCCCATGGCCTTTCTAAAGCCCTGGTCTGACTAAGTTCTGCCCGCTAAGGTTTCGCCGTCGGGTAACACATTGCTCCTCAGAGACAAGGTTCCTAGGCCCCATCGTGCGCCGCACAACATACTGCTCCTCGGAGACAAGGTTGTGTTCCATCGGATGGCAGCACTTAGCTAGAACAGTTGCGATGTACTAAGTCCAAATCCATCCCATTCCAGATCAGAAGGCTGTACCGTAAGGCTCAGATCATAGGCCCATAGGAAGAGCAGTTCTTAGACTAGGAATAATAAACTATCCACAACTCGAAACCGTGCGTCTATCTCGCACCAAACCAAACTTCACTTATTACCCTAGCCAATTTTATTTTAAAACCACAGTAAAAAACCCTTGGCATTTCCCCAATGCCAATCACACAGGTTCACAATAATCATCAAGAATAAATTTATTGAAATTTCTATGCTTGGCTAAGCAATTATTTTCCTAGTTTTATTTTAAGTAGTATTTATATTTTTTGTAACATGGCATTCTCATAAAAATTTCTAGCAAACTAGTTTTCATTGTTTAATATCATAGCATGCATTTTTAGAACTTAAATTCTATAAAGTTCTTTGTAAGATAGGTGGTCATATGGTCAAAATGTAAATGGGACTATATTTTCTAGATTAGATTTTCTATTCTAAGGGAATTGGCTCTTCTAACTTTCCTTGATCGACGAAGTGCTGCTCCTCTGGCTGTGGCTCCAAAAGATTAAGAATACCCTCCTCGTCTTTTGGTGAAAATAAATCCCCAACATACAATTACATGCAAGCAAACAAACATATTCTAGTCAATATAAAGCAATACAAAAATAATTGGAAAAACAACAAGATAGTAAAAATATACGTAATTGATAGATCAATAGTCTGCATTTTTATGAGTTTAATATAATTTACTTTGGATTTTTTGGGCTTATAGAATTAAAGATAAAAAAATAACAAGGTTGATTGCTTAAGAAAATAGGAAAATCCTTTTAGCCTCACATCGGGCTCGGCCAGTGATGCTTGCTTTGGCCAGTGTGCCTTGCACTCGCCCGGCTCAAATCGGCACCACGACACATGGGCTGGCTCGCTCACAGCAGCTGCTGACTCGGCCTCGCCTGCAGGATCGATAGACGGGCCTACCCAAGGCAAGACATAGCAGAGGCGGCGATGCCATACGGACGGCGGTGACGGCGATGATTGGCGGCGCTTCGGTGACTCTCAGGCGAGGGAGAACGGCAGCAGAGCATAAAGGGAACATTGGGAACCCATTGGTGGCGACACCCCCAAAGATAGAGACAGCAATGACCCTATCGGCGGAGACCTAGGCGACTCGCGGCGGGGCGCGAGGCTCCGCCTCGCCGGCAGCGAAATGGTTTCGGTAGGGTGCTCTAGCATCACAGGGACATGGGGAACTCGATGCAAGCAACGACCCGGGGCCATACCGAAGGGAAAGACAGCGACGGAGTCACCGGCCTTAGAGAAGAAGGTGCGCGTGGCGGCCGAAATTCTAGCGATCCTCGGCGCAATTGACCGAGGGGAAAACCCTGCCTAGCCCTAGAGACGCTCTAGGAGGAGAATGGGAGGGGAAATACCGAGCGGTGGCAATGAATTCGATGATTTCGGCTGCAGCATCGGCGAAGAACAACAGTTGCCATGGTGCTCCGATTCGTCAACTCCAGCGACGGTCCTTGGAATGCGATGGTGAAAATGGGTTAGAGGAGAACAGAGGAAGATGGTCCTCGAAGAATTCAGAAGAACGAAACTTACCCGAGCCGATTTGAAGAGAAGAGCAAAGGGAGAGAAAAGGGCTCGGGTTGGGGATTTTACAGGGAATGAAGAGGAAGAGGAAGAGGATTAGTTGCGGTTTAAAGGGGTAATCAAAGCCATAACAGCTGCCATCAAGTGTTTTGATGGTATAATAGGGAGAGGAGAGGTTTGAGGGAATTTGATGAGTTTTCCACCTTCCTTTGGCCTTCGGGCGCACCAACAGAGAGGAGGGGGAAGGGCTGCTGTGTAAGAAGAAGAGAGAAAGAAGGGAGTGGCTACCAAGTGGGCCCAAGGAAGGGAAAAGAAAAGAAAAGGGAAGGAAAAAAGAAAAGGAAAGGGAAAATAGGGCTCAAAATCCAATTATCCATAATTTGTGAAATTTATTTATCTGTTTGTTTTGACATTTTTTTACTAAAATTCTTGAATATATCTTTTTATGGTTTTACAGCTAGAGAGCTAAGTAGAGTAGGGGCACGGGGAGTTGGTACGGGGGTCACTAGCCTCCAAATGCGAGCACCGCTAGGCCCTTCACCACGACGCACATGAGACGAAGAACTGAATTGTCACCGCGAATTTGGGTTGTGACCTTCCTCCAGAGTGACAGAGCGAGCGTTGGGGTGACCAGCGGTGGGGAGAGGTGCCGGCGATGACTCGGCCCAGCTACATCTCATTGGTCGCAGGGTCTTGAGGAGGGCATGCTTGTGCGTCTTGAGTTGGAGACGTTCCTGGTTGCACTGTGGACATTGTGGATGGGACAAGGGAGAGATTGTCTGGTGTGGCCATCATTGATAGGAACTTTGTCAACATCGGGGCGGCGGTCCCCGCGGTGATGCCTCTCAGGTAGAGGGTTTCTGTGGCTAGAGTAGCGTTGGCCATCGACCTCCCTGAGTTGCCAGTTTAGCTTGGTGACACACACCCGGCCCTCACTGTGGTCCTCTACCACATCTAAGTGAAGGAACACCTTGAATATGGAGAGTTCTTTGGCAGTTAGGATTGCTCCCTTTGACGGCACTGTTGCAATGGAGAGGAAGTGAGTCTTACGAATGGCTTCAAGTCGGCTGACCCACGCCCAAACATTGAGCATTGCAGTGTCAACTCGATGGAAGGAACGCTCCTCTATGGACTGAAGCACACAGGAGTCAGAGACGATGCTCTCGATGACCTTGTCTGTTTAGGCATGCGAAGGCACCCCTTCAAGGCATAGGCACACACGGTGGCGAACCGTCTTGGCGGTGGAGGTCGTGCGGAGGCGCTAGGGGCGAAAATGCATGTCAATGGCGCCGAGGGTGAAGCAGCCTTTGTGCACCGCCTGGTCGTGGTGCTCCTGCTAGGGGAAGCAGACCCGAAAATCCTCTGGGAAGTGCCGCAAGACATCGACTTGCTGCCATGCCAGCCTGGAAGCATAGATGGCCGCCTTCACTGCGTCTCTGGCTTGCTCCAACTCTAGGAGATCCCACCCCCTAAGCCAAGCAAAGGCCCAATAGCCTTCCAGTTCCTTTAGGTCGCCGTCCATCTTACCGCTACTTAAGGCCACACTTGCGCTTTTCCTTAGACGACGATGAAGCTCGCGGAGTAGGACCTCCGTGGAGGGTGCGAGTAGGCTGCTGGGGCTGACGATTGATGGCGAGGCGGGAGCGGCATATAGCAACGGAGCAGGCGAGACAATGGCAAGTTGCGGCGTGGAGGAGTGAGGCTACGAGCGACCGGTGCGGGAGGCGGAGCGTGGCGCTGAACCTGCTTTACACCACTGCGCCATGTGCCTGTTGCCTAGGCAGCGCCGACACCTCGTGGGGTCTCTACAGGCGACAGCGAAGTGGTCATTGGTGAAGCAATTGAAGTAGCGACCTGAGTTGGCAGGTTTTGTCGAGTTGAAGCGCTTCGTCTACTTGCTCTGCGTCGTGAAGGTTGAGGCCCGAGCTCTGGAAGATGCAGGTGTGCGTTGATCAGCAGATCGCACCTTCGCCGCTGCATCGTTGCTCCTTCTCCACCATTGCTTCAAATTAACGACCGCCAACCGCTCGATTCTTTGCTATTGCCGAGAGCTGGAGCTTCCTCTGGGGTGGAGAGGGTGTGGGGGAAAGAGGGGGAGGGAGGGGGGACCAGCTTCTTTCGAGGGTGGCGAGGGTAAGACAAACTTGACTCGGCGACGCGAGGTGTCCCAGACAGGATCCTCATCAGAGGAGAGCGGATCTGGCCTGTTGGGAACAGATCTGCCTCTACTTGAGATGTGGAACTCAGGGGATTTGGAGACTTGGCTCCTATCGTTGGATCCGGGGCGGTCGGGCCTACCTCATGTGGGGCTAATCGTTTTCATTTACCATTTCAAGGAAAACCCTTTTTTTCCGCTTAGTCCTATCAGGTATTTTAGTGATAGGTTCTATAGGAAGTGTACGATCCTATTTGGTCAAATAAATAATAAAAAAAAGAGGGTTGGGGGCCCAATCCTCCCCAAATCTGAGGCAACCTGTTCCCTTGAAGCATGAACGGAGCGGAGAGAGGGGTGTAGGTAGAGAGAGGCAGGGAGTGGGAGGCGCTGAGGCAGCAACAAGGGTGTAGGAACGGTGGAGGGAACCAGCGGCCAGTGGTGGCAGAGAGAGAGGCTTACCTGGGCGCTGCATCTTCAACTAAAACAAAATAATTAGCTTATATATCTGCAAATGCATATCCAAATATGATTCTCGAACTATTTATGTAGAGTTGGATTTCACCAAACTTTATAATCGGGTTTTTGCATCAAGGATTGGGGATTCTGTAGAAAGTAGAAACTCATTTGAATTGTGTCACATGTTTTTTGATAGTGTAGTTTTTAATAACTTCTGTATTAACTTAGTAGCGAATCTAAGACATGACATTGACTTTTATGCAGAAACTATTATCCAAGAGACAATGAGTCATGCTGCTAATTTATAGGTTTTTATAACTTCATGTGTACTATATTTATGATGTTTTTGGAATTGTGCGTACAATGTATCATGCACTTTTGACATACAGGGACACGAGAACACCTGGGCCCTGGCACCAAAATCACGTTCTATCATCTAGCCGGAGCTAAATCCAATCCTTATCTGTTCCTATTAACCACCTAATTTACACCCAAAAGTCAAGCCCCATGTTAATTATATTTGAATCAAGCCCAATTCGCCATTAGAAACGAGGTTTTTGGTACATCAACGACGGACCACCAATGCACCAGCCAACCGTACTAGCCACATGCTGACGCTTTTAGTGTCGTAATGTAGCATCTGGTCATTATTTGTTCCTTGATCCTCATGATCTAGAACTGAAAGAGCACATTTTTTTTTTTGCAAAAGGGACCTTGTCCCACTTCCATTACTTAGGGAAACGGAAGATAGTTCACACGACCAATCCAGCATCACCCCCAAACCACCAACAAACTTTTCTACAGCACCAACTATGCTTCCCACCAATAGACAACCAAAACAAACTGACAAAACAATCCAAAAGACTAATCAGCACCCAGGATTACAACTTATTACGGAAACAAATTGAGATTGCCTCCGTCTCCATTGCCACCAGACGCGCCCTGCTCCATGATGTTTGTAGCACAGCGCAAAAATCCTTCCAGCTCCATCTTTCACCAGACTCCCAACATCATCCCCATAAAGCCTTGCCCAGTAAATCATGAGAGAAAGAGACATGGATATTATAGTCAATGGGGACTTCAGCTCTTTAGCCTCAAAACACATCATGTTCCTCCATTTCCAAATAGACCAAATAATAGCCGACACGCACAACATATGAAGATCCCTATAATCTGGCCATATCATTTGACACCAAGATAAAATATGACAAAAATAGGAAGGCTTAACACTACAATTGAAGGTCTTGCCCAGAATCCCCACACAACTCTACTCACACTGCAATTGAGAAATAAGTGATTAACCGTTTCAACCTGATCACAGAAGACACATCTAGGGTCACCCACCCAGTTCCTCTTCCTCAGGTTATCTTTTGTTAGTATAGCATTTTTGTCCAAAAGCCATAGAAAAATTTTAATCTTCAAAGGGAGCTTACAGTCCCAAATGAACTCATTATCTACATTAGGCCGATCCCCTTCCAGAATTTGATACATCGTTCTAGTAGTAAAGGTTTTCTGCGACCCTTTCTTCCAAATAACACTATCCTCCTCCTCAGACCACGGAAATTGTGCACATTTAAGAACAACATCATCCCATCTAACTCTGATCTCATGAGACATCCATCTCCGCATATCCAATTCCCATCCGACCTGTCTGCACCTAGCAACTGACATATGGGGGTTCAAACAGACATCAAACACCTCAGGAATAATAGATCTCAGAGCAACATCCCCTAGCCAAGCATCATGCCAAAAATCTGTATTTCCCGTTCCCCGTAATAACTTTCCTCCCTTTCATATAAAAGTTTTTTACTTTCATCAAGTTTTTCCAAAATAAGGAGTTAGAAATATTACTTTTTAGAGCCCAGATATTTTTGCCTTTAATATATTTCCTTTTCAAAATCTGTTGCACAAGTCCATCTGAATGTTCCAATTTCCACCACCATTTAGTCAGGAGGCTAATATTAAACAACCTCAAATTCTTTACACCCAGTCCACCTTTTCCTTTACTAGCACAAATCTTATCCTATTTCACCAAGTGATATTTCTTTCTCTGCCCATTACCCTGCCAAAAGAATCTTCTTCTAATCTTATCGATCTGATGAATGACAGTCTTAGGCAGTAAGTACATGGACATCACAAAAGTCGGAATGCTTCCTAGGCAACCATTCAGAAGAACACATCTTCCCCCTAAGGGCATCTCCAGCGGTTGGACCAAAACCGGTTTGCCCCATTACTGTTCATTGGATGGGGCGAACGAGCAAGCCCAGCAGTTGGCCGAAAGTGTGAACAGGGATGGGGCTGCCCAATCCTGGTTCCCTTTCCTCGAGCACGGCGCCAGCCGAGGCACTTTCCTCCTAACGCGGTCTTGGCGGCGTCTCCCTGGCGTGTGCGTCGGGCGGGACGGAGGGTGCGGGCGCAGAGGGCGGTTGGAGGGCGCGGCGGGGAGCAGCGGAAGGTTCGGCAGGGGGAGGCGTTCACTAGCAGGGGGGCGGCCGGGGAAGGCGGCAGCAGATCCAGGAAAGGTTCGGCGTGGGGAGGCGTTGGCGACCAGGGGAAGGCGGTCGGGGAAGGAGGCAGCAGATCCGCTGCTGGCGGCTGGTCCGTGGCTAGATCCGGCAGCTGGGACGTCGCCGAGGACGGCGGGTCGGGGCGGAGAGTCCAGGTGGAGGCCGCGGCGGGGAGGAAGACCGCCTTCGTGGGAGGGAGGGGAGGCGTCCGCGAGCAGGGCAGTCGGGGAGGCCGGGGAGCACGGCAAGCTTCGGCGGAGGGAGGCGTCGGCGAGCAGGGCGGGAAGACGGGGAAGGCTGCGTCGGGAAATCTGGGAGCTGCGAGCTCGCTGGCGGCACTGGGTTGGGGCGAAGAGGCGACATCGACAGCGCGGCAGGGGGGACCACCACTTTCGGGGGGAACGGCGTGCCGGCGAGGGGTGACGAGCGCGAACTACGGTCAAGGCATTCGGATCCCTCGTCGGTACATCCAGCACTTGGGACGTCGCCAGCGCCGTCCTGCTGCTCTATGTCCTCCCCCGTGTCCTGCAGCAGCAGCTCTGCTTCCTAGTACGCATCGCCTTATTGCTTTTCTCTTTCTTTTCTTGTGAAATGTCAATTTTTAAGAATAATATTTTGGACTTTGTACTAAGTTGTGACGTCGTATGTATGACGTAGAGGCCAAGATGAATTTCCATGACGTTTTTATTTTCCATGCACAAAGCTAGCTAGTTCCTTGGTTTAATTGTCCAAGAATTCACAAGCCAGAACCCTTATTCAATCTACTCGCTATTAGGTAGGGCACTACTCCTTGATATGTTTTCACATATCCAAAAATATGGAGGAATGCATCTATATATCTATGCATTGTGACAAGATGGTTAATTCTTTTCGAAGTATTACACTATACTGTATAACTTAGGAAAGAATGGTATATGGGTTTTACATAATGATAGTGCATCTAGGCCCCTTTGTTGATTTTGGTGATTAATGACAAACAATTTATGGACTAATGAGTTTTATTGAGAATATGGACAGGTACAAACTTCTAGTTGATTTTTGGTTGAACATGCACATTGTCCATAAAGGTTTTTGGTGAGAAAGTTGTCTCAAGCTTAGTCCTTAGAACTTAGTGCTAATTGTTTTAATTTTGAGTCTAAGGACAAGCCGTACTATTAAGGGGGATGCGATGAAAAATGGATTTTTAGATGATTTGTGTGCTTATTGGAAGAATCTTGCACTTAGATTTCATCCCAAACAATTTCCAGGTCATTCGGGCACTTTTCACATCGGAGTATCCGATGTCACTCCGATATGTATCCGATGTTACCCCCTCTGTCTGAAATCTTTTTAAACATCGGACTATCCGATATGGTTCCGATGTGTATCCGATGTTACCCTCTCATGCGGAACTCAAGAAAACATCGAGTATCCGATGTGACTCGATGTATGCTCCGATGTGACCTGCTCTGTCATTTGACATCGGAGTATCCGATGTGACATCGGATACTCCGATATCTTCCAGTCACAACGGCTCTGTGAGGGCTTGTATTTAACCCCTCCTCACCTAGCTCAGCTGACAACGGTTCATTACTACTCTCCCACGAGCATCTTGAGTTCTTGAGCTTCCAAAAACTCCTCTCTCCCACTCCATTGAGATCTAATCCATCCCATCATTTAGTGAGTTGGAGAGATTGAATCTTGTTGCAAGATCTGAAGAACTTCATCTTCCTCAAGCACTCTTCTCATCTTCAAGTCGTTTTTTTACGGATTTGTTACCCTTGGAGATTGGGGGCTCCTAGACGGCTAGGAGTCGTCCCCGAGCCACCAAAGCCTCGTGTGGTTGGCCGAGGAAAGTTTGTGCAGGTTGGATTCCGCCTCCGCAAGGGAAGGAATCAAGGAGTAAGCCCGAGAGTGCATCATGCAACTCGGTGAGGAGAGGGTCAAGAGGGACCCGGGCTAAAGTGTGACCTAGCCTTCCTCAACGGAGAGTAAGATCTCCTCAAGGATCCGAACTTCAGGAAAAATATCCTTGTGTTCTTGTGTTCATTGTTCTACTTGCTCTTGTTTCGCTTTTCTCAGATCTACTTGTGTAGCAGGAGCGTGTGTGCGAACAAATTTGTTGCAGGGGCTCTACTTGGTGCCACGAAGCTCAGATTTGCTCAGATTTACTTTTGCCCTAATTTCATATCGGAGTGTCCGATATTGATATCAGATAGTCCGATATCTGATATCCACATCGGACAGTCTGATATTGTTTTTCCGTTGTGCTATCTTATAATTTGAGTTAAAATTTATAATCACCTATTCAACCCTCCCTTCTAGGCGACATCTCGATCTTTCACATAATTTAGGTCGGTCTAAGAACATGTTAACATAAAAAATCCACCATGCCAATTATTGAATCAAGTTAACCTAAATATTTCTGGTACCTAGTGACAGCCTTTTCCAAGGAAAAGAGGTTTTTTTTATGCCCGAGGAAAGAGGGTTGATCTTGATGAGTATGCTATCCTCTAGGCTTTAGGATAAGAGAAGATGTTTATCAACCACGGTACACCTTTGGATTCTCTCAACAAAATTGCTTTTGACAAATTAAAACCATCCCTTGTCCTTTCTGCTCGTAGTCCAAAGGATCAAATGTCCATCTAATATCACATTGGGTAGATAAATTAATGCAAGGATTAACGATGATTAGCTAGCATAGTTTGGTAATTAATTCTTACCACAAAGTAATTTACAGTATATATACGAGCCATCTGATGTCACATGCGACTATATCCGAGACAAGGTTCTGATCTGGAACCCACTTATGCCTCTGTAATAACATTAAACTGACATCTGATGAGCTCTTCCTCTCATAAAACAAAATGAATTGCTGAACTACCACCGTGATTAGAGGAGGTTCCAGATAAGAACAGTACTAGTTTCATTAGTTTACGGTACTATAGTAAGACAGTCTCGTTTGAAAAAAATAAGACACCAAACGACGAACTCCTTAACTCAGTGCTTACTAGAGATTTGTACAAGCTGGACACTTATAGCATCACCTTCCCTTAATTATGAAGTATATTGTGTTTGCAAACGTATAGAATTTGTCTAATACATGCAATGACCAGACCGATTTAGTTTAGAAGCAATCCCTGGTAGTTCAAATGTTGGACGCAATAGATGATTGCATTTGGGGTACATACTATACTGTTTCATACATTCAATTAGGTTTATACCAGTTGTACAAGCATATTATTATGCATATGTCCTGTGATGAAGTCCTCGCGCGTGACAGTTGTACATCCAAATACATAACCTAGGTTGAGCTTGCGCCTTTTGGTCATACAGGACATACCTATAACTAGAAGATGTCTGCGGGGGGAGAGAAAAAATCCAGGGTGCTGGAAATTACCTTGGACAATGTGGAAAACATATCAGAGGACCTCCGAAAAATTGTCAATGACAACTTTGATCCAGGGTCTGAGGCCGCAGCTGTTGCTTTGAACAGCATCTTGCTGGATGTGGAGGCCATGGCCGACAGGCTTAATTACCTAGCTATGGACGCTCGTGAGGAGATTAAACAGCAGGAGGAAGTCCACGTCAATGAACCTGGGTCTCCGAGTGAGGGTGTCGATCCCGATGATATCATACCCGCCGACTACATGACCCACCGAATAGTTACATAGATTTCAAGATTGGTGCGAGGAGAACGGAGTCGATTATGACTCACCAATCACGAGGTGCCAAGTGTTGTCTTGTAGGGTTTATCTAGCCACCGGTCTATGTCCCGCCTTTATTAAATGGCATGTTGCATGTATAAGCACCAACATTATCTATAGTGTTGTATGTCTTCTATTCAAGCATTTCCCTATCGCAGTTGAACTCTCCATATGAATATGTACTGCACAGGATGCTTGAATCCATGATGTTGGGGTGTTTGTCATGTCTCCATTTGCATTGACACCCAAATTTATTTTATGGCCAATGGTATATTTAACATGCAGGCTGGGCATGGATAGGGAAGGTGCGTACTTGCGCATGTTGGGGCTGTCCCAAGAGGATTGCCCTTGGTTGTCATCAGCCTCACCGATAGACAGTTCAGCAAACGATAGTGTCCCCCATGGTGGAGACAATGATAGCGCCGAAGCCCCCGTCCAGGATACGGATGTGGGGCAGCACGGTGTGTCTAGGGGTTGTCGTCGAGGGACCAATTACAGCGCTGATGACGATGTCGTGCTTGTGAAAGCTTGGCTCGAAGTCAGTCGAGATGCGGTTGTTGGTAAAGACCAGAGTATGGAGGTGTTTTGGACGAATGTGCTACAGGTGTTCCTCCAACATACGGTGTTGGGAAGCCCGCGTAGTTGGAATGGGCTCCGTAAGCGGTTCGGAAGTATTTCACAGAGCGTTAGCAAGTTCTGCGGTCACCACCAGAATGTGGTTCGGCGTTACCGAAGCGGCACTACTCCGGACGATGATGTAAGCTACCTAATCATAATATTTTTACCATTTTTCATTTTTCTGTGCTCTCCATGAATTATTACTATGTGATTTGCAGCTGCGTGAGGCACATGAACTGTACAAATCCGTGGAGGGGCATTCATTCAAGTATCAGCATTCTTTGGGACATTATGAAGGACGATGTCGATGGACTTCTACACTTGGCACGTCGGCCGGCAACAAAAAGCAGAAGACGTCCAGTACCTCCACACCAGGGAGTTCTCAACCTCCTGCAGGTGCGTCCTTGGGGGATGAAACACCAGGGGTGAATGAAGCATCAATTGAACGGCCCGAAGGAAGGAAGAAAAGCAAAGCAAGTAGGGCAAGTGGGCAGATGAATGATCAGGCATTGGAGGAGCTACAGAAAATACGCAATCAGACGTCGGAGCTTGAGGAGAGAAGGGCTGCCTGGCATAGGGAGCGAATGGAGAGTGAGGCTAAACTCATAGAAACACAACGCATGAAGACTGAGTTTGAAATTATGACCATGAACCTGTCGTCCATAGAAGATGATAATCAAAGGAGGTATGTCCTCATGTTGAGGCAGCAGATATTATCAAAACAATTTGGGGGTGGATCTAGCTCAGGGTCTAGATGATTATAGGTATGTGTTTATTTATTTGTGGCTGCTGTCTTTATTTACGTTTTTACATATTTACAGTGTGATACTACTGCAAACATTAATGACAGTCATGTATATATGTGCCTATTGATTGCATTGAAACATTAACCAAGCAGGAAACAACCTATTGTTACACTCTGGCTTTATTAAAAATAATCCTCAGGATGGACAAGGTACAAAAGCAAAGTTACAAAGGAAAAGAAACCATTTGCCTGCTGCTCAATCTTTTGGAGATCACTTGTCTCTTTGCGTCATGTTTGTGCCACCGCCTCATGTGATACTTTCGCTGCCAACACTGCTGTCTATTAAGTGGTAGCATTGGTAGAAAAGCAAAGTTAGAAAGGAAAAGCATATGATTCTTGTCCATTTGTTCGTTGCTGTCTTCGAATATAGTGGTAGCACACTTCACACAGAAGTGATACTTTGCTAACAAAACAAGGCATTGGTACGGTGTGCTATCTTGCTTTGGGGTGAAAAGAACTACATATTATATGCCTTTTCCCTTTCAGGATGAAGATGAGCGGTGCTCATAGTTCCACCGAAGTGATCTTTGTCAGTGCAGCCGGCTGGGAGAAGTTCCACCGATTGGTATGTTGTTTGGGGTTCTTCTGCTGACAGTCCTGAGATGAAACCGACTTGTATGTTGGTTGGGGTGAAGTTCCACCGAAGTGATCTGTGTCAGTGCAGCCGGCTTGGAGATTTGTGCAATGAACTCTATTATGTGGTTGTAATTGTTGTCATGGAACAACTATATTGGTCTCTATGTATGGAAGCACTGTTTTTTAATATGTATGGAACAACTATATTGGTCTAGACTTGGTTTATACCTCGGTAAATGGAAGCATTCTATTTAAGTATGTACGAATACGAACTGTATTGGTCTCTATTTAGCATTGTGGAAGCCGTTTATTAGCTTTGTTTGTGAAATTTATTAGCACTCTATTTAAGTATGTACGAATATGAAATTTGTTGCACACACAGTTGCACAGGTATGATAAAAGAACAAATTCATAGAAAACTCTTCTCATCCCATATTACATAGACAAACATACAACAGAGTACACTGCAAAACATACTGCAAACATAGTAGCATGGAAAAGAAATACTTCAAACATAGATAAAGGGTGCATCTTGCAGTACTACAGAAGACCAAACAGACTGGTCTAACACAGACAACATTGTGCTGGAAACAGTTGCTCAACGCAGAGCCCAGTGGTGTTCAACAAGGTCTCGTTGCAGTTGGTGATGCCCTGTCCGACTCCGTATAGCGAGGTGCCTTTGAATGAAGTGATGGAAGTCTGGATGGGGCGCATGGCTAGGCGTCACATGCTCACCTGCACCGTTGAAGTTTACATCGAACTGCATATTACTGGGACGCTCATCTTCGACTATCATGTTGTGCAGAATGATGCAGGTAGTCATAATATTCTTCAACTTATCATGGCTCCAACCCAGAGCACGCCCACGAACTATGGCAAAACGAGCTTGCAGAACTCCGAACGCCCGCTCCACGTCCTTCCTAGTAGACTCGTGCACATCGGTGAAGTGCTCCTTCTTTGGGCCTAGGGGGCTACGAATACTCTTAACGAGGGTGGCCCACTCAGGGTAAATACCGTCAACAAGATAGTAACCCATTTCATATTCGTGCCCATTTACCGTGTATTGCACCGGGGGTGCATGACCCTCTGCCAATCGTTGGAACAGGTTAGATCGATGAAGAACATTAATGTCGTTAGCGCTTTGGCGGCCAAAAAGCATGCCATATCCAAAGATCGTATGAAGCGACTGCTTCCAATATGAGTGTTGGAGCACCGCTGCGCCCGGAGAAAGATCCTGCCCAAGCGGCAAGACAGTTCTTCCATTCCCAGTGCATACAGTCGTTGCTACCAAGCATGCCAGGCCACCCTCGTGCATCACCCACGGCCAGTAGCCTAGCCGTGTCCTCCGGGATCGGCGCACGAAGGTACTCATCCTTGTATAGTGCGACAACACTGCTGCAAAATTCTTCGAGGCACCGCAGAACCGTGCTCTCGCCGATCCTGAGAGATTCATCCAAAGAATCGGCGAGAATATCATAGGCTAACATCCTCACGGTGGCGATTACCTTCGATGAGATGAGACAATCGGGCTTTTCGCGGCATTTGGGCGCTGCACGAAGTACTCGTTGTGGCTATGCACGGCTTGCATTATCCTCAAAAAAAGTGGCCTCCGCATCCTAAACCTGCAATTTATTTGTCCGCACCACAGCGTCAGGTCGGTGAAATTGTAACATAGCGAGGTAGTTCGATGGCACATCAACGCAGCTCACCTTCATCGGAACATGTTGTCGTCGTACACGGGGTTTTCGGCGAAGTAGTCTTGGAACAAGCACTCATGTCCAGCCAAATGCCCGCGGTGGACGGTACGCCGGCCCGGCACTGATCCGCCCCACCCTGTTGGTGCAGGCATGACCAGCGGAACGACCATGTCGAGCGCGACACGACGCATGGCATCGATGGCCTCCTGCTCTTCCTCCGACGAGCTCATTTTTGCTCTGTATGTCTAGCAGAGGACTAGGACATTTGCTTTGTTCATGAACCCCCACCCCAGCCCTTTTTATACTCACATGAGGAGGTCATCTTCCTTCCCATGGAAGCCACACAGCAGGAGAATTGTGGCAGAAGCAAGCCGTGGTAGCTTCCTGGAGAAGCTATAGACCTTATAAGACTTGCACTAGAAGCAATCCCTGCTAGCTTCCCGGAGAAGCCATAGACCAGAAGACTTCCAGTACGAGCAATCCGTGGTAGGTTCCATGCCAAGCTTGTAAATTTCCCCAATTTATTTAAAACCTACCCCTTCATACTCCCCGTATGAACGTTACGTATTGCTGCTTACTTTTAAATGACCACAAAATTTTTGGACCCGCCTTCGAACCTACTGTACAACATTTCAGTTGTAGGTAACGATAATTAAATTGTAATTTCCACTTTTTCCAAATTTCAATGTTTTTTAAAAGCTATGTACAAAATTACTGTACATACACGCGCCTGAAAAAAAACCCCGCGCCTGCGTATTTCGGTGAAATACACACAGATTTAGTGCATGACATGTGAGAAATCTTTTGGGACATGGAGATGGGACATCTGCTAAGTTGGAATGTGGAATGGGACAATGAATAGTGATGGAACATGCCCCAAAACACTGTAGATGAATAGGGATGGGGCAAGGGAAATGGAGCGTCTGTTGGAAATGGCCTAAGGATAAGGTGTTACCCTTCCAAGAACTGAAAGAGCACATACCATGAGCTTCGGAGCTTTGGCACAGAGGAATCAATGGAGATGTGGCATCGATGGGGCTTCATCAGTGCAAGCAGAGAGGCGCAGCAGAGCCCTCAGCATGGATCCCGCTCGAACGGGCAGGCGGCGTCGGCGGTGGCCACAGCAAAGCTACGCCACTTTGCGGCAAGGGTGTGGGGTGGACGGGTGGTGGTGGCCTACGCGGACGCTGCCTTCGCAGGCACATGACCGAGGCCGACGCGACTGCGAGGAGGAGCGCGAGATGGCGAGAGCGAGAGCGAGGCTAGCCTTATTGGCTGATTGTTGTCGCGCGACATCATCATCCATGGATGGTATTTTCGCCGCCGCAGCCGCGCCCCGCCGCTGTCGGTCCATGCGCGCCATCAGTAGGCGCTCTGCATCTGGCGAGCCCCGGCGCGAGGTGACGGGACGGCTGGCCGTGACGCCACCGCGCGGTGCGAGCCCAACGATATGCGGTCAACGCGATCAGACGGTCCGATACCATGCGGCCGGGAGCCCGGGAGGTGGGGTTCTTCGTCCGTGCCAGACGTTTCACCTAGATGGCAAAAATACCATGTGTCTAAGTCTCATTTTGGATTAACAGGGTTTTAGGTCTGGTTGAGGTTCGAATATAGGTACCAATTGTACTCATTGGTACGTGAAATGACTTAAAAAAACCTATCCTAATTCTGGCCCACCCAGCCCCCCCTCCCCCCCACTCTAATCCTCCTCCCTCCTTGATCCCTTCTCACACTCCAGCTGTTCCACCTCCATGGCTTCAATTCCATGCTTCTGCATCGACTTGCCTCCATAGCTCCACCTCCACCTTCATTGTTTAGAGCGACAGTGACACCCTATCCCATGACTCCACCTTCACAACAACCTCACACTTCCATGACGATGTTTGGAGCAATGTTATTCCTCGCTTGCCACCTCTATCAGTGACGACACAAGCTCTACCTTCTCCTTTTCTTATCTACCCCTCTCACACATAGATCCGTAGGATCTGATAGGTATCCGTTGGGTTTGAGTCTAACCCATGTAAGGATTTGATTCCGAAACAACTAGAACTGGAGGACTAAACGGTAGGGATGTCAAAAATACCTATGGGTCTGGGTCCGGTCTAATTTTGGACCATGGGCATTTGGCTTTGGGTCCGGATCTAGATTCGGGTCTAGGTCTGGGTCTTAAATTGGACCCATGGGTATCTAGACCTGGACTCGAAAGGTAGTACTGGATCTCACCGAACTCAGTCCGGTGGCGACTGGACCCAGTCCGGTGGAGATCCTCCAGATGTGCGTTGATCTTGGACTCACCGACTCGGTCCGTGGCGGCGAACCCGATCGATGGAGATTCTCCAGTTGTATGTTCGGTACTGGACTCCACCAGACTCCAGTGGGCACCGGACTCAGTTCGATGGAGGCTTAAACCCTCGCCCGCTTTCTGTATATGCTAGTTTCAGGTCTCGGGTCCGGGTACCTGTCGGGTCTAGGTGTGGGTATGTGTTTGGACCTATAACTGACTTTGGGTCCGGGTCCGGGTCCATGTATCGGGTCTTAAATCTGAGTCCATAAAGACAAGACTCAGAGGTACCCGACCCGATTGCCACCACTACTTAACGGTGGTGGTGTTGAGCAGAGCCGATCAGGCTTGCGTCGAGCACACTGGGCACTGCACAAAGCAAAACACAGCAGTTGTTGATGACATCTGGGCTGGAACCGGAAGGCACAGTTGAAAGGGCATATGAATTGAAGGCTCGCACGTGCCGTAGAAGCAGCCCACGTAGCGATCAGGCCCAGACGAGTACCAACGCCGCAGCAGAACGGGCAAGCACCGCCGAACCCCGAGAACCGGAGGCCACTTCGCCCGTCTCGCTCCCACGACGCGAACCCAAGCCTCCTGCCGTCCGCCCCAAAATCCCAACATTTTTTCCGCCTCCGCCTCGGCGACCCGGCACGCGGCCGCCGGCGCACGCCGCACAGGTTTCCTCAGGCAAGCCACACTCTCTAGCCCCCACTCGTCCCACCTCCCAAACCCTCGCATCTCTCCAGCTCCCTCTCTCGGATCGAGCTCACTAGCGCCCGCTTCTCCCAGATCTCGATCTCGTGCTAGGTTTCCTCGGCTCACTGGCTCTAGCGCGCGGTTTTTGCTGCCTGTGCAGGAAGCGGAGGAGCGCGGGGAGGGAGCGATGTCGTCCGAGGAGGACTCGCCGGTGGTGAAGACGGTGAAGGGCGCGGTGACGGGGCTTGCCGTGGGGACCATCTGGGGCACCGTCGTCGCCACCTGGTACGACGTGCCCCGGGTGGAGCGTCACGTCGCGCTCCCGGGTCTCATCCGGACGCTCAAGATGTGCGGCAGCTACGGGGCCACCTTCGCCGCCATTGGAGGTCTCTACATCGGCGTCGAGCAGCTCGTGCAGAGCCAGAGGAAGAAGCGCGACTTCGTCAACGGGGCCATCGGTGGCTTCGTCGCTGGCGCCACTGTCTGTGGCTACAGAGGTAAGATGCTCTTGCCTTATTCAGCAGATGCGAACATGCATTGGTCCGTAGATTCTCCTGCTAATTGCGAAGTGGGTAGTGATAAACTAGGGGCTGTGCTACTTATGTTTGTTTAGCGTCCAGATCGAAATGGAGACATGTGGACATCAACTGAGATTGTGCTAATAGTGAACACCATATGATGATTCACACTAATTGAGCTCTGATCTATTGTTAGATTTAGTTACGATATAAAATGGTTTTCTTTGATCTAAAAAACAGAAAAAAAAAGTTGCATTATTCACATAAAGCAGAAAATGATGATTCACATAAATTGGGTCTGATTGACTGGCCAATGTAATTACATTATAAAGGGATTTTCTGTGATTAAAAGCAGAGAAAATAAGAGGCCTCTGGATTGAATAAACCAATAGCATTTCCTTGTGCTTCAAAGATGACCTACATTAAATTATTGATCAATTTCATTCAAACTTGGCAGTTTGGCTGCTTTAAAATGTGTTTCAACTGTAAGAATATTTTCTTTTGTTGGCTTGTTGGAAATATCTTTGCTAATTTCTGTGGCTTTTGTATTACTGAAAGTTTGAGCAAAACTCTTGAAGGAGTAAACACAGCTTCTTTGGAGAATAGTCCTACAAGCATTATTTGCATGCATAATAATTGAATTTAGCTAGCGGAGTAATCTGACTAAATTGGTGGTTGTGATACCACTATAAGATGTTAATTACAATCTTAAGCACCTTTGAACTGTCCTTTTCCTTTCGTGACCAATTTTCAGAGGAGCACAACTAAAATAAGATTATCTTGTTTGAGGAACATTACTTAGATATATGGAGCATTTTGGATTGGTTCATCCTATTTTTGGATGATGGCATAGTTTATGTTCCTATATTGATTGACTTCTGGTGACTGCACAGTAGGAGTTACTGTGTGGACAGATACGGGTCAAACATAAATTCCCATTATGCTTGCATTGTTTCAACAAGACGGGTCCCATGGCTTAGCTATGATTTTATTTGGCTTCATGCCTAAACATGTTTATGCTAGCTAGAAGTGTAAGCGAAGGTTTACCTAGAGAAGTATTTAGAGTTTACCTAACATTCTAGCTTTTGGGTCAAAGGTTTCTATGAAATCAATAAACCATTGAGCCATCATATGGTACAAACTTATTTGATAAGGCTACACTAGCTTTAATCACTTACAGCCCTTTAGACCCATTGGACTTGTTCGCTTCATAAGATCATTACTATTTCTGTGGGTTTATAGTACAACAATAGGACATTCATATACAATTCTACTATTAGTTGATTTTGACTGAGTGTTTACTCATTTGCAAGTAATTTGGGTTGCCATTTCAGCTTTGTAACTTGAGTGCATTTCATAATGATATTATTGTTGGGGTGCATATGTGGTGGAAAACCACGCCTTTAGAAGTTTCCAAAAACTCTAAAAAAACAGATGTAGGGGAGGGGGTGTTCTTTAACCCAATTTTACAACAATCTCAACCTCATTCGCAAAATATGAAAGGACAAATTATTAGTGAACAGTGGTTCATCGCTTCATGCAAAATTGGCTGCTTTTTACATATTGCTACTTGAGGAACATAAATGGAATTAGTCCAGAACTTCAGATCATCAAGCCCTTAGTTCCATTGTTTTTACATACAGCAACTTGAGGAACATAGGTGGAATTAGTCCAGAACTTCAGATCATCAAACCCTTAGTTCCATTGTTTTTACATACGGCAACTTGAGGAACATAAGTGGAATTAGTCCACAACTTCAGATCAAACCCTTAGTTCCTTTGGAGATGTTAAATATAAGCCCATGAATGAATGTAATATTTGCTAAGGGAATAAGGGATCCTTAACAGAAGTGCGATAATGAATCCAATAACAATTAGTATGATATGATTTCTAAAAAAAATAGTGCGATATGAATATATGATGTCTTTGTAATGCCCTTAGTATGCTCTGGCTTCATACCTGGATTACAGTTCACTGTGAATCTATGTAGTCAGAAGTATATGAGCCTACTATTTTGTTGTACTGTTATCACTTTCTGTCGGATAGGTGATATGTGCCCAAGTGTCAATGCTATCCTTATCATGGCATGTAAATCCAATTGTTATGACTTGGGATGTGCTCTATCATATATAATCCTTGATCATTTGTAATAGGCTACTCTGGGTTTCCACACTTTTGTTTCTAGCTATATTCATGCTTATGCTTTGGTATTCGGTGGCAAGACTGATGTCTGTGTTAATCTGGAAACACCCAATTGCCAGGAAGGAGCATTCAGACTGCCCTTGCTGCTGGTTCCTGCCTGGCATTCACATCTGCAATACTGGACATTGGTGGCAATACTACCAGAGTGGACAATGGCAAAGAATACTATCCATACACAACCGAGAAGAAGCCGGTCCATTAACTGAAGCTGTGTACTTGTAGTACAAATCTTGCAAACCATCAGTTCGGTGAATTTGGAAACTGATGTGTGCTTTTGTCTATTTTGGTGATGCATTTTGTTCCTTCGCAACCCTGGTAGCTTGTGCTTGAGGGGGACAGATGAAGCTGACTAAGAATAAATCTTTGATTTGCTTTCTCAGTGATCATCAATCACAATAAACGCCTGCTACATACCATACTGCATCTAATTGTTTGTTAACCCTACGCTACCTTGTACAATTCTGAAATGCTGACGTTCAGTGCTGAAGTTCTCGTATCTGGATTCTACTCAGTATGGACTGAATTTGGGTGGCACATACTTGTATCTTGTACCTACTACGTTTCCTTGGCTTTAACTTGTGGGATTGTCAACGTCGGCAGATTGGAAGACCGCAGTAACCACTACATTAGGTCATGGCTAGGATAGCAAAAGGGGAAATGGCTACGGAACTCTGTAAATATAGTGGCTAGCTATACCGAGACCCTTGACAATTTGTGTCTTCCCCGAAAAACACTACAAATTGAGTGTATTTAGTGGTAACATATTTTGGTATTTTTTTAAAAAATTCAAAACAAATAGAAAACAAATTAAAAAATGCAAAATATTTGAGCTGACAAAGACATTTGCATTCAATACCTTAAAATATAAACTCCATGATAAAAGAAATCAAATAAATTTCTAAACAAGCAAAACAAATTTGAAAAACGTACCAGAATGATCAGAAAAATATGAAAATCTTTTGAGGTGCCAATTACACTTGAATTTAGCACCTTCACCTTAGAACTCAGCAATTCAATAGTTTAAATTTCAGTTCAAACACACATTTCAAATACTAAATTGTGTGTTTAAACTACAATTTCAATCACTAAATTGTGGAGTTCTAAATTGGAGGGACTGAATACAAGTGCGTTTGGCACCTAAGTTTTTTGGATTTTTAAAATCATTTTGGTGTGTGTTTTGAATTTTTTGTTTGTTTAGACATTCATTTGATTTGGTCTTTGCAAACATGCGGTAAAAGCGGTACGACCAAGAACCTTGCAAGTTGGCGATCTGGTCTTACGAAAAATTCAAAACCTTTCGAACACCAACAAATTATCTCACCGCTGGGAGGGTCTTTATACGGTTGTTTCAGCAGTACACCCGAGAGCTGTACGCCTAGTAATGGAAGACGGACGCGAGTTTGCCAGCACATGGAATATATACCAGCTACTAAAGTTCTACGTGTAATCTCTCCTTTTATTTATCGGTTTTTTCTTTTCAGGGTTGTGTGCTCTTTCACTCTATTTCAGTTATCAAGGATGCTCGGGGTGACCTTGCTAGACAGAGCACCGACTCGTGCGAGGGCACACCAGCATTAGGATAACGCAAGGAATAGGGCAGACGGTTTTCATTAGTCCTGGTCAAATCGAGATCGTGGACGTGACGATTGTAAATATCATACATATTTTAGCCTTGTGTTTGCCGATAAAGGGTCTGCACCTAAATAAGCCGATGCTCACCGCAGAGGGGCCCTCCTTATTGGTTGTTTCAAGAACATAGCTTAGTTAGAGCGTGATGGTCCTACAATCTAAACGCCTCATGGTTGTGAGTTAACGCCCGTACCTACCAAGCCTATGCTCGCAATTCAGGTGCATGGGCTAGGACACTAGAAGAGATAGACCCAAGTGTGATATGTTTTTTCTCTTTGAGTGTTCCCACCCATGCTCGCAACTTAGTGGCTTGGCTACCGGGCATTTGAAGGGCAAAGATTGCTGCTACCTCTCCTGTGACTAAATCCGTACTCGCAAATTAGGTGCACGAGATTTAGTCACAGCAAGGGTTAGGAATAGGATAGTGTTGTTTCAACTGGGGTTTTCTCTCTGCATTGTACCTACTTTTATCGTAGCATGTTCTGTTTGCTCCTTTTGCAAAAAGAGGAAGATATCATCGAACCGAGAAACTACTAAGGTAAACTTAGGTAATGCCTATCATTTTATAAAACTCAGTTTTATTTTTTGCTTGACAAGCTTACAAAGGAAATTACAAAGCTGTTAAGGAGAGGTCGCTAGATCCCGGTCCAGTTTCTCCTGTTCTAGAGCCAAGAGCCTTTCCTTCAGCTCGTCGAGTCCTGTCTGGAGATTCAGATTTGCACCTAGCGCCCCTCCTGGACCTCTAAACGCAGGCGCCTCGCTGCTTCTTGGCCCTCCTTGGCTTGGTCCGAAGCTCCCCGAACAGTTTTGGTAAGTTTTTCCACGTTGGCCTCTAAAGATTGGGAGCGAGCACACTCCTGCTCCAATGCAGCAATGGCCTCTTGGTTCTTCACCATGGTTGCCCCTACCTAGGTTTCAAGACCCCCAACTTGAGCTTCAAAGCGAGCTTGAGCTCCGAATAGGCGCTGCTTCAAGTCCACAATCTTGGCCTCTTGCTCAGATTGGGCCTTAGCGACCTCTTCAGGGGTCACCGTGCTCACCTGGAAGTCAGCACAAGTGTCTTTTCCTAGCTGCGGGAGACAAAGAAAAAGATTATTGACCTAAACAAGGATGAAATACGGAGAAACACAAAATTGAGAATTCGTTACGTTGGAGCACCGAGCAAAGTAGGTTGCTTTGGAATTGGGCGAGGACGTTCTTCTTGCGCTATGAGGTGGAGGGGCCATCCTCCGCGTCTCCGTGCTCAGGACTGCCCATCGCTGCTAAATCCTTCCAAGGAAGGGCAAGGAGATTGGCTTGGCGACCGATGCTCGAGACTTCAGTGGCGGTAGCACATGCACTCTGCATGCTCAGGGGCTACCCGAGATCCTTAAGAGTGTGAGCGGAAGGCTCTTCCTGAGTAGGAGTCGCCTCAAGAGCTCCTATGGCCTCCTCCCGAGTATCTTGTATGCTCGGGGGCTGCTCGACGCCCTTAGAGGCAATAGATGCAGGGACTTCCTGGGGAGGTGTTTCCTCCAGGGGCTCCACGACTTCTCCCCGAGCATGCTCCGTGCTCGGGGCTTCCTCTTCTCCTGGTCCCGGAGCTTTAGCAGAAGGCAGAGGTGCTCTTTTGCGTCCTTTATGTCGTCCTTCGCCATGATGCGATCTATTATAGGCTCGAGCTTATGGTCCATAGAACAAGTGATAATTTGTGTTGCTATAGCAGTGAAATCGAGATGGTGGTTCCAATGATCTATGAAGAAAAATGAAAAATGAGACAAAAGTAAGAGACGCCAGCTGAGCAGGAAGAGAAGCTGCTCGTACATGCATACTTGCAGCTAAAGGAGAAGCCTCCTCTTGATCCTCGGACAAGTAAGGGGGGCGAGCTGCCAGCTGAGCAGGAAGAGAAGCTGCTCGTACATGCATACTTGCAGCTAAAGGAGAAGCCTCCTCTTGATCCTCGGACAAGTAAGGGGGGCGAGCTGCTCTTTTTCCCTTCTAGCCCTTGGACAGTAGGAAGTGCCGAGCTTGAACCCGTCCCTGTTGACGTTGCAAGTATGGCTCGCAGCCGGGCGTTCTCCTCCAAAAATTCCCGCTTACGCTTCTCAACAAGTTGGGAAAGACGCTCCATGAGCTCGGGATTCTTTAGGGTGAAGTTTCTCGTCCAAAGTCGTAATTCGTGCACTTTAACTTTGTTGGCATACTCCATGTGTCTTTCAGACACCCCGTTGAAGGGGGCTTGAGGCTGGCCTGACTTTGGTCGAACGATTAGCCGGAGTAGCTTGGGGAACTGGAGCTCTGCACCTTCGGGCAAGGACCTTCTTTGTCTGTTTCTTCGGCCCCGTTTCCTGTGCTCTGGTGCTAGTTAGAGAGCGCTCCAGGTCTTCCCTCTCCTATAGGAGTCATAAGCTCGGGCATGGGTTAAAGGCTTCCTGAGCATGGAAAGTAGACACAGTTGAGATTGTGTTCCTCTTCGAAGCGCTCCTAGATGTTCTGTTAGTGATATGCTCTAGAGACAATCATGTAATATGATTGTATCACTTCTATGTTTATGTACTATTGGATAATATGTTATCAGTTTCATTAATAAATGTCATTCACATTGTTCATCAAGTACGACTTGGTGTGAGATATATTGTTTATATGATCTTATTCTAAATGATTGCTGGTCTCATATCATTATGTGGAACAGTAATGATTTGGTTAGCACATGTATTGATTGATGATAATGTTTTACATACCATAGATATAGAGATATCAAATCAATAATGTGGACACATGTTAGAGAATATGGTGTTGGATAGACCTACTCCGAGGTACTGCAGAAATTGTTATCCTACATGTGCAATCAGCTTGTAGTTTCGAGTGGTATACCTATATGATCCTTAGACCTAAGATCGTCATTTAATTCTAGCATGCGTAATCGTGTACTTTGGGGTTATCAACCGCTATACCGTAACTGGGTAGTTATGAAGATAGTTTTCGGGTATACTATGAAACATGTCGTGGGGCGTGAGCGATCAGGATAAATTTGCCTCTCCTTGATAACAAGAGAGATATCTCTGGGCCCCTCGATGTGATTGGATTAGAAAGTGCATGGCCATGCCAATGTGATTAACAAGCTAATCATGATTTAGAATCCATTCACAAGATCGAGTAAATGGTAGAACTATCACAAGGGTTGCATGCATCTCGTCTTGAGCTTGACTGGTATCGTGCGGCAAAGGGATCGGTATGTGAGTATATCAAGGTTCAGTTGATAAGATCATTTTGTGTATTTGGAGGTCAATATGTCCTACTAGGAACCGCTATTGACTTGTGGTTTGGAAAAGAGTTTTCAGGGCCACGACCACTTGCGGATGAACTTAACAGGTCACACACTTAACGGGTTGGAACATGTCAAATGAATTGGATTCATTAGTGGGTTTCGTGGATACTAATCCGTATAGGAATAGTTTTGCGGATACTAATCTGGGTAGGATTAAAGTCCTAATGGGCCTCTAACGTAGAAGCCCATTAGTGCGCTCTATATATAGAGAGGCGGTGGGGCGGTGCACACACCACGAGTTCGCCACGGCATAACTCTAGCCGTCACGCCCCTACCGACTCCTAGAACAAAATTGCTAATTCTCAGGTGATTGAAATTTTCTTAACTATTAGTCAATCTAAAATTTCACTCTACTAAGACTAAAATTGCACAGCTTACAAAGGTGCAATTTTAGTATCAAAATTGCTACTTATCAATTATCAGTTTTATTCATTGATTTCTATGCTTTGTTGATGCATAAATCTGCGAATACATATGCTTTTATTTTTCTATATTTCAAGCCATCATATTTGTTTCAATCAATCTAAAATTGTACACTGGTAAAACTAAATTTGTATTTATTTAGAATGTGCAATTTTAGTATAGTTATAGTGTAATTTTATTAATAATCGACTGACACTTATTTTATTATCAGACAACTCGCTCTTAGTCGCTCCCCTCCTAGAAACCCTAGCCGCGCGTGTGGTGCTAGCATATCGGCGCACGGCGTTCCACCCCTAAATTTGTGGATACCATAGAGACGCTGCTGCAATTACTGCGGCGTTGATCGGCAACTAGGAGAAGAAGGTCAGTGAGATCGATTACTTCCTCTACAGCACTCGACGTGCGCAATGTCAGACTCAGCTACTCCGACTCTCCTTCTGCTGCGACCACGCATCAAGGTAACGATCTATGATCCTTTACTTGTATGATATCATGGGTGCTCATGGTAGAAATTTTTGAAATTGCGCTAGCGTAGCCTACACATTCCCCAACACATTCTTCACGCGCAGCGCTGAGGAGGAAGATTTCTGTTTCTTCTAAGCGCCAAAGAGCTCAACCATCCAAGATTCCACCCAACTAAGGCTCGAAGTTGCGAAGGATGGGGAAGACGTGAGCTGGATAAACAACACCACCCAAGCAGGAAAGGAGGGTGGAAAGGGTGAAACGTACCTGAGTCGGCCTCATGGGCAAGGTCTTGCTAGCCGGTAATCTTGTAGAATGGATGCTTTCTCCTGCAAAGGGGACACACACTGTTCCATAGGAAGTCTTCTACGATTGCCTGACCGGTGAGCTTGCGGGAGGTAAGCTCGTTGATTAGATTGAGTCACTTTTTCTCGTCAGCTTGGACAGGAGGATTGGGCATGCTCTTCTTGATCAAGATTTCTCCACGGAAGCAAATGTGACTGTCCGTGAATTTTTTTAGGTAAAAACCACTGTTCGACCCATCCAGAGATGGAGTCCTTCAGGGTCGTAACGGGGTAGAAAAAAAGGTGTGAGGAGCGCAGCTGGAAATAAACGCAACCACCTGCAGAGTTATTCCTAGTGTGGAAAAGAGAGTAGAATTGAAGAAACAAACTCATAGTGGGCATGATGCCTAGAAAACTAACACAAAGGTGTGTGAAGATGGCAAGGATAAGGATAGAGTTGGGGTTGAGAATGAGGAGTTCGTACTTACTGTGCGCGAGCACGCTGGCGATGAAGTCACTCTCTGGTGTGAGGAGACCGTGCATGGCGTAAAGCTTAGTGGAGACGACCTCATCCTCCACCAGTTCTGGGTATTCCTACAATCCGGGCGCTCACCACAATTTAGGATAAAGTGGCCTAACTTCTCGAACTCGGCCAGGTGTTCGGCGGTGATTGAGCTCGGACCAAACTTGGCCATGAGGTGAATCGGAGGCTACGGGGGAATAAGAAAGAAGCACAAAAGGACTTGGAGGATTCTTCTACTCTAAGTGTTCTTGGTACGAGAGAATAGGAGCATGTGAAGAAGTGCTCTCACTGTGCATGACTATTTATAGTATAAACGGGAAAACTAAAAGGGTGCAACTATTCCACCTAAAAAGACTCGCTTGCAAATTGTCGGCCGACAAGTGTGGCAAGATTCTCGTAGACTATTACAACAAACGTTATGGGTGATTTATCTGTTGGAGAAAGCGCTGGCCCTCCCCATCCTTCCTCGGGTCGAATGAGTCTAGCTTGTGCTTAGAGGTTCATGCTCGTACCGGAGCATAGCTAGCTTGGGTGAGATGGGTGCATCTTGGAGTTGTGTTCCAATCCCTCATTTGAGTTTTTTGACTTAAGGAGAAGGTTTGACTGAGTAGCTTTTACTTGAGCATCGGGGACTAACTATCAGGATTTGATAAGATATCTCAGCGGCTAGGTTCGGTGTCAAATACACTCTTGGAGCGCGTACCCAGGGAGAATAAGCTGAGCATGGTAAGTGTGAGGACCCAATTTCCAAAAATGAATAATGGATATTGTACTCCCAATATAGTACACATTAATCCAGAATCGATACAACAATCACACTTTATTACATAACTATTCATCAGAGTTGATTATAATACCAAAATTTGGTATTTTACAAACTACCATTACTAAACTTGTGAGTAAGGAAAAACTAAACTAATAATCTAAGCCGAAGAGGTCCATTTCTTCTTTAGAAAAATCAAAATTCGGATCTACAATAGAAGCAGGATCTGTGCAATGAACAGTTCCCGATTATCGGGTAAGTATGCCAACAGTACTTGCAGGTTTTTATAGGAATAATAATATTAACAATATGAAAATGGATTCAAGGAATGGCAAAGTTTATTCGTAGAAATTTATGCAATAACTTATATAATTCGAAAACTTATAATTGAATTTCTAAATCAAGTTTAACGTGTTTTCAAAGAATTTTATTAAATCTATCACCTTTCTCCATCCTTAATCATCTGAAACCATATGCCTTTTTCTTAAATAGCATGAACTAATTTGAATAGATTAGGCGTCACCCAATTGACATAACTTCATATACTTGAAGTAGGGTCCATTAATGATTTTGTTATCAGCTCTGTAGAACCTATCCAGCTTTATCCGTATAACAGTTTCTTACGTGGATGGATGTATATTGTGTCTTTTCTATTCATTTTAATCCAAGTTTTTCAACATCTACATAAACATTGTGAATCCTCCAGTAAATGTTATGCTTCTAGATATTGAGAAAATTCTTAGTGATGCTTTGCTCACAACATCACGAATTCTCTAGCAGATGTTGCTTACCACAACAACATTACGAGATCTACTCAAGCATTGCAAAAATCTAAGACAATGCTAAGCCTACACAAACAAAGCGAATCCTCCAGCAATGTTTGGCCTTATATTTTTCTTATTTTCTTGATCATTTTCATAACCAATGAGTTGTCTCATTGTATGAACAATGAATACTTATCCTATCTGTTAAATACTTATATATTTAGATTTTCCTTATGCTAGGGTTGTGTAAATTTTAATTATTTAGGATGGCCTTCGGTTGTGGAGTTTGGACTAACTATTGTACATAAAATGATAAATACCATAATTCAAATAAGGAAATTTTTAATTACATAAATAAAAGTAATGCAATAAGTAATGATAAATATTGAATAGAAAATTTAATATGCTTCAAAGGATAGAAAACCTGCCTTCCTCGGGGATCTCTTCGAATTTTGGTGTATTATCTTGATATTCCGGATTTCCAAATTCGGAGAGAGTTTGTTCGTCTTATATGTCGAAAATAAGAAAAGCAAAAGAGAAGTCAATAAATATCTAGATTGAAAATTCAATAAGAATTAGATATACAATTTTGAAAATATGATGCAAGGGTTAAAGGTTTAGTGTGAAGAGGTGATGGGCTGTACGATTTCTTAAAGGTTTTTATATTATTCCTATGGTAATAAGGTGGGGTGGTGGAGTCTTCTGGTTGGTAAAGATTAAATAGAAAAATGTTAAGAAATAATTCTTCAAAAGTAATTCTTTTTGTCACATTTTTTAAATAAGAGAATCATAAGAACAAGGTTTTTGGGTTTATTTGTTTTTTTATGATTTTAAAAAAAGGAAAAATCTTAAAAGGGTTATTAGAATTTTAGGTATATTTTAAGAATTCATTTTAGGTGGAAAAGTTGGAAAATATATTTTTATGGTATTAAATTTTATGTTTTAGGGATTTTCAGAATTTTATATAATGGATTAGATAGCTTGTCTGATTTATTCATATTATTTCATTGTTGAAAAATGGGATTTTATATTTTTATAAAATGGTTCATTAGATTTTAGATATTTAAGAATTTTTCAGATTTTTGGAAGTATTTTGATATTCAAACATGTTTTTTTTTGATAAAGTAAAGGGAAGTGAATTTAAATTGGAATATTGTTGGAAATGTAATGGGCTCGTCCTAATTCAGTGCGAGGTTGACTGATGCCCATGTGGCAGTGAGAGGAGGGGCTTTGTGGGCTGAGAAGGGAGGCTGACGGGTAGGGCTGGGTTGTAAGTGACACAGGAGGAGAGGAAAGGGGATTCCGGCGAGGGTGTGGACAATGCCGATGATGGGTGGTCGGAGGTAGGATTTGGTGCTCGGAAGAATGAAATTGGGAGCAAGGGTACCTCGGAGTGGTCTCTGGTGAGCTCGGGGTGGTCTGAGTGCTGCTGGCGACGAGGTTGAGGCGGCGGTGCTCGCGGGCTGCGGCGGCGAGGGCACTCTGGTGGTCGCTGGGGCTCGAGAGCAGCTTAAAGAGCTTCGTGACAGCAAGGTGAGGCTTTTTGATATTGGGGTCATAGTCGGGGAAGAACTGGAATCGTGGCGAGAAAGTTCGCCGGAGTTGGGGAAGAGGCGGAGCATGGTGGTAATGTAGTGGAGTAGAGGAGGAACTCGAGGTGAGGGGAGTTGTCTTGGAGCATTGCAGTGGCGTCGGGGTCCTTTTATAGGAAGAAGCGAGGTGGAATCGAGTTTGGCGACAAAGATCAATGGCGGTGGCAGTGGTGGTTGTGGCAGCGACGAATTAGGGCATGTCGTGGCAGATATGCTTGCGAAGGTGGAGTGGAACGCAGTGATAGCGAATTCGGGCTGGAGGCGGTCTGGAGCGGCCGCTGCGTGTGGATTTCGGCGAAAACGGCGGCGGAACGACTCGGGTGAGGTGGCGCGTTCCAAGGAGGAAGACGATCCGGTGGCCGTTTGATCTGTGGCGCTAACCAATGGGCGCCATTGGATTTCACTAATGTGAACCAGTATGATGACGTTGGTAGAGGCGACGTGGCCATTGCGCTAGACGTCAGATATGAAAGAAGTTGATATAGGGCGTTCATAGCCACTTAAGGGGTCTTGTGGGCCGTGTTCGGCCTAATGGGCCTTGGCCTTTGGGCCGGTTACGGTGGCAGGCTAGAAAAAGGGGTGACGTCGAAGGCGTAATCCCAAAATGGAAGGCGCACTCCTGGATTTTCTAGAAATGGAAAGAATTTTATAAATCAAGATTTAATTTTCAGGAAATAGTTTAAGCTTTTTTAGAAATTTGTGGAAAATAGTAGGAGACTCAGAAAAATATGAGATAAATTTCTAAAAATTCAGAAAAATGAGAAGAATCCAAATATGGAATAAAATATGATAGTTTAGAAAAAATTTATTTTAGGAAATTAGGAAAGAATAATTTTATTTAGGAAAAAATAGTATATGGCTTTTAGAAAAAATCCTAAAAATTAGGGATAGCCTTGGGAAGGTTTAAGGAGGGTTTTAAGAAGGTTGACTCATGATCTGCGCAAAAAAAATTTATGCAAAAATGGGAAAAATTGAGGTATGTTACATTAAGCTCGGCGGATACCCTGGCAGTTGAGGGAGTATGCCTCTTTGCTTATGGACTGTTGTGCATATCATCATGGGCCTTGAAGAGATATATCAGGATGATCGGATGATCGGTCTGATGCTTCCATTGTCTTGGAAATTCTCCCATATCCAGAGCCCGAATCTTTTTGGATATGGGTGTTTCTTGGAGCGCAAGTTAGTATATTTATAGAATATATCTATAAATTTGGTATGATTATAAGTTAACTAGATATTGTGTAGGACCCGGACTGCGTGTATCTTATACTATATATAGCCTCCCATGGGAGGAGGAGAGCATCGACAAACATCGAGATCTAATCTCGTCGCAATAACTCAAATGCACTCGTGCGATTAGAGTGGGGTTATTATCTCTTTCCGAGAGACCCGGATCAGGATAAATCTTTGTATCTGATCTACTCTTCATCTCGGTGAATCTATGTATCTATGACGGAAGTTCTTTGGTAGGAAGAAGTTGTTTGGTTTCCAATCAAGTAAGATCGACGAGAAAATTGTTTCCCGATCGTCATACAGTCCAATTCAGTACTTAACCAGCGGAGGCGGCTCAAAGGCATGGGGCGGCATCTTTCGACAAAACGATGACAAGCTCCAGTTCTTCTACGACGGGCAAGGGTTCCTATCACTTCGACATGAATGAGAACCAAGGTCGCTTCGTCTTCTATGAAATTTACGGTTAAGCCCTGTACCACTGGAGCCTCAGCAAAGCAAACCTGCAGTAAGTGCAGCCCTCTGCTTTTGTTACTGGAGAATGAGAGAAGCTGAACCCTATAGAATACCTTCATACTTAGGGTCTGTTTGGTTCAAGTACAATGCTTGCTAAGTTTTGCCAACTCTTTTTGTTATACCTGCCTAAGCTTAGTTTATCAAAATCATAGCCACACTTTAGTAAGCCGTAAGGTTAAGAGAATCTTTCCATACTTCTTTGAGCAACCTACACATCGGGCCCACTAGAAAAAGGAGAATCTTACCACAAGTGTGGCTATGAAACAAACATACGCCTAACTCGGTCAAGCTTGTCTAACATGAGGTGTGGCAAAGTGTGGCAAGCTGTGGTTATAAACCAAACAGGCCCTAAGTCTGTAATCGATACTACTTGTACAAGTATGTAACCTATGCTCATGAACATGAGACCGACTGTGAATTAGTAAATTTTCAACGAGAGAGATAACACGATGATGGCGCTTTTGCACACCGCCGTGATACTATATGGTGAAGACATAGGAGGCTGAGCTTTTTTAGGTACGCGACAGCAAATATACTATGTAGATAGTATAATTAAGATCTAACCGTTTATTTATATAGCTTTTTTAAAAATATATTATCATTCTAATATAAATACGACCATGGTAGTATAAAAAATTAAAATCAATCTGATTAAGAAATAGATGACTTGTATTCATTTTATTTTACCATAAAATTTTGCAGTTAAAATACATGTTCAACACATTCCACTACTGAATGCAGATTCTGATTCGGCAAGCAACAGACTGACATGTACCATCACTTGCCGGAACTTTACTCATTGGCCTTATTAGAGCATCTTTACTGACTTTTTAGAAATAGAGTAGCTGTCGAAGGGACGGAATCTTTTAAAGTATAGTGTAAAATATGAGAAAATTTTAGAGGATAGATAGAGTGGGTAGGGAATAGTGTTATAGAGTAGAAATTTAAAGTGGCTGCCGCGCATGCTCTTAGCGGCCACGAACTCGCTGCGCAGTCAGGAGAGCCGGGACGTCCGGCCGACTGCCGGCGCCACCCACCCCGCCACCTCCGCGTCCATTGCGTCCGCGGATTGGAAACACGTGGTAACTGTTAGGGCTTTAGGGCCCACATATCCAGCCACGCATAAGAAGACACGAGAATTGTTTTATTTTTTAGAAATAAATAAATGATTTTTATTTACAAAAATTTAAATAAATAGTCTCTCGTTGCCAGCCCGTTGGGCGAGAAGAATAAACCGCCCTCCGGTCGGGCGAGATTTCAAAAATCCGCCCAATGGATGGGCGGGCTTTTCACGCACCGGCCCACGCGGGGGACAACCAAAACCCACCTGACGGGAGGGCGAGTTAAATAATCCGCCGGACCAATGGGTGACTTTTGGCGGCAGAAAATAATCCGCCCGCCCAAAGGGCGAACTTTGAACGCCGGGGAAAGGGCCCGCCCAATGGGCGAAATTTCAGCCTTTTTAAGGCCCGCGGCCGCACGTACTGTTTCCATTTGAAGCTGTGGAGGAGGAGAGGAGAGGGAGAGCGAGAGAGGAAGTTGGGAGAGAAGAAAAATGCTGAGCGAATCTACGATTTCGCAAGTAATTTTGTTATGTAATAATAAATTCATTAGATAAAACTTGGTAGGATAGTCATATGAATTAAGTGTATGTAACATTATGTGTAGAGTTTAGGCTAGAAATAGCAGGGTAAATTGATGCTAGGGGTTAGGCTTAGGTTTCAAATAGCAAAGTAATATTTAGGCTAGGGTTAGGGTTTTGGCGATAAATAGCAGTGTAATATTTAGGGTAGGATTAGGGTTTGGGCTAGAAATAGCACGGTAATATTTAGGCTAGGGTTAGGGTTTAGACAATAAATAGCAATGTAATATTTAGGGTAGGATTAGGGTTTGGGTTAGACATAGCACAGTAATATTTAGGTTAGGGTTATGGTTTAGGCTATAAATAGCATTGTAATATTTAGGCTAGGATTAGGGTTTGGGCTAGAAATAGCACGGTAATATTTAGGCTAGGGTTAGGGTTTAGGCGATAAATAGCAATGTAATATGTAGGCTAGGATTAGGGTTTGGGCTGGAAATAGCACGGTAATATTTAGAGTTTAGATTGAAATAATATAGCTAATAAATTGTACAATTATGTGGTATTTGTCGACCATGGTAGGGTTAGGGTTTTGGCTAGAAATAGCAGGGTAATATGTACTGTTTACATTGAAAATAGTATAGTACTTTATTAATTTATAAGATGTTATAGAGTACTTTATTTGTAGAGATATTGAACAAGATGTTGGCCGAAATTTTGCCTGTACTAATATTGTTAAAAAAGGCTGTAGAAAAAGAAGTCTGACGTATAATAATCAGTGTTCGAAATTTGTTGGGCAGGGTAAATGGCAGACAAGGTCAATTTTCAGATCCATTATGGGGAAGGAGAGATTGTGCAAGGTCATTACGGGGTAGATTTATCAATGTTCCAATCATGTACATTAGGGATATCAAGGCCCATCGAAAGGTCATTTAGGAGGCTACAACATTGGTTATCACGGACGTTTCAACTCAACGAAGAAGAACATGTCATGACAGTTCAGGCATTGGTGAGCCGTGCTGCTGAAGGTTTTTTTTGGGAATTGATACCTATATCGAGTACTCGGAATTGGAGATGCTACGTTGAGATTGCAACCGAACGCTGCCTTCCTCTAGTTCTCTTAGTCCAGGCCGAGTACAAGCAACATTTCGGCAGAGGTGACGAAGCCGGTGAAGAGCCAGGGGAGACTAGTGCTGCTGGAGTGGAAGAGGAGGTGGAATGTGTAGGGAACACGGAGGTGACAGAGGACGTGGGAGAAGTGCCTGCGGAGACAGATATGGGGGAAGAAGGAAATGAAACAAATGAAGAGGCGATCGGGGCGGCCGATGAAGGGGAACGAATCGAATCAATAGTTGCTGAAATGGAAGCCGAGGATGCAGAGCATGAGGAAGTCCCTGATGAGGATATGTCAGACTATGAGAGGAGTTTTTGTGATCGATCGGTGCCTATAGAGTGGAATACTTACAACTTCTAAGATTTATCTGTACATGAAGACACACACAAAGCATGGGATTATCATGAGAATGAGGTGACTCAGGGAGCCATGTACCCGACTAAGGAAGCTGTATTGGATGCCGTGAAGTATTGGTCAGTATCACTGAGCAGGGAGTTCAGGATAGTGAAGTCGAGTAAAAGCGTCTATGATATGATGTGTGTTGTTCCTGGTTGCTCGTGGCGTATACATGCATTTAAAGAAAAGTGGGTGGATTACTGGGTATGTTCAATTGTGAAGGAGCACGACTGTCGGTTAGAAAATGCGCAACAAAGACACAGAAATCTGACATCAATATTTGTTGCAGTTATAATGTACTCACAAATTGTTGAGAACTTAAGATATGAGCCTCGGTCCATTATATGGGCCATTTAGGAACAATTCCAGTACACCATAAAGTATCCCACAGCCTGGAGAGCCAAACAGAAGGTTTTGGAAATGCGGTTCGGGACATATAAAGCATCCTATGCAAATATGTCCCAACTTTTGCAGACGATTAGAAGAAGAAATCCTGGAACGTACTATGACATTAAGGAGTATCCTGCTTCCGGCGTCGACACTGGCAAGTGGGTTCTGCAACGGGTATTCTTTGCATTGGGTCCGTGCATAAGAGCCTTCACATATTGTCCACCTGTGCCATGTGTAGATGGAACCTTCCTCACTGGCAAATATAAGGGGCAAATATTGACAGCAATTGGCATGGATGGCAACAATCAGATTTTACCGGTGGCATTTGCATTTGTCGAGGGAGAGAATACAAATAGCTGGTACTGGTTCCTAGAGCGTGTGAAACATGCTGTTGTCTTAGGAAGACCAAATGTCTGTGTCATTCATGATAGACATGTAGGCTTGCTGCGTGCGATTGATGAGATTACAAATGGCTCCGACAACCGAGGGGGTGCCCAGTGGAGTGATATGCAAAGCAGGTGGTGCATGAGGCACATAGGAGCTAATTTTTTTAGGCACTTCAAGAGTAAACACTGCATGAACCTATTCAAGAGGTTGTGCAAGCAGAATTAGCAAATGAAATTCAACAAATTATGGAAGACACTCGATGAGATGACCGCAGCGTAGCCGTGAACTACTGAACCGGCGGAGACGTGACACACGTTCTTGGTAGTGAGATGCTTCTCAGATTGGATTAAGGATGATCCAAAAGAGAAGTGGGCTCTCCTGTATGATACTGAAGGGGCCAGATACGGAATAATGACGACAAATTTGGCAGAGGTATACAATTGGGTCATGCGGGGGATAAGGGCATTGCCTCTGGTTGCAATTGTGGAGGAAATTCTTCACGGTACATGCAAGTACTTTATGGATCGTTATCGTGCCACGTCTACTGCTATGGCTGACAGTCGCCTGATATACTCCGCTGCTATTACAAAGTATATGACCGAAAAGATAGGTAAGGCCGAAAGACATGTCGCGACGACGATGGGGACAAATCACCTCAGGTACCTGCTTTGGCTGTTCGGCTGGGTGATGTTCACTAGTATGGACGGCCATTGCGTCGACAAGCACCTCCTTGGGTACGCCAGGGAGATCGCCGACGCCGCCCCTTATGAGGTCCCCCAGTACAGTTGAGCTTCAGTTGTCCTTGCGGGGACATACAGAGCTTTATGCGACGCCGTCCTGAAGACGGATGCGCAGCCGATCCTCGGTGGCTGCCCCCTTCTGCTGCCGCTGTGGTCGTATGAGCGGATCGCCATTAGGCGTCCACTCATGGATCACAGTCCTTACAAGGTGGCGTACTACCACGACACACTAGAGGATATGCCCACCATGGGCTTCCTTTGGTTTCGCCGGAGAGTACGTATTGTTAAATAATAATTTCTGCATTATTTACATTACACAGGACTAACTATAGTTGCTTTCTCCTTTTGCAGCCTACGTGGGCGCACGTTCAGGTGCACAAGGACTACCCAGAGTACGTGAGGCAGTTGGACGAGGTATAGGAGGGGGACGTCGTTTGGACTACACTCAGGACCGAGTGCTTGCTCGCGCACCTCATGGTTTGTCGTCGCTTTGCGAGCGGGATGAGTTGTACTGGCTTACGACCAGGCCGTTGCTCTTCGACATCTTCGTTGAGGAGTACTCACCACACCGGGTGATGCGGCAGTTCGGCCTCGACTAGGAGTTCCCTCTACCAGTTGCCCATACTGTCCCACGTCAGGCTCACCAGTACGATCTTTTCCATTCAGCTGTAATTTCGATTTCTATCATTACAATTATATGTGTCATACATGATGTTTGTTGCATGTCCACTAGACGTGGCCACACAGCTGGCTGTCTGCGGACTCCTGTGATGGAGCCTTGGGTAGCACAGTGGGAGGACGCTCTAGATGAGCGGGTCAAGGAGGATCGACCGTACGACGCGAGATCATATCCGGCGTACCTACGGTGGTATAGTGCGTCTACGAGGACTTGGGTGGGTCACACCACTACCACCGAGATCATCCACGTCGCACGAGCCACCGACACGTACTCGCTGCACCGTGCGCAGGCCGCACACCAGGCGGTACAGATCTTTAGTCCTGCTTTTCAATTTCTATTTTTATTTGCATACATCGCATGATGGCTATAGTCCTATATACAGATCGACATTCTTCGTGAGTGCAACGTCGATGCACGCATGGCTGTCGAGCGCCTGCAGCACGGCATTCAGATGACCCGAGGAGAGATACTGGCGACCTTCTAAAGGCTCTACGAGAAGACAACGCGAGCTATACGCCTCACGTGCTGCAGCCTTCCGGACGTCCTAGAGCCTGCACAGAGGGGGTTTGAACTTTATTGCCGTCCTCCACCCTACCTTCATTACAATTCAAAATGTGACACTATCTTGACATGTAGGACTGCACAGAGCGAGGATGCAGTTTGGCAAGGCTGGCACGTCGGCCCAGGGGCCACCGCAGCCCTCTGGAGGGTACCGTCATGTCGGACCCCGGTTTTTACCAAACCGGACCCCTCTGTGTTATCGGTATGAGTCCCAAGGATCAATGCTCATACCCACAGTGAAACAGAATCATGATATCAAAACAAAACTGCATTAGCTATTAAAATAATTCAGAGTACGGCGGAGTATTATATTACATTAGCGGAGAAATATCACACATATTAAAAAGGAGTAAATATTTACAATCAAAAGTAGTGTCCCATCACGGCCACAGGCACACGCTGAATAGGGAAACAGCTAGTAGTCCGGAGCATCATCCGAGAAGATATCAACATTGTCCTGCGTGTCCTCGTAATCTTGACCTGCTCATTGAATGAACAGCCCCGCATAACATGCAGGGTTAGCATATAAATGCTAGCAAATCCTTTCTAGGAAGGGCCAGGTTAAGGTTTACGTTAATAAAGCTGATGGTTAATTTGCATAAAAGCATTTCACTTAGAATTGTAAAAGCATTTGAGAAACATATAGTAATAAATAGAAATTCTCAAAAGAAACAGAATTGAAACACTTATCCTCTCAGGTCTCAGTTTCTCAACTTATAATTCTCAGCTTATAATCTCACTCCTCAATTCTCAAATCTCAAATCTCATATAGCAATTCATGATTCTCATCTAGCAACGGCATCCACATGTCGGAATAACCTTACCCATGTCATATTATGTTCAGTGATGCTACAATGTGAAACCCACCTTGTCCGCCCTTAACCGTGGGCACGGCCATTCAAATGGTTTTACTCTGCAGAGGTTGTGCGCTTTACCCACAAGATACGATATCCTCCCGTCGAAGGATATTATAACAAAACCCTCCAGAAAATTAATCTCGGGCTTAAACACGGTCGTACCTGCTTCACACAGGTACCCAGGGAAATGCTTCAGCACAAGTCCCTGGCGATACCCCGGTGGTGTCTCTCAATTCTCTCTCTGTACTTCTCAATTCATCCACCGTGCAAGGACAGTGAGTAATTCCGACATTTCTTTTCTTTTAGGTTGGGCCCGTCCCATACCGGGCTTGCGGTCGCACGGGTAAATACTCAGTTAAGTAATCATATGGCTCGGTCCTTATTCTCGGAGCAGCAACCAACACAAACCCAACTCTCGTGCTCAAATGCACCCACCTTACAATCCATCCGCTCCCGATCCCGTTTATTAGTTGGTCAATATGGTGCCCCCTCGGAATTCACATTCGGCTCAAAGAAGTTACTGCCCATTCGCTGTCCATGTGGTTGGAAAATAACATACTAGCTGCCCAAGAGCAAGCCGAGCATGTTAGCTCCCAACCCGAGCTTGCAACGGTACACACGGGCGACCTTCATTGAAACAAATGCAAACCGGGTGCCCGGATATGTGTCTAGTGATGGCTCCCAAGATTAGCTACCATCACACACATATCCTCACAATGATCAATAGCACAACACATACATCTTCGGACATAATTTACATCCAACCGGGCAACATGAACTGCTGCCCGAACAATAAGTTTTAACATAATCAGAGTTTTACTGCAGCGGAAATACAAGTTTGTTCACCAAATAGCAGCGGAAGAACATCATAAATAAACAAAAGACCAGCGTGGTATGCCCCCATTAACCCCATGGGCAATCGACTGGAAATTAGAACTCCGCTTGCTCGCTAGCGTCATCGCAACCCGCTTGATGGTAATACTCAAGCGTGGGGTCATATTCACCTGAAATAGTTGCAACTTGTATGAGTACAGATGGTACTCAGCACTAGGAAGTAATGTATATCCTCATTCATGAGTAATGTATCCAATGGAAGGTTAGCATGATATTTTCAGCATAAAGTGCATTTGCAAGACGTAAAAATAAGTTGTTTGTAAATGGCATTTGAATAAAACATTTTAAATCAATGTGACTAGCAATAATATCATCATCTCATCAATATATATCATCACCATCATCAATCTATTGGACTCTATCCGTCCATAGCCTCTATCCGGCCATATCAAAACATACCCGGGACTCTATCCGTCCCCTGGTCTCTATCCGACCAGTGACACCACGAGCAACCCAGTGCTCGGAAATGAACACATATCCAAACCATATAACCGAACCGGTAACCAAGTGCTAACAAATGGCGACAACCAACTCAAGATTCGTCCTTAACCCGGACGCGGCCGTTTGAACAGTTTAACACTCTGCAGAGATGTACGACTTTACCCACACGACACGACAAGCCATGCCGAAGCCTCCTAGATGTACATGCCGGTCCATTGGGTCACCCGAGTTAACTTAATCCAGTCCCCACTCATGAGTGCGGGAGGAGTTAACTGTTGCGATGGATTTGTCCAAGACCCATCACACCCAAGCACAAGGACGCACCACGGATGGTCCGCCCTGCCACCCCACCCACAAACATATTGCCCCGCTGGTACCCAAGGGCTCAAGCATGCATAGGAAGTTAGCCAAGTGTCCCCATAAAACACGTGTGGTCGTACGTATAGTACTTGAGAGGAAGGTACCGATGTTCGGTCCTAATTACCCAAACGGGCTACATGTCCGGATCCGTCCTCCCATCATCCTCTATCACCCGTTCGAGTTCAACTTAGCTCTCACACGTAATCCAAATACTCATCAATCCAAACCGAACATTGAGTACATCAATAATTGAATCACACGACCAATGGACTACTCCACTGATCGCTTTACCTCGTTGACTCTAAACATTGCTAAGCATTCGTGACACAACATAAATAATAGTACCTGCTTAGGCTACAAAGGAATAAGGGTGTCAAGCCTAGTAAGGTACTAATCACTGGGTAGGACATAACTACCTTCTACCTAACAGATAACATACTCGAAATTAGCATGAAACAAGTGTTAGGATATAATTAAATCAATGCATGTAAATAGAGGATCAATATGGTGAGTCAAATGAGGGGAGTATAAGTGCCTTGTTGCTGGTCGTAGTCGGGGAGAGCTTCTGGATCAAGTCCGGGCTCTTCCGGAACGTCGGCTCCTAATGTTCGGGAGCAGGAACATCAAATAAGATCTAAATAAAATATCAAACAAATAGGAAAATAAAATATTTTTAGAGATTCAGAAAGTTTATGATCTAATGCAGATTCTGCAAAAAGAATCACCCAAATCCGAGTTCGGATGAGGGAGATATAGCCATTTGAAGTTTGGGTGCAAAACTAACTCGGGCTGTAAGGACTAAGCTCGGGATTGACTAGGGTAGCTCGGGAATGAGCCTCCTAGCTCGGGAATGATGTTGTCTTGGTCAAGAGTGGGTTTCCAAGGTCGGATATGGCATAGCTTGGTCGGCTAGGACATGACCAAGGTCGGGCTCAACTAGCTCTAGCTCGGGTAGGGCACTTAGCTTGTACGTTGCTGAGTACGAGCCACTTTTGGAGGTCCTAATAAGCTCGGCTAAGCTCGGGCTTAACATAAAAGTTGTAGGAAATTTGCTGGCGCATAATTTTCATGTAGAACACTTTTTCATCTGAGCTACAGTTGATTCTATAGAGCTTACTTACTAGGCTACTGCTCAAAAAAAGGCTGAAACAGGCTGTTTTCAGATTTGCGGGTTCTAAGGCTTCGGTTTCCACCAAAGAACAGCTTAGCCATGAATGCTAAATGGTGAAAAATAGAAGTGAGAGGGAGTATTGGGTTCTCACCTAGCAAGGAAGGCCTCGCTTAACAATAGAGAGCCCAAAGATGAGGAGATCGAAGTGGTGGACGACAATCTGTCCAGAACTCGGTTCAGCAACTCTTCAGCTCGTTCCTTGAGGTTCCTTCAACTCCAGAAGCGTGGATCTGTTCCTAGACATTCCTTAGCTCGTGCATGAACTCTTCTTGGCCACCCCCAAGCTTGCATGTGAGAAAAAATGACATGCAAGATGAGAAAACGGTAAAGAACCTCACTGCTGTCCAAAACAGTGAAGTAGATGAAGATAGGCAGCAAGAGCTCACCCAAATCCTTGTGAATGTGCAAGGAAGTTGGATGTCCTTGGAGCCTAGGAAGTTTAGATGTTACTCCTGCTCATTCCATGGCCTGGATTTGAAGAAAGAGGGCATAGATGGGCAGAAAACGAAATCAGCCTTTGCTGTCCAAAACCGAACAGCAAAGAGAAAAGGAAGAGGAATCCATAGCAAACCTTTGTGCATGTGCTTACCATGGAGTGGAATGGATAGCCAACGATTTCAGCTTTCCAACGATATATAACACCCTATATGGATTCTTGGTGGTTTGGGTGGAGATTTGAAAATGGTGGAGGTGGAGATGAAGAACGACTTCTTTGTTCTTGCTGCTATCCGAACTTGGACGTGGGAAGAATGAGAGTGAGGGCTGGTTGAAGTGGGTGGAGAGGGGTTTAAATAGAGGTATACTCTTCCATTGACAAGTGGGTCCAGGTCCCACCTGTAATAGAGAGTCTGCGGGTAAGATTTCAGGTAAGAAAAGCTAAGGGTCTGGCTGCGGCACCCCCAAGTCGACCAAGAGATGGAAGATTCTACTGACATCTTGAAAGACCGTCCAAGTCGACCAATGGATAGAAGATTCTACTGACATCTTGCGGAGGGCAAAAAGAAATATAGAATAGATATGGTGGCGGGGTTGTTTGACCAACAGTCTTCAGAGCTTCGGTTCAACCGTCTATAGCTCGGGCGGCTTCCTCCGGACATCTTCCAGCTCGGTCAAGTGATAATCAGCTCGGATGATCAGCAACCAAGCTCGGGTAGAGCTCGGATGAACTCTACCTTGCTCAGGAAAGCTACATCTAGCTCGGGCATTTAAGGAACATGCCCGTCGGGCTAGGTCTTACTACTCTAGTGGCTTGGCCAAAGGGTATAAAGTTAAAAGCCTTATGTCCCCACCATAGAGTATGGTGGTTGAATGCAAAATTTTTATAAACTAACATAAAAACAAATGAACATGCTAATGATATGCATAGCTATACGAAATTTAACAGCTGGGCTGTTACAGTCAAATTTTAATTAAGATGAATGAATCGAATCCCAGATCCCAATACAAGTGATTCATCAAATCTCTGGATTTTATTCCTAGCTAAATCAAATATTTGGGATCGGATCCCCGAATATCTAGCTGAGCAATATTAAGCATCTATTATTTTGAAACAGTGGGTGATATTTACATAAATTATACTAGGGTTGAAGGTTTATCAGTAGATGCATATATCGAATTGACACATGCACTAGGTAACCCTATTCATTCATACGCCGTTTTAATTAACATAGCCAATTTTGGATAAAACTATAGAATTGGGATTCTAGGGGAAAGACTTGCCTTCGAAGTAGTCGGACTCTTGCGGTGCGTCGGCGGTGTCCAAGAATTCTCCCTCAGCGTCCGAACGATCTATCGCACGCAAAACGAGGAAAACAACCAATAAATAACATATATAACAATATAATTTTAAAAAAATTATACAAAAATCACAAAAGATAGATATGATTTTTATGGATTTTTAGAAACTTGAATCGCCGGAATTGGAGATCGGATGAATCCGGAATGAAAGATTGAAGTTTAAAGATACTGAAAATTCCAGAAAATGGGAAAGAGCACTGTAGCTAGGGCCCACTGGTCATTTGCTGACCCATTTGGGTCTCCACTGGATAAGAACACTGTGAGGCTGTCTTTTAGAGAGAGAAAGCAAAAGAGAGAGAGGAAGAGTGAGAAAGGAAAGAAGGAAGAAGAAAGGAGAGGAGGGAGGAGAGGGACGGCCGGGGTGGGTCGGCTGCTTGGCCGTGATAGGGTGACCGGCGGCGGCGCGCAACTCTCGGCGATGGCGGCGGCGGCGACGGTGGCGGCGAGGCAATTGGTGAAGGCAGGACGGCGGCGGCAGACCACTCCGCGCAGCGCAAGTGGCGGCCTTGAGAGAGAAGCGGCGGTGACCAGCTCGGCGAAAGTGCTGACAGCGTCGGAGCGAGGAGAAGGCGGCGTGGCTACGGAAGCTCCGAAGCGGCACAAGGCGGCGCCCGGTGAGGGCGGCGGTGGACAGCTTCTGTCGCGGCGGCTCTGGCGGGGCGGCGGCGTGGCGCCAAGGGAAGGCTGGAGGCGACGGCGGTCATTGGCTTGGCGGTGCGGCTAAACTGGCCGGCAACGATGACCGGCAAGGACGGCAACCACTACCTCGCAGTTGGCTCCGCTGACGACCTTGTCCTACTTGATGGGTTTTTCGTGTGGAATGTAAGCGTCGATGGTTTGGGTTTGGGGAAATGGTTTGGAATGTAAACGTCAATGTTTAATGATGGTTTGGCTGTGCTGGGGCTTGGGGTTCGGCTGCAGGAGTTGGTTTCTTACAGGTGCTCGCGGGGATGAAATCTCCCGTACGTGGCTCACGGCCGGTGGCCATGTCGGTGAACGGGACGGAACGGCATGATGACAAGGATAGGAACGGAAATAAAAATATAAGCATAATCATGAATAATCATGATTAGGATAAAGAAAAATGGAATATTTCTTGTGTTCTTTACATGGAACTTTGTACCTCCTGTTGTATATATTTAGTACTTGCATGAACATTTTCGCCATTTGTCATTTTCGGCTTTAATGCTTTTCTTATTAATGCCATCTATCCTGCGATGCCCACAAGCCCTAGGTTGCTTCGTGAATATCGTAGTCCAACTAGCCCCCCGTCCAATAGTGTTGCACAAACGTATCACTATTTGCGGCACGTCCTATCTCCATCATTTCGTCGCACTTTGGACCAACAGTATCGCTTTTCACCGCACTGCTGATCAACAGTATCGCTTTTCGCCGCACTACTGATCAACAGTATCACTTTTCGGCGCACTGCTGATCAACAGTACCGCTTTTTACCGTCCAGTCACATCAACTGCAGCAGCAACACTCGGGAGGGATGCGTACGCTTCCATGAACTCCGTCCATGCACCGAACAAACTTCGCTATAAAAACCCTCCTGCCTTCGGGTCCTCTACGCTGCAACTTCCCTCTAAAACTCGCATATTACTCCGACCCATACACTCCACAAGAATCCTTGTAACGAGCAATGGCAGCCTCCGGCTCTGAGACCCCTCCGAGGAGCAAGTTTAACACCACCGTGTCAGAAGGGGTCAATGTTCCAATGTGCTTCTGCGGTGACCTTTGCAAGTTTGTTCAATCCGACGAAGGTTTCTCATATACTTACGGAAGGAGGTTCTTTATGTGTGCGAACTACGAGTACGATCCACCCAAGGTTACCTTTGGCGAGCGTGGAAAGGTACTTGCTCACCCTATCCTGCATGATTATATCTATCTACATGTCACATGTGATCTATACTAACTTATGTCGAACAAATAGTCTCCCCCACCTCTCTGCGATTTCTGGCAGTGGCTAGACACGGAGCAATCGGAGGAAGACAAGAAACACATCGAGCGTGAGGTCCGTTGGTAGAGGCAGTGGTTCAGGCAGCTCCAGTATGAGGAGGAGCGAGAGGAGAAGCGCAAGTGCTGGCAGGAGGAGTACCGCAAGCGACGAGAGGACGCTGAACGTCAGTCTGCTGAGACACAAGAGGCTGAAAGGGAGAGAAAGCTTGAGAGGGCACGTCGTGCAAAGGAGGCTGGACCTGATGCTATCAGCAAGGGGAAATATCCCCGTTGTACTCAGTAGGAGCTTCCTTGTAATCTCGATAATAAAAATTTCCTGAGAGCACTCTACCTTCAACGCTATAACTCCTGGCATGTAAGGAATGTTTTGTGACAAGACGAACATTTTTCTTTTTCAATCTAATAATAGAAAAGATGAAAATTAAAACTGTCGGCTCCTTTCATACAAAATAACAAAAAATTTTCCTTCGTAAACCCTAATTTCGGGCTATGCAAATTCGGTACACCCTATTTCCAAAAAACATATTAAAAATATAGAATTAATAAATCGGTCAATACCTTTTTGGAAATCAAACAAATTTGGTATTTTGATTTATATATTATATTTTTTTATTGATTTTTCCCTGGGGCCGGTCGTCGTCACCGTGGGAAGGGTCGGGACTTGAGGCAGTGGTGGGGTGGAGCCCTTCGATACGGCACACTTATTATAACCTACATTTTCAAACGATGCCGGGACCCTATTTATTTAATTTTATTTAATGACACATTACTAATTTTATTATGAAATCAAAAATTTCTGATTTTGTAAAAAATCGGCAAATTTGGTAAAATGGAGAACCCCGTCCTACAGGCGGGCGGATTATAAATATCGTCCAACGGCAGGGCAAATTTTGGCCCAGCCAAAGCCCGCCCGACAAGAGGGCGGTTTATCAAATATCGCCCTCTTGTCGGGCGAGTTTTGGCCCGTCCTGCACGTGGGTCGGTGCAACAAAAGCCCGCCCATCCGTTGGGCGATTTTTCAAATCTCGTCCGACCGGAGGGCGGTTTATTCTTCTCGCCCAACGGGCTAGCGACGACAGATTATTTATTTAATTTTTTAAATATGAAAATCATTTATTTATTTCTGAAAAAAAAAAAAAATTCAAGATACGACAGTGGACCCACTATTGATCCAGTGATGGCCGGCCCAATACAATTTTGCTTGGCTTGGGCTGTGCACTAGGCTTTGAGCTCTGCGTGGTGGAAGGCATGTGGAATCACATCGTAGATGGCCCTGCTTAGAAGAAAACTAGCCGAACAGCAAAGACTATTGCTTTGGTGCATACCTCGTCAGCCTGGATAACGGAGGCTCAGGCGATGATCCTTGCGATTAGTTGGTTGATCGAAAAGGCAATTCCTCGGGCGTTTATAGAATCTTACTGCAGGGCTTTGGTGAATGTGATTAATTAGGAAGAGATGTGGCGTGGGGAAGGAGCAGATGCCATTGCCAGTATTAGAAATAAGCTTCAGGAGCAAGACTGGAAAGTCGTCTTCAAGAGTGGAATTATGTTCCACCAGATTTTCTCTCTGATGTAATCTTAAAAGATTGTAATCCTGACGTTATCACGAATTAATGAAGTATGTGCTGTTTCTTAAAAAAATGTCTAATTGAAAAGCTACAATTATAAAGCCATCTCTAAAAGCTCTTAAGAATATCTGGAAATATAGCTTAATATTCACCTCAACCAGCTTATTTATAAAGCTCAGATATCCGAGCTCGAGTTCGCTAGGCTCGTGAGCTTTGGCATAAGCCCGAGTTTGGCTCAGTTTAAAGCTTGAGCTGAGCTCAAATCGAGCCCACATTGAGCTCAAATCTAACCGGTAAATCCAAAACAAATAATGTATGTCCAAAGAGTATGACGAAGAGACGAAAGCTTGGACTTAACGAAGCCAAGCTCAGGCTTCAATTCCACATGCTCAGGGATGGACGTCCTTGCTCGTGAGGTCATTATGCGAGACGACCATGAATCCTAAAGAGATACGACTAGATAATCGGCCCGAGTCCAAGTATTAAACCGCCTTGAGTTTTTTTTTTCCATATTTGTAGTTCGGGACTTTCTATCTACGAGATTTTTTGGAGGGCAAGTTAGCATGTTTTTTGAAATATATCTATAATTATGGTAGGACTCGTATTTATCATGAGCGCTTTCCTGTTCGTTTAGAACCAGGACTACGTGTACCTTGTACTATAAATACCCCTACAAGAAAAGAGGAGGGCATGATCCACATCAACATCCATAGCCGTAATAACACAAACGCACACGTGCAACTAGAGTAAGGTTATTATCTCCTTTCGAGAGGCCCGAACCAGGATAAATATCTGTGCCTAATCTATCTTTCATCTCGGCGACTCAATGCATCTATGACGAAAACTCTTCAGCAAAAAAGGGCCGTTTGATCCCTCAATTAACAAGTAAGCTTAGCGGGAAATGAATTTCCCAATCGTCGACAGCTGGCGCTGTCCGTAGGGATCAACAAGTCCTTTGCTGAAGGAATCACAAAGATGTCGAGTTTCCACGGTTCATCTGATCACCACGTTCTTGATGATCGGTACCATGCTGATCACAATGGGCTAGCTCGAAGTATGCTCTCGAGTTAGCCCAATTCCGAGATCTGCCAAAATGTGTTCCCCTCACATCCAATAAAGATGATGGCGGACTCTATGAGTTCAAGATGTGGAGTCTCCAAGATTCACTAGACCATCACGCTCCTAATGACTGGTACTACATCGATCACGAACGAGCATGATCGGAGTACGTTCCCGAGCCGATCAAGTATTGAGAATTTTTGGGACAAATTCCCCCCAAGTCTAATGGGGACGACGACGAGCCCTATAGTGGACTAGATATTCTAGACCATATAGGGCACATACCACATAGACTTTCGAGCATCTCGACTGTCATGTACGAGCATGGGTGGATAAGTTTCCTTCTGTCCTATGGTCGGTGGGCACAACGACAAGCTGAGCAACCGAGTAAATTCCGAAATTGCTCATTTATGGTGCAGAGTCCATCTTGCCCACCAAAATTTTGCTTGGTTTCCGACGAGTCAAAGGAAGAACGCTTTCTTGACCTCGACCTCGTGGAATTCGCATGCCACCGAGTTTTCCTGCGCTTCACCTTTTACTTGCAAGTTCTTGCAAGCATACAGTGAAGTCAGTACGATCAAGGACATTGTAAGTTGGCGATCTCGTCATACACAAAATCCCGGACCAATTGTACGCCAAAATACTAGTACACATGCGTTTCAATGAATGAATGGTTACATCTAAAATTATCACTAAAAAACCAGTCAATGCTACAATACGATGGTTTGAATCAATAACCTAGCTAGTTAACACCTCCAAAATGCAAGCTTAATTAGTACCCTAAACATGCACAACGCTACTTCCACATAGTTCAAGATCAGCATCACACGACGCACAAGATGAAGGCAAGAACACTCAGAACGCCGAGTCCGCCGCCGCGTCCCGCCGACGCCGCCTGGCGCGCCCACGGCGGTCGCCCGTTGGGAGGAACAGCTCGGCCTCGGGCCCGAGGTTGCACTCCGGTGGAGGCACGGAGTACCGGAGCCGGTCGTAGCAGTAGCCGTACGTCATGTGCTTTGCCCTGAACCTCTGCATCGCCGACTGCTGCCTGACGGACATGGCCGCCGGGCCGCCGTGAACACGGGCGCTGTCCGGCTCGCACGCGGGCTTCCGGTCCAGGGCATTGGTCGCGCAGCCGTGAAGCGTGAGGTCGGCGAACTCCGCGGCGAAAGGCGCGTACTTGTAGTCCACCTTGTAGCGGCCTCCAGAGGTGGCCCAGCTGGAGCCGTCCCAGATGGTGGCGTACAGTGACATTGGCTTCGAGGGAAACTCGGAGCCCATGGAGTTGCTCCTCACGACCTCCCTGATTGGAGTTTCATCGATGTAGAACCTGCGCAGCGAGAGCGATACGATGACGATGGGAATCGGTATGATGGTCTCATGACATTACAATCATGGGAAATTTCAAGCATGAACTCCAAGAAATGTTTCCTGACCAGTACTAACATTGTCCTGATCAAACTAGATGCTGAAGTGCATGTGTCCAAGTTGTACATTTTGAAAACTCAAGATACTTGTGGATACGAACTCATGAAAGCCGTGCGTTTGAAAGCAGGCGTCATCACAAATTCGAAATTCAACAGACCAGCAAAAGCAGCATTTGAACTTGTGGTGTCTACGTGAATTTCTATTTATTTATACTTTTTAAAAAAGGAAAAGAGAAGATGGCATTTCAGAGCATGGACCTAAACGTGGAAAAGAACATGATGAGAGTGGTGGTTCAGTGGTAGTGGTGACATCTTTTTCAGTTTCTCTTCCAGGTACATGACACCAAAAGATTTGCTTGTGACTGATCATAATAGCTTTCTACCATTGTGAAGAAAGCAGGTGTGCAATGAAAGGCAGACCAAGAATATTGGTGGAAGTATCAGGTGGAGGTGAATGATCATGGACAAAGACAAAAGGTGTGATGCTAAGTTAAGTGTGGACTGTCAAAACTAATTAAGCTTTATGTAAAAGGTGATGCAGTGAGGAAAGAAAGTAAAGTCAGGCGAAGAACAAAAGCTAAATTTTGAGTTTAGCTATATGATCCCAAACAGTTTGATGGCCTGAGCCATTGTTTTGATGCTAATATTTGTTCAAGCCTTCAAGGCATATGGCATTGGACCAGTTAGAGATGCTCAAAACCAAATCTGCCTGGGCAGAATAAATCTTGAAACCCCTTTTACTTTCCAGTGCATTGCTATTACTAAGCTGCCCTTTGTGGACATGTCATTTAACTCAATCTGGGTCCCCAGTACTTACATTATTAAAGTGGCAATGACCCAGGGGAACACATAAGCTGCAAAGAATGAAAAAAATTACTCCCTCTCAATCATGAAGGAAGGGAGAATAGAGGCAAGAGGCAAAGAAAAAGTACTTGAAGTTAATAATGGCAATTATTGATTGGTTTCAGTACACTACAAGAGTAAAAGGACAGCCAGATCAAACATAGTAGATGTAATAGTGCTATATTGATGAGAATATATGGCATCACCCACATAGCCACAAGATCATCTTCTGTGGCTTTGGTTATGGTAGGACACACTACCAAAAAAGTCGGGGTAGAACATAATTAAGCCATAGACATATAGTAACATTTATCGAAGTAATAGGAGGTATTTGAGGTATATCAGGAAGAGCCATAGCTGTGTCATATAGTAACTTTTCATTACAACCACATAATAATACTTTTGTGAGTCCCACTACTCCCAATCTCTCCAACTAAACGACACTCTTGAAATTGGTCTCACCGATACTTGTCTATTCATGTGGTTATATGAATGAAGAAGTGCTAGTAATCTCTATTCAAAACGTAATGGCACACATCTTGCTGTAATTTAGTCCATTTCTAAAATTTCTTTTTCACCTTCTTTCCACTGTTCAGATTCTTATTGGTTTTTCATCACACCACATAGTCACTCAACTAATGAATTGCTATGTGGGCAAAAGTAGTTGGATTCATGACTAAAAAAATGACTTTGACTTATATCAGGGTAGGTCAAGAAAGATGTGTTAGGGAGAGGCTTCTCTACTACTTAATCAAATTAATCATGCACGCAAGTGATTAGACAAGAGAAGGGGGTTTCTTACACGATCCTGTCATGGCTCCAGAGGATGGCATACCGATGGAAATCCTCCGTGGGATCAAACCACAGCCCATACCTCTCCTCCCTGCCAACCGATGTGCTGCCATTGCCATACACGTTGGTCTGCACCCTCCAGTCCCTCCCCTTGATGTTCCCGAGGAACTCAAAGTCCAGCTCGTCGTGCGTCTTCTCATACACGTCGCCATTCGACATCTAACATCCAGCAGCATCAGCATTGTGATGACACATCCATCAAAAAAACATTGTGATGACACTTTCAGAGACAGAGTTCAGAAATGCAGAGTATATTATGGAAGAAATGCACATTTCAATCATGTAGAATATGCTAAATTTCTTTGTTTATCCTGCAGTAGCCTCATTGTGAGATACTGGAGGCAAGAAACATCATACAATGCACCATTTTTTTCTAGGGAAGCAAATGCACATTTTGATGAAATCTACCAATTCCTCAGTATTTTCTAAACGCATAGTAAAAGGTGCATTTTTTACCAAAAGATTACAAATTCCTTTCTTTTTTTAACTTGTTTTCTGGTATTACAAATCACAATGAAAATGCACCCTCTGATGGATGATACGACATTCAAGAAGACAAGAAGCGAAGAATCATGGGGAAAAAAATCTTACATAGAAGGCGACGACGACTCCGGCGGCGTAATCGGCCGGCAGCTTGATGCTTGCACTGAAGAATCCATGAAAATACGCATCTTGCGACGCAAAACCAGCACCTGAAGAGAAGAACCAAGCCAAGAAACCCAATCCAGAGCGCAGAAAGTGAGACAGATTAAAACAGGGGAGATCAGAGAGAGAGAGAGAGAGAGAACACGAGGAGAGAGAGAGAGAGAGAGCACGAGCAGAGAGCAGCACCAGTCCTCTGATCAAGGGAGATGCGGACACGCTTGCCGTCCCCGTGGATAACGAGGTTGGAGTCGCCGAACAGCTGCGTGTACCCGTCCCCGAAGGAGACGGCGTACGGCCTGGGGGACCTGGCCACCATGGCGAGCACGGCCTCACCATTGACGGCGATCGAGGACGCGGCGAGGAGGAAGAAGACCAGGAGGAGGAAGCAAGTAGGAGGGGCCATGGCTTCTCTCCCACGCTACTCCCCTGCTTCTTGCTTCCCGATGTTCTGTTTTGCCCCTGTGCTTCTGTCTCTCTGGGGGGGGGTGTAACATCCTCATTTTCAAAAACCAAAACTCATGTGCATCATGTCATTGCATGTCATTAAAAATCCCTAAAATTTAAAATTTTTGAAAATGAGTATGTTATTGTTGAAAAACATTTAAATTTTGAAAACCAGTTTGGTTTCACTAGTGTTTTGATTGAAAATAAAACGTCTTTGTAAATACTTGAGTTTTCAAAAGAGGACAACTGCTGTTGGTTATAAAATAAATTGAGTTCAAATGTTGTTTCCTTTCAAATAAGATAAACATAATTTTATTTTATTAAACTAAATGATTTGAGGGTGGTTTTATAAACTTAAAATTATTTGGCTTCATTTTAACATCAGATTTCCAAGGATTTCATTTTTATGAAAATGATCATTTTAAGTAGTGGTTTTCTAAACCAACAATCTTATTTGACTTTCAACATCAAAATTTTTCAGATTTCTATTCTGAGTTATTTGAATTTTAAATAAAGAGAGCATTTGTTTTCAAACAGAATACCTTGCCAAAATATCTACTGTTTTGTTGATTTTCAAAGGAGGGAAAATGATTTCATTTCCTAAATGGTTGCTTTAAAATGATTTGTATTCACAAACTAATTAATGTTTCATTTGGACTTTCAATATCAAAACACTAAGGTTGTTTTAAAATAAAGTAATTTGAATTACCAACAAAAGAATTTTATTTTCAATTATCTTAAAAGAATACGTGGCAAAGCTATTTAATTACGAAAAGTCCCAAAGGCTTTTACTTCTTAAATTCTTGATTTAGGTTTTGGATTTATAAATCTACTCTTGTACATTGCCCCTCAAATAAAGTGAAACTATATGCTCCTTTTAAAGTATATTTTCAAACTTTCACCAATAATACAAAAGTTGATTCTTAACGAAAACAAAGATTTCTTTTCAACTACCTTTCAAGAAATTGGTTTCGACCCTAAAAGAAAAGGGTTTAGGCTTTTGGTTTTGTGAAGCTTCAAATATCCCTTGCCTAAATTTTTGAGCTCAAACAATTAAATTTTAAAAGTTATCTTCCTAACAGAATTTAAAAAGGGGCAAGTTTGTTCTTCAATATTTCATAAGAAAAAGACTTCACCCTTTTGAACAATGTTTTAAATGTTGATTCACCCTCGGGTTTGGATTTTAAAAGTTTAAGGGGTTTTGAATATATATTGCACAGATTACTTTATGTGTATATGTATGTTCAAACCCTATCTACTTTTCAAAGTGATTAAAATTCCAGGAAGCAAATTAAATTCAAATGTTTTATAAGCAATTGCTTTTACGCTTTAAAAGTTAATCCTTTAAGTTTTGGTTTAATAAACACTTTGGTACTGCAACTCTCAAAACTCATTTAAATCCAAAAACAATTGAAGCGATTTTTGCTACTTAAATAAATGGGGTTTTGGAATGGATTTCAACCTTTAATTTATTGCAAAGCCCAAAACCCCCTTTGTGTGGTATTTGATTTTGCACTCGATTAATCAAGCTAAAATGTCCTTTTAACATGATTTGAATTTTAGTTTATATAAAATGCTAAACGATTAATTTTAAATGTGTTTGAATTCAAACATTTTAAAGAGTTCCACTTATTTAAAGGAAATGTTTTAGTTTTGTCCCCAAACTCATATTTGATTTTTGAACCCAAAGTAACCAAGCTCTGATTTGTCCTTTAAGTGAAATTGAGGTTTAAATCCTTTCTTCAAGATTCTAATTTGAAAGTTAAATCCAAAATTTAAATGAATTCAAATTGATTTCAAATATTTATCCCTAACCTTGGAATTCAAATTCCATTTTGAATTTCCCTCCCAAGCCAAATTCAATTTCAATTTATTACTCTTACTCCCTTCCATTCTCCCTCTCTATGGCGAGTGGGCCCCACCTACCATCCTCTTCTTTCTTTCTTCTTCTTTCTTCTTCTTCTTCTCTCTTCTATCTTTCCTGTTCACGCATGTATTGCACCTTGATCTTCCCTCTCCCCACTAAGCCTTGATTTCCCATCACTCCTCCCCTAATGGAATCGGTTATCATCCGATTAGGTGGTAATTGCGCCGCTAATCGTCCCCCTAATCCCTTTAAAAACCGCACCAAAGCCACCTCGGGTTCCCTTTCTTCGTTCTTCGATTTCTCCGAGGTGAGCTCAGATTCGTCGATTCCTCAGGGGCGTTGTTCGTCTCGATTCTGCGAACATCTTTCATGTACATACTTGTTTGTTTAAGTGGTCTAGGATTGCGGATTTGGGCCGGAAGGAGGGGCCCGAGTTTGCTTGGATTTTCTTGGCGAATCCTTCTCCTTTGCTCGGTAAGGCCCTTCCTCCTCCTTCCTCTCTGTCAAGACCTGTGGCCTCCTCCATGGTCGCCGCCCCGATGTGTATGTGCCCTTGCACCCGCCTTCTCCTTCCCCCTCCGGCCGTCATTGCCGTTTTAACCACCAGGCCCGTGCCGCCCAAAGCTTCTCTGCCCGTGGCTCACGGCCCTTTCCCCATGCTCCATTCTTGTGGCCTGTCTCATGCCGTCATGCCAGTGGCATGCCGCCGCTCTCTCTCGCCTGGCTCACCGCCGACCGCTCCGCTGGCGACCTGCCGCGCATCCCATGGTCCCCTCTTCCTTTCCCCTTTCATGGCCCGGCCCAGCATGGGGCCCACATGCCATGTGCTGCCGTCTGCTTCCCTGCCTCCTGCTCTCTCTCATGTGCCGTGTGGGCCCTGCCCAAGCCGAGCATTGCCTCCTCCTTCCCCCGCTGCCATGTGGCCCGGCTCAAGCCAAGCCGGCACCAGCCAATGAGCCACCCTCCCTCATTTTTCCTTTTCCTGTGTTTTGCCCAAACTTCCAAAATTCATATCTAATTATAGAAAAATCCAAAAATCCCCAAACTAGTTTTGTTAGACTCACAAAATTAAAACCTATTTAATTATGTAATTTTATCTACTTTTACTGTTGTAAATTGTTTTGAATTATTTAAATATCCTAAGCATTGTTTTAATTATCTAGGGAGATTTACTTGTCCAAAAATTGTCAAACCAATTTTAAAATGACTTTAAAATGTTTACCTTGCATCTGTAATTTCCATGAGATTTTTTATAACTATTTTACCCACTGTTTTAGATTTTTGGTTAGCAAATTAATTAGTTTATGTGCATAATCTTACCATTTAAATTCCAGAAAAATGTACAGTGGCTTATTTAGTTTTAAACCACCTTTTTACTGCCCTGTACACTTTACTTGAGCATTTTCATGCATGTGCATCTATATTTCTGCATGGTGTTTATTGTTTCATTTATCGTTATTTCCGCGATTAGGAGCGTGCGACTCCGGAGATCGTGACCGACATCGCGTGGAAGACTTAGGGTTTTCTGCTGGTCAAGGCAAGTGTTGATTCCTTGAACCTACGTTTTAAATGGTTTTATTAGATATTTAAAACTGCATGCTATGTTTAAATTAAAATTGCTAATTGGTTAGTTGCTAGCTAAAGACCTCAATTAATAACATCGATATATAAAACCTTCCTTGCCACCTTAGGTTAAAGTTATATTGTTTAATACTGCCTTCACCCCTTGAACTAGGTTTTAATCATGTTAGCTATGCTTAGTTGCCATCACATGAAACTTGGACATGTTAATATCAATGCTTGTTTACTCAATGATTTAAAAGGCAGTGAGTGCTGCCATGTTTGCAAATGGGTGTAGGTAATAGTGGGTGCTATCGGGTAACTGTTTTATAAAACCTGATCGGGGTGGCTGGTTGCAAGGTTGGTGTAGTAAGCACGAGACTTGGGTCCAGTGCGGGAACCACCTCGGTCCCTAAGGACCGATTCCTTGAGGTAGTCGAGCTAAGTTTAACAGTGCGACCATGTGTGCCTGTATGGGCGGGCCCTGGTCTAGTATTCTTCGGACTTCTAGTTAGGGCATTCCAATCGGTGGAGTAGGCAATCGGTGTTGTCCTGCAGGGGCAAGAGGGGCATTGCAGTGGAAACCTCAGCGGGAATGTCCTAGCTAGGGAAAGGTTGGAGAAAGGCCTTGTGGTGACCATTTTTCTTCGGGGGCACCCGAGGAAGAACCACCTCGCATGGGTAAAGCGTGCAACCTCTGCAGAGTGTACAACTATCATGATAGCCGTGTCCGCGGTCAAGGACGGACGACGAGGAGCTGCCTCATTGGTACTTCTTATCTTTTGTTTTCAAAACGGTGTTTTAAAAAAAAACCACGATTGGTGTCGTGTGTTTTGTTTTCTTTCCTCACAAGATGGTGTCTTTGTGACGAGACGAGTGTTGCGGTGGGTGCCGTGAGTAGCAGTGTCTGGGCAAAACCGGTTTAGGCCGAGATTCCAAAAGAAAATGATTCAAATATTTGTTTTCTTCACTCATCTTAAACCTTTTACAAAATCTAGGTAAAAAAATGGCAAACCTGGCTTTATGCAAAAGAACCATAACCTTCCTTTGTAAACCTTAGATGCATTTAGTCACCTTGCTTGTTGAGTATGTTGTATACTCACCCTCGACTTTATCTTGGTTCGCTCATTCCAACGAGCGAGTTGCGATCGTGAGAACCCTAAGGTGGAGACGTATGAAGATGAAGGTCCCATCGTAAGTTTTCAAGATGAGGATTACTCCGACATCTAGGAGCTCTACTTCGGCCGTGCTTGTGGAGTTGTTTTAGGTCTTCTTTTGAGTTTTGAGACTTTTAGTCTCACCCCTGTAAGGCCAATGAGCCCTCTGTTATTTAACGCCATGCTTGGCGCACTCTGATGTAATCTATACTTTTACGTTCAATGGCAATGATCCAAACTGTTCAACTATGCATACTAGCTCTTGATCCGAGGGACTAGTACAGTTAAAACCTGAAGGACTCGACTCGTTTGACGGTCTCTCTGAGGCGGGCATATCCGGTGCACACGGTACTCTCGTGAAACGCCGTGTACACCATGGGAAAAAAGTTTCAAAAAATTCCAAAAAAATCATGGATGTACATCTCAACTTACCCCATCTACATATAAAATTTCATGATCAAATTCGTCATATACTAGAAGTTAAAAAAAAGACAAATTTGGAGTGCATTTAAACTATTTAAGTTTGTCAGAATTTTTGTCTTTTTTATTACTCTTAACATAGGACGAATTTGATCATGAAATTTTATATCTAGATGGGGTAAGTTGAGATGTACATCCATAATTTTTTTGGAATTTTTTGAAACTTTTTCCCATGGTGTACACGGGTGTGCACGGGGGTGCGTGCGGCTGGTTTTTAATATGGGCTGGAAAAGGGGTTATCTTTCTGCATGTAGGTGGTGTGAACGGGGAAGAGTGTTAGTGTCATCTTGGTTAACAAGGAAAGTGTCCTAATTAGGGGATTTCTTCTAACTGCGCTCTGATCAGGGGCACGATTCACATGTTTTGGTCACGGTCCCTCATCGTGTAGCGCTATAAAAACCTAAGAGAGACCCGGCACCATGAAGCACTAACGTGCTTCGTGTTTCCTCGTCCATCCCGACAAACCCTAAGTCCTAACCGATCATGAAAATCGCTGCATCGATTGGGAAGTCGGTAAGGACATCGCCGTCCGTGATGCTACCGACTAGTACATCCTCTACGGCTCATCTGCACCGGCTCATCACTAGGCAGGCTTAACCAGCCTAAATCCATGGCTTCCGCTAACAGTAAAACCCTCTAATCTAATGTTCATAGGTGTTCATGTTTTAGGCTATGATGATTTCGGTTAAGGTCATGCGATTTAGTCCAACATTGTGGTATCAGAGCGGTCTTAGCCTAATCATGAACCCTAATCGATCTATTAGTTTGATGGTGTCTCGGTTTCTTTGAATCATGGCGTTTTGGATCTAAACTGAGGCTATTTTTGGCTCGGTTAGCATTAAGAAGGAGGTGAATTGGACAAATAAGAAATTTAAAACCAAAAGCCCCAATTTTCCTCTCAAACCCGAAACCGTAAATCAAGATTCTAGTCGTTCTTTGTTTCGAATTAAGTTGAATCAAGATGCATTAGTTGTGTTTTGGGGAGAAGAAGATCAATAGAGGTCGATTCTTGGCCGGGCCATAGTTTTTTCCCCCAAAATCCCCAAATCTCTGAAACCCTAAATCCCCAAATCATTTCGATTCGGCGGCGTACCTCATGTTTTAGTCTTCATTGGCGGCGCCTCGACATTGCTGGTGATCCCTTAAGTCGCTGTAACATAACCAAAAATTGCCCATTTTTGCATAAAAATTTTTCGCAAAATATTCAATTTCCTTTAAAACCTTTCTAAAACCAATTCTAAAGGTTTAAGTATTTTTTATTTTATTTTATTCATTCATTAATTTTTCTCCTAAAAGAAAGAAGCTCATCTTAATTTTCTAAGGTACAAAATCCTATGAAATGATAATTTAAATTTCATATTTAGATTCTCCTCATTTTTCTAAGAATTTACAAATTTATTTCATAATTTTTTTGACTCTCCTATAATTTTCTACAAATTTCTAAAAACCTTTCCTTTTCTGAAAAATTAGAAGTGCGCTTTCCTCTTTGGGAATACGCCTTCAATTCTCAGCCGGAGCTCTACCTGGACCCAAGGCACATTATTGTTTTGGCCCGAACCGGCCTACCAACACCTTAAGTGGCCACGAACAGCTAGGATCAATTTATCTTGATTCAACAGCCGATAGCCATACCGCTTCAAGGATTTAATCCCATCCACCCAAACCTGATCCAATAGACCAGATGCGTCCACGTCACCTCCCTCGACTCCAGCCCACAGGACTATCGTTCCTGACCCCGGCGTCGCCGCCTCCGCCGCTGATTTCGCCGGAGAAGACAAGAAACTCCGCGGGAACTCGCCGCTGCCCCTGATTTCGACCTCTCCGGACTCCTCTCGACACCACGAGCATTATCCCCCACATCACCGAGCTCATCCGACAGCCTAGCACGGCCAATCGTGCTCAAGCACGTCGCCAGCGCCGCCGTCGCCATTTCTTCAATTACGTGGCCGCCAAGCCACGGCGTGCCTATAAAAGGGCACCTTGAGCCTCAGCCCAATTCAAACCACCCCCTCCGCCACTCCTCCACTTCCATACCTCACCGGAATACCCTCCTCGCCGGAGCCCACAACCTCACCGCCGCCTTGTTTCGCCGCCGGCCACCGCCAGTACCCCTCGGCCCCAACCAAACCCACCAAAAGGTAGCCCTTAGCTCCTCTGCCTCCCGACTCTGGCCACCCACTCTCTCGGCCACATGTTCATGGCCGTGGCCACCGAAGCGAGCCTCACCATTTCCTCACTCTGTCTCCTTGCCTTGGGACCCACTGTCAAAGCCACCTCTCGCGGGCCGCATCGGTGAGCCTACCTCGGCCCAACTAAGCCCAATACTATTCATTTTATTCCCTTTTCTTTTTCCTTTTCCAGAATACTCTTTTGATTTTATTTACACATCAAAATACCTCCTAAAATTCTGCCAAAATTTTCAAAAATATAAAATAATATACAGAATTATTTAAATTATTAAATCTGACATTTTTATAATAAATTAATTAATAAAATTTCAAAATCCTTTTTCTTTAATTTATTATAAGTGGTAAAAAGAATAACTTTTGAAAAATTCCCTTTTTACCCTCAATTGGCTCTATCTCGGAACTCCAACATGAGAAATGTTGTCGACCCCGATCTCTACAACTCAATTGATCCAATTTTTTTAAAAAAATAAACACAAATTAAATATCAAATTTTCTTGCTATCCGAAGGAATTTCCGAAACCCTGCCAAAAGTTTTCCTAATACCCCATTTTATAAAGAAAATGATTTTAAAACATAAAATCATAAAAATCACCATTATCCTATCAACCTAAAAATCATTTGCATATTTTATTTAAATTTTTATACCTTTTTGAATCTTTGTTATGTTTTTGCTTTTATAGAAAACGACCTAGGACTTCCTGAGACTTCTGAGTCGGATTTCCTGGAAGAGTCTTTTGAGTTTGAACCAACAACCGAAGAAGGCAGGTTTTCTTATCCTTGATGCATTTTGATATACCTAAATTTCTTTTACTTATTATTTATTGCAAATATTTTCTAGTTACTTATTTATACATACCCAGTATAATTTTTATCCAAGCCCCAATTACCCTAAAATGCAACCTAAAAATATTCAACCTCTGATAAAACCCTAGAATAGGCAAAAATATTAAAATTTGATTATCTCATAAAAAGATGAAGAATTGGTCTGTACAAATAAGTTAGATTAGATAACTTATTTGTTGTGGAAGAGCTGTAGTCTGGAAGGTTGATTGTATTTATATAGAATAATTCGGAAACAGTGTTCTGTTATTTGGGCCCGTCGGTACGAGGAAGTACCAGCTCAATAACACCAGGTGGAGAGAGTGTGAACTCCCTGGAATCGTTACTCTATAAACTATAGAAGCAGATTTGGAAACAGTGTTTTGCCGTCTTGGGTTAGAGGATCAAGAGTTTGATTGACACTCAAGGGTACTAGATATTTGCTCTGTGGTAAGAGAATATCTAGATATCGTTTGCTTCTATAAAAACTTGTGCTTAATAAATAAGAATGACACAAATTTTCTTCCATCCATGTAGTAGGCCACTATATGGGTAAAGCTGGGCAGGTTCTGCAGAGCTAATAACAAATTCATCGATGGACCTTACTTCGGGTATATGAAGTTGTGTCAACTGGGTGATGCCTCTCTTATTTATAAAAACCCATGAATTTATCTTATAAAAACCATTGTATGAATTGTAAATAAATAAGGATGGAGAAAGTTGATAGAATTTGTATTACTATAAAAATTGTTTTAGAAATATAATAAGACTTTTAAAAGTTCAAAATTGCATAATCACCATAAAGCCTTAACTATTCCTTGAATATTGTTTTCATCTAATAATATTATTTTCTCAAGAATCCTGCTGGTATAATTATTATACTTACCCATTATTTGGGATTGGGAACTGTTCATTTTAAACGAACAGATCCTTCTTACGCTGCATACGCTGCAGATATTGAATTTTCTCAAGAAGAAATGGATCTCTTCGGTCAAGAATATTAAGTTTTCCTGTACACTCAAACAAAATGTAAAATAGGAGAAATAAAACTGTAAAATTATTTAGTTTGGTATTGTAAAAACTCTAATGTAATAAAGATATTATTGTATCAATTTTGAGGTTTTGTAACTTTAGGGTGATTAGTTTTCAATATAAAGTATTGAAAATTGGTCGCCCACAGTCGCCGACGGCGTCGCCGTGCCCGCTCCTCCGCCGCGTTTCCACTCGCCAGACCCGGTCTCCGTTCGGCAGTCGCCTCCGCACGACGCCGTGGAGCCACTCGACAGTGGCACGCGCAAGGTTGGAGCCAGCGGCGGATCTCCCAATATGGCAAGGTATGGCGCCCGCCATACCTAGCCTATACCGAGCACCCCTGTATATATACCGTATACGCTGAATATTTCGGCCGGCACCGATGGTTCGTGTTTCGCCTATGAGTCCAGCCAGCGTCTGATGGATAGGCCACAAGGCCCATTAGGCCAGCAGGCCACAAGGAACAAGGCCTAGCTGAAAGCTAACAAAGTTTGCCATACCAAATTTTTAGTTCGTCCTCCGCCACTGGTTGGAGCGACGCATGCGCACGCCAGCGAGCAGCTCCTCAGCGCCGCCGCACTTTCGTCGCCAACCACTTCGGTGTCTCGCATCTGTCGCCTCTCGTGTGGCCGTCGATGGCAGGATAGGAACGGGAAAAGGAGAAAAATATTTAGGGTTTTCTTTTGTTTAGGTCGGAAATAATCTCCGCCGTTCGATTGAATCGGATAGCTGTCTTTTGCGGCCAACATATCCAAGGCTCGCAAGAACCGTTAGATCAGTATCAAATGGCTTGGAGTTCCCACGGCCGGGGCGACCAGGCCTTAGTTGGGCCGCGCGGCTCGCGTGGGCCATTTTTGTTTTCTGTTTTCCCTTATTAATTTCCAGTGCATTTCCATTTATTAATGTTCTTTCCAATTATGTACTCAAATATTGCTTTAGTATAGTGATCATGTATTAGGTCTTATGCACTATGAAATTATTAATGACCTATTTTAATTCATATTCCGCTGTGCTAATGCTTTAATCTTATGATTATAATAATGTCTTCTTGTGTTATTTATTGCTATTAAAATGTATTTTTCTTCTGATTAGATTATTATATCTCTAATTAAAAATGGATCTAATGTGAAATTTTAAATTAGAGATTTTGGTGGCTCATAATTATGAATCTAACCAAAGTCGTTTTATAATTATGCGTCTTTTCATGTGAATATTGTTTTAATTCATTTTCTGCCCAACGGTGATATGAATTAGAACAATGTTTTCTACGTGTTTTTTAATCGTACCAACGTAGATTAAAAGCATGCTCATGTTTATTACCATGTCATTTTTCAGCTTTGAATGCTTCCTCTGTTGCTACCATCATTGATGGCATTGAGCATCTGACGAGAAGCAATTTCCCTGCCTGGAAAGAAAGAATCCAGGTTGTCCTTGGAGTGCTTGATTTAGATTATGCTTTCAGGGTTGATGCTGCTCCCACTCCTCCGGCCGTTGGCGTGGAGAATTATGATGAGCCTAAGAAAATTTCTGAGGCTAATGCCGAAAAGTGGGAGCAATCAAACCGCATGTCCCTCATGATTATGAAAAGCTTCATTTCTGATGGGATAAGGGGAGCATTCCCTGAATCGAAAAATGCTAAAGAATATTTGGCTAAGGTAGAGGAGTAGTTTAAGGGCTCCACAAAGACTCATGCTACCACTTTGATGTAGAAGCTCTTAAACACCAAATATAATGGGACTACTGGCATTAGGGAGCATATTACGATGATGACGGACATGTCTAACAAGCTTAAGGCTTGACATGTCAATTTCAGATGGATTTTTAGTTCACTTCATTATGTCCTCCTTGCCTGCTGAGTATAATACATTTAAGGTTAACTATAATGCTCAGAAGGATAAGTGGACCTTGGCTGAGCTTATTGCCATGTGTGCATAAGAGGAGGAGAGACTGAGAGCTGAAGGGAAAGATAGTATCAATCTCGTTGGCACTGGAAAAAGAAAGGCTCAAAAGGGCAACAAGCCCAATAAGAAACAAAATAGCTCCCCTAATCCCAACAAGTCTACTTCTAAGGCTTCTTCAAGCAATCCTAAGAATGATATGGGATGCCATTTCTGTGGTCAAGAGGGACACTTTCAGAAGGACTGTGTTGGCTTTTTGAAATGGCTAGCTAAAAAGGGTAATGATATAATTACGTTTGTTGATGAATCCTTTTATGTTGATTATTCCCTTAATACATGGTGGATTGACTCTAGTGCCACTGTGCACGTTTCAAATTCATTACAGGGATTCCTTACCATGAGAACCCTAAGAAGAGGGGAGAGAAGCATTAGGGTGGCTGACGAGAAGGAAGCTGAAGTTGAAGCTGTTAGATCACTTCCATTAGTATTAGACAGTGACTTTACTCTTTAGCTAAATAATGTCATTTTTGTCCCTAGTATGAGAAGAAACTTGATTTCTGTTTCTATGTTGGATGATGATGGTTTCAAATGTTTGTTTGGAGACAATAAATGTATTATTAAGTTTAATTCTAATGATGTGGGTCTTGCCATCCGACAAGACAAGCTTTACATGCTTTCTCTCTATGAATCTTCTGTAAATGCATGTGTTGATGTTGTAAGTAAACGAAAGAGAAGTATGAATGAGACTTCATCGAATTTGTGGCACTGTCGTTTGGGCCACATTTCGAAGGGGAGAATTGAGCGTCTCATTAAGGAAGAAATACTTCATCCCTTAGACTTCTCTGACTTAGATCATTGCATCGATTGTATTAAGGGAAAATACGTTAAACATATTAAGAAGGGGCAACCCGTAGTTTGGGGCTCTTGGAATTGATCCACACTGACATATGTGGGTCTTTTCCTATAAAATTAGTAGATGGATATGATTCCTTTATTATGTTCAATCATTAGATAAATCCAAGATATTTAAGACTGAAGTTGAAAATTAGCACAACTTAAAGATTAAAGTAGTAAGATCTGATTGAGGAGGAGAATATTATGGAAAACATGCCACTTATGGCACAATTCCTAGACCTTTTGCTAAGTTTCTCTAGGAAAATGGTATAGTAGCCCAGTATTCAATATCGGGCGAATCTCAGCAAAATAGAGTGGCTGAGAGAAGGAATCGCACGCTTATGGACATGGTGCGTTGTATGCTCAGTCATTCTAGTTTGCCAATTAGTTTGTGGATAGAAGCTCTAAAGACAGCTACACATATTCTTAACTGAGTTCCCAGTAAATCAGTGTCCAAGACCCCTTACGAATTATGGACTAGGAGAAAACCTAGCCTTAGATACTTACGTGTGTGGGGCTATCCTGCTGAACCAAAAATCTTTAATCCACATATTGGAAAATTAGACCCTAAGATAGTAAGCTGCCATTTCATAGGATACCCTGAGAGGTCTAAGGGGTATCGCTTCTATTATCCAGATTGTGTCACTAAGTTTGTCGAGACGAGACACGCCGTGTTTTTAGAAAACAATGGGAGCACAAAGCCCAGGGAGATAAATCTTGAAGAAAAACGGGTTTATGTTCCTTCACCACATATCCGAAAATTATTTTCCCTATGCCTCAGGAAGGTGCTTCTCCGGTCGAAAACACCATAGTTGCTCCTCCTGTTGAGAACTCAAAAATTGTTAATGATACACCTAACGATGAGCCTTAAGAGCCCCCGATGGTAACTGATGAACCAATTAATGTACCACTGAGGAGATCACAGCGAGAGAGAAGATCTGCCATTCCAAATGATTATTTTGTTTACATATATGAGGATGTAAATGACATAGGAAAGGTAGAAGATCCCACCTCATATAAGCAAGCCATGAGGAGTGAACATTCATCTAAGTGGCTTGAGGCCATGGAGGATGAATTAAAGTCTATGAGTATTAATGATGTTTGGGACTTAGTAGAAATTCCTGACAGAGTCAAAACAGTAGGTTGTAAATGGGTCTACAAAACTAAGCATGACTCTAGAGGAAATATCGAAAGGTTCAAAATAAGACTCGTAGCAAAAGGGTTTTCACGAAGAGAAGGGATTGATGATAATGATACATTCTCACCTGTCTGAACTAAAGATTCGCTAAGAATTGTCATGGCGCTTGTTGCACATCATGACTTAGAGTTACACCAAATGGATGTTAAGACAGCATTCCTTAATGATGACTTGCTTGAAAATGTTTACATGACTCAACCGGAAGGTTCGTGGAAGGCAAGGAGTATGTGGGATGCAAACTTAAAAAATCAATTTATGGATTAAAACAAGCATCTAGGCAATGGTATCTTAAGTTTGATAATGTTATAAGAAAATTTGGATTTAAAGAAAATGAGGTGGACAATTGCATTTATGTTAAGTTCAAGGCAGTAAATTCATCATCTTAGTACTCTATGTGGATGACATCTTATTGGCCAATAGCGATAAGGATTTGTTGTTTGAGACTAAAAGATTTCTTTCCTTCAAATTTGATATGAAGGATCTCGGTGAAGCCTCTTATGTCCTTGGCATTGAGATTCACCGAGATAAGTCCAAAGGGCTATTAGGTTTGTCACAAAAGGCATACATAGACAGAGTAATGAAGAAATACAATATGTATAAGTGCTCTGCTTCGCCTGCTCCTATGTAAAGGGCGATAAGTTTGGGACATTTCAATGTCCGAGGAACCAGTATGAATTTGATCAGATGAAGGCGGTTCCTTATGCTTCAGCTGTCAGAAGCATCATGTATGCTTAAGTTTGTACGCGTCCTGACTTAGCCTTTGTAACCGGGATGCTTGGCAGATATCAATCAAATCCAGGACTGGACCACTAGAAGGTCGTTAAGAAAGTCCTTTGCTATATGCAAGGCACTAAGAATTACATGCTTACTTATAAAAGGTCTGAAAATCTTAAAGTTGTGGGTTATTTAGACGCAGATTTTGTGGGATGTGTCGATACTAAGAAATCTACGTCAGGCTATATCTTCACCCTGGCAGGAGGAACTATATCATGGAAAAGCTCCAAACAATCAATTACGGCATCATCTACGATGCAAGCTGAGTTTGTACCATGTTATGAGGCCACTGGTCAGGCAGTATGGCTAAAGAATTTTATCCTGGGACTTTGAGTGGTAGACAGCATCTCGAGACCACTCACGTTGTACTGCGATAATCAATCTATAGTCTTTTATGTGAGTAACAACAAGTTAAGTGGTGCTGCCAAACACATTGACATTAAGTACCATATTGTGAAAGATAGAATTCAGGATCAAACCATAAATCTTAAGCATATAAGTACTAAGTTGATACTTGTGGATCCGCTCACAAAAGGCTTACCACCCAATATATTTCGTGATCATGTTGCCAGTATGAGATTATTGGAAAGCCTCTGATTCTAGAAATAAGGGCCATAAAGCGAACCAACTCCCATAAAGTATAAGTCATTTTACTAATCGAAGATAGAATAGTACACTATAGGTATTGATGTTTCACTAGCTGTTCATAGCTTTTGCGGCGCTTATCTTCGAGTACTGTTTTATTGAGAAATGACTTACGATGTTAGCCTAACGATCAAAGGAGAGAATGTTAGTGTGATCTTGGCTAACAAGGAAAGTCCCGTAATTAGGGGGATTTCCTCCAAATAATCAGCGCCCTAATCGGGGGCGCGATTCACACGCTTTGGTCGCGGCCCCCCATCATGCAGCACTATAAAAACCTAAGGGAGGCCCGGCACCATGAAGCACTAATGTGCTTCATGTTTCCTCGTCCATCCCGACAAACCCTAAGTCCTAACCGATCAAGGAAAGCGCTGCATCGATTGGGAAGGCCGTCGCCGCTCAAGGACGTTGCCGTCCGCGCTGCTACCGACTCCCTACGTCCTCTACGGCTCATTTGCACTAGCTCATCACCAGAAAGGCTTAACCGACCTAAATCCATGGCTTCCACTAACGGTAAAATCCCTCTAATCTAATGTTTATAGGTGTTCATGTTTTAGGCTATGACAATTTTGGTTAAGATCATGCTATTTAGTCCAACAAAGAGGAACAATGCCATTGCTGAGCTATGCTCTGCTCTACTATCGGGAGCCACACTCTCTCTCTCTACAGACCTGCACTCTCTCTCACACTAGGCAGGATACATGAGAGAGATTTTACTGTAGATAGTGTGTAGTGGCGGCAGGGTATATGTCTACAAAAAGAAATGAGATTTTGTGTTTTGTTGTTGTAAATTTATACAAACCATATATACATCACAAACTCATATTGTACCTGTCCTTTTGTCTCCACTAGCATCTCCATGCCATTTACCGTTGTTTTGACTGGTCATTGGTGCACTGTAGACTGCAGGAGAATCTTTCAAGGCTCAAGATTGGATGGGCAATGGACATGCTCCTATGCTATGTTAATTTCCGAAGAGTTTGTATCAAATATGTATATGAATAGGTTTACGTTTGGACTTTGAGTTGTAATAGGCAGGTAGAGGATAGAGTTAGAGTCAAACTCTACACCCTGAGCCCTATATAAAGGGGCACTGCCATTGTAACCCATCATGACGATATAGCTGTAGCGCAGGGCGCGCAGCGGTCAGTGACCGGCATGTGGCCATGTTTCGGGTGGCCTGGTGTGATTGTGATTTTGGGGAGGAGCACCCGTAATCGTGCCCTGCAGATATAGACAGTTGTGCCGAACTACGTTACCAAATATTGTGCCTCCAGTGTCATCTAGATCTTGCATGGCGTTAAATTCCTAACAAGTGGTATCAGAGCAAGGTTGGCTATGCGGAAGATCTCGATGGAGGCACGAAGATCTTGTCTCTACATGACGTCTGATAATGCTCCATGACGCAAGGTGGAACATGGCGGCGATCAACAATTCGATCAGTGGTGTCAGACACTCCCAGCAAGCGGCTCGGATCGTTCGATAGGCTACAGTTGGTGAGGATCAGCCAAACGTGGCGATCGGACCAACAAAGTGGTTGGAGAGTCGACGTGGCGGCAACAGAGACTCCGGCTCAGGATCAAACCGGTAATGGGGCCAGACGTGGCTAGAGGCCGGATAGATTGGAGTGGTGGGAGCATTGGCAGAGGCGATGCGACCACGTACGTGCATCACAGGATGCCATCATGACACTGGGAACAATTTTGTGCTGGTGATGTGGGTGACCAACGTGCGGCATGTTCGCGCATGAGGTGTGCGATGGCGTATGGATAGCGCGCAGTAAGACGGCGGGTTTGAGGACAAGTTAGACTCGTCGGCGACTCTCAGTAAGCTGCAGAGTCTCAACTAGAGTCTGAGTACATGGATGTTCGCACAGGACAATTTCGAGCTTCTAGGTGATGAAGTGATATTCGGCAAGGTGGAGTTTGTAAGAGTTTGTGTCAAATATGTGTACGAATAGGGTTATGTTTAGACTCTGAGTTGTAATAGGCAGGTGGAGGATAGAGTTAGAGTCGGACTCTATACCCTATGCCCTATATAAAGGAGACACTGTCGTTGTAACCCATCATGATAACATAGCTATAGTGCGAGGCACACAGGGGTTAGCAACCGACATGTGGCCGTGATCCAGGTGGCTCGGTGTGCTTGTGCTTTTGGAGAGGAGCGCCCATAATCGTGTCCCTCAGATGTAGGCAGTCGTGCCAAACTGCGTTACCAAACATTGTGCCTCCAATGTCATCGAGATCTTGCATTGCATTAAATTCCTGACTCTAATCACAAAGATCTAATCTTTGGTGCTATTTCCATAATTAGTTCGGTCTTAGCAAGGAAAGCTATGGTACATGCTTGAAAGTAGCATTTGTTAAGCAAGCAGTGTGAATTGTCTACCAAACTTTGTCATGCGGCAAAAACTTTCCCTTCTCGCAAAGTCTACGGGGCGCTCGGCATCTAGAGCTCAAAGCCTTATATTTGACCTGATCTGGTAAGCCCCATCAGATCCAGTGACTTTCTCGGCATCAGAGCAAGAGGGTGGCTGGTCAGGGTTCATTTGATGTATATATAGTGCTAGGTAGCTAGGGTTTCCTTCACGGTGGTGGGCGACCGACCAACGGGGAGCTGCTTGGGGCAACGAGGACATCGAAGCATCCTTTGTAATTGCATCGTACAGGGTTCCCCCGATGACAGCGTCATGGTGGCCATCAAGGTTTTGATCCTCTGCATCCACCTCGACGGCATCGACGAGCTCTATAGGGTGCCATGTTTGAAGTTGTTTATATTTATCCATTTTACCAAAGGAGATAAGCTTGGGATCTTCCCTGGGTTATGGTGCACCCTATTAACGTGTAGCAATAGTGTGTTACTTAGGGCATTTCCAATGGTAGCCCCATAACTTTATTGTAGTTGGCGCCGTTCCTACTCCATTTCTATAAAAATGGGGTTGTAAATAGTAAAAATAAAGTTAGAAGTAAAATATAAAAGAGAGATATGTAGAGATTGAGAAAATAGTATCAGAGTTGGAGAGATGAATAGTAAATTAGAATTGTGAATAGAAGGTGAGTAGTAAGTAAATAGTGAAATTCGGTGAAGAACTAGAGACAATACTGGAGATGGTCTTGTGCATAGCCATTCCTCAGTCACCCTGCAAATTTCTCCACTCCGGTGGACCTAGCAGTAATGAGCCAACGACCATCCCGGTCAGCCAGGGACGGAGACGATGACGAGGACGGCGGTTTGGTTGCTGGATCAGCTCGCAGCAGCACCGGTATATTTGCATGGGCGTACGCAGTCAACCCTCGTGGAGTCATGTGGTACATGCTACTGCGCATAGACATAGCATTCATATGGCATGCAGTGTTGCTTGCGAGTCGGAGCTTTCATCACCATCGTGATGGCTTCATCGAAGGACTCGAAACATATATGGTACCATGTAATATCGTTTGGTCATGGTAGTACTGAAATGATCAATCAAGGACACAATGCCATAAGCTTGCTCTCACGCGCGGCAGGGCACATGTTTCTCTAAAAAACAGATTGTTTTATGAACGATGGAATAATAATAATAATAATAATAATAATAATAATAATAATAATAATAATAATAAGCTAGACAAACATACTGAGAAATGATAACCATGCCAAGGGGCTTTTGGTGCTGTTAAATAACCACGCTACTAGATGTAGTCCGAGATTGTAGACAAACATGCAAGACGCCAAGAACAAGAACATAGACACAGATGCAAAGAGGAAATATGCTTTATTATTCCTTATTTCTTTCTTTCTGCCTCGATACAATAGATGGATACCTCCCATATTTATAGTGCTATTTATAGGTTCGGCAGTCGGACATAGCACTTTGCCCTCAAGACCGCAAGTCTTGAACTCAAACCGGCCGGCCACGAGTCGGGGTCAGTTTCCTAACACTCCTTATTGGACCTTGCTTTGTGATGCATATGCATCATCAAAACTCCATAAAAATCCCGTGGGAAATTCTCGAAGAAAGAGTACATCGCATACGCTTGTCGCGTGCATGGATTTGCCTCGTTAAAAAACTCATGTGAGAAACTTTCTTGAAAACTCACTTAAGAGAAAAAGAGTACAAATCAACTCAACATTGCTTTATTCTTCTTCATTATAGTTGGGTACTCAAACTTCGGGTTCAAGATTTAATTCAAAATATGTGAAGTTTCTTCCCCTTAATTCTATACTTCTCTAAGTCTCATCATTCCTGTGCCTCTAACACATCTTTCAAAAGTAGACGCAGGTAGGGACTTAGTGAATAAATCCACGAGATTTTCGCATGACTTAGTATGCTGAATATTAATTTCATTCATCTTGTGCTTCTCATGAGCATAAAAATACTTGGGGTTTATATGCTTTGTTAAGTTGCTCTCACATATCTAGTCTACACTTGTGCAACACATGCTACATTATCTTCATAAATGATAGTAGGGGTTTGTTCTATTTGTAATCCACATGACTGGAGGATGTTGAATGTCATTCTTCGAAGCCATGCACACTCACATGCTGCTTCATATAATACAATGATTTCTAAATGGTTAGTTGACATTGACACAAGTGTCTGCTTTGACGACTTTCGTGATACTGCGGTTCCTCCACACAGAAAAATATATCCTATTTGGGATTTACCGGTGTGCGTATCTGAAAGATAATCCGCATCTGCATATCCAACCAAAGTTATATCTTGGTTCTTTCTATAAAACAATCCAAGATCGACTATTCCTCGTAGGTAGCAGAAGATGTCCTTTACCTCCTTCCAATGCCTTCTTGTTGCCTCTGCACTATACTTTGCTAATAAGTTTACGGCGAATGCAATGTCAGACCATGTATTGTTTGCTAGGTACATGAGCGCTCCTATGGCACTTAAGTATGGGACTTCTGATTCTAGGACTTTCTCCCCCTCTTCCTTTGGTCTATATGGGTTTAGGTCTGCTTGTAGTAACCGTCTGATCATCGGGGTTTTTGATGCATACGCCTTCTCAAAGCTAAACCTTTCTAACACTTTTTGAGTGTAGGCAGCCTGGTGTATAAGTATTCCATTTGGCATATGCTCAGGTTGAAGGCCCAAGCAAAATTTGGTTTTACCTAAATCTTTCATTTCAAATTCAGATTTCAAATACTTGCTTACTTCTTATATTTTATTATCAGTTCAATGATATTCAAATCATCCACGTACAGAGATTATACAAAATCCATGTTGAGATTGTTGTGTAAAAACGCATGGACAATCTTCATTATTCGTATAGCCTTTCTTGCTTAAAAACTCGTTCAAGCGATTATACCACATTCTTCTTGACTACTTTAACCCATATAAGGATTTCTGCAATTTTACACAATATAATTCCTTCTTCTCTTTATTCGGGATTGGCATGCCGTCAGGTACTTTCTTATACAATTCAGAGTCTAGGTTATCGTAAAGGTAAGCTGTGACCACATCCATTAGTTTCATTCTTAAGTTCATATTCACTTCTATTGAGATGAGATATCTAAAGGTTATACCACCCATAACCGGGGAATAGGTTTCTTTATAATCAATGACTGGGCGCTGAGTGAAACCTTAAGCTACCAGCCTTGCTGTGTACCATACCACTTCATTATTTTTATCTCTTTCGAACAAAGATCCATTTATAGCACACAGGACGTATATGGGAGGGTGTGAGACACATAGGCCCAAACACTTCTCTTTTGTTCAGTGAGATTAGTTCTGTTGTGATTACCTTCTTCCATTCTGCCCAATCTGATCGGTGCTTACACTCAGAAAGAGATGTTGGCTCCGGATTGGGATCTATTCGCTCAGCAATCATTTTAGCAAAGGATATGTCGACATTGGTTGTTGCTCTATTCATTATTTCTCCTGAATCTATAAAGTTTATGGCCATTTTATCATAGGGTGCTTCATGCACTTCTACTTACTCTTCACCGCTATTTTCCATCACAGAAGCAAGTTCATTTAGCTTATTGTTGCCAATGTGCGCACTTACATTTCTATCGGCTTCTTCTTCTATTATTACCGGTATATTCAAATTTGGGAGCGCCTCGCTCAATCACCAGAGTTGCCACGTCTCAACTGGCCCCCCTTCTTTTTCTTTCGGGGCACTTTCGTGATTGGTGATAAGCTCTCATTCCTCTTTTTACCCAGATGTCTCCGGATACAAGGGGGCTGAAAACCCAGATCCCCTGTCCTTTTTCTTTGAGGCCTCTGAACAGGTTGAGGGGTGCTCATAATTTTCTTTATCACTTCTATCCTCTCTGGTGCATTGCACGCATGCACATGCGACTTAATCACACCCTTCAATTCACAAAAGTGATCGGCCAGTTTATTTGCTAATTTTTGTAAATCGAGGATTTTCTGGATCTCTTCATTTGCTTCTCTAGTACGGGGATCATGCGCGGGAATGCCTATGGCTTGCCAGATGATTTCTCGACTTTCTTCTATTAAGGGTTCTTTATCTCCCCCTAATGATGAGAAATTATCCTTTGTTAAAGATGCAATCAGCAAAACGGGCGGTATGCAAATTACAAGTCGAGAGTTCTAAATACTTGATTATGGATACTGTCTCATAACTAACATATATCCCCGGCCTCTGAAGAGGGTCCATAGCTGTTCGCTATGATGGTGGTATCGGTACATACACCATGCATGCATCTTAATTTTCTTAAATGGGAATTTTCGGTGTGATCCCCTGAACTAGTTGTATTGGTGATTGGATGTTGTATGCTGACGGTTTAAAGTTCAATAATGCTGCTGCATATAGGATGGCATGGCCCCAACACGTATTCGGTAAATTGTAATCCTGCAAGAGCAGCTTTGCTATGAATTTGATCCTTTTAATCAGTGCTTCCGCTAGTCCATTGTAAGTGTAGACATGTGGCACTGAGTTCTCTACTTTGATTCCCTATGCCGTACAATGATCATCAAATGCGTTTGAAGTAAACTCACCGGCATTGTCCATGCGAATGGACTTCACGTGATGATCCGGTAATGCATACTTAATTCTTATGATATGAGAGATCAGCTTCGCATATGTGTGGTTTCTTGTCAAGAGTAACTTAAGTTAGACCACTTCGAGGAAGCATCAATGAGTACCATGAAATACCTAAAAGGACCTTATAAAGGTTGATAGGGCCACAAATATCCCCCTGAATGCGCTTAAGGAACGCGGGGATTTCATCTTGCACTTTTATGGTCGAGGGCCTAGTGATCATGTTCCCAGTGGCACATGCTTGACATATGAAGTCTTCTTGATTAGGGAAATTATTTACACTAATTCCATGGTCCTAAGAATTGGTAATTACATTTCTCATCATCCGCAATCCAGAATGTCCAAGTTTACTATGCCAAAAAGAGAAGAGTTCAACACTCCAAAAAGAAGTTTTTATGGAAGTATAGTTGTCAGGTGCTTTAATTCTTGTGTGGTGTAACCTAGTTTTAAATGAAGGAAATTTTTCTAAAATTCTTTTCTTGCTTCCATCATGCTTCACAATGCACAGAAATTCTTTGCCATTTTCTTCAGTGGTCTCAACGTAGAAACCGTTGGCACGGATGTCTTTAAAGGTTAAGAGAGACCTAGTGGATTCAGGGTACAACAAAGCTTCATTAATTTTCAGTGAAGTACCCATAGGCAGTATGATTGTGGCTTGACCGGAGCCTAGTACACATGAACCACTTCCTGCAATTGTGGTTATACTGCCAGTGTTCTTCTTAATAGTTTTAAAATATTTAGTCTATCTTAAAATGCTATTAGTTGTTCCACTATCAACTATGCATATCTCCTCCATATGTGTATTACATAAATGCATATAATTTCAATTAGGCTATCATTCATATTGCAAGTATTAATAAAATACTAGAATTAGAATGCATTACGATCATGAGAATTTAAGGGTCTGCTCCCCCTGGACTTTACAATTTATCATTCATAAAGGATCACAAATATCTGCTAAAGCAAACATACAAATTCAAAATAAACTAATGCTGCTAAACAACGCACTAGATAGACTCAGTGAAACATGCTTCTATATTTGCAGCTATCTCTTTCTCCATGGTATCATCTGCTATTGCTACCTCACTAGTAATAGCTTCTTTTTTCTTAGTAGGCTTCTTGGAGACCCTCAATTCTTTAAGTTCCTCCCCTAGAAGATCATTTTTATCTAGAGAGGCATCATTGTCCATGATGGCGAGGTGCGTCCCCATATTTTCTCTGCCCTTCCTTTTGGCCTGGTATTCAGCAATCGCCTTCTTTGATTCACGGCAGATCTTAGATCAATGCCCTCAGGTGCCATACTTGAAACACATTTGGTCTTGTTGATCGTATGGCTTTGATGGTGACTTCTCCTTGCCTCGGGATTCAGATTTTCTCTTTCTCTTCAGGGTCGAACCCTCTCCCCGTTCACCTCTGCCCTTTCTTTTGCGATTGGGCTTCTCAACCTGGTATTTGCTTGTGTTGACTTCAATGCTTTGACCAGGTGTCTGTGAGATGAAGTTCTTCTTTAAGACTTCATCCTGAGATTCCGTAACTTGCATGACGTTAATTAGCTCACTGTAACCAGTGAAATTGTCTTGACAGTAGTTATGGGCACTCTTAATGGCATTGTGTGAAAGGTAGAGAGTGTTTTCTCTATTTTCTCCTCTTCTGATATCTCTTTATCATAGAGAGTGAGGTTTGTGACAATCCTGTGCAAAGAAGAATTGTATTCGGCCACGGTTCTATGATCTGCAAATCTTAGGCGTGCCCAGTCCTGTTGTGCTTGTGGCAGTATATTGTATTTGAGCTTCTTGAACCGCTTCTAGAGTGTGGTCCAAAGGTCAATAGCGCTTTTAACTGCCATATATTCATTCTTTAGGATATTGGATAGGTGGTGCATGATAAAATATAGTGCTTGATCATTCTGTGCTGGAGAAGTAGGTCTCACTTCTAAGCCAATGTCAGTGCGGAGACTCTTACTACCAAGCACAATTTTCACGTCCGAAGCCCAAGTGAGCTAATTTTGGCCATGAGGGGCCAGTTCCTCAAACTCAAAGCTGACAATGCCAAATATATGCATAGCATAAGATTACTTCGGGTAATCAGTGTGTGTTGTGTGACATGGATCTATGCATAAATTCTCGGAATTTCCAACATAAACATGCCAAAATAATAATTGCAAAACAATTATAATAGCAATTTCATGATAATTCTATGCCAGTACATATATTCAGTAAATTCTAATTTTAGGGGGTTTCTGTGCAAAATTTCATAATTTCTGAAATTTTCAGGTTAATTTTGAAAGATTTTAGCGTTGTTCAGTAAAATTCAGAGCCCAATTCTTATTTCTTTTCTTATTTTCTTCCCCTCGGGCTCAAACTTCATTTTCGGTCCATTCATATTCTCCCGAACCCTTTTTTTTCTCTATCGAACCTCCCCTTCTCTGATTTCATTCTATGCGGCCCGTGAGGCCCACATGGCCTGAAGTGGCCTAACGCCCTAGGGTGGCTAGGGTTTCCTCTCAGCCGTCACAAGGGGCGACGCAGACTGGTTAGCGGAGGCGCGGAGGGCGACACAGGCGGCCGGCGATGCGTGGGAAGGCCGCGGCTGGCCGGCGGCTTTAAGAATGCTCGTCGGCGGCAGGTTCAAGGGGGCGCGTGTGAGGACGCGTGGTGGCGGCCAGGTTTCGGGCGTTAGGGCCGCGGCATGGGCGGCGATGGCGCTCATGGCGGCAACTAGTGGCGACGCGGAGGCGGCGGCCGACGATGCCGGATGCACTCGCCGGCGGTGTGCTCTGGATTCGGGGCTGCGGTGCTGAGTTCGTGGGTCGGCAGCGCGGCCGGGGCGCATGGGCACCGAGGCGCGTTAGTGGGCACGGAGCGCATGTAGGCGCCTGAGCGCATGGTGGGCGCAGGGCACGGCGCACGCAGCGCCAAAACACCCGGTGGCGGGTGCACCTAAACACGCCAGCGGCGGCGCCGAAACCAAGCGCCGCGGGTGTGCGGCACAGAGGCCGAGACCAGCCCGCTGTAAGGGTGACCGGCCCCCAAATTCGATGGATTCCGAACTCGAAATTCCCCAAATACTTAATAGATTCAATCTACTATATTCAATTTTAGAAAATTCTACCTTCTAATAGATTCAATCTACTATTCATGGATTCAATTCGATTCTATACCTTCGTTTTTCTAGAGCGGAGTGGGGATTCGACGACTGTCATGTAGGACAGTACAGCCGATCCAATGGGGAGTCGGTGTCGAGTTCATTGACGTCGATGTTCAGCCTCCTTCGTTAACGTCGACGTTCAGCCGTAGACGTACAATCCAGCGTCTCGCGGTTCTCCTCCGAGAGCATCGTGCTGATAACATGTTAAACAACCACGCTACCGGGTATAGTTCGAGGTTGTAGACGAACGCACAAGATGCCAAGAACAAGAACATAGACATAGATATAGAGAGGAAATATGCTTTATTATTCTTTTTTTTTTCTTTCTCTCTCGATACAATAGAAGGATATCTCTCATATTTATAGTGCTATTTATAAATTCGGCGGGTCCAGACATGGGACCCGTCTTGCCCGCGCGTGCAGCCCAAGCCGGGCCGGCCGCGAGTCGGGGTCGGTTTCCCAGCATGCGCAACCCCATTTCTTGGATTATCAATCGGAATAGATGGATTGGTTGCGCGGAACAGATCAACTTCTCTGGTTGCCCAGAGGAAAACATGGGACGTTTCTTGACGGGAGTGCAGGGGAGGGGAGGACCCTTGATTACAGCAGTGCGTGACTGCGTGGTTCCATCAAAATCTAGAACTCTTTTTTTTAAAAAAAAACTTTATCTCCCGTGACAAAAAACAATGCAAGAAAAATTATTTTGACATGCATGATGTGACATAGAGAAAAAGGGTTCGGATGTAATTTGAATCTTTACAATTAAACTAGTGTTCTTCTAACTTGCTTTATACTCCGTGTGATCAGCAATCGAGAACTTAGGCAATTGTCCATTGTAGTCGTACAAGGGAGTCACAAACCCACAAGCTCGATTAAAAATGCTCAAATAATTAATCTATCGTATAGTTTGGTGAGAACAAGTTTATAGTTGTCAGCAGAAAGGAGGTTGATTGAGTTCCAGAAACCCCCCTCCTCCCCTTCCACACACACAAAAAGGGTTAATTACATTTAATAGAGATGTTATCATAAAGTGGAAACTACCTTGCATGCCATTATAAAGTGTATAACATGTCATTGAGGTTTTGAAATGACCAAAATTCTCCTATCTCTTTTTCTTCCTCCCTTCCTCCTCCTTCCTTCTTCCCACACCGCCCTCCTCTCCGGCGAGCATGGTGGCGAGGCTCAAGGGCCACGGCGCCGACTAGCCTAAGGGCAGCATGGCCAACCCGAGGCAACGCTAGCTAGCCTGAGGGGGTGCGGCACATGAAAGCGTTATAGGAGGAGGCCGTCAGAGTTAGGGGAGGCGTTATTGTGGACGACGGCATTGGAGGAGAAGGACGCTGAAGTTGGGGAAGAAGGGAGAAAGAGAAGAAGAGAGCAGTGAGGCGGCAGCGTCCGGGTGAGCCGAGGCAATGCATCCAGCCTAAGGGCAAGCACAGCTAGCCCGAGGCGGTGCGGTGCACGACGGCGTTGGGGGAGGGGCCGTCGAAGTTGGGGAAGGCATCATCGTAGACGGTGGTGTTGGGGAAGGAGGCCGTCGGAGTTGGTGGGGGGGGGGGGAGAGTGAGTGAGAGAGAGGGCGAGGGTAGCAGGGGACGGAGCTAGAAAGTAGAAGGGGGAGGAAGAAGAAGATATAGGAGGCATTTTAGTCTTTTCATGATCACAGTGATATGGTTGCAACAAAATACACTTTATAATGGCATCTAGGTTATTTTCTACTTTATAATGATATTTCTGCTATAGGCCAACTAAATAATGGTACGAGTGCAATTAATAAAAAAATGAAAAAAAAAGGACGAATGGATGGACCGGAATCACCAGATGCAACCTGGTCCATTGTCCATGTGGACCATTCCATGATGAGGTGGCAAGCACGATGGATGTGTCTGGTGGCTAGCTGGCCATGCCTTTGTTGGTCTCTCTCTTCAAACAAACTACTATGCAAAATTAATAACGGTTGGATAATGGATAGTACTTGTGTAGGGTCAGGTAACAGCTGGAGGTCACTGGTGTCTCCCACGGCCCACGAAGGGCAAAAGCCGACGTGGCAGCCATGTCAGAGAGCACACGCGGCTAGCTAGCCGTTTGATGTCCATGTAGGTGGGCGTCCCGCTAGCTAGCTCCTAGCCTCCAACGGCCATATACTCCATCCATTAGAGCAGCTCGAAGAATGCATTCAGTTTATGTCGACAAACCCCGTATATAGGAGATCCAGCCATATATGCGTTGCAAATTGTGCTAAGTGGTTATTTTTTATCTCATCAATTTAGGATTATATATAAGCGGTATCGTTCGCAAAAACCAAACACTTTAGGATATCGATCCAATTTTTTAGAATATCGAAACTGCTAATGAAAACTCTAAAAAAAACAAAAGAAACTAATGGGTTGGCTTCTCGAAACCGCTTGTAGGTTCTTGAAGCAAATAATTTCACATGTAGTATCATCTTGCATCTTCCCCATCAAAGATTTTTGCGAAGGAAGAGGTAGGCTAGTTTCCCCATCTGGAGTTCTAAAAAAACTAGAGGGCGCTTGGACTGATGTATTCTTTTAGGAATAGGTGGGGATTTAGTATAATTTTGAATTAAAAATCATTCACCCCTAAAATAACGCCCTCAATCCAAAGAGGCCCAAGTCTCTGTCACCATCGCACAAATTTAGAAACATAACTTGCATTTTACCTATAATTAAAAACAGTGATATTGATTGATTTAGCCAGCCGACATTAAATTTTTTCCTACTATTTGCTAATGCCTTTGGATATGTGAAATGCACAAAATCAAATAGGATACATGTACGTACGTAGTACGCAAACAGAACAGCATGCGCCGCTGGCCTGTGGCCTTGGGTGGGTAGAGTCATGCATGTGCTGTGCATTCGTAAGTGTAATCTTATCTACTACTTATTAACATTCTAACTCCACTCTACCCGTGCTCCGTCTCCTTGGCTTGGGCCGTCGCCGGATGGGCCCCTTTTTCCCCTCGAGGTCTGGGGGCCCACCATGTGACGCTGCACACCTCTTTGTTTTTTTTAAATACCTTAAATTAATTTTTTTGGATTAATTTAAAATTTGTCACTCCAAACATTGGTATTTAAGAATTTGTTATTCCCCATGTCAATGATATATGGATCATAGGGCCACATGTCAATGACTCGTGAGTAATAAATTTTTAATTGTCAATGTTTAAGATTGGCAAATACTAAAATCCCCTAATTTTTAAAGAATAGGACGACTTTTTTTTCCCGCTAGCTATGTATCATAAGTACCTCTTTTTTTTTAGTTCCATGGTACCATTACCATGCATGACCTAGTTTTTTCTTTCTTTTTTTATTTTTCTATGAGAGGGTATAACATGACCGTTAGACCTACTGTGATCTAGACTAATGGGTAATTACCAATTAGTTAAGGGGCAGTATTATTAATTACGTAATTAGACTATCCTTAAAGGTGATTATATCATTATACTATCCTTAAAGGTGATTATATAAAATGCTTGTGATTGTGATTGGGGGTTAAAACCTAAATGGTTAGGTCCCAAATCAAGTTTTGCGCTATAAATATGAGGGCAGCCCTGCCATCAGGGCTAATCACGATTAGTCATGTTATTAGCACCTTCAATTAGCAGCCAACCCCTAAAAATTACTCCGATCCAATATGGTGAGATGCATCTCACTGACTTGAAGACCAAATTGCGCTAGGAGGTGATCTGGAAGCGGGGATTTAGAGTCTTCATCACGTTCCAGGGGATGGCATCATCAAGTTCGGGTTCTAATCCTTAATTCCTAATTTGGTAATTATAATTAGCACCGTATTTATGCAATTAGTGAAGATCTGCAATTTAATTTTCAGTTATTAGTTTACATTTAGGCCCTGTTCTTTTGGGATTATGTAGCTTATTAGCTCATTTGCTAATATTTAATATAACTTATCTATCTTATGTAGCTTATCTAGCTCAAATTGAGCTGTTTGGTAGCAGTTCATCTCAGTAGCTATACTAATCAGTAATGACCCGTTTGCTACCGCGTAGATTTGTGGGAAGTTCAAAATTTCATGCGTATGTATGCGTGCGATAAAATACGCAAAGACCGCATCTGAAGGCGAGGCAAAATAATTATTCAAGAAGAAATTGCAAAAAGAGTTTTCGACGCCATATACGCAGCAGTTCATCGAAGGCATTACACAGTACAACATAAAAGATAATTACAACATGTTGCATGTCATCAATAATACCTACTCACTCCAGTACAGTACAATGCATACATAAATTGCAAGTGACATGTCACCCCCACAAGACCGTTGCAATCCGGTTTCGAAGTCCGTCACACCGAACATCGTCTGGCTAGATTGGAAGCACGTGAGGGTCGTCATACTCTTCTTCTTCCTACCCACCCCCACTCCCAGTGTTGCTAGAGCCTGTTCTACCGTCCCAGTCATGATTCGTACCCTGTTCTAGCAAAAAAAATTATGCAACGCCATAGTGGCTATGACTATTTTGTTCTGCGTCACAACATCGAAACTAGGGATTTCTCGACATATGCGAAACTTGTTCTTCCAAACTCCAAATGCTCTTTCGATGACATTGCGCAATTGTGAATGTACGTAGTTGGATTTCTCTTGCATACCTTGCGGACCCCCCTTCTGACGGAAGTTTGGAAGATGATATGTAAGTCCATGATAGGGAGCTAGAAACCCTCTAGTATTAGCAAATGCAGAGTCCACGAGAAAATACTTTCCTACAAAATTCCATAGACACATATTAAACACATGTCGAATCAAGATTATTTACATTTATGCTATGGACAAGTCATATCTGAAGGTGGTTTTGAAAATTGGGATCTAGGATCATGCCAAACTTCGCGAAGAATCCTTGCATCATGTTGTCCCCCAGGCCGGCCACCACACACAAACACAAAATTCATATCAAAGTCACATACGGCTAGTACATTGAAGCTTGTGTACTTATGTCGGTTCACATATTGCACATTTTCGGACATGTTCATGACTATCTTCACATGACTGCCGTCCATAGCACCAACACAACCGAGGAAGTAGGGATAGAATGAGCTGTTCAGAAGCCGCGGGTGCACATTTGTGTAGAAGTCATCTTTTGGATGAAGCAAGCGAACTCCAAGATTGTATATGACATGAAGGACATGGCGGAACTTCAAACTCACCGTGGAGGCAGAGTGTCGAAATATATGTTTCGCCTGCCTATTTGATTGGGCTCATCCGCATATTCAAAGGAACATGGCTAGAGCTTCAACACTGCTAATGACTCTTCCTAATTTCAACTTAAACTCGGTAACCAACAGTTTGTGCAACATATGGAAATGTTGAGGAGGCATCCGAAATAGATCGTAGCATGCCTGCTCATCATCAAGCACCTCATTCACCCACTGTATTCCCAAAAAGGACACTTCCCGTGCAGGCCTCCTTTCCCTGTACCGTTGTTGGTTGTCGAGGTAAGCAAAGATAATCGCCCCCAAGATAGCATCTTCTTCGTTCTCCATGTCAATAGCATTCCTCTCATCCTCTGCAGAATGCCCTGCCAGTGGGTTCGGTACCCTCCTCAATGGATTGCGAAGGGCCTTCATCGTATTTCGAATGCCCCGGAGTCCACGACCCTTGAAAGGATTCCTAAGGCCACGCATGAAGTTCATTGTCCTGCAAAGCATGGAAAGTAATGCATAACGACAACACCCAACAAATCCATGCAACAAGTATTTCAAATGAAAGTACTGATAATAATAACAAATAGGTCATCAAACATTGGTCCATTCAAATCATGCAAAGTAATGCATAATGTAGCCATACAATAAGTAGTTCACATAAAAGTACTGATATTAATAACAAATAGGTCATCAAATATTCGTCCATACAAATCATGCAAAGTAATGCATAACGTAGCCATACAATAAGTAGTTCACATAAAAGTACTGATATTAATAACAAATAGGTCATCAAACATTGGTCCATACAAATAATGGAAAGTAATGATAAATTTAGTTTCTCGGGGTTCTGCACACTCATGACAATGACTAGAAACTCTGACGTACAAGAAAGTAATGACCGAAAAAAATAGACAACATACAACACCCTGTCATTGTAACAACAACGACACACATCTGACACCCCCATTGCCCTACTCTGAACCTACTACATGGGAATGGAATCCCAAGTGAAGTTGATCCAAGCTAATTTGATTTCTAAGGTAGGAAGGTTGGCAAAGGCTGCACGGTAGAAGGGATCCCCAAACAGAAGGCTGGCCTTCAGGTACTCAGGGGAGGCCGCCGACACCCCCATTGCCACCATACTTGCAAGCAGCTGGTTCATCTCCTGCACCCCCTTTTCCACACTACTAGTGCGGGCATTGCTGACCGCCTTAACAACATCGTCCAGAGACATGCTCCCAGAAGACCTTTGCTTCTTGGCCGGCCGCCGCGAAGGCCCCGCGGGTGAGGAGGAATACCTTGGGGTACTCGATGTGGGGGTGGCCATGTCATCTTCGAAGTCATTAGATGGGTCAGTGGGTAGCTCCTCCACGGGTGCGCCACCTCCTCCACCCTCGTCCAGTGGCAAACCCCCCGGAATGCCCCGTACGGCCAACATCTTGGAAAAAATGAAGTCGAGGTCGTCCATATGCAGCAGAGGGCCCTTCCTGAACTTGCAGCTTCCCGGGAACCTCTGCGAAGGTGCGATATGTGCATGATTACCAATCAGCATAACTGAACATAAAGGTGAAATGTGCACATGTAAAATCAACCAAGAGTTGATACTTGGTTCATTTCAGTCCACCAAGCGTCATCCATGACAATCTTTCCAGTGGTATCATCGTATCCAACCCCCATCGAATTAAGCAAACGTGCCAAGTGTTCCAATCTTTCTTGGTATGTGTCCAATGGTTGCTGATTTGCTTCCTAGTAAAATGGATGTTCATTCGATCCCATATCTTCTCACGCACATTTTGCACACGGTCTTTGTTGAGGTCTGCAGATTGGCTGTGCCCTTCTTGACCTCCTCTTTGCAAGCATCGATCCACACCTTGTGCACTTCTAGAGTGAACTTATGAGCAGTCGAGTTATCCGTGGCCATCAACTAATCGGGTAAGAGGAAGTACCGTTCAGTTTTGAAGTCAATTGCAATCTAATCACAATGCTAATAGCAGTGATTAAAGTATTGCAAGCAGGACAGACCAAGGAATTTCATCTAAATACGAATGATATATGTGTAATTAATAATTGCCATATGAATAATGATTCCAGAAATTACGAGTATGTCATATTCCTTCATCATATGGACATGTATTTATATGCACAGAGGAGTTGTTCAAAATTCATATCATGCTGCGAATGTACATGCTGCTAGGAGATGGAACATTTGCATCAACAATACCTCTACTATGTGGTGCAGAGTATATGCAGAGACAAGACCTCTACTATGTGGTGCAGAGTATATGCAGAGACAAGTTCACATATGGTCACAAGCAATGGTTGGATTGGTCATGCGTAGGACAGAACGGGTATGAACTACCGGCAGCCCAGTTCGTCCGTGCAATCAGTGGCTATACAATACAAATCAACCGTAATGTGCCAAACAATCCACTTTGGATGGGGCATACCTCGGCGGCGATTGGAGGCTTCGTGGAGCTGAATAGGAGACGGCGTGGCCCTCTTGAAGAACCCGAAAGGTGGCGTCGTGGTGGGCAGTGGAACGACGACCGGAGCTTCCGCAGGGGACTCCACAGCGGCCGAACGACCTTCTTCAAGCTTGGCGCCGCAGGGGAGGGAGGTGCGGCGGCTTCTACCGGTGGAGCGGCGGCTGCGCACGAGCCAGTGGAGCTCGAATGCAGCCATGAGCCCGTCGCCCGGCCGCCTGCTGCTCTCCACCAATGAGCGAGGGGAGGCCAGCTATTGCCACTCTGGCGCCTGATTCGGCGACGGGACTCCAGATATGGCCATGCTGTCGCCGTCGTCGCGTGGAGGTGGGGAAAGTTGAGACGAGGTGGGGGGCGATGCGTGGTCCATTGTGGCAGAAGCTGCGGGGGATGGAGTTGTCCATGGCCCGGCGCACTATTCAAGTAAAAAAGCATCTTCTATAGTGACCAGACCGTTCGATACGGCTGATGCTCTCATCTGCTCATTAGTAGATCAGCTCGTGCCTGATAAGCCGAAGCGAACACGGCCTTAGTATTAGAGCCTAAGGTTTCATCTAATTGCATAAATCATGCGTTAATTATGCCTGTTTAATCTGTTCATTATAAGTAATGCGATCTTGGCAGGCCGTGTCTCATGCAATGGTCACATGCTACTAGGTAGACGCGACCTTACACCTTACGACTATGGGATCACTGCGGGATATACTTTTGCAACATCATGTTTTCCTAATAAATGTTAGGCATATATTACTATAATCATCATTATTACTATCATGGTAGTAATTGGTGTTGGTGATGAACGTTGTCATAAGAAAAATACTCTCCACTTTGCTGAGCAAATTTCATACTCTTTGGAATGGAGGTAGAGCTCTTAGAAAGCCACGTAATCTTTATTCCCACCCCCCAGAGGATCTTGCGGTAGTTGTAACTTGAAGAAGAACACGGGTAAGAGCATGCATATATATTACATACTATATTTGTGATTGTTAAAGTTATATGATAAATGATTGTTTGAATTTGAAGCAAAATGAGTTGTGCATGCTTTGTGACGATAGCTAAAGATTGTTTACACGTATCAGTTGTGAGCCAACGAGGTACTTCTCACAAACATATATTTGTTCTATGTTGTTGCTTTCGTACACGTTTGGTCATAGAGATGCTTGATGAAGAATATTTCGATTCTCTAGTAGATTTATCGACTTCGTTTTTCTATATCATCTCGCACGGTATCTCGAACTCTTGTTCGATCAGCAGAAATAAAATAAAATAAATCACGGTATGAGAAACTATATCAAAAATTTAGGGAAAAATTGGTTCTATAGCACTCAAAGACCACATCTTTTGGTTTATACCACCCAAAAACTTAGGTGCATTTAAATACCATTGAAAGATTGGTTTTCTCTGTTTTTAACCACTCCATCCAATTCCATCCACCTGTCGTTACATGCCGTGACGTACCATCCTGTTTTCCCGCCCAGCAGCTTCTATTGCCCCTTCTCCCGGGCTAATCTCCTGCACGCTCATCTTCTCCCGTGCTCCCCTGCCAGGCCGGCGCCCGCCCTCACCCGCTGCCTGCCCCTTCCCCAAGTTCCCATCGGATGCAGGAGGAATAGGCGGCGGTGGTAGCGGCGGCGGCACTCTCCACGGCTGCAGTGGCGGCGCCATTTCTGGCGACGGCGGCACCCTCCCACGGTCGAACTCGTCGTCGAGGTTGTCCATGGCCGCGTCCGCCGTCGACTTGAGATAAACAATCTTGCTGAGCGACGCGAACATCCGGTCCTTGTGGTTCAGGTTCCCCATCCTCATCGACTACGAAAAGCCGCCCTTGAGCGGGCACCCCGATCGAGTACCTTCGGCTGCTCGGCATCCGGGACTTCTCCGCCATCCACCGCGCCTCTAGTGTTCCCTTTTCGCAGGCTTTGAGCTCCTTGAGGCTGCCCTGCGCCGCCGCCTCGCTGACCTTGATGGATTTGTACTCCTGCCGAAGGCTCTATAGCGCGCTGTCCTTGTCGGCGACAACATCATTGAGCCGGGCGTTCTCGCCCCGGGCGAGCTCCAGCGACTCCTTGACGACGTTGGCCTCGGCCACGACCTGGTTCAGGATGTCGTGCAGCCGCGCGTTCCCGTCACAGATCACGTACTATGACTCCACCAGCTTGGTGTTCTCCTGCCGCGCCAAGTTCACCTCCTCCTCTAACGCGCACACGTACTCGAGGAGCACGTGCTCCTTGTCGCCCCATGAGGCCGCCGACTCCTCGGCCTCGAGCCGGCAACGGCCGTGCTCGTCGGAAACGGCGCGAAGCCTCGCCTCGACGGCGGTCAGCTCCCCGCGTAGCCGCACGACCTCGGCATTGGCGGCTTCCAGCTCGGCCTGTGCCTCAGAGAGCCAAAGCTTCACCTGATTTGCCTCCATTGTCACGTCAGAGAGCGCGACGGAGAGGTCGTCGAGCGCCTTCCGGCTCTTCTCCTCCCCCTGCATCGCCGTGCGGAACTCGCTGCGTAGCGCCCTGACCTCCTCATCCGCGCCGCCGAACATGAGGTCCTTGACGCTTCTTTGCTCCACACCGCCCCGCCTGCTCGCCGTGGCCTCTGCCTCGAGGCTCCCGTTGCTCTGCTGCAACGTCGCGATCTCCAACTTGGCATCATCGAGAGAAATCTTGGTCTGCTCCAGCTGCTTCGTTTGGTATATGAGCGACTCCAGCATCTTGCGCTCCGACTCTTTCGCCCTCTCCAGCATCTGGCTTTTGGTTGGCTGGAGTGTACAGAGAGTAGACTGCATATGGATGGGATGGAGAGTTCAAATGGATGGAGACTAACGGTGAAATGTTCAAATGGATGGGAGAGTTAACAGTAAGTGGATGGAGTTGGATGGAGTGGTAAAAAACAGAGAAAACCAATCTTTGGATGGCATATAAATGTACCCAACTCTTTGGATGGTATAAACCAAAAGAGGTGGTTTTTGGGTGCTATAGAACCAATTTTTCCAAAATTTAGGGACCAGCGTATGACGTTGGTCCCATCAAGCATGTAGAGAGAAGAAAGGTATGAATGTGGCCATGGGACCAAACAATCTTTTATATAGAAATCACATCCTCTAAGCAACACAGAGGATTGGCCCAACTGCTATAGCAAACAGTGTAGCAGCAACTTTAGGCCTCGTTTGACACAGCCCTAGGTCCACTAAAATTGGTGGAGTTGGTGGAGCACCCTATTTCTAGCTTCAGAAATTTATGGAGTTGGAGTTGTGGATATATTAAGGATGTTTAGGCGAGTCATCTTATTTATATTTTAAACTAAAAATATAAACTTAAGTCACTTTATTTTAACCTACAAACTCCATATCTAAGGTGAAGTTGAGAGCTGGAACTATGCCAAACAAGGCCTTAATATGACTTTGTACCACGCGTACGGATGATAGCGATCTAGGCCATTGAATTATGATCTGACGGCAGAAACCACAAGAATGACACCAATCAACGGTGTTCTTTGACTCGGAGAATCTGCTTCCCTTTCTATGATATCACTTGCTTATTGAGAAAATTGACAGTATACTCAATAATTGAGAGACTATTGACAAATATGTCCTCGAACATATTGAAATGGACAATATACCCCATAGTTGATGGGAAAATTGACCATTTGCCCCTTTTTAAGTTTTTACTCAAATTTTGCCAAAGAGAGAAGGAATTGTCCCTTTTACCCATCTATGATGGGCTGCACTTAACTTGGTTCCACCTGCATCTATTTCGGTCAATTGTTGTATGAGACTTCGATCAATTACTTCCAGCCGGCCACTGCATTGAGAAGTGAAAGAACCTCAATATATTCAGATTTTTCAGATAGCATATTTAGCATAAATAAGACTCCCACCAAAGAAACTCCTTGTTGAGGTCCTTTAGAAAGCAATAAAAATTCCTAATCTCGTTGATGCTTTCGTTTCATTAGAACACACTTGCAAGCTGAATTTGATTGGTACTTTCTATCAATGCCAGTGCTCTTGCTGTTAGGTTATAAATCAGCACCATGAAAAAAAAGCAAGTTAAGGTAATAAACCCTTGCAAGTTGCAACAAGATGATACAGGGGTATCTTTTGGTAAAATTTGAGCAAAGACTTGAAAAGGGGCAAATGGTTAATTTACCCATCAACTATGGGGCATATTGTCAACTTCAATGTGTTCGAGAGCATATTGTCAATAGTCTTTCAACTATGGGGCATATTGTAAATTTTCTCTTGTTTCTTTCTATTTAATTCTCCTCTCATCTCCACCTCTCCACGGTTGGCAACAAGCCGAGTTGAGTGAGCTCACTTGGATGACGAGCCTAGAAGGTTGCTTGGCTCAGGATCATGAAAAGCTCGGAATAGGTCAAGAGTCCTTGTGAGCCTGTCTTCCATGGATGCTTGTTGTACCTGTGAGCCTCTGTCATCATTGTGTTATCGTTGCCGCATGCTCAAATCTACGCTCGATGTTGCTCTCGCCTTGGACGTTGATGACCACAGGGAGGACGATGATGTGGGCTAGCAGACAACAAGAGTCTGAAGCTGACCGTGGCACAGGCTTGTGGACGACAAGAGCCCGACGCTATCCGCAGCGATGTACCCGACGCTGTCCGCAACGATGTAGGAATCGGTGATGCCATCGATGTTGTCGATGGGCCGCTGTAGAGGCCCCTTATGCGATCGATGCCGATGAGGTGCACGGTGGTAACAACCTGTTACAAACCAGCAAGGTTCAAACTGAATCTCTGAAATTTTCTATAGAGATTGCAAAGATTAGGAGAGATCGAGATAGAATGGAAATGAGATAACAGAAAAGTTTAGCTGGGAAAAGTCGAGTGTTCTACTCATTCATTTGGATTGTTTTTACAAGATCAGCCTTGGCCTTAAAAAGCATCCATAACACGACAGGTAGCTAAAAGCGAAGGAAAAAAGAAGAAAAACGGACGCAGCTGCCAAAATAACGGGAAAAGATGGTGAAATGAAACAGTAATTACGGCAACTCCTGTCCACCGTTGGGTCGGAGATCCACGTTGCGGCAGCGTACCCCTTGTGAATTAATGAAGCCAACAGAGGGTCTATTAAGCTGTTGACTTTTGTTTTCCTCGTTCCCGGTTCTCTTCTTCAGATTTAGAGTTGCTCTGTGACAATTTCCCCCTTCTTGAGATCATCCTTGTCCTCAAGGATTGAATCTCGAAAATATTTTCTTCACAAAATCAGCATCTTCCCAGCTAGCTGCCCCTTAGGAAGGTTAACCCATTTAACAAGCCATTGAACAATCGGCTTGTTATGTTTAGGTGTTATTGAAATTTCATAATTTATGACTATCTGTCTTATCTCAAACTTGAGAATTCGATGTGGCCTCGAGTCGGATGGCCTTGAAATTTAGGATTTAGGGAGCTTTTAGACTACGCCTCTGAAATAAAAATAAAAGCAGTTCAAAAGTAATAAAAATTCAGATGAGTCAATATTAGTCGGATAAGTCACAAAATTTTCGTGACTTATCGACTAATATTAACTCATCCGACTTTTTTATTACTTTTGAACTGCTTTTATTTTTATCTTATAGGCGAGTCTAAAAGCTCCCTAAATCCTAAATTTCAAGGCCATCTAACTCTCGAGGCCACCTCGAAATTCTCAAGTCGAGATAAGTCGATAAGTTCACATGTTTCATGTTCTCAATGTAATGACCTTAGTATGATTCTTCTTGCCAGCATCTCTTCAGGTCCAACATGCACATTTTTTATCGTCACCTATCAGAGGAAGTCCTGGAGTAGGGACAGCCTTCGGGCCTAAGTGTTTCTTAAGTTGACTCACGTGAAAGACACGGTGTAAATTGCACCCTTTAGGAAGGAGAAGTTTATAAGCAACTTTGCCAATTCTTTCTAAAACCCTAAATGGCCCATAGAATTTGGATTGTAACTTTAAGATTCTGTGAGTAATCAGAGAGGATTGTCTATATGGTTGCATCTTCAAGTATACCATGTCTCCCACCATGACCTGCCTTTCTATTATGTTCTTGTCAAAGTTTTTCTTCATTCTGTCTTGTGCCTTCTGTAGATTAGAATTGATTATTTGCGCAACCAGTTGTCTTCTTTGGAGCAGGCCCTTTGCTTCTTCATTCATGTCATCTGGAATAACTGGCTCAGTAACCATTGGGGGATAACCATATAAAGCTTGAAATGGAGTCATTTTGAGTGCAGAGTGGAAACTGGTGTTATACCACAATTTAGCTAAGGCTAGCCAACTCTTCCACCTTCTAGGGCTATCAAAAGACATGCATCTTAAGAAAACACTATTCATTTTTTACAAAAGGCAAAAGGGTTTCTTTTTCTTTTTCCAGAGAGGGGCGACGTGGCGCAATCTGAACCGTTGTCATGCACACGTGCGCATTGGTAGCCGTCGAATGCCACTTATCCGAGCGAACCGGTATCCTTGGATCTCGGGCACCCTTTCGTGTGATGTGGTCGCATCGTAGCCGTTGGATCTCGCCGCTGCCGCAGTCGTCGTCTCCTCGGCCGACTCGGAGCCAGCCGCCGCTACGGGCCAGGCCTTAGCGTCCGTGCCAACCGACGGTTTCTGGGGCTTTTTAAACCCCTAAGTTGCCGCACTAGGGTTTCCTGATCCCGTAGCCGTCGTCGCCTTCAGCCGAGGTAGACAGAGTCGCCGAGGAGAGAGAAGAGGAGGAATCGGCGCCGAGAGCTCTGGCGAGCAATTATGTCACCGCCGGTGAGTCTTAGCCTGTGATTCTTTGCCTGGAGACATGCCTTAGTGTCGTGAACCTCATCGTGACATGTTTCTGTGCAGGGAGCACCAAAGAGTCGTCGTTATTGAGACCGCGCGCCACCACCGCAGTTAGAGGTCGTCGAAGCTAACAGGAGGTTCTCGTAGTCACGCGTTGCTGTGGTAAGGTTCCTGATAGTCCCTAGATTTTGAATCCGTGCTTAATGTAGCCAAGGGAGGACCGTAGCGTTTGGTTGTGTGTAGACTGTGGAGGGCTGCCACCTTTCATCGCCGAGGCTCACCACCGTGGGTTGCCAGTGATGGCCGCGTGTCCCAGTGAGTTGGTGATGCCGAGAGCAATCCGTAGAGCCTAGGAGCGTGGAGTTTGGTGCTCTGTAGCGCGAGATCAAGCTCGTCGGAGTTGTGCCGCCGTGTGGCTTGGTCGCCGTAGTGGTGCCATGACATGGAGCGTCTATAGCCATCGAATCTGGATCAGGTGGTGTATATTAGAGCGAGAATGGTCCGGATCCGTCTGGTGGGTCAAGTCCGTGGTGGACCGTGTCGCTGACATATGGGCCCTACATGTCAAGTGGATGCGGAGTGTACCGTGAGCGCGTGCATGGGCTGCCTCCGCCGTGGGCTATGAGGCTGACTGGCGGGGCCCAGTGGTCAGTCTGGTGCGGGGATTTTCTAAAAATAGAAATTTAATTCTAAAAATTGTTTTAATTATTTTAAAAATAGGATAAAACTTGTAAAATTCATACCTTTTTTTCTCTAAAAGTCCAAAAAATACCCATTCAAGTCTCTAAAAATTCAGAAAAATGAGATCTACCTGTTTTATAAATTTTATTTATTTATTTTAAAATATATTTATTTGTTGTTTGGATTTTTATTTGCTATTTATTATATATTCCTTGTAGAAACGATTGCTTTGAAAAGTGTGCTAGGAGAAGATTTTGTTACAAGTCAGGAGTCGGATTGGCAAGGCAAATCACACATAGTCCTTGATCATGTTGCTCCTATCTTTAAATAAAATTGTTTTGTTTTTAAACTATGCATTGCTATGTTTATTATATTTTATTGGAAACTTAGTTATTCCAATTTCATTATTACCCTCAATTGAATTATTGTATTGTAACATCCCCATTTTCAAAAATTTAAAAATTTGCATTATCATTGCATAAGCATGAGCATGGCAAAAAGGAAATTTTCAAATCAAAAATAATTTTTGAAAATGCGCATGCTACCATATATAGTTTTCTAGAAACTAATTAAAATTAGCTTTTGCAAAATTCCAAATGTTTAAATTATCAAAAGCTTTATAGGATAATCTTGTAAGAAAATGTGATTTTCAAATTTGACTTTTGAAACTCCAAATTAAAAACTAAACTAAATAAAAAGTTAAAATATAAACCTAAATAGTTAACTAAATGAATTATTAATATACCTATTTTTATCTCTAATTCATTTTACCCTCTTTCTCTTTTCCTCACTCTATGACCAGTGGGCCCATAGGTCACCCTCCCTTTCCCAATTTAGGCATTTCCCAAAATGCCCATTGCCATTTTTGCCCCTCCCTTATCCAAATTTAACCCACCCCCTCACTCTCGGTTTCCCTCCCACTCCCTCCTCTCTCACTCCGCCCGCTCATACACACTCTTCCCGCCCGATCCCTGTCGCCACCCTCTTCCCTTCACCCCCTCGACCCCATTTCCGCCGCTCCCCGCCGTCGTCATCGTCGGGATCCACCGGGAGCCGCCGCCGAAGCCGCTTCACCGCGCGCCACCACCGAGGCTCATGGACAGGTAATCTTCCCCCTCGTGGCCTCTCCTCCCTTCCTAGGACCTCCCTTGTCCTTCCCCGTCGTCGGCACCACCTCGCCGCCGCCGGGATTGGCCGGTGCCGTGTCCACCTCGCCGTCTTACCACGGCCACGCCGCCCCGTTGCCTCGGCCGGTCCCGCCCCTCACCGACACCACCCCTAGCTTCCCTCACCTCCTCTCCTCGCCGACCCGCCACATTCCCTCTCGCCGCCGTTCGGCCGGCTGACGAGGCGCCGCCGCTTCTTCCGCCTGCGTAGCGTCCGACCTCACGGCCATTCCTCGCCACGACCCCACCCCGAGCTCCCACTTCCTCTCTTCCTTTTCCTCTCTCGCCGGGCGCTCCATCGCCGCCGAATCGCCAGCCGGAGCCGCTTCCGCCTCCCATGCTCGAAGTCGCCGACTAAGCGGGTCCTTTGTCGGCCGGCCAAGACGGTGACAAGCCGACCCCAGCACGGTCGATCTCTCACGCTGCGCAGACGCTGCCGCGGCATACCAGCGTCACAGACGCTGCTCCGCCACAGAGCTTCAGCCATACACAATCAAGATCGGCTGGGCCGCTTATCATTGTATTCTGTCACAAGGCAAGGCCAGATGTACACGCTGTAGCGTCGAACGCCGCCGCGACAGCTGCCCGCCGCAGCATGCTGGCCGAGCCGAGCCGAAGCCATTTTCAAGGCCGGTGGTCACGCCGCCCAGCACAAGCGTTCCTTGGGCCGAGCCGAGTCGGCCCACCCTTGGTTTCCTCCCTTTTCCAATTGAATTTTTAATTTGAAAAACTTGTAAATTTCATATCTTTAAAAATACAAATCCAAAATTAGTGAAACAAATTTCTAAAAACTCATAAAAATGTGAAGTTTAATTTAAAAATATTACTTATATAATTTAATGCATGTTAATACATGCTTTAGTTTTATAAAGAAGAAAACACATATTAATTAACCTTAATTAATTTTAATAAGATAAAATTTAAATTGATAATTTCTGGAACTTGTTAAAAATAATAAAATAAACATTTATTTAGGGAATTAGTTTATTTTCTATATTTCCCAAATTGAAAATAAATATTGCTACATATAAGTATTAGTTAAAATCCATATGGAATAAGAAATTCCAAAATTTATAAAAAGAAGTAAAATAGAATTTACACAAATTTCAATTTAAAATACCATCATCATATCTATGCATATCCATCTGCATGCATTATTTTATTTTATTTTATTTTATTTATTGTTTTTGAATGTGTGTTATTTGCCATCGTTAGATCCGACCGACCGTGCGGAGTGAATCTCATGAAGGCGTGAGTTCGACCACAGTTCAAGGCAAGTCACTGTTGACATCTCCCTAATTTCCTTTGACCATATCAATACCTAGTTTTACAAATGCTTTGTTAGAAATTTAATAAACCTGCATGGCTATGTCGATTAATCACTATCATATTGGTAGGGAAATTAGTTAATAACCTAACACACTTTAATTATGCTATTAATCCTGACCCTTGTTAACCTTAGGATAATTAATCCATGATTACCTGCCAACCTTTGATTAGCTTAATTAACTTTGCTTACTCATGCTACTAGTCAATAGTTACTGCACAATGAACATCCACCCTGATTTAATACCTGTTTTAATTCAAAGTATCTCCCTGTTTGTAAAGTGCTTGTTTTATTAGCAGTAGCAGGGTGCTACTGTGGGTTAAATGTTAGTGCCGGGTGGCGGGTATGTCACCTGGGGGTTTTCTGGAAATGTTTATAAAACTTGATTGGGGTGGACGGATTGATTGGCTGGTGCAGTAAGCACGAGAATCGGGTCCAGTGTGGGAACCACCCTAGTCCTTAAGGACCGATATCTTGTGATTGTCAAAACTAAGTACAACAGTGCGACCATGAGTGCTTGTATGGGCAAGCCCTGGCTGAGTACCTTTCGAACTCTTGGTTTGGACATTCCGTGTGGTGGAGTAGGCGCGACGCATTCGCCAACCTACCAGGCTCAAGAGGGGGCTTCAGCCAACTGGAGATACCAGCGCTGCGGTGGAAACCTTAGAGGGGATGCCAGCCAAGACCTAGACTGTTAAAGGCTTTGTCGTGATGACCTCCGACGGGAGGGAGTCATGTCTTATGGGTAAAGCGCGCGACCTCTACAGAGCGTAAAACTTTCTAGAAAGCCATGCCCACGGTCAAGGGCGGACGACGGTGGGTTGATCACAATAGTAGTTTTCTTCCCTCTCTTTCTCAGTGGTTTTAAAGAAGAAAACCGGCAGGTGCCGTGTTTTGTTTGGGAGCCTACGGTGGTTTAGCCATGAGGAGATGACTTCGGTGGTCTAGCCGACGTGTGGTATTATGCATACGGTGGTTAGCCATCGAGAGTTATTGGTCCTTCGGTGGATTAGCCGTAAGGAAAATGTTTTTGGCGAAAACCACGATTTGTATCGTGAGATAGCCTTTGGGGCATGAGCCGGCTGGGGCCGGATGATTTAAATGTTTTGTTAATTAATTTGATCACTCACTTCTTCCCTAAATTGCTTTGAAAACTTTAGGCAAACTATTTCAAAACTTGCTTTCCGCAACTGAACCATACCTATCCTTTGGCTAGACCATATACATGCATATGTCAATTGACTTGCGAGTATTTTTACCAATACTCACCCTCACGCTTCGCTGGTCACGATTCCGACGCCAGCGAGTTCGAGTACCAGCGTGACCTCAAGACGAGACTCAAGCCTCGCGCCTTCACTGACGAAGTCTAGGATGGGGAGTATGCCGACGCCTAGGATTGCGTTCCTCCAGCTCTGCCTGTGGGGAGTGTTTCGGTTTTCCACTTTTGGAGTTTCAGTTGTAATATAAAACTTCCGCTTTTGTAAGGCCTTCGAGCCGAACATATGTAATAACGCCACGAGGCGCACTCTGATGTAAATTGATGTAAATTAATCGACTTGGTTGTGATCCAAAATCTGTTGTCTGTGTGCTAGCTACTGATCCAGGGACTAGCACAGGTAAAGCACAGGTGGGACCTCACCTCCGCCAGGAGGGGGTCCCGACATGTATTACTGGATATTCTTTTGTAACCTTGTTTATCATCATTTTCGTTGGATAATGATGATATCTATGGGTTGGTAGTCGTTATTAGTATACTTAGTCATGCACGTGCCTAGGATAAATAATTAATCTTGACTAAAGAGAGATATGGAATTGAGAGTAATTGCATATGTTGCTTTTATGTGAGAGAGACATGTGTTGCTCCGTATGGATATGCATGTGTTGCTCTTGTGTAGAAGTTGTCATGTGTTGCAACTCGTTAATAACCTAAGTGGTGTTTTTGACTAAGGCAAGTGGATCTGTTGTGGGGATGGTGCCTAAGTGGCTTAGCTATGAGACAGATTTAGAAAGAAGTCTTGTCTTATTTACCCATAAAGACGTAATCTTGTAAAGACATTGTCAAGATAAAACAGTACGAACCATGAGCTTGACTTCGATTAAGTCTGGTAGTTAAGGTACTAAGTGTTAGTTTGTGGTGCCTCAAAGCAAGTTAGAAAATGTGGTCATGCGTAATTCCAGTGATCCAAGCGATGTTGTTGTGCTACTACGTAACCCCAGTGATCCAGATGTTTGGCTCTAGGGTTCACAGTAGGTATCGAGAGGGCCACATGGTAATGTTTAGTCCTGTAACTATCAGATTACTAGTGTCTCCTGCCTGGCCAGAGGTTGAGATATGAGTATCTTGTGAGTAAATATACGCAATCTCTACAGAGTGTTAATAAACTATTCAAATAGTCGTGTCCGCAGTTATGGACAATGTTTGGTTATACTTGAGAAAGATATAATGTTCTTAAATGCCAATGGATGGTTGTCATATGGACTGCTGGGTGCATGTTATTAGGCTTTGTGTCAATGCTTATGATCAACTGCAGGTTTATCAAATGTTTTATTCAATTGCTTTGGAATCTATTAGCCTATTATGTCTTTATTAAATGTTGATTATGCAAAATAACCATTAGCCATTCTGTTGTACAAAGCTTGCATATAAAGGATAAAAATGCATCATTCTACTATGTGTGTTTTGCTGAGTATTCGCCTATGCTCATTCTTGCAGACTCTGTTTGTGGGCTGCCTATTCCATCCAGCAGGACAAGAAGTTGAAGAATCCTCATGCCGTTTGAGGAGTAGTTCATTCAAGATGGCGAGTAGCTAGACATGTTTCCTAGTCAAATGCCTGTGGCTCGTGATGTGATAAGTAAGAGATATTTATTCTTTATAGTGTTCTTGCTGATTTGCCTGTAATCTACACAAAGTCTCCAAGTTCCATCCTTTTTCTTCACCGGTATGAAGAGGAGGAGTAAGGGCCCATACTAGGTCTAATGATGTTGTTTTTGAGCAGTTCAGTTATTTGACTATCCATAGTGTCCTTCTGTTTAAGAGTCAGCTTGTAAGGCCTCTGGTTAACCACCTTGTGCTCATCCACTAAGGGAATGTGGTGATCACAGTATCTTTTTGGAGGAAGCTCTTGGGGTTCCTCAAATAACTCTTCATATTCCTTCAAAACTTCTTCTAATTTTGGGTCTAATTTGTCCGCTCTTGCTTCTTTTCCTTCTATTTCCGTAGCATAAACAATTGCACCTACTACCCCTTTGTTAAGCATCTTGTGCAACTTTTGCAATGATATGAGTGAATGTTTGGATGGCAAGGTCTCATCTTTGAATTCAATTTTCTGTTCCTCTCCATGCATAATAGCCATTTCTCTTGTCTTAAAATTTAGCTCTACTGGATAGTGTTTGAATATCCAGTCAGCCCCTAATATTAAATCATAGCTAGTTAAATTCAGGAGATGGAAGTTGTCCCCAAATTGAGTTCCTTGGAAGCTATATTGATTGTTGATGCAACAAGATCTGCTGTCTAACATCTGCCCATTAGCTACTAACATCTTTATAGGTTTTACTTCTTGAATATTGCAGTGGCTCCTTGCAGCAAATATAGAATCAATGAATGATAAGGTACTACCACTGTCCACCAAGGCTGTTCCTACCAATTTTCCCGTGTGTAGCCTTAAGGTAAAAGTCTTTCCAGCTGACATGGTACCTTGTACAACATGAGAAGAAATCATAGCAGTGTCTCATTCATTCAATTGCTCTGCATGTTCACTTTCCATTAATATCAAGTCCAACTGTTGTTCCCTTTCCATATCTTCCTCCTCTGTGGTTTCCTCTAGTACTTCCAAAGATTTTAACTGCTTATTTATGTTATAGTTGTGTTTGTGGCCAGAGTACCACTTTTCATGGCATCCGAAACATTTTTCTGAGTCAATGGGAACCTTTTTAGCTTTAATGTTGGTTTTGGTGTCCCCCTCACTGTTTTCAATTTTAGGAACTGCTTTACCATTGCTAGTCCCCCACTGCACACTGTACTTGTTTCCCTTGGAGAAGTTTGAGGTTAAGAAAGCTCCCTCCTTTTTAAGTGGATTAGATTGCTCAATCCTTCTAGCCATCTAGTAGGCATTAACCAAATCCTGAGGGCCTTGCAATTGCAGCAAATTTCTTATATAATCTTGCAGTCTTGCAATGAAGCTCTTAAGGAAATACTCATCTGGAAGTCCAGGGTTGCTCCTCTTCACTAATCCCGTTAACCTTTCAAATGTTTCAATATAATTAGACACACTTCCTAATTGTTTCATAGCATGAAAAGGTACGATAACATCATAGTCTTGATTTTTCATCAAATCTGTTGCTTAACAACCTATAGAACTGATGCCAAGGAGTAACACTAGTATTGATTCCTGAGCTATTCAACCACCCATCAGCCCTTCCCTTGAAATAGAGGGTATCAATCTCTACCCTTTAATGTAGAGGAGTTTGAGCTATATTAAAGAACTTCTTAACTTTTTTAATCCAATTATCCACATTTCTCCCTTCAAACTCTGGAAAATTCAGTTTTGGTCCCTTTGCAAAAGCTCTATGATAAACCCCCTCTTCTTGAATCATTTTATTGTATGTTCTGATCCTGGGAATATTACTCTAATCTTTTTGTGCCATGGTAGCACATACTGGTCCTGCCCACTGCATAGTAGCTTGGAGAGGATTGCAAGGTATGGCTGGTGGTTGCATCTGTCTATGCACACCTAGATTGTTAAAGGGATTGACCACCAATGATGGAACTTGAGTACTTAGAGGTACAGGAATATTTGGGTGGTTTCTTGCAGATGGTGGTTGCCCCACATTTGTACCAATTCCAGTATTAGCCAAACAATTTTGGGATACCAAACTGACCTGCCTATATGGTAATCTTAAATTGGCTGATTTACCCTCTTTTGCAATCAGTTTCGCCACCAAAAGATGTGTTCACTTGGTTACTACCCAAGTTAGGGAATCCAGTTGCTGCATGCCTTTCCATACAAATAGGGGATGTTAAACTAAAAGGTATTGGAGTACTTGGATGTATGAAATCCCCATAGTATCTCGAGGCATGGTTAGAGGGAGGTTTAGGAGTATTTCTTCCCCCAATTTGCACTAAGGTATTAACAGCATATGAAAGCTTCTCAATTTTATACCTTGTTGATCCATCTTGGAACTGTTTTCTTCTTGAACCTTCTAGATCCTTTCCATGCCTAATCTCATCTCTTCCAAATCTTCTCGAGTTGCGTAAGTTACTTCACTCCCTTCTGCAGCTACTTCTTTACCTGGTCTTGTCATCGTGAGATATCCAAAGAAAAGGTATCGAGGCCCGGGGATTTTACTAGGGCTACAACTCCAACATTCACCCGATTGACCGAAAAGTTCAGGGAACACGAGTAGCAGGAGGGATTTTACATCGAAGCAACGTGCTTTGTAACCTAAGCTATCTCTTCTTGCCCACAGTACCCCAAATCTTGGTTCAACTCGGTTGGCTTAGGAATTTTACCAAGAAGAGTAGCTTGTCAACCCTCACCAACCCTTGTTGATTCCAGATTTGGGCCAAGAACGTGGCTCTAATACCAATTTGTTACAAACTAGCAAGGTTCAAAATGAATCTCTGAAATTTTCTATAGAGATTGCAGAGATTAGGAGAGATACAAATAGAATGGAGATGAGTTAATAGAAGAGTTTAGGTGGGGAAAGTCGAGTGTTCTACTCATTCATCTAGATTGTTTTTACAAGATTGGCCTTGGCCTTAAAAAGCATCCATAACACGACAAGATAGCTGAAAGCGAAGGAAAAAGAAGAAAAGCAGACGCAGCTGCGAAAATAACCGAAAACAATATGGTGAAACAAAACAGTAATTACGGCAAATCTCGTCCGCCATTGGATCGTAGATCCACGTTGCTACAGCGTACCCCTTCGTGAATGAATTAATAAAACCGACAAAGGGTCTGGTTTTCATCGTTCCCCTGTTCTCTTCTTCAGATTCAGAGCTGTTTTGTGACACTTCCCCATGAGCGATGGCAACACCTGCAAGTGGGGTTGCAAACGAAGTGGATATGATTGAATATTAGTAAAATTATATCCATATCCATATATTTTTGTCGAATATGGATAGTGTCAGATAAGAATATAGATAGTACTGTATACAAATAAGAATAATACAAGATCGGATATTGGTCAGAGTGGATATTTCCTCGGATAATATATGCGAAAACGTGGTCTAGAAAAGAAGCATTGAACATTCAAACTACACATTGCCTAGAGGATAATTGGGTTGCCGCCTCTTTGGTGGCTAGTGGGTTGGGAAGCGGTAGGCTGTCCATTTATGGCATGGTAGGGTGGCGCCTTAGAGTCTCTAGTTGGGTTGGTGGCCTAGTTGTGTGGATTGAATTTCAAAGTCTTGTGCCTACTAAGGATTTGGATAGACACTATCTATACTATTCGTATCAGTATCCTTATTCATCGTAAAGTATCCATATCTAGAAAAAAGACCAAATATCCATATAATTATCCAAATCACTATCCAAATTAATTTAGTCAAACAAACATTATTTGCTCTGTATGCACCCTTATCAGTGATGCGTGTTGTGGTAGACAATGTGTAGGGTTAACTAGTTTGTATTAGCCCGAAGGACGTATAACGTTTGGTGGTCTAGTGAGTTGTGACTTATGAGAAGGTATTAGAAAGCTAATTATAGATAATATTTTTTCTAGAGATGTTTTTATAGATGAGCCTACATGAGTTGAGTCTAAGTTAGGCTCGGCTCGACTCGGTTGGGTGAACGAACTAGGAATGGGGCTTGGCTCATGCTCGTTCTGTTCATGAGCCAAGCTAGAGTCTATCTCCAACAACAATATCTAAAATTGGATACTCATATCACTATTTAAGTATTTAATTGTCTACTTAAAAAAATTCCCTATATGCATTTCTACCCTCTTCAATAGAATACTTAAACCCTAAATTTATATAGATAGAGAAAATAGAACATCCATATATAGCAATGCTCTCACTTTATTTAGGTATCCACTTAAATATAGCAATCCATTTAGCAATCTTATTGAGTTCATAACAACTCTCTTGGAGAGATACTTTACCTTGGAGCTGAAAACCAACCTCGAGCTGCTCACGATCAGGTGAAGTGCCAACCAACACTTCTCCAATGAATGAACTCCATCATTGTTAGTTTCTGGTGGTCCCAACAAGATAAGGATAGGAAAATCCATTGGATTGGTAAGAACATGCTGTTCAAATCTAAGTTTAGAGAGGGCTTGGGTTTCAGGGACTTCAATGCTTTCAATATTGCCATGCTTGCTAAACAAGGTTGGAGAATTTTGCAGAATCCAGGATCTTTGTGTGCCTCTACTCTCAAAGCCATCTATTTTCCTAATTGCCACCTTTTGAAGGCTAAAGCAAGCAAAGGTATGTCTTATGTGTGGAGGAGTATTCTAAAAGGGGTGGAATTGTTAAAACAAGGAATTATTTGGAGAGTTGGCAATGGTGAAAGTATTAATATTTGGTCTGACCCTTGGATTCCTCAGGGAAGCTCAAGATTCATTATGTCCCGTAGAGGTTCTACTATTTTGACTAGAGTTTCTGATTTGATAAATCCAACACAATTGGCTTGGGATGAAGACTTGTTGGACCATATTTTTGATCATGAGGAAGCACAGGTCATAAAGGGCATCCCTTTGTATAAGGACATTGATGACTTCTTGGCTTGGCATCTGGATACAAAAGGTAAATTTTCAGTCAAGTCTGCGTATCATTTATGCATAGGGTTATGTGAACAGAACTTGGGGCAACCAGAGTGCTCTGATGGAAGTAGGAAAACTACTCTCTGGTCACAAATTTGGAAATTAAATGTACCTAACAAAGTAAAACACTTTATGTGGAGGTTTACTTACAATAGTTTGCCATCTAGAACAAATATGAGGAGGAGAGGTATGCAAATTGATACTTCATGTCCCCTCTGCAACAAATTAGATGAGGATTGTGGTCACTTGTTTTTTAAGTGCAAAAAAGTCAAAAAAGTTTGGAGGGATGCTTTGTTAGAAAATGAGAGATTATTGCTAGTGACCTGTACAACAGCAGAACAAGTCACTGAGCTAATAGTGATACTATCCATGGAGGAAAAGCTGAAAATTAAAGTTATAGTGTTCCTGTGGGTGTGGTGGTTTCATAGAAACAATATCGTCCAGGGGGATAAAGTCTTGAGCACTGAAGGAATAGTACAACAGATTGTAGTGTATGTTGATGAATTTCAAAAGAATTCTGCTCGTACAAATAATAGGAGGAAGTAACTGGTCTCCTCCTAAAGAAGATTGGGCCAGATTCAACATAGATGGTTCTTTTAATTCTGAAACAAGAGAAGGGAGCTGGGGTTTCATAGCAAGGGACCATACAAGTCAGATAATTGTGATGAAAACAGGCAGACTCCAAAATTAGCTCAATGCTTTGCAAACTGAAGCTATAGCATGTTTACAGGGTCTGTTTGAAGCTGTGCATACAAGGATGTCCAAGATTGTCATTGAAATGGATGCTCTGGTGTTGAAACAAGTCTTGGAGGCGGAAGAAGAAGACTTTAGTGACATAGCTGCGTTGATTAGAGAGATTAGGTTTGTTAAGAATGTTAACAATATTTTTTTGCGAAAGGGGAGACACCCCTCATTCCATTTCTTCCTACCACAGGACAAACAGAATGACATCGTTCCAAACACAAAAGCATACCCCGAGCCAAGTGTTAACCATAAGCCAGGACTGTACCAACAACTTCAGAGCACTGGCAAAGAGCCCCACAAACATCAAAACCAAAATTACATCACAGAAGCTCCACTTAACAGTTAATACCCAGCTTAGCTAAGAGAAATAAAAGAGACTCCTCCTTCAAATTTACCAGCATCTAACAGAATCCTCCATATCCTCCCCCTTCTGTTCTTCATCCCCCGCTAGTTTTTCCAATGAAATTAACCAATCTGTAGATAGTGAGTTACGCCATATCACTCATCTGACCCCCCATCGGATTGCCGATCGAAGTCACCCATCACCTGCATCAATTTGGCTACCCCTTCTTTTATAACTTCCTGCATTTCTACATTAGATAAACCTGCCCAGTAAATCATCAAAGCTCCAGCCATATGTAAGATAGTAAAAGGAGAATATAGCTTTCTATTATCAAAACAAACTTTATTTCTCCAACTCCAAATGGCCCAAAAAAACAGCAGAAACACAATACATATGAAGATGGACACCACTAGGTCAAATTATCTGACACCAAGGTAAAACCTGATCCAATCTCCTAGGTAAAGCAGCACACTGGAAGCAAAGCCCAATAGTGCCCCAAATCACCTTACTAACCGAACAATCAAAAAACAAATGATTCAAAGTCTCAATATCTTCACAGAAACCACATCTTGGATCACCAGTCCAATTTCGTTTTCTAAGATTTTCCTTTGTAAGAATAGCCCTATTATAAACCAGCCACATGAAGATTTTGATCTTTAGAGGAATATGGCATTTCCAAATCTTCCTATTATCAATTTTCGGTAAATGTTTCTCTAACATAGAATACATACTATGAACAGAAAAGGTTTTGTTAACCCCATATTTCCACCAGATTAGGTCAGCAGAGTTATTAAAAGAGTAAGACCGACACTTGTTAATCATATTAGTCCACAAAGCTTCAGCATTGGTCGGGATCCATCTTCTAAATGAAAGATTCCAGTTTTCTCTCCATGCCTCTGCCACCGTAATATGTTTCCAATGACAAATATCATAAACATCCGGGAATTCTTGGACTAAAGGCCTGTCAATGATCCAATTATCCCTCCAAAAGTTAGCCAGCTCCCCATTACCAATACAAATATTTCTACCCATCAAATAGTAATCCCTAACCTTGATTAAGTTCCTCCAGAAAATAGAGTCAGCCTGAGAAGCTTTGAGAAGTCTAAGATGGGGTTCTTTTGAGCTTATCTTATCTACTTATTTACTGTAGCACGTCACTTCGAGAATTTTTTGAGGTAGCCTCGAGAGCCGGTTGGCCTTCAATTTTGGGATTTAGAGACTTATCCTCTACTTAATTAAAAAACCGATTCAAAAGTAATAAAAAAAAGTGAGATAGGTCAAATAGGACACAAGATATAAGACTTATCCTACTTATCTTTTTTATTTGACTTTCTCAATCGGTTTTTTTATAAAGTAGGCATGTCTATAAGTTCTCTAAATCCTAAAATTGAAGGCCAACCGGCTCTCGAGGCTATCTTAAAAAATTCTTGAAGTGACGTGCTACAGTAAATAAGTAGATAAGATAAGCTCAAAAGAACCCACCCTAATATTTCTCTCACGAATATATTTATGTCGCAGAATCGTTTGCCATAAACCATTTCCATTTTCTAATCTCCACCACCATTTAGTAATAAGGCTAATGTTCATTAATCTTAGATTTTTCACGCCCAGACCCCCTCTATCCTTACTCATGCAGATCTTATCCCATTTAACCAAGTGGTATTTTTTCTTAATCAGAGACTCTTGCCAAAAGAACCGGCGTCTAATCTTATCCATTTTATTTATGACCATCTTGGGAAGGATATACATAGACATAACATAGGTAGGAATATTGCTCAAACACGCCTCCAATAGAACACACCTACCTCCATAAGACAAAATATTTCCCTTCCAAGTATCCAGCCGTCTCTCTAATTTCTGAATAAGATTTTCCCACTCCCTAACCAGAATCCTATTACCACTAATAGGAAGCCCCAAATATTTCATCGGAAAAGTTCCAATAGAATAAGTAAAAAGATTAGAATAAAAGGACTCACATTCCATATCTCCATTAATAGGGATTACTTCACTTTTATCAAAGTTTATTTTTAAACCAGACAAATTCTCATAAACGGCCAAAGCTAACTTAACAAAATGAGCCTTCTCACGATCATTACAAAGGCAAAGAATCGTATCATCAGCATATTATAACAAGGCCAACCCTTTGTCGAATATATCTGCAGCCAAACCAATAGCCAGATTATTTTTCTGGAGGTTTCTAACCATTTTACTAAGAACATCGGCCGCTAAATTCAACAGAAATGGGGAAAAGGGATCCCCTTGTCGAACCCCTTTAAAACTTCTAAAGAAATTTCCCCTAGCACCATTCACATTAACACAGATAGACCCTCCACTCAAAATCTGTTGAATCCAACTGCAAAATTTAGGATAGAAACCTCTCAACCACAGACAATCTAACAAAAAATCCCAATTAATTTTGTCATAAGCTTTTTCAAAATCCAATTTAACCAGGACACCCTGACCTGTTTGTTTAGTATGATGTATCAACTCATGAAGCACAACCACACCATCTAAAATATACCGACCCTTAATAAAAGCAGATTGATTCTCCGAAATAATTTGTTGCATAATATTATCCATCCTAGAGGTAATAGTTCTAGTCACAATTTTATACAAACTATTAAGCAAACAAATAGGTCTAAACTGCTTTATATTCGTAGTCATATCAGTTTTTGGGATGAGAATGACCATCCCTAAATTAATCCTACTAACATCAATAGTATTCGAGTAGAGATCATCGAATAATGCCATCACATCATTTTTCACAATATCCCAGCAGTGCTGATAAAATTCAATGGGGAGTTGTAACATCCCATTTTTGGGTGTTTGTAAAATTTTGAAAATTTTTAAATCATTAATAAAGCTAATGATATTTTGGAAAGATTTTGTCTACAATATATTATTTTGACTCCATTTAACAAAATGTACATATATATATGTATATATATACATATATGTGTGTAAATATTATTTTGGTACAACCATATTTTCCCATCATGAGAAATAATTTCACCCAAAACTTGATTTTCAAAATATTGCTTGGAATATATTTAATATGAATATATATTTATTAAAATTGTTTGGAAAATGGTATTTTCATACCATAAATAGTGTTTTCATGATATTGAATAGTAAACTAATATCTTTACCCCTTTTTGGGAAAAACATGTTAAAACCATCTTTAGTCCTTTTCTTCTCCAATTCAAATGTATATTCAAAATATTATTTTAGGGTGAATTGACCTCTTTGCCCTCAAATTTCAAATTTCCTTTTTATCTCTACCTCTCTTCCCTGTTTTGGGCCCAATCCTCACTGGGTTTCCTCCCTTGGCCTTGCCCTCCTCGCCGTGGGCCTTTTTTCCAGCCAGCCTCGCCTCCCGGCCTCGGCCTAACTCGGCCCAATGAGCCTCCCTCCTCTCCTCTCTCTCTCTGCCTCGCTATGCCCCTGCCCGTGCTCTGCTTTACTTGACGACCTTGCCGTCCCCACCGTCGTCGATCAGCCTCGCCATTGGCCACCGACCATCCTCGTTGCGTCTGGCGCCATATCACGCTTCGTCAAGACCGACCTCCCTTCCGTGGCCGGTACAACACCTAGAATCCTGTCTTGCCCTCTAGGGATGGCCGCCGCCCTGCGCTGCATCACAGCGATTCACTCCCTTGTCCTCCCCTCCTCCCGCGCCTATAAAACCCTACCGAACCCCCTGTTTTCCTCTCTCGTTCCACCGCCCCACCTACCCGGACACGGCCACTGTCATGAGCTCGTTCGGTGAACCTTGAGCTCGGGCAACCAGCTCCATCTCCTCCTCTCTTCCCCATCGCTTCTCCGAGCCTAATTGCATTTTCGTTGCTTGTAGCCCGTGAGCGAGCTCCATCGTCGCCACGCCGCCACCACGCCCTTCTTGATTGCTCGTCAACGGCGGCCTCTCGGCCTCCTTCTGGCGGAAGCACCCGACATCACCCTCTTCCTCCCTCGACGGAATTGGCGCGACGTTCCGAGCGCCACGCCATTCCCCTGTTTTCGGCGCCCAGCCTCCCACGTCGCCGGCCTCCTCCGGTCCTCCCGACCGCGACCTAGTCCAAGGTAAATCTCCTCAGAGCCCCTAGAAGCCCTAGAGCTTCTTTCCCGCTTCAAACCTAATAAATCGCCGCCGTGCTTGTTGCCAGGCTCCGCCGCCTCGCCAGGCGCCGCCTCGGCTCGCCATCGGCGAATCCCACCGGGGCGTCCTAGAGATAGGCCTCACAAGACTTAGGGACCGACGGCACCTCTTTTCGTGCCTCGTGGCGCCGCCGAAGTCGACGCCAGTAGGATCGCCAGAGTTCGCCAGTACCACCAGCGCAAGACGCCACATCTGGCGTCATCTTTCAACAAGACAAGGCGCCGCCTCGCTGCCATGGGGACCCGCTGTCGGGTTTATTTTAAACCCAGCGGGAGTCTCATCATGCGGTGACCGGTGGGCCGTTAGCCCCACATGTCATATTTAGTGGGCGACTTCCAAAATCGCTTTTGCTCTGGGCAGCCCGCCGGCAGTCCCCTTCGGGCCACTTTCACAAGCAGAGCCGACCGCTTGTGGTGCCTTGGGCCGCACCTTCGCTGGCCCATTATCTGTTTATAACTTTTTCCCAATGATTTCTCACTTGTTTTAATTCTAGAAAATGGTTTTGATTATTAAAAATAGTTAGCGACTTTGTAAAATCCTGGAAAAATTTGGTAAAATACTAGAATGCTTTTGGAACCTAGAAAAAATATTACTTTGCATATTAAAATAATATAATTCTCTGTAAAGTAATAATAGCTCTTTTCTAGCTATTTCCTTTAACCAGAAAATCCAGAAATAGGTTTTCCCTTTATTAAAAATACTAGATGACCTCCAAAAAATCATGAAAGTATTTCTGGAGACACTTTAAAAGTGTTTGTGACTTAGGAAAATTATTATTTGCTCATGCACCCATATATTATTTCTCCAAATAATAGAATAGGCAATATATGATTATTGAATTGTTTGTATTAAGCTTTTTCCATATAAGATATTTTGATATATCTATCATGTCTACTGTTTATACTGATTTTTATGAATGTTATCCAATTATTAGAGATATTATGGGTAGACTTCATACATATCATTCATATACATTTATATTTGCACTAGAATTATTATTGCATAAAGGCTCTTTTAATAAAACAAGTAGATTATGGATCTCGTTAAAAGGTCCATAATGTTTGTAGAATCATTGCACATCATGCATCATGCTCTAGCATATTTCTAATTATATTTGTGCTATTTGGATTATTCACGATAGATCCGGAAGGCCCGGAAGGACAGTGTGAAGATCAGGACCCCAACACATTTGGCCCAGGCGAGCCAATATCTCTAGAACATTCTTCTAACCCAGTTTTACTTAAATCTATGTCGATTTAAATTATGAAATGCATGCTTTATATTACGTTGATTATATTATGTTGAACTAAATGTGGTAGTTATGCCCTGCTTATTTAATCATGTTGTATACATGCCTCATTTCTTGATGATTGTTACTACCACACCTTGATTTCCTTGAATATCAAGTCCATGGCATCACCCTAAAATAATTAATAAACAATTTTGGACTCTTTAAAGTCCAGGGAAAAGAATGCTTAGACAGAGCTTAGGTCTAGTCAATTTTGCCCAGACCCAAAATGTCTGGAAGGGTGGATGAATAATCCGCCAAACTTGTATTCACCCCTTGATTATAAAGATTTGTGTGGCATAAGCATCTAGGTGATTTGGTCTAGGTGATCGGGTTTTGATGTCTAAGTGATAGGCTAAGTGCGTCTATGTGTGTCCCTGTGACGTCCCGTGAAACCCACTATAATCTATGTGTGTTTTGGCATGGGATTCTTGATGTGAGCCATGCATTACTAATTAGATTATTTTGGGGTCTACGTGACGGAGCAGATTTGGTTTAGGCTATGTGTCGTCTGGGTTGGTCTTAGGTGACGTGTTTGGTATCTTAGTGATAGACTATGTGTCGTCTGGCTATGTGTCATTTGGCTATGTGTCGTCTGGCTATGTGTCACTTGGCTATGTGTTGTCTGGCTATGTGTCGTCTGGCTATGTGTCATTTGTGACGGAGCGTATTTGGTCTAGACTATGTGTCGGTTCGTTTGGTTCGGTCTTAGGTGACATGAATAGAGATAAACACCCCAGTCATGAATATTGTTGGCATATATAGCCCAGTACGTCTTTTATTTGGTAGATGGCTAAGTCATAGGTTTTTAATATAGATTATTGCAACTCTGGCTTTAAGCGAATAAAATCAACCCAACCTCCACCAAACAGCCTGTATCATTATACTGCATTAGGTTGGGTATTGGTTCGCAAGCGCGGTTGGATTGCGCGCTCACCCTCGCACTCACTCACTCTTTTAGGTCAAGATGGAGAAGATGATGATCCCTACGACTGCTATGAGGACGAGGAAGCTTGTGGAGCTGATGCGTAGGCAGGGTGTTAGGCGGGACTCCAGTCGCTTGCCTGTCAGGGTGGATGGCATAGCCCTTGGAACCCTATATCTATCTTCGTTTCCGCATTTTCCGAACTCTGATTAAAGAGCTCTAGTTTGGTATTGTAATATTTGGCCAGATCGGCCCTAAAAACTCGAGCCACTATGTATTTGAACCTTGTTGGTTGTATAAAACCCGTGCTTGTATGAGATGGTTCCAGTATTCTGTAATTCGTACAGCGCTAGCAAGACAGATCCTGGGCTAGCGCAGACATACGGAGGTCTCTGAAAAATGGAGTCTCACAGGAGTCCATCGGGCCCAGGAGCTTTGTTTGTGGCCATACCAAAAACGGATTTCCTGACCTCCTCCTCAGAAAAAGGCTCAATGAGAAAGTTATTGCTACACAAATCAACTTTCTCCGTAGTATCCCAAAAATTTCTATTTAAGGAGAAAGAAGGAAATTCACCAGGTCCAAATAAATTTTTATAATATTCAGTAGCATGTTGTAATAATTCCTCATTCCCCTCAATAATTCTCCCATTATCTTCTAAAGATTCAATTAGTTTTTTCTTTTGTTTTCCTTTAGCAATCTTATGAAAATAGGCAGTGTTACAATCTCCTTTCAACAACCAAGCAGCTTGCGATCTGCTCTGCCACTGCTTTTCTTCTCCATCATAGATATTAAGCAAATCTTTTTGAATAGAAATCCTCTCCCAAGCTTCCCCTATAGTAAGATTTCTATCCTCTTCCAACTTCTCCAATTCTGCCATCCTATTAAGATATTTTTGCTTAATCAATTTCAAATGTCCAAATTTATTAGCACCCCAACCCATCAAAGCTTTTTTCAATCTTTTAATTTTTCTTTGAATAATGGAAATACTATCACCAGTTCCACTAAAAGCATGCCAATTTCGAGCCACAAAAGGAAGAAAATCTTCATGCTGGAACCAACTAGGGGAAAAGGAGAATTTTCTTTTCTTAATGAAACATCGACCTCCAGTATTTAACAGAATAGGGTTATGATCAGAAAAACATCTAAGTAAACAACTAACAATAGCATCCGGGAATAAGTCATCCCAATTCCCATTAACCAACACTCTATCTAACTTCTCTAGAATAGGGGAGACTTGCATGTTAGACCATGTAAACTTACCACCAACCATAGTCAGTTCTTTTAAAAGATGACAATTTATCACATCATTAAACAAATTCATAAATCTAACATTACCATACGCACTATTTTTTCAGAGAATTTACGAATAACATTGAAATCTCCTCCCAAAACATAAGGAACATTAGAGTCAGCCTCTAACATATCACACACCGAAGAAACTTCATTAAAAAAATCCAGTTTAGATTCATTATGAGGAGGACCATAAATCATGACTACATTCCATCTAACTTTGTTCTTTTTATCCCAAAGATTCATTATTAAGGAGAAAGATCTCAACCGAAATCCCAACAAATCAAAACTATCATTTGCTACGCCACACAATATACCCCCAGCCCTTCCTTCGGCCGGGATCCATTTCCACACAAAACAATTATTGGGATCCACACGCTTAAAAAAGCCTTGAGAATAAACTGCTTTTTTAGTTTCACACAGCCCTACAAAATCCAACATATGCTTCCCAATGCTATCCTTAAGGAAACCTTTTAGACCTTTCTTATGAATACCTCTACAGTTCCAAAAAAGTAATCTAATATTGTGTCTCATTTTAAACTACTTTGAGAAATTTTATTCACAAATAGGTCCATCTTCGCTCCATCTTTTACAATATTTCTATCTGACCTTTTAATATTACCAATCCTCGCTTTCTTCTTAGATCCACTATCTTTCTTTCTTTTTTTTACAATTTTTGGATTTTTTTCGGTACACAAATATCATCTTCCAAATCTAGCATATTATCCTCCTCAGACCCCCACTCTTCAATTATAATATTACTCTTTGACGAACCTATGTGATTAGACACAAACAAATCCGATTGTCCCTATTTATTTTTATTATACAGCTCTTGCCTAGCTTTCTCCACATCTCGCATCATTTCAAATTTAGAAAAAGACATGTCATCTAAACCCACCCCTAAAACAGACATAATACCACTCATTTCAGTATTAGACAAAATATCAAAAGAATTATTGGAATGCACAAAATTACCTTCCAAATTTTTCTTCTTTTGCAGATTATGAGCTTTGACTATGATATTGGTTGAGTCCCCCTCCAATCTTTTACTTCTTCGAATGGGGCCATCACATTTTTTGTTTTTCTTTCGAATAGGAACAAAATCTTCTTTGTTTTGCTGACCTCCAGCATCCACTTCTTTATAGCAACCATGAACAGGAATCTCAGCAGGAGGAGTCTCCGAGTTCACCATTGGAGCTAGCACCTGAATGGGCAAGACATCAAATACTTCCTGAGAGTCAGGGTTCGGCGCCTCATCAGAAACCAACAACTCCTCCTGAATCATACCCTCTGAATCCCTCAACGAAACTACATCTCCCAACTTATCTTTGCTAACCAAGCCATCCACAAAAGGAACAATACTCTTACTTTTATCTTCCAGCCCCTAACATCAAACTATCATCAGGAACCAAACTCAGAGACCAGGGATCAGCCTCCCGCCCAATCTTCAGTATCCAAGAATCAGAATCGCGCCCAACATACATATCAAGAAAAGAGCTTCCAACACGCCTCATAGAAGGTACCTCCTGCATACACCAAGTTTGTACAACAGAAGGTGACTGAGGCTGAGATGATTCTTTGTCTTTGTCCGGTTTAGGATTTCAATTGATCCCTAATTGAGCAGCCAATTTAGAAAACCCAGAAGTTTCCTCATCATCATCCTCCATATTACACACCATTGCCGATTTTTTGGAACTCCTATCCATACCATCATCACTTTCTTCCATGTGAGCTGAGCCCCACATAGAAACTTCCCCGTCTTCTATCGTCACAGATTTTTTCCCACCATAATAGCCTTTTCCATCATTCTTACCCCAACTCATATTATCACCACCTTTTTCCTCAGCTCTTTTGACTTTCTTCGCAACATGAGTCCAAACATCCTCTTGTCTCGACTCACCACCTACCCCCACAGCAATTTCAGTCATAAATCCAACATCAGCTGGCTCTTCAACCTGGATAGTAAACTCAAAAACACCTCTGCCAATTACTCCCTCCACCACAGCAGGAATTTTCAACATATCTTTGCATAGGATTCTGACTCTTACATAATCAGATCTAAGAACAGAACCATTATCAATCTCCAATGGAACACCCACAAGGCAAGCAACAGAGAATATAGTAGGATGAGATCTCTTCTCCATTGGAATATTCAGAATCCTAATCCAAATTTCTTGTAAAAACTTCTTAGCTCCACTATCAGCTTTCCAACCTTCTATTTTCATAAATGCATTAGCAGTTCTCATTTTCATAGGGGGAAGATCAGCCATTTCTTCAACTTTACGAGCATTAGGAAATCTCATCAAAAACCTAATACTCCCAAGATTCCTGGCTGTACAACTCCATTTAGGAAACGATTTGAAAATAAGATTAAGTTCTTTTTCCACATCTCTAACAGTAACCATCCCCCCATCAATAAGAATCACAGCCATATTGCTTTTGTCTCTACCAAATTGCTCGGATGCCACATCATACAGAACATACATGCCCTGATCCACAGATTGAAATCCACACATGGACGCAGCATACTCCCAAGGTTTTCGATTAGGGCACCGCACTGCAACATGACCATCCTCCCCACACCAACCACAAAGGAAAACAACATTACAAGTAAAAGCCATATGACCAAACTTTCCACACCGAAAACAAGCCCCATAGGTTTCTCAGATCCAGAAATATTGCCCCCAAATTTATCAGAAACCCTAGTTTCCTTATCATTAACATGAATCGATTCACCTCCCTCCCCAGCAACAACAGGGTTTTTCGGAATGGGATTTACCTGAGGTGGATCCAGAGGAACTTCAATCATCTTCTTCCCTTTATCCACATCCCCACCACTCACACCATCAGTCCGGGATGTCCCCAAGATCTCCTTCTTCCCAGAATCCAACCCCATTGTCCGGTTCCAAGTGAAACCGCGACCACCCCAACCCCCTCCCTGATACGATCCCCCACACCCTCTTCTTCCACCACCTCCCCTGCCTCCAAACTCACGAATATTACCTGCCTCTATTGTCTTGGAAGACCCAATCACTGCCTTAACAAAAGAATGCCGATCACCACGGATCGTTTCCCTCCAACCGCCACCAAGGGCACTCGAAGGAGGAACCCTAACTGCCGGCTGGAATGCTCTCCAAGATCCACCGAATATGTCATCCCCACTCCTAGAAATACCTCCAATCTCACCATGGGCCGCCGCGCGATGGTTGGGCCTCTGCTGGGCAGCCAAACAAGGCCACCAAGACCCAGAGGTACAGGGATCACCCCCATGCGGCCGCACTCCTTCCAAAATATCATCTGAAACTCCGAGCGCCATCAGACTCGAGGGCCCATACCAGCCCAACGAGCCACGGCCCCCACCGCACCACCGTAACCGTCGTGGAGATAGCGGCGAAAGACGGCGGGAGATCACCTGACAACCGTGAACGACGGCGAACTCAGGTTGCTAGGGTTTCTCTCGACGACGAACTCCCACTTCCAATCATCAGTTTTGTCTGTTAGTCCCAATTAACCGGAAAACCTCAGAATGTTAACAATATTGATGTTAAATTTCTATTTTGTCATCGACAATGTAATGTCCCTGCCGGATGTAATGTAAGTTTGGTGCTTCTCTCCAGCCTGGAGGAGCAGCGGTAGGATGAATGTTTTCCCCTAAACTTATGTAACTCTCTGGCCAGTGAATCTGTTGGGCTAGTTTTATGAATATATTGTGGTTGAATGCTAAAAAAAAAAAAAACACTTCTCCAATGAAGATCAGCGAGGCAAAAGGCATCCATCCGGCAGCTGCCTGACCAGTATCGCCGACAAATGGGCCCATTCAAAGAAAAGCATATGCGTCAGAACCAGCAGCGCGGCCTTGTCGTTAAGGCGAAGGTAGTGGGCCCCACACAGCAGAGGCAGCCAGCTGGACAGGAGTCCACCGTCCTTTCCACAACCTGTCCACATCCTCTACGGGACCCACGTGTCATCCACGGAGGCCACGGTTTCAAACTCTCCGAGACTCTGACTCTCCGAGCCTCCGCCTCCTCGCCTCGTCTTCTCCACACCTGCGAGCGCCAGTCACCAAGCCAAGCCATTACTGCTGCTCTGCTCGCCTCACCATTCCATTCCGCGGCGCCGGAACCCTAACCTTAGTCGCGACAATGCCCTCCCCTCCGCCTCCCCCGGATGCCCCTCCGGAGGAGGAGACGGCGTGGTCGCGCGCGCTGCGCAAGCTGCTGCCCCCTGGCGCGCCGCTCCCCGACGAGGACCACCTCGACTACTCCTTCTCCGTCGACCTGCCACCCAATACCGCAGCTCCGGTCCGGGGGCCGTCCCCACTTTCCTCCCTGCCGGCATTCCCCTTCGCGCGCCACCGCCGCCGCATTTCCCGCCTCCTCCGCCACGTCCCGCTTCCCCCGCGCGCGCCCTCGCCGCCCTCCTCCACCGACACCCCCACCCCACCCTCCTCGCCACCGCGGGATCCCACTCCCACTTCGCCGCCTCCTTTACTTCCGCCGCAGCCGCCAGCTTCGGACACGCCGGCGGCCGGCAACCCGGGCGGCAAGCGGCGGGCGTGCGCGAGGTGTAGCAAGGGGGGGATCGGGATGGGGATCCTGGGGGAGCGGGAGGAATGCCTGGCCTGCGGGGCGCGGTATTGCGCCGGCTGCGTGCTGCGGGCGATGGGTTCCATGCCAGAGGGCCGCAAGTGCGTCGGGTGCATCGGCCGCCCCGTGACGGACGCGCGGCGCCGGACGAGGCTCGGCAAGGGGTCGCGGATGCTGGTGCGCCTGCTCGCGCCGGCGGAGGTGCGACAGGTCATGCGCGCCGAGCGCGGGTGCGCCGCAAATCAGGTGCTGCCGGATGACATCGTTGTCAATGGCCGCGGTCTCTCGCAGGGCGAGCTGGATCTGTTGCTAGGCTGCCCCGTGCCCCCGGAGCGGCTCGCTCCGGGGAGCTACTGGTATGACAAGGACTCAGGGCTATGGGGGAAGGTAATTGTTTGGAATGTCACATGTCGTTGTTCCTGTTATATACATTTTTTTTTCTGGTGGAATGCGATACTGTTCGTGCGTGCTGTGAAATTCTGAGGCTGAAGTTGCAACTCAATTTCTTCTAGATGTTGTTCATCGTTTCAATAAAAAATGTTGCTCCAGTAATTGGGGTAGCGCTAATTGTGTAACATGAATATAAAAATGGAGTGCCTGTTTTTGTTTAATCCTAGGAAGCCACTACCTAGATTACTCTTTTCATTATTGGCTATTCTTTTGGAGGTTTGCTAGTAGCTACATCCTATGGCCTTCTCCTTGGCTCACATTTGGCAATGCCAATAAATATGACTGAGAAGTCAATTGGAGCACCATAGAGATCAGGATTCACTATGATGATATTTATGAACACAACAGGCCCACAGAATTTTATAGACAAAATGAGAGACACGTCTTGTTTAGTGATCCTTGATGAAATAAAGTTTACCTACAAGCTTTTTCAAACAACGAGCAGAAGCCAGTGCAACAATAAAAATTAGTGAGAGCAATATTTGAACTTAAGAGAAAGTAACATACATTTCATTTGATGAACCATTACTTTCTCATGCAATTGCCTTTTATTGGAATTAGCAATTAACTGGTTCTATTTATAAATCCTGGTGTCAGGAAGGTGAGAAGCCAGATAGGATTGTTACTTCAAAGTTGAGTGTTGGAGGTAAGCTTCGAGTAGATGCTAGCAATGGCACTACGCAGGTGTTCATAAATGGACGGGATATCACAAAATCAGAGCTCAGGATGCTTAAGGTAAAATTATTAGTTGAGAAAAGCCATATGCTGTAACATATTAAGTACCATCTATGGTTTATTGAGAATTTATGCTTGTACGCTGTATTAGTTATTTCATTTTATCCTTCTCCTAACATATTCTGCATACATTGAGTGAAACATGTGTTGAATTATCAAATACATGTGGTTACATGATGGCGTAACCTCACTTGTGTTATTTTTTATATCATCCTCAGTCACATCATACATCAACCTAGCTCATACACTGTTATGTTGGGTAAAATTTTCAGATGCCCCCCTTTAACTAGGAATCATGTTAATATTACCTCTGATGTGCTGGCTGACTTAACGTTTTTGTGAATGATTTAGGCCTCAAAACTGCATGAACATTGAACCTGTGCAGCAGCATTTAAAACCTTGCTTGGCATCAACTAATAAGTAGTTGTTTTCATCAGGAGAGTGAGTGCATCCTAAGGTGTTAGCCTGGTGCCCACTCATATAAGGATGTAGCATTAATTTGTGTATAGTTGCATTGATTGTGTTGATGATTGGGAAACAGATTCCCCACCGAGCTTACTTGTTGATTGAGGAACCAAACAACCCCTTTTTGGCAAAAGGCCTTCGTCGTGGATGTATGCCGAGATAAAGAGTAGATCAGACACATAGGTTTATCTTGATTCGGGCCTCTCGGGAGGAGATAATAACCCTAATCTAGTTGCACGTGTGCGTTTATGTTATTGCGGCTGTTGATGCCCTCCCCCTCCCATGGGGGAAGACATAAATAGTACAAGGTATACACAGTCCGGGTCCTACACAACCTGGACAATCTATCCGAATAAGCTAGAATCCTACCGGATTTACAAATATATTCTATAAACATGCTAACTTGAGTCCTAAGAAATATCCATATTCGGAAGGCTTCGAGCTCCAGATATGGAAGAATTCTTGAGACGGTGGGGTTGTCAGGACAACCACCTTGGCCCATGACGACACGTACAGTGGCCCATAAGCAAAAGGGCTTTCGCTGTTGGGACCCTCTTGGTCGTCGGCTTAGGGTCTCTCGCGATGTCACGTTCGACGAGTCTCGTCCTTTCTTTGATGAGTCTCGTTCTTTTGACTCCTACTTGCCTGATCAGAGTCTCCTTGAGTCTCTCTCATTTCTCAGTTTCCCCGAGCAGTTCTCTATTACTCCTCTTTCCTCCTCACTTGATCCATCACCTTCCCTACCTCCCTCACTTCCTCCAGTGCCTTCCTCTACCCATTCCTCCTGTTGTTTCTTCTCCACCTCCTGCGCCTCTTCTCCCTTGTCGTCCTCCTATCCGGCTTCACTACTCACGTCGGTCCCCTCCTGGTTCCTCCTGCTTCGGAGCCCCTTTCTTCCTCGGATCCTGCTCCCACTCAGGATTCCTCCCTTACTCTTCCTAGGTACGCTCTTCGTGATCGGAGCAGGATCCCCCCTCCAGATCACTATGGCTTCTCTGCTTCGGTCAGCACCTCCTCTGAGCCTACTTCCTACCGTGATGCTGTTGGTCATCCTGAGTGGCAGTTTGCCATGGCTAAGGAGATTGCTGCCCTTGAGCGTACTGGCACTTGGGATCTCATTCCTTGTCCCCCCACTGTCACTCCTATCACGTGCAAGTGGGTCTATAAGATCAAGACTCGCTCTGACGGTTCACTTGAGCGCCACAAGCGCGCCTTGTGGCTCGTGGCTTTCAGCAGGAGTACGGCCGTGACTACGGGGAGACTTTCTCCCGGGTCGCCCATTGGACCTCTCTTCACTCTCTGGTCACTGTTGCCTCTGTTCGTCGGTAGACCATCTCCCAGCTCGATGTGAAGAATGCCTTTCTTCATGGTGAGCTGCGTGAGGAGGTCTATATGCACCCTCCTCCTGGCTACAGTGTTCCTGATGGTCACGTGTGTCGTCTTCGCTGTTCTCTCTACGGTCTCAAGCAGGCCCCTCGTGTGTGGTTTGAGCGCTTTGCCTCTGTTATTATCGCTTCTGGCCGCTTTGTTGCTAGTCGATGACCTCTTCTTTTTGTCCACACCTCTCCTCGTGGTCGGACTCTTCTTCTTCTATGTGGATGACATGCTCATCACCGGAGATGATCCTTAGTACATCGCCTTTGTTAAGGCGCGCCTCAGTGAGCAGTTCCAGATGTCAGATCTGGGCCCTCTTCGGTACTTCCTTGGGATTGAGGCCATTTCCACGCCTGAGGATTACTACCTCTCTCAGCGCAAGTACATTCAGGTTCTCCTTGCTCGTGCTTGCCTCACTGGCGAGCGCACCGTTGACACTCCGATGGAGCTTCACCTTCAGGGGGTGTTCTTTTGGGCTTATGAGCTCTGACTTATTTGTCTTATCTCCAACTTCGAGAATTTCCCGAGGTAATTTTCGTGACTAATATTGACTCATCTGACTTTTTTTATTACTTTTTGAATCCGTTTTATTTTTATCTTGTAGGCGAGTCTAAAAGCTCCCTAACTCTTAAATTTCAAGGCCATCCGACTCTCGAGGCCACCTCGGAAAATTCTCGAAGTTCGAGATAAGACAGATAAGTCAGATTAGATAAGCCCAAAAGAACAGGGCCTCAGCTTCGGCCCACTGACGGTGTTTCTTTTGAGGATCCTACTCGCTACCGCCACCTTGTTGGGAGCCTCGTCTACCTTGGCATCACTCGTCCTGACATGTCTCACGCTGTTCACATCCTCGGTCAGTTTATGGCTTCTCCCACCACCATACACTAAAGTCACCTTCTCCGTGTCCTTCGCTACCTTCGTGGTAATTGTTGATCGCCGTCTCTTCTTCTCCACTCCAAATTCTTTCTGACTTCAGCCTACTCAGATGCCACTTGGGCTAGCGATCCTGCTGATCGCAATTCCATTTCTGCTTACTGTGTCTTTCTTGGTTCTTCCCTGATCTCTTGGAAGACCAAGCGATAGACAGCTGTTTCTCGCTTGATCTTGGCGAGCTCCGGCACTAGCTTCGCCACTACCGAGGTGACTTGGCCGGTGGCTCTCACCGACTGGTGTGACCGTTTTTGCTCCCATGACCGTTTGCTCCGACAGTACTGGCGCCATCAACATTGCTCGTGATCCGGTGAAGCATGAGCTCACCAAACACATTGGTGTCGATGCTCACTATGTTCGGTCTCAGGTTCAGGCTCAGGTGGTTACTATTTGTCATGTGCCTTCCGCTCTCCAGCTCGCCGACTTCTTCACCAAGGCACAGACTAGAATTCAGCATGATTTTCATCTCTCCAAACTCAGTGTTGTTGATCCACCATGAGTTTGCGGGGGGGTGTTAGAATAGTCACTTGTATAGGGTCTTATTTGCTTTTCTTCTTCCCTATTGTACATTTATATCTAGCCCACTTGGGCCCATGAATGAGACTATGCTGCATTCTAACAGTATGGTCCACACACATGCGCCACTTCCCCCTTTCTTCTGAACGATGACTGGATTCACCAACCACTGTGAGTGATGGATCTCATGGATGAATCTGGCCTTAAGGAGCTTGTCAAGCTGTTCTCTTACTATTGCTTGCTTCTCAGGGGAGAATCACTTGAGCTTTTCTCTCACTACCTTCTTGTCAGGCTGAACTACCAGCCTATGCTTAGCCACCTCCCTTGGGACGCCGGGTATATCAGATGGTTCCCAGGCGGAAACATCCGCATTTGAGCGAAGAAAGGTGACGAGCTTGAGTTCCTATTTAGGGTCCAAAGCGACCCCTAGGTGCACGACCTTGGTCACATCTGAGTCGATAAGGAGGATTGCATTGGTCTTACCACTGGGCTGGAGGGAGATTCTCTTGTGAGACATCTTGGGTTTTTGGTAGGGTCTGTGCTGAGAGAGGTGTCCGACCATGCTTAGCGTCTTCTCATCACAGTTTAGGGTGACCTAGCGCTTCCTCTGATGGTGATCACTCCGTTTGGTCCAGGAATCTTGAGGTTCTGATAGGCGTGGTGTGTTACGGCCATGAATTTTATCAGGGCCGACCAACCTAGAATAGCATTGTAAGGGGTTTCGAAGTCGACCACCTCAAAGGTGACCAACTCTATACGGAAGTTGCTCGGACTCCTAAACGTCACGGGCAAGAAGATCTAGCCAAGGGGCTTGCCCGAGGTCCTCGGTACGATCTCATGAAAAGGGACGGCGATGTTTTTGATCTTTGATCTCGAGATCTACATTTGGTTTAACACCTTGATAGTGATGAGATCGAGGGAGTTGCCTCCATCAATAAGCACGCGCCCTACTATCGTATTGTTGATGGCCAGTCTCACAACCAGCGGGAGCTTCTAGGGCTTGGTGATCTTAGGAGGGCAGTCCTATTTTGAGAAAGTGATTGGTAGCTTGGTCCACTTGAGTTGTTGGATCGGGTGACATCTTTGGTAGGCGTGGTACACTTCCCGCACCGCTTTCTTGATGTCATGCTAGGATTTGTAAGCGGAGGACCCCCCCAAAGATCACGGCGATGTGGTTCTAGGCTCCTGGAATTCCATGTCGTCCTTATCGTCAGTGTCTCTTTTCCCCTTTCTATCATCTTTCACAGCGGACACGGTGAGCATCTCACCCTTGCCCTCGTAGAACGCCTCTAAGTGGGCTAACCAAATGCGACAGTTGCGCAAATCATGTCCATAAGTCTCATGGATCGGGCAGAACCTGCTCCTCTGGTGTCCGCCCTGTGGTGCTTTGCTACATCACGGGGGAAGGCGAGCCCCTGTGCGCCTCCCCATGTTGTGAGGTTGGGGCTTCCACTCCTGCTGTCGCCGTGGTGCTGGAGATTGCTACGCCTGCATGACGGACTGGTGCTCGGAGGGTTGTTCAATCGTAGTAATAACGGCTGATGAGGTTTGTTTCTTTTTCTTCTTGATCTTCTCGAGCAAGGAGGCCCTCACCTTCTTGGATATCTCCAGGCCCAATTGCAGCGGCAATTTTTCCTAATCGAGCATCTTTTTCCACTTGAGCTCCTCATCACCGTCAGCATGTCGGTCAGCCATACGGAACAGCTCGCTGGCTGTTAGGTTGGGATGGATCTCTAGATCCCGAGTTAATCGAACATCCTTGACTCTAAACTTGAAGGCTCATATAACTGATTCATCCGAAACATTCGGGATGGAATTACGAACCTTGAGGAACCTTTGAACGAACACACGGAGAGACTCCCCTTCGGTCTGGATTACACGCTCGAGGTCTCTTTCTCTGCCCGGTCGAGCGTAGCAACTTTGAAAATTCGATGTGAGCATATCGCTGAGCTGAGTCCAAGAGTAAATAGACCCTTTCTTCTGATTGAAGAGCCAAGTTCGGGCCACCCCGTCAAGCACAGTGGGCAGGTAATTGGCCATTATGCCCTCATCTCCACCGGCTGCCAAGATGGCGGTCTTATAGATTGTGAGCAACTCGTTGTGGTTTTGGGTCTTGTTGAACCTTTCGATATATCTGGGCTTGAACTTGGTCGGCCAAACGATGTCGCGAAGAGTGCGAGATAAAGCTCGACATCTGTAAGCCGTGGAACTATGATGTTCAGATTGATTGAGGCAATCCAGACCATCATGAGGTCGTTGGTCGTACGGTGAGGACTGAGACGAGAGAACACTTCTCAATCGCGGTGCGGGGAGCGCATCGTGGTAAAGCTACTTTCGCCTCGGTTGCGGCTCAGTCGTGGTGCCAGCGTCGATGGCCAATAGAGCTCTCCTCTCTTGCTCAGTCGTGGTGTCGGCGTCGATGGTCGCAGCTCTCCCGGGTAATGCTCCAGGACTCGCCGGTCTAAGAGCCAGCCAGCCCTCCTTGAGGACGCTCTCGAGCGTGTTGTTCGCTACCGCTTTGCTCGGGTCATGGTGGTGGGGCCAGATCAACGACCAACCTCTTGAGATCTACGACGGCAATGCCTATGGCTCCTTAGTCTTCTTGCCCGGGCTCGTTAACGAGCTCGAGCATGACCAATGTCAGTGCCTGTAGCCTTTCTTGCCCGGCAGGGACCAAGCCCGAAGGGTGTTGTTCCCCGGACTAGGCCTTCGATGCCCGAACTGGTGAAGGTGGAGGTGCTCGGGTGTCGTTGCAGGGCCTGCCCCTGTCGAGTTGCTAGATGCTCGCCAGGGTTCTTTCTATAGAGGATTCGAGGCGAACTCAGGCGGTGTCGCTGTGCGATCCGGATATCCAGCCCAGTATAAAGCTCGTCATCATCCCCATCGAACGTGCGGGAATGTTGTTCCGGCCAGGCTTGGAATGAGTTCCACTCAGGAACATACTCCGAGTAAGCTCCATCGTAACGGCCATCATGCCGCCCAACAGGAGCACGGATCAGGTGAGCGCTCAATGTCCTACATCCCCGAGATCTCTTCGACGAAGGATCTGTTTGGTCCTCACAGACGGCGCCAGTTGTCGACGATTGGGAAACCGATCCTCACCAAGTTTAATTGTTGATTGAGGGACTAAACAACCCCATATTACCAAGGGCTTCGTCGTGGATGTACAGATTCGCTGAGATGAAGGGTAGATCAGCCAGAGAGGTTTATCTTGATTCGGGCCTCTCGGAAGGAGATAATAACCCTAGTGCAGTCGATGTGTGCGTTTATGTTATTGCGGCTGTTGATGCCCTCCTCTTCCGATGGGGGAGGCATAAATAGTACAGGTATACGCAATTCGGGTCCTACACGACCTAGAAAACCTATTCGGATAAACTAGAATCCTACCGGATTTACAGATTTATATTCTATAAACATGCCAACTTGAGTTCCAAGAAACATCTATATTCGGAAGGCTTTGGGCTCTAGATATCGAAGAATTTCCAAGACTATGGGGTCGTCGGGCCAACCACCTTGACACATCTCCTCAAGGCCCATGACGACACGTACTCCCGAGCTTCAATCGCTAGGGTACCAATTCGAGCTTACCATGCTCGGCTCATCCTCCCTGGGTATGCGCTCCAAGGGCATATTTCATATAGATACTAGCCGCCGAGATATTTTATCCAATCCCCGACAGATTGGTTCATAGTACTCAATGGGAAATGATGCCTTTTACTGTCAGATTTAGAAATTAATGAGCAGTGCATAGTGACTTTCATAATATGACCTTAGTTGAGTGTATTACATATGTTGCAATTTGGTGATCCTTCCATGCACAACTTGAAAGTTTTTCCTGTCAGAAGATTAACAGGATATGCGTTGCTTTTAACTAGAAGTTGGCAGTCACAAGCAAAGATGAAATGGTTGAGTTGCTCAAATCTGTAGATCAAAATGAATTACGCTGTCTCAGTTCCAGATTTTAGTCTTATTTCAGAGATTAAAATCTCTATCCCACCAGATGGAATGAGTGATTCACTACATAAAACTTATGGTCCCTTTTGGATTAGCTTCCATTTTAGCTGACGCTGTGTAAACTCATCTTTTTCAATGCTGTTTTACCGAACTGAGAATTCTAAGGTTTGATCTCCTACTAGTATGCATGCTTAACTGGGTGATTTGTTTTCCTGCTTTTGAATCTGAAAAGAAACTTAATTTTTCTAGGGGATCATTCATCACCTCTTCAAGATCTTGATCAGAGTTTTTACTGGCTTTTCATTCAGTTGGCCAATGTACAGTGCCCTCGAAATACTCATTTCTGGTTGTATGATGATGGCTCTTACGAGGAGGAGGGGCAAAACATAATAAAAGGAAATATTTGGCAAAAGGTAATTTTTGGCTAATAATGTTCAGCTTGGAAGTTTATGTGAAAATCAACGGAGTAACTATTTTACTTCTATGCTTTGGTTGGCCAGGCATCAAGTCGTCTTATTGCTACCCTTTTTTCTCTGCCAATCCCTCCTGGATATTCTCGTGGTTTGAAAGAAGATGCTTCCGTGTACTCGAGCAGGTTCGTCCCAGATTATCTGGAGCAGAAATGGGTTCATAAACTTTTATTGGTTGGACTAGAAGGCTCCGGATCAAGCACAATCTTCAAGCAGGTTTTTGTTTTCACTTCCACATACTTACTGTATCATGTACATTTATGGTTAAATTCTGGTATACCATCTGTTCACATTTATCAGCAGTTTCTCTTAATTTTTTTTTCAAACAACATTATGATGGGATGTTAATAATTTCTATTACATGTGATACATAAATTTGATAACTTAAGAATTCAAGCACGCACAGTCAAATATATTATCTTCATCCAATTCACAAGTGCGTTAGTGTGGATTGTTATTGACGCTTACTGGACAAGGTTTAGATATTCTAGAAGAATTGGAAAATAATCAGGTTATGTCACCTAGAAAGTAAAGCTTAAATATATGTTGGTGTGATGATTTTGAAAAAAATCCAATAAATGGCGAGGTTATCTTACATGGAAATATGGAACATGAAAGGCAAAATATAAGATTGAGGTTTTTTTTTGTGGTAAGAGTAATGAACCAAATGATACCATATCTTTTGACTTTTTATTACTAACGGTGACCATTGTACTGAAATATTTTGAATTTCAAAACTAATGTTAACCTCTCTACATGCATTTTTAGACTTCTTAACGAATAATGGTACATAATGGTTATCTCATACTGATGGAGGACGGATCAGTTTTATTTATCTGACTGCATATATATAATTTCTTAACCAGGCAAAGTTTTTGTATGGAAGCAAGTTCTCTCCAGAAGAAATACTTCATTTGAAGCTTATGATACAAAGCAATGTTTACAAATATCTAAGCACACTACTTGAATGGCGAGAATGCTTTGAGAATGAGGCTTTGGAGGAAGAGAGGCAGCTTGGCATGGGTGATCACAAGGCTGATGGTAAAATTAGTTCAGTTTCTGTACATTCATTTGGCTATTTGTTGATAATTCTGGTTGCTAGTACCAAAAACTTTCATACCTCTAATCATACAAAACATTACATACATTGAGCATCTAGTTACGTCCTGAATTCTAGGGACTAAAAGGAGAAACTAAATCTGCTTAAATTGAGGAGCTAGTAATTTGTAGGGACATTCTTTAAAATATTCTATCCTAATCTATTTGTTTCCAAAGTTCATGAATTTTCAGCCATGTTAACGAGCTATTAGCACTTGTTGTGTTAGCCCTTTCATAACATGTGTAACTGATGAAGTTGGGGGTACTTGTCAGCTCTATTTCAGGCTTTCAGCCATTGCATTTTGGTATGTAATACTTCATTATATTTGGTATGTAACTGATGAAGCTAGTAATTTTTAGGGACATTCTATAAAATATTCTATCCTAATATATTTGTTTCCAAAGTTCATGAATTTTTGGCCATGTTAATGAGCTATTAGCACTTGTTGTGTTAACCCTTTCATAACATGTGTAACTGATGAAATTGGGGGTACTTGTCAGCTCTATTTCAGGCTTTCAGCCATTGCATTTTGGTATGTAATACTTCATTATATTTGTATAATTAAGGGACCCACTGCTATTTTCTTTTGGATGTATTGATTTCACTAAACAAACCTAATTCCCAGTGTCATTACGAATGTCCGTTGCACCAAACTTTTATTTGTTTTTAGGAAACCAAGCACATAGTTTATTAAGAGTCTTATCTTCCTGCATGCTACATATTATTGTTTGAATTTCTGCAAACATTACTGAACGCAGATTCAATAGGGGAGCCAAAGGTTGCACAAACTAAGTCATCTTTGTATTCACTAAATGAAAGACTCATGCATTTCGCTGACTGGCTGCTCGAGATAGTCGCTCTGGGTGATCTGGATGCCTTTTTTCCTGCTGCAACTCGCGAATATGCACCTATTGTTGAAGAGGTTTGGAAAGATTCTGCTATTCAAGCAACATATAAAAGGAAAAATGAGTTGCATTTTCTTCCAGATGTTGCCAGTTATTTTCTGGATAGGGTAAGGTCAACATTATAACTTTGTGCTTATCATAAGTATCCTTGTTACTATTTGTGTTTATTGTGAATTTGCAGTTCAGCTTCATGATTTGCCTAGTGGTGAATTAGGTGCTAGGTTATCATGTTGTTCTAATTTCTAACATAGGCTGCCTCTAAGACAACATATATCCTCTTTCAATGAGAAGCAGTACATATGGACCATGGTTCTAGGCAGCATATATCCTTCAGTGGGTGCTAGTACTCTGATATTACCAAAAGTTACATTTTTACCGAACAAGGCTGGATTAACGTGGTACTTTCTGGAAAGAAATCCAAGCTACTTCTTACGTCATAGTTCATAGATCACCAAACCGTCCCTGCTTTTCATGAAAACTTTCTACCACCTGATTGATTGATTTTTTTTCTACCTACATTCCTTGATACCTAAGAAAGTTGAAGCTTTTCTCTTGAACTATTCTTCACTAATATCTGCTTTCTAGTTCGGCCATTTATATATTTGTTAATGTCTTCCAAAAGGCAAAGAATTAAACTCTTGAATTGCCTAATCTGTTATTCCGAGCGTGAAATGAATTTGAGCTTATATGGAAGTAGAGTAATTTCAGATGCACACCTACAACTATTTTTAGAGTTCTTATATTAATTTGTTATCCAAACCTAAAGATTTTGACATTTTGTACTCCTGTACCAAATTGTGTTCTTGCACTAGTTTTGCCCCTCAGTCCCTCACTTTAAGGTGTGCTGAGGCTGACTTGTGACTCTCCCTGGTTACCATTGGTTCAACAAGCCTGACTGGACACCTGATAAATGTCTGTAGCCTACTTACTTCTGTTGACCGTTACAAATAGTTTGACTATTGTAGAATCTGTAGTAGTTTCAATGTTGCTGAGCCATTTTTGAATTATTTATGATTTTTCTTTGTACTTCTTACAGTGATTTGTATTGGTTAAGTCAGTGTTCAAGCAAGCCATGTAACTGAAAAAACACTTTGCTCTTTTTACAAAATGCATGGACAATTTCATTTTGGATGTGATTACCCATATTCGTTTCCCTTTTATCACAAGTCAATATATTTTATCTTGGTTGTTTAAGTCGGTCTTTCAGCACCCTGACCAGAAGTTTGCATTTGTTTGCAGGTCATTGAAATTTCCAGCAATGATTATGAACCTACAGAGACAGATATCTTGTACGCAGAGGGTATCAACCAATGGAATGACCTCTCCTCACTTGAATTCTCACTTGATGACCGGGGTCCACTCTCTGGCTCCTGTGTAGACAAACCTGATGATCCATCCATGCGAACAAAGTAAGCTGATATTTCCACGCTGCTGGTGAAGCCGTTTCAGACTATTTGATTGTTCAATCACTGAACCAAGGTCTCCAAGCATTGATGACAAATATGGCTGAAACCATCCTGTCCTTACCTTTGCAGGTATCAATTGATCCGTATAAATTCCAAAGGATTGAGTGGAGGCTTCAAGTGGCTCGAAATGCTGGAAGACATTCGGGCCATCATCTTCTGCATCTCACTGGCGGACTATGATCAGATGTGGGTGCAAAACTCAGGAGAGCTCTGCAACAAGATGATTGCCAGCAGGGACCTGTTCGCGGACTTGATCAGCCACCCTTCCTTCGAGGACACGCCCTGCGTGCTTCTCCTGAATAAGTACGACGCCTTCGAGGAGAAAATCAACAGGGTACCGCTAACCATCTGTGACTGGTTTGCGGACTTCAGCCCAGTGAAGCCGCACCACACGAACCAGTCGCTGGCCAGCCACGCGTACTACTACATCGCGGTGAAGTTCAAGGACCTGTATTCCTCCATCAGTGACCGGAAGCTCTTCGTGTTCCAGACCAAGGCCCTGGAGCGGAGAACCATCGATGATGCGTTCAGGTACATCAGGGAGGTCCTGAGATGGGATGAGGTGAAGAATAGCGATGTCTTTGGCAGCGTTGACGACTCGTTTTGCAGTGTGGACATGAGCTCTTCGTCGTAGATTTGCTCGGAATGGAAGTTGCGAGCCACCATTGTTGTTGATTCTTTCGCTCCAGATCTGTAAATACGGGATTCGGCAGTGAAAATATTTATTTGCATCTTAATTTCTTCCAGTTTGATTGTAATTGAAGATTTATGATGTTCCTCCAGTATATATTTGGTGCAGGAAGTATAAGCTTCCTTTTTCAGAATCTCAGGCGGAAGTCTACAGGTACGATACGAATTGGAGTTCGGGCTGGTTTTGACAATGCGCTCTCAGATTGGAAGTTCCGGCCACCATCGGTGTCGATTCTTTCGCTTCAAATCTGTATACATGGGATTCGTCAGGTATTAGTTTTTTAGCCCAGGGATCATCAAGCAGTAGTAGAAGTGGTTATCTGTACTTTATTCCTTCCTGTTTGGCTAAGATTTATTACTAGATCTGGAGTCTTCACTTAATGCTTGCTTGTGTTATCATAAAAATGAAAAAAAAATGATATTTCTGAATAAAAAAATTCTCAATAGATTCATCGGCGAGCTTGATGGTACATTATTTAAATTAAAGGCAGGTGCTCGGATACTTTATGCTTGTGGTATCAAAAAAAGGACAAATGCTCGGATACTTTATGCTTGTGGTATCATAATAATGACAAAAAAAAAGATATTTCTGAAAAAAAAATTATCACACGACGGATTTCCGAGTCTAGGCGTTTGGTACAGGTTGCACTTGCTGTGAAACGATACACGTGTGGGCAAATTAGTTTAACTGCTCAACTGTTAATTAGCAGTTAAATTCGTCATTAACTAGTGTGTTCATTAGTGGAACTGGTACCTCTCATGTGTTATATAAATCCTCTCATGTATTATATAAAGGGCATTACCCTCATTTGTACACAGTAAGTGAATAAAAAAAAGAGCTTTACACATTGTCTCGATAGCCAACTCCAAAAATTCATTTATCACACGTTATCAGCATGCTCTAGGGTAGCTTGCAATCCCTGATTACTTACAGTAATCAATCACTATTCACGATTAGGCAATATGGAGGGAGCATCATGGTGGAACAACCCGGAAGCCACCCTCGCGTTGGCTATGAGGCTGGCACTGCACCCCGGGGGCTTGCGTTGGCTTGAATCTGCACAGCGCAGGCGCCCAAATGCCCGTCTACGCCATGCAAGGCGCAGGCAGTGGCGGAGGAGAAGCAGGGCTCCTCTTCGTCGTTCTAAGACCATCTCCAAGGGTGTTTCATCGTGGCTCCCGTTTCCTTTACAAAGGGATTCATGTTCCCTTCAGTACTCTAACGGATTCTCTTCATCAATCCCTTCACGAACAGATTTTTCTCTTCAATCCCTTCAGAAAGGGATTCTCTCTTCTTTCCCTATACCATTCTCTTCGAAGGGATGCTGTTGGAGATGGTGGAAAATAAAGGAAATATAAGTTGGGAAGAAAATAGAAAAGGGAATGAAATGAAGGAAAAATGGTTGGAGATGGTACTGCTCGCAGAGTCGAAGGGGGAGAAGAGGTCACCTGCTGCACGGAGATGGGCTATAGCAGCGACAACAGGGTCACCTGTCACTTCGGTGGCGGTACCCTTGCCTGTCGCCGCTGCTCCTTTTCCCATTGGAGCCGTCGGCGTCATCCTCGAACTACACGCTGTCATCTCTCGACCGCGCTGGCTTCATGACAGCGACAATGTGGATGACGCGGCGGTGACGGCTCTCCAAGCCAACCGTCGGACCAGATGGTCAGCAACGGCCCGTGCCATGGCGACTGAAGACGACACGACAGTCAGGTTGTTGTCATCCCTCGGCCCATCGGGATTTGTAGGCTTGTAGCCGCGGCCCTTGGTGGCCGACCGGCGCATCCTCTTTGGCATTGAAGTACCGGCGGCGGCGTATCCAGGGCCCGGTGCAACGCTAGTGCATGTTGGGGCGGCAATCAGAGCAAAGACAGCGCCGGGCCTTCGGATGGCAATGACTTCCACATCCACCACACTGGCGGAGTGGCGGTGAATTTGTATTATCCTGGTCTCTGCAGTTCACCTCACATGTCACCATACCTACGGTGATAAACAGTAACTTAGTATAGTAAACATGGTACTGTTTGCTATAGTGTTAATAGTACCTACAGTCCGATCCCAAACACTATGCACCCGTACCAAAGATAGAGGAGAGGATGCGCTTCCCTGGCGGTGGCGACGACCATCAGCAAAGATTCGGCCAGCGGCGGACCGGCCCAAAGCGGTGACTACGGCTCCGCCTATGGCTAGAGCAAATGGGAATGAGATGACCCTCAACCTTCAATGCTTGATTCGGCTCCAAGTTAAAAGGATAGACTATTTTACAGTTTAGTTATCTAAAATGAGGAAAATTGCATATCAGTCAAGCCGATAAAACAAAAGGAGGGTTTGTTTTAAGGAAAAATACTTATGTGCCATTGCAGAGCCATATAATATTTTACAGGCCATCACTTAGAGGCTTCTCTTACCGGTGCTATTGCAAATAGGCAAAATTGTCCTCCATGCTACTGGCGCCAACATCCGTTAGTTTCCACCGATACACACACTCATAATACCCAAAATACCATTTACATTTATGTGGCTAACCAGTAGGACCCACATGGCAGCCTCTCTCTTTTCTTCTTCTTCCCTCTTCACTTGTCTCTCTCTCTTAATTTTCAGCCGGCCCTCCTCCCCTTCCTACTCCTTTGACCATAGAGGGGATTGTAAAAGCAGGAGCAAAATGATCTTTTCTCAGCCCCTTAACCGTTTGACTGGTGAAAAATGGTTAACAATGGCATATAGGACAATATTGAACCGATTGCAATGGCAAGTAAGGAAGAAATGATTAAGCGATGGCATATAAGAGACTATCCAATTATACAATGATATAAAAAATTGCCCTTGTTTTAACGGAAAATTTGCATCGAAGAAAAACATTATCCTTGTTTTAAAGGAAAATTTGCATCGAAGCCCTTTGGGTTTCCAGTAAAATGCAAATATTTGCATTCTAGCACTTATGTTGTCAAGAAATGCAAAAATTATATGTAATTGTTGCATACTTTGCTATTTTATCCCTGTACATATTATCAATCGCAATATATTTGTGTTGATGTACAATTATTTATTAGAGTTGTTATAGTTGTTGTATTTGTTTTTCTTGCATTTCTATGTGTTTTTAAAGTCCTCCGAAATGAGGAAAATTGCATATCGGTCCAGTCCATAAAAGAGAAGGGGTTTGTTTTAAAGAAAAATTTGCATCAAAACCCTCTAGGTTTCTAGTAAGTTGCAAATATGTGCATTTTAGCACTTATATTATCGAGAAATGGAGAAATTGTATGTAATTGTTGCATACTTTGTGATTTTACCCCTGTAAATATTATCACTCGCAATATATGTGCTGATGTGTAATTATTTATTGGAGTTAGTATAGTTGTATTTGTTTTCTAGCATTTCTATATGTTTTTTGCCTCACATTTGGTGATTGCTTTTTATGGGTTGGTGAAAGCACAAGGTAATAGAGTCTATGTCATTGACTGTGATTTTAGGGTCACTCATTTCTTGAGGGATGAAGTCCATGTCTACACCAGTATCTCGCTCATTACTGTGAGATATACAATTGGTGATTACCTTCATTGTGCTAGTAATCTACAACTAGTGATTACCTTCATTGTGTCTAAATCGACGTCTAACGATACAGAGTCAATGTCTTAAGATGCGAATGTAGTAGATATCGGCAACAACGTGGTTGCCTATATTGTATTGAAAGTTATCGACGATTGGGAACCAGATTGCCCGTCAAGTGTATTTCTCGACTAAGGGATCAAAAAGCTCATTTCTACCGAAGTGTGGCGTTATAAGACGTCGAGGACTCTTAGTGTGAGTGAGCTGGAAACGGACAAGACACGAGGAATTTATCCTAGTTCGGGCCTCCTGAGAAGGATAACAGCCCTACTCTAGCGTGTGTATGTGTATTTCAGAGCGCAAGAAGCTATTCAATCTGTTATTTTGGATTACAGTGTATACTCATGTGATCGTCCCTTTCAATGACCAAAAAACAAGTATAAATAGGACCCATCCCTAACCGCCAGCTTCGAAACCCTGGGAAGCGGTTGCACATATCGTGGGTGAAGAAACCGACGACAGGCTGCATGTGAAATCGTTGTACGCCCCGCATGAATTGTGGGCAACAGCTTCCACATCGTGAGAAACGTGGCCACATGGCACGTTTTAGCACGCCAATCTATTGAGTCGGTGCTTGGACAAGTAAGGGCCCTGGGCATTACGACGTTGCTCGGCTAGAGCATGTCGTGACACTGACGTTAGGGCGAGCCTGGCAACCCCTATCCGGGCAGCACCTAGAACCCTCTTCCCCCCTCCCCGGCAAGACCACTTTGGGCAAATGCTCTGCCCGAACTAGGTCGTCTTAGGAATCACATCTAAGGCACTTATCAATTCATGGAGCTGCTAGGATCAATCAAGGCCCATGGGCCGCAAACCAATCCCCGACAAAAGTCTATACCAATTAAGAGACGATTAATATTTCCTATTTTTCCACATTATTTAATTGTTTATACGTCATATGCATTTAAATAAATTGTAGAAAATAAGGAAAACGTTAGAAACTCTAAGAAATTTTATAGACCTTTATTGATTATATTATGTTTTAGTAGTTCTGTCATAAAGTAAACTAGTGAGAAAATGCATGATAATATATATGATATGGTTGATATATCCAAGAATTCCTGCCCTTGCCTTAAATTGTGGCAACGATCATATATGGCAATGGATATCAAAATTTATTTGACAGCCTACATACAGTCTTGGTGATATTGTTATCAACCCTATGGAAGGTGCCGGTCCTATCTGTGAGTCTGCAAAGTTCTCAATTCTGGATTTTTCAAGACACCATTTTCACCCTAAGTTGAAGGCTAAAGTATTTCATGGAAGAGAATCCATAAGCTTTATGAAAATCTCTAAAGAACATTACGATCAACAAAAAATTGTCATACCGGCATAATCCCAATATGAATGGTTGGTATTGCGTTTTCAAGGTTTCACATCTGCGTCAATATAATTATGTTGTGTACAAGATCAATTCTAAATTGTGGTTTTGTGATAAGTAGGTTTTTGATGTAGATATGATAGAGAACTATATGTAATTTATATCCACATAGAAATATAGAAAGTACTCTGAGTTCATCTATACTTTGATGTAGGTAGAAAAATAGGATGAACTTATTATGAAGAGTCACCATGCTCGTCCTACAGGGACATTAAGTGTGTTTGAGATACATTAAAGTACTTTAAAAGATAGTGGTATTAATGGTAAAAAAAAAAGACCATAAGAAGAACAAGGGAAGCAAGAACAAAATATGGAGAGGCAAAACTAAGGGAAATGGAAAAGAAAAATTCAAGAAGAACAATCTTGTAGACAAGTCTCAGCCCTGTTATAAGTGCAGATAACATGGGCATTGGGCATGAGTGTTGCATCCCAAAACATCTTGTTGAATTATATCTTCAATCCATTGGAAAGGGCGAGCAGAAACAAGGGGACAAAGTTGAGAGTCATTTCACTTAAAACAAATGATATTCGACCTATTGGACAAATAGAATCATTGAAAAGCTGAACGCTCTGACGTTTTTAGCCTAGCTTTTTTTTAATTATGAAACCACCTCTAAAAGCTCTTGAAAATAACATAAACGAAGCATGTCAGCTTTGAGAAGCAAATTTTAGAACCTTTCGAAGTCCAACCTATCATTTAGTTCAGCCGGCTTATTCATTTAGCTCAGTCACTCCGAACATGCTCTAAATAAGTGAACAAGGACAACTCTATCAATACAGATGATATGTTCATGGAGTATGAAGATCAAGATCTGTTTAGAGACACCAAGTAGCCTCCTAAGTTATCTCCAAAATGTTATGTAATCGGTCTATATTATTGTACATATTTGTTTGTAATCTCTACATAAAGTTGTGAAATAGATCTATATGTATTGTTCAAAATGAGCATGTGGTATTGTAATTTACTAGAAAATGGTGTTGTATATATATGTTTACATATATAAATGTTCTTTGCATAATCTATATCATATCAGAGTTTAAATTCATAATTGATTTTATTTTACTCTCTATTATAGAATTTTGGTGGAGCAATCAGATGGAATAAAAAATTTGTCCAGTGGATAGTTGTACCACTAATACTATTTTAAGGGAGATGAAATGTTTTCATACTCTTACAAAAAAGAAGAAAAATATTATGGTAATCGCTAGGAGTGATGCTTTGATTGTTAGTTTGGGTATAGCCACAATAAGTCTCCCTATGGGTACTAATATTGTAATCGAGAATGCATTTTTATAACCTGATCCAAAGCGTATCCTATTAAGTTTAGATATCCATATGAATGGTTTCCATGTGGAGACTAATAGTGAGAGCGGTGATGATTACTTGCTCTTAATTAAATATAACATATATGAAAAATAGGTGTTTAAAAAACTTCCTTCCTTCTCATCTAGATTGCAATACACATACATAAGACTTAAACCGTATGTTGCGATGGAAACAATTTTTAAAGACCGAGATTGTTTTAAGATCTAGATCGTCTAAACCACCCATATTTGGGTATGATGCAGAAAATTATAAATCATTATGTTGGCCATAATATTAAGAGTTCAAATTTTCTAAAATTTGGAGATTTCATATGCACGATTTGTGCTAAAGGGAAATTGATTATAAAGCCTTAATATCTCAAAGTTAAAGATGAATCATTGAATTTCTTAGATAGAATTAAGGGTGATATTTGTGGTCCTATTCAGTACTTATGTCATTTGGATACTTTATGGTGCTATGTGATGCATCTACGAAATGATCCCATGTAAGTTTATTATTTAAATAGAACCATGCATTTGCAAAAATTAATGGCTCAAATTATAAAGTTAAAAGACAATTTTACTAAAGACAGAATAAAGTCCATTTTTTTGTGATAATGCTGCTAAATTTTCCTCACTGGCATTCAATGATTATTGTATGGCTTTAGACATTAATGTAGAACATTTTATACCATATGTTCACATACATAACAAGTTAGCAAAATCATTAATGAAGAGGATCAAACTCATTGTTAAATCACTTTTACAAAATTATAAGTTGCCAACCAGTTGTTAGGGCATGTCACCACATTAATACAACTCAGACCGGCTGCATATCACGTGGTTTCCCACTACAGTCAGTACGTAAAAATGAGCCAAGTATTTCCCATTTGTGAAAATTTTGTTGTAGTGTTTATGTGTCGATTTCACCACCACAACGTACACTATGAATTCTCGTAGAAAAATTGAGTATCTTTGTAGGGTATAATTCTCCGCTAGTAGTGAAATACTCGAGCCATTGATAGATGATCTTTTTACTGCTAGGTACATTGATTATATTTATTATGAGGACAATTGTTCGACATTAAGGGGATATAAGTACTACAATGAATGCCGAGAAATAAATTTGGGTGCCACTAGCATTTTGTTAGTGATATGCCCTAGAGGCAGTCATGTAATATGATTATGTCACATCTATATTTATGTACTCTTGGATAATATGTTATCAATTCCATGAGTAAAAGTCGTTCACATTGTTCATCAAGTACGACTTGATTGTGAGGCACATTGTTTATATTATCTTATTCTAAATGATTACTGGTCTTATATCATTATGTGGGACAGTAATGATTTCATCAGCACATGTATTGATTGATGGTAATATTTCACATACTATAGATATAGAGATATCAAATTAATAATGTGAACACATGTTAGAGAACATAGTGTTGGATAGATCTGCTTCGAGACACTGCAGAGATTGTTATCTTACATGTGCCATCAGCATGTAGTTTCGAGTGATATATCTATATGATCCTTAGGCTTGAGATCGTCATTGAATCCCAACATGTGTAGTTGTGTACTTTGGGGTTATCAACCGCTACACCGTAACTGGATAGTTATAAAGATAGCTTTCGAGTATGCTATGAAACATGTTGTGGAGTGTGGGCGATCAAGATGAAATTTGCTCTTTCCTGATAACAGAAGAGATATCTCTAGGCCCCTTGATGTGATTGGATTGAAAAGTGCATGGCCATGCCAATGTGATTAAAGTTAATCACGGTTTAGAATCCATCACAAGATCGAGTGAATGGTCGAGCTATCACAAAGGTGGCACGCATCTCGCCTTGAGCTTAACTGGTATCGTGCGGCAAAGGGATTGGTATATGAGTATATCAAGGTTTAGCCGATATGATTATGTTGTACATTTAGAGGGTCAATATATCCTACTAAGAACCGCTATTGACTTGTGATTTGGAAAAGAGTTTCTGGGGGCCACGACCACTTGCACATGAACCTAACTGGTCACACACTTAATGGTTGGAACATATCTAATGGATTGGACTCATTAGTGGATTTCGCGGATACTGATCCATGTAGGAATAGTTTCACGGATACTGATCCATGTAGGATTAGAGTCCTAATGGGCCTCTAGCGTTGAAGCCCATTAGTGCGCTCTATATAAGGGGAGACGGTAGGACAGTGCACACACACGTGTTCACCACCACGTAACTCTAGCCGTCACATCCCCTACCGACTCCTAGAAACCCTACCCGCGCGCGTGCGGTGCTAGCACACCAGCGCACGGTGTTCTGTCCCCGTACATGTGGATACCGTAGAGGCGCTGCTGCGGTTGTTGCGGCGCTGATCGGCGATAAGGTGGAGAAGGTTGGCGAGATTGACTACTTCCTTTACAACGGTACAGATGATGTTGCTGCGGTGGTGATCGGTGAGTAGGGGACGTTTGACTCGACATGAACAACTACTTTCTGTACCTCGATGCGCACGACGTCGGAGTCAGCTACTCTGACTCTCCTTCTGCTACGACCACGTGTCAAGGGTAACGATCTGTGATCCTTTACTTGCATGATGTCCAGGGTGCTCGCGGTAGAAATTTTTAAAATTGCGCTAGTATAGCCTATCTGTTTCTCTTCACATTTAGTCCTTAGACCCACGTACTAATGAATCTCAACTTACGATTCAAAGAATTATAAATTTGCAAAAGATTGCAAATGAACTGCCAGAAGCATTTACTTATCATAAAAGGCTTACAAAATCTCACGTAGCTATTTTTTTAGAGCATATAGCTATTGTTAATACATCAGAAAGAGTGGAGGTACCTCAGAAAAACACTATTGCCCCTAATGCAAATAAGAGGGGAAGAATTTTGTTTGCTCAGGAATTAGTTTCATAGAGACGTTCATAGAAAGAAAAACTGGCAAAGGTATATCATCTCAATTAGTAAATAAAAATCAAGAAAGCCATAGAAAAGATGATAGCCATCTTAGTGGTGACAATCCCATCAAAGAAGTGCGAGCAAATTCAAATACTGGAATATTGAAAATTTTTCAAGTTATGTTTTCAAAAAAATTTCAAAGTTGAATTTTTGTAGAGATAAAGAGAAAGGGGGAGGGAGGTGGCGTGGATGCCATCTCATAAAAATCAGTACATGTGGCAGCCACCTAAGCAATTAACATAAAATAACGACCAACTAAGTATTTAATGGATGGCCTAATGGATCTGGGGTTATGGTGCAAACGAAAACAACTTCCAGGGCGAAAAAGTAATTTTAAAGTTTAGGGGCTGAAACAAACAATACATCTAATTCGTGCTTAGCTATAGATTAGCAATACGGTAAACAGTTGAAAGTGCAGTGGTATTAAGACAAGGTATTATTTTGCAATTTAAACATAGATGCTATTATTCGGTGCCAAGGATAACTGGATTCAACTAATAAAAGTTCACCAAAAAAAAATTCATTTCTTTATTGATCAACAATCAAATCTAATACATGATTGTATTACAAATCTGAGTTACAAAACTGATGTATATACATTTACAATTGAGTTACATGATACTACTGCTAGTATAGTACAACAATTGGGTTTGTCTTTCGCTTTTCTCTTTCTCCTTCCTCTCCTCCAATAAGAATTGATTCTTTGCTCCGCCTAAATCCAAGAAGTTGCCAAATAAATTTGGGTCACCAACACCGTAAGAAGATAGTAAGTCTATTAGACATTTAGAAGTGAGGCACGCTAATAACAAAATTTGCTAATTAGAATCTATTTAGAATGAATGCCACGATTTCATAGGATAATGTAAACAAAAGTGGAGTGAACAAATATAAAGGAGGAAAAGCAAAATTAGCCGTCGGTATATATGCGATTAAGTCATAGGAACACCAGGTCGTCCGGGCAGTAAATGCCTTTCCTCTTCGCTTATTTTCATCATCCGCTATGAAAATACAAACTGTTAATCCAAAACATAAAAGTTATTGGACGATGTTAGACGACGTTTCAAGTCCAGACTCAATTAGGATCTTAACACTGCCACCATGGTGAGCCAACCATTGGCTCTGATTTAGTCAGGGCACACAATTCAAATCAGCTCAGGCTTTAGATGACAAAGCACTGCACAACCTTGGCCAGAAATGGCAAGGCCAGAGCCAGCCGCCCAGCTGCACCATTCATTCCCTGCCCAAGAATCAGTGATGCATGCCCCAAGGTGGCATGGAAGCAAACCACCACCTTGCCAGATTCAGCGATAAAAAACCACCCCAACCCATAGATTCCAGCAGGAAAACCACCCAGCCCACAGCTTCCATCAGAAACCACTGCGATAATACAATGGGAGTGCAATATCAAACAGAGAACTACCACGATAATAATTGGGAGGGTAGCTGTCGATTACTGACCCTCCCGGTACATATAGCCATGCACAAGATGCACTCTTTTGGTCTTGCCAAATGAGGTAACCATCCCAAACAGGTAAACCCCTCTAGCATACCATTTCCCCTTTTTGCTGCTGATAGTAACCGAGCTAAGCAACAGGTAGGGACTAGGATAGTGGAAGCAAGGAGCCTGCAGCTGAAGCAAGGAGGTGGGAGGGCAGTAGCCACACCTTCAGCTGCAGGAGTGCTTCTAGGAAGGGAGAACACATCACTGCTGCCAGTACTTGACTTTCCAGTAAGGTATTACGAACCCAGTAGCATTTCCCCTTTTCTAAGCCTATACTTCATGCAGGATCATCACCACTAGAGTAGGCACTTAGGCAAGATTTAATTTAGTTCCATAAGCATTCATGCATATAATCATCTAGCAAGGAATCAACTAGTAGTAGAAAAACTAATGTAATAATCAAAATGACTATAAGCTTGGTATCTAGATAAACCAAACTCAGTAGGGTTGTTCAGCTAGAACATTTGAGAGTAGGGCATGCCATGTGTAGCAAGGAGCCCACTAGGAATTGGGGTTGCCATGCGCGCCTTGGTCGGCGATTGCTCCCATGCAACCATTCCCAACCCACGCGAGCACGGCGGCCATCCAACCAACACCAATCCAGGACTTCTACACAAATTAAAGCATGGATGGACATCCTCTCATCCACAGTATAATCCCCATAGATCACCTCCCAAATTCTACCCTAAACCTTCTTAGGAAATCAAACTTATAGGACTTACACAAATGGTACTTTCAGAGCACTAGCGGAGGATTAATCGAGAAAAATTTGAAGAAAATCTGCATAGATCGAAGAAGAAACGCTTAGCCATTTCGTCACGGAGTCCCTAATGCGCCGGCGCCGAGTGCTGGTCAGTCAGAGCTACTGGCAGAGCCGAAGCCGCAAACCGCGCCATCCTTGGCGCCGGCACGGAGGGGGCGCAAGTTTAGCGCCACCACCGCAGCCAGGGGAGAAGGAGTAGGCGAGAGAGAGCCCAGCATCATCGCCGGAGGACGACCGTGGCCACACCACGCCGGGCCGACTACAAGAACGGAAACCCGAAGGGGGGGGCGGTCCCAGGCGTGGCCGCCCCACCACCGTGCGGCTGCGTGAGGCACTCAAGGCGTCGAGCCACCACGCCCAAACCCTTAGTCGGCACCGCGCCGCCGACCAGAGCAAGGTTGGCGCACGAGAAGGAAGGAAGGGCAAGAGCAGGAGCAAGGTGGAGAAAATGGGGAATTTAGGGATTGAGCCACTCAGCCACCCAATAGACAAGCCGGGTGAGGACTTCACCCCAACCGGAGCCAAACCACGCCGAGCTCGACTTGAAGCCGATCCTAGCCGGCTCGGGTTAGGATGGATACTAGTGATTTCTATAAAAGGGACTTAATCAAAAGCAAATGGATAAGTAGACATTACATCAACAGATCATCACTAGTAACAGTAGCAATAGTACCTGTAGAATTCTTGATTTATAGTACTATTAAGTTTCCAATTCCAAAAATGAGCTAAAACAAATAGGTATATTAGTGGAGTGCGTTGTAGTTCTTGATATGACATTTTCCGTAAACTTAGTGAACCGAAATCCGGGAAATTATTTCAGGCATTCTTCTAGACGACAAGGAGTGTGAACCTTTGGATTACCCGGACCATCCGATTGAGTATCCGAATTCAGGCAAGCTTCCCTTGACATCTGGAGGATTATATTTTTGGATAAAATATATGTTGAAACTGCAGCATGTAAATTATATTTATATTTATCTCTCTTTCAAATGATTAATTGGATCCGCAAGGATGGAAGGGGCAGTTTTGGTCGATGGAGCGACCGAACTGTTGAAGTATTTGGTGGGTGAAGAGTGCTATGAAAAGGATAAAAGGGAAGGTGGACTCTTCATATAGGTATTATATAAGGATAATATACCTATCACTCGGCATTGATCCGTAAAAATCTAGTATCAACCGGAGTTTCAGGGTTGATCAGAGAAGGTGATCTAAGAAGGTTATTACAATCTCCACATTGGGTATGTAGATAACTAGGAGGGGTGGGTGAGCGTGCCCAGGGTATACCTACTGTTAGCTATACCCATGGTTTCCCCGACCAGGCGATTATAGTTACGCCAGAGGATACTCATGGCGTCGAGGAATGAGTATAACGGTTGCGAGAGCAAATTGGTGGGGACAAGGTAGTGAGGGAGAGGTCCGTGCCTAGAGCACCACAATTTGCTCATCGACCGGGTTGGAGATGTAATTCACCTATTAGATGCACGCTCTGAGTTTCGGAATACGTTCCGGACGATTTCGGTAAAGTGGTACACACCTGCGCAGGGTTAAATCATGAATTCATGCCAATCTCTTGGAATGGGGATTACGGAGGCTAAGTCCGTATCATATACGAGTGTTAGTAGAATTTTTTTTTTTATATTAAAAATTGACTCACCCTTGGGAAAGATTATATTCTTTTTGGGCGCCGGTGAAAAGAGGTATGAGAGGGAAAAGATAGGAGGAAAAGGAGGAAGTGATACTCTGTCCCTTTTTATTGTCTTATTATATGGAGGCTTGCTGAGTACTTTGTACTCACCCTTGCTATCATCATTCTTATTTTAGACACAGGGACGGAAAATGAGGCAGTTGAGTATATTCTGGTGGAGGAGCACGTGGAGTGCCCCGATGTGACGGAGGCCCCAGAAGAATATGGGACCATAGAGGATTATCTCTAAAAGAGTTCTCAGATGACGGAATAAGAATAAATAAGGAACTCTAGTTAACATCTTATGGTTATGAAGCTGCATTTTATATGTATCAAACTAAGTGGGCTTGTAATAATTTGGCCGGCGTGGCAAAACATGATGGCATGTATATATTAAAGTCATGAATGTTTCTTGTAATAATGTTCTGCTGCAATCTCTGATTTGGGCATTGCATTTAGCACGTGCATCCAGAGGAGGATGAGTTGCTAAGTGTATAGACCTACACCCCCATAATTACTTCATGTTATAGCAAGGTAGTGCTATTAGCTTGTGGTAATTAGGAGGGTCGTGTCAGGGGCTAAGTGAGAGTTCGATACAACTTCAAGAGGCAACAATGTATTTTACTCTTTAAAAAAATCAATGTGGACATGGCATATCCGTCTAAGACCCCTATGGTCATGAGATCCCTTGATAGAGATAAATACCTATTCAGACCAAGAAGTGGAAATGAAGATATTCTAGAACCAGAAGTCTCGTATCTTAGTGTTATTGGAGCACTAATGTATCTAGCAAATTGCACTAGGCCTGATATTGCATTCGCACTCAATTGGCCAGATAGTGTTGCACAAACAAACGAGACATTGAGATTAAGTTAAAAATATCTTCAGTTATCTCCAAAATACATAAGATCTTGGATTATTTTATAAGAGAAACCAAGATATGACTATAATGGGATATACGAATGCTATCTGTCTAATCCCCACATTGCCAAATCTCATACTAGATTTGTGTTTCTTGATGGTGATACAACATTTTTATGGAAGTCTAGTAAACAAACTAGTGGCCACTTTCACTAATCATTCTAAAATAATTATATAATATATATGAAGCATTGTGTGAATGTGTATGGCTTCGCAGAATGATTAACCATATTAAAAATGTGTAGTATTAATTCAATTGAATCCTCTATAGTTATCTATGAAGATAATGATGGTTGTATTACTCAAATACAAACAAGTTATATTAAGAACAATTTAATAAATAATATTGTTCCTAAATTATTCTATCCATGTGAACGCTAGAAGAGCGTTAAGATAGAAATTTTGCAAATAAAGTCTTACGACATTCTAACGGATTTCTTTAGTAAATCCCTACCAAAATCTACATTACAAAAGTGTGACTGTGTAATTAGTATGAGAAGGCTTTTTGAGCTACAAGGTTCAGTGGAGTGAACCTTTGAATTATAACTTGCTCATATATATTGTACTCTTTTTCTTTTTATGGGTTTTCCTTGAAGGGTTTCTCATATAAAGGTTTTTAGTGAGGCAATATAAATACAAGCCTACATAATCTTTTTTTCGTCTATTTTTCTCACAGGTTTTTGGAAGCAATTTTTGATGAGGTATGTGCATATTGATGATTTACCAAAGAGGATGTATAAATATAAGCCTATATATGTAACATTGTTTTTCTTCGTTCCGCTATTCATACAAGGTTTTTGAAATGATTTTTTTTAAAGACATGAGTATAAAATACTGTTAAGGGAGAGTGTTGTGAAACAATACAAATGCGGGAAAATCATGTTAACTGCACAACAGTTATTAGTAGTTAATTAGCAGTTAAATCCATTTAACCGGTGTCTGTTCAATAGTGGAACTGCCGCCCTCTCTATGTATTACATAAAAGGCACTGCCCTTACTTGTACATAATAAATGGATAAAAAGATTTCCCTAAAAAATGGGAAAAAAGGTCTCTAAAAAAAGGGATAAAAATAGGTTTACTCTTAATCAGCAAGGAAGGCTCTCTCCAGCATAAAGCAAAGGTGAAAGGGAATTTGTAGTGTACTTTGTCATATCCCTCTTTCGCTCTCTTATCTTGGTTGTTTCGTTTTCATTTTTACTAGACTAGTTTAGTTTATTCTTAGTATCATGTATATGCATGATGTATCTCGTAGCTCTATATGAGGGTGAGTGTGAGACGAATATAAAGGGATACAAACATGATAACAGTTTGCAAGAGAAGCCCAGAAGGTTGTCAATTATGAGATTGATATCTACCATTATCGCTACGAAAGCGATTTAGGGAAAGATCATTTTCAATGGGTCGATTGTTGTAGAAGAAGGTGACGACATTGTCCTAACAATGTTGGCGGTTGTATTTAGAGCACATCTAACAATGGGTCTATTCTTTTACTATAGCTGGTTCTATTTGAAATGAGATTGTGAATAGTAAAACTAAAGTTAGAAGTAAAATGTAAGAGAGAAAAATGTAGGAATTGAGAAAATGGGCCCAGCGTTACATGATCAGAAAGTAGGGTCAAGAGGTGGATAGTACTCCCTTCTCTTTTTTTTATACAGAGCGTATTTTGTTTTGAGAAAGTCTCTGAAGGATATTTTGACCATTAAAATTCGTTTATTATATGTTTTCAATTCATATAAAATAATATTATATCAAAAATAATTTGAAATATAAATCTATTAATACATCTTTTATACAATAAAGATGCATATAATTTGACCAACTGTTAGTAAAAAATTTAGAAAGGTTGACTTTTTTAAATCAAATACGTCATATAAAAATAGGTGGAGAGAGTATATAAATAGTGAAATAGGACTAAAAAACAGACCCAACATTGGATATACAGTTGTTTTCCCTCCTTTTTCCACATCTTTTGACCTGTGGAAATTCTAAAGGCGTATCGTCAGTAAAACGGCTATGCTTTCGCTAGTTCTTTACTGCAGCAGCAGTGCGGCACCATCTATCCAACTCCTTGCCAACCATACGACTCCATACCCCTGTTAGTGTTACAGTGCAGAAATCACAATTCGAAGTTGTGCAGGAATCACAATTCCAAGTTGCTTGCTACATTTTACGGTGCTATGTTGCAGTAAATCGCCGTATAGTAAGAGCATATCCAGTAGAAACTCTAAAATCGGGTTTCTATGTATTCTTTCTAAATCACTATTTGCTCTTTATATTTTCATTCTCTCCGGCAAAGCCTTTATCTAGAAAAACTATAGAGGTTGATATAAATAGCCTCTAAATTTAAAGGCTGGAAAAGAGAAACTCTAAATTTAAAGGCTGAGATAGAGACTCTGCTGAAGGACGAGAGACTCTAAATATAGAAAAGATTCTGTTTTAGAGACTTTGCTGGAAATACTCTTAGAGCATCTGGAGTAGGTATTCTATAATACTGTAGCTCGAAATAGAGTAGCCGGTGCAGGAAAGGAATATTTTAGAATGTAGTGTAAAATGTGAAAAAAATTTAGAGTATTGGATAGAGGGAGTAATAAATAGTGTTATAGAGTGAAGGAATAGATTAGCCGGAGCTGGTGGAGATGCTCGGAGCAACCCCAGTTGTATCCGGCTATCGGCGTCGTTTACCTCACACTCGATGGATCTACCGCGCGGCAGTGTAGCGTACTGGCATACTGTGCCGTGACGCGAAACCCACGCCCACCGTGCGCTTCCTCAAGCAGCGAAGCCCGCACGGAAGTTAACCGGAGAGGCCGCGAAGCTGGCGGCGAGTGACATAGCGGTGCTCACGTGCTGGTCCTTGTCTCCCAACGAATCTTGGCCCTCTCGTGACGTACCGAGGAGTGACCAGCTCTAGGGCAGCCCCTTCAAAAAAAAAAAAAACCAAGTAGTGCGGCTCAGCTGAGCTATCAAACGTCCGTCGCTCTCCGCTGTGCGATCGGCCATCCGAATTGGGATTCACATCCTCTAACTTTAAAAATATCCACTTCAGCCTTGTGCAGCCATCTATTTTTCATCTAATCAACCTTTTCTACTTTCTCTCTCTTCTCTCTTCTCTCTTCTTTCTTCTCTCTTTTCTCTCCTCTCTCCTCCTCTCCTCATATGCAGAGAACGGCACCTCTGCCGTAACGGTAAAGGATGCGCGTCCCCCGAATTGACAATGTACGACTCTTCCCTAGCGATAGCCTGCAGGACGGTGCTTCCAAACGTAGTATTTTTCTACGGTTTTGTTTAATTGGTAGTCTTGACTAAAATTTTTCTTTTTTTCTTTCTATAGATGTTTACCAATTTGTTATTTATAATGCAATTTTTTTCATTTCGTTCCATAAATCTACGTGTTATTTGTAACATTCTATTTCATCCATGCAACACAAGTAATTATTGCTAGATATCTATTTCTAAACTACTCATTAGCAATTCAATGATGTAGTCAGGATGACTCTAATTGTCAAACATTTGGAGTCTTTGACTTCTCGCCCCCTGTTTCTCGAAATAGCTTCCCAAAATTATTAAAAACAAGTCGAATCTAGTGCGTTGCATTTTTTAAGCTGCTTTTTGAAGGCCTTAAAGTTCAACTCTTAACAAATTTTTTACTCAAAGAAAAAGTCCAGCCTTTTAGAACATACTATTAAGTGTCGCTAAAACAAAAAAATCATCAATTAAACATATATACCCACCACCCTGTTAAAAAATGATCGGTAAATTAAAAGAGTACAATTAGGAAACTGAGTCGAGGCTTATGATGGGTATTATGGTGTACAAGTCACCCACCAACGTTTGAGCCTTCATCTCTAAGTGTTAGTAGGACTATATGTGCCTATGTTATGGAGCCTTTAAACTAGGTCTTAAGGAATGGTTGCATGGCAAATCATAGAGTACTAAAAATAGAGAAAAATACATTGTTGTCATTGAACTTGTAGCAAATCTCATTTTGCACCTCGAACTTGAACTTTACTTTTTTGCCCCCTAAAATTGTACCACTTTGCACCCTAGCCCCAAACCGTTAGAACTTTCGTTAAACACTGAGATGATCTTCTATGTGTGTTAAACACTGACACGTCTGTTACATGTGGCTAGCCATCTATGCAATTGATGATGAGGTGGTTGCTATGCTATCTTCTTTCTCGTCTTGCTCTCAATCTCTCTCCTTTCCCTTGTTCTCTCCCTCCCTATGACTTTCTCGCCCCTAGCGTTGGTCCGACTGCCCCGTGCCATCCTCGTCCATGACCACCCCGCTTCATCCTCATCCTCGGCTAGGCCGCACTACAATGTTCCATGGAGCCGCCTGGGCCAGCCATTGGTCGGATTAGCGTGCGGCATAAGGGGCAGGCTAGCATCAGGCCAGGAGGTCGCCACGCTCTGCCTACGTCCTCATCCTCGCTCGCCTGTGTCCTCATCCCCGCTCGACTGCTCCTCCCTGGCCTTTCCTTTGATGGGCGGGCTTGCCTAACTAGAGATACACACAGAGGGAGGAGGGGCTCGATGAGAGGAGAGCAAGGGAGGGTGGCTGGGGACGACGAGATAGGTAACGGCGGGTGGTAGCAGCAGTTGTGCAACGGTGGTGGAAGGCACGGCGTAGTGGCGACCAAAGGCGCTCCAGCAAGATGAGGACGAAGACATGGCCGTCGACGACCGATGGAGGGGATGGAGGACGCTCCGGTGGCCTAGGAGGGAGGGATGGAGGGGGCTCCGATGGCCATGGATGGAGGAGGGGGTCTGGTGGCTAGGGATGGAGGAGGGTCCGGTGGCCGGGATGGGAAGAGGAAACAGCGTTACGGCAAATAAAAGGGACGGTTCGACCAGGGACAGAGACGATGCGAGGTGGCTTGGGAGGAGACGGGGACAATGCGGGGCGACCGGGTCGGGAATGGCGCAGGACGACTGGGCAGGGGACGGGAAAGCCACAGGATGTCCTGGCCAAGCATGGAGATAAAGGAGAAGATTTTGAGAGAGAGAGAGAGAGAGGTGAGAGATTGTGTGGGAGAGGGATGGAGGAGGAAGAGGATGACATGGAAGCCTACGTGGCTAGTCAGGTTAGTATTTAACAGACATGCCAGCTTTTAAGGGATACATGAGAGCAAGTCCAGCAGGTGTTCTATTAGCATGCTCTATCACTATTGCTACTCTGTCTCAGTCTGTATATCCATCCAGCAGAGTCTCTATGTCAGTCTCTAAATTTATAGATTCTCTCTTCGAGTCTCTATATTTAGATATTCTCTTTCTTGTCTCTATATTTTTTCAAGGATACAGACTCTGCTGAATAGAATGAAAATATAGAGAATGAATAGTGGTTTAGAGAAGGGATATAGAGATCCGAATTTAGGAAAGCTGCTGGTGATGCTCTGACACCCTCTCAGCTTTTAAGAAAAGTCACAGGTAAAATTTAAGGGGCTGAAAAAATAAATTTAAGTTAAAGGGTTAAAATTTGTTATAAGCTGAGAGTACATCTATATTTGAAAGATTAATTTAAAATATGCAACTCCAATTATCGGTAATTAAGGACTGTGAATGTTTCATGTGGCAAATATTAAAATTCCCCGCGAGCGAATTCATTGGACACGCCGTGGGAAGTGGACGGCGGCGGCGGCGGCGGCGGCGGCGGCGACGGCGAACGCGCCTCGAGAACCATCTCCATGTGCAGACACTGACGAGGCCGGCGGACGTAGACGACGACGGTCCAGCGCTTAACGGCGCACGACACCGGTTGGAAAACCCCTGCGCCGATCCGGAGAAGCGCGGACCGTACCAGAAGCCTCCACACGGACCACGCCCACTCTCTTTCTTCCGCCTCTCTCTCTCCGCCCACTCCTCCCCCTCGAGCTCCCGCCGGCGGCCGATGGGCGCGGGGAATGGCGCGTGCGACGGCGCGGCCGAGGCGGCAGCCGACGGGACTGCGGTGTTCAAGGGGACGGCCTACTCGCCGCTCCGCACCACGGTGGCACTGGCGCTGTGGTTGGGGGCCATCCACTTCAACGCCTTCCTGCTCCTCGGCTCCCTCTTCCTCTTCCCGCGCCGCGTCGCCGCCCTGTCGGTCCTCGCCTCCACTTCGCCGTCTCTTCTGCTCTTGCTATCGCGCCGATTTGCCATCTCTATCCTTACGTTTCTTTGATGCAGGGTGCTCGCGACGCAGCTCTTCTTCATGCTCGTGCCTGTCAACGATAGGAGCAGATTGGGCCGCAAGATCGCCAGGTTCGCCTCCTCCTCCTTTTGTTTCCTTTTTTGCATATCTTTTCTCCCCCGCATTGTTGGATCTTACATTTGGATTTGGAGGATGCCTCTGCAGGTTCATAAGCGAGTACGTGATTGGGTATTTTCCCGTCACTTTACATGTGGAGGACTACAACGCCTTTGACCCCAACAGAGCTTACGGTGAGCTTTCATCTCAATCATTTGTCGTCGTTCCGGCTTGGGATGCTTGAATCATCTTCTCTTGCCTTTTCAAGCAAATCCTATAAATAATAACCAAAAAAAGAAATTAAGGTTTATAGAGGATGGTGATGTTTGAACTTTGAATCATTGTGTCCGGCCTTTCCACTCTACCAAAAGTGGGGGCAGAAGAGCAGAAAAGCTCTTTTTTTTAAAGAAGAGAAGAGAAGAGCACAAAAGATAGGATGCTTTATGTATAGAGCCAATAGTTTAGTGAATTTATAATTTGGTGTTTGCAGTGTTTGGTTATGAGCCGCATTCTGTTCTGCCCATCGCCGTTGGGGTCCTTTTGGACCTTGTTGGATTCATGCCACTACCGAAGATGAAGGTTCTTGCAAGCAATGCGGTGAGGTTCCTAGATTACCTTTGTAGAATAGCATTGTCAATGTCTCACTGAATTCAATCTTTCAGTAAGCTATTAGTAGCTCTGCTCTTAATTGGCGAATGCCCGATTGATTTTAGGTGTTCTACACCCCGTTCTTGAGGCAAATATGGACTTGGTTGGGGCTAGTTCCTGCGTCAAGGAAAAATTTCTACTCCTGCCTTAGAGCCGGATATAGTTGTGTCATAGTGCCAGGAGGTGTACAGGAGATGCTTCATATGGATCATGATTCAGAGGTTTGCTGCTTTTTTTTCTCCCTGCAGAATCAATTAGGACATCACGTTTTATCTTGTGCTACACCAAGTGAAACATATTGCCTGTCAATGTGGTATGATGAACAATTCTTGCAATTTACAGGTTGCTTTTCTTAAATCAAGAAAAGGTTTTGTTAAGATAGCTATAGAGACAGGTTCTCCTCTAGTCCCTGTTTTCAGTTTCGGACAGGTAAGACCATTTCTTTTGCTATATGATCTGCAATACGGCGATATTATTACCGTTATAAATGAATGTCGATAGCTACTAATGGAAGTTAGTGGCTGCAAATTAAAGGAAGAGGCTATCTAACTTTTATGTTAAATGCTTAAGATTCAGTGAAACTGTTTAGCAACCCTTAGTCTTGATTCCATTCGTCAATCCATTCATGAACTCGATATGCTGATTCTTTGTGCTATTGTCGGCTAGAGCTTTGTGTATAAGTGGTGGAGGCCAGGTGGCAAGCTGATTGTCAAGATTGCTAGAGCAATTAAATTTACTCCAATTATCTTCTGGGGAAAATTTGGGTAACACTCTGCATTTGATATCCCCTTCTCTGTTTAGTTCTGTTTACTTAGTCTGTGTAAAAAGCAAATTATTTCAGTTTAATATCCTTCTTAGCATTTGAGAGTTTACATGGTCTACTGGCACATTCTAACGCAGGACTCCCATCCCTTTTGCGATACCAATGCATGTGGTTGTTGGAAGGCCAATCGAGGTTAAGAAAAATCCTCAGCCTTCCTTGGATGAGGTGAAAGTCATTTTGAGCATTTTGTCAAACTTTTTTTTTTAGAATTCTGCCAAAAAAAACTTTGAGCAAATGTTAGTTCCATCTTTGATGTAACGACTAATTGGGAAATCAGAGGGAATAAGTACCTTTGTTATAGTCCATAAGGGCACATGTGCATTATATTAAACACGTTCGATTACATAATAATATAGTCTTACTCAAAGGAAAAATCATTTTTAAGATAAAAGAACCATGGTTTATAGTGTCTGACAACATGGAAGACATGCTTTAAAATTATGCATCTGTTTAAAACTTTAAACCACACTATGCCCTGGCGTTGACAGATAAAAGAAGTCCACAAACAATTCATTGTTGCACTCCAAGAGCTGTTCGAGAAGTACAAGACCAAAACTGGTTACCCAGATCTCCATCTAAGAGTTCTTTGATGGCTGCTCCAGACAGTCTCTTAAAATGTGGGTCAACGGAATAAAATGGCTATGCTATCATGCAAGTCCATGGATTCAATCCCTCGGTGGCATTCAAGCTCGAGCGTGTTCGATTCAAGAGCCTTCTGTAGCTTTAAATATATACCCCAAGTCTCAACAGCAGCTCAGTGCCTCGTGTAAGAACAGAACACCCTGGTGATCTGGCAGAACAGAACACCTCGGATGTAAAATTTGTACATTTTGCACTCACATGCTCATAGCTTGTATCATCAGCATCAGACATTGAGAGTTTGACATCTCCATGTGAGTGAGAATTTGAGATCTCCATGTGAGCCAGAATTTACTTGTACTCCTTCGTTGTTTCAGATGGGAGTGACTGAAAGGATTGATGAGCATGTAGAAGTAGCAGTGCTACGGCTTCATCCCACCGGAAAGCTTTCGACGCAGTAGCAGTAGTAGCACACATGTAATCTCAAGCAAATTTCAAATTTACAGACTGCAGGTTGATGAACATGCGAGTTACACTGGTAATTCAAGAGCATCGATATTGTGCAGAAAATACCCCTTTTTGTATGAATGCCCAGTTCACTCAATAGTCAATACACATGAATGCACAGCTCAAATGTGCCAACAGTAGTAACCCCAAGTTTTGAACCAACGCCTTTTGAGTCGCAATACTGAACGAACTAAACAAAAAACAGAATAGATAGGCTCTTTATGGGCGGTTCACTCTTACTTTAGCCTACACTAGAGGTCCGCATATAGGGTGTACACAACCTTGGCATAGGCATTCAAGATGGCAATGGCTCAATAGTGGTTCGAAATCCAACACATTTGTTATTTTTTAAATCAAATTGAGTCATGCTCTACGAATTCTCGTTCCTTTCTTCCAGTCTGGGGAGCGGGGACCAAACAAACGATCGAGCAACAATTGCTTATTCTGCAATTCACCTATGGGCCTTAGGCCCTCGGCTACACTTTGCGCTACCCCCACTACTCACCCCAAAGTAAGCCCACGCCATGCCGGAGCCCAAAAAAGGCCGGCCCAACCCGTGGAACATTCGCCGACGAAGTGGCGAGCAGCAGCGGCGGTCTGGAAAACGCCATTTTTGTGGGCGGAGGGAGGCGGCAATGAGTTGACGTGGCGGCACGATCGCCCGCGGCCGCCGCACGGCCACGCGTGGCCGCTGCCCGCGTCGCCGCCACGCCCGCCTGATGGCCCATCGCGAGCCGAAGATTCTGCTGTGAGCAACCCCAAAGAGCCTTCAAAACGACCGTGCCGCCATCCGCATATCGTTTAGCGCTTTCAAAACGATCAGTGCCGCCATCCGCATATCGTTTAGCGCTCCCCAAAGCGCACACAATGGGTTGCTTGCTTCAATGACCCCCCATACGAGGATTAGGGATACGGGCGATACCCCATGCGCCAAATCGGCATGGTGGCGTCCGCCCATCTCGCTGGCCGTTGGTTGCCTAACGCCGGCGCCTCAAGACGAGACCGGAGAGTTCCGGAAGAAGGAGGAGGCGTCGGCGGCTTGGTGGCGGCGGCGGAGGAAGGTCGGCTACGGCTGGATCTGGCGGCATCGGCGGTGGAAGCTCGGGTATAGCTGGAGTTGGCGCCGGATCTGGGCCGGGTGTTGAAGGGGGTCCTCGGCAAGCGAGGTCGGCAACGGCGACATCCTCGGACTCCATCCCGTCGGTGCAGTCATCCTCCGAACCCGAGGGGCAAGAGAGACGCTGCAAAAGGTATGTTTTCGTCGGTTGTAGTTTCCGATTTGGGGGGGAACCGAACCGGATTTGAGGATTTTATTAGAGTATGGATTGGAGAAAAAGAGCGATGTGTCGGCCGAACCGGATTTGATTGGGGGATGTAAACATCGGCCGAAGTAGGGTTTACCATGCACATCGGTGAATCGCCGCCTGGTTGCTCTACCTCTTGCCGCCGATCTTGTCCTTTGTTGTGTGCTAGCACCGCCTGGATGAATCATCCAAGAAACCCTATGAATTTTGCAGCCTATTTGTAGATTGAACCATGGATACAAGTTGATAAGCATGTGGGATAGTGAAGATAGCCATAATATAGCCTGGTTGAGACTACATAAACTTGTAAAAATCGAAACATGCTGCCTTTGTCCATCATTTCGGGAAATGAGTCCATCCATTTGACCGTTAATTAGGTGAAGGATGAATGCACCTCGTGGTCTGTTTAAACTTAGCAGTGCAACAAAGATATGAACACACGTCGTTTGCTTTCCCCACGAATATGTTCCTTTTGTTAGCAGTGAAAAAAATATATTTGGATGATTTGCTCCCTATGTTCACAGAATAGCACTTACATGATTTGCTATATGAAATTGCAGGGAAGTTTATGACTGCTTGCAATTAGCTCTAAGAGATGTGCTGGTGCGGTGCACTAATTTGTTCTCTTTGTGCTATTTGGTAGCACTTTTACATGGTTTAAATTGCAGGTTACATAATGCCGTCATGTGCTGCGGTTGTTTACTGCCAAATAGGAAATATTACAGTACTCACTGCTTAGTTCCAATTGGTCTATACAATGTGCCATGGCATGAAGTACATCGCTTACATTAGTAGAGATGAATGAAACCATGGCATGAAGTAATCTTTAGTCTTATGCAACCATTATATAGTCTGAATCCCATTATATCTCTCTAAGCCCTTTCTTGCCCAGTAATATTTAGTCTTATGCAACCATGCTACTCAACACTACTTGCTATAATGTGCTCGATGGGGAATATGGTGACGGTTGCCACTTGCGCTGTGTAGATGGGCGACGGCCGCAACCCAGCCGACCTACTGAGGGCGGTTATCGAAGCCGTTGATGAAGTTGTTGTCGAAGCACGTAGCATCGCAGCTCAACACTTCGACCCCTCGCCGGACGGTGGTGGCAATCCAGTCAATTGGGCTGTGCTTGACATCGAAGGGCTTGCAGAACGGCTCGACTGTCTTGCCCTCGAGGCTCGTCAGGAGATGGACAGAGGGGTGACCACTTCGGACATTGCTGTAGATGGTCTTGGCGAGCTTGAAGATGTGAACCCATGGGAAGACATTGATCCCGATGATATTTATCCCGATGACAACGAATACGATGACGACTATTGCTGCTTCCAGTGTTACTGCGAGGAGAACGGCCTTGACTACGACTCCGAGCAGTCTAGGGGAATTTAGATGTAGGCCATGTACGAATTATATCCCTAGATGGACCACTCATATATTGTGGTCATGAATATTGCAAGTATTATGTTTATTATGTTTGCATGTACTAAGTTTATGACTGTGGGGAGTACTCCTATAATATGTGAGCGGCTATGTGCAATATTCGTATGTTATTATGATCCTGTTGGTAGACTAAGTTTCTGTTCATGACTGATGATACACTTCTGTACCGCTCTGTGTGGACCCTATGTTTCTATCACCGTTGCAGGAAGAAGATGAATGACGAAGAAATCCGCTGGATGATGGCATATGGTGCTTACGAAGGAGTTCCTCGCCCACCCCAACACATGCAGACTAATGCACAAGGACAGCCGCCCCCCATTAATTTCAGTTTCCCCTTGCATCAGTCCCTTGGTACCCCCCAATATGTACCTTCCACCTATCAGGGAGAGATGCTTCCTCCATATGGGCACTACTCTACCGGGTCAACGAGGCGGTCTGGATCAACACGATCACAGGAGAACTACGTGGATGGGGACGATGTGGAGGAGGTTGCGGAAGTACAACCATCCTCGATGAATAAGAAGAAAGGAAAGGGGAAGAAAGGGCCAAATTGGAGTGAAGCAGAGGACATGGTGCTCGTCTCAGTATGGCTGAACACATCGTATGACCCTGTTATAGGGAATAGTCAGACCGGCAAGACGTTTTGGGAGACTATCGCTGATGACTTCAACTCGGCATCGAAGCAAGGGACTCCTAGGATTGGCAGGTCTGTGGAGAGCCGGTGGCAAAAGATTAATGGGCAGGTCTCAAAGTTTGTGGGGGCTTTCCGGCAAAACACGTCTAAACCAAAGTGGAAAGACACATGATGACCGGGTAACGTACACTTATCTGTTTAATTCGTTTATATACACCTATTTATGTGAATGAGCCTAAAATGTTCGTGATTGGCAGGTGAACGACGCTAAGGACCTATACTTCAAACAAGACAAGGTCAGGTTTGAATTTGAACATTGCCGAAAGTACTACGGGATCACCAAAATGGCTATCCTGTGTCCCTTCCACCGGGCGGTCATAAGAAACAGAAGAGTGTGGAAGGGGCATCACCAGGAGGGTCCAATAGTCCCATGATGCAAGACTAGTCCGAGGGCTTTCATAGTAGGCCGATAGGAAGGAAGCAAGCCAAGTCTCGCTCTGCATCCGTGACGACTCCTTTAGATGAGTTCTTTGAAAAGTGGGAAGCTATCAACGGCCGGGCCATAGATGTCAAGAAGGACTACTTTGATAGGCTAGCGAAGGCAAAGGAGGAAGAGATTCAGATAAAGCGAGCTGCGATGGAAAATGAAGCATCCAAGTGGAAAAAGGAATATGAGGACAGCATCATGGAGAAGGATTTGGATGTTTTATCTGGGTATAAGCGCGCATATTACAAAAAGAAGCAGAGGGACATTATGAGGAGTCATGGGCTACGTGTCGAGTCCGACTCCGAGTAGGTGATCCCGCGGGAGGTTCCTTCATACTGCTTCCATTTCCTGTTTGTTCTATCTTTCCATATGCCATCCATTAGTTTAATTTTTAATTGGTTGTTGAAGTGCAAATGAGCTGTGTCGAGACCGGATGATGTCTATGTCTGTGACTGTATGTGTATTTGGACTGTTGATGGACAACATGTGAACCATGGTTGCCATCGGTGATGGACTGAACCATGCTGCTGCCAGGTACGTTTCATGTGGAAAATAACATGTTGTATGCTGTGAGATGTAGCAAACTGTCATGTTGTTGAAGTGGAAATGGAAATGTCGTTGTTCAACCGAAAATGTCAGTTGTATGATGTGAGATGTGCCAAACCGACATGTTGTATGTTTGTGACATGTTGTTTCAATTGCATCGGTTTGGTTATAGCCACTCAATTGGGTCTCTGGTCATTCGCTTAATTTGTCGTGTTGTTCAATTATCGTATTTTGTGTGACATGTTGTTCAATTTGTCTGCTGCTCTCACATGTTGTTTAATATGTTAAAATGAATATGTCAGGGTGTTCAATTTCTGTATGTTCTATTGATGGTACTGGTGTATGAAGAAGGATCAGGCTATTGTGCAATATACAGAAATAATCAACATAGTATAACAGCATAAGTTGGGCTTCACTAGTACAACCATAACAGTACAACATGAATCAGATCTTGACTAACCGTCTTGACTACGACTCAAATACATAGAAGTATGGTACAACATACTAACACAGGAAAGAAACTAACCGTCTTGACTACGACTCAAGCACCCCCATGCATAGCCCACTGATGCTCGACCAGATCTTTCTTCAACATCGTGTGAATCGTGCGGTCCCTAATGCTGAGATGCATACCCATAAAATCTTGCAATAACTGAGATCCACCTCTAGCAGGCTCGACAAGGTCACCCATAGCTTCAAACTTAGGGGGCTCTCCGGAGACGCCTCCCTCGTCCTGCACAATCATGTTGTGCAAGATTATGCACGCACTCATCAAATACCTTAACGACACCTCGTCCCACATACGTACTAGCTCCCTTATTATGTGGAATCGAGCTTGAAGTTGGCCGAAAGCACGCTCAACATCTTTTCTACAAGCAGAATGGGTACCCGAGAACATCTCGGCCTTTCGTGTGAGAGGCAGAGGAATGTTCTTCACGATAGTGGCCCACTCGGGGTAGATTCCGTCGGCTAGGTAATAACCCATGTTGTACGTCCTGCCATTGACGGTATACTCCACACGAGGTGCATCCCCCATGGCAAGCCTATCGAAAAGTGGGGACCTATGAAGCACGTTGATGTCGTTGTTCGATCCGGGGACTCCAAAGAAGGAGTGCCAAATCCAACCGTCGTAGTCCGGTACGGCTTCCAGTATAAGGGTAGGACCATCAGCATGGCCAGTGTAACTACCGTGGTATGCAGTGGGACAGTTTTTCCACTTCCAGTGCATACATTCTAGGCTACCCAGCATCCCCGGGAAACCACGGCTCGCACCAACCGCAAGGAGACGGGCAGTATCCGCCACAGTCGGCTCACGGAGATATTCGGGACCGAATATCTCAACAACGGCCTTGGCGAAACGGCGGTGCTTCCAACACCGCTGCCTCGAGATCCGCAGGTACTCGTCTAGGCTATCGGCCGCATGGCCGTACGCCATCATCCTAATGGCGGCAGTAATCTTCACGAGGGGATGCAAGCCGAGCTTCTTCGCTTGGTTCCTCTTCTGGACGAAGTAACTATCCCTCGCTTCAACTTGATGGGCAATATGAAGGAACAAACGACGGCTCATCCGGAACCTACAATGATGACATTTTTCTTTATTACCTTCTCATATCGCAAGAACATTTAATCGTAATAATATAAAGTAACACATACCGACGCCGAAAAAGGCCCTCGTGGTAAGTCGGAGCTTCCGCAAAGTAGTCTCGCCAAAGTCATGCGAATCCTCATGAGGCCTCCAATGATAGTATGCCGACCAGATAGGAGCCTCCTCGACGCATCGACTCCCTCGCCGCTTGGAGATTCAAGCCTCACGACAGGCAACAATAGCGTTGTTGGCCTCCTCTTCCGACGAATCCATGGCCACCATATCGTAAATTTCATCAGAGGAGGAAGAGGAATCCATTGTAGCAATAGGGAGTGCTTCAAAATGGAATGGCCTCTATGCAGCCTGCTGGGTGCATTATATAGCCACGGTGGCTTCTAGGAGACGCTACCTTCTCCAGAAGGAACGGGAAGCTTCCTTCTAAGTTACTTCACCTAGCACGCAAGGAATGGGAAGCTTCCTCTGAAGTCGCTTGACTTGCACGCAAGGAATGAGAAAGCTTCCGGGGGAAACCATTATAATATTTTATTGTATGAGGAATTTTTATAATATTTTTGCCATGTACACGAACAATTCCAGTATTATTGGTACAGGGAAAATTTAATATGAATACGTCGTAGAAACACTCGTATACAAAAATACATTGGATCATGGTAGTTATGTATTATGAATATAATACTGTGGAGAGAGAATATAGAGGGCAGTGTATAGAGGGACTGGTTTAGAGGTCTGGTGTGTTAACAGGAGAGAGAATTTGGAAGGGTGGGTTTTAGAGGAATATGGAGGGGATGGATGGGGGGGCTGCTGGGGTTGCTCTAAGACCAACTCCAAGAGTCTCCCATCGCGGCTCCCGTTCCTTTCACGAAGGGATTCCCATTCCCTTCAGCGCTCCAACGGATTCCCTTCAGCAATCCCTTCACGAAGGGATTTCTCTCTCCAATCTCTCCAGGAAGGGATTCTCTCTCCTTTTCCAATATCATTCCCTTCGAAGGGATGCTGTTGGAGACGGTGGGAAATAAAGGGAATGTGGATTGGGAAGGGAATGGGGAAGGGAATGAAATGAAGGGAAAATGATTAGAGATAGTCTAAATCGCGTCGTCTACCCGCTTGACGATCGACAATCAAACAATCATAAGAGTAACAGTGAACACAGTATGTCAAGAGCAGGGTTCACAAAACCAGTGAAAACCGGCGGTTTCTTGCCAAACCGCTGGGGCGGTTTGAGAAACAGCCGGTTTTTACCCAGCTGGTTTTAAAATTTTAAATTTGAATTTAATATTTTGAAAAATTCAAAAAAATCTTATAAAAAACTAGAAGGTTTTTAGAACATTCTGTACAAAGCAAAATTTTAAATTGAAATTATTATCATGGTATTTTATGTGAAGAAAGTTATGTAAAACTGAAAAACTGTTTTTTGAAAAATTGGATTGTTTCTAGAAGGCCTGGTCTGTACATTTGCTAATTGATTGCTCTGCTCGTTTTTTCTTTTATCACCACCACCATACCGAACTCACTGCTTGATGCACGTTTTGCTACCGTGAATCACGGGTTTCGGGTCACCAAACAGTTTTCAAAACCTTAATATGTCTATCATATGATTTAGTATTGATATGTCTATCATCATATGCAATGCAATATATGTATGTATGCAATTCACTTGATATTGATATGTTCCAGATGTCATATATTTGTCAAAAGTTCTTCCAAATTTTTTTCCATGATTAAACAAATTACCAACACATATATCCCACCCATTTATGATTTTTCCAATTTTTTGAAAATTTTTCAGACCTCTTTTTTTTTTCTTAGTTCGAATATATGTTTTTGTTGGAAACAGCCATGCATATCACATTATTGACTTCATATTATTGACTTCATATTGATATGTTCAAATTGACTTTATATTGATATTTTTGTTGGAAATTACCTTATTCAAATTATTGACTTCATATTGATATATTCAAGATATCATATATTTATCAAAGGTTCTTTCAAATTTTTTTCCATAATTAAACAAAATTACCAACACATATATCTCACCTATCTATGATTTTTTCCATTTTTCACGTTTCCCCTGTTTCAGACCGCCAAAAACCGCCGGTTTCTCGGTAAAAACCGCTGCAAAAACCGGTGGACTCGCCCACTGCTGTCTGACCGTTTGAATTTGAAATGCAGCGGTTTTCAGCGGTTTTTGGTGGTTTTTGTCCAAAAACCGGCCCGTCAATATGGTGGTTTCGGGTCCTGAAACGGGTTTTTAAACCCTGGTCAAGAGACAAAGAGGCGGTATATCTTTTATTCATCCATCAACAATAGTACAAAAGGGTGTTTCTTTTATATTGTCTCCATAATTAGGTTTGCCCATAATACCCTTAAGGTTAAAACCCTAGGGTTACAACACTCCCCCTTGGGCAAACCGCGATATGTCAATGCCTCATTAAAAACTCCATCCCAAAACCCAGTGGGAAAAAGGATTGGAGAAAAGAGTACACTGCACACGCATGCTGCATTGTGATATTGCCTCAGTAAAAACCTTATTATGAGAAACTTCATGGAAACTCATATAAGGGAAAAAGAGTACAATATTTTTGTCTTCAGGACATGCACATCTTCATGATACAGATATCTATGGGATACCTATAATCCTTTGTTCGGGGTCTCCCCCTGAACACTACAACTCATGAAATCACCTCATACCTATTCCGTGAACGAGTTTCCAGAACGTTGAGGTAGGTAATGCCTTAGTGAACAAATCTGCTAGATTTTCACTAGACTTCACTTGAACTACCTCGATCTCACCGCTCTTCTGGAGTTCGTGAGGGTAGAACAACATAGGAACAATATGCTTAGTGAGATTTCTCTTAATATAACCCGATTTCATTTGTATGACACAAGCAGCATTATCCTCATAAATGGGAATGGGGGTATCGATGGTTTCTATGCCACATGACTTCTGGATGTGGTTTACCATCCTTTTCAGCCAAACATCCTCTCGGCCGGCTTCATACAAGGCTATGATCTCAGAGTGGTTAGTGGACGTAGCCACCAGCGTTTGCTTATAGGATTTCCAAGAAATCGCAGTATCACCATAAAGATAGACAAACCCAGTCTGAGACTTAGCAGTGTGCGGGTCAGACATATAACCCGCATCAATATATCCCACCATGTTCTTGGACTCATTCCTCCCATAGAACAGTCCAAGATCCTACATACCTTACAGGTACCTAAGAATAGTTTTTACTCTCGCCTAATGTCTTCTGGTTGGTGCGGAGCTGTATCTGGCCAATAAGTTTACCGCGAAAGCGATATTAGGCCTGGTACAATTTGCCAGATACATCAATGCGCCGATGGCGCTGAGATAGGAAACTTTTGGCCCTAAAATATCCTCCTCATCTGTTCTTGGCTTAAAAGGATCCTTATCCGCTTCCAGGGACCGGACCACCATAGGGGTTTTCAGGGGGTGTGCCTTACTCATGTTGAACTTTTCTAACACCTTCTGGGTATAGGAAGTCTGGTGCACAAAGATCCCTCCTGATACATGCTCGAGCTGCAGGCCGAGACAAAACTTGATTTTACCCAAATCTTTCATTTCAAACTCCGTCGTCAAGTGAGCGCTAGCTTCACCAATGTCCTCTGCCGTGCTGCTGATATTTAGATCATCAACATACACAGATATAATACAAAATCCACCCGGGGATGTCTTTGTAAACACGCAGGGACAATCATCATTGTTTGTGTATCCCTTCTTCAGGAGGAATTCACTCAACCGGTTGTACCACATTCTACCCGACTGTTTCAGTCCATATAGCAACCTATTCAACTTGATGCCATACAAATTTCTATCTCCTCGATTCGGGATTTTCAGCCTTTCAGCGACTCTCATGTATATTTCCGAATCCAATGACCCATATAAATATGCGGTCACAACATCCATTAACTACATTTTTAGATTCATACAAGCTGCCAAAGATATTAAGTATCGGAAGGTGATTCCACTCATGACCGGAGAATATGTTTTATCATAATCAACACTGGGTCTCTGCGTGAACCCTTGTGCCACCAGCCTCGCTTTGCATCTTACCACCTGGTGATGCTAATTCCTCTTCCGAAGAAAAAACCCACTTAGCTCCTATGGGGAGTACTTTGGGAGGAGTTGGCTCTACGGGGGCCAAACACGTTCCTTTTATTAAGCGAGCACAATTCAGCCTCAATTGCTTCTTTCCATTTAGCCCAGTCCGAGCGCTTCCGGCACTCTACCATTGTCTTAGATTCTGGGTCTAAATCCAAGGATTCAGCAATTTTAGAGGCAAAATATATGTTGACAACAGTGGACTTTCTTTTATATAATTCTCCTGAGTTTACATAGTTTGTGAAAATCTCCTCATTTAAATCATCCGTCTCCGCGTGATTTCCCAAAGACGCCGGGTCGACCCTTCGTTCTCCCAAATACTAGAAAGGTGCGTGCATGGACACTGGGTTTCGCGCCCTCGGGGCGCCCGCCACCTTCAGGGTGGTTATTGACTACTGGTCGATTCAAGACTACAGGTCGTTCGTTCTCACCTGCCAGGGGTAATAAGTCTGCATTGATTCTTTGCTTTTGCGGACGTCTCCGCGTGCTCGAATCAGGTGCACTCGGATCGCTCCCCCTTTTCCTGCCAAGGAGGGCGTGAGTGGTCTTCAGGGGTACCTCCACCCTCTCTGGTGCATTCACTGCAGATATATGTGACTTAGTTACGCCTCTATGGTCAATGAAAGCATCTGGCAGCCGATTTGCAACTTGTTGCGAATCTATTATACGTTGAACTTCCAGTCCAGTTTCCTTAGTGCGTAGGTCTAGGGCTTGGACGCCAGTGGCATTCCAATCAATTTCCCGGTATTCCTTGGTGTGGTACTTTTCATCTCCCCCTAATACCGGGAAACTACCTTCGTCAAAAATACAATCAGCGTACCTAGCCTTATGCAGGTCACCTGCCATAGGCTCTAGGTATTTAATAATCGATGGAGATACAAACCCGACATAGACCCTCAACTTTCGGAGTGGTCCCATGGAGGTACGCTACAGTGGTGAGATCGGCACATATACAGCACAGCCGAATTTACACAGATAGGAAATACTTGGTTGTTGCCCATGCACTAGTTCCATAGGGGATGTGTTATGATATGCAGTCGGCCTGAGTTTTATTAATTCCGTGGCATGTAGTACCGCGTGGCCCCAACTACTGGTGGGAAGCCTGTAATTCTGTAACAAAGTTCTGGCTATTAACTTGATCCTCTTTATAAGTGCACATGAGGCACGGAATGCTCTACAGTTATGCCCATGGCCGCACAATAATCATTAAACGCCCTCGAGCTAAACTCAGCGACGTTGTCCAACCTAATGGACTTAATTCTTTCTTCAGGAAAGTCGGCCTGTAATTTAATTACTTGGGCAATTAACTTAGCGAACGCATGGTTTCTCATAGACAGCAGGCATACATGAGACCAGCATGTAGAAGCATCCATAAGCACCATGAAATATCTAAATAGGCCTGTCACTGGCAGGATCGGTCCGCAGATATCACCCTGAATCCTCTCTAGGAAATTCGGGGACTCACTTTAGACTCTAACACGAGAGGGCATATAAAAGCTTCAGGCTTTGGGAAATCGGATACCTTCAGGGTATGGCCTACAAAATTTTTAATTATTCTTTGCATCATACTCAGGCCCGGATGCCCTAGACGGTCATACCAGACTATATACTGGTCCGGGGTGGTTATTTTAGCCTTCATAGAAAGATGAGGAGAGGGCTTGATGTAAGTGTAGTATAGGCCAGACTTAAAAGAGGGGAATTTTTCCACCACCTGCTTCTCACACCCGTCTTTAGAGGTTACCAGAAGGAATTTAGTTCCACCTTCATGATCGGTTTCTATGTGAAAGCCGTTCATGCGGATGTCCTTAAAACTTAGCAAAGTGCGGGTCGATTCAGGGTACAAGAGAGCATCCTCGATGGTGATCATTGTACCCATGGGGAGAGTTAACACGGCTCTACCAGAGCCTACAATCCGCGCGTTGCTACCAGCAATCGTCAGGATATTTCCATCCCTCTTCTGGAGGTTTTGGAAGTATTTTATCTCCCTTAGTATGGTGTTGGTCGTGCAACTGTCTACCAGATAAAGTTCTTCCTCTATTTGGCCACTACGCGGTTCTATGTCATATGAATATATCATATACACACAAGTAAGATATATTCTCAAGTATCACAAGCATGCATAATATCAAAATATTGAAAGCTGTGATAAATAACCCATAACATTATTAAGTTCTCCAGGAGCTATCACGGACATAGAACACAAAGAACTAATTATTACAAGTTCATAAATAAAATATGTTCTGCAGGAACATAAGCAAACCACAAACTAAATAGGGATAACGTCATGACACGAGATGCACGACTACAGACTCTGCAGATCTCCAGTATATATATATATATATATATATATATATATATATATATATATATATATATATATATATATATATATATATATATATATATATATATATATATAGAAGCAGCTTAGGGGCTCCATGGAGCCTAGGCTCCATGATTCAAAAAGCTAAGATGTGCATTGAGATTCGTGATGTTTGAAGTGTATATCTTCACATATCAACTAAACAAAATATTTCAGATATGAAACTCCAAAAAAATTAAATTCAAACTCACTTTAAACTAGTTTGAAGTAAAGTTTGAACTAATTTGAAGTATAGTTAAATGTAGTTCAAACTGAAGTTTAACTCAACTTTTTTCGGAGTTTGATCTCTCAAATATTTTCGTTAGTGGGTATATGAAAGTATAATAACCAAACAACATGAATCTCAAAGCATATCTAGTGGTAACGAATCATGGAGCCTAGGCTCCATGGAGCCTTATGTATTATTCCTATATATATATATATATATATGTATATATATCCTCTAGTTCAACACCAAGAAGATCGTCCTCATCATCATCAGAGGTGGGGTCCTTCATCTTCAGGCTTGGCGGGACCTCCTGTTTGTCACCCTTCTCCTCTCTCAGAGGATTTTCCAGCTGAGTGACGTGTACCTCAGATCTGAGCTTGTCTTTCTCGCCGTCCTTCTTCATGTACTTCAGGTACAATTCCATGAGGTGTTTTGGGGTACGGCAAGTCCGCGATCAGTGGCCCTTGCCACCACACCTGTAACATGGCTTACCAGCGTGGTTCGACTTGGTCTCGGGAGACTTCTCGTGGACAACCTCCTTGCCTTTGCAACTAGTTTTTCCCTTGTCCTGTCTTTTCTACCCGCCGTGGTTTTGTCACGGCGCCTTTCCACCTCTTCCCCGCTTACGGCCCTGGCTACCGGAGGACCCCTGAGCATTGGCGTGTGCTTCTGGCACACCTTTCGACCCTGTAGGGCGAACATGATGATTCTTCATGAGAATCTCATCGTGCTTCTCTGCTTCCAGCAGAGTTTGCATCAGCTCAGAGTGACGGGTGAACTTACGCTGACGATACTGCTGCTGGAGTATCATAATAGAAGGGTGGAAGGTCCCTAGGGTCTTGTTAATCTTTTTCTCATCCGAGACCTGTTTTTCATAGAACCTCAGTTTGGCAACGACCCTATGGAGAGCAGAGTTATACCCAGCCACTGACTTAAAGTCCTAGAACCTAAGTTCCGCCCACTCTCTCTACGCCTCAGGCAGGAGAGTCTGCACATGCTGGTTGTAGCGCTCTCTCAGGGAGTTCCACAGTGCCAGCGGGCTGTCCTCCATCATATACTCGGACTTCAGGTCCGGGTGCATGTGGTGCCTCATGTAGTGTAGGGCTGAGTACCTGACCGGATTAGGGACTGGTGGTGCACCCTCTGCAGGAGGGACAATTGTAGCACCAAGGGAGCGGGCTTCCAAGTTGATCCGAAGATCCATAGCCCAAGTCAGATAATTGCTCCCATCGACAGCGAGAAGGGAAAAATCTCTCTTGTTCAGGTCAGACATATCCTACATATGCAATTATATATTTACTACAGGAAATATACAATGAGGGTTTGCAAGGAAATATTCTAGAATTCTCTAAATCGCATTAATAATTGAGACTATCGGTCTTAGACAAATTATTAAGCAAATATGACAAATATGTAATTCACACAGATTTGCTCTTAATAAAGGACTGCAGGTCGAAATATAAAGAAAATTTAGTGAATAAGCAGTGATAAATCAATAAACGAATTTATCCTGAATTTTAGAGGATTTCCAGAATTTTAATTCTCTAGTAAATAGGCATCTTCCCCCTTTTTTTCTTCTTTCGCCCGGGCTGGCCCTAGAAGGCCTATTTTTTCTCGCCCGCGCCTTGCCTTCTCAGCCGGCTAGGGGCCCATTTCACCCCTCCCCCCACGACTTGCTTCCTCGGCCTACTATAGGCCCATTCCCCCCTCCCCCGCACCTTGCCTCTATTCGGCTGGGAGCCCAGCACCAATCGCATTAGGGTTTCCCCTTTTCCTCAGCACGGCGCCGGCGGCTGCAATAGACCAACTTTTCTGGGCGGATTCCACTGCGAAATCCGCGATCGGCGCTGGCTCTCATGCAGGGGCGGCGTGGCGGTGCCGCCACTGGCGGCGTGGTGGTGGGCCAATCGGCGAGGCGACGGCCGCAAGGTGCCACGGGCGATCTGACTACGAGCGGCAGCGGCGGCGCGGCGGCTCTGGTGGCGGGGCGCAGCGTTCGGCGGCGGCGCGCCGCCTTCTGGCGGCGGCGCTAAGCTACTGGCGGCGCGGTTTATGCTGGTTATCATACTGAAGTGGCATACGGCCGACTTCTGGCACATGAAGTCGGCGAGATAGAGGTAAGCACGGTACGGCCAGCGGTCGGGAGCAGCGACGACCACGAAACTATGTCGCGCCTAAAGTGCAACGCGATAGTAGATGCAAAAACTAGTATACAGACTAGCACTTCTATCGATGCACGTTTCAATCTACTAATTGAAAAAGACGAGGCACCTACCAATAGAATGCAATTTAAACCGATCTACGGGATCGATTCGTTACCTCCGATTGCTCGTAGATGCAAAATTGTCGAGTCAATGCAGACGACGAGGTAGCAGGTAGATTGTAGCAGGCAGATTCCGCTCCCAAGAGACGATCGTGCTGATAACGTGTTGTAAATCGCGTCGTCTACCCACTTGATGATCGACAATCAAACAATCATAAGAGGAACAGTGGACACAGTATGTCAAGAGACAAAGAGGCGGTGTATCTTTTATTCATCCATCAACAATGGTACAAAGGGGTGTCTCTTTTATATTGTCTCCATAATTAGGTTTACCCATAATACCCATAGGGTTAAAACCCTAGGGTTACAACAGATTCGACATGATGTCCAGCACTCCCGCTCCTCTCCGCGTGCACCCATACTGCTGCGGCGCCCATGCCATGGCGCTTGACCTAATTTTTATTTTTTATTTTTCAAAAATAAATAAATGATTTTTATTTATAAAAAATTAAATAAATAGCCTCCCGTCGCCAGCCCGTTGGGCGAGAAGAATAAACTGCCCTCCGGTCAGGCGAGATTTCAAAAATCCACCCAACGGATGGGCGGGCTTTGCACGCATCGGCCCACGCGGGAGACAGGCCAAAACCCGCCCGACGGGAGGGCGAGTTAAATAATCCGCCGGACCAATGGGCGACTTTTGGTGACAGGAAATAATCCGCTCGCCAATCCAAGCGAACTTTGAACTATGGGAAGGCCGCCACTAATCCAAGCGAAATTTCAACCTTTTTAAGGCCGCGACCTTCTACCCTGTCTTGCTTGCATTTGAAGCTGTGAAGGAGGAGAGGAGAGGGAGACCGAGAGAGGAAGTTGGGAGTGAAGAAAAACACCGAGCGAATCTTCGATTTTGCAGGTAATTTCATTATGTAATAATAAATTCATTTGATTAAACTTGGTATGATAGTCATATGAATTCAGTGTATGTAACATTATGTGTAGAGTTTAGGCTAGAAATAGCAGGGTAAATTGATGCTATGGGTTAGGCTTTAGGTTTCAAATAGCAGAGTAATATTTGGGCTAGGGTTAGGGTTTAGGCTAGGGTTAGGCTTTAGGTTTCAAATAGCAGAGTAATATTTAGGCTAGGGTTAGGGTTTAGGCGATAAATAGCAGTGTAATATTTAGGCTAGGATTAGGGTTTGGGCTAGAAATAGCACGGTAATATTTAGGCTAGGGTTAGGGTTTAGACAATAAATAGCAATGTAATATTTAGGGTAGGATTAGGGTTTGGATTAGAAATAGTACGGTAATATTTAGGCTAGGGTTAGGGTTTAGGCTATAAATAACAGTGTAATATTTAGGCTAGGATTAGGGTTTTGGCTAGAAATAGCACGATAATATTTAGAGTTTAGATTGAAATAGTATAGTCAATAAATTGTACGATTATGTGGTATGTGTCGGCCATGGTAGGGTTAGGGTTTAGGCTACCTTCCTTATAATCCTAACAATAAAAATTTTCTGAGAGCACTCTACCTTCAACACTATAACTGCTGGCATGGGAGGAATACTTTGTGACAAGACGAACATTTTTTTTAAATCTAATAATAGAAAAAGATGAAAATTAAAACTGTCAGCTCCTTTCATACAAAATAACAAAATTTTCCCTTCGTAAACCCTAATTTCGGACCACGCAAATTCGGTACACCCTATTTTCCAAAAACATACTAAAAATATAGAATTAATAAATCGATCAATCCCTTTTTGCAAAATAAAAAAAATTTGGCATTTTGATTTGTATATTATATTTTTATTGATTTTTCCATGGTGTCGGCTGTCGTCACCATGGGAAAGGTCGGGACTCGGGGCAGTGGTGGGGTGGAGCCCGTTGATACGGAACACTTTTTATGACCTACATTTTGAAACGATGCCAGGACCCCATTTATTTAATTTTATTTTATGACACATTACTGATTTTATTATGAAATCAAATAATTTCTGATTTTGTAAAAATCGGCAAAAAAAAATGGAGAATCCCGCCCGACAAGCGGGCGGATTATAAATATCGCCCAACAGCAGGGCGAATTTTGGCCCACCCCGCAAGTGGGCCGCTGGGAGCAAAGCATGCCCGACAAGCGAGCGGTTTATCAAATCTCGCCCTCCCGTCGGGCGGGTTTTGGCCCGTCCCGCCCATGGACCCGTGCGAGAAAAGCCCGCCCATCCGTTGGGCGGATTGTTAAAATCTCGGCTAACCGGAGGGCGGTTTATTCTTCTCGCCCAATGGGCTAGCGACGAGAGGCTATTTATTTAATTTTTTAAAAATAAAAATCAATTATTTATTTCCAAAAAATAAAAAATAAAAAAATTTCCGTGGGGACTGCCTCCCACGTGCGCCCTCTCAGAGGCCCATCCCCCACCTGCCACCGGCCCACGTCCTCGCGGCCTTGCGGTCAGCGTCGCGAGGCGGTGCAACGAACTATTCCTCTGCTAATCAACAGGTGTCCCCCATGGCTTGCCCTAAAAAACACTCCATCAACACATGCTTAACTATTGTCTAGCTAGGAGTGTTTTTTCCATACTAAAATGGTTCAAAATTGCAGATCATGAGACAGGAGAACGAATGCCATGTCCCGATAATTCTCCCGATTGTTTGCTTACCAATCCGATGGATACATATATTATATCTGAAAATGCTGTACAATATAAAACTGTGAATTAATAAAGCAAATTTAACTCTATCATACACTATTGTCGTCAGCTTTGACCGGACAAACACACTGGGAGGTACCCTCAACACACACTTAGGACTTGCACTACAGGAATCGCCGATAGTCCTGACGGCCAAAGCCGTCGGAATAGGTCACCAAAACCGTCGAGAGACACTATTCTCGATGGCCGGCTGTCGAGATATGGCCGTCGGGAAGGATCCATCGGGACAGACGACTTTCTCTCGATAGCTTGGCCGTCAAGGGAAATCTATCGATGCATGACATGAGAGGGTCGAGAATCTGGTCGCCAACGTCGTCTGACGTTACGGGGCCTTCTCTCGACAGCTACCGTAGAACTGTTGAGAGAGTGGTAAGATGCCGGGATCCTCGAATCGGCAACATTCTTGACGGCTTCTCCAGAGCCGTCGAGAGAGAGGCTTGGCCATGGGCCTGCCCCCATCGCTCTTTCTCGACGGTCTGTTCCTAGCCGTTGAGAGAGAGCCTTCCAGTGATTTTTCCAGTGGACCGCTCCTGTGCTCTATCTTGACAGTTATAGAGAAAGCCATTGAGACATTTTTTTAAAAAAAGAAAATTTAAATTGGGAAAAAAAAACTAAAATTTGCAGCCGTCGCTGCCCCAGCAACGACAGCTGCAACCTGCAAACCCAAAACAGCCCACATATACATATATATCCCTGACATTCACACGACATCATACATTCCACAATTATCAACAATAGGAAATAGAGGCAAGAAAGTTGCAACCACATACACATCGATATGATCCATGCACAGTTCATCCACAAACGACAAAAGTAACATTCATCCTAAATCACTATATAGTCATCCACAGTACATGTACAAACGACATAATAAGCTCTATTCGTCACCTTGCTCCTAAGAAAGAGGCGGCGGACCGTCGAAGAATTGTCGAGTCAGCTCCTAAGGCCATCTGCTCGTCGTCCCTCGTCCCGGGCGTGTCGCCGCCGCCATCATCCCTCTGAACGGGTGCAGGAGCAGCTGAGCCGGAACCCTGAAATTAGACACATGATTAGTAATTTGAAATCTTCGCTTCAATGGTGAAGTACGATTGGATGGCAGTATTTGAGCGTACCATCTCGGAACCGCCAAGAGGAGCCTATGGAAGCACGTAACCACCAGGATAACGAGGCGCCATCCCGTAGTAGCTCGGAAGGGACGATGACACCCCGTAGGCAGCAGGGTAGGCGGGCGGGACCCCGAAGGCGCCAGGATGGCTAGGGATCCCGTAGGTGCCAGGCTAGTTAGGGGGGGGGGCCGCGCTGCCAAACCTACTCGGACCGACCTACACATTTGACAAACATTATGTAAACAAAAATAATAAAGAAAACTAAAATTTTGAGCAAGTATTGAACATCTTACCCCAGAGAGTCGTGAGAGGCGCTCCAAGGCGGCGATTCTCGCCTTGAACTCCTAGCGCTGCATGTCCAGCTGCCTACTGAACTCCTCCAGCTGCCTCTGGCGCTCCTCCGCCGCTGTCTTCATGTTGGCCTCCAAGGCCTGCATCAGCTGGGTGCTCTCCTTGTCCCTCTGTCGGGTCAGCCATTCCTCGAACTGTCGGCGGCCCTCCGCCTGCGACTGGCTGGCCCGGACCTCTGGCATGTAGTCCTCGGACCTTGAACATAGCGTTTTGGTTAGTAAAGAAAAAGGAGTTGACGCAACATATGAAAGCTGCAAAGAGCTCTCACTTCAGGTTGTCCCGCCGATGGCAAGTCTACCGTGAGCCTTGCCTCCCATGCTCTGGTGGATCAGCAAGGCGTCCAAGGGCGACTCTTTGAGGTTTTTGTCAGCCCCGTGCTTCTCGGCGTAGGCCTCTCAGTAGCGATCCTACGTTTCATCGAAGTAATAATGAAAATTTCGTGGAAAGCCTTAGTAATAAAATATTGGATGATAATTACCATTTAGGCCTAAGTGATGGGGTCCATGGCCGGCTGGGAGCCATCCTTGCTTTTAGAAGTATGGCTCGCCTTCCACGCATCTAGGAAGTGAGGAATCCTCCAGGTCGCCTGAGCCTGCATTAAAAAGACAATAGTGTAGTTAGCCGTAGAAATGACAAGAAAACAAAACGAAAACAAATAAAGTACCATCTTCTTGCGCAGCTGTGGTATTGACCAGGGGTCGGGCATTGACGCGACAGCGGCCAAGGCGGGAGGGTGCCGAGCCGGAGGCTCGGAAGGCGCTGGGAGGAGGCAGCCTGGCGGGCCGGGATGACATGAGATGGCGCGCCGAGGAGGAGGCGGCGCAATAGCGGTCTGCCGGGCGCCGAAAGGAGGCGGCGCATCAGGCATGGCAAGGGCGGGGCGGCGGCGGCGTCTTGGCGGCGACGATCGACGCGGGTGGCGGTGTGGCGGCGTGGTGGCACAAGGGCGCAGCGGCGCGGTGTCGCGACGACACTGTGGCGGTACGGAAGTGGTGGCGCAGCGGTGGTGGCGAGGGCGCGGTGGCATGATGGCGGTAGCAGCCGGAGATGTGGAGCTCGGGACTTAGAAATCATGACGCTCTCGACGGCCACACAGAAATCATCGAGACAGGCCTTTCACTATCTCAACGGCCACAATGGAGCCATCGAGATAGATCGTGCCTAGGGTTTGCCCTCCTAGGCACCCGTAGTGCACGTCTCTCAACGGCCAGTGTTAACCGTCGATAGAGTGGTAGGGTTCAGAGGCCTTGATACCTATCTTCCTCTACGGCCTATGATAAACCGTCGAGAGAGGGGTAGCTCTCAGGGGCCCTGACAGCTCCCTCTCTCGATGGCTCTCCCAGGAACCGTCGAGACTCATATATATATATATATCTCGATGGCCTGGCCGTCGAGAATATTCTTTCCCGACGGTTATCAACGCACATCGTCTGGATAGAGCAACTTCTCTCAACGGTTTGGACCTAAGCTGTCGAGAGAAGTCTCTTTCTCAAGGGTTCCCCCCTTAGGAGAGCTCCCGGTGGTCAACGCACCTTATTTAATTTTTTAAAAAAATGTTAATGCAACATATTGATGGTGCAACCTAACAAATATTCAAACTCACATCACAAACCATGCTCCAAAAAATTTGGAACTCTCTTGGACATTTCGACTTATCGACCCATGTGTAATGCATTGTTCCTGGTTAACAATTAGGTGAACAACCAGTGTACTCTTAACATGACATTGGACCAATCAATTCCATTTTCACTTCTACCTTGGAAAATCAAACTTTTATCACGAGGGTACGATGCTATAGCTCTATAAACCTACATTCGGCTTCATTTCACTTTTTTAAAATTTTAAATGACATCGTTACGAGACAAAATGTCAAATTTCCCTTTTCTAGTATACCATATTGTTGTTGTATAGCTGAGCAACCATATAGTCATGCTCGCACACATATTATACAATAACCCCCAAATGTCCAAAGCAATTTTTCAGATTTTAAAAATCACTTAACCATTTTTTCCTACTAAATTAATTAAGGACACAATACTAACATTAGTAATAAATAAATTTAACAATACCAAATTAATTTAATAAATTAATTGACCTTTCAAAGCATTGATGAAAAAATATTATTATTTGATAATTAGGTGCTAAACATATTGCCACAAAATAAAATTTTAAAAAACTATTGTGATATGCAAATTAAATGGAAAAACAAATCTATCTCGACGGCTATGGGTAAGCCGTCGAGAGTAAACCATCCCATGTCTGCTGCTAATGCAAGTCTCTCTCGACGGTTTCCATTTGGCCGTCGAGAGAGGCCTGCCCAGGGCTGCCCCAAGGTGGACCTCTCTCGACGACTACAATTAGCCGTCGAGAAAGGCCTTCCAAGGGCCGCTCCCAATGCGAGACTTTCTCGACGGCTTTAAACAAACCGTCGAGAGTAAGCAATGTCGTGATCGCCTGGTACCAGCATTGACGGTATCGGCCTATGCCTCGACGGCCTGAGGGATGGCCGTCGATAGTTATTTCTTTGTCTCGACGGTACAAACATAGCCGTTGAGAGAATGTGACTAATCTCGACTGCTTGAGGTAGGCCATCGAGACAACATTTGGCCATCAAGACTGCTGTCGTTTCCTGTAGTGTTAGCGAAGCGGTGAGCAAAAGCATGAGAGGATAACCTTACGGAGAGCGATGCTGCATGTGAATACTGGAATATTTTAAGAAATGGTGTCCTGCCTATTAAGGGGGCTTGCTCTCCTCCTTGTATAGACGGGCCTGCTTTACAGTATTCGAAGGACTAAAACGCACCTGGAAAGAGGTAACCCTAAGGGGTCAATGGCCCAATAAGGGGTAAATAACCTTGGCACCCTTACTTTTTCATCTTTATTGGGGCACCGAGATCATTTACTATTACAATATGAGAGGGGACGACTAAGGTACCCCTCCATCATCTTACTAAAGCGAGGCTACAAGAGGGATTTGCACATAGGAGGCAGGTACGACCTGTCCCCTAGGGAGGGGTCTAATGATACTTGTCCTGACACCCGGTGGGCCCTATTGTACTATTTATCCCCCGAGCTTTCGTGAATCCCAAGTTGATCCTCCCCTGTAGCTAGGTTCGTGTGCTGTCCTAGGCACGTATCCTCTCTGGTCTTTGCTTCGCTTGGGGTGCTCGATGCCCCTCTTTGCATCGCCTTATCTTCTCAGCCCCATCGAGACAGTAGCATCGGAGGTCGTTTCTTTGCTCCCTCTTCCCAAGCGATCGTCTTTACCTCGCCTCGCTCGTCCGGCTTCTGCGAGGCAGCGACGATGGGGCTACCTCCTGCCTCACTCTACTCCGGCCCCGTTTGATCGAGCCCTTGGTTACCATGTCGCATGGGATGGGTGTATTCCCCCTACAACAATATATTTGCAAAAGCCAAATGTTTCATCTTCTTGAAGCCATTTCTCAAAAACCTTAAAACCAATAATGAAAGCTCTGAAAAAATAAGTCAAACTAAAAAAAAAAGGTCAAACCAAGTGGAGCCACTTCTCAAAGTTTAGATTTTTTTTGGCAGACTAGTAAATAATTTCAGCTAGACCTTTCAATTAGAAGTGTTATATTCCCTCCAATTCTCAAGAGCATGACGTTTAAGATATGTGTAAATCAAAATTTTAAAACTTTATCAATGAATATCTTTTAAATTATTTAGATTGGACAAATGGAAATCATGCATATGTATTCATCTAGAAAAACACTTTCATAATATCAGTTTCAGTAAATTTTTAATATAAATTACAATAGTAATTAGTGGTCATAGATGTATTTCAAAGACTATGTTAATGTATAGAATGTCATGTTTTTATGAACCGGAGAGACTATTACCCACTGCCACTAAAATATATTTAAACCACGACTCTTGTGCACCATTTAATTAGAGGAACGAACGTCTTATATTAATTTTAATGTAGCATATATAGAAAAGCGTGAGGATGCAGGTTTATTGAATACCGATCAATACTGTATCCGTAACGCGCATTGATTTGTACGAGCGAATTGAGGGCATGCCAGGAAAACGAACAGCGAGGGAGCCGAGAACCATGCGCAACCATGCCGGGTCCCATGCGCAGACACGCTGGCGCGGATGCAGACGACGACGTGACGGTCCAGCCATAGACCAACTCCAACTTCCCCCTCGCAGCTGCTGTTCCCCACCGGCTATTAAATCCCGCGCGTGCTGATCCGGAGAGGAGCGGACCGAAGTACCGAACTATTCCTCCTCCAAGTTCCGGCCGGTTCCTTCCTCCCCTCGAAGCTGCCGGCGGCAGCCGATGGGCGCGGGGAATGGCATTTGCGACGGCGCGACCGACGACGGGACCACGGTGTTCAAGGGGACGGCCAAGGCCAACTCGCCTCTCCGCACCACGGTGGCGCTGGCGCTGTGGGCGGGGGCTATCCACTTGAACGCCTTCCTGCTCCTCGGCTCTCTCTTCCTCTTCCCGCGCCGCGTCGCCGCCCTGTGGGTCCTCTGCTCCACTTCCTCGTCTCTTTCGCTCCTACTACGTACTGCGCAACGAGCTAGCCCTCTTCATCACTAGCTATGTTTCTTCGATGCAGGGTGCTTGGGACGCAGCTCTTCTTCATGCTCGTGCCTGCCAACGATGGGAGCAGATTGGGCCGCAAGATGGCCAGGTTCGCCTCCTCCTCTCTGCATGCGTCCTTTCACGCACATATTAAAACGCGCGCATATATATATATATATATATATATATATATATATATATATAGAGGAAGCCAGGAAGCCTATTTGGGCTCCATGGAGCCTAGGCTCTATAATTGAAATACCTATGATGTGCATTGAGATTCGTGATGTTTAATGTGTATATCTTTCACATATCCACTAAAAAGTATTTTAGATATGAAACTCCAAAAAAATTAAATTCGAACTCAATTTAAACTAGTTTGAACTAGTTTGAAGTATAGTTAAATGTAGTTCAAACTGAAGTTCAACTCAACTTTTTTCGGAGTTTGATGTCTCAAATATTTTCTTTAGTGGGTATATGAAAGTATAATAACCAAACAATACGAATCTCAAGGCATATCTAGTGGTAACGAATCATGGAGCCTTATATATATATATATATATATATATATATATATATATATATATATATATATATATATATATATATATATAGTTTGAGGTCCGTGCTTGGCGTGGATTGGTGGAGGAGAAGGAGGTGTGGATGGTGGGACGCAGACGGGCGGGGGTCGACGCGCTCGCGTGTGAATTGGTGGAGAGGAGGACACGGATCGGGGTGTGGGTAGCCATTAGATTAAATTGAATGGTTCAGATTGCTTTGATAAGCCATCACTCATTATCACGACAGCCTTTTTAAGAGTAGAGATATATATACTAGTTGGGTGCCCATGCTTTGTCACGGGAAAAACTAATCAGACAACACATTAGCTAATTTAATTTAAAATTGTGAATGTTTATAAAAATTTATGCATAATATTAAGATTTGGTCACACAATGATCCCCCGAAAAGGGGACAATTAGCTAAGTGACACTCAATTGGCTGCCTCGGCAAAAATTGACACCCAATTCGACCCACTTTCGTCCAAAGGACACCAGGCAACGAATTGATTAGATCGATGACATTTTTCTTTTTTTAAGATTTTATTAGGAAATGACTACAATGCCCTCCGGTCTATAGCAATTCAAATTCGATCGGTTCAAATTTGAAACCCGAAAATTTTCAAATTCGGTAATTTGAAATCGTATCAATTAAAAATTTCGGGTTTCAAATTTGAAAAGATTTCAAATTCGATCGGATTCAAATTTGAAACCGAAAATTTTCAAATTCGGTAATTTGAAATCGACCAATTCAAAAATTTCCGGGTTTCAAATTTGAAAAGATTTCAAATTCGATCGGTTCAAATTTGAAACCGAAAATTTTCAAATTCGGTAATTTGAAATCGACCAATTCAAAAATTTCGGGTTTCACATTTGAAAAGATTTCAAATTCGGTCATATTTCAAATTTGAAATCTAAAAATTTAAATCTGAACATTTTTAAATTTGGTCAGATTTCAAATTTTCAGATTTGAAATCCGATCGAATTAGGTGTCCCAAAAATCGGAGAGCAAAACTGTCCCAAAAAAACTGACATAGGCTGAAAAGAGGAGGAAATGTCACTGGACGAATCAATTCGTTGCTCCGGTGTCACTGGACGAAAGTGAGTCGAATTGGGTGTCAATTTTTGCCGAGGCAGCCAATTGAGTGTCACTCAGCTAATTGTCCCCAAGAAAAGCTATTAATATTTGTTAGAAACTGGGAATTGCAAATAATCACTAATTATTTTCCACAGCTCCCATGAACAGTCCTACACATACTACTCTTTGATATTGCGAACGTAGCTTCTATTATTTTACAATAGATTGGTAAATTCCCTCTAAACTTAGCCAGCCTATCCTCATTTCAATTAGCATCTAAGCACACCATTCACAAAGTAGTAAGAAACATAATGAAATATCCAGACTACTTACAGAACAACAACACATTCCCACAAGTGTACATATGAACCTCCTTGCATTGACTTGATATTTCATTTCCACTATCCCAAATCAAACAAATTAGTGACTTCTTCAATGGTCCCCGTGCTCTCCCAAGATATATAGTTGGGGCTAAGCAATGTAGAATGCATGCCAGTAACACATCATAGGATAAACGAGAATACATTTCACTAACACATCAACAAAAACAATACATTGTTTGGACCGATGACTATTACATTGATAAGAGGCAGTAGATATAACGCATGGCAGTAGATTGATAGCAACAACAAACATAGAACAAAAAAAAGACACTGGCTTAACATTCATTACTCCAAGTGAACTCAAACCGTTTAATGCAGATAAAATCGGATGGCTTCCATTAACAACCAGATAATCTTACAAAGTCATTATACAAAAATGAACCGGAGAAGGCAAAACAGCCGTAGCTACAATAGAGAGGCAATATATCTGACCACTCCATCACGAGTAAAGTTTAACCATAATTTTGGTTCTCACGTTGAGTTTAGGTAACAGAGTCACTTCTCATATTTCAGGTAACAGAGTCACTTCCCAAATTTTATAAGATAGTCCATAGAGGCACAACTTCTCCTTTTCTAGCAAAATAAAGAACCATGTTACATCAGCAGGTTATGCTTATGAAAAATTCAACCCAGCAAATACAACAATCTACCCAGAGCATGATGTAACACATACACAAGCTAATGGTTGCAGGTTCATTAATTAAAGAAAATAGATTCAAATAAAAAAGAGCTAACCATAGAGTTTCAGGTACACATAGACACATTTTTTTACATGCTCGCTAGATACATCAGGCCACTCAAGAGTAAATAACATTAATACTGAAAACAAGCACTCACAAGAAACAGTTGAGACAAGGTATGATCCTCTCACTAACCTGCCAAATATTGAAGGATTAAACGCTCGCATGACGCTTCAGCCTCCAAATCTCACCAACCACTAATAGCTAGATAGCGTACCATCTCAAAGAAGTTGCACTGTCAAACCACAATGGACCATACAAGATATGAACATGCAACCTCACAACAGTACGCCATATCAACTTTGAAGATTGGATCAGACCTTTTGATTGAGCAAATGTATATTTGGTGAATTCAACTGATGTAAAGCTAGGATGTATCTTTTGCAGATTACAGTTCACTGTATAGTGTATACCAAGTAGGACTTTCTGCCAGCATAAAAAATAGATAAGTGATGCTTAGAAAATAGAAGATGAGATAAGTGTAACTCATTATTTCATCATGCACAAATATCCAAATCCAGTGCACTAACCTTTCATCTCCATGTCTTAGCATGAGTAATCTAGCGCGTTAATTTGTTACTCTGTCATACTGTTGTAGTCCTATCCTTGATCAGTCTAGATACGAGATTACACATTTCCGTAGCAAAGCATACTGCAGATTTAAGAGTCATTTCACCAAAGAGAACTATGAGGGTACATAAGTGGCATGGTTTTCGGTGAGGTTATCTTAACATCCTAAGTTTCAGCCACCAAATACATAAATCGGCCATCATCCCCAACTCCAAAATAAGTCCAGGTAACTTTTTCCCAATTAGACATAGCTAACCAAATTAAGAAATTACTGCACATTTTTTGAGTACAGGAAATTACTGCGCATTACAAAGCAATAAGACAAAGGGAGGTATGGACCTTCAGTGTGCGGATTCCCGGCCACGAACTCTCCCTTGATCAACTCTTTGTCTAACACGCTGAACGTGTGCTCTAGAAAACAATCCAACCACCACCGAATCAATCACAGTCCAGACAAAAAGATCAAAAGCAACATGTTGAGCTTAGATGGAAAGCTGAAAATCTGATGGACCTTCAAATGTACTGCTACCCTGATTATACCACATCTAACGTTATATGCTAGCCATCCTCTGCAGTCAAAAATCTCTTGTACAAGGACCTACGGGTAGTCACAATTAAAAGTTTATCTAACTCTGTTCAGCTATAATTTCATTACAGACTACAGATTACTGCAGCAGCAACAAAGTATCATAGCTCAACTTAAGAAAGCACCGACTCATTGTGATTTTACAAATCCGACAGTAAATCATCTCCAATATTGTGCCTTCCACATATTTATGAAACACAGAGAAATGAGCTTGGGTCAACATAACATTTCTGTCTCTTTTTTCTGATCATTTTAAGATGTATACTAATGAAATTTAACATCAAGATAAGCTAGACCAAACAGAAACAGGAAAAAAAAATTACCAGATATCCTCGGAAGACAGCTTGAGCCTTGACTGCTGCCTCTCTTCTCTCAACTTCTCAGGATCACTGGACGCATCAAACCCAACAGTGTTCTGCTTCTCCAAATCTTGATTCACACCACGCACCGCCACTTCACCTTGCAAGCTGGAATTCTCTCCCTTTCCGACCTCTGGCACGGTCTCACTGTTGTGTGAGGTAACAAACACCGGCCCTGAGATCACCAGGGAGCTCTCAAATCTGAGCTCCTTCCCGGGGGAGGATCGGCGGGCCTTGCAGCGGCAGGCATGGCGGTGGAGGCGTCTGAGGAGGAGGTGGGGCAGCGACTCAGCGTGACCAAGACAGAGGCGGTGGATGGGGATCAAGGTGCGGAGGAGGAGGCGCTAGGCGGCTAGGAGGCCGGGGCCTTGAAGGGCGGCGGGGAGGGGGCGGAGGAGGCGGGAGCCTTGAGGAGGAGGCGGGAGGCGGGCGGGAAGGAGGCGGGGGGGCGGAGGGCGGCATGGGGAGGAGGCGGGGCGGAGGAGGCGGCATGGGGGGCAGGCGGCGGGGAGGAGATGGGCGGTGCGGGAGGGGAGGCCAGCTATTGGGAGGACACGCGGATCGGTGTGCGTTGGGAGGTAGGGGCGGATCGGTGTGTATTGGGCAGCACGCGTCCCGCAGAATACACCTGAGATTCAAATTTTTTTGAACTGAACATACCACCACCATAAGGTGATTTTTAAGAGTATGTATATATATATATATACACTATATACACTATGATACAGGCGTCCGACCGAGTCGGACGTTGCCACGTCGCTGAGTCCGGCAGCGTCTGTGAGACCACGGAGTGGCATGCTGTCCACGCGTGTGACAAGACTGCGCTTGGTCTCCGCCTTGCAGCTTCACGTGGTAGGTCCCACTTGGGCCACTGGGCCTTTTTTCTCATCGCGCGTTTCCACCGAGCACGACTGGTCTCCTACATCCATCGAGTCGCCATGTCTTCGCCTCGGCCATCATGCGCCCCAGCTCGTCGTCGGAGGCCATGTGGCCTAGGCTCTCGAACAGCATGGCCAGCTCGAACTGTGAGATCCAACCGTCGCCGTTCACGTCGAACTTGCAAAACACCTGCTCCATCTCCTCCGATGTCCGTGCCGAGGACCCACCGCTGTACGCCGATGGCGACTTGGAGCGGCTGCAGCGGCGGAACAGGGAGAGCATCTTGATCTTGCCCGTGGCTGCGCCTGCGGTTTCCTTTGCACAGGACGCCTGCGTCTTCTCGAGTTAATATGGTAAAATATGGGCTTGACAAGCTTTTGGCGGCCGGATCCGGCGAGCATGGCGTGTGAGCTCGCAGGATCTGGAGAAGAAGAAGGCAAGGAGGAGATGTACCTCCATTTTTTCCACGAAACATGAGACATGTACGTATGAAACTTGGGGTTTTGCCTGGTGAAACTTTGCTTTTGTTCTCGTGAAACTTTCTTATTTTGCATCGAGTGAATTTTGAACAACAGTGAAACATGAGGTTTCATCAGTAGTTAGCCAAGTTTCACTGGCACTTCTTCAAGTTTCAACGGTATTTAGCCAAGTTTCATTGCATTTCTTTAAGTTCCATCAATAATTTTTTCAAGTTTCATTGGTCTTCTTGAAGTTTCATCGATACTGTAGCCAAGTTTCATTAGTATATTTTTCAAGTTTCAGTAGTTATTTTCTCAAGTTCATCAGTATTTGTAGCCAAGTTTCAGTAGTTACTTCCCCAAGTTCCCGTGATGACATCACCATGACGTCATGTGTCCGATCCAACGGACGTCCCACGCGTGGCGTCCGCCTATATATATTTGCTGATTTGCCGCCTCCATTGTTGGATCGATCTCACATTCGGAGGATGCCTCTGCAGGTTCATAAGCAATTACGTGATTGGGTATTTCCCCGTCACTCTACACGTGGAGGACTACAACGCCTTTGACCCCAGCAGGACCTACGGTAAGAGGGACTTCATCTTTTCGGCTTAAATTAAAATTAAAAGTGTCGGCGACTGGAAGGCGAGCCCCCGCAGCGCCAATGAGCAAGGAAAAGGGGTGCGAGGCCAGCAATGTCCCCGGACCGAGGCAGGCCACCGGCCGGACGCCGGCGAAAAAAGACCTTGGTCCCGACGCGGCGGTAGCGTCAAGACCGGATGAAGGGGATGATGACACGAGTGTTTTATCTGGTTCGGACCTCGCTCTGGGATAACACCCTCGTCCGATCTTCATTTATTACCGAGCTTAAACGAGTACAAGGGGTGAAGTCAGGGCCTTGGGAAGCCGGGCTTGAGTCTGATAAGTGCTCAAGACATCGCGTGTGTGTGCTCCTCTGATTACAGATGCGGAGAACTACCGACGGAACTAGAGCTCCTACGAGGTGCGAGTGCTCTGTTCTCCGTAGCTATTCTCCAAGTAAGTTGTGTGTCGACGTCTAGCCTCCGTTGTTGTGGCCTGTGCACCCCTTTTATAGGCGCCCTCCGGCCACTGTAGCTTGCGCTGGTCCGTTGAATTAGTCGTTGCCTTTTTCCCATGCCGGTAGCGTACCGAATCCATCGGACAATCGAGTGCAATCCTTTGATCACCGTCTTGGGACCGCTACCGTCGGCCGACGTCTTCTGTCTGGGCGGTTGACGGACCGCCGCCTACCCGCCGAAAAAGCTGCGCGACGCTCCTTGATGCAGTCGCACATTTAATTCTTGATGACTCTGGGGACCCGAAGCGTATCCTATCCGTGGCGCGTGATGATTTGCTCTGGGTCCTGTCCCTTCGTACTTCAGAAGCTCGGAGGAAGCAAGAGACCCGAGCTTTCGAGGCAGGGAAAGCCCGAGCTCGAGCTTACCAAGCTCGGGCGCGGGCTTGCTGGCCCCGAGCTTACCTCCTGTGGGGCCGCGGGTAAGTAAGTGGGTCGAAACTCCATGAGCCACATATTTTCCCCAACAGCTAGTCCCCGAGCCTCGGCGGGGACGATGGCGATGCCGCTTCAGAGGTTTATCTAATGCTTGCCTCTTGGACGAAAAGCTTGGTTTTTGCGCACGCGGGGCCCCCACCGCCTCGGCGGGAATCCCAAATCGGCGCTGTTCGTGCGCGCCGCTTCCTTCTCCTTGAGTTCCATGTCTTCGGCAAGACGGTGATGGTTCGCCTCCCTCATGGTTTATATCGTGGTTTCCCTTTTAGCCATTTCTTCCCACGCCTTCTTGTGCTATTCGTGTTTCTTGTGCTACGCGTTCCTCCGTCTTCTTCCTTTATCGCCTCTCCGCCATCTTCCTTCCGATCCTTCCCTCCGATGGCGCCTTTCACGCGAGCCTCCTCGCTAGGGACGATCTGAAGAAATTTGAAGCCGCCCGGCTTCGTCGAGTCGGCGGGTGGAGGCGGCCGGCAGAAGACAGTTCTGCGCCCAAGAGCAAGGAGTTCGTTTGCTTTGAGCTTTTGCGATTCATGGGCTCCGGGTCGAGTCGATTCGTTGAATCCGTTCGGCCCAATCGGGATCGGTGGTGAACCTCAATCCCAACTCGATCCTGTTCTTGGCGATCTTCGCGCACCTCTGCGAAGCATTCGTCGAGTGGAGCCGACCGTCGACCTCTTCCTCCACTTCTCTGGTGACCACGACCGGCGGACACAATCTTGTGGGGGGTGTGCCTACTTCAAGCTCCGCCGTGACATGAAGTCCTCGTGCCGGTGTTCAAGGCCAAGGAGAACGTCGGGGTGGGCGTCGCGGTGGTATTCTGCCGAAGCCCGACAACTGCCGATTCTGATTTGCCAACATGAACCCCGGGAAGGTGCCGATGCCCCGGCCTACGCTAGAGCCGGCGGTGGTAGCCCTGACGGCCAAGATTCGAGACTTGGCCGGCCGGGGGCTCAACGGTTTCGATATCGTAGCCGACTTCACCAGGCACCGGGTGAGCCCGCTGAGGAAGCCGGTTTGCCCTTTCTTTGAGATCCGCGGGTGGGACGACCTCTCCCGCGAAGGCACCTCCCGTGAGTATTTGTTCTTGCTCTTGTAATCGTCTGTCCGAGCTTCTTCCCGAGTCGTGCTCGTGATGTTCTTTATTCTTTCTTCTTCGCAGCCTTGCCTCAAGACGATGTGGTTCGAGGCGTGGGGCTCCTCTTGCCTGCGAGCCATACCGAGCCATCAGGCTCGGGCATTCGCAACGTCCTGGACAAGGTACGTGCCTCTACGGGCTTAGGCGCCCTTGGGGCGGCTTTTCGTCGTGTTGGCGCCTGCGGCCTATTTTCCTTGAGGGAAGCGGGAGTGGGGCGGACCCGCGCATCTGCTGGCCGGTGGCTGCCTCGGGCTGCCATCCCGACGGCCGGCGGTGACGCTTAGCTTGGCCCCGCGCGAAAAAACAGACCGCGGCAAGCGATCGCCGTGAAGAAACCGCCGGCCGCTTCGGGCAAGGCCGCTCACCGACGCGGCATGCGCCTCGGCCAGCGATTCCGTCCCGACCCGGCCGGCGGAGGTTCCTGCTCGATTCGCCGCGCGCCAGCATCTAGCCGGCGCCAAGAGGCGTCGGTTGGTGTTGAACGCAGCAGCGATCGGACGGCGAGATGACCGAGGAGGCCGTCGTGGCTGCACGTAAGTTACTCGTGCTTGCCGGTTTTCTCGTTTCTTTCTTCGCTGATTATGGCCCTTGGGCGATCGCGTCTCGATTCTCCTTGTTTCTTGATCGCGTTGTCCCTCGAGCAGGGAGCCTATCCCGGCGACCAGAGGTCGTGGCGGGAGCATGAGCTCGCCAAGGGCAAACCCGACTCGGGGTCGAGGCCTTCGTCCTCCGTGGTGGCGCTAAGGCGTCGCCCCAGTCAGCGCTTCGTAAAGGTGGAGACCGATCTCGGCCCCGAGCGTCTGGCGCCAATCCGCGTCGAGGGGTGAACCTCGACCGGGTGGCTCGCGATCGACATCCGCTGCATTCAGGAGCTTTTTGCCAGGAGCAACATGCCCGTTCCTCCGCTGGACGTGAGCGACACTCTCCTTCTCGGTTGGGGCGGCGATCCAGTCATCACGGCCGCGAGCATCGTCCGGTGGCGGTTATGGGCGTGGCTCCGTTATCGTCTCGGGGTGGATCTCGGCGACGCCATCGTGGGTCAAGCACCACCTTGGGATCGCCACATGGAGTCACCAAGAGGCCATCCGGTTCGGCGATCCTCGCCAAACGCTCGAGAATGGTGGAGAACCGCTCGGGGAGAGGACCTCCGTGGATGCTGGACGCAGATCGACTTCCCTCCCGAGCCGTGTCCTTATGCGGTTGATGCTGCCGAGGCTATGGGGGAGGTCGCCGAGCCGACGGAAGGCCTGGTCGTGCTAGTGGGAGGAGCGGTAGAGCCTGCGGAAGACTTGGCCGAACCCAGGGGGGAGGTGGCCGAGCCTGCAGGAGAGATGGCCGAGCTTGCCGAGGAGGCGGCCGAGCCTGCGGGAGGCTTGGCCGGGCCTATGGAAGAGGTGGCCGAGCCTGCAGGAGGCTTGGCCGAGCTGGTGGGAGGCGGCCGAGCCTGCGGGGAGATGGCCGAGGGCCAGCGCACTCGGGCGGCAGCTCGGCCGCCGGTCGTGGCGCTCTCCTCGCCAGGGGTGCCATGCGCTTCGGTATGATGTTGCGCGCGGCGGTTGCCAGCGGGTAAAATACCTCCGGGCTTAGTTTTCGTTGTCTTGTGTTTTCCTTGCTTCGTCCTCCTTTTCCTTAGTCTATCCTCCGGGTGCAGATTTACCGCGATCTTGTCGGCATGGCTTGCTCGTTTGAGACTAGGCACGATGTCGAACAAGAGGCCCTCATGATCGGAAGCGCGCGTGGCAAGCGGGAAGCTAACGCCACAAGACGCCGAGCTTGAGGAAGCTCGTTCGAGTTCAGTTCAGGCGATAGTTCTGGAGGCTCGAGCCTCGGCGGCTGAGGCGGCCTTAGCCATGGCGCAGGAGGACGCCAAGGAGGTTTCTTGCCGGTCGCTAGAGGCCATTAAGGCCGAACGCGACCATTCACTTGAGCTCGAGGAACCCTTCGATGGGCGTCTTGCGTCGCCGAGGTTGCTCGCGTGGTGGAGGCGCGACCTCCTTGCATGAGCTTTCTCGACGAAGTCTGCTGCAACCGCGACGGAGGGCTCTTGAAGACCCACCGATACCGTCTCGGAGCCGGAGGTCGCCAATGAAGCCTTCGGGCAAAAATCTGTCGCCGGGCGAAAGAGAAGGAGCTCGACCTTCGGGCCAAACGACGAGTTCTTGGCGAGCTGAAGCTCGGTGCGGCCTAAGCCGTAGGCCCCCTTTTTTTTTGTTGGGTGATAATCCGGCCGCCTTTGTAAATACCTTTTATCAATGCAGTTGATTTGTTTTGACTTCTTTCCTTCGTCACCTCTTTGGTCCGCCTTTCTCCGGGATGCGAACGTCGTTTTGGTATCGCACCGTGTCCCAAGAGACATTCGTGATTCGATCTTGAAGCGGTCCCACGCCGGAACTACTTCCGATGCCATTACTCCCGGATTGCCTTGGCTTCCCGACTCAGCTATAAAAAGAGACCAATCGTCGTTCACTTCTTATCCTGACTTCTTTCTTCCGTACCTTTCCTCTTGCTTCCATGGCTTCTTACCGGAGTTGGCGGAGGCTTAGGCGACCTTCGACCTTGCAATGGCCGAGGTTGCGGAGGAGGAGGCGCTCATGACATCGCCGGGTCGGGCGCTGGTTGAAGTCGTTCGCGCCTTGGGGCCTTTGATCCGCTGGTGGAGGCGCGGTCAGCGCCAAGGTTCGCGACGCCATTGCCGCCGCTGCTTTGGTCGAGGCTACCGGCGCTTGCCGAGGTGGCCGATGTCATCGTCTGGTTTCGGGACCCTTTGGTCAGGGGCTAAGTGTAACCGCCTTGTGGGTCATCCTAACCTTTTCTTAATAAAATTGTTGGTGGTTGTCGCCGCTTCTTTTTGTTTTTCGTTGTTTTTCCCCGTAAGCAAGCGTCGCGCTAGTAGTCGATAGGCAAGAAAGGGTTGAAAACGTAGTATAGTTCTACCGATCCTAGCCCCCGAGCCATGTCCGAGCTTCTGAGGAGAAGCTCGGACGTGGCTTAGAGGAGATCGGGAGTCTTTTGATTGGGAATCTGATCTTGGAAAATCAACTTTTTAAGAAATCAACCCTTAGGAAAAATCGACCCTAAAAATCGACCCAAATTTCGAGCCATGTCCGAAGCTTCGAGGAAAAGCCCGAAGTGGCTTAGAGAAGATCGCAATTTTAGAAAAAATCGACCCTAGTCCCCGAGCCATGTCCGAGCTTCTGAGGAGAAGCTCGGGCGTGGCTTAGAGAAGATCAATTTTTGAAAAATCGACCCTAGACCCCGAGCCATGTCCGAGCTTCTGAGGAGAAGCTCGGGCGTGGCTTAGAGAAGATCAATTTTTGAAAAATCGACCCTAGTCCCCGAGCCATGTCCGAGCTTCTGAGGAGAAGCCCGGGCGTGGCTTAGAGAAGATCGCAATTTTAGAAAAAAAATCGACCTAGTCCCCGAGCCATGTCCGAGCTTCTGAGGAGAAGCTTGGGCATGGCTTAGAGAAGATCAATTTTTTAAAAATCGACCCTAAACCCCGAGCCATGTCCGAGCTTCTGAGGAGAAGCTCGGGCGTGGCTTAGAGAAGATCAATTTTTGAAAAATCGACCCTAGTCCCCGAGCCATGTCAGAGCCTTCGAGGAGAAGCTTGGGCGTGGCTTAGAGAAGATCAATTTTGAAAAATCGACCCTACACCCTCGAGCCAAGTCCGAGCTTCGAGAAGAAGCTCTCGTGGCTTAGAGAAGATCAATTTTGAAAAATCGACCCTAGACCCGAGCCATGTCAGGGCTTCGAGGAGAAGCTCGGGCGTGGCTTAGAGAAGATCAATTTTGAAAAATCGACCCTAGACTCAGAGCCATGTCCGAGCTTCGAGGAGAAGCTCGGGCGTGGCTTAGAGAAGATCAATTTTAAAAATCGACCCTAGACCTCGAAGCCATGTCCGGAGCTTCGGAGAAGCTCGGACGTGGCTTAGAGACCGCACACTTCTTGAGCGGCTTGTGGTCCTCGGCTCGCCCCTTTGCAAGAGGCAGATTGGTGGACTCTAGAGGTATCCTGCCTGTCAGCCATTTGGTTTTATGCGGCTTATGGTATAGGGTCGGAAGCGTGTCCCCGCGACGGGATTTTGCGAGGTGCGATGGATATCGGCTTACCCATGTGTAAGGAATCCGGGGTTGGCCTGTAGCCCACTATCCTACCGATGTACCGAACGGTCCGGGTTTTCTCCCAAGCCCGATCATAAGTTTGGGTCATTTGGGGTTGGTTTGGGGGCTCTCTAGGAATAGTGGGATGAACAAAAGGAAACAAAGACGGGGAATGGAGACTTCGACCTTTTCTCAGCGTAGAACCTCCGGTTGAGCGATGTTCCAGAGCTGTTGAGGACTCTCCCATCCGCATAGCCGATCTTCTGACTCCGGGCGTCTGGTGATCTGACCGTGTACGGACCCTCCTATCTTGGGGTGAGCTTGTTGGCGTGAGCCGTTTCGAACTCGTCTTAGAACCAGGTCGCCCACTTGCGTGGTCCGGTTCAGATTTTTGGCTGCGTGCCGCCGCAGGGATTGCTGATATGCTGCCACTCGCAGTAGTGCTTGCTCGCAGCAGGACTCAGATAGGTCGAGGTCCAACAACCGCTCCTCGTCGTTGTCGATTTGCCCTGCAAAATCAATACGAGCTGAACCAATTCTTAGCTCGGCGGGTAGGACCGCCTCCGAGCCGTATACAAGCCTAAACGGGGTTTCGCCAGTAGCCCGATTAGAGGTTGTTCGGCTGCCCAAAGCACGGAGGGTAGTTCTTCTACCCGTTGTGTCTTTGCTTTCGGCGAGAGTCGTACACTCGGCGCTTAATACCTGCATGATCTGCCCGTTCGCTGCTCGTTAATTTGCACCATTACTTTGTGGGTGAGCTACCGGCTAGGGCGACCTTCATGCCGAGCTCTTCGCAGTAGTCCTGGAATAGCTCACTTTTGAACTGTGTCCTATTGTCAGCGAACAGCTTACTTGGGACGCCGAACCTGGTCACGATATTGTTCCTAAGGAACCTCTTGGCCGTCTGGGCGGATATGCTCGACACTGGTTCGGCCTCGATCCACTTAGGGAAAGTGTCGATGGCAACGAACAGGTGTGTGCAGCCCTTTAAGCCTCTGGAAAACGGACCAAGTATGTCCATCCCCCATGTTGAGAATGGCCAAGTTAGCGGGATAGTCTGCAGCTCATATCTTGGTGGTGGGATACCCGAGCATGATATTGGCGGTAGGCGGCGTTTTACTGAGCTCTCTTCGTCGGTCAACGCAGCTTGGCGAAGAATACCCCATACGAAAGGCTTTTCCCACTAGGGTTCTGAAAGAGGCATGGGCCCCGCAGATCCCGTCGTGGATGTCTTGGAGGAGAAATTTGCCTTCCTCCTGGGTCACACACTTACAAAGTACGCCGTTAGAACCCCTTCGGTACAACAAGCCTCCGAGTAATCGGTAAAGTCGGGCTTGTCTTTGGAGCCGGGATTTCTCAGCTGTGTCCTGTGGCAGTGTCCCATGCGTCAAGAACTGGACGAATGGCGTCATCCAGGTGTCGCGCTGCTCTAGGAACGAAACGGTACCGGTCGTTTGGGTCGAGGCAACCGTCTTCTCGGGGGCCTCTTCTCCGGAGGGAATAGAGGGCTTTAGTAGGTGCTGCACGAGCACCCCCGCCGGGGCGGTTTCTTGTGAGGAGCCAAGCTTCGCGAGCTTATCGGCCAGGCTATTAGCCAGTCTGGGGACGTAGCATACTTCGAAGTTCGTGAAGTGCTTCTCCAGCTTTCTCACCTCTGCCAAGTATCGCGCCATTGAGTCGTCGCAACACTGATACTCCTTGTTTACTTGGCAGACGACCAACTTCGAATCCCCTTTCGCTGTTAGTCGCTTAATGCCGAGCGCAGTGCATGCTCGTAGGCCGGCTAGGAGGCCTTCGTACTCCGCAGCATTGTTCGTTGCGGGAAAATGGAGCTGTACTATATGCTGAATTTGTTCTCCTTGGGGGGAAACGAGAACAAACCCGCAGCCTGATCGCCCTAATTGGCGTGACCCATCGAATAACATGGTCCAAAGTCGCTTCTTGGCTAGCGAGTTTGGGTGAGCCTTCCGAGGGTTGGCGGGCCGGTCCACTCACCAAGAAGTCGGCCACGATTTGGGATTTGATCATTGTTCGGGTACGAACTTGATGTCAAATTCACCAAGCTCGATCGCCCACTTTGCGACCCTCCGTTCGCGTCTAGGTTCGAATGATGTCCTTAACGGAAACTCGTCGGAGACAAGAATTGGATGGGCTTGGAAATAGTGACGCAACTTCGCGAGGCCATAAGCAAGGCGCATAAGAGCTTCGAACCTCGTGGTACCGCCTCCTAGGCCCGTGAAGTACCTCACTTACGTAGTAGACGGGTTGTTGCTTGCCTTCGCGTTATCGCTAGTACAAAGACTTACAAACAAGGGGCAACCGCCAAATAGAGGAGTAGAGCTTCCCCGAGCTTTGGCGTGGCTAAGACGGGAGACGTGGACAGGTAACGCTTTAGCTCGCTAAAAGCGGCCTCGGCTTCTTCCGTCCATTCGAAACCATCGTGCTTACGCAGGATCTTACAAAAAGGTGCACTGCGCTCGCCGAGACGAGATATGAATCTGCTGAGAGCCGCCATCCGCCCGGTGAGGGCTTGCACCTCCTTGGTGCAGGTTGGCGACCTCATATTCTCGATGGCCTCGATTTTCTCGGGGTTTGCCCCGATACTTGCCTTTCCTATCACATAGCCAAGCAACATCCCAGATCGGACACCAAAGACACATTTTTCAGGATTCAGCTTAACTCGATGCTTTCTAATATTAGCAAAAGTTTCCTGAAGGTCGGTCACATGGTCCCGTGGGACTTTGCTTTTTACAACAACATCGTCTACATAGACCTCTACGTTGCGCCCAATCTGATCAGGGACCGTCTTCTGCATTAGTCGCTGGAACGTGGCCCCCGTGTTCTTCAGACCGAAAGACATGGTCGTGTAGCAGAAGGTACCAAAAGGTGTTACGAAGGCAGTCTTCTCTTCGTCTTCCCGTGCCAGCGTGATCTGGTGATAGCCGGAGTAGGCGTCCAGGAAGCTCATGAGCGTCGAGCCCGCCGTTGCGTCGACCAGTTGGTCTATGCGCGGCAGGGGGAAATTGTCCTTGGGGCAGGCGGCGTTGAGGTCGCGATGGTCGACGCACATTCGCCATTTTCCGCCCTTCTTCTTGAGGACGACCGGATTAGCTAGCTAGTCGGAATGCTCGACTTCTCGGATGAAGCCGGCTTGGAGGAGCTTGCCAAGTTGCTCCTGGATGATGTCAGCCTTCCATTTTGGGAAACGCCGTAAGGCCTGTCTGACAGGCTTTTTGTCAAGCTGAACAGCTAGCCTATGCTCGATGACCTCCCTTGGGACTCCGGGCATGTCGGACGGTTCCCACGCGAACACGTCTGCGTTAGCCCGGAGGAAGGTGGACGAGCTCGAGTTCCTATTTGGACTCGAGGTTGACCCTCGTGGGACGACCTTGGTGGGTCGCCCTCGGAGAGGAGATCGCCTTGGTGGCCTCTCGAGGTCAGCAGGGCCACCTTGGGGCGGACGGGTGGCCGCTCGGCCTTGGCCGACCACGCTGAAGTCAGTCCGACCATGGCCAAGGCGCTCGTCGCAGCCATTGGGCCTTGTGATCGCCTTGATCGTGATGACCCCACGAGGGCCGCATCTTCGGCGCTTGTAGCCATGGTGGGTAGCCGCCATGAACTTGGACAGCGCGGGGCGTCCGAGGATGGCGTTGTATGGGAGCTCGGAGTCCACCACCTCGAAGGTGACGTACTCCGTCCGAAAGTTCTGGGGGGTCCCAAACGTCACGGGCAGCACGATTTGCCCGATCGGCTGTAGGGACGACCCAGGGACAATGCCGTGGAAAGGGATGGCTATGTCCTTGATCTTGGACCGCGGGACCTGCATCTGCTCAAGAACTTGAGTAGTGACGATGTCCAGGGAGCTCCCGCCATCTACCAACACGCGATCGACCCACGTGTTGCTGATGGTGGAGATGAGCACCAATGTAGACGCTGGGGCCTGGTCATTCCGGGGGGACAATCATCCCCGGAGAAAGTGATTGACTGGTGGGACCACCGCAGGGGTGCGTCCCCGGGCTTACCTTTCTCGAGGTGGTAAACCTCCCGGGCAGCGGCCTTAAGCTCGCGTCGCGAGCTATAAGCGTAACCGCCAAGATCACGGCGACGTGTCGCGAGCCTCTGGAAGGCGTCGCCATGGGCGCCTGGCGCCCGGTCGTCCGGCACCCATGATCGGGAAGCTTCGGGCATGGGCCCGCGCCGGCGAAAGTCCTCCAACCGCGCGCCCACGCCCCGCAGATTCGCAGTCATGGCCGATCTTGCCGATAGAGGAGGCAGAGCGGTTGTTCGGAGGGTTAGCCCTGGCCGGCCGAGGTCGAGGCTAGGAGCTCGCCCCGCCTGGCCGCGCCCGCCGTTCCGCCACCCGCCGGTCGGGTTGGCCTCGGAGGCGGCCGCTCAGGAGGAGCGGGCCTCTCGGGCTCTACCGCTGCGACGTAGGCGGGGGCGGCGGGCTCCTTCTTCTTCTTCTTCTTCTTCTTCTTCTTCTTCTTCTTCTCGGCGTCGCCCTTCTTGGCATCGGTGCCAGTCCGAGCCGCCGCCTTCTCCTCCGTTCTCCCTCTCTTGCGCTCCACCGCCTTGGAGGCGTTGATGTATCCTTCCGCAGCACGAAATAAATCGGCTGCGATGTGGACCGGATGGAGCTCAAGGTCCTCGGTGAAACGGGTGTTCCGCACTCCCTCCTTGAAGGCCTCAACGATGGCCTCGTCGGAGATTGACGGAATGGTGTTCGCGACTGATTTAACTGCGGACGTAGTCCTGTAGGCCCTCTCCCGCCCTTTGGACCACAAGCTTGAGGTCCTGGGGCTTCCCAGCGCGCCAGAGCACCTCGAAGTTTGTCCGGGCGCCTCGCAATGTTCCCAGTGCAGATCGAACCCCCGACCGGTTGAACAGCCAGATTCGGGCCATTCCCTCCAAGACGGTAGGGAAGTAGTTGACCATTACGGCCTCATTACGCTGCGGCAGATGGCGGTAGTATACACAGCGAGATATTCGTCGGGATTCTTGCTCCCGTCGAACTTCTCAATGCTCCCGGGCTTAAACTTGCGGGGCCAGGGGGCCTCGCGTAAAGCTCGGAAAAAAGTCGGGCATCCAGGGGCGGCCCCGTTGTTCCCAATGGGAGACCTTCCGCCTGGGAGCGGCCCGAGGCGGGAAAAAACTCCGCCCGGTGTGCGCTGAGGAGCGCCGTCCGTGTGGGCGGATCACGCCGCGACCAAACGCTCGCCGCGCTGCCGAGGAGCCACCGGTGTGCGATCGGGCTCGAGGTGCTCGCCGAGATCCCCAGCGAGCTCTTCTAGGCCGTCAGCAACCGCGGCGCCTAGATCGCCATGGTGAACCCTCGCGGGTCCTTCTCCAGGTCACGCATGACTGGGCATCGCTTTAACCCTCTGGCGATCAAGCAGAAGACCGGGTTGGTGACGGTAGTGGTGGCGAATCTGCTACAGTGGCTAAGCGCGGGCGCCGGGCCAACAGCTGCGACGGATATCCGCCAGGTTCGCCCAACCGACCCAAAGAAGAGGCTTGAGCGGCCTCACGCCGCCGGTGCTCTTCGCTTGGTCGGACGCGGGCTGGTCTTGGGTCGCCCGCCGACGCCGCAAAGACATGACGCGAGGCAGCTCCCGCGGCGGGACATGTCGGTGTCACCACGGAGGCGGTGCCCTCGGCACCCTCAATCGCCATGGGCTCACGCTGGTCATTGTCGGCCTCGGCGGGCCGCGCCCGCTTGCATGCACAGATCGGTCCTCCTCTTGGCGTGGCGCTGAATGCGCGATCGCCCGGATATGGCATCGTGGCGGTACCTCCAACCCTCCATGAGGGTTTCACCGACGTGAGTCGCTGAAGTCTTGAGCAAAGCTGGGGAGCGGACAGCTACTCCTGAGGCGGGCGTTGCCTCCACCTCCATCTCGTCGGACTGAGCTCCGGCGAGGATACCAGCCTGCCATTCCTCATACGACTCGTCGACGTCGTCGAGATCGTCGCAATCGTCGAAGTTGAGGTCCACAATATCAATGTCATCGTAAGACAACAAGGCCATCCTCGACTCGATCGAGGGGAGAGGACCGAAATCGGGCCCCACGGTGGGCGCCAGCTGTCGGCGACTGGGAGGCGAGCCCCCGCAGCGCCAATGAGCAAGGAAAAGGGGTGCGAGGCCAGCGAAGCCACCCTGCCCTCGGACGAGGCCCCGCCGCCGGCGGACGCCGCCGGCGAAAAGACCTTAGTCCCGACGGCCGCAGGCGTCAAGACCGGATGGAGGGATGATGACACGAGTGTTTTATCTGGTTCGGACCTCCATCCGGGATAATGACCCTACGTCCGATCTTCGCTTAATGCCGAGCTTAAACGAGTACAAGGGTGAAGTCCGCCTTGAGAAGCCCGGGCTTCGAGTACAGTAAGTGCTCAAGGCACTGCGTGTGTGTGTGCTCCTACAGTTACCTAGATGCGGAGAACTACCGACGGGAACTAGAGCTCCTACGAGGGTGCGAGTGCTCCTGTTCTACCGTAGCTATTCTCCAAGTGAGTTGTGTGTCGACGCCTAGCCTCATTGTTGTGGCTCAGCGCCTCTTTTATAGGCGCCCGCCACCGTAGCTTGCGCCGTCCGCTGAATTAGTCGCGCCTTTTCCCATGCCGTAGCGCATCAATCCATTGGGCAATCGAGTGCAATCTTGATCACCGTCTTGACCGCTACCGGTCGGCCGCGTGTCTTGCCCATGCGGCGGTTGACGGACCGCCGCCTACCCGCCGAAAATGCGCCAGCGCCTTGGTACAAGGCACGATTTAATTCTTGATGACTCTGGGACCAAGCGATCTGTCTGTGGCACATGATGATTTGCTCGGGTCCCGTCCTTCAGATTTCTTGGCTCGGAGGAAGCAAGAGGCCCGAGCTTCGAGGCGGGAAAGCCTGCTCGAGCTACTAAGCTCGGGCGCGGGCTTGTTGCCCCGAGCTTACCTCCTGTGGGGCCGCGGGTAAGTAAGTGGGCCGAAACTCCATGAGCCACATATTTTCCCCAACAAAAAGTTATAGCCGAAAATTTGTTACTTTTTACAAACCAAATGTTGTAATACTTTTTAGCCATTTTTAGAGGCTTTTAATAGTCATCTTAACTCTCTTAAAAACATTTTTTCCTTTTTTTGGCCTATCCAAGCCCCCTATCGAGAGCCCAAGATCAGTTGTCGTCGTTCCGGATGCTTGAACCATCTTATCTAGTCTTTTCAAGCAACTATATAGTTGAGTATCCGTACTTCGTGACGGAAACAATAAAACTGATTATCTCTATGTTGGAAAATTAGGAGAGTTAAAACGCTAAGACTCTAGAAATTAACCAAGGGATTGTGTGTGATATTGAGAAACTAGAGAGGCCAAAATGCAAAAAAAACATGGATAGTATTGACGGTTAGGAGTGCGGGCTCCCGGATATCGAGTTTACTTGTTGAACTGAGGATCAACGGGCCTCTTTCCTACAGCCTCAGGGACATTTGAGAAGGCTAGCTCGATCAAGCAACCGAAGAAGAGAGATTTTTACCCTGGTTCAAGCCCCTCGAAGTGAGGTAAAAACCCTACGTCCATCAATCTATATGTATATGGGTGTAAAATGGCGTTACAATGGTGCCCCGAGCGAACCTGAGCAGGGAATACTCGGGTTTGCTCAGGGGCGAGAGGGAAGGAAGCACTCTCGCCTATCTTTGTGGTAGTTGAATATGCGTTCTGTTTTTTGGTGGTGTATTCTCGTATCTTTTTTTTGTTGCCTCGCGCATGCGAGGCTACCTATCTATTTATACACGTACCAAGTTATTAATTTCATGGATACATAGCTTATTATCCAGCGGTCCGTGCAATGCTTTGCGGTCTGAACGTTGCTCCTTGACTAAGGCCGTATAAGAACGTCGCACTTCCATCCTTCGAAATGACAGAAAAGGCGTGGTGTAGCAGTAAAATGTGACGGGGGTAGGTGGTTGTGGACTTTTGCAACCCCGCGACGGGACATAGCGGCACGGTGGACATCAGCACGATGGGCGCAGGAGAACGGAAAACTAGACCCATCTGGCCCATCTGGTACGGCCGCATGTCCCCTGCGATAGTGCCGGAGCAGTGGGAGGTTCGAACACTACCCCGCGTGTAACTGCCCCGAGCAACTCTTTCGGGGCGCATGCGCTTTCAAGGGCTAGACTGGTCTTGGGTAATTACGGCAATACCACCAATCCCCGTCAGATAGTATAGTAGAAAGCAAGGGCTTATGTGTGATAATGAGAAATTGGAGGGCCCAAAATGCTACAAAGCAAGGGCATATGTGTGAAATTGGGGAAGTTGAGGACCAAAACACAAATTGCAGAAAATACAAGAGAACGGATCATCAACACTCTTTGCTTTTTACAGTAGAGATTCCTAGAAACAGCCCCCCAAAAAATAAGAGTACATTTTAGATTAGGAATGAACTTTGTGTAGCAATATGGTTGAGTTTAATCCTTTCCGTGTCGTCACTTAGTAACTTCTTTCTATGTCATCAAAATTGATCCATTATTACTCTATGTGCCATTTGTAAAAACGTATCTTTTTTGTTTAAGCAGTATAAATATTTCAAAAAGAACCATAAAAATCACAGAGCTATTAATGTGCATTTTTTTTTCATATTTTTAGGATTAATATTTTATGTTAAAAATATTTTTAAGCATGAAATTATTGCTTAAGCAAAAAAGATAAAAACTTTTTCATAAAAGTACCAAAAATATAGATTGAAATCATTGCATTTTTATAACACTTGATTTTTTAAAGATTTTTTGGTACGTTCATATAGTTTTAAAAAAGTAAAAGCACTTCATGGGGCTGAGACTATGGGTAGCAGTGAAGTTCTTTGTTATATTTTGTCTGGTACAAGTTTCTTTACAAATCAAAGTCGTAGAGAAAGACGGTAGATATTTCGACAATGGCATGTAAATCAATAATCGAGTAATTACGATGGCAAGTGAGAGAGGGGGTCACTAAGCAATGGCATGTAAGTAAGGCTAATAACCACGTCGTAGCTTCTCATGTTGTCATTGCCTGAACTTTTCTCCTCCCTTTCCGATGTAGAGGGAGGAGGGTCAGGCCCGGTCCTAGAAATTTGGGGCCCTGGTGCGAAAACTATATAAAGTTTTAAAATGAGCTCTAAAAACATAGCATTACAAGAAATTTAAATTTTAAATTAGACTAAAAATAAAGAGAAAATAAAAGAAAGGTTTAAGTGATGTGTAATTGAGGTATTTTAGTCTAGCATCATATACTTAGACAGTGGACAGTGGAGATAAACCAAAAAAATTAAAATTGGGGGCCCTTAAAATTTGAGGACCCTGTACGGCGCACAATCCGCATAGGCCTAGGCCGGCCCTGAGGAGGGTGGCGGAGGCACGATGGTGGCCTGAGGCCTGAGGTGGCAGTACGACAGTGGATAGGTAGACGGTGGGCAGGGTCAACGGGATTTGGCAGATATAAGGATGGAGAGCGATGGAGAATGCTAGAGACGAGGATAAAGGCCGAGAAGAGGGGGAAAAGGGCAGAACCAGAGAAGAGGAATAATAGAGCCAGAGAAGAGAAGAGAAAGAAGGTTACATTAGCCAGAACCAGTGTCGATGAGATGGTAGGAGAAGAAAGTGCCGCAACACGGCAACGCCAATGGTTCCTTGAAGTCAGGACTTGGAAGTGGAATCTAGAAGGGGAGCCGGAGTAGGAGGGTGAGAGTTGAGACCCCGAGTTTATATATGGGAGGCTGAAGGCAAGAATGACCATCCTATCAAAATCAGGAATAATATTTTCTTTTGCAGCTAACGGATGAGTGGTATTTTTTGGAATACTAGAATTTTTATGAGATCATTAAGCAATTTATAATCATAGAAAAAACTATTTGTCACACGTAGAACTAACATCAACCAGCTGACTGACGAGTAGTTGTTTGGTTTCCAAAATATAACGTTTTCGTTATAAAAAAATGTGACGTTTTCAGTGACCGGCTACAGCCGGTTTCCTTGGTCCATGCCGTATGATCCGTTTTTTCTCCGTACGTGGAGTCATGCAGTTCCGATCGATGCCATTCATCCAATTAGCAGTGGCTGCAGGCAGCTTTCTCGTGCATGCTAACTGCGGCCTTGAAGACTTGCAGTAGTTCTGATGGACGCCGGACGCCATCCATGTGTGGGCTGTGGAGTTGTGGACTTAAGGTATGTAATCGATCCAGTCATTTGATGTAGGGATCGGAGATTCGGATGCTAGAATGGGATGATCGGATCGGTGAAGGGATGACCTATTAGTATTACGGTTGTAGTAAACATCAGTCGACCGATAAGATTTCAGTCAATTTCATGAACTCATCTTCTCCAATCCCGCCGCTGCCAGTGAAGCTAACCTTCAGGTTAGGGTTTGGGGTGGGGTTCACAAAGCCCCCTCCCCTTTCCGTCTTAGAGGGAACCAAGGAAGCGGAGGCCTGTCGGTGGGTGGTGGTCGGCGATGAGACGTACGACAGCTGCCACCTTGGCTATTAGTAGTCTGGGTTACCCGGATACTTCCCAAAATTGTCGTACCCATATCCTAATACGTACTGGATACAAATATGGATATACCCCGATACGTATCAGACACATATCGGAAGATTTCTCATTTTTCAAATAAATAAAATAAATCAGGATACTTCCCCGATACTTTTGGATACCTCCTACCTAACCCTGTTGCGCTGTGGTCGATGGGGGCTGTCTCACAGAGGCAAGATCTGGAGTGCGCTGGCTATGTTGGAGCTCTCCCATCAATTGGCACCCAGATATGGTCACCTCACTCACCAGGAGCCCGGAGGAGGAGGGAGACAGCGGTGTCCTGGCAGGAGATGGGAGGCGGAGGGCGGTGGCGGTCCGGTCGAAGGAGGAGAGAGTAGGAGGTCGCCAACTCGCCGCCCGCTGGACCAGATTTGGTGACCACAACTCATCTGGAACCTGAGGGAGGAGGGAGACAGCATCGTCCAGGTGGGATTGGGAGGCGGAGGCAGCGTTCGGCCGAGAAGTGGGAGGCGGAGGCGCTTCATCCGATGAATAGGAGAAGAAATGGAGGAAGGTGACAATGTGCGTGAGAGAGAAGAGGGCGAGGGTGAGGGCGGCGGGGTGTGTGTGGGAGGCAGACGACAAGGACTTGGGGAGGCAGGTTAGGGTTTAATATGGGCCGGGCCATTCTCATGTGGGGATTTTTTTTTTTTTCTAGATGAGCCAAATGAACGAGCGAACTAGATCCTGGCTCGACTCGGCTCGTTTTTCAACTGAGCTAGCTCAGGCTCAGGCAAGTTGGCCTACGAGCCAAGTTCGAGCAGAGCCAAAAAGGAGCTGCTAGTGAGCAGCTCACAAGGTGTGAACTAAATTGTCAATCCTACATGCCAAGGAGAAGTTATATAACTTCTACTCCTATAATTCTTTTTCAATAATTTGCAAAAAAAATTGGCTCCCTCTAGGCCTATATATACTTAAAAACATTATTTTCTTATATTTTAGTCCTCTCAACAATATTCCCCAAATCTCATTTAATAGAAAACAATATAAAATTATATATATACAAACGTATCCCCGTATCGGAGTTTTTGAGAAATCTACATATCGCCGTATTGCCGTATCACGTATCCGTATCTACGTATCCGGGTAACATAGTCGGCAGTGGGCAGAGTTGGCTGAATCATTGGGAGATGGCGGGTGGTGGCCGGTGGATCTGGTGGTGGGAACCACCGGAAACAAAGGAGGGAAGGGCGGGTGCACTAACCAGAGAGGATGAAGAAAAGGGGACGGCACCATGTGGAAAGAGGAGCATCGGACACGATGGCTCACCAGAGGAGGAGCGCCGTGGGCAAGAGCGTGTTAGCGTAGATGCACGAGCGGCGATGCTGCTGAGATTAGGGGGATTTGGGATTTAGTGTTGGCTGTCCATTGCAGTGATGGTACATGAGATAAAGGGGAGAGGCGGAGCGTTGGATCTTGATCCAAGGAGCCAAAATTTTGACTGAAATCAACCCATGTTTTTAGCCAATTGACGAGTAATCAGCCCCTTGGTATTACCCCCCATTGCTAGGGTTAAGAGATGACCCGGGGCTTTGGATCAAATGAGACAAAGCATTTAGGAAAGTTTAGGTGGTTTAAAAAAAGAAAAGGCAAAGAAGAGCATAAAAGATCAATAGGAGTGATTTATGTATAGAGTCAAATGTATGCGCAGATGAGCTTGTAGCCTAGTGATGAGAGTGATGTTTATTCCCTTCAATCATTAGGATCAGCGCGGTGTGTTTTATATTTAAGGTTGTGTATGTCTCACGATGACACCATATAAAGAGACCAAAACAAAATTCCATTTCTAAAATAAAAAAAAGTGGGTTGGTGAGACATACACAGGTTTGATTCATATGAGCGTTGTGGTGTGCTGCATATTTAAAGCTGTGGACGTCTCGTAACGACGACGTGTAGGACAGAACAAGGTTCCATTAAAAAATTTGGGTCGGTGATTTTTATTGTTGGGTATTTGCAGTGTTCGGTTATGAGCCGCATTCTGTGCTGCCCATCGCCGTTGGGGTCCTTTTGGACCTCGCTGGATTCATGCGTCTACCGAGGATGAAGCTTCTTGCCAGCAGTGCGGTGTGGTTCCTAAATTACCTTTTCTAGAATAACATTGCCTTACTGATTTCATTTTTCAGTGAGTTAATAGTATCTGTGCTCTTAGTTGGCGAATGCCTGGTTGGTTTTAGGTGTTCTACACCCCGTTCTTGAGGCAAATATGGACTTGGTTGGGGTTGGTTTCTGCGTCAAGGAATAATTTCTATTCCTACCTTAGAGCGGGATATAGTTGTGTGACAGTGCCAGGAGGTTTACAGGAGATGCTTCATATGGATCATGATTCAGAGGTTTGTTGTGGTTTTCTCCTTGCAGAATCGATTAGTAGATCACATTCTATCTTGTGCTACACCAAGTAAAACATATTGCATGTCAATGTGGTATAATGAACAATTCTTGCAATTTACAGGTTGCTTTTCTTAAATCAAGAAGAGGTTTTGTTAAGATAGCTATGGAGACAGGTTCTCCTCTAGTCCCTGTTTTCAGTTTCGGACAGGTAACACCATTTCCCTTAATTTGGCATATGATATGCAATAGAGAAAAAAAACAAATTTTAGTCCCTCAACCATGGCCACTGACATCTTCTGTTCCTAAACAACAATACCGGGTAAAAGTGATCCTCACGTGTGAAAATCATTCAACAAAGGTCATTTGACCGGCTTAACCACAATTGTGACTGGTTAAGCGTGGTTTGACCAAAGTGTTACATGTATTTTTACATAACAATTATTTTTCATGAAATCTAAAATAAATTGTTTTTTGGGCAATAGTCCTTTGACCGGCTTAAGAGCTGTTTTGACTGACTGGTCAAACATGGTTTGACCAAAGTGTTACATATATTTTTTTATAAAAAAATATTTTACGAAATTAAGTCGATGAAAGGACAATTGCCGAAAAAACAATTTTTTTTGGATTACATGACAATAATTATTATGTAAAAATACATGTAACACATTGTTTGACTAGTCAAAACAATCTTTAAGCCGGTCAAAGGACCACTTCACATTGACGAACGATTTTCACTATTGGGGGTCGCTTTTACCTAGTATTGCAGTTTATGTACCAAAATGAATCAACGCCCATAGTTTACAAACCAAAATGCGATGGCACAGATGAGATTGGCAAAATCTTCAGGGACATACAAGAATTTTCCCCATGATTTCATGATATGTTGATTTTCTGTGCTACTGTTGTTAGAGCTTTATGTATAAGTGGTGGAGGCCAGGTGGCAAGTTTATCGTCAAGATCGCTAGAGCAATCAAATTTACTCCAATTATTTTCTGGGGAAAATGTGGGTAACACGTTGCATTTTATATCCACTTTCTGTTTAGTTATGTTTATATAATCTGTGTAAAAGGCAAACTCTTTCAGTTTAATATCCTTCGTAGCAGTCAAGAGTTTACATTATCTACTGGCACATCCTATTGCAGGACTCCCATCCCTTTTGCGATACCAATACATGTGGTTGTTGGAAGGCCAATTGAGGTTAAGAAAAATCCTCAGCCTTCATTGGATGAGGTGAAAATCATTTTGATTCTGTCAAACTAATTTTTGGTGTTTAGCATTTTGCCAAAAAAAAAACTTTAAACAAATGTTAGTTCCATCTTTGATGTAAAAACTAATTGGAAAATTAGAGGGAATAAATAGCTTATGTGCATTATATTAAACACGTCAGTTACATAATACTCCATACTAAGATGGTTGAATTCCCTCGCATTGAAATGCGTCTCTCTGATTTTGGAGCTATTATTATAACTGAAGTCTTACTCATAGGAGAGATCATTTTTTAGATAATAGAATCATGGTCTATATTGCCTGGCAACACTGAAGACAAGCTTTAAAATTATGCATTGTTTAAAACTCTAAACCACACTATGCCCTGGCGTTGACAGATAAATGAAGTCCACAAACAATTCGTAGTTGCACTCCAAGAGCTGTTCGAGAAGTACAAGACCAAAACCGGCTATCCTAATCTCCATCTAAGAGTTCTTTGATGGCTGCTACAGCCATAGGCTCTTTCTATTTACAATGTGGGTCTACGGAATAAAATGGCTATGCTGTCATGCAAGCCCATGGATTCAATTCCTCAGCAGCATTCAAGCCGAGTGTGTACGATTGAAGAGCCTTCGGTAGCTTCAAATATATACCCCTAGTCCTAAGAGCGGCTCAGTGCTTCAGTGTACGGCAGCAACCTAGCATGTGTGGCTGACATAGCATTGGCATGCTCATAGCTTGTGTTAGCAGCACCAGACATTGCTATTTGATGTTTAAGAAATGGGACTACAGTATTTGTTTGGTTTGAGGAATGGAATAGATTCATCCATAGCCAACTCATCTAACATCTAGTATAAAATGAGTGGTCTCATCCAGGTCGAGCCCTAGACAATTCATAGGATGAACCAATTCCATCCAGGGTGAGGTGACTCCTCGAACCAAACAGCCAACATGAGTCTGTATTTACTTGTACTCACATTGTTTCAAATGGGAGTGACAGAGGATTAACATCGAAATTATGTCCTGCGTAGAAGAAGCGCACATGTAATTTCAAGCAAATTTCAAATTAGCCAGATTGATAAACAGCTACACTGGTAATTCAAGAACACTAAGCATCGACATTGTGCAGAAAACACCCCTCCTTGTATGAATACCCAGTTCACCCAATACACGACTGCACAGGTCAATTATACCAACAGTACATGTTTTAGTAACCCCAAGTTTTGAATAACCTCCATGATACCCAACATGGGATTCTGATCCCACAGTTTTATTTCAGCAGTTCGCAGAAGTAAACTAAAACTTCTGGAAAATACAAAACAGAAGTTCTGGTACTGACATCAATCACGCACACCACAGGTAAGAACCCTTCATCTGATTACCACTTCAGTAACGACAACAGACAGCACCGATTACCAGTGGCATACAGATGCAGACAATCTCCGGCTTCCATTTGGGTAAACAAGCTGGGTAAGGTCCCTTAAAAATTTGGTTCTCCAAGACTGATGAATACTGAATCATACGAACCACCGAAATAGACCATGGCTATGACAACAGACCGACACAAGACTGACTGGCTACATTTGTTGGGCTTGCAAGAGACCCCAAATGTAGGACAACAAACCACACTAACTTGATTCTTCAGATGGACAATCATCCAAGTGCCATCTTGACTAATCCAAGGGGATTAATCAATCGTACAGGGTGCTGAACTCCATTCCAGCATCCATGTATATCTCCATGAGCAGTCTGATACAGGACCAACGATACTGCATCTAATGCTTCACCAATGATCACAGCCCCATCAGGACAAAGGCTTTAAACCAAGCAAAACTGACGAGAGCAACCGTTGCTCTTGGACCATTGCCCCATCCATCGGGGCAACATCATGATTTCCAGGTACATCTGCTGACCATGGTAAGGACAACCTGCAAAAGTTTCAGCACAAATATTATTCATCAGTAACAAACTAACAATCAAATCACAGGAATAGAACCCACATCAGCAAAACAAGGTCTACATGACAAAAACAGTGGTATTAAGAAAAGACAAACATAAGCGCATGTGTCATGTGTGCAAGCACTCCAACCATCTGAAGATCCTCCACATTCAGAAGATCAATCTCTATATGCATTTGGGCTCCAACCATATTCTTAACAACCCAACATACACAAATAAAGCATTCTATAGGATGTATCTAGAAACGGGATGACAGACCAAGCAGACCGAAAGAACACCATGAAATATAGTGTACATTTCTGCTGGACATTTTTTACATTTTAGTGGAAACAGGTTCATCAAGCAAATTAGCAGACTGATCGGTTAAGATGCAGCTCGATCTTCAATCTGTATCTTTAGCGTAATAGTGAATGCCAAATGTAGTTACCACTCATCCAAGCAAATCTAATATGGGAAATTCCTGGTTTGGTATCAAGGAATTGTTTCAAGTAAGATTAATTTTGGAAAAGCGTCGCCGGCCTGATTTCCTATTGAGCACTTGCTGGAGCAATTTTGCAACATCCTAGCCCAAATTTGCTTAGAGCCTAGGCCACCTAAGGGGCTAGCCCACGCACGCTCTAGGGCTTTCGGCCTCACTTTGCTTAAAAGAGTTAACCTAAGGTACTATGTTTAGGTCCATCTAGCATTATATACTAGTGCAACTCTCTCTAGACTAGCAAGGTGGTACTATTCCACCGCAACCAATCCACATGGGCCACACGAGCCTCACATCACAACAGGCTAGGGCATTACACTCACTCCCCCCTCCTCCCCCCAAATAGGTTGGCGCCCTCATCAACACACCGCATACACCAGAATCTCCCCCTCGTTATGCCATGCCATGTGACCACTCCGAGCCCACACGCGCCATGCGTCATATGCCTGTGCCACTAGCCCACGCATGTCCACACGGCAAGGGTTGATGCTTTAATACCATTTGTAATGCCCTGGCCCAAATTCGCTTACAGCCTAGCCCACCTAGGGCTTGTTTGGAAGCCCCATTCCTAGCCGGGATCCTGGCCTATTCCCAGGGTAGAATATCCACGAGAAGTTTCTCTGGATTTTTAGCATGCGTATTTGGAAGCCCGTCGACCCAGATTTTCTCAGCCTCTTCCACCCGAAATCCTTGGGGAAAAGGTCTCCACCACCAGAGTTGTGGATTTTCTCCCCTTCATCCCTCGAGGCCCCGAGTCATTTGGTCATAGCCATACCATGTACAGCAGTTGCCGCTCTCCCACAGCACCGTCTCGTCGCCCCCACTGGCCACTGCTCCACTACAGTCTCCAAGGCATGAGGAACGACATCGATGCTAGGAGGACGATGACGTGGTGGCGGCCTGGCCTCCAAAAGGTGTAGAGGTGGTTGCCAGCGCAACAGAGAAGGACAGAGGCGACACATCTTTCCTAGTGGCAATGCGGCTTCCTTGGTGGTGGCGTGGTTCCATCAATGCCCGGCGGTGGCTCTTGAGACTCTTGATTTCCCAATCTGCACACCCCCCACAGGTCGCGATGGAAGATGGCATGGAGGAAGGCTCCAAGAGGGGGCGAGGGAGGGAGGTGATCGGTGTTGCGGTTCCCTCGGCGAGGCAGGCTCCCTGCTGTCGGTTGCTGGGTTTGTAGGGTGAGACTGAGAGGAGTGGGCGAGAGAGTATAAGTTGGGGAGATGAGTGGTCCGGCATTTTTGTTAGTAGGCTTCCCTGGGAATGGGAATGCCACAAAAATCCTGTGGCAGGATTTCTGCCCTGGGCTTCTTTTCATTGCCAAGCCAAACAAGCCCCTAAGGGGTTGACCCACATATGCATAGCACCACCCTTGGTCTTTTGGGCTCACTTTGCCCAAAAGGGTTAACCCGAGGCAACTATGTTTGGGTCCATTTGGCATTATATACTAGTACAACTCTCTCTAGACTAGCAAGGCGGTACTATTCCACCCAACTAATCCACATGGGCCACAAGGGCCTCACATCACAACGGGCCAGGGTATTACAAATTTAGCATACCTTCCTAAATGTAAACAATGGAGTGCAGAAAGGAGTATAAAAGAAAAACATGTAGAAATTAACATCAAAGCATGTCATTTCAGATAAGTTACAGCCAATAGGTGACTCCATTGTTTATTTTGCAACTATGTCAGGAGACCAATACAGTAAAACTGGCACCTTATGAATGCAAGGACCATTCCTCAATATAATAAGATTGGTACCTTATGAATGCAAGGATCTCACAATACAACAAGGTTGATACCCCGTGAATGCAAGAATGATTTCAGTATGGTTTTGTACCTTATCAATGCATGGATGGTTTCTTGCCAGGTAAGAACGAGTGCTGCAAACACAGCAGTATCGATCTTTTAATCCTGCTGCAATCTAAGGGTACCTGTTAGAAATAAAAAATCTTATTGTTAGTTACAGATAGACAATCAACAAGCAAAGAAGAAAATAATCCACACAAAGCAAACCTCAAGGTACAAATGTTTGGGTGCATAGTTCAGCTTGCTCTTTGGTCTGAACCACTAGCTTGCGTAAACTGAGGTGAGTGTGCTGGGAGGACTAGGTGTGGATGAGTGGGAACCGATGCTGCTACAAAAGCCAAATGATGCATAATTATTCACTTCAATAGAACAGTAGAAAAGATACGGGTAGATAAACGGGCAATTATATTCATGTTGGCACAATAAATTTGGTGTGAAAGAAATAGTAGATTTAATCATTTGTGGCCTTGCAAAGTCAAATGAACACTTAGTTAACAAGCACAAGCACCAGCTGCAGGTGTACAGATTGTTAAAAGGAATTTTAACTTTCAAGAAGCCGATGTAATATGCTAGAGAAATTTGAAGATTGAAGTCCACTGGAATTGGTGGTGGCCACCTCCGTTGCGCGGATATCCGTACACGTACCGGATACGTATCCGACACGTCGGGATACGTACCCGATGCGTATCCAAGTGATTTTCCTTTTCCAAATAATTAAAAAAAACCCCGATACTTTGCCGATACTTGCCCGATACTTCCCGGATACTTGGGCCAAAAATGGCCCATATTGAGCATGAGTGCAGCACTCAGCACTCAGATATTGGGGCACCGCACCTGCCCGGCGCCCATGACAGCTGCACCAGTTCCGCCGCCGTGCAAGGGAGACCTAGATCCGCCGCCGCCGTCGCCGGGCCAGGCGTCCGTCGCCAGCGCAGAAACAGCAAGGGCCGCTGCCTCCATCGCCGGGCCAGGACGCCGCCGCCGTAGGAGAAGCACGAGCCGCTGCCTTCGCCAGGCCAGGATGTCGCCGCCGCCAGGAAAGCACGAGCCGCCGCCCGCCGCCGGGCCAGACGCCGCCGCCCCGAGCACGAGCCACCACTACCTCCGCCGCAGCGGAGCGGCCGCCTCCAGCGCCAGCGCGCCCACACGCCCGCGCCTGCGCCAGCGCTCACGCGCCACGCCCCACGCCACCAGCCCGCACGCCCGCACCCTGCGCCAACGGACAAGCGCCCACGCCTGCGCCACCAGCCCAGCGCCAAGCGCCTGCACCACTGCCCGCGCAGTCCTACTGCTGTGAGCTTTGAATTTGTAAGTTAACTGCTGTCCTACTGCTGTTAAAGTGCTGCAAAATGGAAGCTTGAGTTGAGGCTTACACATATAAATGTAAGTATTATGTATATATCTACTCACTAGCTTCTTCGGTAATATTTATATGTGCTAATGTTTTCTTCTATATTTTTGTCATACATGAGGGAGGTGATAATTGATGGAAGAGGAAGATGATGAAATTGAATATTGAAACTTGAAATGGGTTCGTAGCATTAAGGTAACAATGTATTCCTATTTTTTAGCTTTCAACTAGTTATAAATTAAAATCTTCTATAAGTTTCTATATACATTAATATATAAAATTATATATATACAAACGTATACCCGTATCGGGGTTTTTGATAAATCTACGTATCGCCGTATCGCGTATCCATATCCGTATCGGCGTATCCGGGTAACCTAGGTGGCCACTGGCCACACTTTAAACATAAATGAGAGATTTGCTCAAAGAAACTTAAATGAGAGAAGCATAGAGATGAAAAGCCACAAATATCTTCTTACACCATGCATAAATACAAGCATAAATGTAGTCCCATTACCACAAAGAACATTACTATAAAGAACTAACTGTTACTGCTGCTGAAATACTTACTGATATCATTTTTTATGTTATTAATCGAACTTAAAATTTATAAACAGCCAACAAAAGAAGATTTATAAAAACAGTTATACCGCCCTAAAATGACACAAAATATAGACAAGTGCAGCTACAGCGTTCATCTGGACAAAATCCATACTCAAGCTAAATGAAACTTGTGGTGGTGAGTATGTCATATTGCATGGAAACATAAAAATTATTAGAGAAGCACCAACCCTCATTGAACAGTGAACACAAATAAATGATAACCAATTTGAAGCTTACTTGAAAGGCTCCAAACATAACATGTTTATTTAGAGAAGACAAAAAAGGGCCACTAAATACTGAAATATTAGATGGAGAAGACTTACCTACTAAATAGGGGGCCTGAATAGTGGGCCGAGGTGTTGGTGATGTATTGCTAAAGTTTGCCCCAGTGAGCTGCACATATTGATTTCCTGGCACATTGTAACCATGCACTGCCACATAAGCATTGCCCCCACCAGAAATGGATGGGCTCAATTGGCTAAATGGTTGGTTAGCAGCATTTGCTGTGGTTGGGACTCCACAAATTGGAACATATTGCTGGCCAACATATGGGTTTAATGTACCCTACAAAGAGACCTTTTGTCAGAATCAATTGATGCTTTGTACAACTCTCATTTTGTGCAAGAATGTTAAAAAGTTAAGATTTTTCACACTTTAACCTGTGGATAGATGTATTCGGTCCCATATGTAGTGTAACTGCAAAAAGAAGAAAATGGACTGAATGCACTTCTTATTGGCTTCCAAACAGTGATATTGTGCCCCATGAACATAAATGAATTTGAATTGATCGTTTGATCATTTTCAAAAGACATGTATCATGTATGCCAAAGGGATACAGCATGTGTACAAGTTACGTCAGTAGCATATTTATTTGTTGTCACCAAAAGTAGATCTCATGAGAAGTAGAAATTTAGCGGACTCATTAGAGTAAACAATTTAAAGAAAAAAATTGAACATCAAAATATGCCAACATGCAAATGTACCAAAAGAACGCCATATTCCATTCCAATAAAAAAAAAGACTCCATAGGGCATTCCACATTGATCGGAACAAACAGGAAACGTTGTCCACATATATCATGAACCCAATAATCAAAATGCTCACTGCTCATCTCTTTAATTGTTACATATCAAGAAAGCTGTCATTACTTTATGCCATGAACCTCTAGTTATAATTATTTGGATTTACTCACGATTGTTCAATATTGAATGAAAAAAATACACTATCCAGCTACATCCATTTGGTCAAGTTAAATGCATTCCGTCACACATTTCCATGCCCAAGCAAAAAATATTTTTTACAAAGTTGTGGTATTGTAATACAAAAAATCACATATGTTTCTCAAATCAAATACAACAAGGCTCGGTAAAAAAAAAAAAGTTTGCGTTTTAAGATAAATTTAGGCAGATGCATACTAGTTTAGTATAAGTTGCCTAAGAATAACTTGAAAGTCATGAATAGGTCATCTAGAAACAAGATGGTAGTTATAAATAGCATCATTAATGCACATCAATCAGCTGAGTTTGCTTGAAACCTTTGTTATAAAGTGGGCCATTGGAAAAGTTAGTGACTAGTGAGTTATATCGCACAGATCATCTTACCTGTATTGTGGAACCGGGAATCCTTGGTAATACCCAAGTGGAAGTGGCCGGTGCTGACCATAGCCCCCTACATAAATGCCCCTTGGAACTGGAACACCAAAGTAGGACCCAGCTGATCTTGGCCGCCCTATAGAGAACACGTGTTTTCAGAACAAATGCATATAGAAAGAACACTGCTATTACTACATGAGCAACTCCACTCCATTAATTGGTTAACAGGGTATCAAGGAACATATTTACCGGTCATCGTATGCCCATGCGAACAAACATGTTGTAGGGCCTGTTTGGCAACAAAGTATTTTCATATTTCGATGCAAAACCATGGTTTCTGAAATTACATGGTTTTCAAAACCATGAGGTGTTTGGATGACAAAAAAACTCCATTCCAAAACCATGGTTTAGTAGAAACCATGGTATTTTTGGAATATTTGTAACCCCACTCCTAACCAAAGTTTTCACAATTTTGGCTAGCTCCTTGCCTACTTTGATGAAGTTTAGCATCCTCAAAACCATGTAACCAATCAGGTTATAGTTCCAATGAATACTAGAATAAAGTGGAGTTTGTTAAAACCATGTTTTTCTTATGTACATATTGAAAATTCTATGTATTACAAAACCATGGTTTGTTTAAACCATGTATCCAAACAGGAACTTGTAAGTGAAATGCATGCACATCATAGACGTCAACCCCATAATAGAACTTACGATTACTAGAATGCACATTGTTGTCTTGATCTTTAGTGTGATTGCAACCTAACTAAGAAGGCTTAGATCTTTCCTTTATGTTTCTTATAGTTGCTTAATTTAATGAAGGACAAGTGAGATGAATTATTCCAGATTAAGCATCATGGTAAAACTCATCAATTCAGTTTGCGGAATACAACACAATTACGTCACGACTCCAGTGTATTCACTTGGTTTAAAGCAGCCAATAGAGCTTAGACATCGCCAAATGCACTGACAAGTTACAGAGTACAAAGAGGTTTTAGTAGAGAACAATACCGGGTTGCACCGGAGGCTGTGCACGGCCTAGCGACGCCAGGTTACAATTGGCCCGCCTGCCGTCGATCACCGGCGTCGGATCCTCACAGGCCTTCCTCGCCGACTCGGGCTCACGGAATGTCACCTGCTCGCATGTGACTCGTGAGCACATGGGAAAAATTCTAGAAGCAGAAACAGGGAGAAGCGAGCACTAACGAAGCCGTAGCCCTTGGAGCGGCCGGAGTGCCGGTCAGTGATGACGACGGCTTCGAGGATGTCCCCGAACCGCTCGTAGAAGCGGCGGAGCCTGTCGCTGGTGGTCTCCCAGGCGAGGCCCCCGACGAAGACCTTGGTGTAGGTGGTGTCCCCGAAGGGCGAGGCGAGCAGGTGGAGCCCCGAGCTGGAGCTCGACGCCGACGCCGACCCGGACGCCGACCCAGCGAGCTGCTGCTGCTGCTGCAGAGCCATCGCGCAATGGAGGAGTGGAAGCTAGAGAAGCGGAGCGGGGCGGGTCGGTGGATTCGAGGCCGGGACAGGAGGGGAATCCTCGATCGCCGCGATCCCCCTCCCTCGGGCGCCGCGCAAGGGAATCAGGGGAGGCGGGGGCAGGGCGAGGGCGGAAGTGGAGCGAATCGGGGTGTTGGAAGAAAAAGGTGCGGGAGGTGGAGGACGGCGGCGACGAGGGGAAAGGGCAATTGCGATCGGCGTGTTTTGGCTGACGTGGCCAAATGGGAGAATCGGACCGATTATTGTCCATTGTCCATCAAACCAGGCTGGCCTGGTTCGGTGGATCAAACCGAATTTGGGTCGCGACCTTAGCCCGCCAGGCTGGTCTAGTTCTATTCATATAGGGGCTATTTGGTACCCTTGTTCAGTCTTGCTTAACTTTGTCGGACAAGATTTGGTGTTTGGTAGCAACTTAAAAACTTGCTTTGCCAGACAGGTTTGCTTCGTGTAGCAAGGAAATCCTTACCCACCCAGACTAGCCTAATTGGCTCTCCTGCGTGAGCAAAATTCTGCATAGTTAAGAGAGAGTTGAGTCAAGCCAAATAAAAGGAGAACCAAACACCTTTACATTCCTTGCTTTGCCTCGCCTTGCCTAGCTAGGCTAGCTAGACAAGGCAAAGCAAGGTGAGTAAGAGAACCAAACATGCCCATAGTGATGGTCCGGTTCGGTTCGGCCCAATACCTAGCCCACATATTTAATTAAATATATATTTATATGTTTATTTCCTTATGATATATAATTTTGTTGGGGAAAGTACGTGGCCCATGAAAATACGGTCCACTGACTTGCCCTCAGCCTCATAGGAAGTAAGCCCGGGCTTGGCAAGCTCGCGCTCGAGCTTGGCAGGCTCGCGCCCGAGCTTCCCCGTCTCAAAGAATCGAGCCTCCCACTTCTCCCAAGCCCGGCTCAGGCTCAGACCCGAGGCGAGATCATGCCGCCACCATGATAGGATGCGCCGGCCCCTAAGGTCATCAAGAATTAAATGCGCCAGATTGTCGGGGGAGCGCTGGCAAAGGCTATCATGGTTGGCGGCGAGTCCCATCAACCGTCGCATGGACAAAGACACGTCTTGGCCGTAGCGGTCCGTGGCAAGCGATCGAGAGATACACTCGATTACCCGGTAGATTTTGTACGTCCCGGCATGGCAAAAAGGGAATGACTATTCAATGGACCAGTGCAAGCTCTAGTGGCCGGAGGCCGCCTATAAAAAGGGCATACAGGCCACAACAACAGGGATCCGCTTCTTCACCCGGCAACACTCATTCGGAAGGTAGCCACTACAGAACAAGAGCACTTGCACTCCCGTAGGAGCTCTAGTTCCCGGTGGTAGTTCTCCGCATACAGGTAACGGTAGGAACACACACATACAGTGCCTTGGGCACTTATTGTACTCGAGGTCCGGGCTTCCCAAAGCCCGGACTTCACCTCCTTGTACTCGTTTGAACTTGGTTTTAAACGAAGACTGGACGTAGTGCTGTTATCCGACAGTGAAGGCCCGAACCAGGATAAAAACACTCGTGTCATCATCATCATCATCACCCTCCGGTCTCGACGCGTCCGACTGTGTCGGGACTAAGTCCTTTCCCTCGGCGATGTCCGACCAGGAGGCCGGGCTTCGGTCCAGGGGGCAGGGCCGCCTTCGGGCCTCGCACCCACCTTTTCCTTGCTCATCGGCCTGCGGAGGTTCACCTCCCAGTCGCCGACAACTGGCACCCACCGTAGGGCCCGACTGCGGTCTTCTCCCCTCGATCGAGTCGAGGATAGCCTTGTTGTCATACGACGACATTGATACTATAGACCTTAACTACGATGATCGCGACGATCTCGACGACGTCGACGAGTCGTACGAGGAGTGGCAAGCTGGTATCCTCGCCGAAGCTCAGGCTGACGAGATGGAGGTGGAAGCAACACCCACCTCGGGAGTAGCTGTTCGCTCCCCAGCTTTGCCGGGCCAAGCCGGCACTTCGCTGACTCACGTCAGCGAAACCCTCATGGAGGATCGAGGCACCGCCACCAAGCCAAGAATCGACAGATCGCGACGTCAGCGGTCGGCTCAAGAGAGGACCGATCTGCGCTTCAATCGGCGCCTCGGCCCGTCAGGGCCGGCAGCGGACCGGTGTGTGCCCATGGTAGTTGAGGGTGCCGACGGCACCGCCTCCATGGGTGACACCGACATGTCTCCTTCGCGGGAACCTGCCTCACGCCATGTCTTTGCGGCGTCAGGCGGAGCAACCCCGCACCAGCCACGCGCTGACCTGAGCGGAGAGCACAAGCGGCGTGAGGCCGCTCACGGCCTCTTCGCCGGGTCAGTCGGGCGGACTTTAGCGGACATCCGTCGTGGCTCGCCGGCCGACGCCGCCGCCGCTGCAAGACGCTGCAAGACTCGCTTACCACTATCGTCACCAACGCATCTTTGCGTAGTCAGCAAAGGGTTAAGGCGATTGCCCAGGTCATGCGTGACCTGGAGAAGGACCCACGAGGGTTCACCATGGCCAATCTAGGCGCCGCGGTTGCTGACGGCCTAAAGGAACTCGCCGGGGATCTCGGTGAGCACTTCCAAGCCCAGTCGCACACCAGTGGCTCCTCAAGGCGGCGCGGCCAGAGCGTTGGTCGCGTCGACAGGCATCCACGTCCACAGTGGACGGCGCACCCCAGGCGGAGTTTTTTCTCGCCTTGGGCCGCTTCCGGGTTGAAGGCCCCCTGTTGGAAACAACGGAGCCGCCCTAGGGTGCCCGGTCTTCTCCCGAGCTTTGCGCGAGGCCCCATGGCCTCGTAAGTTCAAGCCCGGGAGCATCAAGAAGTTCGACGGGAGTAAGAATCCCGACGAATATCTCGCTGTCTATACTACCGCCATCTTGGCCGCAGGCGGTAATGAGGCCGTTATGGTCAACTACTTCCCTACCGTCTTGGAGGAATGGCTTAACTCGCTCTTCAACTAGCGCCGAGAAGTTCGACTGCACCGAAACAATGCAGAGGCGCCCGGACGAACTTCCGTGGTCGCCACGCAAGCCTGGAAAGCCCCAGACCTCAAGCTTGTGGTCCAAAGGGTGGGAGAAGGCCTGCAGGACTACGTCCGCAGGTTCGTCCAGGTGCGCAACACCATCCCGTCGATCTCCGACGAGGCCATCGTTGAGGCCTTCAAGGAGGGAGTACGGACCCACCGGTCGGTCTCTTAGGTGCGCAGTAAACTGCTTCATGACATCACACTGGCATCACTGCTTCTTATTCCTCCGGAACAGGCACGTCCGCGAGCTTGCAACGGCGATTGTCGGCGATTTCGGCCATCGTTTCACGAGTTCTTAGGCTCGTTGGAACCGTCGTGATATTGCGCACCCGTGGGTGCTTATAGCACGACCGGGGGTGGCCGGAGTCGGCGGTTCCTCAAGCGACGGCGGCGACGGGTTCGGGAGAGCTTGGCGGTGGCGATGCAAAGGGCTCCGAGAGGGATTATTCGGTGTGTGAGCGTCTAGATGGGTTGTGGGTTCTTACCCAATAGTTATGGATGCTGGAGAAGACCCGTGGTGGTCTGGCGACGCGGGAGCATAATAGGGGAAGGCGGCGGCTTCACGTCATGGGCAAGCTCCGGTGATCGATGAGCTCGGGCAAGATATGGGGAAGGTTTGGGACCACCCGTAGATGCTTGAGGTGCAGGGAATTGAAGAGTAATCCACTGTGGCGGTCGATGGGGAAAGGGGGTGGAATGGCCGGTGGGGAGGAGATCCGATCGTTCCCGGTCTCCATAGCGTCTTGGGCCGATTCCTTCGGGGACATTGGGGAGGAGGCGATGAGGACGACATGGCTCAAATCTTTTGGCACAAAGCACAGTGGCGAGGGGAAATCGCATCGCCGAAGCAGGGCGGCTGAAACAGAGCAAGAGAAAACTGGAAGATGGAGCTCAGGCCAGCTTTATAGGCTTCGAGGTTGCCACGGATAATCAGAGGAGGGGATAGGGACAAGGCCAGTGCAACGTGCGCGTGGCACGGTGCATGGCAAGCAGGTGTCCTAGCTATGGACGGCGCGGCGGTGACTCAGCTTGGTCAGGACGGAACTGGAGGCGTGGTCACAGAGCGCGTCAGGCTCGGCAGACTAGTTCGGTGGGTGCGTGCAGCGCCAACTAGGCAGGCGCGGGCAGAGCGAGCGCTGAGCCGGGCGCGACCGAGGAAGGAAACAGGGGAGGAGTGGAGATGAGAGATGGGGGTTGAGGTCAGGGGTATTTTGGTAATTTCACAGCACAAGTTCATAGTTCAAGTATGAACATAGTCTTTGGATAAGAATTTGATCTTAGTTTGCTTGGGCTTGTAATTTAAGAGAAAATAGTAAGAGGTTTTGTTTACGTTATTTGGCTCCAAAAAAGGGCATGAGTCTTTTCATCTTGATAATCAAATTTGAAATTATAATTGAATTGACATTTCATGCTAGCTTATAGGATGGCATTGATGTGGGAGAGAACAAGATCGGGAAGCATGGCTAATGTACTATTCCAAAACTTATAGTCACTATTCACCATTTGGCAATAGGAGAATATATGTTCATGTGCATATGCATACATGCATATATGTGGCTATGTGCAAAGAATGGCTTTATTATTTATTGAGTTAAGCTAGATATGGAAATTACTATTCAAAATATAGAAGTCCTATTCATGGTATGAAAACACATGAATATGTTCATTTAGAGAAACATAAATGCATATATTTACGACTGTTTAATTCCTGCATCCATGCAAGAAAATTTAAATTGGGGCATATTAATTTAGATTACGATTCGTATTTTGGCAAAAGAAATTACTTGCATATGTACACATATATGTGTATGTACATGTGCTTTTGATATTTTCTATTTATTTAAGCAGAGCAAGTTTTAAGGAAAAGCTATGCACGTCAGGGGAATATTATTCATTTTATAAATTTTATAGGAAAAGCATGATTTTGGTCATAGACTCATATATTCAGGCTGGGCTTTTAGAAATTTTTATAAGAATATAGACTTGTACGAGGTTGTTTCTATAAAATTTCTTTAGTTTATGGTAAGGGTTATTTTAATGTAAGTGTGCTTTATGGCAAAGCCCATTTTTTTCTAGTTATGAATAGTAAATATTATTGTCAATGGCTTATAAGCTCGTAATTTGGTTTTAAATTAATTGAAGTATAACTCAACTAGGGTGTTGGCAGGTGATAAATTATTATTTTTATCGTATGAAAAAATAGGGTGTTACATGGGGTGCACTCCTAGCATCGGTGAAAGCTTGCGTTGCTCTGGTTGTCGTCTTTGTCATTGTTTTTGCCATCCTTGGAGTTGCATATGGCTTCCTCGCTGCAACCACGGCAATCCAGAGGATCTGGCAATGACACTATGGCTTCGTTTCTTTCCGCGTTCGCGGCCAGCCGCACGCGGGCCATTAATGCGCTACGGCCGCGGCCAACGCAATGCGGCCGCAACGCGCAAAAGAACACGTTATATCACACACTTACCAAGAGAGAGCTCACAAAGACAAATATCCTGCGCAAAGCATTTGCTGTAGTGAATATCTTAATTTCAAAAACCAACCATTTGTTCATTAACTGGTTTAGTACTGTTGATGTTTGATGATATGCATGAATATGTAGTGGAGGACCTGAGAGGGTGTTACACACCCACAAAGATGGATCCAGAGCACGACCAATGTTTGAAGATGTTGCAGCTGATGTAGCTTCCACTTCTCCAATCAGGTGCAAGAAGCCCTTGCCGATCTACCGGTGCATGCAGAACATCCGCATGCTGTATAGTATGGATGTAGACATGTTCAAGTCATCTATAGACCACAAGTCTAGTTATACTGAAATACCAATGGTGCTATGGTTGGAGATCTTTTTAATTTTTTATGTACATCGATTCTCCAATGAGATGAGTTTCTGATTGGGGTGCATATGGTTGTGTGTGAAGTTGATTGCCCTCGAAATAGGGGAGAAGCACATAGATATCTCAAGTATTATTACCTATATAATTAACTACATTTTCTGTGCAGTGGATAGTGATAACTTAATTTTGCATGGTTACCTGCTATAACGAGCTTCCAAGAATTAACTTTCTTCTTTGTTAGTATGTATAAATCAACTCAAAATATTTGCTCTATTCCATTCAATGATCTAATGATGCCAATTAGAGCTTTAGATTCTTTTGTTCAATTTATTTTATTCGTTAACTAAACAACATAATTCACAACCATTGGAATAACCGGGTTGTGCGCGTATATGCGCGCGATCAATTCTAGTATAATATGTGAATAATCCATTCAAAATAATCCCTTCAAATTTTGAAGGGAAAAGCAAGGTACGTGATCCTATGAATTATTGTGGTTTTTTTATTTTATCCAAATAACCCTTTGAGATGGTTTTGGATGTGGTTTGATGACATGGCCATGATAAGACATGCAACATGATTGTGATGTGGCAACAGTCCCACACGTGACTACCCTCTCTCTCCATCTCTATGTTCCCTCTCTCCCTCTCTTGACTATTCCATCCTCTTGTTCTACTCCTTTATAGAGCACCATCGCTAGAAGCAACTCGGGTAGCCGTCCACAAAGTATCACGGCCTCCTTCATCATCATCACCACCACCTTCCCATGATCTCCTGCCTCGCATGTCGGCCTCTTCCGCCACCTTTCCACCAGCCTCTTCCACCTCCCCCTCCCTCTTCCTCTCACGGTTGATGTCCTCCTCCATCCCCCTCTGCGACGTGCTCAAAGATGAAGGTAGCGCAGGGACACATGTGCAGGTGAGGAGGCCATGTCATCTCGCGGGGCAGCGGCTACATGTGAGTGGAGGAGCCTCCTCCTCCTTCTCCTCCTCCATAAGACGACACCGCCTCTCCCCCCTTTCTCTCCCAACGGAAATGCTTCTCCCCTGATGGTGCTGCCTCCTCTCTCCCTAGACGATGCTGCTTTTCCCCTGACGTCGCCGCTTCTTCTTCCACTTGGCCACATCCACTCATATGGCATGCCAGTGCTAGCGCTGCACGTGGAGCTTACCGTCTATGTATGCTTATACCGTCGATTCGAAATAGAAAGAGAGAAGCAGAGGCTAATTTGACGGGATGGTGGCTTTGGCAGTGTTGTAGACCCCTTCTTTCTGATGCTCAATCTTGGAGACGTAGAAGAGAGATGCCTGAGATGATTGTAATAATTTGCCCCGTAGATGTGAGGCTTGTGTGAGCCATATGGATTGGTGATGGTAGAAATAGTCCCACCCACATTGCTAGTTTAGAGAGAGTTGCGCTAGCATAAAATACCAAATTGACCCAAAGATAGCACCCAAGTTACCCCTTTTGGGCAAAGCATGGCCGAGTGCCCAAGAGAGGTGTTATGTGTGTGTATGCTAGCCTTTAGGTGGGCTAGGCTCTAAGCGAATTTAGGTTAGGGTGTGCAAGCATCTAGGCCCATAATTCAAGGTTTATGATGGTGTTGGTATTGATGAAGTGTGTGACCGAGAATCAAGCTACATAGGGTATTCATGGTTTTATCAAAACAAAGGAAAATCAAATGTGATGGCATCAAGTGTGGAATAAAAGGACTCTTTTTTAGGCATTGGCTTCAGCGTCGAGATGAGCTAATGCTAGATATCATGAGCATCTTTATACCTTCCTGAACCTCTAGAAAAATCATGATGAGCATCTTTATACCTTCCTGAACCTCTGGAAAAATCATGAGCATCTTTATACCTTTATTTTTTACTTGTTTAATTGTCATGTGTTTATGTTTGTTTGTGTTTGTTTTAGGCTCTTCTAGCTTCATCTTACTTGATTAGAGTAGAAAGTTTTAATCTTCTTGCTTAATTTAAGAAAAATCTAAAACGCTAAAATTTACCGACTTACACCCTCTTTTGGCCCTAGGTTTCTTTTAGGGTGTTACAATGACTTGAGGGATTAAAATTATGCTAAGCTGACATCTAGGCCTTATAACTGAAAATCAACTAAAAATAATTATCACATGTACTGCCTATGTGGCAAAACCATCTAGTGAAACCGCTCGGAGGAGAGGGGGTAACCGCACCGATTTTAATACTTCAAAGGATAGAACACATGGTTTTTGAGTTTAGAGAGTAAAGCAGACAAAGTGCAAAAGTTCAGAGGTAGTATATTTTTCCCTTTTTGAATGAAAAGCAGTGCCCATTTGGAAGTGGAGTGGCAATGCTTTATTTGTGCCTAATTATAAATCTCTTGTTCTATGTTTATCTGTTGCATTAAATTTATATTATCAAGATATTGAATAACACACATAGATGTCATTTGTTTTGTGATGATTATACTTATCATAACAGTCTAATGTTGCTATTGGTTGTAATATGGATTGCTTTGGTAAAGTAGAAGAATCTAATCCAGAGGAGGATAATCATTTTTTAGGTGTTTAGTTTGTAAGTTTATTTTAGAGGAATTTCATATATAGGAATTTTTCTTTATTTTTTAGGATTTCAAGCGCGATGATTAACCACATCTTAGGAATTCCATTGAGATTTTTAATTCAATTTTTACCTTTATCTTGTCATTGAGTCTTTTTTTTTGTTTTTCCAGCTAGCCAATCAAACACACCTGTTGTGAGACCATGTGGAGGTCTTCATGTGGTGATGAGTATATGTGATTTGATTTGATTTGGTTGAGAAGTTTATGTTTGAGATTTGTTTAGAGCTGGGTAGATTTTTGTTTCATCATGCATAGTTTCATAGTTTGGACTGTTTCATAGTGCTTCTTTGCTCGAATGATTATTTAGTCTTCATAGCTCTTGTAGAGAATTTCAATACGAAGGTTTTTTTATTTGGGCAGAAAGTCATTTGATGCATGGATTAATTGATATATAATTTTCACAAGCTATTGTGTATTTTTCATGTAGTTTTGACTAGTTAGTGATTAGTGTTGATTTTGGGTTAATTAGGACTATTGCATGATTATTGTAAGTTCAAGTGACCCTTGTGATTTTGGTGATTAATGACAAACATATTTAATGACAAATATTGTTGAATGACAAGCATATTTAATGACAATTATTATTGAATGACAAGCATATTTAATGACAATTATTGTTGAATGACAAACATAGTTGATGACAATTATTGTAAATGGTAAATATGGTTTAATGCTTGATTTAGTGCTTACCATTGACAAACCTCAAATATGTGATTAATCTTCTTATGGGACAAATAAGTTTGATACTAAACTCTACTTTAGTCTCATTCTAATATAGAAACAATTATGTTAAGTGGACAAACTATCCATCCTAGCAAGGTGCATCTTGTGTTAATCATCTTATTGAGACTAACACTTGATTCTTGCTCTTCCTTAGTTTCATATATGCAAATAGGATGGATTGTAAATTGAGGTATGCAACTCGGTATTCCACTCATATTTATTGTTGCATTCCGCATGTGCAAGTGTATGTTGAGCTCTGAATCTATGATTATATTTATACACATTGCTCCATCTCATATTTGTTTGTGCATAATTATCTTGTGAGCTCGACATATGGATTGATTGCTTGCACATATGATCATATTGCCATTATTCAATTGATTCATTGGTAGACTTCACCATGTTTGAATAGCTATGTGCATATAAGCTCTCTATGTCTATTCTCACATGCACTTAATTTAATGAAGTTTAATTTAAATTGAATCACAGCTTCACTCTTTCTTTAAATATGGATTGTAAATGTGTAATTCTTGAATATACTTTCATGTGCATCTTTAAGTGAAGTTGTGTTCATGAAAATAATTAATTGCCATGAATTATTGAATTATCTTTTGGGCAATCATCTCTCTAGTGCATTTAGATCAAATATATCTTCGTCATAATGCACTTAGTGGAGACCTTTCATGTCAAGTGTTTCATTTATGTTTGAGCTAATTGTTGAACATTTGTTGTGCTTAAACCCCTTTTTGAGCAACTAATCAATCTATCTTCCATTGAGCTTTTGGGACTAATGTTTTTATGAGTGGTTTGAAGAGAATTAGGTCCCGAGAGTGTGTGTGTGTGATGACCAAGGTGTGTTGATGGATGATGGCTAAGCCAAGGTCGAAAAGACGGGGTGTCACCAAGAGTTGAGTATTAAGTCAAGATCAATTGACAGGATGATCGTCGGGAAGGATGATCAAGTCAAACTTGACAGGACGGGAAAGTTTCATGAGGTGATTAACGAGGACATCATCAATATTGTGATAAAGGTCATCATGCACAATGCATCAAGAGATGATGCATGAAGTGTTAAAGTGGACTTGAAGGCGTTGATGTAGGACATCAAGCTTCAAGATGGTGCTCAAGGCCAAGGTATGGGTAGTATAGGGCTAAGAATGTTTCCAAATCTTTTACTGGTCTTGGTGGTTGGTTGAAAGACCAGGTTTGTAGGATAATCACCGTACTATTAAGAGGGATTTGGATCAGTGTTGATCGGATCAATCCCTAGCTCTAGGGTGATACACATCTACTCCTAAACCCTAGTTGAGCCTAGTGAGGTGTTGGGGTATCGTAGGAGTGTAGCGAGAGTGTCAGAGGTGTCCGTGAGGTGTTCGGACTTATGGTTGTTCGAGAGTGAACGAGAGGGGTTCCGGGAGGTCTCCGGACTTAGTTGGTTTCTTCGGGTCGCATGATCTCTAGGTAACAGAGAGTTTGTAGTGTTGGGCGGACAATCTAGGGCGAACAGTCTGGGCCAGAGGGCTAGACAAACCACGGAATACAGAAGGTTGGAAGGCTTAGGCAGACGGTGCAGGGTGCAGGGCGACGGTCCGCCAAGGGCCGATGGTCCGGCCGGAAGGCCAGAGGCTGATCGTCCGCTAAATCTTGGAAGTAAGGGCCGGACAGTCCGGCCCAGCCTCTCCTGTGTGTTTAGCGAGTAAGTTTGGTAGGTGTTTTGGGACAGCCCGAGATTTTTCCTAGACTGTCCGCCAAGAACTGCCATTCTTTCGATGGCTAGTTTTTCAGATCTAGGTCTATATAAACCCTTATGTGGCTCATTTGGTGGAGAGTTTGGATGAGCTTGTAAGAGCCTTGGAGTGTTGGGAATGTGGTTTTAGCTGAGATTTGGGTGTGTCCCAAAGTGTGAGAAGTGCCGCTAAAGGGTGAGAAAGAAGGAGAGCACCAAATTGGGTTGATATGGTGAAACCCTAGTGAGAGGAGTGAGTGGCCAAGTGTGTCTTGTGTGTAGGGTGAAATCTGGTTCGGATAGTTTCGGTCCGATTCGGTCGGAATCGGATTCGAACCAGGTCGGACCAGAATTTTTCGGATCAGGTCGGACTCAGATATTTTAACTCGAACTCGGATTCAGATTCGGTAGGCTAGTATCCGACGAAACTGGACTCGGATCCGGATATTCTGAGTTGGGCCAATACGAACATCCGAACCTTTTCAAATTTCATTCATTCCACATGCAAACAAAGTCGACCAGGCGGGCCCGCCCACCTTGCTGCCGTAGTGCCTTACTAAGTGTCACATACCCAAAATTTCAAATTTAGTATAAAATTTTTTTGCAAAAAGTTATAATTATGTGCTTATAATCATTCCTAAATTTTAAAGAATTTTCTAAACAAAGCACCTATTTAATTCTCTAAAGAAAATACCCTATCTCTCTTTTTCCAAAAATATAAATCCTATAAAATAATAAATATTATTTCATATTTGGATTCTACTCATTTTCTGAATTTTTAGAGATTTATTTTATATTTTTCTGAGTTTTCTATAGCCTTTTATGAATTTTTAAAACCCCAAACGATTTTCTGGAAAACCTTTTTCCTTTAATTAAAAAACCTTCCTTTTTGGGACTTCCCTGGAATGCGCTTTCCAATTCTAGAAATATGCTTCCACTAAAGCCATTCCGCCGCCCCTCCTCTCACTTACACTCGGGTCCCACTTGTCATTCCCTAAACCTAATCCAACGGCGCCCATAGATTTTTGATCCAATCCGACGGCTGCCTCTTGTTCTTCTTCCTCTCACCATGCCTCCACCCTGCTCCAACCGCTGGCGCCGCCGTTGCCACCGGATTTGCTCACCGCCGCTATTTCTGTCCTCCCCAGCCCCGGGTTTTGCCAGCACAGACGAGCCTGCGCTGCCGCCGACACTTACCGCCTCGTCAACATCCTCATCCTCCCTCCACGACCGCCCAATCGCTCGCCGCCACCATCACAGCACCGCCGCCGCCATGAAGCTCCCTAACCGTACCCGCCACTCCATCCTTCGCCTATAAAACCTCCTCCCCAACACCGCTACATCCTCAAGCTTCCTTCTTCACCACTTATTTTCCCTCGGCCGTCTCAAGCTGCTTTCACCGCCACCAAAGCTCCACCATCTCTCCCAACTCCTGCGAACTCCTCGCCACTGCCTCAGTCCCCCTTTGACCCCGACGCCCATATACAGAACCTTCCACTAACTACTGTGAATCCAACCCACCCATTTTTCAAAACCAATGCTCACCGGAGTCACTCCACCGCCACCCCTTTATGCCACCGCCGCGACCTCGTCGCTCCACCTCCTTCGGCCATCCTGAGCCCCATTACAACCACCAATATCACCTACCCAACCCGAATTTCAATAATCCCCGTCTAATTTCTTGCCGCCGGCCTTCCTCACCGTCGCCGACGAACACCACCGCCGCCACCCACTTTTCCCACTCCTCATCCTTGTTGGGTGACCCCTGCGTCGACCCGTATGCCACCTCCACTTTCACTGCCCACCAAACCCCCTCTGTCAGCCTTGTCTATACAATAATTGGGTCGAGCCCAATGATAGCCCAGTAAGAATTCTTAATTCTTATTTAAAATATCTAACCACTTTTATAAATTCCACAAAAATTCATAAAAATCTAACATGAGATAAAGAATTATATAAAAATATAAAATATCACATTTTTCTAATAAAATAAGCTAAATAAATCCTTTTTACTCTCTTTCTTATTTAAAGATAATTCTTAAAATCAAAGAACTTAGAAACAAAATTAATAAAAAATTCCAACATAAAAATTACTCAAAATAATATTTTACATCCGAAATAATATCTCTACATTTTTGAAACCTATAGAAATACAAATTTAAACTTAAAACCCTTTCTTCAATTAAATTAGAACTTTCCTCATTCAACTTATATAAAAATTTCTATATAAAATTATAATGCCAAAATCAATTCTTTTAATTATTACCACTATAAGGTCAAATAAAATATTTCAAAATTAATATTAAATATGAATTTCAACCTATCCTATATCTCTCCATAATTCTTATTTATAACCATCAATTTTAACCCACATACCCTAACCCTAATATTATGCTGCCCAAAATACCTATTTTTACATAAAAACCCTATCTCTTTTCTCTTTTAAAAAATATTTCAAAAATTCTAGAAAATCGTACAACCCATCATCTTTTTACCCAAACCCTTTTATTTTGTTGTTTATTTAAAACTTTTCTTATTTGGATATTTATTGCAGTTTCTCTCTCTTTTACAACGTATAGATAACGAACTTCGGAAGCTTTAGCCGAATGTCCAAAAGATACAGTAAGTGTGATCTGATCTCTAAAATAAGGTAGGTTTTCTACCCTTGATGCATAAATTATTTCCTATTCCTGTTATTTATATTTATCACATTATGTTATAGATATGTATGTATGAAATTCCCCTTTTAAAATATCTCTCCCAAAACCCACAGCCAAAAAGCCCCCCCTTCCTAATAACATGTTTAACATTCTCTACAACCCTAGAACTTAAGGATAATAATCATCATTAAATTTTGAGTAAAGTTATGTTGAAGAATATAAGCTAGGTGGATAGCTTATACTAGAGTTTGTGGAAGATTTAAAATGCATCTTTTTCTATAGAACAATTCGGAAAGATTGCTTTGTCGGCTTGGGTAAGGCACCCCGGGGAAAAAGGTGCAACACTCAAGGGCACAGGCTGAGTGTTTGGTTGAGTTAAAGTTTGGATTTGTTGCTTTATAAAATATAGAAGTAAATTCAAAAATATCGTTATCTTTGCCGTCTTGGGCTATGGTCATAGCAAGTATGGCTGGTGGAAACACTCAAGGGCAGCAAATGACAAGGTCATTTGTAAATCGCTTACTTCTATAAAAACTTGAATTTAAAATGTTTAAAAATGACATAATTTATCGCCCATCCATGGAAGTCATGAATGCACGGGTAAAGCTGCGCAGGTTCTGCAAAGCTGAAAATAAATACATCGATGGACCCTACTTCAGGTATATGAAGTTGTGTCAAATGGGTGATGCCTATCTTATACATTGAATTCATGACTTTGATTTATAAATTCTTTGTCTGGTTAGCAGATGAGCATAAGGATGGTGTTGAAGATAGAAATTGAATAATCATAAAAATTGTTTTGATTTTAATAAATATTAAGTCTTTAATTAAACAATAATTTATATTACATTCCAGTTAAAAGATGAGTTCCACTCAAATAAATCCTGCATATAGTTATTAGTAATTTCCTGTAAAATTCCTGCAAGTACGGTAGGTACTTACCCATATTATGTGGGTAATTTATTTTTTTTACAGGATCCACTTTATACTCAGAAATGGATATTTATGAAGAAAACAGGAATTCGCATAGGATTGATTTCTAAGGTTTACCTTATGCTCAAGCTCTGCCTGTGGTATATAAGCATGTAGTTTTCTTTTTATTACCAGGTTAAATTTCCATTTCCGCTCTAAAATATTTTGTAACATATAATAAATTAAGCAAAATTTGTACTATTTAAGAATGCAATCAAATCTCGACGATTAGCATTCTCGATATTTTACGTAAATTTTTACCGAAAATATGGTCCGCCACACTAAGCCATGCAATGTGTACATACCACTCAGACCGCGCCACGGCGCTAGATCGTGTCGCAAAGAAATTAATCGCCTTGCCGCTTAGCCGCCTCTCCTTCTCCTCGCACTTGCGCTGCCTAGGTCCAAATTTGCCAAACCAGTCCGAAGACGTCCTTCTAGTCTTCCTCGCGAATCCGCCCCAACAAAGATCTAGGAGAATCGTCGCCGGAGTGCGTCGGATTTGATCGTCGAAGATATCGCCGGAATCTACTGCCGCCTCTCTCCATTGATTTGTTATTCTGATGCGGCGAGCCTTCGATTTGTCGCCTCCTCTGGCATCCTCTTGTCTTCCTCTTTCTTCCAAAGCCCTCGCTACCCCTTCCCCTTCACCGGAGCGCCATCGCCACCTTGGACCACCGATGGGAGCTACAGCCATGGCTGCTACGCATGCTGCTGACCGCCGCCGGCCAGGCCGACCTCGCCTACGGGCTTCCCTTGCTGTCCTTCAATTGCCATTGTCATCTCTCTGGCCAGCCGCAGCGCCAGTCGCCGGCGAGGCCACAGCCCCAGATGCACCGTCACCTACTCACCCGTGCTCACTTTTTTGTCTCTGTTGCTCTCTTTTCTCCCACAGCCACATGGGCCCTTCATGTCAGCCATGCATGTGACTAGTAGTGCAGTACGCACTAGTTAGTATTCCATCTGTAGCGGTTTCTCCCAACACACCAATCCTCACGGAAAATCCAATCTGATGTCCAATTCACTTCAAATAAATTTTTGTAATCTTATGGGATCCAAATCTTCCTCCATGTCAATTTTTGTATTTTCATGAATTCACGTTATTTTCATTTATTTTTAATCAATGGTAAAAAGTGATAATTTCATACCTTTTGTTATACTAATTCAAATTGAATAAAACAAATTTCTACAAATTTATAAATTCATTATATTTTTTAGGACGGCCTAGGACGCGCTGCCGGACGATAATAATTTTGTTATACCAATAATAAATTCATCATCTATGTGATATGGTAGTTTTCGGGACGTACAGTTTGTAGGGTTACAATGTTCCGATAAAATAATCGAGGTCATATTCGATTTGACTCGTATTGGATCCTGTTTCATTTTTGAGATAGTTCGTATTCGTATTCATATTTGAAGGATCCGTATCCGAATCCGAGTCCGTGAAAAGATACGAAAATGAAGTTGGTACAAACAATATTTGATCTGATCTGGTCCGTTTACCCCTACTTATGTGCATCACCCTTGAGCTTGATCCGGTGCGATCAAGCGGCTTCGTGTTTGTTACTCTTGGTGCTTGTCGGCACCCCTACTCTTGCATATCGGCCTGCGAAGCTCATTTCCCAGACGCCAACACAGTATAAACCATTGTGCCTTGCTCGGTTCTCTATATGCTCCACTTTCACCTGAGTTTGCATGGTCCCGAAAGTAGCACCTTGGCAGGAGGGGCTTTCTAGTCCCTCATCTAAGAAATAAGCTCAACGGGGAACCCGTTTTCCAATCGTCGACAGATGCATTTCCTAAGACTGTCCAGTCCGGGCAGAGTCCTTGTCCGGAGCGATCTTTGCCTAGGGAGAGACTGGGTGCTACCTGGATGGAGTTGTCCGGCCTACCATGACGTTTGTGTCATGTTTTGGCTCGGTCTGGCCAACGTCCCAGTGCCTGGAGCGGTCTTGCTTGCCCGGGCACCGGCGTAACAGAGTGGCCCATCATAGCGTGCTACATAGCCACGTTCCCCACGATGCGGGAGCCGTTTCCCTCAATCTGAGTGGATCGTGGGGCTGCCCCACGTGCAATGCGCCGTCAGTTTTCTTGCACACGGTGCACACAATCGTTTACTAGAAGTCCGGAATCGACAGTTGGGGATAGGCCTTGTATATACCTGTTTTTCGATTATGTGAAACAAGCTACGTGACATTATGACCCTTTTTTCACTCATCGAACTAGCTCTCGAGCTCACTGTAACCAGGAGGCCCAAACCAGGATAAGGGCTATTATCCTTCTTAGGAGGCCCAAACCAGGATAAACTCCCGAGTCATCCATTTTTCAGCTCGCACGCTAAGAAGTCTTCGACATCTCAGAACGCCACACTTTGATAGAAATGGGCTTTCCGATCCCTCAATTGAGAAATAAGCTCGACGGGTAGTCTAGTTCCCAATCATCGACAATTACAAACTATCAAATCTAGCCGCACAAATACATAGATGATCTTGCTAGTATATATAAAAGTATAAAACACCTCATATAGGTACCACGGAATATCAGTATGTTTTTTTAAGGACATCAGCAAATCAGCGTACGTTTTGGTAACTGCAAACAACGCCGCAGACCAGTCCTCTAGTACGTCTCTTCCAGTGGATGTGAAGCCTCCTCCGCCTCGCCCTCTGCTTGCAAGTTAAGAAAGAAGAAAGCGATCGACCGCCTTGCCCCATGCTGTTGACCCCGTCACGCCAACCTCTGGCGCCACCTCCGCTGTCACTGCTTACCACCATTGCTTATTGTGCTTCCGTGCACACAAAGAACACCACCCCGCCCCGCTCCCCACCGTCCGATCCACATCCCCGCCCTGCCCCTCGACGTCCGTCCGTCCGTCGGGCAAGCGACCGACCACCCTAGCGCCGCCCCAACGCACGACGCGCGTGCAGCGCCTCCCAGAACAAACAGAGGTAGCGAGCGAGCGAGCTCGGTCGCGGCGTAACTAACCGCCTCCTCTCCTTCGACGAATGGATGTGCGCCGGGTCGGCGGCCGCATCGCGGCGGCGCGGAGAGTGCTCACCGCGGGCGCGCAGCCGCTGCCGATGCGGATCACCAACGGCCTGGCGATGATCTCGCTGGTGCTCTCCTCCTGCGACCTGCTTCGCCTCTGCAGCCATGGGGACCGGCCCCTCAGGTTCCCCCTCAACGGCCGGGAGTTCGCCACCATGGTGTGCCAGCTGGCCTCCGTCGTCTATATCCTCAGCCTGTTCGGCGTCCCCTTCGCCCAGCCCGAGCCCCCCGCTAGCAACGGCGAAGAGGGCGATGGCTCCCGCGTGCCTGCGCCAATGCCTGGTGGGATGGAGGGCGGGGACGAGGAGATCGCCTGGAGTCGCGGCTCAGGAATTGCCGCCGCGCGGCAAGGCTGCAGCGGGAGGCGCTGCGGCAGATGACGGGACGCGGCGTGGAGGGGCTCCCGTTCGAGGGTATGGACTACCAGGCCATCCTGGGGCAATGCTGCGAGATGCCCGTCGGGTACGTGCAGCTGCCAGTCGGGGTCGCAGGCCCGCTGCTCCTGGACGGGCGCGATTACTATGTTCCCATGGCCACCACCGAGGGATGCCTCGTCGCCAGTTTCAACCGCGGGTGCAGGGCCATTGCGGCGTCCGGGGGCGCCGTGAGCGTGCTGCTCCAAGACGCCATGTCCCGCGCCCTCGCCATCAAGTTGCCCTCCGCCAAGCGGGCAGCCGAGCTCAAGGCGTTTGTTGAGGCGCTTGCCAATTTTGAGGCGTTGGCTGCTATCGACGATTTGCGTCGTATATTTTAGGGGGCGATGCGAAAGATCATAACTACGATGGTAGCACAGGGAGCCGAATTTATACAGGTTCAGGCCCTCGGGGGGAGGTAATACCCTACTCCTGTGCTCATGGATTGTATTATGGTGGATGATGATGATGCTTGTGAGATGTGGAATTGGATGCCGAACTAGGGTCCCCGGACCCCCTTTATATAGTGCAACGGGTCGGGTTACAGATAGAATCCCTAATCCGTATATGGAAAGTACAGATATAACCGATTCAGCTACACCCATATCTATGTATTCGAGTAAGGAAACGAATCCGTTTCCTTGTAGATCATGCCAGGCCGCACCGTCCTCCAAGCCTGCCTTCTGGAAGGCCCAATTGACTCGGCCCAAGGAGGTGGTACGTCCTGTTGTATATCTTCGGACACTCAGGGCCCATGTTTTCCACAGTAGCCCCGAGTGCTTCGGGACTGGGTTGTCTTGATTCGGGGTTCGGCTCGCAATCCTCCAGATGTTTATCCAAGTGACGTCACTCTTCGTCTAGCTGACGGAATCTGCTCGCCAAGTAACCTGCTGATCAAACAACACAGTTGCAAAGAACTCGAGAAAAATTCTCAAGTTTATTAAGGATATCTGGCACCCAGCCCGACGGATCGGAATGCTGGCTAACGGCCCCACGGAGAGGCATACCAGGAGAATGGACTTTGCCGAGTATGCAGTGCTACCCAGCGTTATCCTCCCTGTTACAACTTATGGCATTCAAGCCTGACTTGCAGAGCTCGACATTCGATCCAGCATGGGATATGCCACAACCTGTGTAGGGTGTTCAGACGCCTTGATCCAACTAATGCGGACACAAGCTAGTGATCCCCAGAGGAATACGCCCGCCTCCAAGTTGAGGTCCTCCTAGTGGTGTTTGTCTTGGCAACAAACGATCCGGAGATGTGCCACTGAGACCCAACTGAAGAGGTAACTCTTTGACGCCTAATCCGATTGTAAAATCGGACTAGCCATTGACCCCAAGGGGTACGCTAAGAGCAAGATTGATTTTTGCCCAAGTGGTGTTTGTCTTGATGACAAACGATTTGGAGATATGCCACCGGAACAATTTTTAAAGAACTTCTGATGCGCGGTTCAGCTTTGAAAGGCCAAACCGACTACCGTCCCCAGGGGGCACATCAAAAGCTGGGTCACGACTTTAGGAAGCGCCCAGTCCTCGAATTGAAAACTGGCAATGTGCCCATCAGGGGGCGCGCTATTTGCCGACTAAACTGACCCGAGTGACACTCGTACCCGAGTGAATCGTGTATAGTTCTCGGCCCTCGTAGAGCATGTCCCTAGGGACACAGATCTGTACCCAAGTCTTGAAATAATAATTTTAGGGTTTTATCTCCTTCCCGCCTTGCGCGGAAACGAAACGTTGCCCGCTTCCTTTTAAGTGAAGCCAACCGGGGAATTTGAACCGGTACGCTCGCACTGTGCACTCCAACCGTTCCCTTCCCCAAAATCCTCCGCTAGGGTTTTCGTTGCTTCCGCCGCCTCCAGGCAATCTTAGCGCCGCCGCCATCACCAAGCTTCAGATCCGCCACATTCCAATGGCGGCTCTAACACCACCAACGAGCGGCTGCAGGCCCTCGTTGACGCCGGCGTTCTTCCAACGCCGGAGCTCATTGATTGGCGCGTCGCCGCAGGTGAATCCTCCCCCATACCTCATCAAGAGGAGATTGTTGTCTTCGAATCCTTCTTCTCCCGCGGGTTCGGACACCCCGCATCCTCCTTTCTTCGCGGTTTGCTTCATCATTATGGAATTAAACTTTTCCATTTGAATCCCAATTCCATTCTTCAACTTTCGATTTTTGTTCATCTTTATGAGGCTTTTCTGGGGATCGCTCCCCATTTCGCCCTTTTTCGTCATCTCTTCTTCTTGAAGGCCAACCCCACCGATAACGCCCTAAAGGTCGTCGGCGGGTCGATTCAACTCGGAGCGGCCTCAAGAAGGAGTATTCATGCTTGCCGCCGGACTTCATCGAGATTGGTTTCTTGTTCCAACCCCCCTGGTCTTCCTTGCTTCGATGGGAGAAAGCCCCGAACTTCGCCCTCTTGGAATTCTCCCCCTCTTCCCTCTGAAATGGGTCAGGTGACCGAATTGCTCGGCCTGATCCAACATCTCAAAGAAGAGGGGTCGACCGGCGTTGTTATTGCTGTCTCCTTTACAAAGCGCCGTGTGCAGCCACTCAAGGAGAGGATCAGGCTCGGGTTCGAGTACACCGGGACATCCGACTCTACCAGAGAAACGGATGTCCCAATCTCCAACTCGGACACCATAGATCGACTCTCTGAGTTCTTTGCTCCTGGAACCATTTTTTCAAACCCTGGGGGTCCCAGGAGCTTTTCTCTTAACCATGCACCTCCTGAGGTAAGGTTCGAGTATATATTTTACCTGCATTGAATACCAGGCAAACCTGTTGTTGAAACTTATTCGGGGTGCCACGCTCCTATGTAGGATCGACAAGCTTTAGTGTCATGGCCCCAACTCTGATGCTCCCGCCAACAAGGGCGGCGACGAGGGGAACTCAAGGCACTCACCGCCAAGAAAGGCAAGGGCCCGGCTTCCCGAGTAGAGGAAAATGTGCCGCCGCCCGGAGGACATGGTCCGCGAAGCTCGGGGCCGAAGGTGGGCGAGGCTTCCCAAGAGGGAGCGGGCCAACCAACCGCTTCAGGTGTAGTCGGGGACTCGCTCTCCAGGGATCAAGCGGCGATTACGCCAAAGGGGAAGAATTCAACCCCCCAAGCAAGGCCGAGAGGCCCATCCGACGTCTCTTCAAGTGGAGCTTCCTCTCGAAAGGGCACCGGCATTAAGATTAAGACCACCGATCGGTACGCTCAACCCTGCCACCCTTCGACTGTCTTCCTTTGCATTTCCTGTGACCGAAATATTTCCTATTTTAGGAAACCATCGGTGGAGGTTCCGTCAAGTTGCCCAACCGAGCCGGCGTCAGAGCCTGCCAGGCCGGGTCAGGGGGCTCCTCCTCCATCAGCCGGTGCGGTGCCCCCACCATCAAAGCCAGCGGAAGCCGCGTCGAGAACCGGGGTCGGGGGAGGTGCTACCGCTGCGGCCTCTGACCCGAGTCGGTCCGCTGAGGGTGGCGTGGGGGCTGAGCCAATGATAGAGGAGATCCCCCGTCAGCCCCCACCTCCCCCAAAGGAGACCGAGCCAAAGCTCTCAGCGGGCTGGAGGGATGAGGCCGGGAACTGGGCCCTTATTGATGACGAGGCCGAGGGAGAGATGAGGAAAACCTTCTTGAATCGCCAATGAATGCGCCGGATGGCTTCGGGTAAGCTTTTGATTTGTGGAGTAAGTCTCCTTTTGCTTGAGTTAGGATGGTGACCATCCTTCGTCTTCGTAGGAACTTGGTGAATACTCCGAGAGGAAAACCAAGTTCCTCAATTACTTCCTCCCCCAAATCGAGCGGATTAAATCCGTTGAAGGGGAGGTCATCGGGGTCCGGACCGAGGCGACCAAGGAGCGGGAGGCTGCGAGTTCGGATTAAGGAGCTGCAGGACGAAAAGTTCGACCTTGCGGGCTCCCTCCGCTGTAAGTACCCTGACCTGAGTCAGAATTTGCTTGTTTAGTGTGTGATGGATGGCGTTATGTCCCGCATCATGTGCGGACGCGACACCTGTCGCCAGACTTCAGCGGAAGCGGCTTTGGAGAAGTCGGAGGCAAAAGCCGTCGCCGAGTTGGAGGGTAAGCCCCCGAACCCGACCGGCTCTGAACCCCCAATGTTCTCATGGTTGTGTAATCGTGTATCCCCTGTTCTTTGACAGAACATAAGAGGAAGACGCTGGCGCAGTATGACGTTCTTCAGGAGAACGCCAAGATTGCACAAGCGCGATATGATGAGCTTTTGGTGGCGGTGGAACCCACTTGACGCCAACTTTATCTTTGGCGGCCGAGCCGAGCTCGGTGGTGATCGAGAGGTGGACGAAGCCCCCAAAGAAGGTGCGGCTCAGGGAAGTCGGCCTGACGGGTTCCAACCAAGTGCTGGGCATCGACAAGTCGCACTATCCTCGAATCGATCTTGACGCTGTCAAGGATGGTTTCGCCTACTCGGAAGAGAAGGCGATGGCGCTGCTCGAGGAAGTGAAGCCGACAGCAGAGTGCCTTCTAGATAATTTAGAATTAGATCTCCTGTAAAAATATAGGAACTTGTAAATTATCCATGTATATGGCTTCCATGGCATATGCTAATCGTCTTTTCTCTGCTTAAGTTATGGCTTTGGCCCGAATAAATTTCTAGGCTTCATCATAGACTTAAAAGAGAAAAATCGATTAGGTATTGGTTAGGTGTAGACTACACCTAATTAGGTGTAGCCTCCGACTTACTAGCTTTGAGGTAGTAATGTCGAGTTAGATAAAGACTAGGTGCGCGATTGCGCACCTAATTAGGTGTAGCCCCGACTTACTACTTAATTAACATGCAAATAAGTAGCAAGTCAGAAACTGAATTGCATAAGCGTTGAGACAATGTGAGCGAAAAACTTATCTTTATTTTATTGTAAATATGGATTACAATAGTCATTTAGGTATAGCACCGAGGCGACTGCTTGATGTTCCTTTGCCCAGGCGAGCCCCCGGGCATATCGCCGAGTGAGGGTACCCTGATCAACTTGCGGAAGAACGCCGGGCGCCTCTTTACTCATCATCTTTGCGAACTGCTTTGCTGGCCTAGTTAACTTCTTGCTTGGCGATTCGCCTTCATCGCGGAGGGTGGTAGCCGCCTGCCGGATCTTGTCCAACTCAGCTGCCGCCTCGATAGACTGGGCGAAGTCACAATTTTCCCTATCAAGGAGGTGGGAAAACTTGACGTCTCCACGGATCGTGATTACGCCCCGCGGACCTGGCATCTTCATAACCAGATAGGTATAGTGTGGGACAGCCATGAACTTGGCTAAGCCCGGCCTTCCCAAGATCGCGTGATACGCAGTCTCGAAATCGGCCACCTCAAAGCTGAGGTTCTCCGTTCGGTAATTATCCCGAGTGCCAAAGGTGACGGGAAGAATGATCTTCCCGATTGGCACCGATGAGGTTCCCGGAATTATACCGTGAAACGGCGCGTCTATCTGTTGGAGCGCCGTCCTTGGGATCTGCATCTCGCCCAGAGTTTTAGCGAAAAGGATATTTAATCCACTTCCGCCATCAACCAGGACCTTGCGCAGTCGGACGCCCTGCACCACAGGATCCAGGATGAGTGGATATCTTCCTGGGCATGGGACGTGATCTGAGTGATCTGAGCAATCAAATATGATCGGAATTTCAGACCACAGGAGATACCCGGGGGTCACCGGAATAGCTGCATTGTTTTCCCGATTGGTAAGCTTTTGCTTACGCTTGGACTCATATGCATCCGATCCCCCGAATATGTAGTTGAGCTCTCGCTCGGTTTCTTGATAGGCGTCGCCCTCAGGAGGGTCGCGCTTTTCATCTTGCTTGGCATCTCTCGGAGCGTCGCTGTTGTGATCCTCAGCGAACTTCTTCAAGATGTTACAGTTTTTGGCCGCATGCTTCCCGTTTGGATGAAAAGGACACGGCGCTTCCATGACTTTATTGTAGTCGGCGGGTCGAGGCGGCCTTAGCCGTCCCTGATCCGCCACCGCTACCAGCTCCTCACCCTTGCGCTTCTTGTCCTTCTTCGAGGACGACTCGGGCCTGTCCTTCTTGCTTTCGTGCTTGCTTGGGTGATCCTCTTGACGCTCAGCGAGGGCATCCGAGGCGGTAGCATATCGATCCGCCAAGGCGAACATCTCCTTGACGGTAGTCGGAGACTTCCGAGACATCTTCTTGATTAGGTCGGGGTTGCGAACTCCTTTCTGGAAGGCTGCGACGACGACCGCTTCTGAGATCTCCTAGATTGTGTTTTTCTTCTTGGTGAAACGTCGAATGAAATCCCTTAACGACTCATCTTTTTTCTGATGAGTCTGATAAAGGTCCCACTGGGTCCCGTGCTTTTGAAAGTGCCACGAAATTGGCAACGAATCGTCGCAGAGCTCTCCCCAGGAGTCGATCGAGTTCTCTGGAAGGCTCGCGAGCCAATTCTGAGCTGGAGGGGTTAACATGACGGGTAAATAATTTGCCATCACGTCATATCCTCCACCTGCGGCCTTGATTGCCAAAGAATAAATCTGCAACCAAGCCTCGGGATCCCGTTCTCCGTCAAATTTCACAATGCCTTTAGGGTTGAACCCCTCGGGCCAGTTCACCTGTCGGAGTCGGGGAGTGAACGCCTTAATCCCGTCGATCAACCCTTCCCCGGGGGAAGGAGATCGTCGGGGGAGATTCCGGTGCGGTGGGGTACGGTGCCGATCTCCATCTCGCTCCCTGCGTCGGGCTTCGATGTCGAGGCGGAGGTCATGGCTCGCACTCCGGCGGCGTCTTGCCCATGGCTCCGTGTCTTGCCGATGCGCCGAGTACTACTAAGATGCGATCGCTCTGGCCGAGTTGGCCGGTGGTCCCGAGTGCCTTGGGCGATCATTGCCGTTATCATGGCCTTGATTTGCTCCATGATTGGCGATGCGGTGTTGTTTTCTCCAAGTAAAGGGCGGCATTGTCGGGAGGGTCTTACTGGCGAGGATGTTACTGGCGTGGCGTCACGGAAGACCGAGTGATCTCCCATCGGATTTGGGCGGTTCCTCCAGACTTCCCTCGCCGCGACCGCGTAATTGGTCGCACAAGTCTTCTCGCCTTTGCGGTTTGGTTCGCTCTGCCTCCCTGCGAGGTGCGGACCGAACCGAGGCTTGGCCGTCCGGCATGTAGACGCCCGAAATCGAGGAACCGTTAATGCTCTCTTTCGACTCAGACTCTGAGAAGGAAAGGTTCAACCGGTCCTGATTTTTGGCTCGTCGATGGGAGTGATTATGACTCCACCTCCCGTGCGGGATCTCTGGTCATCAGGGAATCCGACTGAGTTTCAGCAGAACGAATCTGCTGAAAACTTTCAGCCGAATTGACCAGTCCGAATGGCATAGCCACTCGGGAATTTGGCCTGGCTTGAGTTGTCCCCGAGCCTTGACTCGGAAAGCCAGCATGTTGTCCGATGGAAAACAGCGGCTGTGTTTTCAAACACGAACGGGGCGGTCCACGACCGAGGGATTGTAACCCCTGACTGGATCTGAGAACGATCTTGGCCAGGAGTTGGATCGCCACTCGATGCCTCGTCAGCATGAGGAGCTAGCGAAGGGAGAAGCGGTGGATCCCAACCGTAACCGAAGGGAAAACCAGCAGTCGGCCAGTCGGAATCATCATCATCAGATCGGATCTCCTCTGGATCGGAATCCAGGGAAGAGATTCCAAAGTGGTGAGGCTCGATCGAAGTCGCGTACCACCTCCCCCGGTAATGTGTGGACCGAACGAAGTTCGGTTCACACAACCGAAGCTCTCCAAAGTCACCGGCCATGAAGCCGAGATCTCCGAAGATGAAGCCTTGGCCAGGAGCGTAGGTGAAGACGAATCCACCAATGGAAGCCATCGAAGTTGACGTAGTTGATCGTGACGCTAGCCCCTACCTGGCGCGCCAACTGTCGACGATTTGCGTCGGCAATGTATTTTAGAGGCGTCGAAAGATCACAACTACGATGGTAGCACAGGGCGAATTTATCTGAGTTCGGGCCCTCGGGGAGGTAATACCCTACTCTGTGCTCGTGGATTGTATTATGGTGGATGATGATGATGATTGTGAGATGTGGAATTGGATGCCGAACTAGGGTCCCCGGACCCCCTTTATATAGTGCAACGGGTCGGGTTACAGATAGAATCCCTAATCCGTATATGGAAAGTACAGATATAACGATTCAGCTACACCCATATCTATGTATTCAAGTAGGAAACGAATCCGTTTCCTTGTAGATCATGCCAGGCCGCACCGTCCTCCAAGCCTGCCTTCTGGAAGGCCCAATTGACTCGGCCCAAGGAGGTGGTACGTCCTGTTGTATATCTTCGGACACCCAGGGCCCATGTTTTCCACAGCTGCTGCCTTCAACAGGTAGACCTCACAAGTCACAAGTCACAACCCCATTGATCTACCTGTTGATTTGCATGCTTGCTCAAAGTTTACGTAATTTTGCTTGACAATTGACAGATATTGTGTGATTGGTAGTTAAAAATGGTGTAAAAAAGGCTTTCGTGTGCTGTTTGAGTAATGTTGATGTTGATAGCTAGCTCTGCATGGTATTTTAACATCAGGTGATTGCCCACTAAAGCATGCCTTTTTCTTAGGGTAGAGCCCACAGGGTACTGGCTTATTGCACATGCACTGGATAAGGCATCTATAGTTGCTGTTCACAAGCTAGTGTAGTATAAGCAATATTGTGTTGCGTGATTCGTCTGTTTGGTTACTAATTAAATGTACGCCAGTTTATACCTTTAGGAAGCGATGACCTTGAATTGTCGCTTTGTGTTAGTTTAAACCATAGGGAATGCCAATGAATTGACGTTTTGTGCTGATCAACTTCAGAGCATGTGAATTTATCATCATTTTGTGTACCTTGAACCTTTAGTGAGTGTGGATCTACTCTCCTCTAGAGATTCAGGGTACACATATGTACTGCCAGTTTATTCATGGTGCGCAGTGTGTTCAGGTTATTGTCACTCTTTGGAAGATATTTTTCTGTTACTGCCTAGTAACCGTCAATCTGCTCTTAGAACATTTAGATAAGTGTTGGTCTGTTTTATTACAAGCTTTAGACAATTGGCATCTTGTGTTGTTTGAAACCTCTAGGTAATTGTTGATTCATGTTTAGAAACCTTTGATCTCTGTCATTTAGTAATATTAACCTTTAGCATATCGTTTTCTTACAGTGTTCATGATTTAAGGAACTATTTACATTGTTTTTTTCCCTGTTCTTTGAAAGTCTTGAGAAAATGTGGAGGTGTTATTGAATTCTCTCTTTCAAAAACATTGCCAAGTTGATGTGTTAGCTTTAGGATCTTCCATAATATAGTGTTTGTTGCATGGATCAGCTTCTTAGAAAGGTTGTGTTTTAATATTTGCTTGTTGCATTTTAAATTAAGCATGTACTACATACTACTCTAATGTTCTTCAGCTCTTGTTTACTTTATTTTACCAAATATTCTTTTCACTACTATGAACTGTCATGACCCTTTCTGAGCTTTCCACCACTTTGCTCTGTCATTTTTCCTTCATTTCTTCAGACATTAGAGACATGGATATATTGCTGCTCTGATTCAAAGCCTAGTGTTTTTATACATTTCGTATGACTTAATATCTTTAAATGTAGTTTGTTCAATGATTATCCTAGACAGGTAGAATTATCTGATCAGACACATTACACTCTTTTAAAGTATAGTCAAATACTCATTGATGACACACGACCATTTCAGATGGCGTATATGATGTTTGTTTATTTGATAACAATGTTTGAACACTGGTTGTTGTATTGTGAAATCAAGCTTCTGTTACTCCTTATGTGTTGCTTTCATCAGTTAACTACGCTTGTCGTCCTCCTTATTCCATATCAGACATTTAGTTTTGCATGTTACATATCCATACTTCATGAGTGCAATTTCCTAGGGGATAATTAACCAACATGCGTATTTTACAGTATTATTTACACCCTTCCAGTATAATGAATTTTATATTGCTTTGCTTTCTTAATAAAATTAGTAGTCTTCATGTAATCTTCTGTAGCAGATAGATAACACCCAAATTGTTTGGTCTCCACAGGTCCAGCAGATTTGGTAGGCTTCAAGGTATTCGGTGTGCACTAGCTGGGAGGAACCTATACATGAGGTTTACCTGTAGTACTGGAGATGCTATGGGAATGAATATGGTGTCAAAAGGTGTTGAAAATGTCTTGGCCTACCTGCGGAATGACTTCCCCGACATGGATGTCATCAGCATATCTGGTTTCAATTCTTTCCCTTGTTACAGAAAACTGCAGTCAATTTCGCTTTTTTTTTTTGCCACGAACTATTGCATCCTTTTAACAGACAACTAAAACATTTACATTGTGAAGTTTTTTACTGCAAATGTTAGCCATGGTCTGTTGAAAGTAGTGTTCCTCGTCTGGTTTGGCCGTAACATGCTGTTCAGTAGATTTTAATTTGTCAATTAACTCATCACATTATCTTTCTCTCTGTTGCATTACAAACAAGTGTAAAATACAAAATGCTCTGATTACAGAAAAGCAGTGAATCTACTTGTTTTCATTCTACTCGGAGCAAACTTGTTGTGTTCTTATTTAATGAGATCTTTAATAATGCACCATGCACTAATTCAGCACTAGCACTGGAACTATATAATATATGTTATCACGATGTTGTTTTTTTGTCCTGGTACTTGCATTGATGGATTATTTTTTGTTATATCAGGTAACTATTGTTCAGACAAGAAGCCTACTGCTATAAACTGGATAGAAGGTCGTGGGAAATCTGTTGTTTGTGAAGCTACAATCAAAGGAGGAATTGTACAGAGTGTTCTTAAGACTACTGTGGAAAATCTTGTCGAGCTTAACGTTATAAAAAATCTTGCTGGATCAGCTGTAGCTGGATCTCTTGGGGGTTTTAATGCCCATGCTAGCAATATTGTGGCTGCCTTATTCACAGCTACAGGTCAAGATCCTGCACAAAATGTTGAAAGCTCACAATGTATCACCATGTTGGAGGCAGTAAATGATGGAGATGATCTTCACATTTCTGTAACCATGCCATCCATTGAGGTAATTTTTGCCCCCCTCAATTCCAATTGGTAATTTGGTACTGAGATTAAGCTCCTATTTCATGTAGATGATAGCATAGCCTGTTATCTCTTGTCTCCATTGGAATGAATCTATTATATCACGTCAATATGGCCAAGTGTACGGCCGACGGCCCAAGCCATCTGATGTGCCCAAACCAGCAGCAGAGTGATGACGCATCCAGGATTATCCTTATCCTTGAGTTTGTTATCTTATTAAAGTTGTTAGCTAATTAGCAGGGATAAGTTCTTAGCAGTCAGTCGTGAGTATCTCTGAATTATAAAGAGAACTCAGTTCAGTTAGGAAGGCAAGCAATAATAATCTTATCGTTGCTTCTATCTCTCTCTCTCTCGTTCTGTTCGTTCTTCTTCATCTCACGCGACGGCAGCGTTCGCCGCCGCCGCCCACCTTGGCATCCTGCAGACATCGGCGAGTCTACGTCCCGATCCGTAGCTACTATCTTCGTAGCTGGGGACATAACAGAATCTCTAACCAATCCTGTTGAGTCTTTTCATGTTCTGTTGTTCTTCGAAATCCATATTTTGATCATGAGGACAGTACAATATTTCTTCAGTAGTTTATTTCTCTTAGTCATTTATCCATAATAAATGGGTTCAATTTTGATCATGAGGACAGTACAAGGTGTTGCTATGTATCTTCGCTGCTAGTGTGGGGACAGACCAACTCAGTGGGTGCGTTGGCTACCTTGGGTGAGTTTTGCTTCAACACATCATATCACTCTGCCCTCTAGACTACCCCCTTTAAGGTAGTCTATGGCCATGATCCACCAAGCATTCGTACCTACATTGAGGGTGATGCTCGAGTTCCAACTGTTGAGAAATCCATGCTAGAGCGAGATGAATTTTTTAGGGAGGTTCATGAACGTCTGCTGCAAGCGCAACAAGTTATGTATGAAGGCTCAGTATGACCGTTTGCATCGTCCTGTGACGTTCAATGTGGGTGATTGGGTCTGGTTGCACCTTTCGCATCGCCCGATTGCCTCTGTTGCTGCCTCACACAACAAATTGGGGCCGCGCTTTTTTGGTCCATACCAAGTACTTCATCGGATTGGCGAAGTGGCATATCAACTCCTGTTGCCTCCCTCCGCACGCCTGAATGATGTGCTCCATGTGGGTCTCCTCAAACGATTCCATGGCACACCTCCTACTCAGATTCCAGATGTTCCTCCATTTCTCCACGGTCGGTGCTCCTCGGCTGCTTAAATTTTCATGACGCTTGCATAGGGGTTTCGGCGAATCTTGGTGGCGTGGCAAGGTCAACCGGATATCAATACTACTTGGGTGGATGTCCTTCAATTCAAGAGAGATTATCCTGCCTTTTAGCTTGAGGACAAGCTGTTTACGGAGGAGGGGAGAGAGGTTATATCACGTCAGTATGGCCAAGTGTACGGCCAACGGCCCAGGCCATCTACTGCGCCCAAACCAGCAGCAGAGTGATGACGCATCCAGGATTATCCTTATCTTTGAGTTTGTTAGCTTATTAAAGTTGTTAGCTAATTAGTAGGGATAAGTTGTTAGCAGTCAGTCATGAGTATCTCTAAATTATAAAGAAACCTCAGTTCAGTTAGGAAGGGAAGCAATAATAATCTTGTTGTTGCTTCTCTCTCTCTTGTTCTCGTTCTTCTTCGTCTCACGCGACGGCAGCTCTCGCTGCCACCGCCCACCTTCACCTAGACTCGTCTGGCGTCCCGTGGACGCCAGTGAGTCTATGTTCCGACCCGTAGCTACTATCTTCGTAACCGGGGACATAACAGAATCTCTAACCAATCATGTTGAATCATTTCATGTTTCTGTTGTTCTTCAAAATCCATATTTTGATCATTAGGACAGTACAATATTTCTTCATTAGTTTATTTCTCTTAGTTATTTGTCCATAATAAATAGGTTCAATTTTTGAATCTCAGGTAGGCACAATTGGAGGTGGTACTTGTCTCGCCTCACAGGCCGCTTGCTTGAACCTGCTTGGTGTGAAGGGTTCAAACCATGACTCACCCGGGGAAAATGCTAAGCTTTTGGCTACCATTGTAGCTGGCAGCGTGCTTGCTGGCGAGCTCTCTCTCCTCGCTGCTCTTGCTGCTGGCCAGCTTGTGAAGAGCCGCATGAAGTACAACCGATCAAGTAAAGATGTTACCAAGCCTGTATCTTGAGTACCCATTCCAGTATTGACCATATTTAGACAGGAGAATTGCCCAACAGTGAGCTTCTCGGCAAGCAAATGAGCAGAGTGGAGACTGCATGTGCCATGTACATACAGCTGATCATGCGAGCGAGTCTTTAGGTTTCATAGGGGTTGCGCAGGTACCAATTGCAACCTGCGTTGCTAGCATTTATATGTGTGGAGAAAGCACCTGACCAGGCTGACCTACCGTGCAGGTTCTGACTGTAATTTTGTTTGTGTGGCCCTCCAGATATTTTTCTTTGTTAACATTTTTAAACACTCTCATTTTCTTTTGGATAGCAGCAGCCAGCAAGTCAGATTAACTTGTCTCTGATGTTTTCTCCTCGTTTTGTGCAATATGGTTTAACTTATTTATTTTCTTTACTGCAGGGGAAAGTTGAGTATTGATGTTAATTTTTCTACCCTCGTTATGCTTTTCCGGTACCATCGATCAGCAACTCTGAAGCTTGCAGATGCTAGCTCTGTTGGTGTACATGTAGATGTGTTCAAGACTAAATAATTCAAACCATTTCTTCACCATAACCCTGTGTCTTTTTCCGGTTCGCTTGTTCTCAATCACTTGCTTTTTACGACCGATTGAAATACGCACCGAATCCTTCGGGAGTCGGGACTCGGCACACGGCACACGGCACACGGATTTGAAAAGGCCAAATGTGCTCTGGTTCCTTCGGCTGACAGATTTCGGTGAGAAAATTCATGTCGGGCTCAAACTGCGTCGCTTTCTGTGCTTGCCGACGAATATACTCGCCGCCTATGCTGTCTTAAGCGCCACTGATCGACTACGAACAACTTGAATTATTATTATAATCATTTTTTAAAAAGAAAACTACGATTGCACCTCTCTGTCTAAAGGCATAGAAATGCAGAAAAATAAATCGAATCATGATTGATCTCATTTTTTAAAACAAATCGAGTCATGCTCTACGAATTCTCGTTCCTTTCTTTCAGTCTGGGGAGTGGGGAGCAAACAAACGATCGAGCAACAAATCACCTATGGGCCGAGGCCCTCGGCTACACTTTGCGCTACCCCCACTACTCACGAATTTTATTTTTTTAATATTTATTTATTTTCGGAAATAAATAAATGATATTCAATTTAAAAAAATAAATAGACTCATTCATTGACCAGGTTAGGCGAGAAAATCGAGTTGCTTTAAACCGCCGTCGGTTGGTGAGATTTTAAAATCCGCCCGACGGATGGGCGGGCTTTACTGCACATGGGTGGGCCAAATACCGCTTAGATGGGAGGCGAGATTTGAAGCCGAAAAAATCCGCCCTAATCCAGGCGAGTTTGAAGCGAAAAAAATTCGCCGCCTGTTGGGCGATCTTTGAACAATGGGAAATCCCGTCCGTCGAGCAAGCGAAATTGTGGCCTTTTAAGGCCGCATGCCATGACAAGCATGTGTTGTTGCCATTTGAGCGAGAGGAGACCGAGAAGCGAGATAGGAAGTTGGAGAGAACGAAGCGGAGCGATTCTTCGATTTCACAGTATTTTTGTTATGTAGTATAAAATTTATTTAATAAAACTTGGTAGGATAGTCATATGACTTTAGTGTATGTACATTATATATAGAGGGTAATATTTAGGATAGGGTTTAGGCTAAATATAGTCGCGTAATTTATAGGCTAGGATTAAGGTTTAGGCTAGAAATAGCACGGTAATATTTATTCTAGGTTAGGGTTTAAGCTAAAAATAGCCGTGTAATATTTAGGATAGGATTAGGGTATTTTTGTTACAAATAGGACGGTAATATTTAGAGTTTAGATTGAAATAGTATAGTCAATAAATTGTACGGTTATGTGGTATGTATCGAACATGGTAGGGTTATGTGGTATGTGTCGAACATGGTATGTGTCAAACATGGTAGGGTTAGGGTTTAGAAGGGTAATATATAGTGTTTATATTGAAAATAATGTAGTATTTTACTAATTTATTAGATGTTGAAGAGTAATTTATTTGTAGAGCTAATGAACAAAAGGTTGGCCGACATTTTGGCTGTAGTAATATTGTTAAAAAATAGATGTAGAAAAAGAAGATTGACGTATAAAAAAATATTTATTATGACTTACATTTTCAAACGATGTCGGGACTCTATTTATTTAGTTTTATTTTATGATACATTACTTATTTTATTCGAAATCACATAATTTATATTTTTAAAATTGGAAAAAAATTTGAAAATTGCAAAAATTGCGAATCCCGCTATTGGCGGGCGGACTATAATTATAGCCCAACGTCACAAGAGGCGGACCAAAACCCGCCCGACAAGCGGGCGGTTTATATAACTCGCCTTCCCATCGGGCGGTATTTGCCTCTCCCGGTAAAACAATTCCGCTTGCGTCCGTCGGGCGGATTTTTATAATCTCGCCCGACCGACGGGCGATTTAAACCCGCTCAACTTTCTCGCCCAATGGGCTGGCGACGGGAGTCTATTTATTTATTTTTTTAAAATTAAATATCATTTATTTATTTCCGACAAAAAATAAATATAAAAAAAAAATAAAATTCGTAAGTCCACGCCATGCCGGAGCCCAAGAAAGGACGGCCCAACCCGTGGAACATTCGCCGACGAAGTGGCGAGCAGCAGCAGCGGTCTGGAAAACGCCATGTTTGTCCGCGCACCTGCTGGCCATGCGACAAGGCGAGCGTTCACCGGCCAAGCCAGCCGGCCACCGAGGCGCTCCCTCCCGCTCGGGCCGCGCGGCGGCAGCGGAGGGAGACGGCAATGAGTTGACGTGACGGCACGACTGGACCGCGGTCGCCGGCACGGTCACGTGGCAGCGCGGCCCGCGTCGCCTCACGCCCGCCCGATGGCCCACGGCCCATCGCGGCGCCAAAGATTCGACGTGACGTCCCGCTCCCCTCCGCGCGCACCCGTACCCTGCGCGCCACCGGCGCAGCGGCTGTGCGCGGGGGCCGCCTCCCACGTGTGCCCTCGCGGGGGCCCATCCCCCACGTGCCACCGGCCCACAGCCTCGCGGCCTTGCGGTCAGCGTCGCGAGCCGGTGCAACGAACTGTTCCTCTGCTAATCGACAGGTGTCCCTCATGGCTTGCCCTAAAAAATACTCCATCAACCCTGCATCAACACACGCTTAACTATTGTCTAGTTAGAAGATTTTTTTCCATACTATAAGTGTTGAAAATTGCAGATCATGAGACAGGAGAACGAATGCCATGTCCCGATAATTCTCCCGGTTCCTTCCTTACCAATCCGATGGATACATATATTATATATCTGAAAATGTTGTCCACTATAAAACAGTGAATTAATAAAGCAAATTTAACTCTATCATACATAATTGTCTCCAACCTTGACCATACAAACACACTGCGAGGCACCCCCAACACGCACTTGGGACTTAGCAAAGCGGTGAGCAATCGCGCGAGAGGATGATCTTACAAAGAGCGATGCTAGATGTTAATACTGGAATATTTTGGAAAATGGTGTCTTGCCTCCTACAATGGCTCGCTCTCCTCCTTATATAGGTAGGCTAGCTTTACAGTCTATGAAGGACTAAAACGTCCCTGAAAAGGGGCAACTCTAAGGGATCAATGGCCCAATGAGGGGTACATGACCTTTGGCACCCTTGCTTTTTTTCTCTTTATAGGACACCAATATCATCTACTATTACAATGTGAGAGGGGAGGATCAAAGTGTCCCTTCACCGTCTTACTAAAGTAGGCTACAAGAGGGATTTGCACAGAGGAGGCAGGTACAACTTGTCCCCTAGGAGAGGGGTCTAACGATGCTTATCCTGACATTCGGCGGGCCCTACTGTACTGTTTGTCCTCCGTGTTTTCGTGGATCCCAAATTGATCCTCCCCTTTAGCCAGGTGCGTGCGCTGGCCGAGGCACGTATTCCCTCTGGTCATTGCTTCACCTAGGGTGCCCGATGCTCCTCTTTACCTCACTTTATCCGCTCAGCCCTGTCAAGGCAGTGGCACTGGGGTCCTTGCTTTGCTCCGTCCTCCCAAGCGTTTGTCTTTGCCTCGCCTCGCACGTCCAGCTTCTGCAAGGCAGCGGCGATGGGGTTGCTTCATGTCTCTTTGCATTCTTGTCCTGTCTGGTCGAGCCCTTGATTACCATATCGTGAGAGGTGGGTGTATTCCCCTGCAACAACTATAAACTTCGAAACAACATTCCTGTTGATTAGCAATCTTATAGGATTAGTCGGAGCATAAAGTATACGAACATAATTGAAGATGCTCATTAACAAGCAATTATATAAGTACTCTGCTATCTGATTTGGACGTCGCTCTAGCCTTCTCTATCTCACTCCACATATGGAGTATACGTTAATTGTCTTGTATTTGTTTATTTATTTTTTGGAGATCTCAATCAGAATTTAGTAAAGTCATATATTTGCTGGAAAAAAACATCGCCAGAAAAAAAAAGCACTAATAAATTACCTAGAAAGGAAGAGAGATACATAGTACTAGTTCTAAATCGGGACACCTCAAATGGGGGACACCCATTCCATGGATGCACGAAACGACTCGGAGAGAATTAATCAAACCTAGCAAATGGGAGCAGCAAAGCACTGGCAGTCGCTGACGTGGCCATTGATTAATGCTAACCCTGTGCATGCAGGTTCCATGCATGCACCTAGTCCGGGTTAGGTCACCCAGATTAAGACCGGGCGGTGTGGCAACTGGGCGCATCATTCCGTTCCGAGTCCCATCCAATAAAGCAACGGACGCAAGGCCGCTAGTCAAGTGTGCGTCATTTACAATCAGTCGCTAACTAAAGTCAGACGGCTTGGCGGGAAAAAGATTAATTGTCGCCGTTGATAGCTGATTAAGCTAATTAAGCTAAGCTAGCTACGGCCAGCGCCATGGACGGAGCGATCGAGCTAATTAGCTAGGGGGCGCAACGCGACAAGCGAGGGAGCAAGCACATGCCTGCCGGCGAGACAGCGCGCCGCGCGGATTATCTTAATCCGGGCGCTAATCGAACCGATTAGTCTAATCGCGCTGGCTAGCTCTCCTCCCCCACTTGCATGCACGCTGCTTTAATCAGCCTTTAGCCCGCCCTTGATTTTTAATTAGACGGCCGGCCATCGGATGATAGCTAGCTAACCTTCGCTACGCATGATTAAGTTGGACCAGTCGGCAGCGTGTTTAATTAACTATATCGCTCGCCTGTCCCGGCCTTTGGTTCGAGCTAATTAAGTAATTAGCTAACCAGCTTTGCAGTGCTTTCAGTGATCTTCGCGGTACGTGATTAAATTCGGATTCTTCTGTGCGGTTAATTAATTAATTAAAGCCAGAAAATTTGCGGGAATAAAGCTAAGTTATGCTGATTACTTGACCTTTTAACATGGTGTAATCCCCATATTAGATAGTGGGAAATGGTTGAGTTCATGATGTCAGTGGTATTAATTCGCTAGCCCTTTTTGCATCGTTCGATTCGCGATCCAGCACGCATATGCACTGATCGATCGATGCGCGTACGGAAGGAATCGATGTGTTAATTGGACCAAAACAATGGAGGAAAAAGCTATGGGTTTCGCCTTCTCAGATGATGATTAAACTACTAGCGCTACATGTCGGGTGCATGCCTTTCTGGCTAAATCGGCGTCATGACAGGCTTCTGTTAATGTTTTAATCCATCAAAATGTTACTGGATAGCGATCGAGGCATGCATATATACGCTGCATGCAGTGTACTGGCCGGGCCGCTGGTTAATCTGATTTATGAATGGTGCACCACTTAAATAGGCTGTAAAGTAGTTTTCTCTGGAATTTGGGTATAAATTAAACAAGGCCTAACTAAGAGTCATATCCCAGTTCAGGACAAACAATGATCAATTTGGGATCCAGAATCGGAGTATTTGGAATATGTACATTACATCAGCTCTCTCTCTATCGATCTACACACAGCTGGGATAATTAATTACAGGTTGCCTGAATAATTAATTAGCTAGCTGATCAGCTTATTAACATTCAGATGTTCAAGCTTCTGCATGTTGAAAATATATGCTTGATTTGGCCTAACTAGTTTGTGTATGTTTTTGTATAAGCTACCTAATTGGTGTATGTTAACACTATTTTAGCTGTTCAAGCCATGGCCTGTATTGCACAGTTGATTGCCACTCTGAGAAAGCAATCGATCAAGTAATCATTCGTTGCGTGACGGCACATGTGTACCACCATATATGTATTAATTGTGGAAAGAAAGGTGTTCTTTGACACATGCACGCACGACAGTTGTTGACAGATATACGTAGCTAGCCACCCTTTTGGGCCTTTTTCCTCACGATCGATCCGTGGTTCAGCTCTGGATTAATTTAATTAATAAATTGTTGTTCTGTTACTCCGAGTAATGTACATTGATTTAATAATTTAATCATATATTGCTGTTGCTTGCACGTCATCATGGTAATATAGTTATTCTTGGACAACATTAGCCTTTCCGAATTTTATTGCTACACTCAGTACAAAGGCATGAGCTAGCTAGCCCACGCATGCACTACTCCATCCAATTTAGGGGTAGCCATACTATTGTTATATATGGACGAGTGTAGCTCTGTCTTCGTTAATTAGTGGTTGAACTTGTGTTTTCTATAATTAAACTGAGAACTTTTTTGAAGAATTGTATGCTTTGTACGTACTGCTCATTTTTAGCATAGTGTATTTCTTGTAAAAAAATTGAATCACCGCTCGATACAGCGAGGATACGTGGCATTTCAGATATGGATACAACCCATGAAATGTAATTTTAACCACTAATTGCTAGTTCAACTTATTTATAAAATTCAATAAAATTATAATATTTTTAAAATATTTTTGGAGACATATTTACACATATAATTTTCATGTACTCGGTCTAAATAATTAAAAATATATTTATGGTTAAAATTTTAAAACTTTGATTCGCACATATCAAAAACAATAAATATTTGCGATTCGAAGGGAGTAGCTAGTATAATTTTTCTTTTGAAAGACACGTGCATGGTTGAATTTATGAACCCAAGTCGCTATTAAGGCCCTGTTCTTTTGGACTTATCTAATCTGACTTATCTGTCTTATCTCGAACTTCGAGAATTTTCCGAGATGGCCTCGAAAGTCGGATGGCCTTGAAATTTAAGATTTATGGAGCTTTTAGACTCGCCTACGAGATGAAAATAAAATGGTTTCAAAAGTAATAAAAAAAGTCAGATGAGTCAATATTAGTCAGATATGTCACAAAATCCTAAATTTCAAAGCCATCCGACTCTCGGGGCTACCTTGGAAAATTGTCAAAGTTAGAGATAAAACAGATAAGTCAGAGCTCATAAGTGCAAAACAACACTCCCTAAATTGGAGATTTGGAGGTTACGTATATGACCGGGGGTCTCAGTGTCAGTTTCAGAATCCATATCCTCTGAAGTCGTGCGTTTATTATCCATCGAAGTAGCTGACTCGGGCTTATACATACGTTCGCAGTCTAACCTACTCCTACGTTTACGAGTCCATCTGCATACTGTTTTTTTGGGCAATCTTCATGATATTTACAATAAAAATAAGAGAGAACTCTAATCTTTAACCGAACTCCGGCCTGACATGCATGCGCTATAATCTAGCTTCTAGTGGTCTTTTTTTTTCTTTAATTTCCTTTTTTAAAAAAAATAAGGCACGCATCAGTTAATCTACCTTTTCCCACATATATATGCTTTTAATTGGTGCCTCCTATGTGTTAGATTACAACTTAACATATATATCCAAGCCCATCCGACATCCGCGTGTGTACAAACCGTACATGCGTGTATGGATTCCCCCTTTTTATCTGAGCTAGTACCCCATTGTTTACACCCGTGCGTGCTTGACCTAACAAGCGACGACGAAGAGTCCCAATAATAAATCGCGCAAAGCAAAAGCGTGTAGCACAACAGCGAGAGGAATTAGGTCATGGCATGTAATGTAAGGCAGCTCGCCTTGTCGCCATGCATGCATGCACGCAGGGGGTCACATCAAGGCGCTCTCACAAGTGTAGCCGAGCTGGCCCGGCCATCTAGCTCGCCCCCAATTAAATACTGCCCTAGATAAGCTAATCATATGCCTGAACACATAAACAATCGGGTTTAGTTGCAGAGAAATCAACACCGGCAGTGGCATTGACATTACATATACTTAATCATGCACAGCTGCTCAACAATGCAGTATTAATTAATTTAATCTACACAGCTAGCTCACGCACTAGCTAGACATCGAAGCTTTTGTCTATGTAGCTCACGTTTGCTCTGGTGTCTTGTGCTGCTAGGCAGCATTCAACCCGTTGAATTAGCAGAACGATCTCATAGTTATCTAGCTAATACTGCTAGCTAGCTACTCCAGAACGAAGTAGCTAATTAATTGTCATCGAGTGTAGTAGTATATATTATATGAGCTTTTTCTTGTCGTGAGGAATGCAGGAGATCTGCGTTTTAGTGTAAATTATAGTCTTCAGACTCTTCGTGTTAAGATACCGTAAGGTATCATAAATTAACACTAAATCATGTGATCTCCAAGACTCCTCGAGACCGTAAAAATCTCATATTATATATATATATATATATAAAAGACAGTGGAAACCAGGAGCATGAGGCCATGCATGCATGCTTGCTTTGGAGCTGGCTGGACAAATCAACAATCACTGCAAGGAGGTAGGCAGGATAATGTTTTGATTTGATCTCACCCACCAGGGCGGCAATAAACAAGATAGCATCAATCGATCGAGCAGAGCAACGCAAAAAAAAAAAAACATCGATCGAGACGTCGCTATGCGCATCTTGAGTTCTTGACTTTGCTGTGCGTGCGTGCTCGCTCCCGATGGTTTCGTGAGAGATAGGCGCCGGAGCGCTCCTCCACTACCGGCGCAGATGAGCGAGCTGAGCTGAGCTGCTGGAGAGGACTAGAGGAGGTAGCTGGCCTAGCCATGGCTCATGGACGCCTCGCTTCGCAGCACGTACTGGCTTGACCACTGTGTGCATGCGGCCACTGCGTACAGCGCGGAAGGAGATAGAAAGAAAAGAACGGATGGTGTGCATCCCGTTGCATCTGCAACAGTGGGCCATCAGCCATGCATGCGGCGATAGAACAGAACATGCTGGCATGGGATCGATCGATGAGAGACGGAGAGTACGTGTGGAGGAAACGGCATGAATGCATGCAAATGCAGTGCATGGCAGCGATGACCAGTTCGTTATGAGAGAGAGAGAGAGAGAGAGAGAGAGGGAGAGGGAGATTAATCGTTGATTCCAAGCGGAGGGATACATACATGTATACGAGCTTGATAGGGTAGAGTGGTAGCTAGGTAGCGTTACAGCTAGGCTCTGCATTGCAGGAGGCATGGGGGGACGCAGGGATAAGGGGAAGGCGAAGGCACGCGTGCATGCGATGCGAGGAGGGAGGAGGCGAGGTTTGACCGTACTCCGGTCCTGACGAAGCTGAAGCTGGTGGTGATGATGGGGGGAGATGAGGCGATCGAGAATTGGAGCTGGAGATGGGCTTAACTGGTGGCGCGTGTGGTCGCGGTCGCGATCGGGCCGCGCGCGGCCCCCCTGCCCGCCACCACCACGTGTCTGACAGCTGTACGGCGGGGTAGCCGCCCATTCTTGCTTTGACCGGCCGCCCCCTCCACCGCACGTGACGGTGCTCGACTCGAGCCAACGCAGCCACCCCGGACGACAACAGTTGCCGCCGCGGCTTAAAGCGTAGGTTTACAGCATGCTGTTCGGTCTGGCTCCGCTTAGGTTAAGCTGAATTGAAATGTTATATGTTTTGGTTTTTTAGTTATTTTTTAATTATAAAGCTATTTTAAAGCTCTTAAAAATAACAAAAACGAAGTTAACGAGATTTAAGAAGCAGATTAAAGAACATCTCGAAGTCTAAATTAACATTCGGTTTAGTCACTCCGAACATGCTCAGCTTTACGCTAGTAAATATAGTATGTTCGAAGCGGTTTGGATTAGGTTTAAGTCTATGTGAAGTAAAAAGTTGAACGGTTTGTCTTTTCTAGTTTACCTTTCTTTTGGTCATAAAACTACTTCTAAAAACTCTTAAAAATAATATAAATAAAGTGGACCAGCTTCGAATACATATTCAACAACTTTTGAAGTTCAGTTTAACATTCAGCTTATTCGTTCAGTCCAGCCGCTTTGAGCATGCTGCACTGTTTTGTTTGGATTATCTCCTGCTCAATTGCAGGATTTTGGTTTAATATTTTATTTTGATGTTGTCTCCTAGTCAAACTGTGAATTTTATCGAGTTTTGTATTAATTATATCAATCATCTAGGAGTTCTATCTTATCATTTGGTCGACAAAGCTTTCGAATTCTACAGTAATTAGAACTAACTGATTCGGTCGATCTTGAGCATTTTCGTGTGAAAGATGTACGTGGAGGTCTTTAATTTCAACCATATCACTTGACGATATCAAAATTTAGTTACTGGAATTTCAGTTTTCATTTTAACAATGAGCCACTTCGTATTTCACTACTGGACCGGCCTCCCACTCCTCATACATGTATGACATAGAAAAGGAGATGGGCTACACTCCTAGCAATTAATTACAACAAGCAAAAGACGTCAACCTAACTGAGGCTTTTCCCTCTTCCATTTTATGCTAGAGTTTTCTGATGTTCAGCTACACCCACCAGATTGTGCAGGGGAGTCTGCATCCATGCATGAACTTAATTGGACCCTCCCCGTCTTCTCCAAGGTTGCAACCACCATTTCTTGGTGCACAAAACCTTCCTTTAACACCAGTTGCATCTTTTCAGGATACAGACCTGCCCAATATCGCTACAGAGCACTTAATTTATTTTTCCTTCAAAAGCAACCTTTATTTCTACATAACCAGATAACCCACGAAACAGCAACCAAACAAACGGTATACATTTTCTTGCCAAAAATTCCCCATCCACTGAAGATAATGCCTCAAAAAAGTTGGCCTAGTTTGAATCCCAACGCCAAAACGACCACATTCTAAATATTTAAAGCAACAAGGCATGAAAAGAAAGATGATTTAGAGATTCAATGTTAAAACAGAAACAACAAGTAGGATCTCCGGCCAGAATTCTAGTTGATGACGGAAGAATCAGTGTCTCTGATCTAGGTAGTGTTTCTTTCTGCGTTTGCGTTTGCGTTTGCTTATAAGCTGAAAATTTATTATTTTTATAGAAGTTAAACGCTTTGATATTTGGTAGCCAATTTTTATAGGTCTTATTATTTCTTCTCAAAGCTCTCAAAACCATTTTTTCTATAATTTTTTAATCCCTCGGATGTCCTTATCGAGGAGTTACAAATTTCCAGCTAAACGCAACCGCAACCGCAACCGCCGAAAGAAACACTACCCTAGTTTCTTTGTTGCTCATAATCAAAACTATAGGCCACGGCCCACTTCTTTATATCTTAAAATCAGATTAAAATCTATAACTTAAAATTTATCATTTTTTACAAGTCATACGCTACAATATTTTGTAGCCATTTTTTAAATACTTTAAGTGATTTTTCTTAAAGATTTTAAAAATATTTTTTAATATATTTTCCAGCCTCACCGAGTCTTTTTTCGATAGCTCTCAACTTTTTATATTATAATCTATCGCTGTTGGATCTAAACAGGATCTTAGTGCCTAAACAAACACCTAGATGCGGTACTTAGGGTTTACCTTCGGGGTTCGAGCTTGACGAAGCCATTGCCGTCGGTGAGGGTGACGCAGTGGCGGTGGAGAAGAGGCGGCGGCCTTCCCGTCACTTCCACACGCGCGTGAGATCGGGTCGTCTTAGGGTTTGTTGGGACGAGGCGAAGCCGTCGAACGTTTGTTCGCGAGCCGTCCTTCGACCCCCTTTTATGTACGCGTGGTGTGACAGGGGGCCACAACCAAAGTGGTTAGTTGCGCCCCCGATCAGGGCGCGAAGTGGGGGAGCTCGGATCCGAGCTTCCCGCAAGATCAAACTAACATTCTCCCCCTTGATCTTGAAACTAAATAACTTAACTTAATCCCGCTTTTCAATAGATTAGTGCACCAAGACCAAGGGGTTACAATAGCCAGTTACGTGCTATTGAACTCAATGACTATAATACACCTTTCTATCTCAAAACGGAAACTTAGTCTTATGGGAGATGGTTGCTTATTTGACCCCTTTATATCCAGAATCACATGCTTTCCAATAAACCCATGTCGGCTACGTGCTCTCTGAACACATATGGTGGTAAGCCCTTAGTTAGTGGATCCGCAAACATTCGCTTGGTACTAATATGCTCAATCTTTATGGTTTGATCCTGGATTTTCTCCTTCACAACATAAAACTTAATGTCAATGTGTTTGGCAGCACCACTTGACTTGTTGTTATAGGAGTAAAATACTGCTGGCTCATTGTCGCAGTATAATGTGAGTGGTCTTTCAATGCTGTCCACCACTCTTAATCCGGGTACAAATTTCTTAAGCCATAGTGCCTACCCGGTTGCCTCGTAACAAGCTACAAACTCACCGTGCATTGTCGACGATGCAGTGACTGTTTGTTTGGAGCTTTTCCACGAAATAGCTCCCCCTGCGAGGGTGAATACATAACCTGATGTGGATTTCTTAGTGTCTACACACCCTGCAAAATCTGCATCAGAGTAACCCACAATTTCGAGGGCACTCGACTTTCTATACGTTAACATGAGGCTTTTAGTTCCTTGCAAATACTGCAAGGCTTTCTTATGACTTTCGATGATCTATTCTGGATTTGGTGATATCTGCCAAGCATCCGGTTACAAATGCTAAGTCGTATGAGTACATACTTGAGCATACATTATGCTTCCGACAGCTGAAGCGTATGGAACCTATTTCATTTGATCGATCTCATATTGGTTCCTGGAACATTGAAAATTCCCAAACTTATCACCCTTGACTATTGGGGCAGGCGAAGCCTTACACTGATGCATACTATATTTCTTTAGAACCTTTTCTAAGTATGCCTTTTGTGATAGGCCTAATACCCCTTTAGTTCTATCTCGATGAATTTCAATTCCTAAGACATAAGATGCCTCAACGAGATACTTCATCTCAAAATTTGAGGACAAGAAGTTCTTAGTCTCCAGAAGTAGATTTTTATCGCTGCTTGCCAGCAAGATATCATCTACATACAGGACTAGGAAAATAAATTTTGCACTCTTAAACTTAGCATAAATGCAATTATCCTCCTCATTTTCCTTAAAATCAAAAATTCTTATAATCTCATCAAACTTAAGGTACCACTGTCTAGACCTTGCTTTAGTCCATAGATGGATTTGGTCAGTCGGCATCTCATGTTTTCTTTCCCTTCCACAACAAAACCTTTGGGTTGAGCCATGTATACCTTTTCATATAGATCCCCATTAAGGAACGCCGTCTTAACATGCATATGATGTAATTCTAAATCATAATGCGCTACAAGCGCCATGATGATTCTAAAAGAATCTTTTGTTGAGACAGGTGAGAATGTCTCATTATAATCTATTCCTTCTCTCTGAGTGAAGCCTTTTGTCACAAGTCTTGCTTTGAATCTTTCAAGATTCCCTCTGGAGTCACGCTTAGTTTGTAGACCCATTTACAGTCTACTGTTTTGGCTCCTTTAGGAATTTCTTCTAAGTCCCATACTTTATTTGTGCTCATGGACTTTATTTCATCTTTCATGGCTGCAAACCACTCAGATGAATGGGGACTTCTCATAGCTTCCTCAAAAGAGGTGGGATCACCCTCCATTTCTAATTCTTCACTTGTGTAAACTTCATAATCAGTAGAAATAGCTGATTTCCTGGTTCGTTGTGACCTCCTAAGAGGTTCTTGAGCGAGTCGTTACTCATTATAGGAGGTCGCCGTCGTTCTTGAGTCTGTTGCAATAGAATCTTGGGGCTCCACAGCAGGGAGGAGCCTCGGTACATTAATGGCTGCACTAGGAGAACTAACGGCGAGCGTTAAAGAATCGGAGGTGCAACTTCTAGCAGTATCGAGAAAATAGGCTCTTGAATCATCGGAGTTGGGGCAAAGATCCGCTTCTCCTCAAGGCTTATTTCTCGGGGTATCATGCTCCGCTTGATCATTTCTTCTTCTAAGAACACAGCGTGTCTTGTTTCTACAAACTTAGTCTGTCTGTCAAGACAGTAGAAACGGTACCCTTTTGATCTTTCAGGATAGCCAATGAAATGGCAACTGACGATCTTAGCATCTAACTTTTCAATATTTGGATTAAATACTTTAGCCTCAGCTGGACAGCTCCACACATGTAAATAATTTAGAGTGGGCTTCCTCCTAGTCCATAACTCATATGGAGTTTTAGGCACTGACCTACTGGGAACCCGATTAAGAATATGGGCAGCGGTTATTAATGCCTCCATCCATAAACTAATCAGTAAAGTGGAGTAACTTATCATACTTCGTACCATATCCATTAATGTGCGGTTTCACCTTTCAGCTACTCCATTTTGCTAAGGTTCGTCCGGTGTAGAATACTGAGCTACTATGCCATTATCCTGTAGGTACCTTGCAAAAGGTCCAGGAACTTGGCCATAAGGGGTATGTCTACCGTAGTACTCCCCTCCACGATCTGATCTTATTACTTTAATCTTTAGATCATGCTAATTTTCAACTTCAGCCTTAAATATCTTAAACTTATCTAATGCTTTCGATCGCCCTTTAATTGGATAGATATAGCCATAACGCGAAAATCATCGGTGAATGTTATGAATGAATCAAAAACATCCACTCTCTTCACAGGAAAAGGATCACAGATGTTTGTGTGAATAATTTCTAAAATTCCTGTGCTTCGTTTGGCATTCTTCTTAATTTGCTTAGTATATTTGCCCCTAATGCAATCAATGCAGTGTTCTGAATCTGAGAAGTCTAACGGGTGAAGAATTTCTTCTTTGATTAATCTCTCAATCCTCCCCTCAAAATATGGCCTAAGCGACAGTGCCATAATTTCGAATACGTCTCGCTTTTATTTCTTTTACGCTTATTACATTCATTCGCAGATGAAGAGGCATTAACAACATTCACATCATTTCTATGGGAAACTAAATAGAGCTTGTCTTTATTGATAGCAAGACCAACAAAGCCTATTGTTGAACTGAATTAAACATTTCTTATTCCCAAAATGACATGCATAGCCATCATCATCTAAACAGGATACTGAAATCAAATTCCTCCTCATGGAGGGTACAACTAAAATATTATGTAAATGAAGAATGAAGCCGTTGTCTAATTCTAAAGGGAGTTCGCCGATGGCTTCAACTTCAACCTCGACGCCGTTGGCGACTCTAATGCTTCTTTCTCCTCTTTTCAGCATCCTCTTCGTATGAAATCCCTGCAATGAATTTGCAACATGAACAGTTGCACCTGAGTCAATCCACCATGTATGAGTGGGAAAATCTAAGTACAGGGATTCATCAATGAATGTAATTTTATCCTTACCATTCTTGTTCAGCCATTTGAGAAACTGAACACAGTCCTTCATGTAGTGTCCCTTCTGAAGGCAGTGTCTACATGTGTCCTTGTCCACCTCTGCCGGAGCTTTGCCTTTGCCTTCCTGAGGCTTCTGGCCAAGGGAAAATTCTTATTCTGGGGTTTGCCTTTGTTCTTAAAAGAAGGCTTAGACTTGCTCTGAAAATTGCCTTTTTGTTTATTTGGGGACTTGACTTGATTTACAGAGTTAGGGGCTTGAGCTCTAAGCCTTTCTTGTTCTTGAGCGCACATAGCCATCAACTTTTCTATACTCCACTTTTCATTCATGGAGTTGCAATTTACTGCAAAGTCTCATATTCCTTGGGCAAGGAATTCATGATAAATTACACTAAATAACCTTCTGATATTTCCATTTCCATGGACTTAAGTTTAGTGGCTATGTTGCTCATCTTTAGAATGTGCTCTCTGATGTTACTTTGCCCATCATATTTCTCATTTGCAAGCTTCTGGATAAGAGAGCTTGCATACATCTTAGTAGAGCCAGTGGACTGGCTCTGAACTTTGTCAAGGTATTCCTTCGCACTAGCACATTCTTTGATGGCACCCCTTATAGCTTCCACGATGGAGTTTTTAATCACCATCATGCACTTTCTGTTAGAATTTTCCCACTTGACACGCTCTATGTCGTATGCCATTCTTCTAGTTGCATTATTGTCTGCACCCGGTTGACCATCAGGGATTGGTTCGGGCTCTGTGGGACGATCATGCAAGATTGCATAATCAATGTCCGAGAGAGCAAGTGCCATCTCAATTTTCTCCCTCCACGAGGGATAATCCCCCCATTCAGGGGCTCAATTGCAGAGATCAGACTTAGGACATTTGAAGTATTTGGAGTTTTAGAAAGTAAATACAAATTAATTAGTATACTTAAACAAAAGTGCATGAATTAATTCAACGTTGGTTCAAATAAAACATGCTCTTAACTGAAAATGAAATGTTCTACTTCTAAAACACCGTTGGGCAGAATTAGAACAGAACCACAAAAATAAACTTAATTATTGTGGCAAATTTTATCATCAACTTTGGTCAGAAGTTAAAATTTCCACACTAAATAGGAACTTAATACAATTTTCTAATTAAATTTTCATGTTGGGTCCAATTTAATCAGAAAAAATAAACTTAAACTTAGAGCGGAAAAATATCTTAACTCAGTGCTTAAACTAATTATACGCAGCAAATATAAACTTACACATTATATATATATAAACATATATGAAAATACCATAAAATAGGGTAAAAAGGAAATAAAAAAATTCCCACTGTTCATGGTCAAACCGCCTTAGCTGCCTTACTGCTGCACCCACCCGCCCAACAACAACGGGCTGGGCCGCAAAGCGCCTCCACTTTGGTAAGCGACCAGTAAGACCCACATAACTTATCGCCGTCCGATGGAGATGGATTGGTGGGATCCATTCATGCGGCGGAAAAACCGGCCTGACTAGCCTCACGAAACCCTAACTCATTCTTCCTCTCTCGCCGATGCGCTTGTCTTGCTTCTCTCTAACGCGCGCGAGAGAGAGGAGGAGAAGCGGCGCCGCCCATGAGCCCTCGCCGGTCTGCCGTCACCCCAGGTGGACGCGCCGCCGTCGAGTAGCCTGGCGGTGCCCTAGCCTCACACAAGACACCGCCATGACGAGGAGCGCATGGCGACGGCGGCGGCTTCTTCTTCCCGTGGCCGCCGTCAATGGCGACAAGCACGGTAAGCCCAAAAAGGGCCTTCTCTTCCTTTTGCTTGGCTCGGATTCTTGTGATTTCGGGGGTTTTGGGGGGAATTTCTTTTCTAGGGTTTTGATCCGAGGGCATATCCTCTCCTTCTACTTGCTGCGTGAGAAAACTAGAAGATTCTATCCCGAAACCTAGAGAATTCTAGGCTCGGGAAGACACAAAACCGAAGGTGTTCTTCATCTAGGGTTAGGGTTAGGCACTTCGACCGTAGGCTCTGATACCATTGTTGGATCTAAATAGGATCTTAGTGACTAAACAAACACCTAGATGCGGTACTTAGGGTTTACCTTCGGGGTTTGAGCTTGACGAAGCCATTGCCGTCGGTGAGGGTGACACAGTGGCGGTGGAGAAGAGGCGGCGGCCTTCCCGTCACTTCCACACACGCGTGAGATCGGGTCGTCTTAGGGTTTGTTAGGGCGAGGCGGAGCCGTCGAACGTTTGTTCGCGAGCCGGCCCTCGACCCCCTTTTATGTACGCGTGGTGTGACAGGGGGCCACAACCAAAATGGTTAGTTGCGCCCCGATCAAGGCGCGAAGTGGGGGGAGCTCGGATCCGAGCTTCCCGCAACATCAAACTAACAATCGCCACTTTCCAACTCTATCAAATAGTGTGATTGCATATAAAATTTGCACACCAGCTGGTGCAACCGCTGAGCAAACCACAACCAATCTTTATCTTTATATATCCTACGTCAGTACCCCCGAGTCAAATTTTAATTTACTCTTATCTTTTATTTCTAGAGGTAGAAGTCATGTTACTATTGTCAAAAGCTACCGTAGTCAACTTTGAAGAAACACGAGCCGGCCGGCTGGAAAGCCTCACGGCCGTCACCCTTGGGTTCAACTTGCGGTGTACTCTCGCACCCGTTTTTCTTTTCTAATTTTTTTCGTACCTATCATTGACATACACCGTCTCATGTCTCCACCCCTAATTTGTCGCCATCTCATTATTCGCAGCTCGAGCTAGAGCTATGTGCTGCTACTACGAGCTGAGAACTATACTGAGCAGCTATCGTCTGGAGATCCGGCCAATCAGGGCGTGGTCATTCAAATTTTTTGTTTGCTCTCACATGCGTCACATGATAACGACGCGTAATCTAAAAAAAATATATAGCACCTGAGCAAAGCGCCAAGCCTATCCTTCTCCGCTGAGAAAAGCTTGGTCACAAATTGTAAAACTCGTTTTTTCGTCTATCAGTTTTCCTGCCACCGATGGGACCTCTCGCCACCCCTAATTTCTTATTAACATCTTGCTTAATGTAAAAAAAATTACATCTGCCTGGATCTTGGAGCCAAAAGGCTTAATTTGGAGTCTATTTTGTACACGTATAAAATAGATCGACTAGCTAAGAGCATTCATATCAGCTACTTCAAATTTCTCTATAGCACTGTTTTCTACGCACTCTATCCATCTCTCTAAAATTTCTTCACACTTTACACTATGGCTCTGGTCGTTTCAGCGGACCGCCGGGCTACAGTAAATTTTTTAAAGATTATTTAAATTTTTTTAAAAAAAAACTTATAAATTTGCTACAATAAAACCGTCAACCGCCGAAAGAAACAGAGCCTACATTCTAAAAGATTACTTCTCTGTGACCGCTACTCTGTCCAAACAACCAGTATTACATATTATAGATTGACTGCAACCGATTCTCTGATAAACCTGGCCGTGGGGAGCTAGCGTACGTAGCACGTACTTACATAGCCGCATAACATTATATCTTATGCGCCTTCCTTGTACTTTCGCAGGCGTACGTGCAGAGCCACCGGCAATTACAGTGAAACGGCTTTGTTTAAAGCCACTTGTACATGCAATACTAAAGCCTTCGCTGCCTAGCTTGTCTGCCTACCTAGCTAGCCACCGTCGAGCGACCTGACCGGCCTGTGGCCTAGTATACCCGTACACCGGAGTACGTGCGAATCGACGTCGCGCCGCACTGCGCCGCAGCGCCTGCGAGCGCGCGTGCACGTAGGTAGTAGCGATTTATCCTCTCCATTTCTATCCTTAAAAATATAAAAACAGAAGAGAAAATCTATAAATATAAAGACTTGAGAAAAAAATTTCTAAATATAAAGACCTACATAGAAACTATAACTCTATTAAAGTAATATACTCTAAATATAAAGAATTTTTCTAGAGACCAGCTGTCCATGTTCCTGCTCTCGCCGTGTACTCTCGGCGCCTCTCCATTCAACAAACGCGACAAGCGAGTCCACGCGAGGCGGGTTGGTTTGGTTCCGTTCTTCGCCGCGGTCTCGGCCCAGGTGGCCTACACGCCGCAGCTGCACTGCCGTTTCAGGCGGCTCGGCCCCGGAGAAAAAACGGAGTTGGTGGGTGGAATTGGAAATTGGAATCGACCGGAGGTGGCGACTGGCGAGAGAGGTGGGGAGAGAGGTGGACCTTATCAGCAGGGCTCGTCCCATCCCTTGCCGTCCCCCTCCTCGCGCTGCCTGCCTTTAATTCGCCGCTCCCCGCCGCTCCCTCCCATCTCCTCCTACCTCTCTTCCCCGTGCACCGGGCGCCGCCGCTCGCCGCCGCCGCAACCACCTACAGGGCTGGGGGTTCTCTTGGATCCCGGCTCCCGCGCCTGCGCTTATAAATAGGGCATCGATCCGCTCGACCGTTCGGTGCGTCTTGCTTGCTGCCGACCGCGCCGCGGGGAGGTTTCGTGGTGCTGGCTGCCTCGCCGCCTTCGTTGCTGCTTTCTTCCGCGCGCGCGCTGCGGCGGCAGGTTGCTCAAGCAAGCGGCACTCTGCGGCCGGTGAGGTGAGGGGAGGGGAGGCTTCTGCAGCACGTGGAGCGCCTTCGTCGAGGAGAAGCTTGTGCCGGAGGTAAGGAACAAAGGGCGAGCTTTACCAGCCGGTGCATGATTACTAGCTAACTAGCTAGCTTCCTGGCGTGCCGTGTTGATAAGCCGTCAGGTTGAAGAAGCCGCGCGCGCCCGGTAGAAAAGCTCGCGGAAAAAGATCACCCATTTTGTTTTCTTTTGTGCCATTTGCTTTTGCCTTCTGTTGCTGCTCGCTGTTTGGCTTTGGCTTCGTGGTTGCGCTGCACTGTGGCATGCAAATTAAGCTGCTTTATAAGGGACGAATGCTCGGTCCGTGCAGGGAGGTGTAGTGGCGGCGGGCGGTGGTGAAGCTCAAGCACTGAAAGAGAAGTAGGAAGGCGAGGAGGAGGGAGACCGATCGACCGAGAAGCTGGCGGCCGGCAAGTGGTGGGAGAGGCCAGATGACACGGCCATGGCCGGGATGGACCCTGGCGTGGGCGGCGCCGGCGCCGGCAGCTCACGTTACTTCCACCACCTGCTCCGGCCGCAGCAGCCCTCGCCGCTGTCGCCCACCTCGCACGTCAAGATGGAGCACTCCAAGATGTCACCTGATAAGAGCCCAGTGGGCGAGGAAGAGGCGGGTGGAAGTGGAAGCGGCGGCTTCGGCTCTGACCAACCCTCGTCGTCGGCCATGGTGCCGGCCGAGGGGGGCAGCAGCGGCGGCGGATCCGGCGGGCCAACGCGGCGGCCACGCGGTCGCCCTGCCGGGTCCAAGAACAAGCCCAAGCCGCCCATCATCGTGACACGCGACAGCCCGAACGCGCTGCACTCCCACGTCCTGGAGGTCGCCGCCGGTGCGGACGTCGTCGACTGCGTCGCCGAGTACGCGCGCCGCCGCGGGCGCGGTGTCTGCGTGCTGAGCGGCGGCGGCGCCGTTGTCAACGTGGCGCTGCGGCAGCCCGGCGCGTCGCCCCCGGGCAGCATGGTGGCCACGCTGCGGGGCCGGTTCGAGATCCTCTCGCTCACCGGCACGGTGCTGCCTCCGCCTGCACCCCCCGGCGCGAGTGGCCTCACCGTATTCCTCTCCGGCGGGCAGGGCCAGGTGATCGGCGGGAGCGTGGTGGGGCCCCTGGTGGCGGCGGGGCCCGTCGTCCTGATGGCCGCTTCGTTCGCGAACGCCGTGTACGAGCGCCTGCCGCTGGAGGGTGAGGAAGAGGAGGCCGTCGCGGCTGCACCAGGTGCAGAAGCACAAGATCAGGTGGCGCAGTCAGCTGCACCCCAAGGGCAGCAGCCGGCAGCGTCGCAGTCGTCCGGTGTAACCGGAGGCGATGCCGGCGGCGGCGGAGGCATGTCTCTCTACAACCTCGCGGCGAATGTGGGGGGCTACCAGCTCCCCGGGGACAACTTTGGTGGCTGGAGTTGCGCCGGCGGTGTCAGGCCACCGTTCTGATCCATGCCTTGCAAAGTTGAAATTCAATTCACATTCTCATGACGAAGACGCCGCACAAGTTCTAAATGGCGGATAAGCTATTGCCATCCGATACTAAGCTGCTGGCTCATTGGAGAGACCTTTGATCTTAGTTGCTACACACGTATATATGCATCATGCATTCATGCGTTGCGACGATTGGGTATACAAGAATATTTATTGGAGGTAATCAGTTTCAATGTCCATGGAGAGGAGGAGATTATTTAAGAGACAAGAAGCAGCTAGCTAGAGATTGATGCATGCAAGATCGATCAAGCTCACAAATAAATTAAAGGTCAGTGAGATCCAATGTTTTGTGTTTCCAGCAGCAACATGTGTTTTTCCCCCTTCTTCATTTCCATTTGTATTGCTATTCTATTCTGGTTGTATCTTTCTGTAGAATGATGTTAATCTCTTGAAACTTTCGCTTCCCTTGATTTTCCACCGCTGTATCTGTGCAACACCAAAACGATCTCTCACAGGTCATGGTCACTTTCATTGCAGCTTCATATATATTCACATTTCGGTAACCACAGCTTCACTTTCACAATTCCTTGGTATTGGATGTCTTACGGTCAACTCTTGAATGGTTCTTGTCAAATTCTAGCGCCCTAGCCGGGTCCGAAGCATGTGTTCGGTACACCAAGTTTTGCTAAGAAATTAAAGTAGTTTTGGCTGCAGAGGTTTTGTCCCTCTCACCTGCAAATTTTCAATGGCTTCTGTAGCGCTGACACCTTCATCTTCCTGTCAATTTGGCCTTATTACATTACAAGTATGCGTGTTTGATATACAGTACTCCCTGCTCCGTTGGGATTTATCGTACGTATTAGAGATTTGGATTTGTTGTTTAATATAGGACGTACATAATTTTCAATGTTATTTTAGTGAGATCTTTCCTATAGTACTCTCATTTAAAGCATGCATATATACGTGTAATTAAGTTTATTTGAAGCATTAATTGTCTCCACCAATTAAGTTTAAGGATAAATTTGTAACTTGACCATTGGTCTTGGTCTTGGAGCCCATCTCTAATAGTACGCCCTATAAATTTTAATGGAGGGAGTACTATACTCCATATGTAGAGCCAGAAGTCTATGGCTAGCTGGGGTTAGAGATGCAGATGCTGGTGTAGAGGAAAGGGTGTGGCAGTGAGTCAGTGATGGCACTGTATCATTTATTGAAACTGCAGCAGACGGGGAAACTGACCATAAGATGCCAAAGCCCGAAATTGACACTGCGAGATTCTCACCATCTGCTACTACTACGCTGCATCTTGCCTTCTCCAAGTACAATTCTGGAAAGGGCCCTCTGCCTGCTCCAGTCCCTTAATGGGAAAAAAGAGGAGGTGGCTTTCGCTTTTGCATAATTTGTGGGGAGGGAAGGCTCCAGCTTTGGAACTTGCTCAGGCCGGGCTTTGCCACTTTTCTCCTTGGAGATGCCAAGCCACCACCTTCATTCAGCTTTGGTCAAGTCTATCTCTCTCTCTCTGCACCTTCTTTGGTCAACTACACTTCAGATGGATGCTGCTCAGCCGTTCTGGGGCCACCGCTTTCAAAACGAGGTGTACTGTGCAATTTGCACTCTTTTATGCCCAGTTATTATACTGTTGAAGACTTGGAGTAAGCAAGAATGAACCTTCAATCCTGTTTGAGTATGTTCAGGTATATACAGAAAGAGAAGAATGCAAAACTTTTTTGTGAGAGGATTATAACTTGCTATTTCTCATCACCCTTCATGAAATTATATTACCTTCAGTGGTTTGGTCTATAAACAGAGCTAGCAATCTTGTAGAATTACTAGCTTCGGTGGTTTGGTCTATAAATAGATCATCGATCTCCTTTTCCTATGCAGCTGTATTGCATGCATGCTACAGAAGGTAGAGGTCGATTTGGGTTAGCCTAATGGCTAATTAAGGAGTACTAGCCAGTATGCGTATGCAAAGCACATAAGCTTTTCTTACACCAAATTACCAAATGAATCAGAGATGAATGAACGAAGAAAAAAATTCGAGGATGCGTTTGAGCGCTAAAGGGATAATGGTAATTTCTTGATTACATTTGATTTCTCCTGGCTGAGAGGGGTTCTTCGGACTAAAGCCATCATATCTCTCCCTTCTCGACTACAATAACAACCCCACCTCCTTGTGGCTTGGTTGGTTGTTCATCTGTTCATCCGGTTTCATGGCGCGGACACAACCCTTTTCCTCCGCGATGGCAAGGTGGGGTGGCGGTTCGGTGCGGGGAAGGCGTAGATAGGAGCTTGGTCTGCATATATAGGGAAAGGGAGATGACTAGTGAGAAAGGTTCCTAGATCAGTGATTCAGTGGAGATTAGCTTAGATTTGTTGAAATAATTAAGGGTTGATCCAACTCGCGATACAAGTTGTTGGATGAAGCGCAACGAAGGGTTAGGTTGGTCTATATGAGTACATGATTCAAACTCAGTGCTTTTTTATATCATGTAGTATAGTATTATCAGTTGGCTACATACGTGTACTGTCGTCCACAGTAAATCTTGTTTTTATCTTGGTTATCGTAGGAATGAAACTGCTTGCTGCAATGGGAAACTATATTTGCTGTTATCTATAGGTCAAGACGAGAGATTAAACATGAAATATCAATACAATTTTAGAACTTGTGTGTCTTCAGCCTTGACTTTTCCTAGGAACAATAAATGTACCTTGCAGCCGTGCCTTCAACAGATCATTTGCCTGTGCTAGCTAAGAGAAAATAAAGAACGAGTAGTATGCAAGTAATGAATGACAAAAGAGCCACGGAGATATATGCATGTCAGCATTATTCGCTGATACAATTAATTGTTGGATCGACTCTTGCATTGCATGTATTTCTGGTTTGTTTTTCACCTGTGCCTTTTCGTCTGTACATTGATTCCTAATGACGTGCGCTAATTCTTATTTGCATAATGGTTTAATTTGGGGATTTTTTTTTCTAGAGAACTTTGGTTTTGGGCATGTTGATGGCTTCATATCAAGGTCAGTTGTCTAAAACATGATTAAAAATTCCGATCCTATTACATTGGAATCACTCCACCACTTTGTGTACACTCACGTTTAATTGTCAAGCAATGTGAAGCTAAGCTAAGAGCCGCTTGGTTATTTATTTAAGTGATGCTCCAATGTCATAACAATTTAATTAAGGCCTCAACCGTTGGTTATCGTCTAACCACATTTATAACAGTCGTTGCATATATTGCTATTTTTTCCCTAGTGTTTGCTGAAAGGCTACCAAGTTATAATAACAATAATAATATATACATGCAGTTGCCGGTAATAAAAATGGAACAAGATGTATCTGTTCTTTTTTAAAAAGATAAATGTATGCTTATAATATGTACATATTCTGCGCGGGTACGTACTCCCGAGTCCCAAAGCATATTCGCTCGGTGTCATGTTGCAATGCAGGTTTCAGTGCCAAATATCATATGTATTGTTTCCAAGCCCTGTGTATTGTTGCGCCGTCTCGGGTTAGTACATGTACAAGAGTTGTCTATAATATTTATCTATGTCATCTATAGATGTAGACACAAATAAACTTGTACGATGGGTTATGTATTGCACAATTGTGCTTGCCTTTGATGCAGTTTTCTTATTTCTTAATCTAAGATTGACTACAACACTAAAGGATACTGAATTCTCTACGATCCCTTCTATCCTCTACGTCATCTCGCATCAGGAAAAATCGGACTAACAGCATACTAGCAATTGATCAAGCCAAAGAGAAGGATGCAGCCAGCTTACTTCACACAACCACACAGGTCCCCATAGGACGATTACGGATCGCGCGCCTTCCAAGTTCAATCTTCCAACCGCACGGAGTCCAGGCCTGATCCCAAACACGGATGGGAAGAGGGAAGCTATAGCCCTCCGCGCGCGCGCGCCCACCTGCTTGCCGGCGAATCGATCTATCCATGCGAGTTGCGAGCGGCCGTACGCCGGCCGGCGCCGTGCCTTGCGCGCCGGTGGAGGACACCCGCCGGCCGCCGAGGGCTCAGTTTAGCCGGGAGAGAAACTGCCGCATCGCGAACTCGCGGGTTGCAGGGGTACAGTATTAGTAGGGCCGAGATCTTTCCTGGGCCGGGGAGGTAGTTCAGATGGGCCTCACAGTTGCTGCGAGACGGGCTATGGGCTTTCACAGGCCGGTAGTTACGGACATGGCCTCCTGTATTATGGACTGTATTCTGAAGGGCGAATCCCGCTTGCGCTGCAAGGAGCTTGCACCTTCCTCTCACAAAGGCCGAAAAAAGGTAGGAAAATTGTGTCAAGATGATAAAGGAAAAAAGTAGGAAAATTGTGTTAAGACGACGATGAAGGTAGCGTTCAACATGTACGTAGAGATAGAAAGCAAGACGTTGATGGCGATGTGTTCAGAATACAGTAGAAGCATGCATATGTTTTAACATAGAGCCAATACCAGCAGGCAAAGCTAACAATGTTGGTATCTCAAAACAGTACGAGTTCTTCAATGTAAATACGAATCAATTCCCAGCACATCAATACAAGTTCTGGGACCTAACAATGAAGAATAGTATGGCACTGAACTGATAGGCAGCAGAAACAGCCGATGGAATCAATCAGGAGCTGAGGATAGCCCGTGGCGTAACGCTCAGAGGGTAGCTTTCAGCACCGGACTTCTAGACGGACCGGGTCCTGTTGCTTCGTCCTGAGATAGTCAATCGGTCTTGCCCTCCTGCGCGCCGACCTCCTGCAGATGGTGCTCCGCATCCAAAGCAGCCATACACCCTGCAAATACCGAATTAGACGTCAACAGAGAAACTATAGGCCCAGCAGAATGCACTCAGGCAAATAATTCCCTACAAATTATCTGGTAAGCAGGCACCATGCATAGGCAGAATTCTTGCAGTGGGGATAGAGCTTCTGAATCAGTACTTCAGAAACTACCAGCACGACCATGTAGAGCATGGATCGACCAACATGAATTTTTTTGGTGAAATATAAAATCCTGGTTAAATGACATGGAAAAACTCTGTACATAGTGCATGCATCGCATTGTCGGATTATTTTTACATGATAAGTACTCCCTTCGGCTCTAAAAAACATGACGTTTGAGATATGTACAAGTTCGAGTTTCTAAACTTTATCTATGAAAATCTTTTGAACTATTTAGATTGGACACATGAAAATCATACATATAGACTCGTCTACAAAAGCACTTCCATAATATCGTAATGTTAGCGAATTTTATACATAAATTGCAATAGTAATTTGTGGTAAAATCTACATTTTAGAGAGGTGTCCAAAACGTCAAGCTTTCTAAGATAATAAACCATTTATTCTTTCTAGCAAAGTATGTTTGGGGTCTGATTGGGAGAATGATAGGCGCTGATTGTCACCCTGTTTCCTTTGAACAATACTTGTGGTGCATAAGTGCATTAAGCACTTCTTCCCTACTGGGATACAAACTCATGGTATGGGTCTTTCTGGTGTTTGTTAGGCAATGCGAAAACTGCCCAATAAAGCTTGCTTTGAAAAAAAAAAAAGATATTTGGTTCTTTTGCTGAGATCATCTGCTACGTTTGTGCTTTCTTAAAATACTAGGAAGGTCTACACAATAGCAGCAAAAAGGAAGAAATAATAAAGGGAGCTAAGGATCTTCAAGGTGAAGCTGTGAGACAGATACATGCCGAAGCTAACTGCCAAGAAGGAGAAGCTGGAAGAAGGATGCCATTGGAGAGGTTTGAGGAACTTCGTTGAAGAGAATGTGATGGAAAATTCGAACGGCTAGACACCTTTTAGAAGATGAAGTTGTGGTTCTAGGACAAATTTGATGTAATTGAAGTTTCGTTGTTTCCATTCAATATGAAGGATTCTGGACTTATTCCCTATTTTCACTAGACAACCAAACATCAAGGAGATGTAATCAGTGGCACGCTTCATTTACAAATAGAACAGCTGTGATATTGATACTTTGATTTCGATCATTTCATAAAAGCTTGCACCTCTTAACTTGAAGCATTTCTTAACTAAATAGTTTGATTAGGAGTATTCCTCAACCAGGTCTATATTTGCTATTGTTCAACAAAGCCCTTTGCTTACTATGTCTATGTCCATCCAGAGCTTCTAATTACAGAAGAAACAGGGAAGTTGAATCTGGTATGTGGTATCTCTCTGTTCCACCTCATTCTTTTATACAATAAAACCAGACTCCATTCTCTAGTAAGATTTACCTTTACCATTATCAAGTAAGTGATATGAAGCAACTAGACATCCCTGAAAACCTCAGCTGAAATATATTATATTTATACCATCAAAGGACGAGTGTAAATGATGTTTCAGTATCTAGATCGACTTTTCAAAGTTTAAACACGGACTATCTTTGTGTGCCCAGTGCTCTTCATAAAGCAATAGATACATGAAAAAGTAACTTGAATTTCAGTAAAAATAGCTCCCCAATATTATCCAGCATGTGCACTCTAAAAACATTAAAACACATGACAAACGTTAGCATAAATGCACCTAAATGTGTGGTGAGGCTCCTAGGCTGATTAATACTTGCATGGAACCTTCCAAAGTAAATCAATATGACACTATTTAACTTGAGTGCCACTGCCATGAGATTACAGTCACAGTTCCCAGTTTCACTAAATTCATAAATCTTACAATGAACCAAAGCACCTAAAAGCAATATGCTAACCTAAATGGAAAGTGGCACCTTATTTGTTCCCAGAATAATTTGAATCATCTTAAACTACCTACATAAAGAATTCCTTTAAAAGCTTTAAAATAGCTTGAATGGGAGATTTTCCTCCCAGTTCAACAATTCCTTGGCCAACTACAAGTCAGCATACCGAAGCAGTCACAAAGATTTCATAGTTGCTAGCACAATTGTTACATCTAATGAGCTAGCTTTTAGTACAATGTTATGCTATCTGTATGGCCAAACTCAATTGTTACGAATGATCATCATCAACCTCTGTATCTGATTATCACTAGAAATCAAGACAAATTCCATGAAACGTTAATAAATTTCTGCTTTTAAATATCATACTTTTACTAAATGACCAAAGCCAAAACTAAGCAACTACATGTTGCAATTCTCATGAGCAAAGAAGCAACTGCTCACCAAGCATATGTGTAAAATCACAAATGTTGATGACTAGTAACTCAAAACCATTGATTTATACAGGTATGGCAATACCTGATCCAGCGGCAGTAATGGCCTGGCGGTACTTCTTGTCCTGCACGTCCCCAGCGGCGAAGACCCCCTTCACACTGGTGTGCGTGGAGCCCGGCTTGGTTGCCACATAACCATCAGCATGGAGCTCAAGCTGCCCACCGAGAAACTTGGTCGCCGGCTCGTGCCCAATGGCGAAAAAGAGCCCGGCTACCTGAAGTTCTGAGAGCTCACCACTCACCAAGTTCTTGACCTTCACCCCAGCCAATGGGCCGCCTCCTGCACCGCCGTAAGCCTCGACGACCTCAGAGTCCCAGACGACCTGGATCTTAGGGTTGGAGAGTGCCCTGGCCTGCATAATCTTGGAGGCACGGAAGGTGTTGCGGCGGTGGATGATGTACACATGGGAGCCGTACTTGGTGAGGAAATTGGCCTCCTCCATGGCGGAGTCGCCCCCGCCGATGACGGCGATGGGCTTGTTCCGAAAGATGGGGGCGGCGCCATCGCAGACGGCACAGGCGGAGATGCCGCGGTTCCAGTAGGCGTCGGACCCGGGGAAATGGAGGCGGCGGGCAACGGCGCCGGTCGCGACGATGACGGCATCGGCGAGGACGGTGGTGGAGTCGGAGACGACGCGGAAGGGACAGGCGGAGAAATCGACGGTGGTGACGGTCTCGGTGAGGATGTTGGTGCCGAATCGGATGGACTGGGCGCGGCAGCGGTCCATGAGGTCGGAGCCGATGATTCCGTCGGGGAAGCCCGGGAAGTTCTCGACGTCGGTGGTGGTGGTGAGCTGGCCCCCCGCGGCGATGTCGTTGGCGAGCCAACCCTCGAAGAGCACGGGCTTGAGCTCCGCGCGAGCGGCGTAGATGGCCGCCGTGTGCGCGGCCGGGCCGCTGCCGATGATGCACACGCGCGTGCGGAGCGGCGCGGCGCCGGATCCCTCCATGGCTGCTCGGATTGGCGGCGGCGGTCAGTTTTGGGGCGCCTCGGAGAGACTGGGGCTGTTTGGTTTGCTCCTAAATATGCCTAGCCTAAGCTTCTAGCCTAAGCTTAGGCGCGCCATAACCGGTTAGTCACGTGTTTGGTTCGTATACTACACTTGGGCACGCCACACCACGCCACTGCCTTAGCACCCCCTCACCTAAGCCATTTTCGCCGCAATGTGTGGCGGTGAAATCGGCCGCCACACCACGCCACATTCTCACGCCACACTGGAGACGACGGCGCGGAGCGGGCGGCCTCGCCGGAGAGGAGAAGACGGCGTGGGTCGGGGCGGCCAAGCCGGAGAGGAAGGAGGCGCGGAGCGGGAGGCCTCGCCGGAGAGGAGAAGACGGCGCGGGTCGGGGCGGCCGAGCCGGAGACGAAGGAGGCGCGGAGCGGGCGGCCGAGCCGGAGAGGAACGAGGCGCGGAGCGGGGAGGCCTCGCCGGAGAGGAGAAGACGGCGTGGGTCGGGGCGGCCAAGCCGGAGAGGAAGGAGGCGCGGAGCGGGAGGCCTCGCCGGAGAGGAGAAGACGGCGCGGGTCGGGGCGGCCGAGCCGGAGACGACGAAGGCGCGGAGCGGGGCGGCCTCGCGCTTCGTCCCTCGCCACACTGAAACCGGGCCACACTTCGCAAAAGGAGTTTTTTTTGGAATTTTGACCAAAAAAATGCTAAATATATAAATATCCACGATTTGTGTTTATTTGCAGTTTTGTCCACTCGCCACCGTCCCAGAGAGCGGCAACTCACTTGCCACGGTCCCAGAGCGCGGCAACCGAATTGTCGCTCTATCTACCTGCAGCCAGGCACTGATGCATGCCGGCAAGTGAGTTGCCGCGCTCTAGGACCGCGGCGAGCGGGCAGAACTGCAAATAAAGCAAACCGTAGACATTTATATATTTAGCATATTTTATCCGTGGGCATTTATATATTTAGCATATTTTTTTAAGTCAAAAAACCAAAAACTCCTCGCAAAAGGCAAGGAACCAATCAGCCACTGAACAGTGTCGGCCAGCGACGCACCATCATTTTGGCATCGCATTCGCGTTTGCGAGCGAGCAATATTCGGCACCGTAAATTGCTTGGCATAAATGCATAATGGCATCTTTGCATCGGTCCATCCAGCTTCCGATTCCACAAGATTTTGGCCATAAAATGCAGAAATCCACACAAAACACAAGTAAGATGAGGTGCAGTAGCGTCGATCTTGTTTAAGCTAGGACACCTGAGACTCTGAACACTGATATTTTGGATAGCTGATTAGCGGTACAAGCGAGCAAATGTCGTTAACAAATACAGAAAGTATGAAAGTATCAATACAACGTCTGGTTGGAATTGATTACAACCGTTTCACTGCTAACCAACCACTGTCATTAAACTCTTTTTAACGGTAGAGATTCATGCATTTGTCTGTCATATGTAAAACAGGATCCAACGAGTCGCTGCGTTAATCCTAAAATATTAGATTTCCCACGTTAATCCTAAAATACTAGAAAATCCCACGTAAATCGGAGAAAAAAGATTCACATCATCGATTAGTCGATTACAGCGGGTCCATATTATAACTGTGTATATCTGTTTAACAATCAAAAAACAATTTAATGTGTAAAAGAGTTGAGTTGGAATCTGATAAGGTTTCTAACTAAAATAGAGTCGATTTGCTATATAAAGATCCTGATTTCTTAGAATTATTAATATGGTACGAGAGAGACGATCTAAAGGCCAAGACCAGCCCGGCCGAGAGCGAGATACGGACACTGGTCGGGGGACTGCCGGCCAAAGCTACACGCTACTATCTACAAGTCCAAGGCACGTTAGCTACACGCAGCTATCTACAAGTCCAAGGCATGTCACCAAGCGGCTGTGACGTCGGGTGCAACAGTGCAATCTACATCTACAAGTTCAAGTGAACACGGTCACAAGACATTCGTTCAGATAATTTTACTGTCTTAAATATACATATACAACTACTTCTAAATAAGCTAAAGTCAGACGACATAAAGAGCAGAGTTGGAATCAATTCAAGTACAAGCTGCAAATTAATTCACGTCACAAGAAAGGATTTTTTTTAGGGTAAGAGTTGATCAATGGCATAAGCATATTGGCCTCCTCGTGGTACAACATTTTTTTTTACACAAATAGATCGAATCGAAAGCTTGTTTAAATAATAAAACCCTATTCATAGTCCTCAAACCGAATTTGAGTCTCTCTGCATCTATATATCTTATTAGTTCTATCAAAGAACTGAATGGGCCACATGGTACACCGTATGCACAAGGGTGATATGACATGGTAGAAGAGCATAGCCCTAGTGAAATAGGAGCCAACGCAGCCACCACATTCACTTTAAAATATTAAAAATTCCCATGTTAATTAGAGAAAAAAGAAAAATCTACACCATCAACTATTGTCAGTAAGAATTAAAACGACTAAAACGACGTAGATCAAACTAACTAATTAATAAAGATGCACTAATTAATGAAGATAAGATAAATGGAGTGAATCCTTGTTAGAGATGGACATGCCCTCTGATTAGACATGTCCAGTATGATGGACATGCATAATTAGAAATGGATATGGATTGCTCCACACCCTACTCAATTAGACATATCATTAGATTAAAAGGAAAATACATATTCGTATCAAATAAAAGGAAATAGTCATGTTACACATAATACGAGCTTATCTAAGTTGTACTGGTTTACATTAAAAGAAAAGAGTCCATTTAAACTATAAAAAAATGCTACTAACAATTTTATTTTTCATACAAACTTAAAAGTAAAATTAAAATTCAAAATAAAATATAAATAAATTTAGGGACAAAGTGAGTCACCACGTTCGCTCTAAAGGGCTAGCATTCCTATATTAATCAAGAAAAACAAAATTGATCTCGTGACCCCAAATTATATAACTTGCATTAAAAGAAAAGAGTTCATATCAACTACAATAAAATAGGTAAAATTATAAATTATATGAAAATTTACAATTTGATTTTCAAATGAATTTAAAAGTAAAAGTAAACCTCTAAGTTATAATGGCTTAAATTTAAAAGAAATAGTCCTTAAAAAGTCTTCTCCACATCCCAGCGAGCAATGAACGTGATTGAGAAGTAGTCGACCAAAGCATCAACACATATATGGATAACTAAGAGTCTGCGAAAAGATACGCGCAAGCATCGGGTGTATGCACTCAAGGCTCACCCACATTGATCCATCATGAGATCAGGGGAATATATTAAAGTGTGGTTCTTTTCAGCTTATCTTGTTTGCTTATTTACTTTCTGACGTGGCCTCGAGAGTCGGATCCGCTTCGTTCGATTTGTGTTAGAGAGCTTTTATATACGCCTTCAAGATAGAACAAAAAAATCCAAAAATTTAGAAAAAAATCATGATAAGTCAAATAAGCAAATAAGGTGCTTATTATTAGAGAGGCAACAATCAAAGAAGAGCTCAACCAAGGCAGTAGAAGCGGCAACAACACACGGCCCACCGTGCGGCCAGCCAAAGCAGTCTTGTGAGGCCCGCCTGCCAATGGCATGGAGCAGGGGAGACGGTAGTGGTGGCTCGGGAAGGTGGTGGTGGCGACTCGGGAAGGTGGCAGCGACGGCGAATGACGGCGCACCGACGCGGGCCGAGGAGAGAAGAGGAGGGTGCGGCGATCGCAAGGAGGGTCGACACGGGGAGGGGGCGATGGCAAGGTCTGCGGTGGCTCGGGCGTCGAATCTGGCGGCCTCTGATGGGTTTCAAGGCGTCGTCACGGCGGCGGCCTGCGGCCAACCGAACAATGGCAAAAGCGAGGTCGAGAACGGGGTGGGTAGGCATGGCGGCGGCTCGGGGAGCCCAAGGGAGGTGGTTCCCGGCACCAGAGCGGGCGACACAGCCCGGTGGCGTGGCCGGCCGCAGGGAAGAAGGAGGCTCGCGTCAGTGATGGTCCCCGGCGACGATTTTATCCAATTGACCGAGAGGAAAGTCTCTACGACATCTAGGGATGCTCTGGAGGAAGGAGGAGGAAATTACCGAGGATCGACGAGGAATTAGGAGCCAAGGCAATAGCAACGGCGAGAAAACCTCCGCAGTGACGGCGGTGCAATTCCTGGCCTCCGACGACGATCCTTCAAAAGCAACGGCAAAAATGGATCAAAGGGGTGGAGATAAAGGGGGCCCTCGAAGGATTTGGACAATGGTAACTTACTTGGGCTGAATTGGAGGAGAATGCAAAAGGGAAAGAAATGAGCTCGGACTGGGGGTTTTGAAAGAGCCAGGGAGACGATGGGAGGTGGCTTAGTGGCAATTAACACTACTAATGGCAGTAACCGATGCCATTAGGGGATTCATGGCCGGATTAAGGCAGTGGGAGGAGTTAGAGAGGATTTGGGAGGTTTCTCTGTGTGTTCGTTATAGAGGGAGAAACAGGGAGTGGGAGAGGAAGAGATAAAACAGAGAGAGAAGGGGAGAGGGAATGATAGGTGGGGTTAGGAAAAAGGGAAAGGTTTTAAATTATATTTTCTGACTTTCTCCTTTGAAAACTAAATTCAAGTATAATTTTATTTTCTCCTTTTGAAATCCTAATACTTTACTTAATTACTTTATAGAATATTTGCAAAACAACTCAGTTAATTTTTAAAATTTTTAATAAACAAGTAACATACTCATTTTGCTGAAACTTTAATTTCTTTAAAAAGAATTTTAAATGCAATGCAATGCATGATGCAAATGGATTTTTGGTTTTCGAGGCGACATCCCGATCCCTCGTACAGCAATACTATGGGATTCCTGTTTCTGGGTCCCAATGGCAAGTTTTAGGTGTGGCCTATTTAAGGATTCAAGGTACCCTTTGTTTTGTGCTGATTTACTCCCTATGCTATCCTATAGTCCATTTGAGTGAGAGCCACAAAAAACTAGGGTTTCTATCTTAGAGCAAGTTCATGTCTTCTTGTGTACTTCCATGGAAGGTTTGATCTGGCAAGATTAAGTCATCTGGAGTTTATTATTAAGTTTTTTTTTGCTTTTAGAGTTCGTGCTTGGTGATCTTTTAACGACAAGCTTGTGAGAAAGTCTACCTATCGGAGCGGTGAAGGCCTATTCTGAGTGAAATCGGAGTGATGCTCCTCGTTGTGAAGAGTGTTCTAACAAGAAGTAGGGAAAGGGGAAGCTTTTTTCAAACCTCGAGAAAAAAAAACTTTTGTCGCTTGTCTACTTTACTTCTTGCATTTACATTTACGGTTCTTATCTTCTGTGTCCTGTTTAGTTCTTATATCTAGTTATAGAAACATTTAATCTTGAAATTAAATTTAAAAGTAAACCAAAAATCTTAAAAATTGTCTTAGACCAATTCACTCCCTTTTGGTCCATTGGATCCTTTCAATCTAAAAGACTAAAAGTTCCCATATTCATCGCAGAAGAAGAGATATGTATAATCAATTATAGTGGGTCTAGATTATAGTAGTGTAGATTACATATGATTTCACTAAAAATCTAACCGATTGTACCAAATCTGACTATAAATTAACAAATCTAGCCATGGCAGTGCGTGTGATTTTATCAGTGTAGATCTTAAATATGTTTATATTTGAGCAGAAACAAAATTCCTATGCCGTAAATCATATTAGGTTGGTGTATATATCTTAAATATATGTTTCTAGTTTAATCTAACAAAAATATATCAAATCTAAATCCAAACTAACAAATTTAGCCGTGCAAGTGCGCGGATCATCATGCTAGTTTATTTGAATTTAGTCATCCTGGACAGCTTTTTAAAATTCTGATACTGGAAACACACACACAAGAACACGCTGCGGACTTTCCACTCCTCCTTGCTCACGGGGGCTTTTCAGTTCTATTTCATTTCTTGACTTCGCTTTTGCTTGCACTTCGCTTAATCTGTAGCAAAGGTTCAGACGCGGCGTTTTGTTCAGACAGGGCCAGAATAAACAACATGATCCTCTGGCCCATTTACATATTTGCCGTACCGAATTCACGATACGAGCTAGGGCGATGGGCAATTCTATTACCTATGTGGGCCTTTGCTCATCTCATGCACCCGGCCCTTTCACGCTTCACTTTGATTTCTTCATCAGGAGTGGACCATGCTAAACGGCATCAGTGACCTGTGCTTTCACGAAAAGAGTAGCCATGACCAGAGAGCAACAATGAAACCAGCATTATCCAAAACACTAAGCTAGCTACTGGTTAAGCAAGCAGATAAGAACATGGAGTATGTGGTGAGACACGAAGATCTGTTAGGCCAGACTTGTTAATTGTGATCTGGAATTGGTGGGAAAACACTCCCAGCTCGGCACAAAAATAACATAGTCAAACTGGTCACTCTCATCATCACTCACTTTCATCAAAAGAGAAAAAAAAAAAGAGAGTAAGACCATGACAAGAACAAAGAAATAGCACTAGCATCAATCGTACCTCCATCCTCTGCGCTTTGAACAATACACCTTTGAATATCCATGGATTATTCTTGTTACGTCCTTTTCTACCAAATTAAATCCTTTAGACCTTAATGGCTGGTCGGTGGAAAAATCACACGCAGAAGGTCCACTCTTAACATGTATAGGAGTCATTAAACACGGAAATTCGAGAAGGTATTATCGCTCACCAAGGAAGAATTTCGCACAAAGAATTTCAACATACGCAACTCAAGTTTCAAAACCATATCACATGGATGTACATATCAGTGCTATATTAGTTTCACATCTTTAGGCTCCGTGTGGAACGCGTAAATTTTGCGAATAATTAACTCGTCCACGTTCCATGCTTAGCCCTCTAATGTCTACCCCTCCCGGCACCGACGCCGCCGTACTCTTCGGCGGGCACGGAGTTGCGCTTGATGAACTCGAGGCACTCGGCGATGGCCTGCGCGTAGAAGGAGTTGGACCGGATGAACGTCGTCGACGACGCCTTCCCGGCCTCGGCCGCTGGCCGGCGCTCCGTCCCCGCCACGAGGACTCTTCTGCTGCCGCCGCTGCCGCCGCCGGTCGACGACAGCCTCCTCGCGAGCAGGCGCACGTATCGGCCGACGAGGCCCACGAACGTCAGCAGCTTTGCCCGCAGCCGCCGCACGGAGAACCGGTTCCTCGGGCACAGCCGGAACCCCCTAGCCGGCCGCCGCCGCCACCTCCGGCCGAGCCTCACGTAGCTCTCCTCCTGCGCCGACAAGCACCCCATCATCTTCCTCGATCGATCCCAGTAAGCTTCGTGGCTTCGTTCCAGTGCGTCTTATGTCCTCCTCGCTCGTGTGAGCTGTGGCTGATGCTGGTGGTGCAGGCCAGCCAAATGGCGGGGAGGAGTGTGTATATATAGGACGCGATCGGGGGCGAGGAACAAGGCAGGAAGGTAGGTTTGAATCGAGCCTTTTAGTGAGAGTGACGGGTGATTACGCGACATTACAGGGCTAATGCGATGGGATGCTGGGGAGAAGCCATTACGGACAAGCATAAGCCAGCGACAGTGACGTGTCCGTGTAAAATGTGGAACGGGTGATGTGCTGCACCTGCACTGCCGCCATGGTGCAGGCCATTGGTCCAATACGCCGCCTCCTTCCGCGTAACTGGTTGGGTGATCAACCTGACAACCGAGGAGCACAGGGCAGACAGGAACAGCAGATTACCGTGGATGTACTAGACAAGTATGCGCTCTACGTTACTGCATTGCGCATTGAGGAGTGGAAACGTTCATGCACATGTAGTCAAATGTGTGTGCATATCCATCTAAGTAAATATTTGTGTAGATGTACGGCACAACTCTTCCGGAGTTGACACGTATTGTGTTTCTTTATACGCCACATCGTCCCAAAAACACTGGCCGTTCGATGTTTGAACTGGATAGAATCTGGCCATCCATTTCAACTTTCTATATAAAAGAGTTTCTACCGCATGCTATTCGGCGAAGCGGCCCGTTTGCTCTGTTGGTCTTCCGCTCCGACTTTTGGTTGGCCAGCCCAGGTTCGAATCTCAGCTTCCTTGGTTAGTACACATGACTGTATCTAGGTCCTCATCGTCATCCAAGTCATCATAATTCATCCATCTGAGGCCTGATCAGGGGTCATCCAGTGAAATGACATGTCTTCATCAGAGGTGTATCTTGAAGGTGATAAGGATTCATCATAGGAGATTATGATTAATTGTGGTGCCAGATGAGATGTGATGTCCGCTGGTAGCTACGGTCGACATGTGAAGTTCATGGGTGGTCGCGGCGAGGAGGTTGTGCCCACTAATAGTATAGCGACCAACTAATAGTATAGCGACCAACGTACAATGTCTGTCAATGATATATTTGAGTCGAGAAGTAAGGTATATCTCAAAAGAAAGGATGACTGACATGATTTTTGTACCATCTACTTGAACAAAAGAGGTATATAATTTTTTACTCCAAAAATTATAGAATTTTTTTAAAAATACTTTGGTGCATAAGGATCCTAGGAAACAAATTTTCAAAAATTTTAAAAATTTGAAAATTTGAAAAATATTTTTATAAACTTCGGTTGAATTAAATAAAAACATTAATTCTGGATATTTAAACATTCATTTTTTCTGAAGCTATTTCTTTCCTTGACCCTTATGCACTAAAATATTTTCAAGATTTTTCCTAGATTTAGAGTCCAAAAATCACTAGTATTAGTGTAGTGTGTAGTATTATACCGAAACTAACAATGGTGACTGGTGCTACTAGTACTATACCGGTGATCGAGTTGGCAGAAGCTTGGGTGACTAGTTAAGCGCAATTAACAAGTACTGGCGCATGGGATTTGTCACGAGATCGCGGGGCACACGGTATATGAGGAGGTGGATGCGCGCTTAGAAACAGGAGAGTGTTTGTTCCTACCTGCGGTGCCAGCTAGCCCAGAGCCCAGTCGCAGACAGTCCGATTCGTTAGCCTCCCAAGAACTGAATAAATAACCACAATGAATGGCTAGCACGTATCTGATTTTGATGCAGTGATCCATGTGTGCGGGCCGGGGTGCGTGAGTACGGAGTACTTCGTCCTGACCAAACAACCACATATTTCCTTTCGTGCGAGTGATACCGAGCGTGTGGGATTGATGCTGCCGCAATGCTCTCATGTGCGTATTCTGCTCGACGAAGTCAGCACCGGACAAGCAAACGCACGTCAGACACTTGGAGATTCGAGAAAGGCAATTGGCAGTGCCCATTCTTGGTGCGCTAATCCATTCTAGAATTTCAGGCCCGTGGCAAGGCCAACGTACGAAGCTAAAGTAAACCGAGATTAATCAAATCCATAAACCGGAGGCCACGAGAGCGCCACACCGCCACGGTCGCGCACCGTCCGCACCTGCCATACTGCCAAGCCGCGAGCGCGCTCGCGTGGCTGGGAGCGGCGCGACGGGGAAACGGATGGTGGCCGCGTCGGGAGCGTGAGCCACACGCATGCGGACGCGGCCGAGATGTCTCGCGGGGTCGCGCTGCCTGCGCTGGAATCCCGCGATTCTGCACGACCGCACGCGCCGGCACGCCCCCGGGGCGAGCGTGTGAAGGAGACAGGCGCTTCCTCTCGGTGAAAAGGGGGAGGCGTGGTCGCGTGGGGTGAAGGGACACGGTGCCACGTACGGGCGCCAGGCATGTCGCAGTCGCGCGCCTTTTTGTTCGGTTGAGTTGAGCATTTGTTAATGGGAGGCGAGAGCACCACGTGTGTTTCGCGGGCACGAGGTGATTTAGGGCGATATATAGGAGATTTTATAGGCGGATGGTGGAGGACTTTGGGCCCCGAGAGCACTCCATTTGAGTGACTTTTGACTTTGGAGGACGGAGTAGGCAGCAGCTAGGCTAGCTAACACTGCAGCGCGCGACATGATCAATGCTGTTTGCATGTTGTTCACTACGGAGTTTGGGACTACACGAGTCTTACGAGGAACTGGATATGAATTGCGCGCCGGCTCGTGCGTCCCGGTTGTTGTGGTGTTCGTTAAAGTGTTTGGTTGAATGTAGAGAAAAAAGTCATATTAGATTAGAAAACAATATCAAAACTATAGAAAAAGATATTAAAAAGGGGCAAAATTCATTGCTGTAAGGCATTATGATAGAACTATCAAATGATTTAGATTATACCAAAGGAAATCTACTCCTCTAGTTAAAATTCTAGTCAATTCAAAGATGTTCAAGTACAAAGGAACAAAATTACATAATTACTTTGGGCTTGGCTATTTCATTAAGGGTGCAGGGTTGTTTGAGCTCATCAGATTCAGCCCTGACTACTACTCCCTCCGTTGGGATTTATAGGGCGTATTAGAGATGATCTTCAAGATCAAGGACAATGGTCAAGTTATAAATTTACCTTTAAACTTAATTGGTGGAGGAGACAATTAATGCTTCAAATGAACTTAATCACACGCATGCATGCATGCATGCTTTAAATGACGGTGCTATAGGAAAGATCTCACTAAAATAACATTGCAAATTGTGTGCGCCCTATATTAAACAATAAATCCAAATCTGTAATACGCCCTATAAATTCCAACGGAGGGAGTATATCAAGGCCCCAAAATAGAATCTCCATTAAGTCTGTCTGATGCAAGTGACTAAGAATTTCCTTATCAGTTCACTGTATACAATCTGTAAGCTAGATATTATACTCTAGCCCAACAATTCGGTATCCTATTGACATAGGCCAAAATCTAAGAGAAATGGATGCCCTTCTAGAATGCAGGGAAAAAGAGATGGCATGTACAAAACGCTCAAGATTAGGGATGTTGATCGGCGCTTTCCGCGTGAACTTACTTCAGAGTGCTCTCCTCCGATCTGGTTTGTACCATGATTTGATAATACTTTAGGCTTTTAGTAAGTCTCTGGCTAGTACATGTACTTTATGCAGTTATGATAAAAGATGCCGAGCAGCATATTTTTAGAAAGAAAAGAAAGGTGATTGGTCATTGGTATGAACTAATGTATGACATGTTGCAAACATCAACGGATATTTTTGTGTCACCTGAATATATATGCCGTTCTTGACCAATTTTGATTTGGTTCTTTCTATTGAAATGCTACCTATGTTGATCTGTTCTTTGACATGAATCGGTTACAAAAGGCAATGCACATTTGTACTAAGGATTGCATGGGTACAGAAATCAATTGTGAAGTTTTGGCTCCGTTTGTTTTGATTATTTGGTCCATCTCCATTCTATGAAGTTGGCCTTCAGGGGAGCCAAGATTTCAGTGATTATATTCTGCTGCCCTACATTTTTTTTAATGAAAACTGGAATGGGAGGCAATAGACCAATTGACAACTTGTAAAAGATAAAATTACATGTTCAGAGGATTCTATAATAGCAACAGCTATGAGGATCAGAGTCTGGTGACTTTAGTCAATAGTTACCACTCCCTGATATGCGCACTTCAGTTCGGCTACTCCTTTTATCCTTTGGTGCAGCACCACGGTTCTACATCACCAGGCATCCTTGGTTTCTTGCTTTGCAATGCCTTTTACATCCTGGTCATTGATCCATATGGATATGGCCCATGCTGATCCAAAATTTCTTGATTGTTACATTTGAGAATGAATTCAGTTGCATATTTCCATTTCAAAGTTGGTCCTGTTGGACAGGCTCTCTGTATGTGTCACGAAAGAGTCACTATTATACTTGTTCATGCAAACACTTGGTAATCAATTCTTCATGCTTGCAAGGTTGGGTGGCACTAAACTGTTTCAGACCTTATACTGAGCTTGCAGCAGTCAAATCTCAGTTCTGATAGAGCCAAGTTTGTACACTTCTTCCTCTACCATGTTTACATTATCTGGAAAATAAAACATTTTGAGTTGCATCGGATTATTTATGTGCTGAACGGAGATGGAGCTCAATGCATGGAAATTTGGTCAGCATTTTGCGCTTTGATGTCCTTCAATCAATTGTACCTACTGTTAGGCTAGTTCAGTGATTACATTGTACAGTCTCAAGAGTTTTCTAGGCAGATTCAGTGAAGGGTTATCAGATGTTTGAGGTCAACAACTCAAGACTGTAGTGATATGTGTGCATCCTCTCTTTGCAAAACATGATGCATATATTATCCCATAATAAAAAAAAACATGATTGAAGCTCATCAAAATTAAAAGGGAATAATTATCAATTACTCCTAGCAGACATGACAATAGAGGAAAACAAATTATTACATACCTGAAGCTTTGCTCTCTTGGCCGGCCATGCGTTGTAGTACCTACATCGCTATCCCGATACAGCAAACAATATGTAGCTAGTAGGGATGGAGGGGTACCCGTTGTTGGAGGACGAGGACGGCGAATCCGGCGATAGAGAGCTCATCTCCGGTGGAGGTGAGCGGATCCGCCTTCCGTGAGCCCATATGGTGGAGGGGACAGTTGGATCTGGAGACGTAGGGGAGCACCACCAATGGAAGGGAGGTGAAACCCTAGGCCTCTGGTGTCGTGCTCATCGCCGTCCATGGCATAATCATTGATGCCTGAAAGAGAGAGGGAAGAGCGGCGCGAGTCGGGGGCGGACGAAGAGAGCGGCAGCGCGCTGCGAGGCGGCGGCGAGATGTGGCTGGGAGAGGAAGGGCAGAGGAGCTAGGAGGAGGTGGAGACGGGGAGGACGGCGGGGAGGCGGAGTCAGATCCGGCACCGTCGAGCCACGCCGCCACCGGAAGAGGCCTCTCCCAAGCTCGCCGCTGCCGGACCCAGTCTCCCCCGAGCTCGCGGTCGCCGTATGAGGCCTTCCCCCAGACCCACCGCCGACGCTGTCATGGCCGGTTTCGCCCGCATCCGATGTCGCCACGGTTGGAACCGGCCGCCGTCGACGTCGTCACGCCCAGCTCCAACCACCACCGAAACTCGTTTCCCTCGAATCCGGCCGCCGTCCACCTCGTTTAGCCTGGATCTGGCCGGCGCTGAGGCCACACTGCCTAGACCCGGTGGCCACCAAACTCCTCAATCACAGACCAGACTAGGGATCCGGCCGCTGTCGACCTTGGGCCCGGCCGCCGTTGACCATTGGGAGGAAGGCAGAGGATGAGAGGGAGGAGAGACCGAGCGGGGGACAATGAGAGGAGGGGCGGAGAATGAGAGGGAGGAGACCGAACAGGGGCGGTGGGAGCGGGGATGGCTAGGGTTCACGGAGGTGGAGGCGAACCCTAGACGGCGAGGAGAGCGGAGGAAATTAAAGGGGCGAGCAGGCGGAGGACTGCGGGAGCTAGGGAGGCCGAGAGGGCGCGCTAGGGTTTGGGCTGGGCGGGGGAGGACAGCAGGTTGAGTACAAAAAAGCTGAGGGGTGTAAATATAAAAACAATGCAGCGAGGGCCACTGTGGAGATGGGAAGACGTGGCTGTAAAATAAAAAAGCCGGAGGGGTTTTCTGCATTGCCAAACTGGCTTTGCACGCTGGGCAGCGAGTCGACAGACAGGTCGAGCCGGATGGGCAGATCAGATGGCCGACGATTTTCGGACGACGTGGGCATGCCGAGAAGCCGCCTTTGATAGTGGCTTTATAAAGAAGATAATGCGTGGCACGTACGCTTGTTACTCGTGTTCGGCCGCGAGGGAGACCGTTTGCATCAAAGATTAGAAAAAATTCTGTTTAGTATACATTTTTTAGATAATGGGAAGAATCCTCGTGTATTTTAGTATACATGTAGTTATGCAATGTATACACACAAAATTATGGTTTCAACTAACACCATCTTGATCTCAGTTTTTATAATAGTTTTTTTTAGAATTAAAAGTTTTTTGTTTGTATGGTTCTGTGAATACAAAACTTTGACCAAATACAATAGAGAAGTACAACCACACCGCTATACAACGCTAACCAACGGTTAAAATTAGAAGAAAAAAAAAGAGGTATAGATTGCAGTTACAAAAGTTCTAAAAAACATGATTTCAACCAAAACGGATTTATGAAACTATGTCAAAGTTTTGCATCCAAACAATTCTAAGTTTTCTAAACCATGGTATTTTCACAAACCGAAGTTTTGTAACGAACCTATGAAAAAAACCTAATGCCAAACAGGCGCTAAGGGGGTGTTCTTTTGGACTTATCTAAGGGCGCTAAGAGTGCGCAGATGTCACTGCTCACTGCACCTAACAATCGCAGTGCCTGTCTTGACCAACATGGGTCGGTTACAATCTCATAAGCGAGGTACAGTTGTAATATGGCATCGGCGGTGATATTCTACGCTACAATAATAGCACGCCCACAACGCCGAGCTGATCGTCCTAGTATGTGTGATACCCGCTTCGCTGATCATGACACCGTCCTCTTCTTTTCTGCTTAAAAAATCAGATTAGAAGCTATAATTTGAAATTTATCATTTTTATTCAAGTCATATGTTGTAGCATTTTATAGTTATTTTTTTGAATTTTTTAGTAGTTCTTCTCAAAGAACCTTTAGTCTCTTTGGACCCTTTTTTTTTTAGGACTATCAGCTTTTTAGATTATAATCTACCTTAGATTTTCAGCTCAATCAAATAGATTTTCCGCTTAATCAAACAGAAGGCGCAAAGGCGCAGAGCTTTTCTAGAGGATGGTGCAGAGACGCATAGGGGTGAAAACGGATCGGATATTTTCCGGTCCGGACTGGTCGGATCTGGATTCGGATATCTTCGGGTCGGATATTTTCGGATCTAGGTCCGGATCCGGATATTTTTATACAAATACCAGACGGCGGATCCCGACGGATCCAGATACGGATCCAGGTATCCGGTACTGTTCATATTCGGATCTTTATTCGGATCTCAGCCCACCAGCTTAATATAAAGGCCCAACAGGTAAATATGAATTATAAAGGGGATATTTAGCTATTTAAACCCATAGCCAACAAGCCCATAACCTATCGGCCTAGTCATTTAGGCCCATAGTCTATATGCAAGTGTAAATTATAATAATGTTTTAATTAACTGAGTCATTTATGTGTTGTAGTAGGTTTTGGAGCGTACAATTTATATGGTTTAAATGTTCTGATCCATATCTGCCACTGTATTCAATTTGTATTCGTATCCGACAATATCTATTCCCGTATTTGTATCCGTGTTATCTGTATCCGGATCTAGATTCAAAAACTAATATGGATACGAATATGGTTCAGCGGTTATTCGATCCGATCCGACCTATTTTCACCCCTAGAGCGCAGAGCTCACTGCGCGTAACAATGGCAAGCTGGCAGCGCCGGCGCGCTCCTGCACGAAACCAAGCAATTGCGTGGAGATCAAACGCCAAGCCCAAACGCAAGCAAGGCCGACAAAGTAAAGGGCCGAAACCGAAAGAATCTCGGCCTCAAGCCTCGGACTCGTATGGTGCAACACCCCAGGTACGGCCCACAAAGTCCAGCAACATTTCCGTCACCAGGCCGAGTTCTCAGGTTCCAGCCAGGCGAGGCCCAAAGCCTGGAACACAAACGTGCGAACCGTCGAGCACGATTTTGCCCACGGATATTTTTTTCATACTCAGATTAATCCCAGATTACACAAAGGTCCAAAATACAAATGCACTTTGCAATCGTCTACACCCTCCGGCTCCACCGCCGCCCCGTACGCCCGTCGGCCAAGCTTAGCTAGAACCTACTTGCCCAATCCAACAAAGTATTCGAAATCTTCCATTGCCGCAGCATCCAAGGCTGTACCATCGAGACGCATCTAGCATCACGTTTGTTGTTAGGTCCACGAACAGCTCACGTTGCCGACTGCTCGCTTGCATGCCCCTTCGGCGTTCGTCGAATTGCCTCGCCGGGGATCGTGCAATGACCAGGGGTGATCCACACTCCAATCGCGTCTCGCAGCACCAGAGCATGAGGTCTCACCAAGTCAGATAAAATCTAGATGCAATGCTTAGCAGCAGAGCACTACCTACTGCTTGATGCCCACTGCATTTGAGTTAGGTGGCAGGTCGCGGCAATTGACTCGCGCTTTGCGCATTGATCTGTTCAGCTAACTGGACGCATTTAACTGCAAATTGACACATCTTGAAAAGTCAACGAGGCCTTCCTTGTTAGAGCATCTCCACTAAGGTCATCTCAGCTATTTATAAGTTTTTCAACTCAACATTTTATTTATGTAGAGAAGAGAAGAGAAGAGAGACAAGAGCTAACTCTTAAGCAAGAGTCTGTGTATAACATTTTTTAAGATAAATGAAGATTATTACATGTGAATTCATATTTAATTTTAAGAGTATGTTATAACTAACTCATTAAAAAGTTTATCTATATGCTATTTATAAATGATATAGATGTCACTTATAACAAGTAGTTGACTCTACTGTTGTAGACGCTCTTAATGGTCGCCGGACACTAACTGCCCGATCGTTAGCTATGTTTCTTGTGAGACATTAGGTGAAGTACAGTGCAACCTGGCCGTTTCTATAGGGAGTTGATGGCGGCTGCCTTTTAGATTCAATGACACATTAGGTGATGCACCCGCTAAAAGCAATTGGGCCATATAAAAGATATGAATACTTTGCTTTCCACGCTAAAACGGTGACACGATTTGCATACGCTTCCACCTCTTACATCATCGCAGTGTTAATATTCTCTGAACACTGTAGTAGCAAGGTATTATTAACAGGATTGTCCATGTTCTCTTGTATGATTCTACTCTACAGAAGTTAATGTTGATTTTTTTCCCCCCGAAGTGTAACGTTGATCTTGTCAAGTGAACGGTAAATTGACAGCTCTCAGGAAGTTTAATACTCAGCACTTCAGCAGCGGTTTTTAATTGAAAGATAGAAACAGATCGACAATCCTATCATAATCTCCACTTGCACACTTGCATGTTTTCATATTTACTTCTTGTACAGTTGTACCAAGGAACACCCATAGCCTACATTATGTTTGTATGTATTTGTGAGGGATCGGATAAAATACCCTAATAATTAAACTCGGAACAAATAATGTGTGTTTAACGAGTATGACAAAGAGACGGAATTTCGGGTTTAACGAGATCATGCTTGGGCTTCAATTCCGCATGCTCCGGGACGGGCATCCTTACTCGTGGCTAGTATGCGAAACGACCGTGAATCCTTAGGAATATGGTTAGATAATTGGCTCGAATCCAAGTCCTAAAAGTCTCGAGCTCTTTTCATATTTGCAGTTCAAGATGTTCTACCTACCAAATTTCTTGCAGCGCAAGTTAATATATTTTTAGGAATACATCTGTAACTACAGTAGGATTCTAAGTTATCCGAATAGGTTTTTCCAAGTCGTATAGGACCTGAACTGCGTATACCTTATACTATATATATATCCCTCATGGGAGGGCAAGGATCATCTAAAGGGGAACGGGTAGGCTACACCATCGCAATTTCAAAAATTTCTACCACGAGCACCCAATACATCATGTAAGTAAGAATCACATATCGTTACCCTTGACGCGTGGTTGCAGCGAAAGGAGAGTCAGAGTAGCTGAGTCCGACGTTGCGCGCATCGATGTATAGGAAGTAGTTGTTCATGTCGAGTCGAACGTCCCCTCCTCGCCGATCACCATCGCAGCAACGTCGTATGTACTGCCGTAGAGGAAGTAGTCGATCTCACCGACCTTTTCCTCCTTGTCGCCGATCAGCACCGCAGCAACCGCAACAGCGCCTCTACGGTATCCACACGTCTAGGAGCGGAACACCACGCACCGGTGTGCTAGCACTGCACACGCGGCTAGGGTTTATAGGAGTCGGTAGGGGTGTGAAATCTAGAGTTACGTGGTGGCGAACTCGTGTATGTGCACTGTCCCACCTCCCCTTATATAGAACGCACTAATGGGCTTCTACGCTACAGGCTGAAATAAGATCGATGGCCTAGAGGGGGTGAGTAGGCAGTTTTAAATTTTCTTTCAATTAAGGTTGAATTAGGCTCACAATGTTAATAAGCTAGCTAGAAGGAGATAAAGCCTAAAACACAATCAACACAACAAAGTAAATAGGGAAATTACATTCATGCCATTGTAAAGTTGTTTTATCACAGAAATGCCATTACTATTTCTTTCTATCGTAAGTAAAAGATTTACATTGCCCAACAGATTTTGTAGAAAATTTTGGATGTATTTGTCAATGTTCCCAAAAAAATTTTAGTTCCAAAATTTTTGGCTGTTACAGTTTGCAAGCTCAAAAAGATATATGTCCTCAGCTTCTTCAATCTAATGCAGCATCTACTGGTCCATCTACCTTCCGAAGCAAGGTTCGGAGACCCTGTGCAGTATCGATGGATGTACCCCATAGAACAATGTTTGAAAAGCATCCGGGCAAATGTGAAAAACAAGTCCCGCGAAGAAGGTTCAATAGCAGAGGCTTACTACATCCAAGAGATCTCCAACTCCACTAACAAATACCTAGCGAGGGAAAACAATATGAACATTTACATACCGAGATATAACACCGTGGGCCGTACAGTCCAATATGATCTAAAGTTGTTCATTGTTTAAGGCACTCCAGTCGGGCGGAGTACGAGACGTGAGCTAACACGGAAGGAAAGGGTTGTTGCACTCTTGTACATTTTTAGCAACATGGAACAAATGGAAGACATGCAACAGCAGTTTGCACAAGCCAAATGGAGAGGTAGGAACGGACCCGATGTATCTCATTATCGCAAGCTGATGGAAGAGGGTGCAAGACCTAGCCATACAGACTTCTTTTTTTGGTTCTGGAAACACGTAAGTGCCTTCGATCTTAAATTTGTGTTTGATGATGTATTGCAATCGTTTGCTAACTCTTTTTCATGTCTATCACGCAGTGCACTCTCCATGCCAGCATGCACAATGATCTTCGGATTATGTCACATGGATGCAAGCATTTATGAAATTATATGGCTGTTACGATGTTAATGGGTTCCGTTTTCGGTCCGCACCTAGTGAGCGTCTTAAGCCTAATTTGTGGTCAGTCAACAGTTGCGTCATGTGCCATGGGGACGATAGGGTCAAATACTACAGCATCATTTAGGAGATAATTAAATTGGTATTCGATGGAAGTAAAGAGTTATAGGTGGTTCTGTTCCATTGTGATTGGTTTGACCCTATCAGTGGTGTACGGCGTTGGGCTGAGCTTGGCTTAGTCGAGGTAAAACATAGCTCAAGACTAATAGGGAATGATCCGTTCATTCTCGCTAACCAAGCCGAGCAAGTATACTACGTACCGTATCCATACACTGTTAAGAAAGAGTTAGAGCCATGGTGGGTCATGTATAAAGTTAGACGTCCTGGAAGATTGCTAGTATCGACGGCCAACGACTACGACGGGCCGATGCAAGAATAGAGCTTGCATAATGGATTTGTGTTCGACATAGGCCTAAGACTGGACGAACTAGAAGCCATAATGGACGACGATGTTGAAAAGGAACACGATGGTCAGGCTGAAACTGATGACGTCGAACCGTCAACCAACGACCCTCTTGATGTTGATTCAAATTACTTCAATGGATGGTACATTTGCACTCAAAATTATTTATATATCTGCTTGACTTATTTGAATGTATTACTAACTTTCCATTAATGTGCAGGATGCCTTGACGCCGCTTCATCGACCGCCGCCAGGAGGAGGAGATCTAGGAGATGGAGGAGGAGTCGCATGGTTCCGGACAAGGCGGCACCCAGGAGGACTTTGGCCAGGAGCTGGTGCCCACTCAAGGGTCCGAGGCCGACCAAGCAAGTGGGTCTCAGGCACCTAAGAAGAAGAGGGGCCAGAACAAGGTCCCCAAGGTACCCACGGACGCCAGCTCGAGGATCCCCATCTAGATCGATGGGGACAGGTATGTTTTATCGCTTTGCTTCAACATCGTATTTTTGATTTCTTTTTTCAGTGTAAAATTGCTAACATTCTTTCAATCTCTATAGCAATATGTTGACGGTGGATGCCTCGCTGAGGACGCAGCCGGGCTACACGCTGGGGTGGCTGGTCCGCCAGTTTTACCCTAGCATGGTGACTGTGGGTGACGTCACTAGGCCAGCGTATAGCTGGGAGGACTACAAGCTTGCCCCCCGTGGGGACTTGACCACCGCAACCCATTGTGTTCGGGGGTTCTGGGTAAGTCTGTCTAACCGACTTTACATTCTAAATTTGTGATCATGACGCTAATCTCCTTGGTTTGTAAAATTTTAGTTTAGGTACTGTCCTAGCCGGGGTTGACGGAGATGGAGTTCGAGTTCGTCCTGGACAAGAACATGAAGCAGAAAGTCCAGGGCCTGATATCCGGCGCTCGTGTTGCGGTGGTCAAAGAGTACCACAGGTATGCAACCATCCCTATAATCCTTGTAAAATGGCATTTACTATTTCTACAATTTCGAACTGTTTGTACATTTCAGGAGAGAGCATGGTAAGTGGATCACCACCTCCAAGGCCCGTGGGATCAACCTCGACGTGGACGACTATACCGGGGTGTCTCCATAGTGGGCCACAAACCACCCAGAGGCATAGAGGGCTATTGGCGAGAAGTGGGCTAGCCAGGAGTTTCCGGACAAGTCCGCGAAGACCAAGCATAACCGTCCTCCAAAGACTACAAGAAAAGCACGGGGGAGTGGTCCATTCCCTAGCTAGCTAAAAAGCTGGTAAGCTCTGATTTTTCTTTACTTTTCATTTGTTTGGCTAACTTGTCTTTTCCTTCTTACAGACACTATAGACTGGGTCCCGACCTAGCGTGTTTGACCTGTGGAAGCGGGCCCACACACCAAAGGCTAGGCTTGGCACCTAGCCTGCGATGGATCCTCTCGCGCAACAAAAGATGGTAAGTGCTAACGAAAACTTTCAACCTTATCAAATTTGTAGTTTTGCTTAGTCTAACTCAAAAAAAACGTAGGATCACTACCGGGAGGCCTACACTCGGGTGCACGGCCCGAACAGCTTCCAGGAGGATGCTCCCCTCGACCTAGTAGTGATCCACTAGCACATGGGGGGCAAGGTGCACGGGAGGCTAGCGATCGAAGGAGACCACCTCAGGTGAGCTAATTATTATCTAGTGTGTCTTTTCTTTGAAAAACATTGATTTTGCAAACTAACCACAGTCCTTAATTGTAGGTCGAAGGCTTACATACCCGAGGTCCAGTCCTCTCAGAGCGCCACTGAGAATCGGCGCGTGTTTGAGGCCCGCATCCTCAGGGAGAGGGAGCAAGAGAGGAAGCATAGGGACGAGGAGAGGGAGCTGGAGAGGAGGGAGAGTCAGCAGATGATGAAGGCGTTCCAAGCGAGCCTTAGGTCTATGGAGGAGGACCGACGGCGGGAGCACGAGGAGTTCAACGCTAGGCTCTTAGTGTTGGAGGCAGCAGCGAGACTTGCCGGGGTAAGACACTACCACCACCTCATTTCCTTTCTTTCAAATCTACAAGCCTTTAACTAATGCGTCGCAAATGTGTAGGCCTCGTCGAGCAGTTACGGGGTTGCTCGCCCTCTCCTTCGCCTGCTGGTTCAAGATTGGCGGCTCCAGCTTCGGCTTGGCGTGACGCCCAGGACGAAGACGACGGGTCTAGGAGCCAGCTGATGGACCTAGTGTTGTGTTTCCTGCACTAGGACCTGCTGCCCTTCCCTTGAGTGGTACAGGAGATGATTTTGTGATATATTCGACATGTTTGTGAAATATTAGACAAATTGTGGTTCTATTTGTAATATATTATATGTTTGTGGTTTGAAATTGTGCTTGTGCATGCATATTTGTGTGAAATGTGGGGATGATGATATATGCGACGTGTTTTGGGTATGTAGGTGCAGTTGCTGTTGCTAGCAGCTGCTAAATTGGATTTTTTAAGCCATTTACCCATCTCTTTTTTTTGGCTAGAAATCAATTACTCTCGACGGCCAGGACTAAGCTGTCGAGAAAGAGGGTTTCAGGGAACGACTGTCGAGAGAGGTTAAGATGGCCACGTGGCCCAGAGAGGCTCTCTCGATGGTCATGTGGCCGTCGAGAGAAGGTAAGATGGCCATGTGGCTCAGAGTGCTGCATGTCACCTCTCTTGACGGCCATGTGGCCATCGAGAAAGGTGGAGCCGGAGCCGTCAAACGGCCAAACGGCCATCCACCCAATCCACTCGATGACACTCTCTCAAGCAGTCGAGTTTGTTTTCTCGACGGTCTCCCTCGACTGGGCTAGCCCGACGGTCATTTCTCGAAGGCTAGCCGTCGAGAGAACAAACTCTCGACGGTTTAGAAGCCTTTCTCAAGAAATTGCGCGTTTCCTGTAGTGTTCGATCAGCATATTTGGCTGAATCTGAGCCGACAAAATTTTCATGTCAAAAATGTCAAGTGAGAAATATATTATTGTCTCTACACCGAGGGATTATTGTCATTCTATAAAGCAAAGTTGAAGCTGCAACCTCGTATGAAATCCCTACTTTCAAAAAAGTGATATAGGATAATATCCAGTCATCATAGCATCAAACATTAGTTGATTTAATTGTTTAATTAGTAATCATATGCTAAAATATGACTTCTCATAAGGTTGCAAACCGACACAAAGTGTTGTGTTCACAACCAAAGTTGTTGGCTCTTATATTCTAATAGAAATCGTCTAGTTGTGTGTCAATTGGTTATTTGGTCGCTGTACAATCACTCTGAAGGGAAAAAATGTACAGCTGCTGCATATTCTAAGAGGGTTAGTAATCGATTTTCCTTTATATCAGTAAACGTACCTATCAATTATATCATGTCTATTTCTCTAAATAAGAGTATATGAGCATTCTGGTATGACATGGTAAGACCATACCAGGTCTTCCCGATGTTAATTAAAGAACCTGTCTGTTGGTATTTATAGTCAAGGGTACAGGTAAACCAATTTAAGCCCAGACGATATCAGCCAGAGTTGTCATTGAAATTGCTACTACACGCTAGATAGATCCATAATTTTTTTTTAGCTTCAGCTGGCTGTTAGAGAAGCAAGTGGTGTTAGAGAATGATAAGCCTCCTGAAATTACGGGTAATGCCTCAGTGATGCCTGGATAATCTGAAAATTGAATAAGTCTCCAGATGATGATCATCTTAACATGCAGCCAGTCCTGTTTATGTTCCAAGGCATGTGCTCACCTCAGTTAACTGGCTGAACGTGTTATGTTCTTATGACGGATCTAGTCAATGGCAGCGTTTCTCTGCTCAAATATTTACACGGCCAAATTAAATGTGCTCATACAAGTATCAATACCCATTTCTGGTCATGTTCACTTCACGCCCCATACGTAGTATCTTGTCGGTGCTTGGGCGGCTGGTCTGCCTGTAGATGTTGCCTGAAATTGTTGGGTGGATAGTAAAATCGGTAAACTTCAGAGAGTAAACATGGTGCGGCAGTGGCAGTGCCTCCTGTATATAGGCTTTGTTTGGCACAGCTTCAGCTTCACTAAATTGGTGAAGTTGATGGAGCATCCTATTTCTAACTCCAGAAATTCATAGAGCTAGAGTTATAGATATATTAAGGATGTTTAGATAAGTTATCTTAATTATATTTTAAACTAAAAATATAAATTTAAGTCACTTTATTTTAATCTATAAACTCTGTATCTGAGATAGAGCCGGAAACTGGAGCTGTGACAAACGAGGCCATAGTACCCGTTTTTGTATGGCTTGCTACCACAGAAACGTTACGAAAGCTGATAGGCATCCGTCATGAGCTACGTAGGATTTGCAATTTTTAATGTAGTCTGCTGACGCACGGTTTGCCGCCCAGCCAATGGGAGGCACCTCCGCAAGAAAATGCTCGTGCTGCAGGCTTCGCAGAAGGGTCACGCGGAGGAATTTTCCCAATCCAGGCGCTTTTTCAGGCAATCCGTCACATCAGAACCCAGAAGTATTGCTCAAAAAAAAAAAAACTGAGAAGCGACATTTGATCTAGTCATCCCGGATGTATGCATGAAGCTGACAAGGTTGGATGTTTCATTGTACATGACCTTGCTGTTGTCTTTGCCTTCATATTTTTCTATTTATTTATGTATTTCAACCCAGCCAAATTAGTCTTATCGTTTTCTACTTAAATTTACTTTTTTTTAACGCATAGGGTAGAAACTTTGTCGTTCCATTAAAAAAAAAGAGAATGTACAATACACATAGGGAGAGAAAGAGAAGAGGATACAGGTGTCGACGATTTGCGTCAGCAATGTATTTTAGGGGGCGATGCGAAAGATCACAACTACGATGGTAGCACAGGGAGCCGAATTTATACAGGTTTGGGCCCTCGGGAAGAGGTAATACCCTACTCCTGTGCTCGTGGATTGTATTAGGGTGGATGATAATGATGATTGTGAGATGTGGAATTGGATGCCGAACTAGAGTCCCCGGACCCTCTTTATATAGTGCAGGGGGTCGGGTTACAGATAGAATCCCTAATCCGCTTATGGAAGATACAGATATAACCGATTCAGCTACACCTATATCTATGTATTCGAGTAGGAAACGAATCCGTTTCCTTGTTGATCATGTCCGGCCGCACCGTCCTCCAAGCCTGCCTTCTGGAAGACCCAATTAACTCGGCCCAAGGAGATGGTACGTCCTGTTGTATATCTTCGGACACCCAGGGCCCATGTTTTCCACAGTAGCCCCCGAGTGCTTCGGGACTGGGTTGTCTTCATTCGGGATTCGGCTCGCAATCCTTCAGATGTTTGCCCGAGTGATGTCACTCTTCGTCTGGCTGATGGAATCTGCTTGCCGAGTAGCCTGCTGATCAAACAACATAGTTGCAAAAACTCGAGAAAAATTCTCAAGTTTATTAAAGATGTCTGGCATCCAGTCCGACGGATCGGAATGCTGGCTAATGGCCCCACGGAGAGGCATACCAGGAGAGTGGACTTTGTCGAGTATGCAGTGCTACCCAGCGTTGTCCTCCCTGTTACAACTTATGGCATTCAAGCCTGGCTTGCAGAGCTCGACATTCGATCCAGCATGGGATATGCCACAACCTATGTAGGGTGTTCAGACGCCTTGATTCGACTAATGCGGACACAAACTAATGATCCCCAGAGGAATACGTCCGTCTCCAAGTTGAGGCCCTCCTAGTAGTGTTTGTCTTGGCGACAAACGATCCGGAGATGTGCCATTGAGACCCAACTGAAGAGGTAACTCTTTGACGCCTAATCCGATTATAAAATCGGACCAGCCATTGTCCTCAAGGGGTACGCCAAGAGCTGGATTGATTTTTTACCTAGAGAGCACCCAGTCATCGAAGAATCAATAACCGGCATAAGGCCCAGCCGGGGGCGCGCCCTTTGTCCCAACTAGGTTCGGTCCAATCAACACACGCATGTGAGCAACGTATAATATACGGCCCACAAGGAGCGTGTCTTCTGGAACCTAAGTCCGGGCCCAAGTATTGCAACAGTGAAACCAAGGCTTCGCACCTTCCCGCCCAGCGGGAGGCCGAAGCGTCGCCCGCGATCCTTCGGGAAACACGCGCTTATCTCTCGCTGCCACAAGTCATCCCAGTATTACTTCGCCGGAAGCCCAAGCATCGCTTTGAACGCAGCGCCGTGCTCCTAGAAACCTCCACGTCAAATCCCCGGGACTGTTTTCATCGGGGCTGCTTCCCGACGCCATCACTTCCCGAAACTGGTTCGACTTCCCCAAGTTCGGCTATAAAGAGAGGCCGGCGTAGCGGCCGCTCCTCACCAAGTTTCTTCCTGAATCCTTTCGCCTCCTCCTGCTCCAATGGCCGGTGAAGAGTTAGCAGAGCTCTAGGCGGACTTCGACCTCGCGCTCACCGAGATGGCCGAGGAGAAGGCCTGCGCCCACGACGTCGCCTCCGTCGCGGTCCTGGTGGAAGTCGTCCCGGCCCTTGCCAAGGTGACCGACGTGATTGTGGAGGCCCTGGTCCACTCCCGCACCCGCGACGCCGCCATCGCCGAGGTCCCGCTTTCGCCCCTGCACCTCGCCGGGTGACGGATCGATCATCGGTAGCAGGTCACACTGCCGCCACATCCTGTAAACGGCTTACGGGCCTTCAAGAAATAAAAATTTCTTATTCTGAATGTGCGATACTTTCTCCCTCTTTTTTCTTTTTTTTAGTACAAGTTAATCGATTTTTTACGACCCGAGTAGTACGTTTCGCCCAAGCGAGCTAGGTCCCTTTCGCTAAGCACTCTGTCCAGCGCATCAAGTTCCTTAGCATTAGGAGTTGGCACAGAGCTCTATCTCCGATAACGCGACCCGGAAGCATGAATGTTGCCAGAAAGCAGGAGTTTCACTACTCAGGATGACTGACGCTTAGGCTCATTGTTAGCTCGAACCGAAAAATATCAATTAAGTGTTAGGAATAAATATAATGGCGGAGACTGCCCCCAATCAGGTATGACCCCCAACTTACAAACCAGTCGGATTCCGACTAATGAGTAAGTCAGACTCAATAAAGGAGAAAGGGTGCGCAGATGCGTACCTAATTAGGTGTAGCCCCCGACTTACTACTTAATTGAAACGCAAATAAGTACAAGTCAGAAACCGAAATGTGTAAACATAAAAGACAATGTGAGCGAAAAACTTATCTTTATTCATTTGTGATCAAGGGTTACAATAGTCGTCAGGTATAGATCCGACGCAATTGCTCGATGTTCCATGAGTTGTCCAGGAGAGCACCGTCTTCTCGCCTTAATCGGTAAGCCCCCGGGCGTGTCACAGAGTCGACGATGTACAGTCCTTCCCATTGTGGAGAAAGTTTATGGCCACCCGATTGACTAACCCGCAGGACCAAATCTCCAACCGAGAAGGCTCGATCTCGCACATTACGATCATGATAACGACGCAAACCCTGGAGGTACTTAGCCGACCGAATTGTGGCAACGTCCCGAGCTTCCTCCAGTCGGTCGAGATCGTCAATCCGACAGGCTTTGACTCGTTTTCGTTGAACCTCTGAACTCGGGGCGATCCAAACTGCAGCTCTGTGGGAAGGACCGCCTCAGACCCATACACGAGGAAAAAGGGTGACTGCCCCGTAGCTCGACTGGGGCTTGTATGAAGCCCCCAGAGTACGACAGACAATTCCTTCATCCATTTCGCCGCATAGGGTTTAAGTTGATCGAAGATGCGTGCCCTAACGTCTCGTAGAAGCATGCCATTCGCACGCTCGACCTGCCCATTACTCCCTGGGTGTGCCACCGAAGCAAAGCAAATCTTTATGCCCACATCCTCGCACCAACTTTAAAATTCGTCACTTTTGAACTGAGAACCGTTATCCGTGATGATCCGAGATGGTACGCCGAACCGACCGATGATCTCCTGGAAGAACTCGGTGGCTTTGGCCCCCGTAATCTTGGTCACCGGTTTGGCTTCAATCCATTTGGTGAACTTATCAATGGCGACGAAGATGTGTTCAAATCTACCGGGTGCTTTCTTGAAGGGTCCGACAATGTCGAGCCCCCAGACAACGAATGGCCAGGTGATGGGAATCGTCTGAAGTTCCTGAGACGGCACATGAATCTGCCGGGCGAAGAACTGACAACCTTCACACTTGTGGACGATCTCCTTTGAATCTGAGACCGCGGTTGGCCAGTAAAATCCTTGTCGGAAAGCTTTTCCAACCAGCGTAGCTGATGCGGCGTGATGCCCGCACATTCCTGAGTGAATTTCGCGCAGCAAGGCGCGTCCTTCAGACTCGGATATGCACTTTTGAAGTATGCCAGAGACGCTTCATCGATACAAGGTCTCTTCATGCACCACATAGTTGCGACTCCGACGTTGGATTTGTTCAGCAACCCCCGATCATCGGGAAGCTTTTCTTCTTGCAGGTATTCCAGGTAAGGCTTCATCCAATACGAGTCAAGGGCGAGCACCTCTACCTCGGATTGCTGCTCGTCAGGTTGGGGTAGCTGCTCTTGCGGGTGATGGAGGGGTGGAGCTCTGGGCGAAGATCCCAAATTGAATCGGCGCTCGATCGAGCCAGGTTTGCGAGTTCATCCGCCGCCTCATTGTCTCGACGCAGGACATGTATGAGCTCCAACCCATCAAACTTGTCTTCCAGCTTCCTGACCTCCTGACAATAGGCGGTCATGTTGTCATTAACACAAGACTAGTCCTTCTGCACTTGGCTCACCATAAGCTGAGAGTCTCCGCGAACCACTAATCGTCGGATGCCGAGCGATATGGCAATAAGGAGACCGTGGATGAGCGCCTCGTACTCGGCTGCATTGTTTGAGGCTGGAAAATAGATCTGGAGGACGTACTTGAGTCGCCCGCCTCCGGGTGATATGAGAACGATGCCAACCCCCGCGCCCTGCCGTCGGAGAGATCCATCGAATTACATGTTCCAATACTCGACCTCTTCGGCTGCTGGGGGAGTCTGCATCTCCGTCCACTCGGCGATAAAGTCGGCGAGTGTTTGTGACTTAATGACGCTGCGTGGTTTAAACGAGAGTTTGAAAGCCCCGAGTTCCACCGACCATTTTGCGATTCTCCCAGTGGCTTCCCGATTATGGAGAATTTCTCCAATAGGGAAGGAGATGACCACCGAAATTGGTTGTTCTTGGAAGTAGTGCTTCAGCTTCCGGGAGGCGGTAAGGACCGCATACAGAAGCTTCTGCACCTGTGGATAGCGTACCTTGGTCTCGCCCAATACTTGACGTAGGCAGGCGTTGCAGCCTTGTAAACGCGTCCTTCTTCTTCCCGTTCCATTACTACCGCAGCACTCACTACATGAGTGGTGGCCGCAATGTATAGCATAAGCGGTTCCTGTGGTAGGGGGGATGCCAAGACAGGTGGTGAGGTGAGGAACACTTTAAGGTCCTCAAAGGCCTTCTGTGTCTCGGGTGTCCAGACAAACTTGTCGTGTTGCTTCTTCAATAGCTTGAAGAAGGCCGATCCACGCTCGCCGAGCCGCGATATGAAGCGACCGAGTGCGACCATGCACCCACTAAGACGCTAGACGTCCCTTAGGCACGTTGGGGTGCCATTTCCATGATGCCCTTGATCTTTTTCGGGTTAGCCTCGATTCCACGATGAGACACCACGAATCCGAGAAGCTTCCCCGAAGGGACCCCAAAGACACACTTCTCCGGATTCAACTTCATGTGGTACGCCGACAGGCTCTTGAATGTCTCCGATAGGTCAATGATCAAATCTGAGGTTACTCGAGACTTGACGACGACATCATCAACATATGCTTCCACATTGCGTCCAAGCTGGTTGTGGAAGCATCGCTGAATGCAACGCTGGTATGTTGCGTCGGCGTTCTTCAGTCCGAAGGGCATTGTGACGTAGCAGAAGGCCCCAAACGGAGTGATGAACGACGTTTTGGTACAATCTTCTTCCTTTAAGCTAATCTGGTGATAGCCCGAGTATGCATCCAGAAAGCTCAGGAGCTCGCAACCGGCGGTGGAGTCAACCACCTGGTCGATGCGCGGAAGTCCAAATGGATCCTTGGGGCATGCTTTATTTAAGTCGGTGTAATCGACACACATGCGCCAAGTCCCATTCTTCTTTTGCACAAGTACCGGATTTGCCAGCCAGTCGGGGTGAAGTACCTCCCTTATAAAGCCGGCGGCTAAAAGTTTGGTGATCTCCGTCCTGATGGCTTCCTTCCGATCTTGCGCGAATCGGCGCAGCCGTTGCTTAACCGGCTTGGCCTTGTCGTGAACGTTCAGAGAGTGCTCGATCATCTCCCTTGGGACGCCCGGTATGTCAGATGGCTTCCAGGCGAAGATGCTCCGGTTCTCTCGGAGGAAGTTGACGAGCGTATCCTCTAATTTCGAGTCGAGCCCTGTCCCGATTAGAGCCGTTTTGGTTGCATCGGACGGGTCGAGCGAAATATGCTTGATATCTTCGTCGGGCTTAATGCCCGACTTTGATTGCTTCTTGTTTGGTAGTTCGCCTTCATCGCGGAGGGTGGTGGCCGCCTGCCGGATCTTGTCCAACTCAGCTGCCGCCTCGATGGACTGGGTGAAGTCACAATTTTCCCTATCGAAGAGGTGGGAAAACTTGACGTCTCCACGGATCGTGATTACGCCCCGCGGACCTGGCATCTTTATAACCATATAAGTGTAGTGTGAGACAGCCATGAACTTGGCCAAGCCCGGCCTTCCCAAGATCGCGTGATACGCAGTCTCGAAATCGGCCACCTCAAAGCTGAGGTTCTCCATTCGGTAATTATCCCGAGTGCCAAAGGTGACAGGAAGAGTGATCTTCCCGATTGGCATCGATGAGGTTCCCGGAATTATGCCGTGAAACGGCGCGTCTATAGGCTGGAGCGCCGTCCTTGGGATCTGCATCTCGCCCAGAGTTTTAGCGAAAAGGATATTCAATCCACTCCCACCATCAACCAGGACCTTGCGCAGCCGGACGCCCTGTACCACAGGATCCATGATGAGTGAATATCTTCCTGGGCATGGGACGTGATCTGGGTGATCTGAGCGATCAAATATGATCGGAATTTCAGACCACCGGAGATACCCGGGGGTTACCGGAATAGCTGCATTGATTTCTCGATCGGTAAGCTTTTGCTTACGCTTGGACTCATATGCATCCGATCCCCCAATATGTAGTTGAGCTCTCGCTTGGTTTCTTGATAGGCGTCGCCCTCAGGAGGGTCACGCTTTTCATCTTGCTTGGCATCTTTCGGAGCGTCGCTATTGTGATTCTCAGCGAACTTCTTCAAGATGTTGCAGTTCTTGGCCGCATGCTTCCCGTTTGGATGGAAAGGACACGACGCTTCCATGACTTTATTGTAGTCGGCGGGTCGAGGCGGCCTTAGCCGTCCCTGATCTGCGACCGCTACCATCTCCTCACCTTTGCGCTTCTTGTCTTTCTTGGAGGACGACTCGGGCCTGTCCTTCTTGCTTTCGTGCTTGCTCGGGTGATCCTCTTGACGCTCAGCGAGAGCATCCGAGGCAGTAGCATATCGATCCGCCAAGGCGAATATCTACTTGACGGTAGTCGGAGGCTTCCGGGACATCTTCTTGATTAGATCAAGGTCGCGAACTCCTTTCTGGAAAGCTGCGACTACAACCGCCTCTAAGATCTCCCGGATCGTGTTTTTCTTCTTGGTGAAACGCCGAATGAAATCCCTTAACGACACATCTTTTTTCTGATGAGTCTGATAAAGGTCCCACTGGGTCCCAGGCTTTTCGTAAGTGCCCTGAAAATTGGCAACGAACTAGTCGCAAAGCTCTCCCCAGGAATCGATCGAGTTCTCTGGAAGGCCTGCGAGCCAGTTCTGAGCCAGAGGGGTTAACATGACGGGCAAATAATTTGCCATCACGTCGTATCCTCCACCCGCGGCCCTGATCGCCAAAGAATAAATCTGCAACCAAGCCTCGGGATCCCGTTCTCCGTCAAATTTCACAATGCCTTTGGGGTGGAACCCCTCGGGCCAGTTTACCTGTCGGAGTGGGGGAGTGAAAGCCTTGATCCCGTCGATCAACCCTTCCCCGGGGGAAGGAGATCGTCGGGGGAGACTCCGGCGCGGTGGGGTACGGTGCCGATCTCTGTCTCGCTCCCTGCGTCAGGCTTCGATGTCGAGGCGGAGGTCATGGCTCGCACTCCGGCGGGCGTCTTGCCCGCGACTCCGCGTGCGCCGACTGCACCGAGAACTACTTGTAGCAGTCTGGCTCCTGGCCGAGTTGGCCGATTGGTCCCGAGTGCCTTGGACAGCCGCTGCCGTTATCATGGCATTGATTTGTTCCATGATTGGCGATGCAGGGTTGTTTTCTCCAAGTAAAGGGCCAGCATTGTCCAGGAGGGTCTTACAAGTGAGGATGTTCTGCTGTGGCGTACGGAAGACCGAGTGATCTCCCATACGGACTTGAAGCAGTTCCTCCCGGACTTCCCTCGCACGACCGCGTAATTGGTCGCGCAAGTCTTCTCCGCCTTCGCGGTTTGGTTCGGCTCCTGCCTCCCCTACAGGGTACCGGGCCGATCCAGAGGCTTGACCGTCCAGCATGTAGACGCCACGGAAGTCAGGGAACCTATTAACGCTCTCTTCCGATTTAGATTCTGAGAAGGAAAGGCTCAACCGGTCCTGATTTGTTGGTTCGTCGATGGGAGTGATTATGAATCCCACCTCACGTGCGGGATCTCTGGTCATCAGAGGATCCGACTAAGTTTCGGCAGAACGAATCTGCTGGAAACTTTCAGCCGAATTGACCAGTCCGAATGGCATAGCCACTCGGGATTTTGGTCTGGCTTGAGTTGTCCCCGAGCCTTGACTTGGAAAGCTCGTCCCAGTGTGTTGTGTCCCGCTCCTTGGCCCGGATTAGAAAAACCAGCATGTTGTTCGATGGAAAACAGCGGCTGAGTTTTCGAATCCGAACGGGGCGGTCCACGATCGAGGGATTGTAACCCCTGACTGGATCTGAGAACGATCCTGGCCAGGAGTCAGATCGCCACTCGGTGCTTCGTCAGCATAAGGGGATGGCGAAGAGAGAAGCGGTGGATCCCGACCGTAACCGAAGGAAAACCCAGCAGTTGGCCAGTCGGAATCATCATCATCAGATCGGATCTCCTCTGGATCGGAATCCAAGGAAGAGATTCCAAAGTGGTGAGGCTCGGTCGGAGTCGCGTACCATCTCCCCCGGTAATGCGTGGACCGAACGAAGTTCGGTTCACACAACCAAAGCTCTCCAAAGTCGCCGGCTATGAAGCCGAGGTCTCCGAAGATGAAGCCTTGGCCAGGAGCGTAGGTGAAGACGAATCCGCCAATGGAAGCCATCGAAGTTGATGTAGTTGATCGTGACGCTAGCCCCTACCTGGCATGCCAACTGTCGACGATTTGCGTCGGTAATGTATTTTAGGGGGCGATGCGAAAGATCACAACTATGATGGTAGCATAGCGAGCCGAATTTATACAGGTTCGGGCCCTCAGGGAGAGATAATACCCTACTCCTGTGCTCGTGGATTGTATTATGGTGGATGATGATGATGATCGTGAGATGTGGAATTGGATGCCGAACTAGGGTCCCCGGACCCCCTTTATATAGTCTGAGGGTCGGGTTCTGATAGAATCCCTAATCCGCTTATGGAAGATACAGATATAACCGATTCAGCTACACCTATATCTATGTATTCGAGTAGGAAACGAATCCGTTTCCTTGTTGATCATGTCCGACCGCACCGTCCTCCAAGTCTGCCTTCTGGAAGACCCAATTGACTCGGCACAAGGAGGTGATACGTCCTGTTGTATATCTTCGGACACGCAGGACCCATGTTTTCCACAACAGAGAGGGAGAAGGGAAGGGGAAGTAAACAACCCCACCAAGCGGTTAGTGGTAGGTCTTAATAGAATAATACTATGCAACCTGACCGAAGGCTAGCACTCTAAGCCTATTGGCCACCACCATCGTAGGCTGAGCTCCTCTACCGCCGCTTGGCTAAGACGCCAGAATGAAGGATGTCAGCCGTCACCGCCGTACAAGATATGATGCCACTGCAAACTGTGCCACCGGGAGCATGGTCTTAAATTTAGATTATAATCTACAACGAAAAACTTTTTTTTTTAAAAAAAATCTAGATGCTTTTGATGTTTCGTATGTGTTTTTCTTTAAAATCATAGTGTTTCTTTTCGGAGCTTTCGAAACCAATTTTCAATATTCTTTTTACCTCTTTGAGTCTTATACCAGGACACAACTTTTAAGACCATAGTCCACAAGTTTCCAACCGAATTCTTTCACGGCCATGGGAGGTGTCCCTGCCGGGGAGATTAATTGCAGACTGCAATTCCGGTTCACGCGAGGCTACAGGAGAAAAAAAAAAGATAAAAAGTAATATACGGGAAGGCCTACGCATACCATGTTTACCGCAGGATGCACGAACACACGAGACATCTCTAAGAGCTCCTTTTTTTAAAAAAAAAATCTCGAAGAGTTCATGTTGCTTGGTCGTGGAGCCAACTCTGCTTTTGCGTTGAGAATTGAGGGAGAGATGGGTGAGCAGGAGGGTCTCTGGGCTTGACCAGAGATAGGGAGAATGCGCAAGGCAGGGGCAGCCGCCAGGGAGCGATGAACGTTCAACGTTCAAGAATGAGCGGTAGCTAGGAGCCACACCAGCAGTTGAGTAGCACACCAATCACCATGTCACCATGCATCTAATCTGCTCTGACCTGACTCGCATTTTTAATTTGAAAATATATACCCATTCGCCTGCTGGCGCCTGCCGGCTTCTGTTCCTCTTCCTGCATGTTTTGCTTAGCGCTGATCCATGATTTAATTTTTGAAGTAATAATATCTAGATTTAAATTTTGAAGTAATAATATCTAGTCTATCTCTGTTTTGATGCTGCTTGGACCGTTTCGCTAGGGAGAGGGGCTCATACGGATTGGCTTTCATGTTGGACTTTAAGTCGCTACTCTACATAAAGCCCTATTGTAAACCATACTAGAGATAAGTCACATTGTAAATCTTTTGTGTTTTATAACTCTCTCGATACAATGAAGGTTTCACCGTTCAGTATCCATGGTTTTTTTTTTCCTATAAGAGTTTTTCATGCAACATAGATGTCTCGTGTTTTTGTGTTTTTTATATACTTTTGTTTTGCCTATCGTTTTGGGTAACACTAAGAATTAGTTCGATTGATCAAGAGCTTTTTTTTAAGATAATGTGATCAACTGATTTGGCACCTGTTTCCTCTGTTTGGTGAATCGACATGTAAACGTTTCTTGGAATATCTCAATTACGGAGCTCGGTCGGTCCGTTGGCTTCCCCAATTATTCCATATTCCATTCTTAGGATGGAACAGGACAACAGGCTAGCAACAAACCGGCTTGCTAATTTTGCTTTTGCCAGACTTACCATTTCTGAACGGCGCTGTCGCCTGTCAGTTAATCATGGCTTGTTACAGGTTACGTGCTTCACGGGTAAGGCCACAGAGTTTTTGCAAGCAGAGAATCAAGATGCGGGGAACAGTAGTACACGGGAAAAAAAAACTAAATGGAGTCCATTATAATTATAAGTTGCAGTGGCAGTAACTTACGAGTCCCCCGCACTGTTGCACACCAACAACTCCCTCCGTTTCTTCGCCCATCGCAACCTTCTCTGTTCCTGGCTCCTCCCTCCCTGCGAGCTCGACCCATGGGGTTTTCCCGCCGTCGCCACCGCGCCACCGCCAGCCTCGCCCTCCTCCTGCTGCTGTCGTCCGTCTCCGCCTGCTTGTTCATCCCCGCCGCGCGCGCTCAGTCCGCCACCTTCACCAGCATCGTCGACGGCAGGGAGTTCACCACCTTCTCCTTCCCCGGGTTCGATAAGTCCTTGATGAAGCTCAACGGCAACTTGACGTTCTCGAGCAACTCCACCGTCAGCTCGAACGCGCTGCAGATCACCGCGGATAGCATCAACAACGCCAGCATCTACCTCGTGAACCAGTCCGGCCGCGTCTTCTTTCCCGCCCCCTTCACGCTCTGGGAGATCAACTCCACCACCAACGACAAGTACGTCGCCTCCTTCACCACCGTGTTCAAGGCCAACCTCTACCGCGTGAAGAACAGCGTCCCGGGGGAAGGCTTGGCGTTCGTCGTCGCGTCCAGGCTCGACTTCGAGCCGCCTCCCGGCAGCTACGGCGGCTATCTTGGCCTTACCAACGCGTCCACCGACGGCAACGCCACCAACGGGTTCGCGGCCGTGGAGCTGGACACGGTGAAGCAACCCTACGATCCCGACGACAACCACGTCGGCCTCGACATCAACGGCGTGAACTCGCCCTACGCCAACTCCCTCACCCCCTACAGCATCCAGCTCGCGCCCAATGACACCACGCACGGCGACGACGGCAGCCACTACGTCTGGGTCGACTACAACGGCACGACGAGGAAGGTGTGGGTGTACATGGCCAAGAACGGGAGCAAGCCCCCCACCGCCGTGCTCAACGCGCCGCTGGACCTCTCCACGATCCTCCTCGACCGGAAGGCGTACTTCGGCTTCACGGCGTCGACCGGTGCGCTGTACCAGCTCAACTGCGTTCTCATGTGGAACATGACGGTGGAGAAGCTCCACGACGGCAGCGCCCCCGGCAAGAAGCTGTCCGGCTGGAAGCTCGGGGTGGTCGTCGGCGCGCCGTGCGCAGCCGCGCTGGCGCTCGGGCTGCTCGCCGGGTTGTACATCAGGAAGAAGAGGAAGAGGGTCGGGGACGACCCGAGCTCGGTGTTCAACAACGCCATCGACCTGAGGAGCATCCCGGGCGTGCCCAAGGAGTTCGACTACAAGGAGCTGAGGAAAGGGACCAACAACTTCGACGAGAAGATGAAGCTGGGGCAGGGCGGGTACGGCGTGGTGTACCGCGCCATCGTGCTCGGGGACAACGGCCGGAGCATGGAGGTGGCCGTGAAGCAGTTCTCCGGGGCCAACACCAAGGGGCAGGAGGACTTCCTCGCCGAGCTCGGCATCATCAACCGCCTCCGGCACCGCAACCTCGTCAAGCTCGTCGGTAAGAAACCGCTTCTTGGCTTCTTGCACAGCTCATTACGCATGGTTCTTGCTCAGTTCTAGCTCGCAAGTTCGTCCAATGTCAGCATGCGTTTATCCTTCCAAATGTCCATTCTTGGCTCGATCTGGTTTCAATTTTTTCACCTAGTTTATCTGATGAAAAAATGAATAGGACACCGGGGCCGGCCTGATACGCAACACTGGGTTTGATTTGGAATGTTTCCATTGTTATTGTGGATTCTAGGAGAGATAAGATGTTTCATTAATTAGCTTTAAATTTAGTACTTTTGAAGATGTGATTAGATCATAAGACTGCGTCTAGGTTGTCACAGTAATGCCAATTCTTGCTACACGCTCAACGTCAATTTCTTGGATGGTTGCATAGAAATTAAAATCTTGTAGCTATCGGAAATGTGAAACGCCGTCTATGAATAGATAACGCTATGGAATTTTTCATACGCACCGATCAGATGATAGCGATGCGAGGGAAAAACCGTCCTAAGTAATTAGCATAGATATGAGTATCTCTCAAGGAAGTCCTATAAAATTTCGAGCTAATTGCGGCACCAGTTGACACCCAAATCCCAATTACGAAATTGAACATTGACTAGTTCCTAGTGACGGTTTTGCTTGCGTCATTATACAATTTGAGTCTCACAACAATGATTGGGTTATCTGCAATGTACTAGTACATGATACTGCCCTAGTTAGCATTTGATTTCCTTGCTTGCTTGGTTTTTTAGGAGAAAAATAATTGATAGCTGTAGATAGATGTGCCGGACAAACACCAGGTTGCTGGCAAAACAAATCTGGTTTTCTCTTTGTTAATGTCACGCCGATTTTCAAATATGTTTTTGGAATTTGAAAAGATGATAAAATATGATGAAGCAAACCACTGAAAAAAAATGGGACGACACATTTTCAGGTTGGTGCCACCAGAACGGCGTGTTGCTGCTGGTGTACGATTTCATGCCCAACGGCAGCCTGGACAGGCACCTCTTCGGCGGGCCGGACGCTCCGGTGCTCAACTGGGAGCAGCGCTACCACGTCGTCGCCGGCGTGGCGTCCGCCCTGAACTACCTCCACCACGAGTACGACCAGATGGTGATCCACCGCGACATCAAGCCGTCCAACATCATGCTGGACTCCGCCTTCAACGCGCGGCTCGGCGACTTCGGCCTCGCCCGCGCCCTCGAGTCCGACAAGACCTCCTATACCGACAAGATCGGCGTGCCGGGGACGCTGGGCTACATCGCGCCGGAGTGCTTCCACACGGGGAGGGCGACGAGGGAGTCGGACGTGTTCGGCCTCGGCGCCGTCATCCTGGAGGTCGTCTGCGGCCGCCGCATCTCCTGCAACAACCCCGCCGGGTGCAGCCAGCTGCTGGAGGCGGTGTGGAAGTACCACGGCGCGGGCCGCGTCCTCGAGGCCGTCGACCCGAGGCTCGCCGGCGAGTTCGACGAGGGCGACGCCGAGCGGCTCCTGCTGCTGGGCCTCGCCTGCAGCCACCCGAACCCCGGGGAGCGGCCGAGGACGCAGGCCATCCTGCAGGTCCTCACGCGCTCCGCCCCGCCGCTGGGCGTGCCTCCGGCGAAGCCGGCATTCATGTGGCCCGCGCTGCCCGTCGTGCGCGCCGGCGAGGCCGTGGACGGCGAGCTGACGATGTCGTGCAGCGGGGTCACCACCACCACCAGCACGGTGATGACCTCGTCGACGTCGTACCACGTGTCGTCGTCCGGGTACACCCAGAACTACCAGCTCAGCAGGGAGCACGACGTGGCGGACAGGGACGTGTTCACGGTGTGAGACTGACACAGGACCCGGCCGAGCGTGACAAGTCAACGAGAGCTCACGCGGGGTCAATGGGCATGGCTGGATCGTGGAGTTGGTGACGAAGACGTGCAAAACAAATTAAAGACGTAAATAAGGAATGCGCTTTGCGCACAATGTTTGAATTAGATAGCTTTACGCTTCCTCTGTCAAGTAAGCACTACAGATTTTTTTTTTCTGTCAGTGTTCGTTGATTGCCATTTTGCCTTTGCTCCCCAGTTTCAGAGCTAACACTGTTGTACATGAGTAGTAGCCACCATCTCGGTGTTTTTTTAAAAGAGGTGACCTATTCTATGTGCTAGCTTTTACTTTCACTAAAGCAAGCTGATATCAGAGTACAAACCTTGATTTTTTGCACTAGAAACCTGCAGATTTGGTGTAACAATGCCAAAGCTGAAAGCAGCTCTGCATCTCTTATCTCTTTTTCGAGACCACCTGAAAGCAGCCTTTATCTTTTGATGGCTACCGCGAGGTCGTACTTTCTTTTTGGTGCCCGTTTTCGAATTTGCGTTTAATTTTGGACGATGGATAAGTAGGACCTTTATGCCACGTACATTAAGTTTTCTCGTCCAAATCGGATACAATTTCCTAGTAGAATCGGTGCACAGAAGGAGGGACGAGTGTACAGACGGATGGGTTGTTTCGAGTTTATCACTCTTCGCTCGATGCGAATTATGTTCTTTTTGAATCATCTCAGAACTATTTTTTGTTAGTACCTACAGAGGGATATATCATATATGCGACCATTGATCAATTTTGCGAGAGCACAGTTGAATATTTCTTTATACATGCTGCTGTGTGTTGACAAAGTCTTGATGCACGTTTTCAAAAATGCTTCTTATTTTATGGGTTCAAACATAGCGGTTGGGTTTTGAATGCTGCGACAAGGAGCGAGTTGAATTATTATACTTAGTAGTGCACTACTGCGCCGCTGCCCATTCCAAAAAAAAAAGTACTACGCCGCTGCAAGTTGTGCTATGAAACGTGGTCAAGATAGAGATCGCGAAATCCCGGAAGGTTCCCATTATCCCGTACAACCAAAGAATACGGGTAGATGGAAGCTTCTCTATCTCACGCGTGTGTTAAGACTTTTGTCACCCGAAGGAGTGATGTTTGATAATTGACGGATCCATATGTCATATATATGTGAAGTGACAAAATCATTGAATGTCCATATAGAGTGATAAATCATAAATTTTCATAGTAAGATGTGATAGCTAAAAGTTGCCTGCTGACTTGAATCTCGCTTACTCCATTCATTTTTAGAGGATGCTCCGTTATCCTCCGGTCCTCCTCCTCCAGCCCCCTTCTCGTTCTCTCCCACATCTAAGCGTAGCCGCCCTTGAGCCCCTCTTCTCTCTCCTGTGTCCTTGGATAAATGAGGCAGCAGTGACTTTCACGGACACAGGCTCCTGCCGCCACACAAGTGCAGATCTAGAGCTCGATGACAGTCATCACATAGACCGGCAGGACACCTGTCGGGTTTTAGGGACCCAACGGGTGTGGGTGTAAGTTTTAGCCCGCTACTTATTTTGGGTTCGGATTGGGTTTTCAGTTTCGGGTTTCGAGTCAGGTCGGGTGTGGTTTAGCTCCACCTGGCCCTGACCCGTCCGTTGCCATACCCTGCTGCTGTTATTCACGTGGCAAAAGCAATATGAGAAACTGAAGAGAGAGGAACTTGTCTTGGGCCAAAAGGCCAACTAGCCAATAAGGCCCAAACAAACCTTCGTAAAGCTGGGGATGAAACGAGCTCTACTTAAATTATCAACGGGCCGAAAAACCGCCTCTCTTTCTTTCGCTTCCCAGAAGAACTGTTTTTACCCAGGTGCACTTCAGGCCCAGCATTACCACGCCGCAGAGCTGCATGATGCATCTACTGGGCCTAGCCCAAGCCGGGCCTCTGCAAGCTACTCTTCCTCCCCTGCTCTCCTCTGATGTTCGCCGCAAAACTTGCGTGGTTTACTCGGGTAGGGCCATAGGGGTAACTAACCAGAGACAGAGAGAGACCGGATGAGTGCTGACGATGTAGCATGGCAGTTGTACTAGCAGCAGACTAGCAGTAGCCGCCACTAGTTAATTCCAAGGAGGCACAGACACGTACCTAGCCGTGTATCGCTTCCTCCTCTAGACGGTGCGAGGACCAGCGTCTACGGCTGCTGGATGCACAGCCTGCACTGCACGAACTGGACCAGCTGGGACGAGACGAGACCCGACGCGAGCTGCCTGGGGCCCAACGAGTATGGCCGCGATCGCACTTTGCAGCACGCACAGAGGCGGGCCAACGGGAGGGGAGGGGACTGGACGCGCAACAAGGCTCACGCATCGGGACGCGGGACTCCTCGTCACGTGCCGCGAAAACGCCAACCTCTGCCAGTGACCGTTGCTGCAGTGCTGCTGGGAGATGGGGATGGCCCTGCAGAGGCGTTGCTATTGCACGGTGGGATGGCAACGCCTCTGTTACTCACACAAGAACCTACTTGAATAGGTTCATTTCAATTCAGGGGCGGAGCGCTCAGTGTGGTGAGGTATGGCAGTGACCTGAACCTAAAATCTGCTATCCAGATGCCCCTTCTGAGTTCCTCTCGAGTCAGGCTCACCTTGACGGCTTGGTTAATGGTGAGACACTGTCTAGAGTCCGCTGTGTTGGGTGTGGACAGGTTGTCAAACTGAGTAGTAATTGGATCAATCGGCAAGTCTAAGTGGGTAGATTTGGCTGACCTGTGCAGCGAAGTGAATAGGAGTGGTTAGGGGTCACACACTCAGGCACGACACAGCAGACACCACTTGATTTATGTGGTGGCTTTTTTTTTGTTCGAAGCATTTTTAAAAGATGAAAACTCAGCAAATACAATTACTTCGGTCTTTTTGACACAATTAGTACTTTAGTGGTGCGTTTTTTTTTAATCTTTTCTATATGTTTTATGCTTTATGATACTATTTTCTTTCTGTTTAATTAGTGTTATATACTCTTACTAGTATATGAATTGTTTTGATATTACGACACTTTCAAATCTATAATATAATTTTCGTTATACCATGATTTTATTGTGAACAACTGCGGTGCAATCACCGTGTAATCAAACTAACAAAAGTCATAAAAAAATTTGAAAAAAATTGTGTATGTACTTTTGAGCCTACTCTATCTATGTATAAAATTGCAAGATTAAACTCAATCTATATTAAGAGTAAAAAAAAGAGAAATTTTTATTTCGTCATCTGCTACTGTTTCAATTATCGATGCATCTCGGGTAGCCAAGGTGAGCTGCATCCTTCGCCTCGTCTCAAATCATAGGCGCCCAGAGCACGCGCCGCTCTGACCGACCGTGCCGCGGTCGGCGCGTCAGGCTGGTCTCACGTAGCGTTAGCTCGCGGGGGAGCCCTTGTCATGACAGCTAATGCCTCGCAGGTCGCAGCTCCTCCCTGGCTTGAAGACAAAGGATGGCCATATCGCCTTCAAGCTCCTCCTTTTCTTTGAAGGAACTGGACGACGCGCCAATGGTGGTTGGTGATACATCATACATTCGCTTCTTGTACTGGTAATCGCCGCTCCAAGTGCATGCAAGTGCCACGTTTTCTCTCTCTTTTCTGCGCAAATAAACGTGCTGATCTTTGATCACGAAACCAGTTAATTAGGATACCGATTAAGGGCGTGTTTAGTTGGTGCGATGGAACGAGATGGTTCATGTGTTTAGTGTTAGAACATATGAGCTTGGTCCAGGTATTTTGACAATAATTTCAAAAAAATCTCAAAATCCCATCATATGAAAGAGATGTAAAACCTCTCTATTACCATATTGCTAACTGAGATGGGGAGACACCAACTTCTCATATGGGAGAAAGAAAGAGAAGAACATAGGTGTGTGCCTCTCTCTGAGGTGGACAGAATGGTCTGCTAAAATAGGATCAAGTTGTTTGTGCAGGTTGCAGCCTCCTTTTGCAGTTTAATATCTTTTTGCTCTCTAGAAAATCGGGATTGGTTACGAGATATGGAGATTGTGTCGAGGCTGATCTTGGCACGTTGCATAGCACGTTTGATCACTCGACCTATCATACAAATACCATACAGGCAGCGCCGCTTCCTGGGGGTGAGATTGAACACATTAGGGTTTTGCCTTCCAATCTGTTCCGCCGCCACACATAACCTACTTCATCCTGCTGCGTCAGCGTGCACTGGTGATCAGGAGAGTAGATCTACAGAACCCATCGCTCTTGAGATCCTACACCGTTAAAGGGCGAATAAGGTTTTTATGAAGCGCTCGGCGTGACTGCTCGATCTGCTTTGTCTTCGTCGTCACCGTGATCTACTTTCTCTACATCGTCGCCACGTTCTGCTTTGTCTACAACACTATCGCGATGGGGTCTTGTTTATCTCTTCTCGATTTCGGTTTTTTCGAGGAAGATCGGTATGTGTTGCTATCTGTTCTTCTAGTTTCTTGTTCTATCTGTTTACGAGTATATTAGAGAGACATATGTATACTTCTGTTATATCTATGTTTACCTTATACTCGTGCTACATGTTTCTGCTAGCTAATTAGTTTGTGTTCATGATTTATCTGATTAAATTAAACCTGAAAGTACTGATTATTCCAACATTTTGCTCGCACGGGGATGGGATGATACAATTCATAGTTCGGATGTTTGGTTGATAAGATAGGATGATTCAGACCTCGTACATGTATTTTGTTGATTGATGGCATGAAACAATTTAGTTTTGGAGAGCATTATCTATATGGTATGGTTCGACCTTTTAGCCAAGCTTGTACAACTTTGTACCATCTCATTCCATCCTATCCTAGAATGATCTCATTTTGTTTCATCATGTTCTATTCCACTTTGTCCCACCAATCAAACACATCAAGGATGTCATAGTTTGGCGGGTCTCAATTCACACTGCGCCTGCTAGTCTCTTCAACGGTGTTCGATGAAAACGTACTATTGGTACAAAGCTTCCTTTGTAAAATCAGTCAGGAACCGAGGAAGGATCCTGTCATCCTGTTGGCATCCTTAGCGAAACCCTAAAATCGCCTTCCTATACTCCTTTTCTAAACAACTATTGAACCCCTAGGTTTCTATCATCTCTAACATCTATACCCGAAAACTACATGGAGGAAGGAAAGAGAAACTATAAATTGAGTGGTCAAGGAGAGAGACTAATCAGAGGACGGATGGGGCTCTGACAGGGACAAGAACCCCCTAAATATAGAAAATATGCTCTTTTAGTTGGGACTCTTTGAGAAAGACTAGTTACTCTCAAGCTTGTAGAAGAACTTTGGACAGTGAAATAGAGCTAACCATGAAAAAGAAAGGGAAAACATGAAGTAAGAACATGTATAAATGGTGGGGTTATTTCTTTACTGCAGTTGGCTCTATTAATATATAAATAGGATTGTGAATAGTGAAAATCGGGCTGAGAATAAAATATAAGAAAGAGAAATGTAGAGATTGAGAAAATAGGCCCAGCTATTTGACCAGAAAATAGAGCCAGAAGATAAATAATACATAAATAGTGAAATAGAGTAAAAGAAAATAGGCCCAACATTAGACATTAGGAGTGCCCTCGCGTCACCGTGCTGACTTAGTGACTCACAATCCACGTACTGGTAGAATGCTAAGGGACAGAGTGACGCTTTGCACTTCAGAGCATATATTATCTGCACCCAAATAAGCAAAGCAAGTTTGGGCTGGTTTGGTTCGTGGCGGCCGTGCGTCGTGCCAATCCAGGGCGCGTCCTCGCATGTTGGCGCGCGTTTGGATCGCGTCCCTCGGTTGGCACGGCGCGCCAACGCGAAGGCACGCCCTTGTTTTTCCACAGCGACGGCGCCCAAATCGGACGCCTTTCGTTGGCTCGCCCTTGCACCCTCGCTCGGGCCCGTGTGCAGAGGCTCATGTGCTACAGTACCTTTTTATTTAACCTTCTTATTTTTGTATAAATTTCATACTGTGTCCAAATTGCATGAAATAAATTTAGTAATTCATCTAAAATCCTAAGCATCCCATTTTAAATACTTTTTGATTTTTTTGAAATTTATTTTTTTTAATTTTTGTTGGTCATTTCTCGAAGGCTATACGAACCAAACGCCTTTTTTTTCCGTGAAAAGGTCGTGTCCTAGATTGGCATGACCTTTGCATTGGCAAAGCACTAGAGGATTATGAACCAAACATACTCTTCGTTCTGAATCCGTCACGGGCAACCTCTGGCCCTTCATTGACCAATAAGACCATTCACATGAGCTACTCTATTCTCTCACTCTATAATACTTTTCACTACTCTCTCTATCTAACACTTAAAAATTTCTTCGTACTTTACACTACACTATAAATTTTTTTTTCTGCACCAGCTAGTATATCCTAAGCTACTGTATTATAGAGTATCTGCTATGGATGCTCTAACGGAGGACGACGTCTGCAGTCGCAGACTTGGATTCCTGGAATGTTTTGCTTTCATTGGATCATACGTCTCCGTTTGACACGGACGTCGGAGCCACCTACTGCAGAGTTCAGGCTTCCTCCAACCATATGAAAACGTGGCAATGTCATGCAGGCCGCGATAGTTGGTCGTTCCGCGAAACAACACAGGAAATGGCATGTGCCTGGCGCATCAAACGAACCATGAAAAGGGGAGAGAAATATATAAATCTCTCTGTGTATCTGAAGAAAAAATAGTACCGGTGCAGAACACGGGGACATCCAAGGACGCATAAACGAGCTGAATTGTCGTCATCTGGGGCGATTCGACCTAGGTTACTGCTGCCGATACAGCCTGCACGCGAAAGCAGAGGTGATATCGAGCCGATTGATTGCGGGCACCGAGTCCACTTTATGCTAGAACGGTAGAACCCACCTCAACACAGACTGCCGTCTCGTCATTAATATTATATTACTAATATTAATGGAGTAGTCCTGGTTGACAGTTTAAGCACCGCTTTTGCGTTGCGGTTGGGCACTGCACAGCCACACGAAAAAGCAAGCATCCAGAGCAGGATAGGAGAAACAATATTCAAGTACAGCAACGTCGCTAGAAAGAAGAAGAAAGCCGATAAGATGAGCTCGGAGTCTCTGTTGCTATGAGCATCGTAACAGGTACTTTATAATACTGTAACTTAAGAAATCGCGAGGATGAGGAGGGCTTTCGTGACTGCCTTGGCAACCCGCTAGGGTTCCGCCGCCGCCGCCGCCGCCGCCGCCGCCTCCTCACCGACGGCCTCCTCCCCGCCACTCTCTCTCCGTCGGCGCCGCTCTGGAGGAAGTCGGCCGCCGATCTCGATCGCCTCCACGCCTCCGCTTCTCCAGATCGCCGCCGCCGACCCCTCCTCGGTCGTCATTATGCCGCCGACCGACCACAGACTCTCCGCCGCCGACCTGCCGTCTCGCGTCTCGCGACTTCCATCTCGCCGACCCCACGCGCCAACCCAGCCGCGACCAAGACGCTCTCCGGACGTCGACGACCAAGACCGCCTCTCACCCAGCGGCCGCTGCGCCCGTCGAAGCAGCGCCCTTCCTCCTAGGAGCCACCCTCTGCAACAGCGCCGATGAGTTTGGTTTGGACTCCTCAACACGTGGTGCTCTTCGAGGAGATCTGGGTCAATAGATCCTACCGGAAGACCCAGTTGCCGCGGAGCGTTCCGGTGCTCGCGCTCGTGCACCCCAACAAGTCCGGCGTGGTGTACTTCTGCCAGATCACCGCTCAGATCTCGTGGCTGTTCACCGTTGGCCTCGGCCGTACATGAGTACGTCTGCACTGGATCGTTTTGCTGCACTGGATCGTTTCGCGCCGGTGAACGGCGACCTCCTTCGGCCCCGCAGCCGCCGCCCGTGAAGGCTTGGCCCCGGCCCTGGAAACTCCTCCGTCTGTGCTAACTCCTGAAGTTTTCGCCTCGCCGTCGAGGCAACGACGACCGCTCGTCTTCTAGGTTACGTCGTCTCTCAGGATCTGGGCTCTTGTTTGAAAGGCATTGGAAGAGCAGCCGCCATGCTGTCGAGCTCCCGGTTCCCGTCCCCAACTCCACCGCCCCCGCCCCAGTCGAGATCAGACCGGCGCGTTACCACCCCCGTCTCCAACCCCACCAAGCGGCTGCCTGCCTCCCGCCTCCGTCCACGCTTCCGAGGCGTCCCGCCTCAAGCCGAAGCGATCTTCGCCGACACTGCCGCCGAGGAGCTGCAGAATCAAGAAAGTGCGCTTTGCCCTCCTTTCCTCCGCCGCCGGCATGAAATTTGTCGGCGACACTGCACCTTGTCACTAGCGGCGTGGGGGCATTCATGCCCCCCGATTCGCCCCTCCCGCCTGAATGGCCCGGTTTCGCACCCTCCGGTCCGTCTCATCATCCCCGGCCAACCGGAGCGCTGCTTCCGCTGCCTCGCAACTTCCCACCGCGTTTCCTCGTGCCGGGAGCCGCTGCGTTGTCGCCGCTGCCGGAGGAATGGACATAAAGCCTCCTCCTGCCCAACACGCCACCTCCTCCTCTCTCGCCTCCTACCTCACGTTCCACCTCCTTCCCCGCTCAACTTTCGACACCGTCCCTTTCATTCTGCCAGATTCGCGTCCACGCCCGCATGCTCTGCGTCAACCGCCCACGCCGCACCTCTAGCGTGCTGCACCACTTTGGCGCCATGTCTGAGGCGGAGGCCGACATTGAGGCTCGCTGGACGGTCGTCGTCTTCCACGCCGGCGGCCTGTCCGACCCTGAACGCTACCAGGACGCTGTGCGCCTCGCCGCCTTCCACGCCGGCCAAGTCTCCCATGGTCACGAAGAGCTCCTCATCGCCCGGCATTACCTGACCATTCATGGCTCGCTTCTTCCCGAAACAACGGAGCGAGCCATCCGCGCTGGCCGTGTCACCCAGGGCTCCCTCGTTCTCAGCTTTCGGCCTTGGCGGCCGCAGCTGTGCGAAGACCCCTCGCCGATACGCTTTCGCGTCCGGCTCTGCCTCGAGAACGTGCCGCTGTTCGCGTGGAACGAACAGGCGGCGCGCTCCATCATCGGCTCCGCCTGCGCGCTCCAAGGCATCGAGGAACGCTGCCTCTCTCCCGGTCGTGACACCACCGGCTCACTCAATGTGTGGGCTTGGTGCGAGAACCCCGACTACATCCCCCGGGTCCACTATTTGAGCATCATCGACACCTCGCGGGTCGTCCGTCGCTCAGCACGTCAAGCTGGCCTCCACATCCAAGGTGCTTATCCACCTCGACACCGTCGAGGACCACTCTACCGGCCCTCTCGGCTTTGCCAAGATCTCCTACCTGGTGTGGGACTTCGGCCGCGTCGACGGTGACCCGCCGTCGCCATCGCCTTCACCAGGTGTCTTCCCCGGCGGCCCTCGTCTTGACCAATCTGATGACGATGACAGGAATACGCACCACCGCCGACATCGCTCGAGATCACAGTCCCGCATCACGCCCGCGGCACGGAGTGGGGTCCGCAGCGTCTCGGCCATGGGCCTCGGCTGCTCGGCCTCTACCCTTCGCGGCCGCGGCGATGGCCAGTCCAGCGTCATTAGTCGTCGTCGCATCCTGTCCCCTTCCCCCGTCTCCAACCGTTCCTGGGAGGACGCGGTTGTCGTGGTTCCCCCCTCGGCGTCAAACCCCCCGCTCTCTCCCCGCTCCACCAACTCTGCCTCCTTCTCCATCTTGGGTCCCCACCCCTCGTCGTGGTCCCTGGGCTCTCCCGAACACTTCTTCCGCAGTTCTCAGAGACTCCGCCGCTTCACTTTGCCCGTCGTCCCATCAGTTCCTCCAACACCAAAGCACTGCGCTTAACAACTCGGGGGCGGGCCGCTCTGCTCCTGTCTCCCGCAGGCGTGCCCAACCCTCGCGACATCGCCGCCAGTCTTGCGATCCACCGTGACCGCGGCGCTGTTGCGTAAACCGCGCCACCGACGACGCCCCCCCGCCGCCTATCTACACTGCGACAGACGTGCCCGCCACGGACCATGCCGACCTCGATGTCGACCTCAACCTCCCACCCCTGGCTTCCTCCACGACCGCTGCCTCTGTTGACGCTCTCATCCAGCGCCACGTTCTCCCCGTCTCCGCCTCCCTACTGCAGACTCCGCCTTCTCTGCGTCGTCGCGCAAAGGCCAGCCGTACCGCAAAGGCCCCTACCCGTCGGAGCTCCCGCATTGTCAACCGTAGCGACGGGAAGCTCCCGTCGGAGGCCAAGGCTCGCCGCCTCCTTGTGCGCAAGCTTTAGCCGTGGCTTGGCACGACCGCCCGCTCTTCCGCGATCATCCCCGCTGGCGCGGGAGACGACAGCGACGACGTCCTCCTACGCGACCTCTTCGCCAGAGAACTCCCTCCGCCAGCAATCGACGTCGTAGCTGAGTTAGCAGGTGTCCAGCTCCCTCCACTGGCCATTGTCGCGGGCGCGGAAGGCCCATCCTCTGTCCAGGCCCTAGGCCTACCGAACCCAGACGCCGTCCAGTTAGCCCCTGCCCCTGGGGTTGTCTCAGCTCAGACGGGCGATGAAGTAGTTGGGCCAGTGGAGACTCAGCCAGGCGAGGTGGCCCAGCGAGACGCCTCAACCCTCGGTGTCGCCTTGTGTTCCAAATGACGGAACGCCTTCGCCTCCTCAGTTGGAACGTCCGCGGCCTAAACGCGGGGGTCCGTCGCTCTGTCCTCCGTGACCTCATCCAGTCTACTCGCGCAAACCTCGTGTGCCTCCAAGAAACGAAGTTGGACTCCGTCCAACTGAACCTCCTGCACGAGTGCGCCGGCTCCGCCTTCACGACCTCCTACTCCTCCTTGGATGCGGATAACACCAGGGGGGAATCTGGATCCTCGCGCACGACGATTACTTCTTGCTTGACTCGTCGGCCTCCTCCCCCCACTGCCTCTCGGCCACGGTCATCTCTCGCTCCGACCAGTCGGTGGCGTCTTCTGATCGTTCTGACCCTTGATCTCGCCAGACAAATTCGCCTTCCTCAATGAGCTCATGGGCACGCGCCACCGACCAGACCTTCCTTGGATGGTCGTCGGTGACTTCAACATGATCAGACGCCCAAGGGACAAAAACAACAACCGCGTCAACCATGCGCTCATCTCGGCTTTCAACCAGACTCTGGATACCCTTGGCCTCAAGAACCTCCCCCTCTCTGGCCGCAGATTCACTTGGTGCAACCAGAGAGCCAACCCGACTTTGAGCCGCATTGACCACCTATTCTGCTCCGCCGACTGGGATTTTCTTCTCCGTCGCATCACCCTCCAGGGTCTTCCCTCCCTTATGTCAGACCACGCCCCCTTACTCCTCTCTGAGGACCTCTCCTCCCACTCCGCGCGCCGCTTCCGTTTCGAGAACTACTGGATCGGCCTTGAGGGGTTCCAAGAGGTGGTTTCGGCGGCTTGGTCCCGTGATGTGGCCCCCACCTCCCCCTTACGCTCGCTCCACATCAAGCTCTCCCGTACTGCAAAAGCCCTCACTTCTTGGGCCCGCACGAAGGTCAGATATACCTCCCTCCATTTGGCTACTGTTAAGATCCTCTCCGACCTGCTTGAAATCGCCCGTGAACTTCGCCCCCTCTCCAACCCCGAGCGCTCCCTGCTTCAAGGCCTGAAAGACCGTCTCCTGGGTCTCACGGCCATTGAGAGGTGCCACATTAGACAACGAGCCCGTATCAATTGGCTTCGTGCAGGTGACGCTAATACCAAGTTCTTCCACATCAGGGCTAGCGCCCGGCGTCGAAAAAACCACATCCACGCTCTCTCCACACCCCAGGGGATTGCCATCTCCCAGGAGGATAAGGAAGAGGAATGCTTGGCGTTCTTCTCCGTCACTCGGCAGAGCCTCCCAGGCCCTTACCTTTGCTCGCATAGTCTCGGCATTCAGCAGCACGATCTCCAGGACCTCGACCTGCCTTTCTCCGAGGATGAGATCCTTAAAGCCATCTCCTCCCTCCCAGGGGGAAAAGCCCCAGGCCCCGATGGCTTCACGAGTTCCTTCTACAGGCTTCTTGGCGGACCATCAAGCTTGAGGTCACCCAGCCTTCGATCAACTCTTCAACGCCAATGGCTTGCACCTTGGCCTCCTCAACACGGCCAACATCACCTCTCCTCCGCAAGAAGGAAGATCGCGAGGGCCTCAAGGACTTTCGCCCGATCAGCCTTATCCACAGCTTCTGCAAAACCTTCTCCAAACTCCTTGCAAACCGCCTGGCCCCCTACCTCAACGCCATCGTCTCCGCCAACCAGAGCGCCTTCATCAAGGGCACGATCCAGACAACTTCATTGCCCGTCGAGCACTCTTAAAATCTTCACGCTAGCAAGACGCCTTCTATCTGCTCAAGATTGACTTTGCTAAGGCCTTCGACTCCGTTAGCTGGGCTTACCTCTTGGAGCTTCTGATTGGCTTGGCTTTGGCCCTCGCCGGCGTGTTCGATTTCCTTCGCTTTCGGCTCGGCTACTTCAAGGTCCTTCTCAGCGGCCGTCCTCGCTTTCGCCGTTTCTCCATGGCCATGGGTCCGCCAGAGACCCTCTCCCGATGCTCTTCATCCTCGCCATCGACCGCTCCAATGTTTTATCTCTCTGGTGAGCAAAGGGCATCCTTAGGAACCCGCCCATCCCTTTGCTTCGAGGACCTCGCTCTTGATGATGACGCCGCCATCTTCCTTCGCCCGATAGGCCGAGTCAGCAGTTACCATCCAAATCTGGATGCTTTCGGCAAAATCTCGGGCCGCACATCAACCTTCAAAAGTGCTCCATCATGCCCCTCCACTGTGAGGATATTGACCTCAACCACGCGCTCGATACCTTCCCCGGCGTCCGTTCTTCCTTCCCTTGCACCTACCTGGGCCTCCCCCTCCACTTCCGCAAACTCAGCCGCAACCACTACCTCCCGCTCGTCCAGAAGATCCGCGCTCACCTGCCCTCTTGGAAGGGCCGCCTCCTCTCCAAGGCCGGCCATCTAACCCTTATCAAAGCCGTCCTTTCAGCGATGCCCACCTACTTCGCTACAACCTTTCAGCTCCCTAAATGGGTCATCCGCGACATTGACAAGATTCGCCGCTCCTTCCTCTGGAAGGGCCAGGAAGGTTCAGCCTCAGGCCATGCCTTGGTCAACTGGTCTACCGTCTGTCGCCCCAAAGACCAGGGAGGATTAGGCATTCTCGATCTCGGTCTCTTCAACCGCGCTCTCCGCCTCCGCTGGCTTTGGTTTGCCCGCATGGACCCTTCCAAGCTCTGGGCCGGCTCGGACACGCAGCCGTCTTCCATCGAGCTCGCTCTCTTCCGCATGGCCACCACGGTCACCGTTGGTAGTGGCAAAAACACTTGCTTCTGGCTTGACCGTTGGCTTCAGGGTGTGGCCCCGGCCAGCATCGCCTTGAGCTTTACAAGCAGGCAAGGCACAAGAACCACTCCGTCGCCAAACTCCTTCCTGCCCACCGCTGGTTGCGCCTCTCTGGCCCCTTTACCTCAGCCTCCATCTTCCACGAGTGTCTCCTCCTCTGGAGCAAGATCCGCCGGGTCAACCTCACGGACGCCAATGACACCTTTCACTGGTGCGACTCAGTGAACGGATGCTACTCCGCCAAGTCTGCCTACAACCTTCAGACGGTCGGCAACACCGACACCCCTAGCTCGCGATTTGGAATGCAAAGGCCCCAACAAATGCAAATTCTTCGCTGGTCCTCGAGTCACCGCCCGATCAACACGGCTGACCTCCTCGCCAGGAAAGGCTGGCCTCACCACACCGCTTGCTGCTTCTGCCATGGGCCCCTTGAAACCATCGACCACCTCTGCGGGGCCTGTATTTTCGCCTCCTCGGTGCAGCGATCAAGCTACCACACCAACCGGGTGCCTCCAGGGAAGGCTTCATCGACTGGTGGCTCTCCCGGCAAAAGGGCCTGACGAAGGAGTCGTCCCGCGCGCTCAACGGCCTCATCATCCTTGTCATCTGGGAAATCTGGAAGGAGAGAAACAGACGCATCTTCCACAACCGGGCCCTGCCTGCTCCTCAAGTCGTTAATCTCATCAAGGGGGGCCTGGCCTCTTGGGAGACAGCCTCCGTCATTGTATCTTAATTAGTGCTCCCATCCCTCCCCCCTCTCTCTTCTCTCTCTTAAATCTTGTACAGTTTTTCCCTCTCTTAATGAAATGGCAGCGCTCCTGCCCGTTAGCTCAAAAAAAAAATACTGTAACTTATGATAGAGTAACGGGTGTAGAAAAGAAATCTTTTAGAGTATAGTGTAAAGTGTGAATGAATTTTAAAGCCTGTTTGGTTGTTGCATAAGCATGGCACATATTGTCACACCTAAGGTTAGTTAGGTTTGACCATGCTAGGTGAGTGTTTGGTTCATGACTAAAGTTAGCTAAGATTCCTTTCCAACATAGACCCCACATGTCATAAGTACAAAAAAAGTGTGGCAAACTTGAATAACCTTGCTAAAGTGTGGCTAAGAATTTTACAAACTAACCTTAGGCAATGTTGGCAAGTTAGTTGTGGCAAACTTGACTAAGATTTGTGTTCATTGGATAAAGGGAGTAGTGAATAGTATTATAGAGTGGGGATAGAGTAGCTGATGTAGACGGTCTAAGAGTATCTACACCAAAAACTCTATCCCTGTTTCTCTCTCTTCTACTCTATTTTATCTCTCTTTCACCCTAAAATTCCTTCACACTTTACACTACACCCTAAAAGATTCATTCCCTCCACCAGATGCTCTATTTCTAAAACTCTATTTCTACACTACTATAGGATTTCTGCTACGGATGCTCTAAGACGTGGCCTTGATGGTGATGACCCGCCTCCGTTCATGGTACAGGTGCAGGCGCAGGAGCACGGCCGCCGCGCCAGCGAGGTGACAAGAGCCTCTGTGGAGCAGAAAGGGATGGAATATTTTTAGGTGGCCATCTGCTAGCGTAGTACGGCGCGATGGTACACGTTGAATCATGTCCCGTGGTGCAAGTGTCACACTGCTGGCAAAGTCTGCGGCTGACACGTTGGTACGGCACGCGCCGACGGCCGTGGCGTTCGTCGCCCCAATGTCGCCTATACATGAGTAGGCGCATAATACCTGTCCCAGAGACTGGGACTCTAGAGGAGCTCATGGACTAGGCGAAGCAAACCATGTGTAGAGAGAAACATGTGTTTCAGAGCATATGCATAGCTGGTTCTATACTGAACCTACCTTATTTTTGTTTTATTTTATTCCTAAAACAATTTTAATCATATTCTGTTCTTATTTTTATATATCTTATATTTTATTTTTGTCCCTATTTTTACTATTCACAACCTCATTTCTACATTGATGAGACCTAAAATAGAGCCACCATTACACATGCCCTCATAAACTTGTGGCCTTCTTTCCTGGATGATCGGCTGCTGGCTGCGTATTTCCTTCACTACATGAGCTCCAATGATTTGCTATGAACAAGTAATATCTTCGATATGTTTAACTTTAGAGAGAAATTGATTGCATGCCATTGCGAAAAAACATGGCTATAGTCCCTACTGCCCCCTAACTTTTATGCCATTAACTTTGTTTCACGCTCGGCCGCCTCGTGCTCACTACCTCAGCTGTATTTTACTCTTAAAGTAACTTTTGATTTTGCAAATCTTGGTTGATGGAAAACTTACTAAAAATACAATGCACTAAAATAAGGAAGCTTGATAAATAAGATGATTTGGTATATCTAGAGGCAATTGAAAGCTTTCTATTACAATATAATAAGAAAGTAAATTAAATAAATAGAAAATATTCTTATGATTTCTAAATGGTTCGATTGGGGATAGATGGTTAAAATGGATGACCACCAATCACGAGAGCATCCATTCTTTGCTATCAGAAAACCCAAATTCCATGTTGAAGCTTCAACTTCGCATTGGGCAATTGGTGCTACACACCACGCAATATAGGACGACGCACGCTATACTCTGGTTATACCTCTCATGAGATTTTTTAGATGTTGAATTAGGTAAAATGAATTTGTTACAACATATGGTGTGATAGGCAATTGCAGTTATCAATCATTATTCAACGCTCACTGCTATACACTTTTTAGGAAAATACTTATTTGGTTCCTAAACTATGTATGTTGTACCAAATTGGTGACTGAACCTAAACATCGGGTTAGCTCGGCCACTCAACTAGCAAAACCGAGCCAAAATGGTCTCTTGACAAGTTTAAGTGTGGTTTTAGAGGGGGTTTCGCTGACACGACGTACCCTTGGGCATTTTTTAGATGATTTGGCATCCACGTGTCACTCTATCTCTTTTTCTCTCTCTTATATCTCACTCTCTCCCGTCCACATCATCCAAAACCCACATGGACACCATGTCTCACTCTCTTGTCCATTTTGGCCTAGTTTTGCTAACCGAGTAACCGAGGTAACCCGATATTTGAATTTAGAAACCAATTTGGTATAACGTGCATAGTTCAGAAATCAAATAGATACTTTTTTTTCTACTTTTTAATAGTGTACAATCCTGGTACTACATGATGGCATGGAGCATGAAAACCCTAACCCCAATGACAACTTTTTTTAAAAATATTTTTCAAATTTTGAAACGAGAATAAAAAGCGTCACTCCTCTCCTTAGTTCAAGAAAAAAACCGACGGATTGAGACCTATTCGGTTTATATTGAAAACCGCTTGAAGGCATAATATATTTTAAAATTTAAAACTTTAAATTTGTATCGGGTTTTTATTGTCAGCTTACCCGATTGGAGGGAGCTAATGGATTATTGGTTGTACACGGTAAGCCCATGTACAACGGTGACCCTATTTTACTATTCACTTATTATTTATATTTTATTCACAACCCTATTTTACTATTTACCTCGGCAACGCTGACCCTATTTTTCTAATCCCTACATATCTTTCTCTTAGACCATTTGCAACGCTAGCCCTATCCTATTTTATGTGACCCTATTTTATTCCCAACACTACACTGGACATATTCTAGTCATATTTCATACATCTCTTGTATTTTACTCCTAAATTCATTTTCACCATTCATGGACCTTTTTCTATAGTCATAGAAACACTATTAAGTTCCTATTAAACATGCTCTTATATTTTACTCTTATATTTTACTCGCAACTCTATTTTTACTATTCACAAATTCACTATCACCCGCCGTTTCCACGCTCTTGCCTCACAGGTTATTTCCTTCCCTGTTTTTACCGGCTAATCACCTGCCGTTTCCACGCGCTTGCCTCGCAGGCGAGCAGGAGGCCACTAGCCCACTACGGCTACTAACCCGGTTGGTGGGGGCCCCGGCGAGCGGGGCGGCAGTAATCACCCGCCTGCAGCGTAGCGGCCATTACGGCTTTGGCATTGGCTTCCCTTTCCTCCACCACCCCGGAGCCAGCCATAACTCGGGGGGCCAGCCAGCCTTGACTGCTGCTCGCTCCGCGGCGCGGCCCCGCCCACACCCGCGCGCGTCCGTCCAGACTCCAGAAGCATCCCTCCTCCCCTTCCACCACACCGACTGGCCGACCGGCCGACCGATTCCCACTCGAATCAGCTGGGCGAGCCGGCCGAGCCTCATCACGTTCCCCTCCGTCACCTTCCGTATTCGGCGCATCTCCTTCCATCTTTTCTCGCCTTTCCTTCCACCGCCACCGCGCTTTGCCCCGTACAAGAGCAGGCGCCGGTTCCCGAGAAAGATAGCGGCGACGAGACTAGGGGAGGGGTTTCTAGCTCCTGCCGCTCGGCGCTGGTCTAGGCAGTACTCGCCGCGGCCGGCCAACCATGAAGAACGGCGCGAGGAAAGACGTGGGCGGCGGCGGCGGAGCGTTTGCCATCCCGTGCGTGGACATCAAGTCGTTCGTGGCCTCGCTCGCCTTCTTGACGCTGTTCGTCGCATTGTGGCAGCTCCAGCCCTACGGCTCCTTCCTCGCCGCCGCCCGCTCCTCCGCGTCGGCCTCCTCCCCCTGCTCCCTCGCCACCACCGCGGCTGCCTCAAGCACAGAGCTTTCCTCTTCCAACTCCACCTCCGGCACAGTTACGAACCCACCGACCGCGACTTCCGCCGTCGGTGCCGCTGCCGTCCGGTCTGTCCCCATGCGGCTGGCTAGGGTGGCGAGGCCGGTGGACCCGAACAAGCGGGTGCTCCGGCCGTACGGCAGCGCGGCGGCGCTCTTCGTGCAGATGGGCGCGTACCGCGGCGGGCCGCGGACCTTCGCCATCGTTGGGCTAGCGTCCAAGCCCAGCCACGTTTTCGGCACCCCCTACTTCAAGTGCGAGTGGCTGCCCAACCCCAGCGCTGCCGACCCGTCGCCGCGGCCCGTCCGGACCAAGGCGTACAAGATGCTCCCGGACTGGGGGTACGGCCGCGTCTACACCACCGTCGTCGTCAACTGCACCTTCCCCTCCAACCCCAACGCCGACAACGCCGGCGGCAAGCTCCTCGTCCACGCCTACTACTCCACCGCCTCCCGCCGCTACGAGCGCTTCGTCGCGCTCGAGGAGGCGCCGGGGTCCTACGACGAGTCCCGCTTCAGCCCGCCGTTCCAGTACGACTACCTCTACTGCGGCTCGTCGCTGTACGGCAACCTCAGCGCCAGCCGCATGCGCGAGTGGATGGCGTACCACGCGCACTTCTTCGGGCCCAAGTCGCACTTCGTGTTCCACGACGCCGGCGGCGTCAGCCCGGAGGTGAAGGCGGTGCTGGATCCGTGGGTGAAGGCCGGCCGGCTCACCGTGCAGGACATCCAGGCGCAGGCTGAATACGACGGCTACTACTACAATCAGTTCTTGGTGGTGAACGACTGCCTGCATCGGTACCGCCACGCCGCCAATTGGACCTTCTTCTTCGACGTCGACGAGTACATCTACCTGCCCAATGGGCAGACGCTGGAGCAGGTGTTCGGCAAGCTCTCGGGCTACACGCAGTTCACCATTGAGCAGAATCCCATGTCCAGCAAGCTCTGCGTGCAGGATCCAATCAAGGATTACACAAGGTATGCGTTTCCGTTTCCTCGTATTGGCTAATATTTCTTTCCTGATTTCGCGCTTACTTCCATTTTATATTGAGAATTGCCATGTGTGCCACGATGCAAGCTAGATTCATCTATACGCGCCAGGTTCAGGCTGTAATAAAACAATGCATTCTGCTGGTTTGCTTCCATTCCCTAGCGCATCTCAGTGTTTGTCCATGAAACGTGCAATGTGCCATGGGCGATTAATCAAACAGACATTCTCAGAGCAGTTAAGTGAGTGGCTGCTTGTTTACGCGGCCTGTCCATAAATTGGGCAATGTGCTGTTTGATTTTGACCCTGCAACCTTCATGTAAGTCCAAATTTTGGCAAATTTAGTTCTCAAAGGCAACATGCTGTTGACACTTTTGTTTTCATTTTTGTTCTTCAGCATTCACCGATGAACACAAATCTTAGTAAAGCATCAGTAGGTTTCAACAAACAAAGTTCATTGTTCACATACCACAATATTTCTAAGCATAGGAGTGAGCATAAAAGAATTGTTATCTTTGGCTTGTATTACAAATCGGAACGCGATATATTCATGAAATATTTCATGGATCGTCAGCCATGAAAACATGCTTTCCACACAACTTTATTGTAAAAAAAGGTGAGCTGACGGGGCTACTATAATTTCTTTGGAAAGATGCTGTTTGATTCATATAAAGTCAAAACTTTGGTAGTAGATGTCTCTCTTTCTATGCATTTTTGCACAAGAATAATCTGATGTTGATTTTTGGTTTTTAGAAATTTAGTTGTGCCTAACTGTTTCATGCTAAAACATGTTATATGTGCCATTGATATGCAGGGAATGGGGTTTTGAGAAGCTTGTTTTCCGCAACTCGATCACCAGAGTTAGACGAGATCGCAAATACGCGATCCAGGCCCGAAATGCATACTCGGCTGGCGTGCACATGTCACAAAATGTCTATGGGAGGACAACCCACAAGACAGAGAGCCTGATCAGATACTACCACTACCACAACTCTATCAACGTCATGGGAGAGCCTTGCCGGGAATTCGTGTCAATACCGGTTAATGGCAGTAAAATTATGTTCGAGGGAATCCCTTATGTATACGACGATAACATGAAGCGTTTGTCAGGAGAGATCAAGCGCTTTGAGAAGGAAACCATCGGATCAATTCATACATAGCAACTGGATGCTACTGGTACATTACATATACATCTGATATTCTTTAGGATGCCTGCTTTCTGAAACTCAGTCTTCTGCCCCTGTGTGCCACTGCGTCCGGCCGTTAAGCAGAGTCTGGTTGTCCGGTTGGTGTAAAGTTTTGGTCTTTCTTGGCATGCTCTTCTCTACAGAGGCATAGCTGTTTGCAACATTTTCTTCTCTTGCTTTTTCTGCTTATCCTCACACCCCACATATGTTCATAGATCTGTGGACTGATGATGTTGGCTTTTACTGGATTCTTTCTTCTCCATCATGGTTTACATATGCTAAGCGTCAAATCTGGACGAAAATTCCCTTTTGTATCCCAAAAAGCTAGCAAAATTTGGAGTAGAGGCATTTATGTTGTCCGTGAAATCAGGCGTTGCAAACAAGGGGAGAGCTTGGCAAGTGATCACTGGGAACGGAAGTGAGTAACAGCATGTGTTCACCATGCCAGGAATGATGGCATATAAATTGGTATCAGTAACTCGATGTGGTGTTGTGCAGCCTATCGTAGGCATCAATGTGGTATTGTGCACGCCGAGATGGGCCAAGACATTTGGGGATGTTTCCAACTTTTCTCAGTTATAATATGGGGGAGGGGTGGGCTGCACCTCGAAGGCTCGAACTGGAGGTCATGTTCTCGTTAGCTTATCTTATCTGTTTTATTTGATATTTTTTTTTTCTAATTTTAAGAGCTTCCTAAGGTAGCCTCAAGAGTTGGATCTGCTTCGTTTGACTTGTGTTAGACAAATCTTTGATATCAAAAAATGGATTCGAAATAATAAATTGTTTTTATTTTAAACGAAAATAAGTCCTAAGCTCAAATAAGATAAATAAGGTCTTATAAGCTAATAAAAACATGGCTAAAAGCTAAAATGATAGCGTGTGATGGCGAGATGGTTCCTCCATGTGCTCACACGTTAGATTTGCTTTACGCACCGGGGTTCGTCTCCCAGTGACAGCCGCTCTGGTTCTTCGCGGTGAGAACGGTTTTCTATATCCGATCGGAATAAGTTTAGCCGTGCTCGGAATGCAATACTTATTTTCTGATTCCAATGAGAAGTGACATGTTTTCTAAAATCCTTACTAGTCCATATCATGTGGCGGCTAGTGTTAGAATGATGATGACAGTGATAATTATCCTTCGTTCATTCCTTCTCGATCCATTCTATTTATTTGGCTTGCTTTTTTATTTTAGTGCTTTATATTTTAGAAAATTTTGATTAGTTTAAAATATATCAAAATCAATTTATGTATTTATGTTCCTTATTGTAATACGTTATATCTCAGAAAGCTTTTAATAGTATAAAATATATACCAAATTAGAGGGTGCAGAAGCATGATGTAGTTCAACACAAAACGACAGAAGCGAAGCTATGCGCGGAAACACGATACGGTCAAGCCTAAAAGTGCAGTCAATCCTAAAAGCGGACATGAGGACATAAGCCATATATGTTGAATATGACATAACGAAAAGCGAGATAACATTTGCCTATCAAAGCACATACGGCGGGTTGGTTATTGTAAAATTTATGCGTTTCAATAGCGGGCGTTTCAAATATAAGGATCTGGTAGAGATTGGAGGAACTGCAATGCTGCACCAATTGAACCTGCGAAACTTTCCAAATACTCCATAAACAAATGCTCGGCCCGGCCCAGCCCAGCCCAGCCTAGCTGACCCTTATGCTTATAAAAACTTGACTCTAATGGCATGGAAACACACAGGCCGGCCTAAAAAAATTTCAGTCCACAACCTGTGTAACGAAATAGGGCAACTGTTCGAGGAGAAAATATCGGGCTCGTTTACGCCCGAACGAGTCAGACGCCAAAGTCCACAATTCCGCATACGATTTACCAGCTCCAGTCCCAGGCTCCCTTCGCCGCCGATCCCACATCCCATCACGTCGCCCGCGTGATGATAAAAATCCTCCTCCGAGACGAAGCTTAGGTCGGAGTCTCGGAGAGCTCAAAAACCCTAGCGGCTGCGCGAGAGCGGAGTCGAGCCTAGCCCGCCCCGCCTTAGCCAGATCGCCCCGCGAATGGAGAGCCCCGGGAAGGAGGAGGCCGGCGGGGAGCTGGCGATGGAGATCGAGTCGACCGTCACGGCCGAGGACTGGCGCCGCGCGCTCTCCCGCGTCGTGCCCTCCGTCGTCGTCCTCCGCACCACCGCCCCGCGCGCCTTCGACACCGAGGTCGCCGGCGCCAGCTACGCCACCGGCTTCGTCGTCGACAAGTCCCGCGGCATCATCCTCACCAACCGGCACGTCGTCAAGGCCGGTAGGAACAACCTGCCCGCCGATCCCGAGGTCTCCTCGTTGTGTGGTCTGTGAATTGACACGCGTGCTCCTGTGGTTGTAGGGCCCGTGGTCGCGGAGGCGATGTTTGTGAACAGGGAGGAGATCCCTGTGTACCCCCTGTACAGAGATCCTGTGAGTGTTTCTACTATTCGATTCCATTCCATTCTGTTTTATTTTGCTTTCCCTGTGCTAATGGCGTATTGTTAATCCAAAATTTTCCCCTCTTCTCGAAACAGGTACATGATTTTGGTTTTTTTCGCTATGATCCAGGTGCCATCAAGTTCCTTAAGTACGATGAAATCCCACTAGCGCCCGAAGCAGCATCTGTCGGCCTAGAAATCAGGGTTGTTGGCAATGACAGTGGCGAAAAGGTCTCCCTAAATGCTAGCCCAATCCCTTGCTGAATTGCCGTCTTGAACTATGAACTATCCCATTAAGTGCAATGCAACACAAGGGTCTTGTTAGTCTCTACTCAATTTTCTATTGGATTAGGGAAGGAAGCATTATTTAATTGCTTTGAAATAAGCCTTTGTTTTTTATTTTGCTACCCCTGTGAAGCAGATCTTTTACATTCGAAACAATTAGTAAGCAACACGTTGCATATATTGTACAGTTCCTTGAAACCCTTCTGCCCAAAGGATAGATTCAACACCTCAGCAAGAGAATGATTACTTAATTAAGTGCTAATTATAGCAAATGCCTTTGATTTTCTACCTTTTCGTGCACTGAGACCATAGTGTATCACTAAATAATAGTTGTACCAGTGAAGATTTGTTGATCCAGCTGGCACCTATTCAACTGCTGGCACTCAAACAGTAGGCTTGTGCTAAAAAAGATGTAGATCAAAACATTTGACATGACGAGCTAGAAAATGTACATTGAAACAAATTACTTTATTTTTAGTGTTGGATCAGAGTCCTAGGTGATATGCCAGGATGGATGTGGATTTCTAGTAACACTGGAAATATTTAATGACATATATATACACTCTTTAAACCTAGATACAGAAGATCATCCTCTACAAGGATACATTATACATACGACAGCGAGGATAATAGCTGTTGAAAGTTGTCCATAAATATTGTTGTTTATATCCATATTTGTCCTGATTCATCTTCATTGGATGCAGGTGTCAATTTTGGCAGGAACACTAGCTCGACTTGATAGAGAAGCGCCTTACTACAAGAAGTATGTCTTCCCTGTTACTGGCCAAATCGTTCATATGATAATGGTTTCTGATATTAATATTCTATTTGTTTTCACTTGTCATTCCCCTGCGCTACATTTTAGATATAGAGGGGACAGCATAGACGAGAAAACTGTGTCATTTGTTGGTTTCAAACTTTAGAGGCAACAAAGCATAAGGAGATAGAGAAAATAGAGATGATAGTTTACATGATAATATGCTATAAATTATAGTTCACTTCTGTTTTGTTTTGAGAACTGCAGATACACAGGAAGATATAACCTTTCTTTTCATTTCTTTTACAAGCCTCTTCAATTTATTAAACCTTTTGTTATCTCTCCATCCAAATGAAGCAGCTAGTCACCCCATACGTATCACTGCATATATTATAGCCTTTTTTTTAACTTCTTGACAGGGATGGGTACAATGATTTCAACACATTCTATATGCAGGTACTATTCTTCAGGCTCAATTTACATGTATTTATAGTTAGCTCAAAGTGGCAATGTTCATGCATCTAAAATGATGTTTGGTAGTTTGGTCTGCTGGTGACGAGTGTAATCTTCTATTGCTTGATTGTAATAGACGTTGTTGATTGTCCTGTTGGCGGTGCTCATAATTGACATAATCATTTGTTTCTTTAGGCTGCATCTGGTACTAAAGGTGGTTCTAGTGGTTCTCCAGTTGTTGATTGTCAAGGAAGAGCTGTTGCTCTTAATGCTGGAAGCAAATCTTCCAGTGCTTCTGCCTTCTTCCTTCCATTAGAGCGTGTAAGTTGTTTATAAATGAACATCAATACATTACTACCTCATGCTATATGAGATGTTCCTAAAGTATGCAATAATATATCAATCATAAGGAAAGGATATTTATAGTTGAAACAATACAAGGTAATAGAAAAGCTGAACGACACCCATATGTAATTAGACTAACATCTATACTAGATTCCTTGGCTTGCATAAAATTTAATATCAGGTAAAAAGAACGAGAGTGCAGCATTCTCCTTAATGTCTTTCTTACTGTACAGTGAGTCATGTGTCCCATGCACTTGACTTCAATGAAAAAGAAGAATAGAAGCAGAAAGAACATTTACGTGCTTGACATTGTCCAACATCTTATATCATGGAAACAAGAACATCTTTGCTATTTAAAGTTCATTAATTGTCTGTGGCGCTATTATTATGTTTGTTAACATTGTTTGTCTAAACTGTTTCCAGGTTGTTAGGGCACTCAATCTGATACGTGATAGTTGGGATGCATTTGGTAGCAAGGCAGAATCTGTTTATATTCCTCGTGGTACACTTCAGGTGTGCATGCTGTCTGATGATCCCATTGTTTTATTTGGGCTGTTGTATTGGTATGTCTTTTTCGGGAGCTGCTTAAGACATATGGTGAACAAGTAAACTTTTGTTGAATCTGCATGCGTGTGAGTTTGAAGAACCTCAGGAGTATAAAGAATTACCTTCTGGTCTCTTTGCTTATAGTTTATGTTTGAAAACATGATGACAAAAATCTAGTTCACATGCTAGTGCCATGTCAAGTAGCTCAGGATCAAGTGCATGTGCACATGGAGTGGAATCTGGGATTTTCAGTGTCCTAAATTCTTCTTTAACTTTTGCTTCTCGACAGTCGACAAAGTTGTGGAGAATGCAAAAAACATATGTGCAATCAATATTGCTACTGCAGGAATAGTTCATCTTACTTGTTACTTTTGTCAGTATCTAAATTGGCTATGATAATGGTTTTCTTTCAACACTTGAAACCAATGTTTTAAGTGGTGTGTAGTAGAGGCATATTGGCAAAGTGCTTTTGTATTGGACAGCAGCAATATAGCAGGTCCAACATGCTTGTTATATTTGCAAGAATATGAAGATAACCAATCAATTTTGAAGTAAACCAACTTATCTTGTGTTATAGTTACTTGTTAATTGCATTTGTGTTAAGTATTGGGGTTAAGGATTCGATTTTTAAGGTGCTTATAATATGAAACAAAGTGAATGTATGATATCCTGAAATGTATTTGGACTGAAGTGCTGCTAATGTATGCTATCCTGAAATGTATTTGGACTGAAGTGCTGCTAATGCTACACACTGGATGCTATTGTGGCCTTACCAATCAGGGACAACTATTGTGCCCTTACTGAATAAGGTGCAGAAACAGCTGTTGTGTAGTGGTCAATATCCCTTCAATGCTATGTGGTGCTATAGCTTGCTATTTAAACATTACAACATGCAGAATCTGTCCAAGAGAAGAATATTAGAGTTAAAAAATGCTATTAATCTGTCATTTGTTGCAAGTTCTTTTTATTTTTGTTACTGTTTCTTTACTCCGCCCTGGAGCTTTGATCTCACATTATCCCGTATCTATTTTCTGTCATTCTGAAAGGTGACCTTTCAACACAAAGGATTTGAAGAAACTCGACGACTTGGACTAAGGAATGAAACAGAGCAGGTATGTTCTTACTTCATTGGTAGTTTCGCTACTTGACTGGAAAGTATTCTTTTCTCTCCCCTGCTTTTAATTTAAATAGACAGTACCAGTAATCTATCATTATAGTCAAGTTCAACCAGTAATCTATCATTATAAGCAAGTTCAACTCGTAATCTATCATTATAGTCAAGTTCAACTTGTTTATAGTCAAGATCTGTACTTGCTAGTTACAACTTGTCACTGGTAATTTGTTCTACTTCCAGCCATTGCTTGTCTGGAGAAAAATCCTTGCCTTTACATGGAAATATACTTTTGAACATCTAATTCCATTCTTCGTGATTAAGGGGGTGTTCTATTGATTCTCATAAATGATGACTCATATCATGATAAGTCGAAAAATTTTCATGACTTATTTGACTAATATTGACTCATCTGACTTTTTTATTACTTTTTGAACTGCTTTTATTTTTATCTCAGAGGCTAGTCTAAAAGCTCCCTAAATCCTAAATTTCAAGGCCATCCGACTCAAGCCACCTCGAAATTCTCGAAGTTGGAGATAAGACAGATAAGTCACAGCTTATGAGCCCAATAGAACACCCTCTAAGACTGCAGCCTACTATTTCTTTTTGTACAGATGGTACGACTTGTTTCTCCACCAGGCGAGACTGGAATGCTGGTTGTTGATTCTGTGGTAATTTATGCTTCTTAGTTCTTATATTTCTAAACATGTATTTTATTTTTTTCACACTTAGTTGGCTACTTCTTGTATTATGCCATTCTGTCTTGTGATTTCTGAAACTAGAGAGCTCTGTCCTTGCAGGTGCCAGAAGGGCCTGCACACAAATTTTTGGAACCTGGTGATGTCCTAGTTTGTATGAATGATGAAGTAAGTACTTTAGTATTGCTTTCTAGCGGGTTGCTATATCTGATACTCCACTATGCATCACATTATTAACTTCACTTACAGTAGTAATAAAGTAGCAAAAAATCGATACTCAGTGTTTTCGTATACCTAATGGCTAACACTCAAACTGATGAAGTTAATATAGTTGACAACTTGACATGGTACATGCATGGTGAGACGTTCTTTTTTTCAAAATTATCAAAACACAAACAAATATAAGCTATATATTATTGGTTGTAAAGGGTAATATTATCTGTGCTATGGATAATCTAACAAATTGTGATTGTTATGATAGCACTATGTCATTAACTACTGCCATGCCATTTCAGTGTCTTTTGTGTTGAGTTTAAATTTTTAAGTAAAAGGTAGGTGTCACTTCTCATCCTTGTCACAAACTTGCTGTCCACTTTGTTTTCAATTATGTAACAAACCACCAAATACTATGGAAGAATCAAGGTTGTCTTCATTTGTTTGGGACATGTCAGACTGCACTATATTTACTTGTAGTGCCAACACAACCGGCTGCTGAAGCATTTTAAACCGATATCTTGATTTCATAATGATACTTACTGCCAAGAAAGATGACCTTTCACCCTTTTTTTTTCCTTTGGATTCTGATATCCTGTGACTTCATTGATTGTACTGGTGCATATTACTATTAGCACTATTATCATCAATGAGGTTCCTGTAGGTGTTTAAAGATGGCCTTTCAAACTGTTACAGTTCATGCACCTGGTATAAATTTGATGTGGAAGGATTGGCTTTGAATATTTCAGAACTTGTGCTCATGTTTGCAGACACGAATATCCTTGGGTGCTGTTGTTAGAAAAGTAGTTTTTGAGTCATCAGATGCCAATAATCCTTCTGAAAGATATAAAGATTTAATATTTTTTAATGTATACTTTAAGTAGCTTCCGATTATGAAAGAGGCACTGTATCCCCTGGGCACCAACCAAATTTATTTTTCCAAAGCAATGCATTTTTTAAATGGTACATATACCACATGCCATTGTTATTTTACTTTTTTTTTGTTGGTTTGCAGATCAACAGCCAAAATTTTTTACGATAATCCTTGGTTGATTATTGCATAGACTAGTTGAGTATTCGTGCTTGCCTACAGAAAAAAATAATATTTTATTGTGATTGACTAGCCATTTTCCTGGCTCTACTTCCATGCTCGATTGCATTGCACATTCGCACCCTCAGCTCCATCATGCACCCAATAGAAATACACACTTTTTTATTATTAGAAAATAAAATAGATTTAGATTAGGAAACGACTTTGTAAGTGCCCTTACTAAATCTTTGTTGATGCCCTCAAAGTTGAGCACCTTAACGATAACCATCCTGGCGAGTGTCCTTCAAAGAATGTGGTGAATGATGACGCTAATGGCCTATTCATATCCTCATACATCTTGGATCCTCGACGTGATCCAGTATTTGCGCTTGCCCCCATCTCTTCCGGTTGTCGCCTTCTCCAGTTTCCACACCCCGGTCATGCACGTATATCTACCATCACTCAGACAGTGAGCCGAGGCCTTCACTGACAATCCACACCGATGAAGTTGGCTAATGAACGTGCTCATAAAATATGAATATTCAATATACATTCCGTAGTATATATGGTGGGCAATCAAGTAAAAAGATAAGAAGGGAAGTATGGAACCATGAGGATTTGATATATAAAATAATGTATAAAAGAGTGAGCATACATGGATGGTCACAAGGAAGTAGTGCTATCACATTGGATATCAAGGAATTATTGCAATTTGGTAATTTGAAAACGACATATCACTCACCATTAGCCTCTTTGTAATAGTAGAGATTTCTGTTGGTTTGCAGACTCTGTTTATTTTTGCCAAAGTTTTTTTTGGTGCTGTTTTATCTGTTGTATTGCATAGATTTCTGACTCAAGGATGTTCTTATTTAAAAATTTGTACTAAACTAATTGCAGGTTGTAACACAGTTCCTCACAATGGAGACTTTACTTGATGATAGTGTTGGCGGGGAGATAGATTTGCAGATCGAAAGAGGTGGAACACCTTTAACAGTAAAACTGGAGGTATTTTGCAATTCTGATGCATCTTATTTAATCATTTCAGTAGAGAACGGTATATATGTATTATTAGTTCTGCAGTCCGATCACATGATATAGTGTTTGCGACTTACTTTTTTTTTTTTTTTTATAAAACGTAAGTATTTCACATACCATTTTGACTCTTTAGGTTGAGGACTTGCACTCTATAACTCCAAATCATTTCTTGGAACTTAGTGGTGCTGTCATCCATCCACTGTCATACCAGCAGGTAAGTTGCCCGGTGTTTCACTGTTCTTTTCTGAGCTGATGCTCTCCCAACCACTTCTGAAGGAAAGATTATGTATTTGTTTTGATAGTATTCCGCCTCCAATTAAATACTTGTGCAAATGAAAAATATGCAATATCAGTTAGTGATAACTGTTTTCCTTATTCCATGTAGCAAGAATATTGTTTTATGTCTAAGTAATCTGTGAAATCATCATTTGTAACATAGCCAAAAACTACACAACTAGAGCAAAATGTCATTCATTTTTTTAATTGCAGATATGCTTACTTTATAGCTTATGGACTGTAAATCCCTATGATGTTACTTCAGTCAATAGACTCGTATTTAAAATTTTTGCTAGAAATGTTACTCTTGCCACTCTGTACTCATGTGCTAAATAATTGTAATTCATTGAGCTGATGATCACATTACTTCTTTCCTCTTATTTGAACTTAGTTTAGCATCATAATTGTATAATGTTACAGTATTTATTGAAGTTCCAAAGTGTTACTAATCTTGTTAATGTGTTTCAGGCTAGAAACTTCCGGTTCAAATGTGGTCTGGTGTATGTTGCTGAGGCAGGGTAAGATATCTAACCATAACAACAGATGTTCCATTTCCTCAAAGAACATTGACATGCAGCTATGATTCTAGCCAGTTTTTTTAGGCTAGTAGAATTTGTCTTGCGTTTGAACTCCAACTATGTGCCATTTTTGTCAACTCAAACTAACTGACCAGTAGACCACAATATTCCTGATAAGTTTTAGCCACAATGTATGTTTATCTGTTCCTCAGGTCATCCACTATTTTTGACCTACGACTACATATTATCTCCAGCCTTATTGTTCCTTTTCAAGCTTCTTGCAGGAGATTTACCTTTACTGATTTTCAACACCTGTTTGTTAGCTGTTGTCTAAGGCACTGTTTTTTTGGGCGTTTGCGTTTGCGTTTGCGTTTGCTTATAAGCTGAAAATTTGTAGCTCCTCGATAAGAACATTCGAGGGATCAAAAAATTATAGAAAAAATAGTTTTGAGAAGAAATAGTAAGATCTACAAAAATTGGCTACCAAACGTCAAAACATTTGGTTCGTACAAAAATAACAAATTTCCAGCTTATAAGCGAACGCAAACGCAACCGTCCAAAAAAACAGTGCCTAAATATGTATGATCCATATCTAAACAAACTTACCTTTTTGTACGACTGAACACCATGCAATGCAGGTACATGCTCTCTCGGGCGTCTGTTCCTCGCCATGCCATTATTAAAAAGTTTGCTGGAGAGGATATTGCACATTTAGGTGACCTTATTACAGTTATTTCGAAATTGTCTAGGGGAGCCCGAGTGCCTCTTGAATATGTAAAATACACTGACCGTTATCGGAACAAGGTAGGACAATGTTCCTTAGCAGTTTCATCATGACCCTGTGCATCATAGTAAATATTGAGATTCCTTTCTTACTACTAAGTGTTTCTTGCATTTATGTGCCCAGTCTGTACTGGTAACAATTGATCAATATGAATGGTATGCGTCTCCTCAGTTATATACTCGAAATGACTCTACTGGCTTGTGGACCGCAAAATCAGCTATACCATTGGATTCATCATTTATAGCATCATCTCACCATGCTGGTCATATGGATGCAAATTCAAATTCTGTTCCATCCTTGGCTGAATCTAGTCCTATGGATCTCAAGTGCCAGCATGAGTCTGAGAATTTGGCAGATGGATGCATCAAAATGCAAACTGATGATGAGATTGTTGTAGACGGATCCCACTCCAGCGAAGATTCTCTTGTTGATAAAAAAAGGCGGCGGGTGGATGAGGAGATAACTGTTGAGGGAACTGTGTCATCTTGCGGAGATTTAGATGACATAAAAGGTGGTGCTTTGAGGCATCCATCCAGTGTGGAAGGTTCTGACCTTGCTCGAACAATATCAAGTAATGCATCATTGGCAGAACAAGTAATTGAACCAGCTCTTGTTATGTTTGAGGTAAGAAATATTTATAGCTTTGACCGTTGAAGGAACTTCCATTGTAGCCATGGTTTAGCTCATAGTAATCTGTAAGCCATCATATAAGCCTGTTCTGCTCAGCTTTTTTGCTCAAATTATTTGATTATTTAAAAAAACGCTTTGACTTCTCGAAGCCAAATCTTGAAAATCTCAAAGTCACAAGATAAAAACTCTCAAACCCAAGTCAAATTTGAGATGCTGTAAACGCTATTTGGCAAATGATAAAAACAAAGGTCATGTATTGGACCTTTTTTTGTGTAATTCTGAAGCTTATTAGAACAAACACGCTAGTGTATTGTTTTCTAATTTGATTTTGTGACCCCAATGGTAGTGAATTAGGTTTAAATTAAATTTGACATAATCTTGAACTGCATGTTTGCTGACTATCGAGAAGTTTAGTCCTCACCTAGTTTTACCGAGAAGTATATTCTTAGGATTCTAGTAGAAGCTTGCACCTCCAAAGGGACTAATGTTTCATGTCACAATAATAAACTTTTCAGCAATGATTTTTACTTGTAAGTGCTTCACATTTTTTACTGTTCCTTCTGCTAAAACTGATTTTGTATTTCAACTGAGAATTTTGCACGCAGCTCTTTCTTAGTATGGGCAGGTTGGTTTGATAAAGTTTAGGATCATTTTCTTATCTTATTTTTTATACATTTGATGGTGATATCTGTCCTGAAAAAATATGTGGTTTACATTCAATAGTTTATTTATGGTGAAACCTTTTTTTATTGTGATCAAAAAAGTAATTACAAATTCCTCTTTTTGTTTGTGAATTCCTGCTTGTATCCTTTGAGCGCATGCCCACTCATCACCCCTGCTCGGAAATAACCTGAACATATTGATAATGTACTGACGATACCTTCTGAGTTTTGATTTCATGCAACATATCCATACCTATATGACAAATATCAAATATGTACTACTTGTTTAAATATCCTGATGTTTTCCTCAATGCTGTCTGTCGAGCCTTTGCTTAATGGTGTATAATTCCTTTACTTGCTTAGCTATTCTGCCTGTCCTTTACTTTTTTAGGGTGGTGAATGTTAATACTCTTGTTATTGATTGAACCTTTGTGCATTAGAGTCCAATGTAACCTGCACTTGTTGGTTTTGAGCTGGTAGCTTTTCGTTTCTTATATGAAACCATCTTACTCATATATCTGTTTTTCTGTAGGTGCATGTACCGCCAATATGCATGCTTGATGGAGTGCATTCTCAACATTTCTTTGGAACCGGTGTGATAATATATCATTCTGACTGTCTGGGTCTGGTTGCTGTTGATAGGAATACAGTTGCTGTGTCTATCTCTGATATAATGCTTTCTTTTGCTGCATATCCCATTGAAATACCCGGAGAAGTATGAGCTCATCCCCCCATTTTGTTGATTATAAATGTGAAGGCATAAATTTCAACTAAATAGTAGCTTCCTCTTTTTTGGTTTCCAGGTTGTTTTTCTGCATCCTGTTCACAATTTTGCATTGGTTGCCTATGATCCTTCTGCACTAGGGGCTGGAGCATCTGTTGTCCAGGCTGCTAAGCTTCTTCCTGGTTTGTTTTCTTTTAGAGTGTTTCCATGTATTTCCAAAAATTAAATAACTTGTCCCAAAAAAAAATTGGTCAAATAAACAAAAACTAAATCGCATAAAATCTTAACTAATATGTTAGTTATTGGTAGCTATCACATTGATGCTTTCATTTTTATAATGTCGTGCTGAAGCAACACTGGATATTTTATTTTATTTCTTTTCCGTTTTATTGGTCACTTACGATCCTTTTGTACTGGTTTGTGCTCGCCATTTTGGGTTATCTTGCACGGAACACACTTGTAAACACCAGCACTTACATATTGAAATTTAGACATCAATTAGACCAGCGTTATCGGATATATTTTTATTTTAGCTGTATTGATAAGTTTAACTATATCATCATTAAAAGAACAAACAGCGCTAAATTTTATTTTCCATTCAGATTCAGTGCAAGTATTTTTCACCAGTTGATCAGCTTACATTTTTTTGAATAAACTCATTAATTTTTTATATATGTAGAACCTGCCTTGCGCCGAGGAGATTCTGTTTACCTAGTTGGGCTAAGTAGAAGCTTACAGGCCACATCAAGGAAATCAATCATAACTAATCCTTGCACAGCTGTTAACATTGGGTCAGCTGACTGCCCGCGATATCGTGCAATAAATATGGAGGTCATTGAGCTTGATACTGGTACTTTCTACCGACATTTCAAGTAACTTATTATCTTTTCTTTTGGGATTAACTATATGTAAAAATGTTTATTCTAGATTTTGGTAGCTCATTTTCGGGTATATTGACGGATGAGCAAGGAAGGGTTCAAGCATTATGGGCGAGCTTTTCAACCCAGGTTAGTTTGCGCTGTAGTTGTTTGCCTTACTCTATTTCCTAAGTAATGATGGTCACAATTCCAGGAACATTCATTCAAAAGAAAAAAGAAAAGAACAAAACGGTGCCTTACACGCAAGGTTAGAGCCGCTTGATAACTCCTAACATCAAGTAAATGACTAAATGGGCAATAGAAGAAAATTATATTCACTACATGTTAAGGCCCTAAAATGCATGTCAAGACCCCAAAATGCTTTACATTTTTTTAAACTAAAGCCAATGAATTCTTTTTAGATTTTTACCTGCCATTATGAGCCAGACACTCTACATCTAATGCGCGTAAATACTGTTGTACTAGTACCATCCTTAGTCAATTGACTCATTCTCCAATAAACTAATGGGTGTTTTCTTTTCAGCTCAAATATGGTTGTAGTAGTTCGGAGGATCATCAGTTTGTTAGAGGTATACCCATATATGCAATAAGTCAAGTCCTTGAGAAGATAATCTCTGGTACTCCTGGACCATTTCGTCTTATTAATGGAATTAGGAGGCCAATGCCATTTGTCAGACTTCTGGAGGTGGAACTTTATCCAACTTTGCTCTCAAAGGCTAGAAGTTATGGATTGAGCGATAGCTGGGTGCAGGTAATTGGATTGGTCGTTCTTTTAATCTTGTCTGAAGTTGCTGCTCTGTCCGATCTGACAAACATGATTATATCATTTCTTAGTGGCTTCTGAACCTGAATGTTGTATGTGCTTACATCAATGTGGCATTTTTGTATTGTGGAGAAATGTAATGCCATGCATTTGAGATGTTCACTGATAGATGACTACATAAGTGTCTTAAGAAAGAACACTTCACATGACTAGCCATCTGGTCCCTTTTGTACTTGTGTCCAATACTAAAGTGTTTGGATACATGAAATATTTATTGTTCAGTACGATTGTCCTGGCAGGCTCTTGCTAAGAAGGATCCTGTGCGAAGGCAAGTCCTGCGGGTCAAAGGTTGTTTGGCTGGATCGAAAGCTGAGAATCTTCTAGAACAGGGAGATATGATTCTTGCAATCAATAAGGATCCGATTACATGCTTCCTTGATATTGAGATTGCTTGTCAAAAGTTGGACCAATCGATCTGTTCAGATGGAGTACTTAACATGACAATATTCCGTCAGGTGAGGATGGTCCATAAGAAATGAACTACTTTTTTTCTTTACAGAATATGACGTGAATCTAAATATTTATCAGTAGTATGACTATTTCAACATTTGAGTAGGGAAAAGAAATCGACCTTATTGTTGGAACCGATGTAAGAGATGGCAATGGTACAACAAGGATGGTGAATTGGTGTGGATGCATAATTCAGGATCCTCATTCAGCCGTGCGTGCGCTTGGTTTTTTGCCTGAAGAAGGTCATGGAGTTTATGTTGCTAGGTGAGAGACATGCTATGTTTTACAAATATGGTATACACAAATATTATAACCATCGCTTATGAGTTAAGGGGCTTCAGCTTTATTCTTAAATTGGCACTTAAAAAAAACCCAAAAATGACACTACAACTATAAAGCCTGTAGCAACTGGAGGTCTAGACTAGAATTTCCATATTTGAATTACCTGACACAATTCTCTAGATAGAGATGCCTTTTTTCAGTTGCTCTTACAGTCTAATATACATGTTGTGTGCAAATTGTAAATAATTCTTATCACAGGCTGTATCTGACTTAAGATGGAATTTTGAATCTGAAGGCTGATGCAGCCTATCTATACAAGAGTCGAGTGCACCATGTAGGAACTGTAGTTCTGTTAGGCAAATATGTAAACCAAGTAACCGATATTCTGAAAAAGAGAGAAAAGGATTAATAGTCAATGGATGCCATTTTCCTCTCTTCTATTTCAATAATAAGCAACAGACTGCGATTTCTCTCAGTACCATTATCTCTTACTAGCCACTTCGAGAGTCTTATTCGTACTGTTTCTACTAAATCTTAGTTGTATAGAAGTTTTAGTCGGCATTTGGTTTGTATCTGTTGTATCTCTTTTCTATATGATTCTGGGAATACTCTAGACCTAAGATCAGAAAAAAAAAATCATGATCACAGTGGTAAGCACATTGTAGATCGATTGGGAATGAGTTATGACCAGCTAGGATTTTATGCAGATGGTGTCATGGAAGTCCCGTACATAGATATGGTCTCTATGCTCTCCAGTGGATAGTTGAAGTCAATGGGCAGCCAACTCCAGATCTGGAAACCTTTATGCAGGTGGTGAAGGTATGCATTATCAATAGCAGTCGTCTTTTGCTATATCCCAGTCTTTACATTTGTGATTATTGGTGCACTAGGTTTATGCGCCATTTATTTGAATTAAAATGGCTGTTAACCTTCTCCCCAGGGACTGGAAGACGGTGAATTTGTTAGGGTGAGGACAGTCCATTTGAATGGAAAACCTCGCGTGCTTACGTTGAAACAGGACCTTCATTACTGGCCAACCTGGGAGCTCAGGTTTGAACCAGAGACAGCCACATGGCAGAGGAGAACAATAAAAGCATTGCAAACAACTGCATCGTGATGTATGGCTTTTGTGCTGTGACGTTAGCTCTTAGTGCGTTCAGCGGGCCTTCTCTAGGAAGGTTAAAGAATGGAGGCGAGGAAACTGGAAATTGATGTCAATGCTGGTGAGCTAGAATTCTGCATAAAGCGGGATGAATGGTGGCATTAGGATAGGGTGCTTGAAAGATATAGTAATTCATAGAAAATATATGGATTCATTGCCTGTGGATAATTGAACTGCGGGATGTACCTTTTGTATATCTGTTGCTACATTTTTGTAGAAATAATAAGCCCTTAGCTTTCGAGCACAACTCATCATTTTTCTGAGAAGTATGTTTGTGATCTGGGTTACCATGCAACAGATACCGGGCCATCCATTTCCTATACCGAGCTAGGTTGCATGGTTCAATTTCTTCTCCGTCCGTTACACAGTTTAGGCCTTTACGTCTCACAATGCACTGCTTTATCTATTATTTACACTGCACGGCGAATTTACCTTGACACAGTAATGCATATCACATTATTTTGTTGTTTTATCACAGATATCAGCTGGATTGCTTTAAGGAACCCAGAGGTTAGTGGCATACTAACATGCCTTACGAACTGCGCTGAATATGGTAAGAATCATATGGCTCTATGCTCCAAATTTATTCTGCGCTGTCAATTATTGAATTTCTGTATCGAAATTTTGCTTTGTGATTTTCTTCTTGGGTCACCAACTTGGGTGCTCATCAGTCGTGACTCGTGACCAGGGCAAGAGCAGCATAGATTGGTTCCACGATACTCCTTGACAGAGGACATGCAACGTACGTAGCCGCGATGTCATCAAGCCGAACGTTTGCGCGTCCTCGATCAAATTCATTTTTCCAACTCGAGCATAACTGCTGGATCGGGGCTGTTTGTTCATCAGTCGTGACTCGTGACCAGGGCAAGAGCAGCATAGATTGGTTCCACGATACTCCTTGACAGAGGACATGCAACGTACGTAGCCGCGATGTCATCAAGCCGAACGTTTGCACGTCCTCGATCAAATTCATTTTTCCAACTCGAGCATAACTGCTGGATCGGGGCTGTTTGTCGATTACAGGGTCTTGAGCTCCTTCTTGAGTTTATCCGTCTTTGGTGCAAGCTTCGTCATTTTGCCCTGACCTCTGATAAAGAGGATGACATCGCTTGGACCCTTACCAGCTTCGGGACGTATTCTTCTCACTCGGCCTACACTCTTCAGTTTGCTGGTAGCACGCGTCCTTTCTCAGCAAATTTTGTTTGGAAATCTTGCGCAGAGAACAAGTGCAAATTTTTTGCTTAGATCCTCTTGCACAACAGAATCAACATGGCCGACAACCTCGCCAAAAAAGGTTGGCCGCACCAAGCCACTTGTTCGTTGTGCAATCCGGCGCAAGAAACGGCGCAATACCTATGTTCGGACTGCCCCTTCTTCTTGCAAGTGTGGGCTACTGTGGCGACCAAAACCCAGAGCCTCCAGCTACACCAATCCATCGGGCCTTCATTCTAGGAATGGTGAGCCAGTGCAGCCCAAGCTGTCCCTAAAAGCATGCGTCGCCAATTCAATGGGATCGTCACCTACACTGTCTGGAACATTTGGAAAGAGCGGAATGCAAGAATCTTTCATCAGGCCGCCACGTCGCCTAGTCGAGTGGCAGCGTGCATAGAGGAAGATGTTAATAATTGGGGAGCCACCACATCTGGCGTGCATCTTCCCTCGTAACCCCTTGTAACCTCTTCTCTTCTCCCCACCCTCTCCTCCTGCCTCCCCTCCCTGTCTCTACCGCCTTTTGTAACTGCTTACTCTCTACTTTAATGGAATGGTAGAACTCCTACCTTTTGCTCAAAAAAAACTCGAGCATAACCGAAAGTCGTTTCGCCGCTTCATAAACAATCGCAATGTTCTCTCGTGTTCTTTGAAGCGCAAAAGGTTGGTGGTCTTTCCCGGATGAAGCTAGCTAGGTTAGCAAGATGCGCCATTGCGCGTCAACTTTAGGCACTACATCATTTACATCCATTCCCAGGCAATGTTTGCTTGCTCGTGCCTAAATTCAGGCAAACCAACACGCAAGCCGAGCAGCTGTCGACGTTTATCTACGGAAGCTCATCACGGCCCTTTTGCCCCTTGTGCAATGTATGACAAATGTAAACCATGCGTGCAGCCATACGGGCACCTTTACTCATGATATATCCAGAAGTAGGCGTTTTTCTCTGCTCTGAGAAACGCATGTCCTGGGAGGAATATATTCCGCCACCACTTTGTCAGCTCGGGCCTATATCCACGAAAACGAGGGCCATCCTTTATGTGCCGATGCCTTCCCTGGAGGAAAAAAGAAGCGTTTAGGTAGGCGCTCGTTGTTGCTGGATTCCTCCTTCCTCTTTCCTAGCAGGCTACCACTAGCACCAACCGGCCGAACAAGTGTTCTCCTTTTAAAGGCCCGTCCCTTGCATTTCGCTGCCGCGAACGGGAGAAGCTGAGCTGAGCTGAGCCTAGCATGCATCACACACACGGACGCTCACGGGCACAGGCGGTGCACCCTTGGAGATCGATAGGGAGATAGAGAGAGACATGGGTTGCTATCCCCTGGGCAAGATCGTGTCCAAAGCGCTCGGAAAATGCAACGGTACGAACGATTTGTAGCTCTCTGCTCCCCTTAGTTACTTCTGCTTCTGCACTTCTTGTGAGGATTGTTTACCTGTTAGTAATCTCGCCTTCTCGGGTTGTTTCAGCTCGGTGTTGCTAGTCTGTCATGCATGCAAGCGACCATTATGTTTTATGTGTAGTTTCGTTTGTCCCACGTCTCATGAAGACTCCGTTTGAGACGTAGAAATTCCACGCATGAATCGGGGAAAAATTGCGCGTTCCGGACGGAACCTAGTTGCACGTTGGGACATCTGTTAAGTCAGAACATGGAATGTGTGTACCCTCACTTTCTTTTGCGTCTGTAATTAGGTTTTTGCTTCCATGGTCACGTAATTTAGCTAGCTCATGGTGTAAATGATATGCAACACGACACGATTGTAAAAGGCGTCAGCTATCACCAAACGATCTCAGAACTGGAAAGTTTTTCCACGGCTGCTAAGATTGGTGAGTTGCGACCACATGCATGCAGGGCGCGAACGATGGAGGGAGCTGGAAGAGAGGATGGACTACGCCATGGCCTACCCACCCGGCCCACCCACAGAGACGCACTGCATGCGGCCGGAGGCGCGCACAGTGACCTTCAGCAGCACCAACTCAGTGTACGTCATCCCACCGGAGCCGCCGCCGCCGCCGCAGAAAGGACCGGAGCCCCAGCCCCAGCTCCAGACGCCGCCACCACCCCAGCGCGAGCCCGACAACCACCCACACAAACCCCAACCGGAGCCACCCGCGCCGCCGGCCAAACCGAAACGAGGCAAGAACAAGCAGCCGGGCCGCGTCCGGTTCGGCCCCGAGCCACCACCACCACCACCACCGCAACAGCAGCAGCAGCAGCAGCAACAACCGCAGCACGCGCCGAGCCCGAGCAACGACAGCGGCGCGGCGGGTCACGGCCACGGCCCGCCGCCGGCGCCGGCGTCTCAGGGGTACTTCCGGTACACGCCGTCGCCGCTGCCGAGGTGGGAGGCGACGCCGCGGCGGCACGAGTACTTCTCCGGGGAGTACCGGTACAGCTACCCGACGCCGGTGCGCGAGGGGATCTACAGCATCGCCACCGACGCCAACCGGCTCACCACCATCTTCAGCGAGGAGAACCCCAACGCCTGCGCGATCGTGTGAGTGGGAGGGCGCGGAATACGATTCATGGTGCCGTTCCGTTCGTTCTTGGCTAACTACAGGAAGAATCTGGTTCTTCTTGGTGCTGTAGATAAGGAAGCATGGCAGCAACAGTTCTGTTGGCCTGATACGATGACCTGAACATTCCTTTGGCTGTTCGGCTCGTGCCTGTACACTCTGTTCTTGTCTCGTGTTTTCTTGCATTACATGAGCAAGGGATCAGTCAAAAAAAGGAAGAAGAAGATGAGAGAAAAGATGGAAACGGAAGGGGATGAAGGTTTACGGTTCTTGGGTGTTTATGCGTGAGAATGCATTGACAAAGCCAAAAAGTTGTTTGTGAATATGATCAATCCTTTCCCTGCTGAACAACGACCATCTATGCTCTAGACATCTCCTTTGCTTTTGACCCTTTATGCGTTTCCAGACAAGCATATTTCACTTTACTGTATCTTTTTTTACTGATATATACCTCGAACAATTAATACTACAATGGAACATATTTTCAGAAACAATATCATCTTTAGGAAAAGGGGCCTTTGCATTCTTGCCCCTACTTTGCTATGCAGTTGTGAATTTGGGCCTTCTTTTTTAACTGTGTGATTTTGCCCCTGCTTTTTGAAGCTAAAGCTTGTCTTTACCCCTATTCCGTTAGGAGGACTTAACGGTGTGAATTCAGTTGTAAAAAGACATATATGCCCTTACAGATTTTGTGATTTTGCCCCTGTTTTAACGACAACAAAATTTGGACAGCATATATATATATATTAAAATCTGCATATATATTGACACTTTCACATTTTGAAATATGCATATATGTAACAAATATGTCCAAATCATATTGAAGCAGACGTCCAGGTCATTCTTACATGTTTAGATCATTCAAGCAAGAAATGACATCATATATATTGAAGCAAATATCCAGAATAAGGGTATACATGTCTTTTTCACTCTTTTTCTTTTTTTTAATTCAGTTAATCAGCTTTCACATGACGAACATCTAAACTAAGGGCAAACGGAGACTTCGTTTCGAAAAAGTAAGGGCAAAATCACAAAGCTGAAAAACGAGGTCCAAAAGCACAATTGAGGTGCAAAATAAGGGCAAGAATACAATTGTCTAGGGGTGTAAACGGAGCGGATAATTTCCGACCGACCGACCGACCGAATCAGTTTGGATAGTGATTTGGATAATTATACGGATATCCGGTTGTTTTTTGCGGATATGGATACGGATATGGATACTGGGTGCTGGATACGGATACGGATACGGATAATGCGGATATTATCTGACGGATAATATCCGAAGAAAAATATGGATAATATCCGATGGATATTATCCGAATTCATTCTAGGGGCTATGGCGCCGCCACCACCGAGCGCCCACAAGAGTCCAAAGAAACCACGATACTCTCCGGGCCAAAGCCACCGCACCAATCACCAAATTTCACCAACACCAAGAACATGAACAAAACTCAAGAAGCAAGACTGATGTGTGTGATTCTTGTTCTGCCATATTAATCTGATATTACTACATGCTTTCAAAATTATTTTCTTAAACTTAATTAGCAGTACGCAGTGGGTAGCGCTATACTGCTATATCTCCTCATTGGTGAAATTGTTCACTCCAAAACATATATTGATTCTTTTTTCTAGCATGTGTTTTGAATAAGCGTATTATCCGAGAAAATATCCGTTCCGACCAATATCCGATCTTATATTATTCGTATTCGTATCCGACACTATCCGTATTTGTATCCGACACTATCCGTGTCCGTATCCGTATCCGGCACTATCCGTATCCGAAAAAAAATATGGATACTGATACAATATTAGTGATATCCGACCGTATCCGATCCGTTTACATCCCTACAATTGTCCCTTAGGAAAATTGCCTCATTTTCCTTGTATATGCAAGTGACTCATCGTATGAGGTGTCCTCGGTCACCTCTTATTAATTGGGATTGACTCCGTGGCAGGCGATTACCCCTCCTCTTTGAGGCGCTGCTCTCTTCCCCCTTCTCTTTCTCGCCTTCGGTGGCGCCCCCTCTCCTGCTCCTTCTTCCTCTCTTGCTAGAGTGCTCTGCATGCTTCCACCGCTGCCACCGAGCTACCAACCTGCGGCTGGTGGTGCCCTTCCTAGCTAGGTCCTCATGCATGCAGTTGCACTTAGCGAGCCTGGCCTGAGAAAATGCTCTAGGGCCAGGCTTGCAATAGGAACTCTAAGACTAGATGACGAGCTGACGATGGTGGCACAACAACAATGGCAGGAGATTAGTGTGGATGAAAAAAAGGTTGGTGGATGATGGGGCTCGCTCGAGAAGAGATCGATGTCGCTTGAAGATACACCAATGGAGGACTAAGAGGCGCTGTGGAGACAGATCCGTGGGGGAGGAGGCCGACTTCTCCAGATTTTTGCAGGAACAAGGTCAACAACGTCTGATTTGTGCGGGAGTGCGGGACAAGCTCGAAGGAGGCTAACGCAGTGTGGTGAAGCTCGTGCGCTCACACCACAGCACGCAGCCGGACAAAGCAGCGTGGCGGAGCACAAGTAGGCCGACATGGAGCTCGTGCCGACGCGCAGCCAGACGAGGCGGACGTAGTGTCGCACAGCAAGAGGCGAACCAGAGCTTCGGACGACGCATAAGCCAAACCTATGTGGCCGCTGACCTCATGCATGGGGCGCAACGACAGCTGGCCTCCACGCGTGGGACAGCGACTCCTTGCTTTGGGGCCGGGGCAGAACTAGAACCAAAGTGAACGTAGTTCACCGTATCATCGTAAAGATAGACAATAAGCATAAACAACAATAAGTTTAGTCTACATGATGCTTAATCTTTAAGTTAAGAGATGCATACATGATATAAATAAACTAAACTGTACTAAAATTGTTTTGACACCCCCTCATTTAACCTAGTTACTCCCCTACTTCGAGCTGCGGCAGAGCATGGGGGCAGCATTCCAGGAGTCATGGCCTCATGGGCATGGCTGGTTGGCAGGTCGTGGGCACGTCGTGTTGGCATGGCCATTGACGTGCCTTAGTACCGCGTGTGCACACTCTGGCATCGAGCGGGTGTGCCAGGCGGTGCAAATGCACGACTGGTGGTGTAAAGAGCGTGGCCTGGCAATGCATTCTAGGTGTTTGATGGAATGATTTTGGCCTAGGCTGAGTACATACACGAGCAACCAAACATAGGTTTCCATGAGCCAGGCTGGGGTCATATATACAACCAAAGACACCCTCACTTGCACGAACTTGTTAGCCTTGCTCTCACAAAGCTCTCTCATACGAGTCTAGCACAGGTGGGGAAGCGACCAAACAACCCATTGGGCTGTGATCATGTACCATGGTGTATATATAACAATCGTCTATATCATTGCCCACATCATCTATATTTGATTGTCTTATCTATATAGACAACATAATCTCACTTGTATTTGATGCATTTTTTTTAATTGTCGTGCTAGACTTGACTATACATGCATAGAGACGACCTCTTTGTCTCTCTTTGCTAAAAAGCTGAAGTGACAACTATTATATATAGCTTAGACCGTTTCCAATAGCTACCTCAAACCTAAAATTTGGGTCTGGCATGAGAGAAATAAGAATCACCACCCCATCCGACAGATGACCTATCACAATACCTATTTTAGATTTCTCCTCTTAGGATATTTGTATTACAATATTCTTTCTCCTTTACCTATATGGTTTTGTGGTTTAATTATTCTATTAAAGATGATATAAATATATGTATGGAATCTTTAGATAAATTTGGATATAGATATCCGATTTGCGAGTATTGTTGTTGGGAATAGTCTTATAGACAGCAGAGAGGTACCATTATACACGCTCCTCGGACTAGTTTCTACCGAGTCCAATCGACACCATTGACCTCACAGTGCGACACACAAATGGGATGAGCACAGGGCTTGCACTTGCAGGCTGCACCCAATCTGATCGATTGCTCTCCCTAGGCGTCTAGACAATCAACACTAGTCAACCGCGGAGATCAACTGCTTTAATCTCATCCGATCCTTGCGAATGTGGCGCCATTCTTCTCCGGTCTCCGGTCTCCACTATGGTTTAGTAGCCGTTGAGTCAACTCCGGCCTCTTATCGATTGTCGTATCATCAGATTGACCTAAACATCTCTCTATCCCCCATCGAATTAACTTTTCCTAGTTGCTCTGCGCAGTAGCACGCACTGACGATGCAGAATTGCAACTAAAACTAGCCGTACCTCTGACCGAAAGCGCACAAGGAACACACGTTAGATCGCATTTTTCTGTCATGTTTCTGGTTATTCTTCGATGCCTGTGCCTAATGACCGCACACAAATAATTCACCGGCCAGTGTCAGAATAACACTAACATAGTAAGATATCAGTGACCCTACATGGATTAGCCCATAAATCCTGCTTTTGTATGGCTTGCTCTATCTCAAAGCTTTCCGAATTCTGAATTTCAGTCATAATCATTTCAAATAGAGTGCGCTGCATGGCAGCCATGCATTGCTCTCCGCTGTGGTTTCTGCCGATCTGGCGAATATCGCGGCATGGTCAGCATAACTCGGTAATATGCAGCTCCTAGTTGCATTATTGAGACCTATTTTAGTCACGACACCATGTAAAATATTACTTCTATGTATAATAGGTTAAAAATAGGGTTGTTTGAAACATTACGTAACTTTAGGGCTGTTTTGTAAATATTGGAGTTTAATTCAAATTAGGATCCGTTTTCATGTTAGACTTACTCATGACACGACCGATCTCATCTCGGTTTCTTATTCTCCAAAGATTCTTGGTTCCTAACATATAAATACATTCCTCTAGTCCTATGGCCAGATAAGCCAAACATGTAATCTCTTCTTATACAGTGGTTTCATCTTCGTATGTATATGGTTCTCCCGCAAAGGTTTTTCACATAAAAATCTATTTTATACATCTATTTTTAACAAGCGGTATCAGAGATTCAGGCTTCAGAAGCTGCTTCCCCGGGAGAAGGGAACTCCCAGGGTAGCCTCCGCATGTTGACGCTGGTACGGCATCAAGACGGCTATTGCGCAACATCTTCCGGCCTCTGAACGGCGACCTCGTTTGGTGTTCATCGAGAATTGATTTGTGGTGACCAGGCAATCTTCGTCGAGTCGATCATATCCGACGATTTGCACCTCGTAGCTCCTGCTGTGATTGGAGAGGATCAAATCTATTTGCTGTCGCTGCCGATCCACGCGTCGATGCTCTGCAATCTCAGCTTTCAGCGACGGCGCCCCACTAGTCAAAACGCACTACGCGTGCCTGTGTCTAGATTCAAGCTATTTCGTTGAGGCTTCGATCCGAAGTACTGTGAATCAATACACATATCATCACTATAAAGCAATTAATTAAGAAGTTAATTTCATCATTAACATAAACAAGTATCTATTCATGAGGAGACACCCATGAACAAGTATCTCTTCATAAAGGAACATCCTTCCTTGTACATACCTTTGCATTATATATATATATACATAATGATATACTTTTTTTCTCAAATCTCTCATAGTTCTTACTGTGCTAATAGTGCCTTTAACATGTTATCAACACTGCTTTATGGTACGTTCTCTACTAATCACTGTTCTAATTACAGTATCTCTAATCGGGATTAGGCAAAAATGGAGAGAATCCACAACCAAAAGAATGGGGAGATAGAAATTTTACAAACAAAATCTTGTGATAACTTAGCAGATTTGTTTACTAAATCTCTACCAAGATCTACTTCCAAAAATATGTTTGTGACATTGGAATGAGGAGACTTTGTGAGTTGTAAAGTTCAGGGGAGTAAACCTCTGATTTATAACCTAACGATATATTGTACTCTTTTTTCTTTATGAGTTTTCCTTCGTAGGTTTCTCATATAAAGGTTTTTAATGAGGCAATATAAATACAAGCATATGTACTCTTTTCTCCATCTATTTTTTCCACAGAGTTTTTAAGAAGGCATATTGGTAATTTTTATAGGGGAATATGTATAACTAAAATAACATATAATCTTATTTTCGTCTTCCATTTTTCCATAAGGTTTTTGGAGGAAGTTTTTAAAGATGTATTTTACCATCATTTACTCAAGTGGGAGTGTTATGAATCAATACTCATATGATCAAATAACTATAAAGCAATTAATTAAGAAGTTAATTTTGTCATTAACATAAACGAGCATCTATTCATGAGGAGACACCCCTATGAACAAGCATCTCTTCGTGAGGGAACACCCCTTCCTTGTATACACCTTTTCATTGTATATATATACATATTAAGTGCAATAAATGATATACTTTTATCTTAAATCTCTCTTATAGTTCTTACTGTGCTAATAGTGCCTTTAACACGAAGATCCAAACCAAATGTTTTGTCAGCCATCACCGACTCCAATCCAATTCTCGGTACAGTGCATACCTGGCCAACGGGCCGGCCCGGGTTGGCACGGTTAGGGTCCGGTTCATTTTTGACCTAGTTATTATGCGAATCGGACCAACCGGGCTAACGGGCCGGAGGCTGAACCTAGGTTTGGATCGCTTATTGAAGAAACCGTTTTTGGATCAATTCGTGCTACTTGCACATGAAGACTACCAGGAGTTCCCTTCGTCTTCTCTGCTTGGTGCTTACCACATTCATACTGGTGAATTCAGGATTTCTTTCGCTCACCCTATTAAATTGATACACGCTTGATCAAAGGGATTTTGAGGCACAAGAAAAAAAAAATAGATCAGGAGTTATGCCTTACACGCATGTTTAGATTTAGTCGAGACATCAACTCGTGTTTGCGTCACTGTTTTGATGGCCCAATAATAGCAACTCTTTGGAGTTTATTTATTAGCTAAGGTTTTGCTCTAAGTTTTAATCTGAGATAAAGAATTTAATTGCAAGGAGTTTATTTTTCATAGATACTACAACATTTAGTATTGCGGATGCAGTACGTTTTGGTTGTCGCAGCTTAATATAAGGGGTCTATTGCAGAGTTTGTTTATACTCTATTGATAGCACGTTGAAGTTCTTTTCATCTAGATGTTCTTTTACAAGAGTGGCTAATAACTATGTCATGGATTTTAGTTTATTCTATCATCAGCAGTTTGAAGCATATAGTGGTCACACATGCAAGTTGCTCTTTCTTGAGCGTTGTTTGCCGAGTTTTGTGTTCTAGGTGGAGCATGTTCATAGTCTATGAGATAAGTTCTTTGCTATATTTTTTCAGCACCATAGTAATCAGTTGATGATTGAGCATGTATTTTAGAAGGTCGGTTGCACAGACTCAGACTTTACTGGGGTTATGAATTGTTGAAGACCCAGATATCTTCGTCTGCTTTATTGATAGCTGTGTGGATTTTCTTTATGGTTTGCTCAATTTGGTTTCGAGAGAAGCGTTTGGATTATATCGTTTTGGTCTTTCAGATTAGTACGATAGACTTTGGCACATAAGGATTCTTCGTTGGAATTATGTTCCGAGGAGAACTACAATTTGGTTTTGCTATAGGAGGAATTCGGCTCAAGGTGGAGATTGTTAAATTATGATCCAAATTCGTCTCAAGATGGAGTTTGATCTAAATTAGGAATCTCTTTCCATATTGGACTCATACATGTCATAATCGATCTTATCTCGGTTCCTTACTCTCCAAATACTCTTGGTTGCTAACTTATAAATACACCTCTGTAGTCCTATGGCCAGATACACCAAACATTTAATCTCTCCTCATACAGTGGTTTCACCTTCATGCGTTTGTGGTTTTTTCCACAAAGGTTTTCCACGTAAAAATCTCGTGTTCCTCGTTATCTATTTTGTGCTTCTGTTTTTAACAATAAATCTGTCATTTTAAGCCTCTCCCTAACTCGAGAATAACTCAATTGGCTTGTTTCTTTGAGTGAGAGCTAAGGTTAAAGGAGAGAAAGAGAGGAGAGCCTGATTCCACTAAATCCAACTATTTGAGTGTGAGATTAGTAGGGGATTTGGAGTCGCCCCTCTCTTGTTAGCTCCCACCTCATGTATTGGCTTCATCTTCACAGTGGATTACTCGTCTTGCCTTCGTCCTTGGTTTTTCTCCGCAAGGGGTTTCTGTGTAAATCTTGATGTCTACTCGGTGTTCTCTTTGCCATATGTGTTGATCTGGTAACTATCATGCTTGCTATTGATTTATACATCAAGTTCTTTTTATATGGTTGAGTTGGAATACAAGACAAGAGTTCTTTGGCAGATATTGATGTTGGGGTATTGATCTTCTATTGAGTTAATTCTTGCAAGTATATTATTCTAGCGAAAGTTTCAGCCAATTTATTGTGTGTAGGCTTGAAACAAAAGGTGCTCTTTTATTATGGACACAAGGTGTTTGGTGAAATGCTTATAAATGATTAGCTTATTATCTGTAACAAGTTTCTGCTATCCGTTACTTCCATGATCAAGGTTCCACATGTTAGTGAAAGAAGATAGAAAGAACAATATGTCAGAGGATATGCTTGCGGAGTTGATTAGCGTACCAGGATTCTGCAGAAGGTTACGCCTGCGTGTTCCTTAGTTTTTTCTCCAACGCTATATCACCCGTCGGATTCGCCGATACATCGTGACGATGCTTGCTGCTACCGCGCGTGCGATGCGATGCGACACGCGGAGCATTTCCGCTCAGCTGCAAGCAAGAGAAGCCGGTTGGGACTTGAAAGCGAACCGAAAGGGATGGGAAAAGAAGCCGAATTTCAAGCACGAAACGACCTAGACCTCTCGATTTTTAAGCCACAGGGCACATATTCGTTTTGCTTTTTCGTCTTATGCTTTTAGAAAGAGATACATCAGTCGAGTCCTAGACTGAGGCCCTCTTTTTTGGGCTTATCTGTCTTATCTCGAACTTCGAGAATTTTTCGAGGTGGTCTCGAAAGTCGGATGGCCTTGATTTTTAGGATTTAGAGAGTTTTTAGACTTGCTTACGAGATAAAAAAAACGGATTCAAAAAGTAATAAAAAAATCAGATAAGTCAAGATAAGACAGATAAGTCAGACTTATTTCGTGACTTATCTGACTAATATTGAATTATCTGACTTTTTATTACTTTTTGAATCCGTTTTTTTTATCTTGTAGGCGAGTCTAAAAGCTCCCTAAATCCTAAAAATCAAGTCCATCCGACTCTCGAGGCCATCTCGGAAAATTCTCGAAGTTCGAGATAAGACAGATAAGTCAGAGCTCATAAGCTCAAAAGAACACCCCTGAAGCGAGCTTCTAGCTAGAATTCCGAGCTTAATTAGCAAGCTTCGCGTACATTGAACCGCTGATGTCGTATGGGCTAAACATGAACATAGTCTGGTGTTGCTTATCGCTTATGGTTTTTTGCGGGATATGATTACAATCTCTCTCTTTTTGATCATACGTTCAGCAAACCTACATGCCCAGCTTGAATTAATCGGTTCTTCTTACCATCAAGGCATTTTTTTTTAAAAAAAAATCTATGCCATTGTAAAGTTCCAACTTCCATTAACAGTGGAAAATCAGCTGATGCCATACAAGACTCAAATCTTAGTAACATGGCTGTTGGCGGAACACTCCGGACAAGTAATTTAGATGCACCCATTCTCCAGATGGTACGCTTGGCGAAGCAGCATGCAAGACAGGTAAATAAGTAACCTCAAGTGAAAACTCAACATTTAGCTTTAGGGCTTTGGAAACTCGAGGAGCGAATATTGCCTTTTTTTTTTCTTTTGAAGTCTTGAACCCCCTTGCTTGTACACGTGCCTCTCTATTTATTGGATGAAGTTTCCTGCATTGGAAGGACCAAAACGCCTATATAGATCTACTAATACAAGGATACATCGGTATTTTATGCTAAATGACTACGTTACCTCCACCGAATAGTTAAAATAAGGGTAAAAATGTCCTTAGACGCCTATCCCTAAGACCTCCGGATTGGATTGCCCTTCCACCGTAGTTATGGGCTCAAAGGAGAATTCCAACTCTTGAGTAGTTATGGCCTATCCCCTCTTAGAGGGATTCCATGATGCTCATCCTGACACGGGCTTGGGTCTCTCTTAACTATTTGTTCCCTGGGTTACCTTGGCGGCTAAGTTGGTCACTCCTTCGTCGGGCTCCACCGGCCTGGGTAGGGTGAAGGGATTGACCTTTCCAAGGCCCATAAATGAAGGTCCTGCGGAGCTCCTGTTCTGCTTCACCCCAGGGCTACTCCGGCAAAGCTCATGCCCTGCTTCGCCTTGGTGATTGGTCTGGGATCTCCTGCTTTCCTTTGTTAGCTCGAGCAGAGCAAACTCGAGGGTACCACGGAGCTCGTGCTCCGTTTCGTCTTGCCTCGCCTAGATTCATTGGGTCATAGGGGTGGGTGTACTGCCCCTACAATAATGTCATTATAGTCTTTTTTGCCCCTATATTCTCTTCATCTTTTTTGACAAATATGCTATTGGATTTTTCTTCTCCCTTCCTTCCTCCATGAGCGCTATCCTGTAAACTCACTCTTGCGGTGGCCCTTCACTCAACGTATAGGAGTAGCACCACAAAGCATGACAAGCCATACAAGGAGGAACTTATTGGAGTCAATGACGTGGACATGGAGGTGCGCATGGATTTGGCACACGTGGGCCAACAAGCAGAGAGGAGCACCCCCTCCACCTTTTCCCTCCACAGCGTCCTCTCGGACGCCCTCCTTCCTAACCGCTCCATGCCGCCACCAACCTTCTTCATCCATGAGTTCCCCAACAAGGTTGGTGGTAAGGAGGAAGCTTGTGGTGGCGAAAAATGAGGTGGCCTTCCCCAGTTCCCCTCCTTGAGCCCAACCAGCCTCTTGGTGGGCACCAGTGAGCTGATCTAGAGGCCGCGAAAGAGAGGAGGAGGTCACCGGAGTTGGGAAGGAGGCCAGGGTAGAGGGAGGAGGTGGCCGCTAGAGTTGGGGCAGAGGAAGAAGGTTGCAACAACTTTGAGAAAGACGATGAGTAGTGGTGGGATAAGGCAACGTCAAGGAGGAGCGGGGTGCCGGTCCGACGGGATCTAGATGAGTGACGCTACTCTTCGTGGAAGAGCGCCCATGGGGAGGAGGGCGGTGCTATTCGCCAGACCAACGGAAGGGAGGAAAAAGAACGAGCATGGACACTTTTGTCCAAAGAAAGTTGTAATTGCTTATTTGTGAGACTTAAGATTTTGTAATGGCATCTGTCAGATTCCTCACTATTTAATGGTATTTTTGTGAAATTTGACCTTTTCAGCAATATGGAAGTAAAAAATAAAACAAAAAGAATCTAGCAATATCACACAAGCAGAGTAACGTCTCTTTGCTCTAAAGGTTCTTAATCAGTTCCCTTATTACGCCCTATAAATAATGAATCTGATCAAAATTAAAGGAAAGGAAACAAACTTGCACCGAATTCGGCCGTTGCGGACACACGTAGACGTCTTAAGCGTTGCACCGATGGTGACAGCACAGAGCGGATACAAGAATCTCTCGACAGCAGCCAGAAGACTCTACAGGGAAATCTTTAATTGCAGCTTGCTTGGTGTTCTTTTTAATTTATCTTCTTATTTTATTTATTTATTTTCGAATCGAAAAGTCATGCTTTGACTTTTACAATCCGTTCTTTTTTGAATGTGCATATCAAAGCTCTTAAAAACAAGTCAAACAAAGTGCACTGAACTTTCGAAACTACCTCGAGGAGCTCTCGAAGTTTAGCTTATAAATAAATAAAAAGGTAAACAAATAAGATAAGTTGAAGAGAACAATCTCGTTATCGATAAAAAAATAAGATAAATTGAAGAGAACAGCCTCGTTACCAAACAATCAAATTGTCATACTAGCTTAATTAGGCTCTCTTGTGAGCATGTTAATTGACTAGCTACTGTATTTTAAGCATATGCTCCTGTACGGTGGCCGGTACATCCCCTCTATTAAATTTGGCCCCATCCCATGCATGCTCGTACCTATTGCCTGGAGACTTGGGTACACACCTTAATTTCGAAAGCAATGTCAGGAATAAGTCTCGGATGTTGATTGATCACCTTACTTATTCCTAATTCATGCAAGATGGTTACGTTCGTACCTGTGCCAGACTGCCAGTTTGAATTCCTTCTCCTGGAGAATGGATTTTCCACGTATACAAAGTGAGCCACCGGATCCACTCTGAGATCAGCGGATCCAATGGCTCTCACATGTACGTATAACTCTATTTATATGTGGAGTTGATTTTTTCTACTAGAAAACAAAGATGCGCAGACGTATGGAGGCCAGGAGAGAAGAAGGATTAGCGGCCAATGGTTGGATGGAGCAATTGTCCCCCCCCCCCCCCCACCCTGCAGATGATTTATATCCTCTGCATTTGTATTCTTCTGCCGTTTACCCCACAAATCACTATAGACAAATGAATGAACAAGATCTTGATGACAAGAAAAGGTCTTTGTTCTTCTGATCTAATATCTGCAATGTTTTCACTACAGTGTTTTCGCTGTGGTATTCTGCCATTCCGCTCACATAACATTGTGCACCTCTACCTTTGTCGTAGCAAAGACACATATTGTGCTTCCCCCCTGCCTGCCTTACGGCAAACTATCCCAATCGATCTCTAGAAAACATGAAATTCCAGTAGCTGACCAATGCAGTCGGCTGTCCTCTAAGACTTAGCATAACTTCTCGCAGTGCCTAACATGGGTTCCACAATTGCGAATAAAAATTAAATTTATCATCTATTTAGACTTATGTGTAGGACCATGCAACCCATAAAGATTTATATGAGGAGCACAGATATTCTCGGACGCATATACGAATTCAGATACTCTAGGATGCTCTCGGATATCCTACTAGCCTACATCTTAACGGCGGGCAAATGAAAATAATTTGGTAACCACGCAACACTCTGATGAGAGAAGATAATATGCATGACTCACCAAGTAGAAATTTGGAATCCAAATCTTGAGTCAAGATCTGGTGCCTATAGGATGTAATCCGCCTCCCTGGGGGTGGAGGAGAGGGAGAGTCCAGAACAAGAGAGTTATCACTCGACAGGAAGCGAGAAGCCGAAGCTCATGAAGAGGATCGTGCTAGAAGATGACGCAATAGACATGAATTCACGCTAAGTTATAAGTGCTAGAACAGATAGTGCGCCCATGGCGCACCATATATTTTTTTCATCATTTGTTCATGTGTTATTCAAGTTACGATAGTTTTTGTCGTGGGATAAGCAAATATTATAGAGTAGGAGGGGCAATCTATAAAAATATATGTTTAATTACCAACTCTTACTAACAATGAACAAAGTATGGGCCTTCTTTGTAGAGCCATGGTTCCATTTTTACAAACATTCTTTTTCTGGATTTTTAAACAGCTTACAAAAAAGAAAATAGATGAGGGAAAAAGAGAGCTAGATTTTTTTTAAAGTTGAATTTTTCTAATTTAAAATTTTCAAAAAATACAAACTTTTTATGGATCTCCTTTGTGTAGACATGGTTATATTTTTGTAAACTTTCTATTGTTTGGAATTTTTAAACGGCGTAGGAAAAATAAAATAGAAAGGGAAAAAAAAGGTAAAAGAAGAAAGCAGAGGAAGCAGCCCACTGGAAAATGGGGGCGGCTGGGATCCGACCTCGGGCGGGCGACGTGAGATTTGGCACAGATGACAAGCCCGCCAAAGTGGCTGCCTCGTCTAGAAGCTGTGGGAGGAGTCCTTTTATATATAACTTTTGAACGGACGGCCGAATGCTCGGACAGCCAGCATCGTCAGGCCGATGTGGCCATGGCAGAGCGCGTTTTATTTACACGCAATAATGTAGTGGTAATACGTACAACTAATTAGCCATACTTGAAGAAAATATGCAAACCATTAAATTGATTTCGAATACGAATACTGATATCATGAAAAAATAGTATTTTGAATAACAAAAGTACATATCATATTTGCGCATGTCAGATAATTCATATAGTTAATATAGATATGGATGCGGATATAGATTCGGTCATCGCATAATTCAGATGCACACCCTAGACTGTGGAGGCCCATAGGAACGATAGAAGTGCCACTGCAACGGTGCAGTCACATTCGGATCAAGTGTTGCAAGCTGCAAACAGAGTCAGACTCACAGCCTGGGATCACGATCGATATCGGTATTCCATACATGCGTGATGCATGCATCAGGATTGACGAGGAAGTGAGCCGAGATCTTTTTATCCCTGTGCTTCCTGCCTTGTCATCCTGGCCCAGGGGGCGTGCAAGTGCAAACATGATAAACACCACGCCGCAGGCAAGTGGCGTTAGCGAATGGAAAGCCAGAGTGCTGTCACTCACCACTTACCCAGCACATGTAGGTTAGTACCATGAGGTAAGGTTCACATCAATAATGCACAGCTAGTGCCCAGCATGCGCAGTCTCTTGTGCGTGTATAGAGAGCGGATTTTTCACACCTAGGGTTCTCGAGACGTTTGCTTCTCTTTAATCTTGCTTCGAGATTTGTAGATGCTCCCGCTTCCTTTTTATGTATTTTTGTAAAAAACTGAAACTTTAATTATTGAATAATGTCCTTCCTCTTTCTCTTCTTCTTTCTCTCCTCTTTCTCTCTTTAGGTCTAGCCCGTCAGCTTCTCCCATGTACATGCCGTCCACCTACGTGACCATCGAGACATGCGCACCACTTTGCCTTACCGAGCACACTGAGCTACCCAGCTTCGCGCGCGCTGTTGAGCTACCCTACCACGCCACGAGCGCCACTCCCTTCGTTGTGCACATCTCCTCGTCGAGCCACGCCAGTGCGGCCACCAAGCCTTGCTGAGCAACACAGTGGTCACAATCTCGTAGCTTTGTGGTCACACTGGTGGATGACGTAGAGAGAAGTCGGTCGGGCTAGCCCGGGGGGGGGGGGGAGAGCACACGAAGAGAAAGAGAAAGAAGGACCTGAGCATGAGAAATTGAAAATAGTGAGTGTTCTTTGCAACCGTGCATGAGAAATGAGGTGGGGCGGCTACAGATCTTAAAGCGAGATCCAACACAGAAAAGTGCTTATGTGATCGTATGTACATGTATGTGGATTTACATTCCCGCTCTATAAAACAGTCAGGATCACCTGTCGACCCAACTAGTAAAATCAACTTGGAATGATGCCTGAATTTGATTCATATAGAGTAAATTGCACTGAATGTACATGAAGTTGTCTCAAGTTTTCGATTAGGTCCAAATTTCGAAAAATCATGTATTTCTGTACATAAAGTTGTGTAAGTGTCCAAAACAATATTCTGGGAGCGGTTTGATGACGTGGCTTCCTACTCACCACTATGACATGGCCACTTTTTGCATATTACCCCCTTTTCTTTCACTGTCCCCTCCCTCTCTCTTTCCTCCCTCCCCCTCGTTCTGGAGCACAACGCGCAGACACCCCCAACGCCCAGCGCCACCTCCAGTGCCTAATTTGAGGAGACGCCGACCCGGTGGGGAGGGTGGCTCGGCGTCGAAGTTGACGAGGGGCGTGGCCATGGTCGATGGTGGGTCGTGGTGGCAGGAGCTAGAGGCATCATGGGGAGCCGAGTATGTTGTCCGTATCGGTGGCGCGGGAGTAGACACGGCCAACGGCGAGCCACGACCAGAGCCAACACTGTCGTGGCGGCAACGAGCTCGTGCGATGCTACATCAAAGTGCAAGGGGAGGCGGAGAGAGTGGAAGGAGAGTGGCGAAGAACGTGGCCATCTAGCCGGCAGCGGGCAAGGCAGGAACTAGCATCAGCACAGCGGCAACGGCAATGATGAGCCCACACGGTGTCGCACCTGAGCGCAAAGGGAGGAGAAGAGAGAGGGAGGAGGATGCGGTCATCTGGCCAATGCACGGCGGCGGCGTTGAGCCTGCGTGGTGCGGCACCTGAGCGCAAGGTGAGGCGAAGAGAGAGGGAGGAGGATGGAGGGCCGAAGGGGAGAGGATGCGACCATCTGGCCGAAGCCAGCGCCGGTGGTGAGGGACTACAATGTCCTCTCCTCCCTTTGTTGTGGCCTGTGTGTAGAAAAGAGAAGAAGAAAGGTAGAAGGAGAGATAAGGTAGGAGAATATGTTGGAGAGGGAGGAAGTGGTGCATTTTTCTTGATTATGAGACAAAATAGGGCCATTTGGCAGGTGACATGAAATTCCATGCCATCAAAAACCACTATCTCCATATCATTTCGGACCTAATTGAATCATCAACACAACTTTATGTATAGAAATACGTGTTTTTTTAAAAAAAATTAAATCTAACCGAAAGCTCATGACAACTTTATGTATCTACAATACAATTTATTCATTCATATATACAAATACAATGCAACACTCGCAAAGCTGAAATGATCGATTGCTTCATACATGATGGAAAAAATGTGTTCAGAGATGCTCTCTCTCTCTCTCAAGAATGTGTTCAGACATGTGAATGCGATGAGCGTGAGTGGATCTATGTCACTCCTCCACCACCAACATGTACTGATCATATTGGCAACTGTGTGTGGGCTTGAAATGGACAGCGAACACGAGCATTTGGTGCCCCGGTTATGTGGCGCACTCGTAGTGGCTAAGTGGCAGGCAGCGCATCGCCATCGAGAACACAACACAACTAGTTAATTCAGTTGTACATTATAATTTAAAAAGTTGCAGACCCTTGATAGGGACTTGGAGACCCAAAAGATTATAAAAAAAGGGTTACAAGAGCTTTGAGAAGAACTATTAATAGCTTAAAAAAATTACTCCCTCCATTTTATTATATAGGATGTATTTTGATTTGAAAAAATCTTTAAAAGATACTTTGACCGTTAAAATTATCTTATTATATAGCCAACTTATATAAAATAATATTGTATCAAAAAAATTTAAATACAAATATATTGATATATCTTTTGTACACTAAAGATGCATGTAATTGACTAATTATTGATCAAAGTTTATAAAGTTTGGCTTTTCCAAATCGTAATATGTCTAATAAAAATAAATGGAAGGAGTAGCTAGAAAGTGTTACAGCGTTTGGTTTGTAAAAAAGATAAATTTCTAGAAATAGCTTTTAATTTTAATTTAAACCGATGATAAGATGCAAACCGAGAGCTATGCATGGTCAGGTGCATCACTGAACATGACAAGAAAAAAAAGCAGTACATGACTGTCATGTCATGATCAGCTTTTTCTTACCCATGATACATGTCCGTCTACCGATTATAATCGATTTTGGCTTGATTAAATCACCCGCCTACTGTTGTTTTTCTTTTTTTTCTTTTGGTTGCAATAGGCCGTGAATTGTATATTAATTGAACTGACGATTCCACTTGACTGACTCCAAAGTTGACTCCAGTTATGTATGGTATAGTTGGTATTTTTAAGCTACCAATATTTTTGTATGGGCAGGCACAACGCACGATCTAACGAGATACTATTATAAGTAGTTTTTAAGAACATTATTCAGTATTATTATACATATATATACTGGGGTATTTCTAAAAACTTCTCATACCTTATGCTTTCGCTGTCTATGGCAACAAAATCTTTTGGAGATACATATAGCGACATCTTTACTAGATTTTGTTTAAGCCATGCCTTTTAATACTCCTTCCAACTTTAATCTCAACCATGAATTCCCAAGGTTTCAATTTAATCAACAAAGTTACACGGGTTAGGCTTAATTAATTCAGCTGCCAACAACACGCACCTATCAAAACGGCCGCGCATGACTTGCAATCTTGTCACCCACACACACTAGTCATCGTTATCAGTTTATCACTCCATTAATACGCTCACAAGTGCGTGTATTTCCGGCGCAAATCCACCCCAGCTGTGCATGACCATTAATTAGCAAACATAATTAATCTTACCGAAAAGACTTAATCGCATCAGTCAGCCTTGGTAGAGTGATCATAAATTAATTAATTAAGTTAATTAATCAAGCCGTCCCGACCGGCTTGTTTGACTTGCCCACCGGCACGCCGCTCGCGCTACAAATACCCGCGAAACGGCGGGCGTAGCGACGCAGAAGCGCACGGGAGAAGCCATCCAAGAACAGAGCAGTTGAGGAAGCGACGAGGAGATCACAGGAGGAGGACAGAGAAAGAGGGAGAGGGCAATGGGCGTGAGCCTGGCGCAAGCGGTGGCGGCGCTGATGGGCACGTGCGCGCGGCGGCTCTCGCGGGCGGCGCGGCGGCTGCACCTGCGGCCGCGGCCGGGGCTAGCGGCGTCCATCTCGTCGCGCGCCATCGTGCCCTTCCTCGGCGGCGGCGTCAAGAAGGTGCTGTCGTCAACCAGGTCGAAGGGGAGGAGGAAGACGGAGGCGGAGGGGGAGGCGAGCTTCGAGGCGGAGGACGGGGTGTGGAGGAAGGAGATATTGATGGGGGAGCGGTGCCAGCCGCTGGAGTTCTCCGGGGTCATCTACTACGACGCCGAGGGCCGCCGCCTCGCGCAGCCACCGCCGCCGCGCTCGCCCCTTCGCAGCCCGCTGCCGTCGTCCGTCAAGCTCGCCGCCAACGCCGGAGGCTACTAGAGAGCGAGCGCCACCGCTTGCAGCAGCAGCTCCCTCAACTTTTGAAGCCACGGCAACTAGTTTGCTCTGTTTTCTTGATGTACTAATCTTCTTTTTTCTTTTGCCAAAAAAAATCTTTTTTTCTTCTCCTTTTATTTCCCTCGTAATAATAGGTATTTTCTTTCGATTTCTTCTCTCCTTTGCGTGTGTAATGAGTACCTAGTCAGTACCATACTACTCTACCATGTAACAGAGTTTTTATCTATGCTTAAACGTACCTCACTGTTATCCAGAAGTTGATGCCTCTATATTTTTACAGTTCTCACTTTGATCGCCTAGGCTGTTGTTAAATACATGATCGTGATCAATGACTACAGTTGCAAAGCTAAAAGCTTTTTTTTTCTTTCTATAATTGTTATTTTTGTTGGGTAAATTTATTCTTATTATTGTTTCTTAGGGTATGTTTGGTTCGTAGCCCTGGATAGCCATGCCAATGCAAAGGTCATGGCCAATTCAGGGCACGACCTTTTAAAGGTAAAATTTAGGCGTTTGGTTTGAAGTCAACGAAGAATAACCAATGAAAAATTAAAAATAATTTAAAATTTCAAAAAATTGAAAATTATTCAAAGGGTTGCTTATTATTTCAGATGAATTATGAAATTTATTTCATGTAATTTGGACAATGTATGAAATTGATGTAAAATGAGAAGTTTAATCGGAGTCAAAAAAGAAAAGCTAACTAGGGAAGCGTGCCATATAAGTAGCACTGAGCGCGTGCGTGCGGAAAAAAAATCATTTTTTTAACCCTTTGTAAATAATTATTTTAATATTAACTCTCGCGAAAAAATATTTTCACATCTAACCCTTTTGGCCGCGCCACTGCGGTTGGCGCGGCTAATGTCTACTGCCATATTAGTACACGCTGGCACCGAGGAACGCGGTTCATATGGTCGCCACATGAACCAACCTGCGCGCCCGAGCCGCTGGCGCGCGCAACTGATCTTCTTGCGCCATCGGCACTCGGCGCGCGAAGGCTATTTGCGCCAGCGGTGGCGCGCCAAAAGGGTTAGATCTGGAAATATTTTTTCGCGAGGTTAATATTAAAATAATTATTTTCAAAGGGTTAAAAAAATTTCGTCGTCGTGAGGTCGCAGGGCTGGCGCGATGGCGCGGCGCGACATTTCATTGCCGTCGCCGTGACCGCATCTGGCACAAATCTGACAGCGTGCCAAATTTTGGCGTTAGCGGTAGCGTCGGCTTACGATCCAAACACACGCCAATTTCTGATGGCACGCCAAAATTTTGGCAGGGCAAGCCATGGCTATGATCCAAACACACCCTTAGTTCTTTTCAGTTTAATCCGGTTGTAGATTATAATCTAGAAAATTTTATTCTCGATAGGGGTTTGGAGTGCCCAAAAAATTATAAAAATTTCTTTTTAAGAGTTAAAAAGAATCATTAAAAGCTTTAAAAATGGCTACAAATGTGGTATTTGGATCATACAAAAATAAAAAATTATATGTAACTTTTAGTTTTAATTTAAATTGAAAAGAAGCGATTCAGGAACAGGTGAGCTGTGATGCCGTGAGCATGAGTTTTTTTTAATAGATGTGAGCATGAGAATTGGCAAGGGTGAAACTGCAATGGCTTCGTTGGACTGGTAGCTGGTGCGTGTGTGGCTCAGTCATTTTGCTGGTAGGAAGTGGATCGTCCAGTGAGATTGCTTCAGTGTACGCCACTCCAAACTGTCTACACACTGATGACTGATCAGTCACAAGAGGTGCAAGCTTTCCCTCTACGGCTCTACCTGGGAGTCTCTGTCTGAATATTTGGACAAATTAGTATTTTTAGATTTAATTTAATCAAATAAATCATAAACTCTAATAGATTAACTAGCAACATCATGCAGTACGAATATACTGTAGACATAGATAAAACAAATATATTCATATGTTCCTCTAGTATACTTGTAAATAGAGACAGCAGGAAACTGTTAATTAGGGCACAGAGCAGTACGTACCGATCTTTCTCGAAAGTAAAATCGGGAAGAGATGAAGATGACCCTGTTGCGACGAAGTGGTAGCCAGAGCAGATCACAGCGTCGTAGAGGAAGCAGATCGCAGCAGCGACAAAGAGGAAGCAAATCACTAGCAGTTGTGCAGAGCACTTTCCAAAAACCTTAGTTGCCTTCTCCTGGTGCAGGATCTTAAGGGCGACGGGTTCCAGAAAACTGTTCTTCCGATCATCGGTGCATGCCGGCGTAGTGGTGGGACGGAGTAGTCGATCGGTGGTGGCGCAGAAAATTGAAAGAGGCAAACACACGATCTCTATATCTCGTAATCGATTCGGTATTTTCTGGAGAGCACAAAGAAATAAAACTACAAAAAGAAACAGCGTCTATGCAAGCAATTGAACCCGATTTTGGCAAACCATTCACGCAGGCGTCATACGCATGCCCCGCCCTAGCAAGGCGAACAAGCGTGCGCACGGCGCACATGTTTTTCTCTTTCTCTCTCTCCCACATGAGCCAGTGGAGTGGAGCACACTTCATTATTTAAGTTAGTGTCTCTCCACCTCAATTAGCAATGTGGTATTAAATAATTCCCACATCCCCTTCCATATGTGGGTCTTTGAGATTTTTCAGAAATTATTTCTAATAAATGGGCACATTCATTGCAAACTCACTTTTAAATGATTCTTAAACGTAGGCTTACACTCATTAAAACCCCAGTTGCTATGCTGACCAATTAAACAGGAAGTGCAGAGCAGAGTTCAAACAAAACAGGGGGCTTAAGCTTAACTTGAACGTGAAGGATTAATAAACGGAGCAATGCGGGTGGAACTACCATATTATGCATTCTGCATGTTTGTCGTGACTCGGCAGGATCAAGCAAACTATCCAACGTCTGAGGCCCACTCTTGTTAGCACAAGAAATTTTCTCAGAAGAAACCGATTGTAAAGGCTCTATCTGGCCAAGCTCCAGCTCCACGTTCTCCTGGCTTTTTCTCCAGACTTCTGAGCCAGTGCGTTCGGCGTATCTGCAAAATTATCAGAAAAAAAGGGATTTTATCAGTCGACTTTTCTTCTAAATGAAATTTAGACAAAAATTAAAAAATATTTAAAATCAGGGATTTTGGAATCGATTTCATTTCGGAGACTGATAGGACCGATTATGGTGATAAAAAAAATCAGGACCAATCATCACCGATTTTTTTTTAAAAAAAAACCCTTGCTACCGGATACATCCTTTTTTTTGGTAAGAAGAACATTAGAAAGCTTATATACTTGTAACATCGCGGTGTCATCGAAATCACAGGCAAGCTCAACAGCACACATTGACTAGCGGACAGTGTTTATACGGCGACTGATGCGGCCGGATAATCTCGCGGCAAATAATTCGGGGGGAAAAGGATGGCGCCACCACCGTGAAGGATCCCGCATCGCGTCATCACCAACCGCCCGTACGACGGGCGGGCCGCCCAAAAACGTTTTTCGGTCGCTGGGCCAGTGGGCCTCGCAGGCCGCGGACGAGACGTCAGGAGCAAGAGCGGGAAGCGGAAAGCTATTGAAGAACGACGTTGGGATGAGCAGCACCCCCACCTAAGACCAGTGGCGGAGCCAGTGGATTTTTAGAGTAAGGGACTGTTTTTTTTGGACGGTTGCGGTTGCGTTTGCGTTTAAACTGAAAATTCGTACCTTCTCGATAAGGACATCCGAAGGATCAAAAAATTATAGAAAAAATAGTTTTGAGAGCTAGTTGAAGAAATAGTAAGATTTACAAAAATTGGTTACGAAACGTCAAAGCGTTTGGCTTGTACGAAAATAACAAATTTTCAGTTTAAACGCAAACGCAACCGCAACCGCCCAAAAAAACAGTCCCTATGTTTGGATAGTGACTTTTGCTAATCTTACCAAATAAAGGCACACTCTTAAGTTTTGGCATCCATTTGGTTCGCGACCAACAGAAGGCAAGAAGGCTGTGACAGACCAAATTTCCAGTAAAAATTTACTAGAAAATGTCCAGAATGCCAACTGTCCAGAATTTCAGTTGCATTCAGAAATAGTACAGCTTGGTTAATTATTTACATGTTACAAAATATTTTACAGCGAAAATGGAAATTTAACCTAATAATAAAAAGAAAATTACATGCCCATACACCACAGGCAAGCCTGAACATAAGGTAAACCTTAGAAATCGATCCTACGTAAATCTTGTCTTCTTCATAAATGTCCATATCAGAGTATAAAGTGGATCCTGTAAAAAGAAATAAATTGTCCACAAAATGTGGGTAAGTACTAATCGTACTTGTAGGTTTCTTGAGAGAATAACACTATTATTATATGAAAACATGATTCAAGAAATAGTAAGGCTTTATGGTGAATATGCAAATTTAAGCTTTAAAAATCCTATCATTATTTTAAAATAATTAATAATAATAGAACAAATTCTATCAGCTTTCTCCATCTTTACTCATTTACAATCCAGACAATAATTTTTCATAAATTCATGGATTTTTGTAAATAAGAGAGGCATCACCCAGTTGACACAACTTCATATACCCGAAGTAAGGTCCATCGATGAATTTGTTATTAGCTCTGCAGAACCTATCCAGCTTTACCCATATAACAGCTCCTTATATGGATGGATGATTAATGTGTCATTGTTATTCATTTTAAACCCAAGTTTTTATAGAAGCAAACGATATCTAGATATTCTCACACCACAGAGCAAATATCTAGTGCCCTTGAGTGTCAATCAAACTCTTTGATTCCTCTAACCCAAGACGGCAAAACACTGTTTCTGAATCTGCTTCTATAGTTTATAGAGTAACGATTTCCAAGGAGTTCACACTCTCTCCACCTGGTGTTATTGAGCTGGTACTTCCTTGTACCGACGGGCCCAAATAACAAAACACTGTTTCCGAATTACTCTATATAAATACAATCAACCTTCCAGACTACAACTTTTTCACCACAAATAAGTTATCCAATGAAACTTATTTGTATAGACCAATTATCCATCTTATCATGAGATAATCGAATTTTAATATTTTTGCCTATACTAGGTTTTATCAGAGATTGATTCTTTTTAGGCGGCATTTTAAGGTATTGGGGCTTGGATAAAAATTGTACTTGGAATGTATAAATAAATAGCTAGAAAATATATGCAATAAATAATAAGTAAAAAAAATATAGGTATATCAAAATGCATCAAGGATAAGAAAACATGCCTTATTTGAAGATCGGATCACACTTATTGAATTTTCTGGACATTCATGACTAAAGTTTCCAGAGGGCGAAATTCATTATCTATACGTTGCAAAAATAAAGAGAAATTCCAATAAATATCCAAATAATAAAAGTCTTTAAATAAACGACAAAATAAAATAAAAAGGGTTTGGGTAAAAAGGTGATGGGTTGTACGATTTTCTAGAAGTTTGAAAATATGTTCTAAAGAAAAAGGGTAGGAGTTTTAATATAAAAATAAGTATTTTGGTAGCATAATACTAGGGTTGTAGTATATTTTTAAGAATTATGGAGAGATTTAGAATATGTTGAAATTCATATTTGAAATATTTCTATTTGACCTTATAGTGATATTAATTAGAAGAATTGTTTTGGTATTATAATTTTATATGGAAATGTTTATATGTGTTGAGTGAAATATGTAAAATTTACTAGCAAGATTTTATATTTAAGAAAAATTCTAATTTTAATTAAAGAAAGGGTTTTAAGTTCAAATTTGGATTTATATAAGTTTTAAAAATGCAGGGATATTATTTTTAGATATAAAACATTATTTTGAGTAACTTTCATATTGGAAGTTTTACTAATTTTATTTTTATATTCTTTAATTGAAATGTTTTAATATCTAAAAAGAGAGAGTAAAAGGATTTATTTAGGTTATTTTATTAGAAAAATATGATATTTATATTTTTATATTATTCTTTTTGTTATGTTAGATTTTTATGAATTTTTGTGGAATTTATAAGAGTGATTTGATATTTTAAATAAATTTAAGTAGTATGCATGGAAATAAAATTTAGAAAACAGTTAAAATTCTTACTGGGCTTTAGATGTTGGGCTCGGCCCAACTAGGTGTACAGACTGGGCTGGTACGGGCGGGACTGAAGAGCTGACAAGTGGGACCGAGAGGTCAGTGGGTGTTGGTGTGTGGTGGGCTGGCGGCGGGTGAAATGTGATGTCGATGGAGAAGGAGGAAAAAATGGAGGCGGCGGTGAGTTCGCTTACGGCACGACGGAGGAGGCCGGCGGTGAGAAATTGACCGAGATTTAATGGAATTGGGATTGTGGGGGTTCTTTTGGTGCACGCGCTGGGGCTAGGGACGGTTCAAGGTGGCCGGGCGGCGGCGTGTCGGGGTGACGGCAGGGAGGGAACTCCGGTGGAAATTAGGCTTAGATAATGGGTGGGTTGGGTTTGCGATAGAGAGTGGAGTGTTTTTCCTATAGGTGTCGAGGCCGGAGGATGACTGGAATAGGGAGGAGGAAGTTCGCCGGACATGGAGAAGGAGGCGGCAAATACGGCGGTTCGGGGTGGCTGAGGGGGAAAGAATGGGTAGGGAGGAAGGTTTTGAATGTTGCGGTGCCAGGGGTGGGGTTTTATAGGTGAATGGTGGAGTGACGGGCACGGATGAAGAGCTTGTAGCGGCGACGGCGCGACGTGTTGGCGGTGGACTGGAGGGCCGCTGGGGGTAGATAGAAGCAGTGAGGTGGAGGATTAGGTTTGCGGTGATATGAGCCATCTAGTGGTGGCAATCCGGGGGCGAAGCTTGGACGGAGATGGTGTAAACGGCGGCGGGGTTAAGCTCCGGTGGGCGACGGCGGCGCCAACAGGCTGACCAAGGCGGCGGTGCTGTTCAGAGGAGGAAGAACAACGGCGGCCGTTGGATGTGATTTCAAATCCGTGGGCGCCGTTAGATTCTCAGGGATGAATTAGTGTGGAGATAAGAAGGAAGGGTGACGTGGCTACATCGGAGCGGTTGGGATGAAAATGGATGGCTAGGATTAAATTGAATGAACTGGTAAGGTAGTGTGGGAAGAGATCCGTTGGATCTTTGATCCAATGGTTCAAAATAAACGCGGTTACTTAAGGGTTTAAATGGGCTCTGCTGGGCCATGGGCCTTAATGGGCCTGTTCTGGCCGGAAGAGTTAATAGATTTTAAGAATTTTTAAAATAGAGTTAAGGTTTCATAAAATCATAATTATTTATAGAAAAATCATAAAAATGTGAAACTGGTTTCTAAAAATTTATAAAAATAAGAAGAATTTAAATATGAGATAATATTTGACATTTATAAGGTTTTTATCTGTTGAAAAATTAATAGAAGGTGTTTTCTAAGAGATAAAAATTGAATTTGGATGGGGAAATTTTATATTAGATTTGGGGAGGGTGTTTTGACTATTTTTGATGCGAAAAAAAATTTTGATGCTAAAAATGGAAAAATTTTGGGTATGTTACAAAGGCAAAAAAAACTTGCCCTACCAAATTTTTACACAGAAGTCTTTGGCGGGGCAGTATACGGATTTGGCAAGCACGTAAATTTGGTCGCCTGAATTGGCGTTGAACCAAACGACATAGAAATTGCCATCGAAAGGTCATGCCCTCAATTGGTCATGACCATTCATTGGCAAGGCCATTGAGGACTACGATCCAAACATGCCCTTAGAGCCCGGGCATACCGACCAATGCTTGCACCTACCGTCCTGCTGCTACCTAGAAGCCCCATGGCTGCCGTCTGCTCGGCACTGTACACAATGTGAGGGATTCATTGTTGCAGCCGCGGAGCCCAGGCATATGCCTAGGGTCGCCGGGACTTGGATCCGCCACTACCTAAGACCTTCTCCAAGGCTTTCCTCCTCTCCCCCATTTCCGCTGCGAAGGAAATTTTGTTCTCTTTTATGGCTCCAATAGATTTCTTTCACCGTTCTCTTTCGAAAAGGAATTCTCTATGTCATTCTCATCAGAAAAAGATTATCTCTTCTTTCTCTATATTATTCTATTGAAGGTATGCTGTTAAAAATGATGAAAAATGAAGAAAACGAATATGAAGAATGGAATGGGGAAGACAACGAAATAAAAAGAAATTAGTTAGCGATGGTCTAACACTTCACGCCCTCAACCTCCAGTGCTACAACCTACGAGCAAACACAGACATAGAGAACAAGATCACTTTTAAGTCTTGTTTCAAGATCCGTGCATAGGAGAAAAAACAAGAATGATAGGAAGAAGTCAAGATCCAAATACTAAGTGTCTTGCTAGCAAAACAAGAGGCAGAATAAAAGACACGAACGTGGCACCAGAAAAATTTTGTAAAAAAAATCACAAATGCCGACCGACAAAACCTTCGTCGTATTGAAAGAATTACAAAATACAGAAGATTTACCATGCGACTTATATCTTTCTATACAGCTACCGCCTATACTTGTGAAAGCAAGATCCAAAAGACTAGAGGTGAAGGCAAGATCCAAAGACCAGTGTGCGCGTGACTGCGGCCGCTTGCATATCCAGGTCTGACCTATGCACCGTTGCTGCTCGTCGTATTAGAAACCCTCGGGTCAGAAGATAAATTATGCTACAACGGAAGCAATACTACCTCAGTAGAGGTCACACACTCAAATGCACAAGAGAGAATTCAGCTCAGCTCAGTTCACTAGTACGAAGCACACGAACTGTACATTGTGTACAAGCACACGAACGAATTGGCCTATCTACACTGGCACGCTCAACTTTGCATAGATCACCAAGGCATGCAAGCTTATACACGTGTAAACTGCTGAGTAGTGAGGCTCACACGGACGTCGCGCGGTGTCGCGTCACGGCCAGAACCAGCAGCAGACGGGCTTGTCGCCCGCGGCCTTGCCGTGGGGCCGCTTCTTGCCGGCGCCCTTCCTCTTGGGCACGGTCACCGTGAGCACGCCGTCCGCCATGCCGGCCCTCACCTTGTCCACGGCCGCGTCCTCCGGCAGCCGGAACTCCGTCACGAACGCGCGCCTCCCCGCGCCGGCGGGCCTCTCCCTGCAGTGCCACCTCACCGCGTCGCCCCCCTCCTCGCCGTCCTGATCATCGCCGGTCTGCCCCTTCTCGGCCGCCTCGTCGCCGCTCTTGATCATGTCCTGACCCTGTTTGCCGCCGCGGACGCGCAGGATCCGGCCGTCCACCACCTGGACGGCCACCTGCTCCTTGGGCAGCCCCGGAGGTCCATCTTGAACACGTGCGCCTCCGGCGTCTCCTTCCAGTCCATCGGCGGCCGTCCGCCGCCGTCGTCGTCGGAGAAGAACCTGTCGAGCAGCATGCGAGTCAGCGCCAAAGACATGCTGTTCTTTTCAACCGTGGGGACGCGTGCAATTAACCAGTGGTTAAGTGAGAGACAGAGAGTGCTCTTCGACTTGTAGCGTGCTCGCACGAGTACGTGCACGTTTTATAGATGCCATCAGAGTGGCGGGAGAACGATCGAGAATGCGTTCGCATCTGCAGTCCTTTTCCTCTAGCTCTCTCCAGATGCGGAAGACCGCAGAGCTCTCGGATTTCTCTGGAGCTCTCTCAAGTGTTCCTCCCGGTCCCGGGGGAAGAACGGCCGAACGGGTCAGTAGGACAGGTGGATCATCGTCAATTCTTAGTCTCTTACATCTTGCCAAAAAGACCCGAGCCATCAGCGGCGCCCAACAGACGGTCCGGATCAAAGGGGATCGTCGTTGCTTGCTACGTGGGATCGAACCAGTGAAAGTTTCGCCAGACTCACCTCGATCCCTTGTGTTCTTTTGAAAGAGAGTGATTTGTCAAATGTCATTCCGTTTACAACACACGTAAAATGAAGAGGAAGCAAGCACTACCCATAATTCTACACCGTACTGTGAAATGTTGATTCTACACCGGTCCGGGTTTCTGCTTTCTCCTGGTTGGCGGTATCAGCAGATCCGCGTTACCGGTCTTGTGTGTCCCGGTCACTGGACGCCCTACTACCTGATGCTCACGATGAGGTTCCTGTCCGCGAACTTGGCGCCGCCGACCTTCCCCTGCAGCGCCGGCGGCAGCTTTATGACGCGCCTCTGGTCGCCGGCTTCGATCAGTAGTTCTGAACCACCTCTATACTGCATTTCAGACAAAGCAGCAGTCAATGTATTGTTGGCATTGCATGAACAACATTAAATTAAATCAATGACCATTAGTCATGCGAAGATTTAAAAGGGTTACTGATAGCTGTTGGCTAAAACCGTAGATTGCCTAAAGAAACACCTTAGATGACTATTGATAAAGCGTTCTAACATGCAGGTAGAAATAGAATGCAATAGGGTGATCAATTGGAGATATGTTTTAGATCATCATGGCCATTTGACCTTGAGATCACAAATAGCCATACATTTGACTTGAAGCAGTGTACTGCTCCGACCTAGTATTGTGTCATGCTGCAAGCACGAACCAAGTTGCCAATGCCAGATTCATTTGAAATTTTCTCATAGCTTGTATGGACAAGTAGACAGCCAAGTGGCAGCATCAGCAGTAGCCATGAAGAAATACTTCAGTTTTAATGCAACACATTGGACTAAAAAACTGAAAATGCTTCAAAGTTAATTTGATATTGTAAACTATCTGGAATCATTCTATTAGGCCCTTCCATTCATTTACTGTCGTTGATGATTGATGGTTTGATGTCACCTGCTAGTGCCAGTCCATGTAGCAATATAACTGTGTTGCTGTTAGCATTAAACTAACCAAGCACCCATTTGATCATTATCAGGCAGTTCAGGCTCAAGTCGTAATTTATAGTTAAGTGTGTTTGGTTCAGATTTTTGTCATTGTTTTGGGGGTTCTACCTTTCTGGTTACAAAAGACTCAGAAAAACACGTAAGTTCACATCAAGACAGAATTATATCTGGACAAGTAAAACTAACTAGAAATATAATTGCTAGAATCTGAACTAATTAGTGTATACTGGTATATGCAATGAAGGCAACAAAGAGAGATCAATAGTCTTACTTGGTATAATTTGATTTCAGACTTATCAAAGCCTGGCATGAAAAGGGTTACTGATTTCTGCACAGAATCAAAACTAACTGAAGGATACACCTTGTTGCTTGTATTCATCAACACCTTCGTACTCTGGCTCAATGAATTGAGTGCTCTGCCCCAATCCACAGAAGAATCAACTGGTAGAAAAGGCAGAAATGAGAAAGGCAATGGCAAAAACTTCTTGGCAACTTCTTGGTGTATTTGAGAAGGGTCTTCAGCATAACCAAATGCTCCACATATTTGAGTGCCAGCTTGAATGGTGCACCCCCAGTATCGTAACGCAGAGGACACAGACATTAATCCCCTAGGGTCCAAGATGAGGAAGCATGCAAGTTTTGAGGGATCGGCAAACCAAAGCGAGATTCTCTACAAAATTTAGCAGCTTAGTCTTTTATTTAGCTAACAGTAGAATATGTATGTACTGGGTAAAATAAAAGAACTTCATATCACAGTGATCTACCTCAAGAAGCTGTTCAATATCATTCCATATCTCTGTACTCAATCTTCCTTCACTGGTTCTACCATTTGGCCTTGCAGCATCATAAATTAGCTTCAGTAATGATGGAGACGCCAGTCTTCCTATGTCAGTTTTCTCTGCTACGTCCCTCACATGCCTCAAGTAAGATCTGGCTTTTTTATAGCACCAACATCAAGGCTAAGTCCTGAGTAAACAAAAGGTTAAAACCAAGCAATTGAAACCTAACCTTGCTCTCTCAGGAACACCAATCAGCCTTAGAATTTCCTCTGTATTGTTGCAATCATACACTACCACGTCAAATTCCCTTTGTGAACTATTCCTTCCAGCCGAAAAGAAGTTAAGCAGCTTCTGAAGGGCTAAGACAGAACATACTGAATCCATTCCAGGTAAAACTCCAAGCTCCTCTCCTACAATCTATCCTATGAAAAACAGAAACCCGAGTGACTGTTTTATACTCATCTCCCATATTAGGCAGAGTTAAACACCTACCCCTTCAAGAACTCCTTGAGTAAAATTGATCTGTGCATCTACTTTCTTCAACCGATCAAGGGGCTCAAGTAGCATCTGTGATTTAATCAGAAGACATTCTTCAGAATCAGGACATTTTCCCCATATATGATGATGCTATTTATTCTCGAATGTAAGGAGGAGGTCACTTCAACAATGAATTTTACTTTACTAGTCTCCAGCTTTATGGTCGAAAGATTGACAGCGCACTCAGTCAGCGAGTTCCCAATCTTACATCCCATCAATTGCTCCGCAGTCGGATCCTGGGACTGTATAACCAGGCATGTCTTCAAGCCTTCACTTGCATAATACTACAGCATATAGAAAACAATTTTAAAGGCAATTCTTTGATTCTTTCTTGAGCAAACATAGTGGGCAGGATATGAGATGATGATTTACATAAACTAACCGAAACATCATTAGCAAACATGACCCCGCTGTGTAGTCTTATCTGCTAGCATTCTACAATGTACTCAGTTCAATGCTTCGAGCAGCCGATCTGCTAGATCCTACCTATTTGCCTCAGTAATTAGTATCTACAATTTTTTCCATCAGCATGATGATGAAATCAAGCACGGGAGAAGGAAGTTGTTACCTGAGCGGCGGCGGCGGCCGCGGTGGTCTTGCCGGAGCCCCCCTTGCCGAGGAATGTCACCAGCTTCGGAGGAGTGCCGGCACCGCCGGAATTGGCGATGACAAGACGCTGCCTGCGGCCTCCCCGGCGGGCAACGGCGAGGGTTTGGCTCACTGAGACGACCAAGAAGGGCGCCATCCGCCGTCCTCGTAGCCCTCTCGCAATTCGGTTGGGTTCTGGTAGTTTCGTCTCGGCCTTGGACTATGGTCTCTCTCCCTCGCTACTCGCTTTAAGGATAGGGTTAAAAGAGCACACAAAAACCCCACCTGACCTTGGCCACCTCCCCGCTACGGCGCTACCCTATTCCATATACCTCCGAGTCCCCGGCGCGGCGGCACCCGATCCGGCCGCGGCGATGTCCGACCACCAGCCGAAGAGGTCGTCCGACGCCGGCGCCCCGCCGGCCGCGAAGCGCGCCCGCGAGACCTCCGCCCCGGCGTTCACTACATACAAGGACGCGCCCGAGCTGCCTCCCAAGATCTGCCTCCTTTGCGAGATCCTAGCCTCTTCCGCCTCCGACGTCGAGGCAGCGCTCAACGACGCCGACGTCCGCGTCACCAGCGCCGACGTCGAGCAGGTGCTCCGCTTCTCCTACGCGCACCCGCGCGCCGCCGTCGCCTTCTTCCGCTGGGCGGGTCAGCGCCACCTCCGCCACCAGCACTCACCGTATTCCTGGAACCTCGTCGTTGACCTCCTAGGCAAGAACCGCATCTTCGAGCCCATGTGGGACACCGTCTCCTCCATGCGATCCCAGAGCCTGGTTTCCCTCGCAACCTTCGCCTCCGTGTTCTCCTCCCTGGCGGCCGATCCCGCCAGCTCCCCTCTCAAGGCGTTCTTGGACATGCCACTCTACGGCATGGAACGCGACGCGCCGGCGCTGAACTCCCTCCTCTCCGCGCTCTGCCGCGCCTCCCGCCTCGACGACGCCCGCGCCGTGATCCCCATGGTGCGCGCCGAGGCCGGCACTCGCCCCGACGCCGACTCTTACGCCATCCTCCTCGAGGGCTGCGAGGCTGCCGCCGACCCTATCGTTGCACGCCAGGTGTTCGACGAAATGGTGCGCACCATCGGCCTGGACCCTGCCAACGTCCCGGCGTACGACTCTTTCCTCACCACGCTAGTTTCAAGCGGCTCCTCCACGGCGCTGCCGGAGGCGATGGAGTATCTGGCTGTCCTGCGCCGGCACAGGTGCTCACCGGGGGAGAAGTTCTTCCGCGCTGCACTCGCCGCACATCTTGAGGCGCGCGAATTGCGCGGCGCGGTGCTGCTCTGGAGCGATTTCGTCGGACGCCTGGGACTCATCCCAGACAAGGAAATGTACAGCACCATGATCATGTTGCAGGGCAGCCTTGGGCATGCCAAGGTGACCGTGGAGTACCTCGACGACATGGCCTTCCATGGAGTGTTCCCCGACGCGGACACATACAATGCTGTCCTCCGGTTCTTGCTGAAGGGGAGGAAACTCCGGGAGGCATCGGCGATATTCAGCGAGATGGCCAAGAACGAGTTCTGGCCGAACGAGGAGAATTGCTCGCAGGCGCTTCGCATGTTCTTGGATACGCGCGACTGGGAGTCCGGGATCAAGGTGTGGAGCTGCATGGTGGCGAATGGCTTGCCGCCATTGGAGGAGAGCGGCAACATGCTGGTGTCAAAGCTGAAGGATGAGAGGTTGCCTGAGGCGTGCAAGTATGCGGAGGACATGATCGATCGGGGCATCAAGCTGAGCTCCTCAACATTGTCGAAGCTGAAGCATAGCCTGACGAAGGTTAACAGAGCAGCCATCCACGACCACCTACTTCGAAAATGGAAAGGACATTAGGTTTATGTCTCTGGGTTAAACAGGTTTATGTCTCGAGGTTAAACAGGAGAGAACTTCTCTTCATTGACGGCTTCATGGTGACTTTCTGCCTGCATCTGTAGGAAGCTTTAGGGGGTGTTCTATTAGGCTCATAAGCTGTGACTTATCTGTCTTATCTCTAACTTCGAGAATTTTTGGCGAGGGATGGCGCTTTAGAGTCGGATGGCCTTGAAATTTAGGATTTAGTCGATGAGTCTTATTAGACTACCGTGACTTATCTCGACTAATATTGACTCATCAGACTTTTTTATTACTTTTTGAACTCTTATTTTTATCTCAGGCGAAGTTAAAAGCTCCCTAAATCCTAAATTTCAAGCCATCCGACTCTCGAGGCCACCTCGAAATTCTCGTTGAGATAAGACAGATAAGTCACAGCTTATGAGCCCAATAGAACACCCCCTTAGTATGTGCAGATGTGGCGAACTGGCGATGCTATTTCTGAAAAGCAGCTGTACAATGTAAGTATGTGCGTCAGGTTTGGTAACTGAAAAGTTTAATCTCCGAAGATGATTGGATACCTTTTTTTATTCGCTAATTTTGTAGGCGTCTGCGAATTGGATAAGAGCGGAAGCGATTTTGCTTACCTAGGATCGGCGTGGCCCAGCTTGCTGTGGCGACCGCCAGCAATTAGGGTTTTGGGTTTACCACGTTTGGATGCACGCTAGGGAGGCCAGTGCGGTGAGGTGTGGTGGCGGCAGCTGTTGGCTCGTTAGACATCGCCGATACTAAGAAGGTCGACGGTGAGCAACTCACAAGTTAGGGCGACGGTTGGTGTGGAGGATGAGAAGCATTAAGGTTTAGGAGCAGAGAGTTAGGGCATGTTTGGTTGTTGACTAACTTTACGTAGCATAAGTTTAGTAGCTTGCTATAGGTATGGCAAACCTAAGCTAGCTAAAGTTAGCTCATGTTTAGTTCACTGACACGCCTAAGATTAGGAACTTCAAGAATTTTGTGGCAGCCGTTTGGATTGTAGCCATCCTAACATACTGCAGAGCTAAGAAGTTGGCCGGTGTAGATCTTTTTTTTCTCCGATTAATATGAAATTTCTAGTATTTTAGGATTAATGTGGTGGCTCCGTTGAATCATGTTAATATGAAATTTCTCGTGTAGCTGCTGCTCCCGGCCTTGATCTGCCATTCCGTGATGCAGCTAGGCTTCGTGGCCGCTTCGGTTATCTCGGCGTCTCCGGTGAGCATTGTGACGACCCTCGACATGTGCGGCCGTCTGTGACGTCTCCACGCCCAGCCTGCATGGGACTTTTCTGCATGGATTCTCCAGCCGGCTCGCGTATACGACGTCGTATACCGGACGACGCGTATCGTCACTCCGCAGCCTCCGCATCTTCCGGGCGAGTTGTGGCGCGCTGCCGGTTGTGGCGATCGATTTCGGCGCCACACATTTGGGCAAAAAATTGAGCGAGTGTGCTGCGGCTCGCCTAAGCCGGTTGTGGCGCGCCTCTGGTTAGTAACGAAGCAAACACATACCTAATCACCTATGGCTCGCCTAAGGTTAGTTGTGACTAGCTTAGGCAACGAACCAAACAGACCCTTAATTTATATGGGAAACAAATTAAGATATGGCCATTTTATCAAATCCAAAAGCCAAAATAATAGCTATGCTAAACCTTGAAATGCATGTGCGAGCGAGTGAGGACGCCCTTTTTTGGTCATGAGCTTGTTCTTATAAATACATTGCTTCACAAGTGGCAGACATGTCAATCCTGATTAGTTGTTTTGACGGACAAGTTACTGTATAACATAGACCAATGTTTCCATAGGTGGACGGAATGGATGCCTAGCACCTAGTCTACCTTAGTGGCCAAATCCAAAACTAGAAAAACAACAAGTATGAAGTTAGACAAGAATATACATGGTGTTAATTAAGAGCACATCTCAAGAAGAAAAAAGGGGTGGGAAACGAGAACTAAGTGGCCAAATCTAAAACTAGAAAAACAACAAGTATGAAGTTAGACAAGAATATACATGGTGTTAAGAGCACATCTCAAGAAGAAAAAAAGGGTGGGAAACGGGAACACAACGGAAACATACCTACTTGTCTTATCTTATGGACTATTGAAGAAGCAAAGTGAAAAGGCAACAATGGAAAGACTTAGTGAAGAAACTACATAGCCAGTGGCTTTGCTATGTGTGAGGAAGATAAAAAAAACTAGTAAATATGAAAGAAAAACCATGTTTGTCATCATATGGCCTAGCAAAGCTGGTCCATTGAAGCGCACTTGCGAGCCAACACCCCCTAATGCATTTAGTGATAAGGGCCACATGGGGGGTTGATTTATTTCCTTTTATTTGCCTAAAGCCAAATTTTAATTATTGTTATAAAATGGAAAAACCTATTACCTAGCAAGTTATCAAATTCCCTTTTAATAAGACATTCATAAGAGCAATCAAGAGTTTTATCCATTTTGGCAACCTTCAGCACCACATATTCATCCAATAGCCAACATTCTCTATCCCAAAACAATCTTTCCCTTCGCCTTGCCATCTTATTCCAAGAGCCCCAAACTACGCCGCTCCAGGAGCGAACTCAATATATACTCTTATTGTGATGTCACCATACCCTCATGGGATGCCATCCCCACTGCATGGGTAACAGGGGTCCCATGGATCTCCTGCCCATAGTTTGGCAATCTGCCCAGCCCGTCGAGTGCTGGCACACACCCAACCAGGTGGGATCATACTGCCTCCAGCAGGCCTGAGACAATGCTTGACTGCCCTTAAACCCTCCCTCCTCGAGTCAGGATAGTCCCGGACTTCCCTTATCACATTACTGCATGATGGCCACACGTTGTGTCGGAACCATTCCATGCGTGTCTCTCCATGAATTTCATGAATGGTGGCACCGGCCTACACGTATCTCTGTGCACCTCTACAGCACAATTTATATTTGTGGGCCCCCTTACCCACCTTCCTTAGCTCACCACTTTCTCTCATGCGGGTTCTACACCCCGCACCCTAAACCAATGGACCCGGTCCACCCACATTAACATGGGCCTAGCTCATTCTCGTGGATCTAGTCCACCAACATTTTTATGGACCCAACCCATTCTTGTGGTCCTAGTCCACCAACATTTTCATGGGCCTAGCCCAAATCTCATGGACCTAGTCCACCAACACTATCATGGGCCCAACCTATAGCTAGTAATACAAGGAAATACCCGGATCACATCACAATCCCTTATGCAAACCTCAACTCCAACTTTAGCACACATCTTTCAACCCACCAGCTTTCCCATCCTATTTGTATATAAAATTTAGTGATTTAAGTTTCTGGTGAACGTTAGTTCACTGATTCAAGTATATATACCCAAATCAAAACATAATTAAGAGATAAGCAAAGATAAGCAGGTCTTACCCAAGGCTCATGAGTCCAAAATTATCTAGTAGTTAACCTAGGGCAATCAATTGACATGATATTCAAGATAACCATGGCATGGTAAGCAAAGTAATACAAGACTACAAGGAACATGTCATGTATACAACATGATCAAAGGAACAAGCATAGCTATCTCTAACAGTTAAATAATTGCAACATATAACATAAAATACATTTTTATATTTAAATCAAGATTGCATTTATAAAGCTAGGTTAAGATATGAACTATGGATGTTGACTCGCCTAGGTCGCAGCGGTCGAGGTCCCTGCTGTGTCATTGAAGCGACCTTCTGGATCCTCAGGGTGTGTACATGAAAATACTCTAAATGAACAAGCCAAACAAATGTCGAACATGATGCATGAGTGCAACTATGCCTACAAACCATCGTGATTCAACACATTTCACATCCTAATAATGGTCTCTCTCTTTAGTTATTATTAGTTTATTATGGCCTACCATGATTAGTCTCAAGGTGTGTGCTTATATATGCAATGCATGATTTAGTACCTAATTACCCTTTCATAAGTTTCCATAAGCATAATTGCAAATTTTAGTAAATAAACTAAACAATTGTCATTTTTGGAAAATACCTTTCAAGCTTAAGTGGAAGGTTCCACATTTTTAATAATTTGTTATTCATGGTGACATGAGTTTTGGTGTATTTCCTAGGTTCTAAATTCTCTATAGTATTTCTAGAAAAATCTCATACTTTTAGGAGGTTGTTTATTTTTTTGAATGGTTAGGAGGTTGTTTATTATTTTTAATAACTCGATTTTCTATTTTTTGAATTAAGAATTAAATCGACAAATCGCTGTGAAATCCTAATGAACAGCAACAGACCAAGCCCAGTGTTGTTGAGGTCGAGCTTGGTATAGTGAGTCCCAACTCACGCTCAACCCACGCATTGCCCAAATATGTCTTAAAGCGTGTTTTTACAATATATGTTTCCACTTATCTGACGTGTGGGGCCGCAGGACTCACACATCAGCGACTCTAAGGAAATTCGACGGGATAGTTTAAAGGACTAAAATTTTATGGGCTCTACATATCAACGGCACATAGTCTACAACTAGATCTAATTAATTTCTCTATTTCTAAATGGGTCCGCATGTCATTAACTGGATTGGATGTTAGCCCGAGTTTATACAACAGTAATCTGTTTCATGATGTCATTGTGACATTAGCGTATTCAACCTCTGACTCGCGTAGTCGTGCGGAGAAAACTTTGACCGGCGTTCTAGTCTACGGCGACCAGACATGGTCTGGCTTGAGCTTCTACGCAACACAGCAGTCCTACGGGTACCATGGCATCATCAGGGATGGCTTGTAGCAGCAGTGTAGCGAGCCGATCGGTGGCATGCTACAGCGATTTGCAGCTAGAGCCTTATCGATGGGTCCAGAAGCATCTAGAGGCCTCTAGGTAGCCCCTAAATGCTTCTGCGATGGCGATGACAGGAGTTGACTGGACTGAGCTGGTGATGAGGGTTGTGGTAGAGATCGAAGTAGGGTTCACGGTGTTGGTGCTCTCTAGTAGTCCTTATGACAAAGCGTGTCACCGGTGCATCAGGTTGGTTAAGGAGGGGCTTTAAGTGCAAGCAATCACACAGGGGCTCACCATGTGAGGAGGAAGCCAATGGGGAACAAATCCCAATCGGTGGCGATCTCACTCTCTCGAGTGTCCTATAGGGCACCATGGTATAGGGAAAGTTACAGGGGAGGGAAAGCTTCTCGCTAGTGGCGATGGACGAGCTAGGCGCTCACTAGAGATGGTGGCAGCATGCGATAGAGCTTAACAGTGGATACAACGGGGGAAAGAGAGGGGAGGGCAGGTGCTATACAACTTTTATAGGGTGACGATGTGCATGCTAAGGTTTGGGGTGGTAGAAGAGCACTCCAACAGGCCTCTACTGCGCTTACTGAGCCTGAAAATGGGCATGCGAGGAAGGGATGGGAAATTGACAAGGCTACGTGGGGTAGGGTTTGATCGAGAGATGTGCTAGTGTCATAAGGAAATCATCCACGCGTGTGTGCTTACGCTTGCTCAGTCGACGTGTGGTGCTGAGCCGAGCTGTGGCAGTTGACGACAGGTCAATAGAGGAACGGGTGATCACGGGATGGGTAGAGAGGAGAATGGGAGAGGGGAAGAGAGGGGTGAGTCACAGAGAACTCGAAACCGAGCTTGTTCCTTGCCAACTTGGGCATGGCGATCACACAGGGGGAGGAGGCTGTTGCAGAGGAGAGAGAGTGACTTGAGTGGGTGCTAGGAGAGAGAGAGAGAGAGAGCAAGGTGATGCATCTAGGGATGGCAACGAGGCCATTCCTCGGCGAGGCATAGTCTCCCATCCTCATCCCCGTTAGCCTGATCTTCCCTCGGTATGGAGCCGGAGGGAATCAAGGACCAGGGAGCATGCCGGCTAGGGATTAGGGAAATAGGGGAGAGAAGTTAGGGTTAGATAGATGTAGATGAGCCTTGGGGGACAAACAGGCCTGCTGTTGGCCTAGATTTAACTTGATGGCCTTAGTCTTATAAGTAATTTGGGGCTGTTTGGATCCCTATGGGGAGAAAATTTCCCTGGCCCCATCCCCGCCAGACCCATCAGGGGATATATTTTCCCTATTTACATCCCCGCGGGGAAATATTTCCCTATCCCTATCCCCTAATAGGGAAATTCCCTGCCAAGGAACGGGGAATGGGGCCCATTGCCATAATCTGCATCACCATCCTATGGGGACGAGGAGAGGGCCTTAGAGCCGCCTTCGGCTAGAGAGAGGAGACGAGGGATGGGCTGAGTCCAAGGCCTTGGATTGAATTTTATATGAATTTTGTAATTTGTATTTGAGTTTAAGATTCTGATCCTAATAGCATTGAAAGTCTTTTTATGATTTGAGATTAAGAATCTAAGAGTTTGATTTTTGTTAGCAAATGATGTAATAGCTAGATTGGAGTTTAGTTAAGATCTATAATAAAATTCAAAAGATTTTGAAAAGGTCAAAAAAATAGGGTGTTGCAGCCTCTCAACATGCGTGTTGTCTTCGTAGGTAAGAGCTCGCTCCTTTCTCTCATCCGAGAATTTCATCCATAGTTTCATGACAAACGAGAAAAGTAATTGAACAAATGTAAACAAGTTATAACTTCTAGTTTTAACGGAACTCAATAAATTTTGCTGATTTATTGGTTAGGTGTTCACTACACCAATGGGCGAATCCGACATGGGTATCCGCCACACTATCTGACAATGCGACATGCCTTAGCAACTTTTGTATATCAACTGTTTAAAACGTGTCAAATTCATGACATCATTATATGAATCTGACAGGCCTTTGCACTTTCTACATATCAAATGATTAAAACAATGTTTTTGCTATATGAAATGATGAAATACAATGATTTCACTATACATTGTTGCATGTGGCGAATATGATAGAAGTTGATGTTACATACATACCAATCGGATAAACAAGAATTTTGCCATTTGAAACGACCACCTCTACTTCTGATTAGGGGTGGCCAAATAGGCCGGGCCAAGTGGGACGAACCGGATCGGCTCGCCAGACCGGCCCGGTTTGGCCTAAATCTGTAGCCCACATATTTTAATTAAATATATATATTTATTTCCTTGCGATATATAATTTATTCCTTCATTTTATAACACATATTCATTAAATATAATTATTTTATTTTTATATATTATTTTTGGCTAAAATGGGTTGGCCTGTTTATAACCGAGCCGGCTTAGTTACTGTGTGAACCGTGCTTGGACCAATACTCCGGCCCATTGGCTCGTTAGGCCCGATTCATACAGTAAACCAGACCAAAGGGGGCCCAAACCGGGTCGGATCAATTTGTTCCTTGCCACCTCTACTTTTGATCCCAATCTCCGATCCATTGGATCATGGACAGTAGCAATACCAGCCGGCCAGGCCCTAGAGATAGAGGGCATGTTTGCTTTTCTTACCCACTTTGCCTGCCTTGTTCATCTAGCCTAGTTAGGGAAGTTTAGGCAAAGCAAGGTAATAAAGGATGTTCGGTTCTTTCATTTGCTAAGCTTGCCTTCTCCTCTCTTCTTTCTTCCGTGAGATTTCTGCAAATGACACTCTTTAAATTTCGCATTTTAGCATTTGACACTGGCCCACTGTCATTGACTTAGATCATCCCACATGTTATAGACACGTTTTCTGAGACATGTGAATTGAATGTTATTTTCTGAATTTTTGCCTTCCTTCCCCCTCTGTAGCCGAAAATCCACCCCACCGTCTGCCCGTTCTCCAACGGGATATTTCGTGGATCGACACCTAATTCGATAGCCAGCGTAGAAATGGCATCCAATTCACCTCAGTTCCATAAAATGCCATCTGGCTATCCAATTTCTTCAAAATTTGACACTTTTGCCATTTTTCTCGATTTCTCACAATTTCCAGGTTAAATTTTTGGCAAAATTCCACATTTGCCCCCGAGCCCACGTGCTGCTTCTTCTGTTTTCTACGTTTTTGCTTCTTCTTCCTGCCTCCTGGCGCCAAGACGCCAACCCGGCGCCGCCCGCTTAGCCGCCATCGCTGCCGTCTCGTCGCGCGCGTCTTCGCCACCCACGCCTTGCCCGCCACCGCGTTGACCGGTAATCTCACCGCCGCGCCTGCGTCTTATCGCCTCTTCTGTCACCCATGCCACGCCCAGCACCGTCTCGCCCTACGCCCGGCACCGCATTACGCCACCTCACCGCCGCGCCTGGCCATGTCCTGTGGCCCCACGCCGGGTCTCTCTCCACGCCGCCTCCACCTGCGCCTTGTTGCAGCGCGCCCAAGCCATTGTCGGCCCTAAGCGCCGCCAGCCACCGCTTCTACCCATGCCCCAAGACCGGTCTCTCTCTCATCACACATCGCGCGCCCGCCATGCCCCTGCCACTACTGCCTAGCACCGCCGCGCCGTTGTCTTGCCTCCACTTTGACGTACCTCTGAAAGTGCATCTAGGCACATAAGTGATTTTGGTGATTAATGACAAACACATATAATGACAACTATTAGTAAATGTGTAAATGCTTGACTTAGTGCTTGCCTAATGTCAAACCTCTAGTAAGTATTTATTTATCCTATGAGACTAACAAGTTTGTTGATAAGATCATTTTAGTCTCATCCAAATAGAGGAATTCTTTAGGTCAAGTGAATAAGTAAAGATGAGGTATGCAATCTCGGTATCCCTTCTATATTTATTATTGCAATCCTCTTGTGCAAGTGCATATTGAACTTCATGTAACATATTGCTTATATATATGTACATTGGTTCATATCATATCAATTTGGGCATATATATTCACTTGAGTTCAATATGTGTCTTATCGCTAGTATGCATATTTTAATTAGAGTTAAACTTCACATTGCTATAAATTGACTTAGTGCATGCTTGTCTTGTTTATATATCTTGTAATGCACATCACTTAGTGAAGTTTAATATAGATTGTTCCACAACTTCACTCTAGCTTGAATATTATTTGCACATGTGTAATTCTTGTATATTTTATCATGTGGATCATTAAGTGAAGATTGTGGTCCTTACCATGGTTTAATTATTTCATCATATTGGCAATTATCTCACTAGTGCATCTAGCTCCATTACATATTCATCTTGTTGCACTTAGTGGAGAATCTTTCTCTTATCAAGTGTTTCCACTCATATTGCGCATATTTATATGAAACACTTGTACTTAATTGCTCACAAATATCAACTTATTCATATCCATTGAGCTTTTGGGACTAATGCCTTTCATGAGTGATTTGAAAAGAATTAGGTCCCACGAGTATGTGTGATGACCAAGGTATGTTAAAGGATGATGGTTAATCCAAGGTCAACAAGACGGCGGTGTCACCAAGAGTTGAGGACTAAGTCAAGATCAATTTGGCGTGGAGATCATCAGGAAGGATGATCAAGTCAAAGTTGATAGGACGAGAGTCTCATGAGGTGCATCGAGTCAAGTTGGACAAGGTGAAGGCGTCATCAATCTTTTGGTGAAGGTCATCATGCATAATAAAGAAAAAGACAGCAAGTGACTATCCTAGACTTGTATTTTCTTTGATTTAATTTGAGTCTAAGGATTGCCGTACTATTAAGAGGGATGCGATGGAGAATGACTTCTAGATGTGTCAAGTGCTCAAGTGATCCATCCTAGTGAAACCTAGAGAGTGTGGTATTGGTGGTGTCGGAAGCGAGAGTTGTAGGTCTCCTTACCTTCTTTGTGAGTTCTGTATTTATCCTTTGGGATTTGAGAAGTGAGACCTTGTTGGTTGTGTAGCTCTCGTTCTTAGCTTTCCGTAGAGTCCAAGATCACCCAAAACGGAGTCCGGAGTCAAAAGTTATGCCTATTTTCGTCGGGTGGCTGTTTTCAGGCTCGGACTGTCCGATAGTTGACTATCGGACTGTCCGATACCCCTTCGGACATTTACCCTCGGACTGTCCGATTTTTAAGAGTTTGAGCTTCTCTGTCACACACTGAGTGTTCCTATCGGACTGTCCGATAGTTGACTATCGGACTGTCCGATACCCCTCGGACAGAAACCTTCGGACTGTCCGATTTTCGCGACCTTGGGTCTTTCTGTTTCCCATATCGGATGTCCGACCATTGACTATCGGATCGTCCGATATCGCAGAATCTGCTCAGAACGGCCGATCCGTGGAAGCTCCTATTTAAAAACCCCCCTCTCCAAATAGCCGTTGTGAAGGCTGTGCCAAGGCTGTGTGAAGTGCCTCCCCTTGTTCTTGAGCCCCCATAGCACCCTCTACTCTTAGATCTTAGTGATCCCCTTTGGAGAAGGGTTTGGAAGAGTTGGAAGGAGGGACTGAGGGAGAATTGGGAGAAAGCTTGGGAGGTGATTCCTTTGTGGAATTAGTGTGTTCTTGAGCCCTAGTGACATCTCCACTCTTTGATCTAAGTGATCCTCTTAGTGAGAAGGGTTAAGAAGAGTTGAGAGGAGGGATTGAGCAAGATTTGATCTTTGAGCACTTGAGTTCATCTCCAAGTTCGTTCTTCGTGGCATTTGTTACTCTTGGAGGTTGAGGACTCCTAGACGGCTAGGAGTTGGTCACGAGCCACCGAGCTTTGTGTGGCGCGCCGTGTCAAGTTTGTGAAGACCGGACTCCGCCTCCGTGAGGGAAGGAGTCAACTAGTGGATTCCAAGGGAGCTTGGTGCGGACCTTGGAGAGGATTAGGGTTGAAAAAGACCCCGGCTCAAGTGAGACCGAGCCGCCTCAACGGAGACGTAGGATCCCCTCAAGGATCCGAACTTCGGGAACAAACATCGACGCGTTTCCTCTCCACTCGTGGTTTTACATTTCTACTCTCAAGTTTAATTTACTTGCTTATTTTACAATTGAATTGATTATCTTATCTTGTGTGATACTACTACGCTATACTTGCTTGTGAACTATTTTTGGTGCAGGTGGTATCCATCAATTTGTGATATTCGAAGTGAATTCGAAGTCCTCTGTTTTCTATGCAGATCGGACAGTCCGATACTTGCCTCGGACAGTCCGATACCCATCGGACTGTCCGACCCTATACCATCGGACTGTCCGATACCGCTTCGGCAATTAACTCTGTTTATTGTTTTAGAATTTGAAATCGCCTATTCACCCCCCCTCTAGGCGACATCCTAGTCCTTTCAATTGGTATCAGAGCCTAACCTCCAAAATTAGGCTTAACCGCTTGGAGGGTTTGGATGTCTTTAGACGGGATGAGTGAATTTGGAGTTAATATTTCTTTTGATAATACTAACATGAATACTACATCTTCTAGCTCTTATATCCGCATTTTCTCCGGTTGGGCACCTTACTTTGATGGTACTCTTTATGGCCCATGGAAGTTCAAAATGAAGATGTATTTGATGGCTCTCCATCCTTCTATTTGGCGTATTGTTGAAAAGGGATATAGCATGAAGGATGAAAACAACCTAACAATCGAAGAGGAAGAAAATGAACACAAAAATGCTCAAGCCATGGATGCTCTACTTAGTGTTTTGAGCAAAGATGAGCGAGACAAAGTATGTCATCTCAAATATGCTCATGATGTGTGGATGCTTATTCAAGAAAATCATGAGAAGTCCAAGATCAATCAAGTGGACAATTCACAAGTATGGACTTCAAGTGATGATTTCTTCACATCAAGCTCAAGTGAAGATGAATCTCCAACACCTTCCACATCATCTAATTGCTTCATGGCTCAAGGTAAAAATGAGGTAAATGACAATGAGCCCTCTCGTGAAGAATTGATGAACATGCTTAGAAGGTTCCATTGTCACCTTGAGAAGGAAATTAGAAAATCACATGATTTGACCCTAAAGCTTAAGTTGCTACAAAAATCATATGATGCTTTAAACATAGATCATGAAAATTTCCTTCTCAAGGATATCACTACTAGCGAGGTAGATGTTGGATTATCTTGTGATATTCTTGATGATATGTCATGCCTAGACTCTATTTCTTTCATACCATCTAGAATTGTAAATTCCACTCCTTGCAATGAATTGCTCGACATGCCTACAAGTTCTAATGCAAATGGTTCCATTTCCATTATGTCTTGCAATTCCAATTCCTCTATTTCCTCTAGTGCTTGTTGTACTAACAATCTTGTAGAGGAAAATAAAGAGCTTAAGGTTCAAGTGCTTAAATTGAAGAATGACTTGGAGAAGTGCCACAAAGGGAAAGCCGGCCTAAATGCCATCTTGGGCAATCAAAGATCCATCAACAACAAGAAAGGGCTTGGTTTCATCCCAAAGAAGAGAAATTATGAAACAAGACTCTCCAAGTCAATCAAGAACCATGAGAACAATCCAAAGCATAAAGCCGAAAAGATAAAGACTATCAAATGCTTTGAATGCAATAAGTTAGGGCACATTGCATCTAAGAGTCCTAATAAAGAGGATACCAAGATTACATCTATCAAGAAGCAAACCGACAAGGAACAAGCCAAGAAAACAAGACGCTCAAAGCGCACTTACTATAATTGTCGGGAAAAAGGACACGTCGGTAAGGATTGTCCCAAGGGTAACATTCCTAAGCCCTCCCTTGTCAATGAACATTATATGCTTAGGAAAGATAAAAATAGCAATTTGTTTGCTAAAAATGTTGCCCCAACTAAAAATAATGCCAAAGCCATTTGGGTGGCAAAACACATAATTCATGACAATTCATTTGGGGAGAGGGATGCCTTGGGTAAGAAAGAAATTGGGAAATTACCCAAGGATGGTGGTAGGATAAGCCCCAAGGTGAGCTTTGTTCAAAAGGGTGTGTTTTGCTCCTTTGCAAATAATCCTAAATCAATGGCTTATCCTCTTGCTAGATGCTCTAGTGTCAAATCTAATTCTAGCAAGTCTATTTGTGCTTATGATTCCCTTAATGTCAAAAATGATACATGGGCACAAAAATGTTTTGTGATTGATCATCATGGACTCAACAAGTGTTGGGTACCAAAATTTGCTTGAAAGTGCTTAATAGGTGAAGAAGGGCATTGAAGGCTTGGCATATGCATAAAAGATGTGGAGTCATCACCAACCATTTATGGCCAAGCTTGAGGATATACAAGTCACCAACATGTACTAATGTCCCTTCGGTAACAATTTAAATTCAAGCACTTTGCCTTGTGTAGGTAATTACATTTCAATGCATATCATGAAAATCTTATATCTTGCTCATGATCATATCTTCAATATTGCTTTATGAGCTAGATAAGTGTTGTGGCACATTTAGAAATAGTGTTAATTCATATCCATGTGTATCACATTTTCTAAGTGTGCCCATATTTATTAAGTGCTAGTGTTAAATTTCAAAATAAGCCATTTTAGCCAAAATGTGGATTTGAAGTAAAACATTTGCAATTTGGTTAAAAAGTTCCAAAATGATTCTCAAATGTTTTCAAAAGGTTTTTGGGTAAAGAAAAACCTATTTACATCAAAAACAAGTTTTGGACTAAAATTCTAGTTAGTAGTATCTTGTTTTTGGCCATTTTCGGTATTTTTCGTAGAATTAATTCTAAACCGAATTTGAGAAAAATTTCAATACCAGAAACCTAGAGTTGGTCATTACAAACAATTTTCGTATTTAAAGTATTTTCAAATGACCAATGTATCTCAAGCTATGAGGTTTTGAATCTCGCCGTAAAACTTGTTTTGACCAAAAATGACCATTTCTACCACTTAAATGAGTTTTGCTATTTGAGCCAAGTTCCTTGATATAAATTGGCTCGGAAGGGTATTTAAGACTCATATAGACCATTTGGAAACTAAAATATCTTTCTGATGCTCATGTGGCAAAATTGGAGAGATATTTCAAAATGAATTTATCTTTCTAACCTAAAAGCTTATTTTGATAAAATATTTTGTCAAAATTCTTGAATGACCTCTCCTAGTTGGAAATGCTCTAAATAACATTTGTGTTGGATCTCTTGAAAATATTTGGAGCCATTAACAACTCATCTAGATATCACTCTCTTCTCTTTTGCTAGATACCACTATGATCCTTCTTTGTATAAACTCTTCAAGTGGCATTTCTTTTCAAAAGTGATATCTTTCTAACTACCAATCCTTTATCTCTATTGCCATTTGGTTCTTACAAGTGGTATCTTAAGGTAGTGTATATCTTGATCTCTATCTTGACATTTAGTCACTCGAAGCTAATTCTTTCTTGCTTCCCTAAAACCTTTTGCTCCTTATATCTTTCTTACTTTAAATGGTATCTTATCCTCTCTACTCTTATCTCAAAATGCTTGGAGAGGAAGATTAGACATAAAAGAAGCCCTCAAGCAAGAAACATCAAGATTAAGGATTTTAGGGAGATAATTTGAGTGACCTTTAGAGAACCCTTTGTGTAAGGGGGAGCTCATTATTTAAATAGTAGGCTCTATATGTAAAGGGCATTGAAATTAATTTTATCCGTCATGTTTATTCTATTGTGGTCTTATCTCATATCCATTTTATACCACATTAGGATATTGTGTTATCATTTTTCTCATTTGGATCTCCTTTTTGCATAATGACTTCGAAATGAAATTTTTATCAAAAGTCTTAATTTTTGATCCAATGAGGTTAAATGTGTTTTCTTATGTATTCTAGATGCTTTCTAACTAATATACCATGAATAGATTTATAAAGTGCACATTTGGCTCTAAAAGGATCTTTTGTGATCTTGTTTTTGAATTAAATTGCATATTTTCCTAAAACAAGATTTATTGAGTTTTTGAGGAAATGATCAATACCAAACTTTTGAGGTTAGACATTTCAAACATTTCTCTAGTTCAATGTTTTTCCAAAATCTCAGTCATTCAAGAGTTATGGCCATATCAAATTCATTCAAATCACTCTTTTGACCATATTTGGTCTATTCTTGCATATAGTTGCATTTGAAGTTTTGATTGGATTTCTTTGTGATAAATGGCTTATAAGTGTATATATAATTCATATGAAGCGATGCATGTGCAAATTTCCATTAAAAATATTTTCACTTGCATTTTGAGGATTTGGTGAAAACTACGTACTTTTATTTTCCTATATTGCATCTTTCACCATATTTCCCAAAAGAAAATTTCTTTATTAAAAATTCTTTTTAAAAAACCTTCTCTTGCATATCAAGTTCATATCTGAAAATTTTTAAATCTATTTGAGCTTATTTGCAAAGATTGTTGACTTTATTTGACTTAGTGTCAAAACCGAACCTCCAATGCTCCTTCCGACATATTTCTTAATTGGAGTATGATCTTTCAGAAATTCCTTTTGGAAAAGTTTCTTGGTAGTCCATAGAATGTTTATACAAAATTTCATGGCCATTGGACTTCATTTGATCAAGTTTTGATCCAAATTCAAAATGTTCAGCTTGCTGAAATTTTCAGTTTCGAGCTGATTTTGGGCTGTTTTGTGATTTTTGTATCTCCATAAGGGTTCATAATTTGAGAAAGATATAATAATGAGTTTTGATACTCTATGGTTGGTATACATGGACAAAATTTCTCAGATATATTGAAGCATATTTGTATATTCTTTAGGCCCTGTCAAAAGGCTTAAATGGAATGTTAAATCTGAATTTTTCAGCACTGTGCGCTTTTAAAATCTTGCATCTCTAGAATGTTTTCGAGTATTCCTATGGATGAAAACTAATCTAACTTAAGTCATAGCTCCATGATTCATCTAATATTATTTGGGAGCTCATTTATTCAAGTTTTTCATCCTCGGGATCATTTTAAGCGAGATTTTCTTTTCCTGAAACCTTCGGTTCAGATTTTACTATCTTCATGTTTTTGGGGTTTTACTTTGCTCAAATGGATTTTTAGCCTTTATAGCTCTCGAAGAGAATTTCGAGACGGATCTTTTTCATGTTGATGACTTTTGCATTTGAGCAATTGTTTAAGAGGTGAAATTGATTTTGTGTTGCTGCTTGTATGTTTTTGAGAAATCTAAATTGGAAATTTGGCAAGCCCTTCAAGGTGAAAACTACGTGAACTTATTCATTGCTCCAAACCTCAATGTGGAGCATATCTATTCAAGTTTTCACTCCATTGAAAGTGCACCTTTTGGCTAAGTTCTTTATAGAAATTGGATCTAATTGCATCTTAGCCTCAAATGTTTCCTTTTTTTGTAAATCTTGGAGTTTACTATAAAAGGAAGGAAGTTTTCATTGTGAGTTCAAAAGTGAGCTTTAAATGTGTTTTATCCATTGTCTCTTTCACAAGTGGATTTCAAGAGTTGAATTTGAATGTGTTTCAAATATTTCTCTTGCAAATTGATATTGTGAAATATTTCAAATGGTAGAAATTTTCAGTTAGTATCAAATATTTCTCTTATATTATGAAATCTATCATTTGGTATCTTTTGAATCTTCCAACATGCATGCAAGTAGTATTAACATGTTTATCATCTATATCTTGCATATTGTACTTAGACATTATCAAACTAACCCGGGTCAAGTTGAAAGATATTTGTTCCCGGAAATTGTGTGCTTGTCTATTGATGTTCAAGGAATTGGAAAAGGGGTCCTCGTCGACGGTGGGATGAAGGAAAAGGAGATGAGCTCCATAGTCCGAGGGATCTAAGGCCGTGTGAGTTGACCATGACCAATTCAAGCATGGGTATACAAGAACCGACAAAGGGACGTATTTCTTTTGACCATATTCAATAATGTCTTTGAACACCATTATGCTAAATTGTGTTATTCTAAATGGTGGTGTAGTTTTTAATTGATATCAATTAGTATTTATCAAGTGGTATCCTCTAACCCTAAATTGTTTTGAAATGTCATCTAATTTGCTTTTGGCATTATCAAGAATTAAAGGTATGTATAGATGACACATTGCAAAGAGAAATTATTTTCATAATTGGTATCATATCCTTTTGTCATGTTTGAGCTTCACTTATATCTTGTGAATCATGACTTCTTTCATTTGGTAACAAATAATTTTAATTGGTGTTATTGGATTCATTTTTTTTACCTAAATCTTGGATATAATCGATATCATATCTTGCCTAGATTTAGGGGGAGCTTAATCATTGCCTTATTACTAGCTCCTTGATTTTATCTTGTTCTCTCTAATCCTTTTATTGAGTGTACTATCAAGGGGGAGAAAAGATATTCCTTAGTAGATCTTTGGATGATTGATGAATATGGGGGAGTTCAAACCCCAAATGGATATTAAAGACCTATTATGGACCTTTTTGGGATTAATGACAAAAGGGGGAGAATTTATGACTTATCAATTGCCCCCTAATCGATTGACAAAAGGGTAGAGAATATAAAGAGAATGAAAAAGGGGAGAATTGAATTTATGAAGATCATCAATTGTTTATCCAATTTGTGGGAGAATGTTTGTAAGTATGATCTCTTATTCTCTCTCCACATTTGTTTTTGTGCTAAATAGCTTAATATTGTCATTTGGTGCAATTGCTAAAGGGTTTGTCATAAATCACCAAAAAGGGGGAGATTGAAAGTGCATCTAGGCACATAAGTGATTTTGGTGATTAATGACAAACACATATAATGACAACTATTAGTAAATGTGTAAATGCTTGACTTAGTGCTTGCCTAATGTCAAACCTCTAGTAAGTATTTATTTATCCTATGAGACTAACAAGTTTGTTGATAAGATCATTTTAGTCTCATCCAAATAGAGGAATTCTTTAGGTCAAGTGAATAAGTAAAGATGAGGTATGCAATCTCGGTATCCCTTCTATATTTATTATTGCAATCCTCTTGTGCAAGTGCATATTGAACTTCATGTAACATATTGCTTATATATATGTACATTGGTTCATATCATATCAATTTGGGCATATATATTCACTTGAGTTCAATATGTGTCTTATCGCTAGTATGCATATTTTAATTAGAGTTAAACTTCACATTGCTATAAATTGACTTAGTGCATGCTTGTCTTGTTTATATATCTTGTAATGCACATCACTTAGTGAAGTTTAATATAGATTGTTCCACAACTTCACTCTAGCTTGAATATTATTTGCACATGTGTAATTCTTGTATATTTTATCATGTGGATCATTAAGTGAAGATTGTGGTCCTTACCATGGTTTAATTATTTCATCATATTGGCAATTATCTCACTAGTGCATCTAGCTCCATTACATATTCATCTTGTTGCACTTAGTGGAGAATCTTTCTCTTATCAAGTGTTTCCACTCATATTGCGCATATTTATATGAAACACTTGTACTTAATTGCTCACAAATATCAACTTATTCATATCCATTGAGCTTTTGGGACTAATGCCTTTCATGAGTGATTTGAAAAGAATTAGGTCCCACGAGTATGTGTGATGACCAAGGTATGTTAAAGGATGATGGTTAATCCAAGGTCAACAAGACGGCGGTGTCACCAAGAGTTGAGGACTAAGTCAAGATCAATTTGGCGTGGAGATCATCAGGAAGGATGATCAAGTCAAAGTTGATAGGACGAGAGTCTCATGAGGTGCATCGAGTCAAGTTGGACAAGGTGAAGGCGTCATCAATCTTTTGGTGAAGGTCATCATGCATAATAAAGAAAAAGACGGCAAGTGACTATCCTAGACTTGTATTTTCTTTGATTTAATTTGAGTCTAAGGATTGCCGTACTATTAAGAGGGATGCGATGGAGAATGACTTCTAGATGTGTCAAGTGCTCAAGTGATCCATCCTAGTGAAACCTAGAGAGAGTGTGGTATTGGTGGTGTCGGAAAGCGAGAGTTGTAGGTCTCCCTTACCTTCTTTGTGAGTTCTGTATTTATCCTTTGGGATTTGAGAAGTGAGACCTTGTTGGTTGTGTAGCTCTCGTTCTTAGCTTTCCGTAGAGTCCAAGATCACCCAAAACGGAGTCCGGAGTCAAAAGTTATGCCTATTTTCGTCGGGTGGCTGTTTTCAGGCTCGGACTGTCCGATAGTTGACTATCGGACTGTCCGATACCCCTTCGGACATTTACCCTCGGACTGTCCGATTTTTAAGAGTTTGAGCTTCTCATCACACATCGAGTGTTCTATCGGATCGTCCGATAGTTGACTATCGGACTGTCCGATACCCTCGACGAAACCTTCGATCGTCCGATTTTCGCGACCTTGGGTCTTTCTGTTTCCCATATCGACCGTCAGACCATTGACTATCGGATCGTCCGATATCGCTAAGCTGCTGTCAGAACGGTCGATCCGTGGAAGCTCCTATTTAAAACCCCTCTCCAAATAGCCGTTGTGAAGGTGTGCCAAGGTCAAGTGAAGTGCCTCCTTGTTCTTGAGCCCCATAGCACCTCTACTCTTAGATCTTAGTGATCCCTTTGGAGAAGGGTTTGGAAGAGTTGGAAGGAGGGACCGAGGAGAATGGGAGAAAGCTTGGGAGGTGATTCCTTTGTGGAATTAGTGTGTTCTTGAGCCCTAGTGACATCTCCACTCTTTGATCTAAGTGATCCTCTTAGTGAGAAGGGTTAAGAAGAGTTGAGAGGAGGGATTGAGCAAGATTTGATCTTTGAGCACTTGAGTTCATCTCCAAGTTCGTTCTTCGTGGCATTTGTTACTCTTAGAGGTTGAGGACTCTAGACGGCTAGGAGTTGGTCACGAGCCACCGAGCTTTGTGTGGCGCGCCGTGTCAAGTTTGTGAAGGCGGACTCACCTCCGTGAGGAAGGAGTCAACTAGTGGATTCAAGGGAGTTTGGTGCGGACCTTGGAGAGGATTAGGGTTGAAAAGACCCGGCTCAAGTGAGACCGAGCCGCCTCAGCGAGACGTGGGATCCTCAGGATCCGAACTTGGGAACAAACATCGACGCTTCCTCTCCACTCGTGGTTTTACATTTCTACTCTCAAGTTTAATTTACTTGCTTATTTTACAATTGAATTGATTATCTTATCTTGTGTGATACTACTACGCTATACTTGCTTGTGAACTATTTTTGGTGCAGGTGGTATCCATCAATTTGTGATATTCGAAGTGAATTCGAAGTCCTCTGTTTTCTATGCAGATCGGACAGTCCGATACTTGCCTCGGACAGTCCGATACCCATCGGACTGTCCGACCCTATACCATCGGACTGTCCGATACCGCTTCGGCAATTAACTCTGTTTATTATTTTAGAATTTGAAATCGCCTATTCACCCCACCTCTAGGCGACATCCTGGTCCTTTCAACCTCCCTAGGCAACGCGCTTGCTTCATCATCCAAGACCGCTTCGACCGGTCTCATGTGCCAGCCAAAACTAGACTCGATCATGCCTCGATCCAAGACTGAGCTGCCGAGCTTAGAAAAGCCCGGCCACTTTGACCCGAGCCCGAGCCTAGCCCGGCCCAATTTTTTTTGCTAAGCGGGCCGAGCAGGCCGGCTCGAAGCTTAAGCAAAAGCCCTACCAAGCCTAACTTTGCTTTGGTTTTCGGCCTGGCCCGGCCCGAAAAAACGGGCCGGACTGCCCATGATCAAGTCTACGCCGAGCCGCCGTCCTGATACGGCGCCCCATCACCAACCACGGTGCCGCCCTTCACCAACCTCGACGTGCCGCCAACCGGGTCGCCGACCTCGACACCGACGTGTCGGCGCCCTGGCCCGTCGCCGTCTCGACCTAAGGCCGTCTTCTTCTTGGGATCAGTGCTCGACCTCCGTCTTGGGTCTTTGGCGCCATGACTCCTCTGGCGCTGCCAGGATGCACCGCCGCGACGGAGCCCATCGATCTCGGGCCAGATTCATCCCTCGCTCTAATCTGCCATGTGGGCCCAGGGGGCAAATGTGGAATTTTTACCAAAAATCTGATATGGAAATTGTGAGAAATATAGAAAAATGGCAAAAAAAAGTCAAATCTTAAAGAATTAAATAGTCAGATGGTATTTTATAAAACTGAGATGAATTGGATGTGTTTCTAGATTAGCTATGGAATTTCCAACCCCTCCTCCTCGAGCCCCTGCCCTCACAACTACTCCCTGCTGGCCGGAGCACCAGACGCCTCCCCTTCGCTCCTCCCTATTTGCTGAAGCGCCAGACGTCTCCACGCCGCTGCCGGCCGCTCCCACCGAGCTCGTCCACACCGGCGGCTCCTCCGCCGTCGAGCTCGTCTCCGCCGACAGCTCCTTCCCGCAGAGTTGTTCCCCCCTCTGCTCGTCGTCCTCCCCACTCCCCCCTCTGCTCCAGTACTCATACCGGCTACCAGCGCGCGGCGGCGCGATTGAGAGGGCGACATCGAGGCTTGTGCGTGGCGGCATCGGCGGCAGCAGGTGGAAAGCTCTTCCTCAGACCTCCTCCTCTGGGCTCGCAGTCCATCGGTCCCTTCCTCTGTGCGTTGCCCCCTCCTCCTCCCTCTATGCGGCGCGGCGCCACCCGGCTTCCTCTTCCCTAGAGCCGGTTAACATTCTTCATGCGTGACAAGGTATATGCACATTTGATTTGATCCAGGACTTTGGGGGACTCCGGACCTCGTTACGCCACTGGCATGGAAGGACTCCATGATGACCATATCACATGCCATCATTCTGAGCAACACTCTGATCATGTTTCTGATTCTGTTGAAGATGTAATATCTGATGAGGTGCTGCCTCTTCCGACGCTGAGCTATAGGCTTTGATATTTCATATGTTCTTGTTTGCTTGCCAGCGAATTTGGTAGGCATTGTTTGCAGGTCATACACTCATGTCTACAATGAAACTCTTCCAAATTCCGTATTTATTTGAACACTGGACCGTTTTATAAGATGCAAAATGTATAACTTTTTCGTCTTTCTTAGTCTGTTGCTTGCAAATTTATCCGACAGGTTCTGCCATGGTTGTTTAATATGACATCTTTCCACTCGTGGCAGCGTATGAATGCTTGCTGAACATGTGCCTTCATCTTACATTGTATATCAACAGGATGTCATTGCACCAACAGGACTATCATTAGTTTGTGCTGCTTCAAAACAAAGAGAGAAGGATAACAGAATGGTGGACCAGGATGAATCAGCCGCCTGGGATGAAGTTCTGGAAGAAGCTGATGAGTTAGCCTATGTGCATAAAGATACTCTTAGTGGCTCATATCTATCTGCTGGAGCAAGCAAAAGTATGTTGCCACATCTCCACTTATCCTAAAATATATCACTGTATCTCCTGTTATACAGATCATGTCAATTCTGATCTTACTAATGAACAAAGGAGAACTTATCCTGGTGAGTATCATATATGAATTGTTATCTTTTTCTCCACTGATGCAGGGCACAAATGTGACAACAGGCTCAGATTCTCAATACGTGGATCCAATTCTGCTGCTTTAAATGTAAAGTCTGGAAAGTCGGGAAATGGAGAGCAAGAAGTTTCATCAGGAATGCCATCAACTAAAGCTTCACAAACTATCATGGCTGAGCTTTTGGAAAATATCAACGAAGAAACTGACCATTTGCCCGAGTTTTCCCGTCCAATGGAGAAGGCAAATATTTCAGTTGCGGAGCTTCTTGAAGATCTACAGGATAGAAGTGGATCTTCTGTTGGGACACCATTTTCGGTGTGTGTTTTGTGATGCTGCTTCATTATTTGGCATTCATAGACAAGTACCTTGTCTCAGAATATTTCAATGCAGTTGCACCAACACACCAGAGCTATGGAAGGGAAGCTAAAATTTCCTACTGGGAAGAAAATACTAGCTCTTCTGGGTCAGAGGAATCTTTACAGTGATGATCCCTTGGAGCATGTAATTGGTGAAACATCTAGCGACGAGGAAGTATATTGTTATCATAACCACTGTTTTTAGTAATTTCTCAGTTGGACTATTCGACATGATACTTTTCTCCTGCAATAGGACATTACTCAAAACCACTTGACTTTGGTGAACAAAGGTTTTAAAGGGCAAACTATGACTGACCTATTCCAAGAAGTTTTTAATCCAGCAAATATGGAGTATACTGCACTTCCCATGAGATCAAATGGGTATAATAATTCTCATAATTCTTTTCCAAATGACCATTCAAATATCTCTCGGTGTTCTTCTCCTCCTCATTTGTTTTTGCCATGTAGCAGAGCTGGCTATTATGGAAGGATGCAACAAATTATGCAGATGGAAAAAGATAGGGCTGAGTTCTTGAGGCAGTATAGCAGAGAGCAAGATGATTTAGGTGCTTAATTAGCTAGAACTAGCATGGCTATGCTACTACTAGTAGTAGCAGTTGGTACTACTTATATGTTTATATAAATGGCTTCACCCGTGCATATTCACATATTTCTGAAGTAGTGGTTGTACTATTTCCAGGTGGTTCAAAGGGATTTACTGTTGAAATTTTGTCAAGGTCCTTGGAAGGAAAACTAACAGTGTGCCACTGTTTGTTCAAGGAAAAGAGTAACGTCTGTGTTTCATCTTTCAAAACATTTTTTCATTTGCAGCTATAGTTCCTAATTAACCTTTTGCTTTTCATATTACTGATTTAGTAATTTTAGCTAAGATTTTCCAAGAAAATTGATAATATTGTAAATGAGAAAATTTCTGTTTCTGTTGACCTGGTAATTATATGTCAGGTGCTTATAATACGTGCTCTATGTGAAAGTCATGCCTGCTGGATAAATTTCCTTACGGGGATTGTTTACTCTTTTTTGAATTGACCAACCATATGATGCTCAAACGTTTAAGATGAAAATATTGTATAGAATTATTTTTCTGTTTGTTATTGAAACAAAAAAAAAATTATCCTTTGTCCAGGACAAGTTCTATGTAGCACATCTTTTGCAATGCTCAAATGCTTTTTTTCAAGCATTTTATGCCATTAGTTCTTTCATGGCACTTGTGTTTCTTGCAGTCTCCCGTTACAGGAAAACTCTCAACAGATTGTGACATGGATGACAACAGCATTAAGAGGACCGTTATCTTCAGTCCCAAGATATGTGACAACATGGATCTTGTGGCAGGAAACATAGTTCACATTTACCCACCATGGTATGCTTGTTGTAATTGATTTATGTAATTTGTTTCCTTGTTTCCATTCTGTGAGCCCATTTTTCTTTTTCAAGATTCGTTGTGTTGTAGGCTTGTAACTATAAATAATGGTAGGTTGCTTTTGCTCGGTACATATCTGAATTCTGACACAATAAGACATCCTGAATCAACACTCACCAAGGATGAAAAACTGTGAAAAAAGCTTCTAAATGGGGGGAAAAAGCTTCTATGGCCTTCTAAACTAGTGGTGTAGTGTTGAGGGGTACCATCACCAACTCATTAGTAATCAACATGCTTTATAATATATGTAGTATGTAGTTTTTGTTTAAAATATATGCAGAGAGATTTTAACAGATCCTGCAAGGCAAAACTACCTAGCCATTTAGGAGGGCAGACCTTAGGAAAAGCACTGAGCTTTGAACAGCGTATTCTTGAGATAAATACTTAAGATACTGTTATTAGGTTTTCGGAAGCTGCAGTTTGCATGTTTCTCGAAACACACATGATTCGAATAAGTGGATCATTGCTATATTGAGATAATGAGATCTGCTTTTTGCATGCTTTGGATCGAAGTAACAGCAAAGTCGAGAACTGAATTACTGGGTTACGTCCACAGGAAAGAAGTTAAAGTAAAAGAAGGGGAGGTGATTATTTGCACGTACTTCACACATCATGGGCCGTGAAGCGTGATACTATGGGTGCTTCTTTTCATCAAGCCGAGCGCCGAGAGGAAGGCCAGGGACAACCATCAACCTTCACCATGTCACACAGCACCCGGCATGGGTAGCCGCTAGCCAGATGTATCGAAGCCTTGTAAACTTGAGCAAAATACCGCGAGCCCTGTAAGCTTGAGCAAAATACCGCCTTTTTTTCAATGTATTCAGTGCATGCATGTTCAAATACCATTAGCCTTGTAAACTTTAGCAAAATACCGCGATCCTGTAAACTTGAGCAAAATACCAAAATACCGCCTTTTTTTTCAACGTATCCAGTGTATGCATGTTCAAATACCATTAGCATGTCTGACCAACTGGAACGTTGCCGTCTCAAGTGCCGTTATTTAGAATGCAGAAAGAAAATATATAGCAAACTTAACTTGAAGACAATTAACAGGGAAAATAAACAATAGGAAAGGGCAAAAGCTACATTGATAATTCACGTAATATCACTATAGTATCTGTCATGTCAAAAATAAATTAGCTCGATTCAACAATGCAACTCCAGAGTCATGAGAACTAAGCCTTTGAGGCACTATCTTGACAGCATGCCACATCGACCATCATACCGCTATACAGCGACAATAGCGTCTAGCCCGACTTGAAATCCTACACAACCTCATCTTTTGGCCGTCAAAACAAAATTGTGAAAATTTGAGCAACCAAAGTCTAGCCTCTGCGACAAACTGTCTTATCGGAGTATATGTATCTTTTAAACCAGTCCTACGGAGTGGTGGTCCAGCGATGATTCTAATAATCACAACTCGTCATGAGATTCTGGTTCTGAATCGTTAGTCTTGGGTGAAGCAGACTGATCCTCTTCCGGGGCATCTGATTCCGACGACGTACCAGTGGATTCAGTCTCGTTGGATGCAGATTCCGAAGATGCAGTTTTCTCCTTGCTGGCAGACTCTTCTTCCTTTGGAGGTTTCTTCTCAATCTTGGGTTTTGGTTTTGGTATCCTATTGACACTAGATACCTGCACAACAATTGAGAACCCATTGTATTGAGAAGCTGCTAAAAGTAGTGCCTAGTGTTCTAGGATGCTAGGAGAAACTTTGTTACCTTATCTTGTAGGTCCAGAACTTTCTCATAGACTTCTTCAGATGTAAAGGCAGGTGTGCTGTAGACAGGGGTACTGCAATATGCTCAAATGGGAGTTAGCTACTTGCAAGGTAATCCAAACTGGAGAAAGTTTGTTAGCTCCAAAAATGGGCATACCTTTTTTGCAGGGCTTCCTTCTCCTCCAACCAGGTTTTTATTTTCTCTGCTTCACTTACAACCTAGACCCAGATACGATAAGACGACCAATAAAATAGGCATTGAACATAATCAGCAAAATGAACTATTGAACCCTCATTAAGCTCACTGGTTTACCTCATCTATTCTCTTTTTTGGAAGCCATGGTTTATTCGCCTCCCAGTTCTTAACAATCTGCAGGTAGACAAGAGAAATCTGAGAATAGAGTAACAGCAACCATGAACTTACGCACAATCTACAATTTTTAAAACTAAGCAGTTCTGTAATACAGATAAAATAAAGGGAAAATGAAGGTTTACTTCATCATATTTATCAGGCAATCTGTTTGCAAATTATAATATATATGCTTCTCCAGCCATGACCTTTCTTAATAAATATCCGATGTTCCAATCGGACAGGCTTAACAGGGTACATGCATGCATATAATAAATGCTGCCACTTTTTCCTTTTACGAATCTTTTACAAAAAAGGAATTATTCAGCTACATTGTATCAAACGACATAAATTAGTATAATTACAAAAACTGTTATTAAATTTTCTGTTTCGATACCTTTTGCAGCTCAGCAAGATACAATCGAGCATTTTCACAAGCTGCGGGTCGGGCCTTTATCTCACTCAATCTGGATAGTGAAAAGAAGAGAAACGATTTCAATAATGAACCTACATGAACTTGAATGGATAAAGAATTAATGACCTGAAAAGGATTGGGTCTCCAATGGCCTTAAGTTGATCAAGGCGTTCTTTAAATTCGTTTGCTTGAGCATCTTCACCGTCCATATACAACCAATCCTGCACCTGCACTTGTCATACAACAACTTCAGCATGAAACTTCCTAGACAAATGGGCAAATTGTTGAAACATTTTTACTGACCTCACTAAGTTTCTCTGTAAAAGACTCCCTCTCCTGTTCAGTTGAGACAGTAAAGATTTCTGCACTTTCTTCCAACTGTGATGTGTCAAATAGCAGCACACCAAATAGTCAGTAAATAAATAAAAAAGGTCTGGCACATAATCACTGATAGAAAATGATCAAACTTTGCTGTACTTTTCTAAGTTATGTAGATATGGAGATTATCATTGTAGAGATTAAGTTCAGTAAAAAAAATAACATCCTCAGAGTTTCCATATTAATATACTATGTGAGGAAACAAGAGGGGGTCAACTAAAAAATCACATATTCCATTAGCTGAATGCACGATACATTCATATCAATATTCACAACAAGCTAAAAATCACACCACTACATGTTTCCCACAAAGCTTAAAGAATAAAGGAAGAAGATGTACCTTCTCCTTCATTGAGTATATGTAAGACTCTAGGTTGTTTTTCAGTTCAGCAGTTCTCCTCCGTTCGGCATCCTTCTTATCGAGTACCTCTAACCTACTTTTTGCTTCAGAATACAACTCCTTTGAAAGAATCGATCCAGCACCAGCTGTTTTTTCCACAACCTATATTCAAGAGAAAGGGTATAATTAAATTATGCTCTCTCAATATTAGGATCAGGTTACAGCACAACTCTAGTTTACCTTCAATGGAACCCTAAATGTTCTTTTCTTAAGAACCTTCTCTGTAACAGTATCTTGAATATTACTCTCCTCTGTGGCCACGCTTGAGTTATTTGTATCACTGTCAGAACTCAAATTCTCCTTGTTATCTGTTGTACTGTTAGCTGTTCCTGCTTCCGAAGACAAATTCTGATTGGTGGCATTACTCTCTAGTGTCAAATTCTTCTTTGGAACTTCAACCCATTCAGTTATCTCAATCACTGCTTCTGCCCTATCAAGAGAAATAATTCCACTTCTACTCAAAGAAAAATGTAGATTTGCTTTGATCGGTGCAGATAAATTGCGGCTTTCATACCTGGTTAAGAAAGTGTACGGTTATATTCATGCAGTGAAATCAAACATATATGGGTACATATAACATGATAGCAATAGCATCAGGGAAGCCATAGTCAATATCAATTAATCTGTCAGAAGGTAGATCCTTTTTCAAATGAGTTAATCAGAATGACCACATGTATAGTAACCTTTTCCAGCCTAACTCATCTGCCGCTTTTAGTAGGAATGGAATGCGTGGGAAAAAAACTTTTCAAGAGGAAAGGAAGGAAACAGATATTCCCAATGAACATTGGTTTATACTTAAGGTTATATCGCATTCAAGCAGTTCAGTTCATTCTGTGCAGGTCTGCAGGACTTGAGGGTTGAGACTTGAGACTATGAGAGGAGAGAGAGAGGGGGGGGGGGGGGTACTATGCTTGCTGCCTTGCTTACTTTACACTGGCATCTGTCAGGCCTGATACAGAATAGTCCGCAAACTTGTGCGATGAAACACCAGGAGGCAGTTCATAAGCTTTGTCATAGTTAAGAGAGACATCAAAGTCCTTAGTATGTTTGATGGACCTGAACATCTGCACATTCAAAACAAATAGTAAGCCAGTTTAGATTTTTTTTTTTTTTAAAAAAAAAGCTAAGAAAAGTTCACCTGCAACTATAACTTTGTAAGGAAAAAGAATAGAAAATCCTCTAACCTTTATTGGCATCTTCTTCATCCTCGGGACCAGTACTTCATCAATATTTTCATCTTTGACATAATCTGGCTCATCTATTTCAAGCACAAAACCATAAGTAGAGCCATCTATCATCCCCAACTTACGGTTTAACTTAATTCCATCACTTAAGTTAGCAGCATGCAGTGAGGCACCCAGAACAATTGCTTCATCAGCATCAAGATGCTTATCGAGCTCACTCCGTCCCAGGAATTCCTGCAGCTTGGCCTGTACCAAGAGAATACTGTACTCAGTGAACTAAAAAGTAGCAAGAGAATACTGTACTCAGTGAACTAAAAAGTAGCAAACGGTGGAAGCACTGCACTAAAACACTAATGAATGGTGAGTAATGGAATTAGATAAGGCATGCAACACTATTTTTGAGGTAAAATAAAGTCCTATGTGTGAATAACAGTGGTTTAAAACCCCTCTGAGAAGTAACAGCATATATGACAAGTGCAAAACACTGAACTGAATTTATGATGAAAGCTTCTTCGTGAACAAGGTGAAATATAAAGCAGGTAATCATGTCCTTCACATTACAGTGCTCAATGCAAGTTCACATTACGGTGCTCAATGCAAAACCAAGTGGAAGTCTAAAATGATGGCTAAATTTTATCACCTGCAATTTTGGTACACGAGTAGCTCCTCCTATTAGCTCTACAGCATAGATATCATCGATCTTCATGCCAGAATGTGCGAGCACTTCTTTAACTGGACTTAGAGCTAGCTCCCATAAATCTTCACAAAGCTCTTCAAATTTCTCACGTGTTATGGTGCTCCTGTAACAAATAGAGTGCATTAACTTAACAGGTAGAATCACGAAAGCTGTCCTGATCACCATTTCAGAATTAGTCTAAAAGTTCACACTATCGTGAGGAAACAACGAAAAGTTTAAAGCATGAGCTGGGCAAAAGCTCAACCACTACAGAACAATGAGGTATAGATGAGATTGCATTACTTCAAAATTTCAAATGGAAAGGACATATCAACTTCAGTTCCAACACAGGTCAAGTCATTTGACAAAGAAAGACAATAGGATCCATTGTCCATGATACTCCAGACACTAGTAGGTTTATTCTAGGTTTAATAAGAATTTCTTTAAAAAACATTTGTGGAAGATTAATTTAAGTCAGCACATTAGACAATAAAGGGTACATTTTCATCTATCTTGAGTTTTATACTTCTATATATTGTTATTTGCATCCATACTGTGTAAGATGGAGCGAGAATGCACCTGAAATCAAGGTCGTCATATAGAGATTCAACTGAAATCGGAGCAGCGGTATTTGCACTAAGAATTTCTTTCGTGCGCTTAACTTGCTTCTTCAACTTAGCCATTGCCTTGGGAGACTGACGGATGTCAACTCCATTACCGAGCTGCTTATTAAATTGATCGGCAAAATAGTTGACCAGGCGCATTTCCATTTCGAGGCCTCCTAGTTTGGAGTTCCATCTAACATCCTTAACCTGCAGAAAATTAATTACCTAAAAGCATTAGCAGTAGATTGTGCCGTTTATCTCCTCAACACAGCAGCTCAAAATTTCGAATATAATTCAGATCTACTATCTCTTAGGCATGAGAAATGAAAATGGACACTTTTTCAAAAATCTTACAAGGAGACATCTGGGGGAAGCACAACTGAACAGCTACAGGACTTGACGGGAGATGGTTATACCTGGAACTGATTCACGGACACAGTCTTCCCGAATTCCTTGGCGTTGTAAGCTGAGTAGTACACGAGTGCGGCGTAGGTGCTACCTGAGCCCATGTCGTAGAAGATGACATGACGCGACCCATTCGAGAAATCCTTGTCGATCCCGTACTGCAGCGCGGCTCCGGCGTGCTCGTTAATGAGCGCGAGCACGTTGAGTCCGCCGAGCTGCGCAGCCTGTGTCAGCGCCCGGCGCTCGGCCTGCCCGAAATAGGGCGGCACGGAGACCACCGCGTCCCGCACAGGTGCCCCGACGTGCGCCTCGGCGAGCCCGGCGGCGTAGTGGAGCACCATCGCAACGATCTCCTCGATGGAGTAGACCTCCCCATCGTCAGCACGAACAGCGGCGGCGCCGCGGGCGTCTGGGACGAGGTTGTAGGGAAGGAAGAGCGACTGGGCAACGGACTGCACGTGAGCGAAGGGCTTGGCGAGGAGGTCACGCGCGCGGGCGAACACCTTGGAAGGGTGGCGTGCGGTGATGCCGGCCGCCTCCTCGCCGGCGAGGCGGTTGCCGTCGGCGAGCGCGGCGAGCGCGGGGGACTTGCGCTTCGACATCTCGTTAATGGCGACGGCGATCGGCGCGCGGCCGGGGGCGAGGTGCACGGCCGCGACCTTGAGCCACTCCGACCCCAGGTCGATGCTCGCCACCGCCGCGCTCGCCGGCGGCACGGCGACGGCCGCCGCGACGAGGGTGAGGAGGAGGAGGCGCGCGGTGCGTGGCAGCGCCATGGCGAGCTATCAGTAGAATAGCATACAGGGGCTTAGGGTTTGGAGATCTGGCGTGCGGTGCGTGGGAGGAGGAGCACGCGGTGGAAGTGTGGAACGATCTCGACGGGAGGGAGGAGGAGGAGAGGGCTTGTTATATTTCCAATCCCAATTTGTTTTTGTGTTGCGTCTGGAGATTTTGTGTTACGAACCCTGGGAGATTTCTGTCTCCGAACTACAGCCTTGCTGTTGTGTGCTTATCCTGTAATGTTATAGTTGAATTCAGCTGAAGTGATCGGGTTGAGAAATATGTATACTCAAAAAGGGTGCATATGTAAAATTTGCTGAAAATAGAACGGGGCAGGAACGGCAAGAATTGAGTCACATGTCCAATGGAAAGATGACACGTGGAAAAGTTATCCACGTGGCATGCTGTGGTGAGCATGGTGCGTTGGAAACGCGAGGAGGGGTGAGGCCTGCCAGCCTGCGCCTTTTGAATGCACCAGGCTAGTGGGCTGTGGGCTACCCGATAGAGGATCCCTTGACCCTGACTTACAAGTCGGCCCAACTCAAACAAGTCTACGTTGAAGACTCGAGTCTTGGCCCATGGCCCATCCACTCAATGCGTGATGTTTCGTCAATTTGGTACGACGGTCAATGGAAAACATTTTTTTATCCGAAATATTTATCAAGTTCTTTTTTAGGTAATATTTCACCAGGTTCTGGTGGTGCTGCAAAATGGTACCTGTAAAAGCAAACAGGAAGTCGGGAACCGTAATAATTGGCACATTTCGACCTTAGCTAGGAATCAATATTTCCCCAAAAAAGCTAGCTTGCTCCAAAAGTACTTGTTTCATCATTACCCATAATTTACAATCTTATGCAGCACTTGACAACTGTTTGGGCATATCATCTTTGCCCCCGAACTGAGCAACACCGCAAGGATTTCAAGGCGTTTCCCGTATTCCACGCTTGCATTATCGGTTCAGCGAAGGGCCATTTCGTTAATCTCCAAGAATGCACAATGGTTGCCGCATGCTGAGCTCCACTTTCAACCGTGGATATATTGCGAGGTCGTTGCTTGTTCCCAAAACGTTCTGCGTTGTAACAAACAGGTTACTACAAGATTTGCCTGATTAATGGGAATGGGAGGTCTATGGAAAGAACTTACTAGTGCAGCAAGATGAGCTTCTTGTAGAATACTACCATCAATCTCCAGTCTAGCTATTGGAAATTCTGGAAGGTGCCCTGATTGTTTTTTGCCAAGCAGGTTTCCAGGGCCACGCAGCAGCAGGTCCGCGTTAGCCAGGTAGAATCCATTGGATGATTTTTCAAGCACCTTCAACCTTGGCAGAGCACTAGAAGTGGAAGACAGGAATATACATTTGGATTTCCTCTCGCCACGACCAACCCGCCCTCTTAACTGGTGCAGTTGAGCAATTCCAAATCTCTCGGCGTTCATGACGATCATCATAGAAGCATCAGGAACATCAACTCCAATCTCAATCACTTGTGTTGAAAGGAGAATACGTGTTTCTCCAGATCTAAAACTGCTAAGAGCCTCACCCTTCTCGTCGCTCCTCATGCGGCCATGCAACAGTCCACAGGGATAACCTTGAAAATTTTGTTTTATGGAATTAAAATTGTCTTTTGCAGCATGAAGTTGTGGTAACTGCTCTGATTCTTCTATGATAGGATACACAAGGTAGACCTTGCCCCCATCGATCAGCTCATCCCTCATCATCTGCAAGTCATAAGAAAAAGAAAAAACCAACACCAGTGCATCGCATGTGAACTAGGACAGAAAAGGCAAGAGAAGTTCTAAATCCAACAGCAAACATAAATAGTATAGTTATGTCATTACCTGGAAGACAGTTTCAAACCCAGCATCATTCCCTTCAAGAGAGAGAGTTTCTATGGGTTGCCTTCCTGGAGGCAAGTCTGTGATCTATAGGAACAGTACGTATACATCATGAAGGTTTGACATATATATCTGTGAGAAATAGAATATGCTAGATGTGAAAAAACCAAATTTTGCACTATGTGCTTCCAAATCAAATTTGGAAAATTTTGATGTAGCAGGTCCTGGACAAGGAGTCGAAGATGGCGTGGGCTACCAATTGTTAATAATATAATTGTATTTGGCTCGAATTAGTCTCGTGTTCTTTTGGGGGACCCTGCGCCCCATGTCTACAATGGCATCTGTTTTCCCATGCCAAAGAAAATTCAACATATCTGCAATAGCATACGGCCATGCGCATACCTGGGTTAGGGACATATCCCCATACAAGGCAAGGGCTAACGTTCTTGGAATTGGAGTAGCTGACATAGCAAGAACATGGGGAGCCATAAATGTTTCAGAATCAGAAGCCTCATATGAGCTTGTATTTTCATCACTCAACTTCAAGGATGGAGTATATAGCTGCATCGAGTGGCAATAGTTTGATATAACAAACGGACGTTAATATTGTTAATTTGAAATGAAAATAAAAAGGCACAAATCGACAAATTTGATGACGAGTATTATAGGATGGCAGCTATTTTGGAACAGTGGTAGTAATCATCAACAGAAAATTGCTTTGAACAAATGACAGCATAAAACAAAATATAAATGCACATTTCCTTCTTAATGAGCAATTTCCTTCTGAGTCCATCAAAAAGGATTACTCACATGGCAGTTTCTGGAACAAAGTAACAGCCAAAAAAAGATGTGGATGGTTAATACTTAACGTGAATAGCAAATGTTCAACAAATTACCTTACTATTAAACCTTCCTCTTTGAACAACACCAAAGCGCTGCTGTTCATCTATAACAGAGATACGTAAGGCTGAAAATGCAGTTTTATCCGCTATTAAGCTGTGTGTTCCAATGACCATTGCTATTTCTCCAGTTTTGAGACCCTGTAAAGGAATAACACATAAAGATGTGAAAATATGCATATGGAAAATTGAAAGGGAGTAGGGAGATAGCTTGCATTTCGAATTATCCTTGATTCCCTGGAGGAAGTTGAACCAGTTAGTAAGGCAATATTGGGTTTGCATTCATCTCCATCAAACTTCTCCAGCAATGAAGTTAGATGTTCATAATGCTGGACAGCAAGTACCTCCGTTGGAACCATGAAAGCAGCCTAGAAAGATATTACAAGGTGAATACATTGTTATACTAATATCTCATGAATGAAGAAAGGGCCACAAGGATGATGATGCTCTGCTTTCCTGTAGCTCCTATTTGGCCCAAGCGTCTATTATGCCTCAGCAAGGTGGATTTCATTGATGAAATTCTTTCATATAAAATAAACAAGGGAATAGTGTTACTCTGTAGTATCATACCTGAAATCCTGAGCTAATGACCTCCATACATGCCAAGAAAGCAACTATGGTCTTCCCACAACCAACATCGCCCTGTCACAAAAAAGTCACTTGTAAGTTTTTAGAATATTCATATAAGCTCCAGTAAATTTTATTTAATACATGTACATTGTATGTTACATTCCAAAGGATCCCTCAATTGATAATTAATTTTTTTAAATACAGACATTCTGTAATATTGCAATTAGAATTTTTAAAAGCACAACCGGGTATATACTAATATGTACTTGGTATTTTCAACAAAGGTAAAGTGGGAATGCAGGGCAGATAATACTTCAGCTAAAACATTTTTTGCCCAACTACTCCAAATGAATTCTTTAAAATAAACAATGCTGAAATAAAAAATACATAACAGTTGGCCAGTTATGGCGTACAACTTAATAAGTTCAGAAACTGAGGGAGTTCAGTATATAGGAGCATCAAGCGACGGACCAATAATCAAGTTCAGAAACTAGTTAACAAACCAAGAAAAAGTAAAAACAATAATTACTTGCAGGAGTCTGTTCATAGGAACTGGTCGTCTGAGATCCCATAAAATCTCTTTAACAGCATTTAATTGACTAGGAGTGAGTGAATAAGGAAGAGCATTCAACAATTTCTTTGTAAGAGGAGACCACTCGTTGAAACCAACAGTATTTAGCTCATGATTTTTACACTTAGATAACAACTCTTCCTTCTCAACTCGAGTACCAACTGCTTCAAGCATTTGAAATAGTCTTCCCAACTGAAATAATACCAAATGTTGTTGTGAGGGCACATGTTCATTTGCACAGTTAAAACAAAGACATGATGAAAAATAATGACAAATTTGAAGAATGTGAGCATGGCATTTGCACAAACTTTACAGTCCAGGGAAAAACAGTTAATACACATCATTTATTTATAACTAAATCAAACAAAAAATATCAAGCTTCCAACAGCAAGGTGTTAACCAACAAGTATACAAAACGAGAAAGGTGTCCCCCGTGTTTGCGTGGCTGCTAGATTTGTGTCAAAGTTTAAGAGACCTTTTGAATATACAAGAATTCAGAGTCATATTGACATAGAAGTTTATCTCCAATCTAGTTACAGATATGTAGATATATAAGGATTCATAGTCGTATTGGCCATGATAAGCTCTAATAGAGACCATCGATATATAGTTGTATCGTATTCGACATGGTAAGCTCCATATGTAGTCGTGTCCTATTGTCCATAGTTATAAGAATTCGTAATCGTATTGGCCATGGTAATCATAATCTATGGTGTAGATTTTCTTTTTTTTTCTCCGACTAACATGGGAATTTCTAGTATTTTAGAGCGAATGTGGTAATTTCTTTTAACTCTGCTTTAATAATATAATAGATGCTTTAATAATATAATAGATGATACTGAAAATTTCTACACATGTATAATGAGCTTTTTTAGAGGATGTATAATGAGCTTGTTGTGAACAGTGTTGGTTAGGGACCAGGGATAGGGCGCTTGCCCTCATCTAGCCACCACTAGGTTTCTTCCTAACATGGTAAAGGCTAAAGAGGCTCTAAGGCTTGATCTGCTAAAGACTCTGTTTATTCCTTGCTTGATTACAATGAACACATTAGGCCTCCTTATATAGAGCCAGATCACAACGAACTTGATATCTAATAGATCGGACTCTTATTTATTCAGAAGGAATTAAACTAGCCTAGGACCCTTTCCAATCTTATCGTGACCAATTTGGTTGCTACGCTGCCAAAACCAAGGGCACGCGTGAACGGCACGGTGCGCTCCAGTAGCCAAGGTACTGCTCACAGCTGCGCTGGGCCCATGGGCTTGCTCCAGTAATAGAATTCTTGCAGAGATGCCACCACAATTGGATAAAAATCCTGATTATGTTTTGATGTTTCATGAAGCAAAAGTGCTGGACACAGCCTTCTTTTTTAGCAAAAAAAGATGCCATTATCCAAAGTAGTGTTAAAAAAGGAAGGTCATCTGAGTGAGGCAATTTACTCAATCATATAATCCTACTAGCAATTATATGTCAAGAATATATAATGATACCTGGAGGTAAAAGAATTCATCAAATATAAGCCTTCTTCGAGCAAAATCGGCTTCATCCCGATTATTAGGTTTGTGAATTCCCATGTAAGCCTAACATTGACCAAAATGACATTTAAGAGGGCATTGAGGGCAGGCAGTTAATAGAAAATACAATTTAATATAAGCTCAAACAGATAAGAATATAAAATACAGCTACATCAGTAATTGCTTGGAATCCAGCAGTTGTTATTTCTTCCACATTTTTTTATTAAATACCCCAAATCTGGAGATTGAACTTGTATTAGTTAATAGTAAATTGCTGACCATATCTGTTATGACCTCCAATGGTTGAAGATATCAGCACCGATGGGTGGTTACTGGTTAACTATTAAAGCATAAATATCCAAATAATGAGAAGATCAATCTCTAGGTTCCAAACTTCCTATTGTCGTTGATGTGACGAGAATATCATTTATTATTTGAAGTATAATTAGATCTATTGCTTACATCAAAGAGATTTGGCAAGTTGAAGTCAACGAGAACCTCGGAAGGCATAGGATCAATGTCTGGAGTCAGTATCTTCAAGGCCCTGTGCACAATTGCAAATTCTTAGATAACCAAACAGAACATAATAATGTGTAACTAAATGCATTTCACGGTAAGGTGATTTGCTCCTTATGTTTTGCACTCACCCTTAAGTGTCAACATAATTTAAGTTACTCACCTGAATATTTCAACTTAGTTTCATTTAATCAAGAATCAACTTATTATAAACACAACTATCAGCTCATCACAATATTTTCTCTTCTCCATTTCAATCACTTCACATAATTAACTGAATCATATATTAATATTTTGTGGATACAGAGCCAAAAGTTTCAACATATATATGATGAATGATATACTCATATTAAAATAATTGTGGACTAAGATGAACATCACTTAGAGCCTAGTGTTCATTTAGAAACTAGAAACGCACTTAAAGCTTGCACTGACCTAGAGATGGACTGACCCAGCAAACTTGGTTTCAATCCCGCTTTTGATGGGTATATAGGATATGGTTTCCTGTCAAGCAGGGTGCTCTGTTGTTCTTCTTCTTCAAACATGTCAATAGTGTACTCCCTCAACTCATAATGGCCATTAGCAAGTGCCTTCTTGATCTGCAGACATAGAATTGGTGCTAAGGTTATCCATCATATATATATAGTCCATTAAGCCCAGTCCCTTAAACAATTTACAGATGATACCTGTTTAAAAAAAAATACAAAATAGAGCTATTTATACCCTTCTTATAAGTAAAGTGTACTGACTACTTACATAAAGAGTAAATGAATTTTTATGGTTACCGTCATTTCGTATCATCACATTACCAAAGAAATATTAAAAACAAGGAACAAAAGGACCATCCTGAAGACATGCATCAGGATTCAGGAAGCACCATTAGAAAGGACCAATAAGTGACAGACAAAAATAGTTTAGTTCACCAACCTTACCACTGACATAAACAAGATCCCCCTCTTTGTACTTGGATGATATACGATTAAGAAAAAATTGAGAAGAGAAACGTGTGCCACTGAAAAATTTCTTGAGGTGCAAATGGATCCTCTTATTTTGCTCCGCTTCAGAGTTACAACTCTTAACTGAAGAGCTTGACTCAGTCTCAATTACTGAACAACCAACAACAACCTCTAGAAAACCTAAAGTATGCTTAGTCCTGACTCCCCTGAGAAAACAGATACAGTTTATATAAGAAGGCATATAAAAAATCAATAATGATGTACTGCTTTCACCATGAAATACAATGACAGCCAAAAAAGCAATTATAATACCAATAAGAATAGAATATATGAATGACTATCTAAAAATATGGTGGTACACAGGAACTGCAGAAATTTCAGGCTAAAATGGAATGCTGTTTTTCTTTTTATTTTTTGTACTGCATGATTGAAAATTGATTGGACCACATTTTCTTAGTGATCAGCAATATTGCGAATCAATTCTTATTTAATATAATAATTTATGTGGTTTTATCCTATCCATTTGCACACACAAATATGAATTTGCTTGCTGCACACAGCATCCACGACATTTTAATTCCTTCCAAACTTGTACCATAGTAGATTGACACCACCAGGTCCACCACCAAACTACCTAAGCAAGGCCATGAGGCATATTTGACAGACGTGCAGTAGCACTCAATTACTATTTACTGCCTTATCATGGGAGTCAAATGAGCCCATAATATTGCTGGGAAAATATTTGAATTAGAGATTGTGAATCATTAGACCAACTACAATGAACAAGATAAAGATCAGGGGTTGGAACTTGGAAGCAAGACTAATTGAATTATCAAATTTGTGTTAGCAAGGCTGTATCCAAATTACCCCAAGAGGGGCAATAGTCCCATGAATTTTTTTTAAATCAGAATAGTGCCTTAAAAGGTGTCCCAAATGTTTTCCGGAAAAATTGTTGTTTGCCCCCATCATATTCAAGTTTATTTTAAAAATATGTCTCCACCTTTTCTTTCTGTGGTGTCATTTATAAAATGTTTTCCCTAAGGACTTTTTTCCAGAGAATCAGAAAACTTAACATGTAATGGCTAATGAATTGATATTCTACACTAGTACACTACTGACAATAAATGGGACATTAAAACAGATGGTGTGAAGTCAAATAAGGAAACTTCTCATGTGGCTTCTATGCCAAAGAAAAGGTCAACAGCAAACCTCGTACTCATATTTGTAAGTATTTAATTACCTGGATGATACAACAGTTCCAAATAACATAATGTACTGCCCATCTTCTATTAGGCCTTGAGGATTTTGTAGATCTGCGTAGGTCCGGGGAAAATGCTGCAGCAATTTGCGCACCTATAAAGAAGAAATAAATTACATGTGAAGAATTTTATCAAAATCAAAAGACAACACGAAATGAAGTGACTCTACTGCTGGTACCGTATGGAAACCACCACCCTCTAGCTGGCGGTACTGCCTACTAGTTGTTCCAGACAAACACCTTATACTTTTGTCCAAGGGAGTACCATCAGTAGTTGTAGCATCAGCTAATGACTCTGGACAAGCCTCCTTATCAACTGGCGGTTCATGAGAAATGTGCTCTATCGTGAGGGAACTCTCTTCACTGATTGATAGATGATCTACATTTGTAATGGATGGATCTAATGGATGGCATTTGTCAGCAAAATCATAGGCTGCCTCCAAATTTCCACCGGTCTCTTGGACAAACTTTGTAAGGTTTTCAGAAAGAACAGTTTCTCTGCACTTCATGCTAGCAGAATCATCATATAGTTCAATAGGTGATGAATCGCCAATTTTTATGCATGGAAACTTTGCAGAAATTTCTTGGAAATCGATTTCTTTGAAGACATTAATCAAATCCGTAGCAGATTCTTTGCGGGCTCTTTCTTGCTCAATTAAATCCTGTGTGTTACTGTAACCCATCAAAACAGACACCTGCAATCATACATATTTTAGAGTATGTTTACTGTTTGTGGAAAGTAAAGATGAATAATAATAGTTTGTGTATTGTTACTGAAAAGCAACATCAAGCAGACAACATCACAAATGAAAAACCAATCATCATTGAGTAGAGTAATCGTTCAGACTTCAGGGAGATCAACAATTATAATAAAACACCGTAGCTATGACAAGAAAGAACTTGTCACTTTTTTCTGAATTTAGATCTAATTTCTAGTAGTTAACATCTTCCAAGCACCCAAATTTTTTAAAATCATTAGCAAATGATACACAACATAATTTGCAAATCTGTGTATTCAATGAATTGTCATTGTGAACAATGTGCCAGAAATGTGGGAACAAACGAGTAAACAACATTAGTACAAGAGCTTGGAAAACAGAAACAAATTTTCAATTCTGATGAAAAACATCGAAATCGAAGCATGGATAGCATAGTAGGACTGGGATGTGGGAGCAGATGAAATAGAAAATCAAAATCATTACTTATGTGCGGCAAAATCGGAAAGTATGACTAGCAAGTGGCAGCACCCAGATGGTGGCAAATCCCGTACTTTATTCAGGAGCTTTGATCGCCCGGATATGCCATCCACCTCTAACAGCTTCTGCACGGACGTGTGATTCTCACGTGAACACCACCGGAAGAGCTTAGAACCGAGAGCATTGCTAAACCTGCAACCCAAAAATCCAGTTAATTTCCCCATCACCGGTAGCTACTCGCTAGTCACGTCATTGTGCACCGACAAATTGGCATTAAAAAGGTTGAAACAAAATACAAAAATCTCTAGAAAACAATACCCCATTTTGGAACCGATCCTTGTAGAGCGCCCCCTCCGAAACACCAAGCACGTCGCCCTCGCTAGTTGATTCTCGCTGCCACCTTGAAGCGAAGCGACCTAGAATCAGGTAAGGAAGGGGTTTAGTACGTAGTCAAGCGAAGGGAAGAAGAATACCGAATACCTTAAGCCATGATTGCACGGGGGAGGAGGCGATCATGGGGGAGAGCGGCCAGGAGAGACCCCTCGCGATTCCCCGAGTCACCGAATTCGTCCAGCGCGAAGAGCAATACCATCAGATTCCAGAGAGCGAAGGAGGCGGAGAAGCCAGAGCAGGAGGATTGGGGAAGACGCGGAGAGGGGAGAAGCAGGGGACCGCAGCTGCGCGGCGTTTGCAGGATAGAGGACCAGAGGCCGCGCGGAAGTACCCTCTAGGGGTTAAGGATCGAGAACCTAACGCCGCGGGGGACGGGCGATGGTTTCCCGAGACTCGCCGGAGCGCGCGCGCGCCAGGCGGCGGCGGCGGCGGCCGCGGGAAGAAGCCCGACTCAAGCTCCAGGCACTAGCCGCGCAGGCGTGCAGCGTCGTCGTCTCGTCGGCCGGGGACGGGGGACGTGGGGGTGTGGTGTGGAGTGCGGACCGGTGGCCCGGTGGGTAGTGGAAGGACGTAGGAGATGGAGGAATCACCCATTCCGACACGAGGTAACTACGATCTGGCCTGAATTTAGTTGGCCCATGAGTCGACGGCCCATTACTGTGCACGAGCAGACTGATCAGTTTTGGCCTTGGACGTACGTCTGATGGCTACGAGCCTACGAAGTGCATCTCACTTAATTAGCAAAACACCATTTTCTTTCGCTCAATCCTTATGTGGGCATACAGGGCGATGCGATTAGACAAGCAGACGAAACAAATTACAAATGGGTTTCGATTAGACAGTACCCAGCTAGAGTGTGATGTTCAAGGAAAGATAGAGGTGCATAATTTATCTTTTCAGAAGATGCTATGGTGCCAACAGAACATGGAATTTGTTATACACCCGCTCTGGTTTTTTATATAAGATATATAGTTTGAATGTTCTTGTTTTAAAATATAAGACATGCATACGAATTTATTGATATTATTTCTTGTCTATCTTTATTTATTACACAATTCTCTCTCATACATTTATAAATAACTCTCACATAATGTTCTCTCTTATATTTTTAAAGATCTCTACTATTAAAAAGTGTCTTGCAGTGAGTGTTGAGTGATGACTAATGAAGCCTACTTTTAATTTTGGTTATCGGTCCATCTATGCTTGCGCTCGCACATGACTCCAATCTACGATCCAATCCAATCCTAACTCCACAATCCAATCCTACTAACTACTCCCTTCCCTTCTCCTAACTCCACAGCAATACTAACACCTAGCCATCGCATTCGTTGAACCGCAAGGACCTCGGTGTCAAGGAAGATATCGGTGTCTTCTGCATCCACATGGTGCCGCTGCTCCGAACCTTCCCGTGTGAATCAAAGGTGGGACCTTCTTCTTCTTGCTATCGTGAACCTTCCTTACCGGACATCGTTACTAGAACCCATTGGAGCCATGCAGGTGTCGCACCGGAGTCCCCACGCCTTGATGTCGTGTCGAACAGCCGCCTCAACCTTTTACTAGCCGATTCCTATCCTATTCATCTTCTTTCTCCGCTCGACCGTCGCCGCGGGCTGCTGCTACTGAGCCGCGATTGTCGCCTGCCGCGAACTCTACGGCCACCGTTGCTGCCGAGACCTCGCCGCACCACTAATTGTTGAGCCGGATTTTTTTGAGGGGACAATAAAATCAACAATGCTATTTGGAGTACTTATTTTACATGTTTTGTATCTATTTTTTCTATATTCCTCCATATATAATTTGTATCTCTTTTACTCTTTTTTTTTGTCTCCATAGCAACGCACGGACAACTAGTATTTATAATATAGGTAAAATGTTCATTTTCTCTTGATTTTCTCTTGACTTCACAACTTTTTTTAATTTATGTGCCAATTCAAAATACGCCTTATATGAAAAATCAGAGAGAGCAGCAGTAGTTCTCGCTGTACTACAATACTACCATGTGATACAGAACAGAGGTAACCGGGAGCAGCCTGATAGACGAATGTAAAAAAATAAATTCAATCACAAGTTCTACAGCAAGAAGACGACGCTGACAACGGCAAGCAGGGGCAGGCGGGAAAGGTAAACGGCGCCGGGCGGGCCGCTGGCCTCGTTGAACAGCGCGTACTCGGCCGCGAGCGGCATGTCGTCCGCGGGCAGCGAGCACGCGCCCGGCCCGGCCGCCGCCGCGACGCCAGCGGCGGACGCCTCGTCCGCCGCCATCAGCGCCTGGATCACGGCCGCGGCCGCGACGCCGTAGCGCGTGGCGTTGCGCTGCAGCAGCCACATGAGCCCCATGAGCTGGCAGTCCCGCTCGCCCGACCCACCGCCGGCCTGCTCCCCAGCCGGGGCACCACCGCCTGATCCGGCCTTCACCTGCAGCAACACGAACTCGTATTAGTCATGGACCGGGACTTTGACAACCCAAGATGGCACGCTTGGCAAATGAACCGAAGCCTGAACTCGTTCTTGGCTCTTGCAGTTCTGCTCGCTCAGTGCTTCAACTATGTTTCGATCAGTGCTTCGACATGTTTTATTAGTATATCGTTCATGTTTTAGTAGTAATAAGCCCATGTTTTGGAAAAAAAATGTCCGATTTTTTGTTAGGATCAAACATCCGATCCCTAGCACATTCCACAATTATTGTTTCTCATGCTATAGTCGACCGTAATATAAAAGACGGTCCAATTTTCTATGTCCATCCTCTCTCATCTACGTCTCCTCACATCTCATGTGGCAATGCTTCTACACAAATAACATGAATTGGTTGTAAACATGGTCATAGAACGACACGGTCCACAGAGCGAATGATTTGGTCTTTCTAATGGCGCTGAAACTTTATATCAGGGGAGAAGAAAGAGGATCGAGTGAAAGCTCGGGCCCAAACGGCAAACGGCAAGGCAATCGAAGGCGCAGCACGTTCCGCTCAAATCATTCTCCACGCCCTACCCAACAGGCCCGGATTTCAGATCTCATCATTTCCGGCTACCCGTAACCAATAATGCCAGCGACTAGGGAACACTAAAGCCTATAGATCAACAACATGGTACCGTGGCTGGCATGGCTGTCCATGCCTTCCATTCAACGCCACGTCAAGTTTTCTCAATTGTTTTGGAATTATAGAGAATCGCATAACAATACCTTGGTCAGGGAAAACATTTTCCTTATATAAATTACCGCATTATTAGAGAGAAATAGAGAGAACCCAAAGTCCGAACCACTATAGAGGCTAGACAATTATAACGATGCATACCAATCATGTATAAATATGAAAAAAAAAATCTCTTATTAATCAAATGAAAGAAAAAGACATACACTATTTATTTTTATAAGGAGTGGATGTGTGCATCTCACGACATATAGGTGAGATCATAATGGTGCAGATTAATCCCGTAGATATTATTACAAACTCTATGACAAATGCAACTATATTTTCTAACATCAAGACTCATAACATAAATGCGATATGTTCCAAGTTTTTTTTTAAAAAAAATGCAATATGTTACAATAGCTAGCTCCGTGGTTAAGCAAGAAATTATACTAGTTCAAGTGTTCAACCAGCAACGGTGTATGCAAAATGCGCATTGCAGGCTTGCAACTATGCGTCCATGCCTACTGCTGTTGCCTACAAGAACTTGCATGTGCTGTGATCATGAGATACAAGACACTCGGAGTAGCTTGTGGACTGTGCTCTACACTGCAAGTCTACGTTCTACAACACTGCATGCATTTGCTAGATCAAGCCTGCAGTTAAGGTGATTAGGTGAGAGAACCCTTCAAGGATAACAGTAACTGTTATCGGGCTTTCCCCTTTTTCAGCAAAAAAAAAAAAAAAGTAACTGTTAATCTGAACCACTTAACAAATGGTAAACTAACAGAACGGAAGCAGACATTGATATTGTGTTTAATTAATTAACGTTTGTGTTCATGAGCTGCATTCGGATAAAGGGCAAAATATGTGATGCAAACCATCCTTTTCGTGAAAACTCCGTGAAAACCACCCGTAAAAGCTTTTAAAAATTATCAAAAAATTACCATATGTAGGGGAGGTGAGCTTCTACAATCCTGCAAAATTTGAAGATGAAACTCAATCGCATTTGAAAGATATGTCTTTTTATAACAGCAAAATGAATAGTGCTAATCTTGAAATTTACTATTCAGAAGCTCACATCCCCTACATATGGTAATTTTTTGAGAATTTTTCAAAACTTTTACGGATGATTTTCATAGAGTTTTCACGAAAAAGGTTGTTTGCACCACATATTTTACCCAGATAAAGATCGCAGCAAGTACTCAAATCTCACCATGGTAAGAGCAAGGAGGCACTTGGAGCAGCCGGGGGCGCCCGACCGCGCGCAGTCCATCTCCAGCCTCCTCGCCGCCGCTTCCGCTGGGGCCCACTGGCCGCCATCCGCAGGCTGGGCCCCGCACGTCAGCCTCCTCAGTCTCACTCCGCAGTAGCAGAACGCAACGTCGCACGTCCCGTTGGCCCCCGGCGGGCGCGGCAGCACCGCCCCCTCCGCCCGTAGCGCGCGGTCCGCCGCGCCAGCGCACTCCTCCGAGTCGTCAGGCGGCACCGGCATTTCCACGGCAGCCGCGGCCGCCGACCTCGCCGGCCTCTGCGCCAGCGCGGTGGGCGCGTAGGCGGAGAACAGCCACGCGGCCAGAGCAGGGCAGCATCGGAGCCTCGGTGGCAGCGCGCCGCTGGCGTTGCACGAAGACAGCACGGCCGGGATGAGCGGCGGGGAGGGGGCGAGCGGGCACGTGGAGGAGGTCCCGGCCGCGGCATCCGACTGCTCAGGGAAGGCCGGTATCGTGGCGGCGCCGGGCTGCGCCGGGGTGGCCGAGGGGAAGACCAGAGCCGGGTCGAGCGGCGCAGGGTCAGGCAATGGCGAGGACGCCGCGGCCGCGCGGTGGAGCGGGAAGCACAGCACCAGGAGGTGGGAGGCCGCCAAGCAGAGGAGGAGAGGGCAGTGAAGCGGAGGCATCTCTCGCTCTCGTCGTGCACGCGCGTGGTGGCTTTTTTAGTTGGTCTGAGAGTGGAGAGGGAGTGAGCACTGATCACAGTGATCAGGGATAGGAGGGCTATATGGATGTATGATGAGAGGATGGCTTTGTGCTTTGCTGTTTCTGGCGCCAGAAATTTATGATGGCATGACTCTATAATGGCCTTCCAAAGGGGTAAACCAGCTGCAGCCTTTTCAAGGCTTTTTTTACAACATCCGACCCGATCAGTAGCCGAATGACGGTGCTTTGTTATGCATCAAAAGAATATAATATGGATTCCTATCACGTTGTTCATTAGGTTGTTTGGGTCACACTTTAGCTCCATTTTCGGTGCTTGATTGAGTCACATCTTCGTAGCCTCGACTCTATCTATTTTCACCCGTTTATATATGATGCACACGGGTAGAATATGGTAACAATGCACTAACGAGTAGACAGGTTAATTAAATATACCTCGATCATGATCAAAACCTTCCAAAAATACAAATGCACTAAAATAAGAAAGCAAACTACATCTCTACTATTAAAAAGTCTCTACCATCTCCACCCCTCCATCTTTCATCCAATGGCCAAGACATCGTATATATGTTTACTATTTATTAGACTTGCACTGCCACAGAATTGGACATTACTACCGGCCCATCACTACTGGTTGGATATCAACCCGTAGTGATGATTGCATCACTACCGGTTCAACGGTTACAAGGGCATCCAAGGCCAGGACTGGGTTGGAGAGGGTTGTTTTACTACCGGTTGTAGCCACAAACCGGTAGTGAATCTTCCACTACCGGTTTGTGATACAAACTGGTAGGCGATGATTGCGGTCCCAACCGGTTGGTTATACCAACCGGTAGTAGATCACATGGGTCGCCCCGTGCAGCGATTTAAACAGTAGTCTTCCTCCGGTTGGTATCACCAACCGGTAGTAGATCACTGGGGTCTCCTTGCCTCATGATTTAAGCAGTCGTCTTCCTCTCTCGGTATCGCCCATGAACAGAGAAGGAGGAGGTCTTTGCCGTGGCGATTTTTAAAATTTGAGGGGAGGTGCTGCCCAAATTTTTCAAAATTTGGTGATTTTACTCCAATCCAAGTGCTTGAAGGTTAGTAACATCAACCTCACTTCATATAGCTTTAGATGTATACCTCTTTGCTTTAGATTTGGAGGAAATGTGGTTTTTTCCATGATTCATGAAAGCTTTTGAATCTAGATCCAATCCAAGTGTTGGCCGTGGCAATTTTTGAAATTTGAGGGGAGGTGCTGCCCAAATTTTTCAAAATTTGGTGATTTTACTCCAATCCAAGTGCTTAAAGGTTAGTAACATCATCCTCACTTCATATAGCTAGCTCACCTCATTTTTGAAGTAGATTGCTAAAAACTTGTTATGTATGTTTGGAATTTACTTAGATTAAATTTGGAATTGTAGTTCACATGATCGATGAAGGATTTTGAATCTAGAGCTAGCTCGATCATTTTTGGAAGTAAATTGCAAATAATTAAAAATTTTGGTGATTTTGCTCCAATCTTGAGTTAGCTCGATCATAATTTAATTGATTAATTTATGTGCATGGTGAATAGCCTAGGAAAGGGCTAGAGTCCAATTTAGCAATAATTTATGTATATGGTAAATTAATGTAGGTTTTGAGATTCTAAAAATTGATAAATCATCATGTGAAAATTAGTTAAAAATTAGCTTGCTACATCCTATTGTAGATGGATCGGCAATGGATATACAACACGGACCGACGCTCGAAGGAGTACATTGAGGGTGTGTAAGCTTTTATCAGTGCAGCCGTTGCGTACAAGCCATCAGGCTTTATATGTTGTCCATGCCTGGACTGCAGGAATGAGAAGGAGTATTCAAACTCAAGGCCCCTTCACAGCCATTTGCTCCAAAGAGGTTTCATGCCTAACTATATCTATTGGACCAAGCACGGTGAAGAAGGAATTATCTGAAGAAGATGAAGAAGAAGAGGAGACAGTGTAAACACGGGCCTTGATTAATACGGTTCAATGGCAGATACATTGGGGGAGTTTGATGGGGATGATTTAGATCAGATGCTGCGTGATGGTGAGGGAGATTACACCGATGAGACACTTCATATTATAACCGATTTTCCAGTACATAGCGAATATTCATGTGTCGTACCACTTTTTCATGCCAATAATGATTTTCACCTTTCCATGCCAATAATATTTTTCAACTCTTCTCACCGCAGTGTATGAGGCAGGAGTCAGGAAATAACTTATGTGACTACTATGTATGTGAGTTCATGCGGTATTTCACTATCAACCACAATCAAATGCAAAGTACCGAATGGGTATGTAGATACTTATTGATTTGTAATTCTCACTTCGTACACATCAAAGTTCATGGATTGATTAATTTTTTCACTTCACCTAATGACAGCTCACCAATTCTGAGAAAGGCATACTCTCGCCGCACCGAGTCAATGCAATCCAAGAACAACTCGCCGGCTTCCTTGTTGATGAGGTCATATCTCCAAAGGGCGCCTTCCACTCCACGAACATGCGTACAGACCGTGCTCTACGATAAGGACTAGCGAACTCACGGGCTCAACCTCGGTTTCAAAAAGCGATGGACGAAAAAAATGAACTATTATATTTTGAATTGTAAACTTGAGTTCCCTTGTGTACTTGATGTGAATATGTGTTAAATTAGCTTGATGTGAATATTATTTGAATGTGAACATGTACTTTGTTGAAGTAATTAATATTGTGAATGAATTTGTTGTATTGTGAATTAATTATGTGTGCATTTTGAAAACTAATATGCAAATCTGTGAATTAAGAATCTGATTGAAATGTGGATCGAGAATCTGATTGAAATGTGGATTGCAATTAAACCTGCTGTTGTCGGACGGGTAACAGGGTCTCTACTATCGGTTTGTAATACAAACTGGTAGTGAATCTCTGGATCTACTACCGGTTTGTAATACAAACCAATAGTGAATCAATAGATCTACTACCGGTTTGTAATATAAACCGGTAGTGAATTTGCTGTTGGCGCCAAAGAAATCCTCTTTTCTGGCAAGGTGTACTACCGGTTGGTGAAACAAACCGGTAGTAGATACGCTGCAGCGCTAACCGTGTGCTCCTTTTCTGGCAAGCTCTACCGGGTAGATCAACCGGAAGTGCAACCCCGTGGGCATCACTCCCGGATGCCTACAGCCGGTTCCAAAACCGGTACTAGAGCAGGTTTGGAACCGGTAGTGTAGGTCCCATGCTCAGCGGTGTTGCTTTCTTATTTTAGTGTGTTGTATTTTAGGAAGTCTTCAATCAACTCAAAATACATCAAATCATTCTGTTTATCTAGCTTCTTTGTTCTAGCGCGTTGTATTTCAGGAAACTTGTGATCAACTTAAGATACACCAAATTAGAGGACGTGCAAGCATGATGCAGTCGGGTGTAAAAGGCTGAAAGCGGAGTAGTTGATGGTGTGTGTCAAACAAATCAAATGTGTCGTAGTGGAAAGTAATGTAATACGCTTGGTTGGTCATTAGAAAATATCTTTGCTATGTCTAAACCATTGATAAAGAATTGGATGGTTGAGATGGATGATGTACCCCTCACCACTACATTTAGCGTGATGATGGATTAGTCGATATACATGTTTTGGTGTATCGAATTTACAAATTTAACTTTGTGCATCCCATGTTGTAGTCTAGTGCTCCAATTGTGAAGAGCGCATGTCCCTGTTAGAGTATATACGACAGAATCCAAAAAGATCCAGCTATTATGGTAGGATAGAATTACAAGAATTGATTGATTGTACCCTCTTCGATATGATTCCATCTTAGGATTGAATGAGATATAAGCCACCATGTACTCTATATAAACATCTCTGAGGCTCAGTACAATATATCGCATGCATATCATCTATTGTTCGGCTATTCATCCTCTTCCATGGTATCAAAGCTAGAGAGCAATTAAAACAAAAAATTATCGTCCACTCCTATTCCACGTCTGAGGTCTGAGAAAGCCTTCATATGAGGGAGAGTATTGTAAGTATTAAGTGAATTGTCCATCTTTCTCCATCAATTTAGGTTTTTTTTGTGAATCGATTGGTGTATGCAACTCAATATAGTATCAGAGCTAAAGGTCTTAAGTTCGAGTCCTAGCAGATGCAACTTAAATAAAAAAAATTGGTGTCTGCTCCTACTCTACGACTTGGTCGGTGCATACAACTTAATCAAGGACGGAGCCAGGGGGCTAGGTGGAGCCTTGACCCCCCCTATGTTTCATGTACATGCTTATATACCTATATATATATGGTAGCAAAAATTCTCAAATACCCATCGATTTGTATACCAAAATAGTGAAAAGTCCTAAAAACTCTCAAGTACATATGGATTTGCGAGTTGAATAGTAGAAAAGTTCTAAAATTCCTTACAAATATATATATTTGCAAGTTAAAATATTAAAAATGTTCTATTTGGTCCTCTCGATAAAATGATGATTCTTTTTGGCCCCCGGATAAAATTTTCTGGCTCTGTCCCTGAACTTAATAGACTTATAGACCTATTGAAAAATTAGTGTCCGCTCCTATTAATTCTACGATTTAGTCAGTGCATATAATTTAATAATCCCATGTTTGGTCTGCCGCAGTCGCGGAGGATCATATAATTTTGCAAAAACGATTCACGTGAGGCTATACATGCAATAGCCCCAAGGCAAAATGCGCAAAACAAACTTAAAATGCTGTTTTTTTTTTTTTTGGGGGGGTCAGATAGGGCTAGTCAGATGCTAAGAGCACAAAATCAATTTTTTGTTATTAACCGTATGCCCTCTCTCTCGGAGTAAAACCTCGGGTTCAATATGTTAGGTAACTTTACTGCTCACTTTCAGTTTATAGCCAGCAACTTGATCTTCATTTGGCGTTTCGTTTGTAGTTACTTTAAACAATGCAGTCCGTTATAGCATGCACGGTACCGTGTCGCTGTCAGTCCACTTCTACTCATGTGTGATGCCTCTATGCTCATTTTTGTCATGTCTCTCGTTTCGTTGAGTAAGGCATAGCTAGCTCGTAGCTTCCAAGTTCCAAGCCTTGCACAGCTGGCCTCCTTATTACGAGTTAACATAGGACACATCACACATGGTATGTCATTGTTGGTGGATATATATTCGAAAAGTGGCGTAGACTGAGCTACGTTCGTTTGTGTTCCAGTGCGTGGTTTCATAATATAGCAAGATGCAGGCCACACCAACATCACTATGGGGCAAAAGTTGGGTAGAACAGAAATGCAATCCCATGCTTACAAGCGGTTTTACACTACTACAAAACACCACATCAGTGCCGGTTCGGAACTAGCATCATTGCCAGTTTTTGAACCAGCACTATGTAACCGGCAGTGATAACCGGTTCTCGAGTAAAAACCGGCAGTGATAGTCCCTGCCGAACTATGTAAAAAATAGAAAAAATAGTTTTTTATACCCGGAATATATACACTAATCATCTACCACCTACTAGCTACTGTAGATTATTAGGACACGTTTTCGCGCGAAATACAAATGTTGCATTGCGTTACCCAGGACTCGAACCTGCAAACTCTCCACTCTACCAGGACTCGAACCTGCAAACTCTCCACTCTACCCTCACCCTTCTAACCATCCCACCCAATCTCATGTTCTTACTTACAGAGGATATGCATACCTTTTAACCTTTACTTATCAGTGTCGGTTTTTGATAAGAACTGACAGTGATAAGTTATCACTGCCGGTTCTTGTCAAAAACCGGCACTGATAATGAGTTATCACTGCCGGTTCTAGCCAAGAACCGGCAGTGATAAGTTCTTTCATTGCCAGTTTGAAAATTGGGGGCGGGAGTGAATTCTTTCACTACCAGTTGAAAATTAGAGACGAGAGTCCTAAAGAACCGACAGTGATAGGACTTATCACTGCCGGTTCTTTTCTCAAACCAACAGTGATACATGAACCGACAGTGATAAGTCCTATCACTGCCTGTTCTCAAGCGCACAACCACTGAGGCTTACGAACCGGCAATGATAAGTTATCACTGCCGGTTTTGATCTAACCGGCAGTGATTGTGGGGCACGGATGACCATTTTTGTAATAGTGTTAGGCACGTCCAAAGCCATCTGATCCTGTTTTGAGAATCGTGTGCCTTTCTCGATCCATCTCTTATACACTTTTGCAAAAAAAAACTCTAATCTTAGAAGTATTGGACATGTGCTTTTCTTCCTACCCCCTCTCCCTCATTCTCTTTCCTCTCCCACCCTCTACCCCTTACATTGCCTGGTTCATCTAGCTCCTCCCACGTCGGCGCGACGTGGCAAGGCAGAGCATGGATGTGCAGCGTGACACGATGAGGTGACACAGTGAGGCAAGCATGAGGCATCATCTTGGTGCGGAAGGGCGAGCTGACATCGAGGCAGAGCTGGCGGGGTAAACATTTAGGCCCCCTAATTCGAGGATTATCATTTATGGTGTAGTTTTAGTTTTGATGATGGAAGTGATAGAGAATGGGACAATTCATGGTTTTCTTGGAAACCCAAAGAATTTAATGGAACGACATCAAGCACGAAGGATAAATACCCTTGTTCCAACTTTGGCTCGAGCATTGAGATGAGTCATAGCTAGACAGGGTTTTTATTTTTGTTTGTTGTACTATTAAGAGGGATCGATGGATTTTAATCACCTCGGATCTTTCTTCACCTAGTTGCACACTCTTAACCTAGTTTTTCCTCAAACTCTTGTGAGAGGTAGTGTGGTGAGATCAGTAGAAAGTATGCCCCTGGACCTCTGTGGTCCGAGCCGGTTGGACCTCCACTCGGACCTTAGTCCAGTGAGTTCCTAGAGGTGGTTGAGTAGTCTATGCCACCGGACCTCGGTAGTTCAGGTCGGACGGACTGTGACTTAGACCTTAGTTCAAAAGGTTTCACAGAGCTCCTATGCCGTTGACCAAGGTGACCCGGCTGTGGAGGCCAGTGCGACCGCATAAGGCAGTGTGGGCTGCTATGTGTGCTGCAGGACCGAGCTGGTCCAGCCATGGTGCCGTGGTCCGGCTGTGAAGATGTTGTGCCACCAGACCGACGTGGTTCGGGCCACCTGGACCGATCCGGCTAGTCACAATGGCTAGTTCGTAGCTCCAACTATTTAAGGCCCTCCTATAGTGTAATTTTGGAATAAGACTCTCATTTGCAAATTTTCAGAGTCCCTTAGGGTTTTAGGCGGTGGGTGAGCTGAGAGGTGTTCTTTAGGCCCTAAACCCTAGAAATTCTACTTTCTTCCAAGACTGTGCATCAAGGTGAATGTTGATTCGGAGCGATCGATTCTTTTCGCTCTTATTACTCTTGGAGGTTGGTGACTCCTAGACGGTTAGGAGGCGGTGCCGGTGCAATATTCTAAGGAGAAGATTGTGGAAGGCCACCGAGGGTGTACAAGGTTTGGGGTTCACCTCGCCAAAGCGGTGAAGAACCATCATGAGTGGATGGCTTGAGCAAATCGACTTGTTTGATTCAGAGCGACACTCTCGAGGAGGGAGTGATCCAACGAGGACTAATCGAAGGCGCCAACCTTTCGATATCTCGAGAAAAACTTCATGAACATTTCTTCCTTCTACTCTTTTACGTTTTCGCACTGAATTTCCACATGTTCTAGTTTTATATTGCCTTGTGAGTTCTTGTGTTAGTTCTTGTTGTAGTCTAGTTTTAATCTTATTTGACTAATTCAAGAAAATCCGTAAAAATTAAAATTGGCCTATTCACCCCCTCTAGGCTCTAGGATCCTTTCAGGCGGGATGGGTGATGTCGGGGCGGAGTGCGACGAGGTGGGCCAAGCCCTATTGTAGTTTTGCTCCACCATGTCATCTAGGCACCTTGTGGCGTTGCCAGTGCATGGCAAGGCGACGACCGGTAAGGTGCGGCCCGACAGTCGGAGGTCCGATTGTCGTGCTCGAGCCGAGAAGGAATCGGGGAAGAAAGGAAAAGGAGGGAGATGAAGAGAGGAAGAAGGACATCACATATCTTTCAAAAGGGTTTATTTAATAAAAAATATATGAGAGAGAAAGTGGAGACATTGCAAGGATCTCAAAGCAAAGTCGGACGGAGGAGAAGATGCCTAAAACCGCATCTACCTGTGGGAAAGATCCATTCTCTGGATAGAAACACAACAACAGCCTCTCATAGAACGGTCAACTCATAACAGCAGCTACTCGGTAATCGTTTACTCGTCTATTTTCATTAAAGCGTATTTACTTATCCACCAAGCGTATAAAAGCGACTTTTTTTTTCAAAGAAGAGTAAGGATTTGAGCCAAAGCGAAAGAAAATGAAAACGCTATGTTTTTGATGATATGGTCGTACGATCATTCCAACTCACGTGACACAATAGCTTACTGGAGTTACTGCTATGTACCTTCTTTTTTTTTGGTTAATTGCAGAGGTGCCAATACAAAGTTTAGAAATGAGATAAATGATGCTACAGAGTTTGAAAATGTGAAAAATATCACTATAAAATCAGGATTTGTAAAATCGTCATTATAAAACCGTGGAAATTGTAAAAATGACATTATAGACGCCATCTGGCACTATATTTTTTAAACTAGACAATTTTACCCGTGTCTCCAATTTGTAGTTTCAAATCCTAAATTATTTCTTCTTTATTTAACTTAAATTTGTCACTCCTTCCTTCCCCCTCTATCTTTTTCTCTCTTTCCCTCCTCGGCATCTTCCCCTTGGTCATTGAGGCCACCGGTGTCGTCTTCCCTACACCTTTACCGACAGCTCCTCTCCTCCGTCTCCCTCTTCCTCTGCTCCAGCCTGCATGAGCTTGGATCCGACACTGCCCTGTCCTCGCCGACCAGTGAGGCCATCAGCTCCTCCTCCCTCTTCCCACCACCCTCTCTAGTGCAACCTTCGTTGGGGCCACCTCCCACCACGCAGCCCTTGCTAGTTGCTAGAGAGCGCCTCCTCCCGTGCATCCCTCGCCGAAAAAGACCACCGCTCGGTTGTGTGCCTGTGAGCTCCACCATAACAGTGTTGATGTCAGCCATGTGCCTATGAGCCCCATGGGTGCCTGTGAGTTCCGCCATGGCTGCTTGTGAGGTGCGAGAGAGGGAGACATGACAGAGGAGACAGGATTGGAGGTACTGGTGAGGTGGAGGCTCGTGGCAAGGCGAGGTGACGGCCAAGATGAGGCATGCCGGGCTTGGAGCAGGAGGTGCTGGAGAAGGAGATTAAGGAAGGGAGTGACAATAATGAAGAAGGAGGGAGGTAGAAAATGAGGGCAAAATCATCTTAATACACAAATACGAGCTAGGTATATAGAAAAAGGTGTTTTGAGATTCAGATAATGGCAATTCTCTAATTTTACTGGTTTTGTAATGTACATTTTACAAATACCTTTTTTGGTGGTATTTCTCTTATTTTCAAATTTTGTAGAGGTATCTATACAATTAGCGTTTTCTCCTTCCTTTCACATTTCACCTTGCCCACAACCATAGACATCTGTTTCTAACTGATACAATGGCCGAAGGACTGACCTCCACCTAGGGTTTACTAAGCCAAATCAGCCCACAAACCGAAAATCAACCGTTTGGCGGTTTTTTGTGTTTAAGCATCTCTAACGAGTACTTTATAACATTGTTCATCTGACTTTTTAAGAATAGAGTAGCTGTTTGAGGAAAAGAATCTTTTAGAGTGTAGTGTAAAGTGTGAGGAAATTTTAGAGGATGAATAGAATGTGTAGGGAATAGTGTTATATAGTAGAAATTTGAAGTAGCTGCTGGAGATGCTCTAAGGAAGGTTGGCCGAACGGTTTGCTGCACCGCGTCTCTACCATTGTGAGACCCCATTTTCCAGGGACCTCCGTACGTCTGCGCTAGCCCAGGATCTGTCTTGCTAGCGCTGTACGAGTTACAAAATACTGGAACCAACTCATACAGGCACGTTTTAATATACATTTATAAAAGTTCCAATACATAGTGGCTCAAGTTTGTAGGGACGAGTTGGCCAAATATTACAATGCCAAAATTGAGCTCTTTAATCAGAGTTCGGGAATGTGGAAACAAAGATAAATTTGGGTTCCAAGGGCTATGCCATCCACCCTGACAGGCAAGCGACTGGAGTCCCGCCTAACACCCGTCCTGCGCGTCAGCTCCCTGAGCTTCCTCGTCGTCATAGCAGTCATAAGGATCCTCTTCTTCTCCATCTTGACCTAAGAGAGTGAGTGGGTGCGAGGGTGAGCGCGCAATCAAACCGCGCTCGCGAGCCAAAACCCCGCCTAATGCACATAATGGTACAGGCCATTTGGTGGGGCTAGGGTTCATTTTATTTGCATAAATGCCAAAGTCATAATCATAGTAGTAAAGGCCTAAGACTTAGCCAGGTTAACAAAACAAAGACATACTGGGCTATATATGCCGAAATTGTTCATAACTGGGGTTTATCTCAACATCAAAAACTCGGCTATCCCAGCAATTCAAAAAGACTCATAGCATGCAATTTTACAAAACATCCGTCTCGGAATCATCCTTTGTGGATAGATACTTTCACGGTATTGTCCTTCGCAGACAATATAATTTCCATCACGGAAAGACATGCCCTTCGTGGCGTCATGTCGAAAACATGACTTCACACCATGCCAAAATATGCCTATCACGGTACACAAACCCTTCCCGATATCGAATCGCAAATTCAGGAAAAATGATTAGTCCAAGGACACTTCGCACTCGGGCAGTAAAGGGCACCCAAGTGCATGAGTTTTCACCGTGTTAACGACGTGTACGTTGATAGTCTCGAATTGCGAGCAATCCGTCATCCTATATCCGTATCCGTAGCTAACAGGGGTTCGACCCATTCGAATCTAGAAATAGCCATTGCTAAGCATTCGCCAAAGACTCATTTAGTCCAGGAGATGTTAATTAAGTTCTTAGGTTACCAAACGACAGGGTAGAGATTATATCAAGGATAAGGGTTGTGTTTATTAACACATGTAACAATTTGAGTTATAACTAGACTAGCTCTATCAGCTCTGTATTTAACAACATAACGTAATAACAAAATGTAAGGCATGCAAGTTCATAATTTAAATCAACATAATTTAAATAAAAACTAGGTTAGAAGAATGATTCTAGAGATATTGGCTCGCCTGGGCCAAGTGTGTTGGGGTTCTGATCTTTACACTGTCCTTCCCGGCCTTCCGGATCTATCGTGAATAAACCAAATAGCACAAGTATAATTAGAAATATGCTAGAGCATGATGCATGATGTGCAATGATTCTACAAACGTTATGGACCTTTTAACGGGATCCATAATCTACTTGTTTTATTTAAAAGAGCCTTTATGCAATAATAATTCTAATGCAAATATAAATGTATATGCATGACATGTATGAAGTCTACCCATAATAACTTTAATAATTGGATAACATTCATAAAAATCAGTATAAACAGTAGGCATGATAGATATATCAAAATATCTTATAAGGAAAAAGCTTAATACAAACAATTCAATAATCATATATTGCCTATTCTATTATTTAGAGAAATAATATATGGGTGCATGAGCAAATAATAATTTTTCTAAGTTACAGACATTTTAAAGTGTCTCCAGAAATATTTTCATGAATTTTTGGAGGTCATCTAGTATTTTTAATAAAGGGAAAACCAATTTCTGGATTTCCTGCTTAAAGGAAATAGCTAGAAAAGACTATTAATACTTTACAGAGAATTATATTATTTTAATATGCAAAGTAATATTTTTCCTAGGTTCCAAAAGCATTCTAGTATTTTACAAGATTTTTTCATGATTTTACAAAGTCACTAACTATTTTAATAATCTAAAACCATTTTAAGGATTAAAACAAGTGAGAAATCACTGGGAAAACACTATAAACAGTAATGGGCCAGCGAAGGTGCGGCCCAAGACAATACACGGGCGGTCGGCTGTGGCTGCCAAAGTCGCCTGAAGGCGGCTTTGGCGCGGCCAGAGTGAAAACGTATTTTAGGAATCGCTTCCACTAAAAAATGACAAAGTGGGGCTAACGGGCCCACCGGTCACCGCATGATGGAGACTCTCCTGCGGGGTTTAAACTAAACCCGACAGCGGGTCCCCATGGCAGCAGATGGCGCCTTGTCTTGTTGAACGATGACGTCGGCATGACGTCGGCGAGGCTCTCTCTCGCGGAGCTCCCATGAGGCCGGCGATGGATTGCGACCGTCTGATGCTCCATTTGTGGAGTTTTCGACTCTGAGACTCGGGAGGAGGATAGCTAGGGCGTGTTTGAGTGTTTTATGTCGGGCGCGATGGAGCAACGGCAGCGACGAGGATAAGCGGCGGAGGACTATGGCAACCACGCGTGTCCATAGTACCGAGGCGCTGGAGTTCGAACAAAGGCCGGAGAGCATCTTAGGATTACAAGTATTACCGAGCCATTGGTAGAGGCCGGGAAGCTCGGGAAGGCTGTCGGTGTCTGCAGTGGCGGAGGCGAAACAGGGAAGAAGCGCGGAGCCGGGGCTTCTCCTTCGATTGCTCCGGGGAAGACGGCGGAACCTCGGGGAAGAAGTAGACCGAGGAGGCGCCAATTTGTTGCCGCGGCGTGAAATCAAGAAGGGCGGAGAGCTCGTGGCGGTGAAGGTGCTCTCCGAGCGCCGCAAGCAACGAAAAAGCGATTAAGACGGAGGAGCTCTTGGGCAATGAGGGAAGAGCTAGAGCTAGTCGTCCGAGCTCGGGAATCACTGGAATGAGCCCGCAGCGGTGATGGTGTTCGCGGCAACACGGGATCTGACGGGAAAAGAGAGGAGCTCGGGGTAGCCTTTTATAGGCGTGGAAGGGGCCTTGAGGGAGGCGCGTGGCGATGGGGAACTTCAATGCGCGCATGCGATCACGAATCCGAAGCCGGAACGGCCGTCTGGCGAGTAATTGGCCGAGTCTGGCGACAAGGTGCTGGAGGGCAAAACGGGGCTTTAAGCGCGTTATGCCGCCACGAGGTACAAAACCTAGTAAATGCTCGAGTTGACTTTGTGACCGGTCGGAGGAAGAAGCGATGGCGCGCGGCCACGGCTGACGTGGAAAGACGGCGAACGGAGCAACAGAGCGAAGCGAGAGACGAGGGAGCGGGAGCTCGGTGGAGGAGGAGGAGGAGGCGCTGGGTGGGCGGCGTGGGCATGGTGGGGAAGCGAAAGTTGGCGAGAGGGCACTACCAACACGAGGTTTGCCCTGGGCTGACCAAAAATGAGGAGAGAGAGAGTAATTACTATTGCAAAATCCGAAAATGGATTACAAGTTGGAAAATAGGTTTAATTTAAATATATAATCATAATATACATATATTCCAAGCAATATTTTGAAAATCAAGTTTTGGGTGAAATTATATCTCATGGTGGGAAAATATGGTTGTACCAAAATAATATTTACACATATATATATACACACATATATATATGTATAATTTGTTTCATGGAGTCAAAGTAACATTTTTTTTGATATAAATCTTCCAAAGTATTAAGGGCTTTATTACTATTTTTAAAATTTTCAAAAAATTTTACAAACACCCAAAAAAATGGGATGTTACAACCATGGTCTACGGAGGCTCATTGATTGCTGGATTTGTGCAGGCTGGCCACCAATTTCTACAACGCCTGCACCAGTGCACCCGTGTGAAACTCCCGGGGCTCTCACTCCCACACCATGGAGAGGCTGGTTGGTTGCCGGATTTGTGCCGCGAGCGAGAAGCACGCATGCAGTAAACAGGCGTCGACTGTTGCCGTAACCCACACCACCCAGCTTCCACAGTTCCACGGTGACGGCAGAGAGACGCCGAGCCACGTACCGTGCGAGAGCGTGACCCCGTTGATGTCTCGCGCCTGGCGCGCGCGCGCGGGGCCGCGGGCATGGCGAGCTCGCCTTAAAAGCAGCGCGCGGGAGAGCCAGCCACGTACGACGCGGCACAGTTTAATTCTGCGCGTGGCGCCTGCGGCCGCTGTCGGTCACGGGGCGGCTCGGGCGAGGCGGATGGGGAATGTTTTGTTGCTTCTCCTCCTGCTACTCCATGAAAGATTCCCTTCGGTTCGTGCGGCCTCTGCTCCTCTAGTTTATGCTGTTCCTTTGATGCTACGCCTGCCTCCGGCTCACTCCGAGCACGTCACGCACGCACGCACGTTGCAATCATCATGCATCTATGCGTTAGCCTGTCGTGCGCGATGTATGTATATATAAATGCTGACGCAATCTTGAGCGTGGCTTGACCTCCCCAATTTATGTATCTCTGCGACAAATCAGCCTCGTAGGTTTAATCTAATCAAATAAATCATAAACTCTAACAGATTAACTAGCAACATTAAATCATGAACTCTAACTGATTAACTAGCGACATCATGCAATATGAATATATTGTAAATATAGATGAAACAGATATATTCTTATGCCCCTCTAACATGCTCGTAAATAGAGACAGCAGGAAACTGCTAATTAAGGTAGAGAGCAGTACGTATCGACCTTCCTTAGAGGTAAAACCGGGAAGAGATAAAGACGACCCAGTTGTGACGAAGTGGTAGCTGGAACAAATCGTGACGACGATGTAGAGGAAGCAAATCGTAGCAACGACATAGAGGAAGCACCGAAGCAGATCGCGAGCAGTCGCGTAAAGTGCTTCTAAAAAAACTTATTCGCCCTCTCCCGGTGTAGCGGGACGGAGTAGTCGATCTGTGGCGGCGCAGAAAACTGGAAGAGGCAAAACCCTAGCTTCTGTTCTGTCTCTCTCGGGCGACGGTCGTACGGTTTATATAGGATAAGTTTGACGGTTGAACGTGTCACAAGACGTGCTACAATCGGACTTGCACGATCTCCATATCTTGTAACCGATTCGATATTTTTTGAAGAGCAAAAGAAATAAAGTTACTAAAAGAAGCCGCGTATGTGCAAGCAGCTGGATCCAATTTTGGACCATTCATGCAGGTGTCGTGCCTGCCCTGGCCCGAGCCCAGCCTGGCAAGGCGAGTGAACACGCGTGTTCTTTTCTTTTTCTCTCCCATATGAGCTAGTAGGATAGAGCACACTACACTATTTAAGTTTGTGTCTCTCCATCTTAACTAGCAATGTGGTATTAAAGAGTTTCCACACTCCCTTCCATATGTAGACCTTTCAGATTTTTCAGAAATTATTTCTAATAAATGGGCCAAGCCCATATGTTCTAATGGTATCATCAGTACACATGGATTTTTTTTAAGGATACAACATAGATGCACACGAACACACACCGCCACACACACTTACATCATATGTCCACACACGTGTGTATTCGCTACGTACACTATAGAACCTGACTTAGAGCCAGGCAAAAGGACCTTCCTAGTATGAATACACACCTTACCACTGTTCAGCACACGTGCCTATATATCCCTAAACTAAACTAATGCTAGACAAACCATTCAGGTGAGACGTTACGAATCCGATTATAATTAACTCCAACAGCATACCCAAAATTGGATATCTATATCCTCATTTACATAGCCATTTAAAAAGATACTATGCCGATATTTCTATATGTTCCAACAAAAGGTCTAAACCCTAAAACCATATAAGTAGAGGAAAGATAATACCTAAATATAACAATTCTCTCACTCTATTTAGCTATCCACTCAAATATAGCAATCAATTAATATAGTAATCCTATTGGAGCTTGACTATCTCCAATGGAGTAGCTATATGAGTAGTATCCATGAGCTCAAACAAGATTGCTAAATGAATTGCTATATTTGAATGGATAACCAAATGATGTGAGAGAATTGCTACATATGGTTATTCTCTTTTGTCTGCCTATATAGTTTTTGGGTCCGGGTATTCTGTTGAAGAGGGTAGAAATATAAGTATGAAATCTTTTTAGGGAGACATCTATTATATTATTAAAACAGGGACCAACAGAGCCACCACGTTCGGTCTAAAATAATAGAGTTCTCACGTTAATCGGGGAAAAAATATCTACACCGTCGATTATAGTGGGACCAAATTATAATGGTGTTAATCTAGCAGCAACCTGGATGGGATCGAACCGCACCACGTTCACTCTAAAATACTAGAAATTCTCACGTTAATTGGAGAGAAAGATAAATATCTACACCATCGATTATAGTGGGACCAAATTATAACGGCGTTAATCTAGCAGCAATCTGGATGGGATCGAACAGCACCATGTTCGCTCTAAAATACTAGAAATTCTTACCTTAATCAGAGAAAAAAATAAATATCTACTCTGTTGAATATAGTGGGGCCAAATTATAGCGGCGTTAATCTAGCAGCAACCTGGATAGGATCGAACCGCACCACATTCGCTCTAAAATACTAGAAATTCTCATGTTAATCGGAGAAAAAATAAATATTTGCACCGTTGATTATAGTGAGACTATATTATAACGATGTTAATCTAGCAGCAACCTGGATAGGATCGAACCGCACCACATTCGCTCTAAAATACTAGAAATTCTCACGTTAATCAGAGAAAAAATAAATATGTACACATTTGATTATAGTTAGGACCAAATTATAACGACGTTAATCTAGCAGCAACCTGGATGGGATCGAACCGCACCACATTCGCTCTAAAATACTAACAATTCTCACGTTAACCGGAGAAAAAAATAAATATCTACACTGTCGATTATAGTAGGACCAAATTATAACAATGTTAATATAGCAGCAACCGGCCTGATGGGATCAAACCGCATGGCAACTGCATACGTCAACCAAAATTGGATCCGTAGAGATACTGAAACCAAAATTGGATCCAATAGTATGACATGCATTTAGTCTGTATATTGATGGACCATAAATATCCATGGTGTACACGTGCAGAGCTTTGTAAGCATGGAGTCCACGTCTACACGTATGACACCGACACACGATAGGTTTCCTAAGCAGTGAGTCAACTGTATGGGATACATTTGTATGGATTTGAGTTATAACGGGCTAAATTTAAAAAAGAGAGTCCATGTTGAAATTAAAAGAAAGAGTAGTTTTTTTAAAACCGAATAGGAGTTTGTTTCTAATGTCCCTTCACCTACATTTTCTACGCTATATAGCGCGTAGCTATATCAGCTCGTGGACAGGCCACGTCGCCCCTTCAAATCTGCCCCGTTGGATCGGACCACGTAGCCCAAATCCGGGCGTCGGTGTAGTCCTCACAGCACTGCCCTTTTAGCCTTCATAGATGCACCCATAGTTGGCCGAAATTACACCTCCGTGCCACTGCATATAACGCGGGCCGTCCGATCGTCGGTCCAAATGTGATCTGGCCGTCCATTCGAACGTTATATATAAAACAGTTTCTTGCTTTGCTTTCTCAACAAGGCGGAGGTTTCGCCGGGTTGGTTTCCTAGACCACGGTTCGAATCCTGCCCTCCCCTATTTTCCAGAACCTTGTCTCTTTGCCCATTTTTTTCTTTTTCTATTTTCTTTTTTCTGGGCTGTCTAAAAATTCTAAAAAATGAAAAATTTATAAAAATGGAACCATGGCTACACAAAGAAGGTCCATAAAAATTTTGGATGTTTTTTAAAAATTTCTGAAGTTATAATAATTTTGAATTTTAAAAATATTTTTGCTCTCTTTTTCTCTTCTATTTCATTTTTCAGGCTGTTTAAAAATTTCAAAAAAATACAAAAATAGAACCATGGTTCCACGAAGAAAATCCATAAAAATTTTTTTTTTTTATTTTTTCAAATTAGAAAACTTTTGGATTTTAAACTTTGTTCTCTTCCATTTTCTTTATTCTAGGCCATTTAAAAATTCACAAAAAAAATTTGAAAAAAAAGGGAACCATACTTGGGCGAAGAAGGTCCCAAAAAAATTTTATTTTTGGGAAATTTTTGAAATTACAAAGCTTTGCAATTTTAAAAACTCTTTCACTCCCTTTTTTCCCTCTTCTATTTTTTTTGGTATGCTGTTTACAAATTCCAAAAAAAAGAAGTTTCCAAAATTGAAACCATGGCCCAAAAAGAAGGTCCATAAAAACTTAGATTTTCCCAAAAATATTTTAGATTAGAGCAATTTTAAATTTTCTTTTCTTTTTAGATTTTTCCACTGCCTTTTCTTTTTTCTTTTTCTATTTTCTTTTTTCTACGCCGTTTAAAAATTTCAAAAAAATAAAGTTTACAAAAATAGAACCATGCCTGCACAAAAATTGTTCATAAAATGTTTAGATGTTTTTCAAAAATTTTTGAAATTAGAAGAATTTTCAGTTTAGAACATATTTTTCACTCTCTTTTTCCCTCTTTTATTTCCTTTTTTTAGGCTGTTTAAAAATTTCAGAAAAAATTACAAAAATGGAACCACGGCTCCACAGAGAAGGCTCATAAAAAACTTAGATTTTTTTCAAAAAATCTCAAAATTAGAACAATTTTGAAATTTTTCAAGCTTTTCTAAATTTTTCCTTTAAACCATACTCCTTAGACCATGTTATCTAATCTGTGTTATGATGGTTGTATATATCTATTACTTGCAATATAAATTTTATAGTATTTTACGATTGATTCACTTCACTTAATTAATCTAAAATTTAAAATTACTAAGCCGTTTAAAAGTTAAAAAACCGCCCTTTTTTCGTGTAATCCATTTAAAATTTAGGTGAAAAAACACGGGATTATAAAATATATTTAGTGCTTTGAATATATATTTTACGTACTTGATTAATGTAAAGTTAAAAATTAGTAAGCGATGCACACAAAAAAGGGCCCGTTAGAATCTAAATGGCTAAAGTGCAACTACAACCAGTACAGCACACGGAGCTGACACGTCACCGCACGTGGGCCCTCTAGTATAAAGAACAACTTGTCCGTTAAAATTGATGCACCAACGTGGAAAGAGAGATGCCTAAGCACATTTGTTTTGTTGGGGGAGCCGAGTCCGTAGGTGCACTTGATGGTGATGGCTAGGGTTTTGTTGAATCCAATAGATGATTATGCATAATATAACTACACTTTAACAAATCTAGCCATGTAAGTGTATGGGTTGCCGTGTTAGTTTAAATAAAGGTACGAGTATTCTATTTTGGATATTGTTGTTAGGGGTACTTATGAATACTACTAGAGTTGCTAAATTCAGTATTGGGAGGATATATCTACTTCCTTCGGAGATAAGTGGATCAAACATGAGACGGGTCGCTGGCTAAACGGAACATCTTCAGGGCCAGGCCTGAGCCCAGTTTAGCCGGCCCAAATAGAGATTGACCAAAGTGGGTGCTGGCTAGTTCAGACTAGTTGGGGCGATATGGCCTTGGCTGCATTGAATTCTTGTTTCCAACGTGCCATCGACATCGAGATCATGGTGCGTTCATTGCTTGGCACTGAAGAGTGAAGACGAATCCAGCGCCGTACGATTCCTCCAGCCTCGCGCCTGGAAAAAGTACCACGCGCCGGATACTTTTCTCTGCCGGCTTCCGGAGAAGGCATCGTTGGAGCCACATCACGATAGAAAAACGGAGCGCATCGGCGGCCGTCAATCGCGGCGGCACGTACCCATCGATGCAACCACGCCCCAGAATTCAACCCGCAAATCATGTGGCTTACGCTGCCAAGCCACTCAAACAAACGAAAGGCCACATGATCCGCGAATGCGCACAGTATGCTACATCGGAATCGGATCGTCAAGCTCACTGGGTGGATGCATTGCCAACTTACCAAACTGTTCTGGACGCTCGCACGCGCCCTGTTTGGTTAGACTTACATACGTGATTCAGCCTTCGTGGTATAAAGGTGTTAGGATTTAATGAGATGTGATATGGGAACACACAAAAATTTGTAATTATTCATCTACTACTGGAATTTGGATTTATTTTATTGATGCAAATTGGATTTGGATAGAATGGTACATTCATCGGACAGTTTGGTGCTCATTTATATTTTTGGTTTATTATTATGAGCGCTTCTCCTCAACACTGCAGCATGCCGGTCATCTAGGATCACGGCCACATGCTGGTCGTGACCCCCTACACGTCTACGCCAATACTTTGGTCGTTGTGCGTTACAACGATAGTGCCCCTATTTATATGACCCAGGATCACAAAGTCTGACTCAAACTTTCTCATAGCATGCCTATTGTAACTTAGAATCCAGACGTAATCCTCCTCGTACATATATTCGATACAAACTCTAACAAAAGCGTATGATTGAAAAAAGTTTTAGAAACACGGGAAAAGAAAAAAAAAAGAGACGAGGGCTACTCAACGACTACAAGAGAGTTCAACCGCCAAAGATCTCCAGCCCCCTTACCCCTCTAAGTCCGGCGACCTTACCGATGTTGGGGAGGTGATAGGGACCCTTCTCTCGTCTTGAAGGTTTAAGGTTTTTAGCCAGCTTTGTTTTTCTAGGGTTAGGGTTTGTTGTCTGTCTCATCATTTGTGGCGACGTAGATGTGACGAAGTTTGGTATGATAATAAGCTCCATTAAGATTCCTCGAGGCGGTGTTTGTCTTCAACGACCTTCTCAACCATGTCTTTGGTAGGGTTTGTATCCATGGTCTTGATCTGTTCGTGAGCTATTGGATTTGTCTCTCCTTATTATGGGAGTTTTGTGCTAGGTTATTGTGTAGAGTTTCTCTTCATGACGACGTCGGATGTTTTTGCTGCTCTACAGATGCGGTCGACGGGGGCATATCAAAGAAAAACTGTGGAGGAGTTAGATTGGGATTTTTGTGCATCATCTCTCGCAAAGAAAAAGCATATCTTTCAAAACGTGCTTAAAATTCCTTGCTAGTATAACATTACTAGTGCAAGCGTTGTGCCACGCATGCCACAAATGCTTGATCCGGACGAGAGGAATGCAAGCCGATCTTAATACTGCTTCTAATAGGTGTTGATTATGTAGGTGGTGTTGCATTGTAATAGCTTTTCCTATGGTTGTAATCTTTTGATCAATAGTCTAATGGAAATTCTATTATTCGGCAAAAAAAAATGTAACAAAAGGTAGTGTATTTCCCGGTTCCATCCCTTATTGTTGTAGGGGAAAAACACCCGCCTCTGTGACATGGTGACCAAGGGCTTGACTAGGCGGAGCAAGATTGGAGCGAGGCAAGAACAAGCCTACTGCCACTGTCTCGCAGGGTCCAAACGAGCAAGGCAAGGCAAAGATGATTGCCGAGGAGGGCCGAGCGAGGTAATGACTTCCGGTGCCACTGCCTCACGAGGCCGAGTGAGTAAAGGTGAAGCAAGGGGAGACTTCAAGCATGGCAGGCGAAGCAAGGACCAGGGGGCGTGTGTGTGCTTCGACCAACATGCAAACCTGGCGAAGCGGAAGGATCGACTTGGGATCCACGGAAGCTCTGAGGACAAGCAATACAGTAGGGGCCATTGGGTGTCAGGATAAACACCATTAGATCACTCCCCCTAAGGGGCATGTCACAACCACGTGCGGTATGTAAATCCCTCTTGTAGCCCTGATTTAGTATAACGGTAGAAGGGCTGGTTGGTCCTCTCCTCTCACGTTGTAACGACAAATGACCCTGGTGCCCCGGTAAAGAAGAAAAAGCAAGGGTGCCAAGGTCATCTGCCCTTGGCCGGACCGTCATGCCCCGTGGGTTGCCTCTTTTGGAGGGCGTTTTGGTCATACATAGATTGTATGGCGAGCCTGCCTATATAAGGGAGAAGGCGAGCCCCTACAAAAACAAAACATTATTTTTGCTCAATACAATCCACAATTCACGCTCAATATCATGTCCTCTAATATCCCCCCTCGCATGCTTGGTAGCTACTTTTTGGCAACGGAGGTGTCCTACCCTTCTAATTCCATTTTTTTCTATACGAAAAAACAGAATTACACAGTAGTCTTTACAACCAGTAACCAAAAGAGAAAGAAAAAGTCAAGCTCGGTCCAACCTCTAAAACCGAAAACATAACAAGGTTGAAATGGAGATTTCAGCAGCAAAAAAACTGACTACCAGCACAAGCTACAGCAAAAGATCAACTCTCCCCCATCAGAAACTAAGAAGAACAACTAACACGAGATACAGGCCAACTAGAAGCAATACAACATAGCAAGCTAAGCATACTGTTCTCAGTCCCGGCAAAGCCTTCTCCAAACCATCCATCAATTCCCTTTCTACTCCTCTCGCTTTTTAGTTGATCAGAAATGGGGGGAGATAATCAATTGTCTTCATTGCAAAGCTCTCGAACAGCCCCCAAAGCTCGAATGAGAATAGTAGCACCTTCCTCTAATATTGCTCTAGAATCTTCTCGCTGAAGACCTGACCAAAATTTAATAAAGACACAAGCCATTTGTAATATATCTATAGGTGATCTCAGGGTTTTCTTTTCGAAACAGATTTTGTTTCTGCATAGCCATATTGTCCAAATAACAACAACCACACATACCAAATGAAGATAATTAAAATTAGGCCATATTTGTCCACACCAAGGTAGAACTTGATTAAAACCATTTGGTCTAGTAACAGCCCCAAAACAAGTCCTCACTCTATCCCAAATAACTCTGCTCACGCTTGGTAGCTACTTTGCTAGGTCCCAAGCGTGTGTTGGGAGTGCCTCTCAGTATGTTTGTCCATTTAAGAGCATCCGTAGCAGAAACCCTATATGGGTATAGAAATAGAGTTTTAGAGATAGAGTTTCTGGTGGAGAAAAGGAATCTTTTAGAGTGTAGTGTAAAGTGTGAAAGAGTTTTAGAGTAATGGAGAGAGAAAATAGAGTAGAAGAGAGAGAAAATAGGGATAGAGTTTCTGGTGTGGATGCTCTAAGTCCAACAACACCTATCAATTGTCAACATCTAAGATCGACCAAGCACCGTAGTAATAGCTGTAAATTGATTTTTACGCTAGCCATACAATCAGGATTATCCATTTTTTATCCGACGGCTGCTTCCCACGGATTGCATCGCCCCGAATCTGATGCAAAGCATGGAGCCCCGGATGATGTGTCTGCACTATGCAGAGGAGAACTCATGCAGCTAGGCGGCAGAGCAAGAGCATCAACATGCGAGTCCTTTTCACTCGCGTCGCGATCCGATACCGATCGAGACCGGACAACCAGCAACGAGCCATGCGAAGCTCTCGTCGAAGAGACATATGTCTAAACGGTCTCACAAGTCAGAGAGCAAATGATGCCGCTGATGACTCGGGTCGCTGTTGTTAGCCGCTCGCGTGAGACGTACAGACGATGACGGCGAAATCTCGCCATCTTCTCTGCGATTTTCTGCTGTTCTTGTGTGGATGAACGGTCTAGACGGCTAGTTGGAGTAGGTGGGTGTGTGTGGCGACGATGGCGTCATGAGTGAGTTCGATGTGAAGAGTGAGGTTAGCTCAACGAAGAGCAGCAGTGATGCGCGTGCTTGGATGCTTGTGGAATTTCCTTGACCTCGTGAGAAAACCAAGGCCAAGTCGGCACCGGATGCTTCCCTTTCTAGGGTCTTATTTTTTCAGGTATCTGTTTCTTTCAGAAGCAACAACCAAAGGCCCCAGTGGCACTTCACAAAGGAGAGATCTTCAACTTTACGGCTTTACAATGGAGTGGGATCATCTCATCCTTTTTGTTTGTGTTTTCAAAGAATCTTCTTGAATCTTGATGCATATGTCATGGCGCGAAATTTTCCAGACGCAAAAGCTGATTTTTTTCCCCCTCCCTCCTCATCTGTGCTGCAAGATCTTACTGAGACAGTATTTACAAAGGCAAAGTACTCGTTGCGATCGCTGAAAGAACGAAGCAATCTCGCCTGGTCCCCATGTATTTCTTATGCCGATGCTAATATTTTTTTTCTTTTAACCTCGCTATCGACTATCGTGATCGTGTAGACATCTCACCGGCCACCATGAACTTATCTAAAACTCTCGTTGGAGAGAAGGGAAATAAAAAAAAAAGCGATTTTTATCGTGGCTCGATCATGGAGATGGACACGTCGTTGACGGACTGCGTCTTGGTCGTCTCCGTCTTCATCGCCAGCGAGAACTCCGACGTGGAGACCTTCTTCAGCCTCGCGAAGAGCGGCGGCTGGGCGGGCGCCGGCAGCTGCATCTGATCGCTGATGAGCATGAGCACAACGTTGGACATGGTCGGCCGGAGCTCGGGGTTCTCCTGCACGCAGAGCAGGCCGGCGTGGTAGCACCGCCACGCCTCGTCCTTCGGGTACGAGCCGGCGAGCGACGGGTCCATCAGCTCCGCCGCCTTGTCCTCCTTCCACAGGATCCAAGCCTGCATCAACAATGCACATCAAAAGCTCAGCCAAGATTTTTTTCGGCCGAGGATGGATTTTCCACCTGTGCATGATACTCCATGTACACGTGGAAACTGTTATTTCTCCTCTAGAATCTATGCCGCATGAATCTCGAAGTAGATCCAACCGCTTTCGATATGTGCATGTAACTCTATGTACTGGATTGATCTCGTGTGTTCGAGATAGAGATCATAACAAAAAGAACTGATCTTGGGAAGGATCTTACATCTTGGATCATGGTTTGCTGGTGCTCCTGGAGGTACATTGCGCCGTTTCGCTGCCCACTGAGAATCTCCAGCACGAGCACCCCGAAGCTGAACACGTCCGACTTCACCGAGAAAACGCCCTCCATTGCGTACTCCGGTGCCATGTATCCGCTGCATTTTCATCTTCAGGTTAGCTGCTACTCATATCAAATGAAACGACCTACAAGTTCTTCTTGTGCCAGATGAGCACTGCACTTACTATGTTCCAACTACGTGGCCGGTGTTAACCTCGTTGCCCTCCTCCTCGAAGATCTTGGCCATGCCGAAATCGGAGATCTTAGGGTTCATCTTGTTGTCGAGGAGCACGTTGCTGGCCTTGAGGTCCCTGTGGATGACCTTCAGGCAGGAGTCCTCGTGGAGGTAGAGCAGGCCCCGGGCGATCCCCAGGATGATGCTGTGCCTCATCTTCCAGTCCAACTGAGCTCTCTTTCTGGTGTCTGGACAATTAATAAAGAAAAACCGGATCAGGTTAATACATGATAGTTTCAGTTTCCATTTGCAGAGTTCGTAGATCAAACAGAAGCTAGTCAGATCGGTTGATCACAAGCATCTTGAGTTGTGATCGAGGTCACACGCATGGAGCACATGGTTGCTACACGACTTTTCATGCTACTTATTAGCATACCATTGACCTATTGCTGCATCGATCTTGTATCTTGGTTAGACCTAATCGGCTCAAGATCAGTAAACTAATCAGATTTCAGAACCCAAGAGTTAGGGATTGGTTGAGCTATGTGCATGGCCCATGTGTATTGGCCTCTCACCCACCACAATCAAACAATCTCTGCACACTTGTGCAATACCAATCAACCATATCTCGACATATGCATGTTCCATGATTACAGGCACATAATTCGGCACGAGAATTGCACAGAGAATTTTATTTTGTTTTTTTTTTAAAAAGATGGCAAACAGATTAACTAACCGAAGAGGAAGGCATCGAGGCTTCTGTTGGGGAGGTACTCGTAGATGAGCATCTTCTCGTCCCTCTCCACGCAGCAGCCCAGCAGCCTGACCAGGTTCCTGTGCTGCAGCTTGGCGATCAGCTCCACCTCGTTCCGGAACTCCGCCGCGCCCTGCCGCGACCTCGCCGACAGCCGCTTCACGGCGATCTCCGCGCCACCGTCCAGAACGCCCTGAACATATCCAAGAAACGGAGTTCAGACAATGCAATCTCACGCCCAAGAACAAGTATCACTAGTTAACTAAATTAACCAACACTCTCCAGGATGTTCAATTCTTAGTTTCTTACCCTGTAAACAGGCCCGAAGCCGCCCTCGCCGAGCTTGTTCTCCTTGGAGAAACTGTTGGTGGCTGCATAGATGGAGGACAGGTCCATGACAGGCAAGTCCGAGTTGGACAGCGGCCTCAGGCTCTCTATCTGAGCCCTCCTGACAGCTGCAAGAAGCAAGAAACTGCTCTTAGCTAGTACTAATGAGTAGAACTGTGCAAGTACCAAATGTAACAATTTCTGCTGGGTCTCATGCAGTACTAGTAGCTGAAATTGAAATCTCACCGTTGCGCTTCCTCCATCTCCAGCAGTAGACGCAGTAGAAAAGAGTGCAGATGATGACCACCACCAGGATGGAGACCATTATGGACATCCCATTGGAGCCTGAATGCCCTGATCGATCTTGCGAGACAGCAAGAACACGTACCCATCAGCGATCCATCCACCTTCCTTCAGTGAAGAGCTAGCAATGGCATGTCTGCAGCAAGCAAGAACTACTGGGTGTACCTGGATCACCTGCAGGTGCTGTGTCCATCAGCCGGCGATGCCGAAAGCGGTACGGCGGCGACTCAACCGTGTGTTCTTCCCGGTGCTGCTCCATCGTGAAGCCCTGAGAGTCGCGGCGGCCGCTTTATAGGGGTATATTTCTTATTGCTAATGGGTTGTTGGAGAGGTGTTCTTGTAGCTAGCAAGCCTGCAGGCCTAATTAATCTGGAGATTCCTTAGTGCTGGCACAAATGTATGCAAGGCATATATCTACAGCTCGGTGAGGGGATATTGCCGGGATGATATGCAGGTGTGGGGGTGGAGAGGGTGGGGGGCGTTGATGCCTGCTGAGTGATTAGTTTTTCAAACCTTTCCTGCCGGTATTTCATGTTTGTCCTTTCAGGACTGCGAAATGCAGTGTTTGACCATGCAAGAACGACTATAACATCTGAGGATGCTTAGGCTTTTTTTTTTTTTTTGCCTCTTTTCCATTGGCATGGGACGGCAGTGCGTGCTGGATTCTTGTCTTTGTTCTTGGCTTTTGTTCTCTTGCATTGCTCTCTACTCAACCCTAATTACCTAACTGACTGTTCATACTTAAAAATTGACCCGGCTCTGTAATAATCTAATCACTCACTCTCTTGTCATTGCATGAGATCCACAACAACTCTAAAGCTCAAATGAAACGGACGTCTCACGCATCCACACACCGACACACGCAATTTGGTGCTAATTGGGGGGTCGGCATGCAATAGAGCACCAAAGCTCATTCTCTTTTCCTACCATGTTTGAGACGTGCATGTGTGAACTGGAGGCGCTGAGAGAAGTGTACACGTATGGCTTGTGATCAGCTATAATCAAATAGCGAGTAAAGGAATGGGAGTGTGGCTTGTCCCTTTTGACAAACGAGGACGCCGTGGGGAATTATTGGGGGGAGCACTGCGTCTGCGCGCGCGGCCGCGGCAGGCGGTGTGGTGGTGGTGGTGGTGGTGGTGGTGGTGTGTGTGTGCGTGACGAACTGGGGGCCCCTGGACGACGCGCGCCAGCCACCTCATCGACGTAGCTACGGATTTGTAGCCTTGTGTCAAATGGTCAAACCGGCTTGGCATTTTGTATTGGTGGCATCCGGCTGGGGTGGATCGATCGAGATCACCTGCGATTGCTGCAACTGCAAGTCAGGTGACTGCAAGCAATCTAATCCGTCCGTTTCCTGAGACAGCGGTTCAGATCGAGCACTACAGTGCTTGCTGCTACAGTGCCGCTAGTGCGTTTCCACTGCTACGCAATCCAATCCGTCCATTTCCTGAGACAGCGGTTCAGATCGAGCGCTACAGCACTTGCTGCTACAGTGCCGCTAGTGCTTTTCCGCTGCTATGGTGTTCTTGATGAATCCTCACGTTTTACATCCTATTATTAAAAGAGGCTCCAACGGAGCCACCAGTAAAATACAAAAAATTCTTATATTAATCGGAGAGAAAAAAAAAATCTATATTATCGATTACAGTGAGACCAGATTATAATGGTAGAGATCTTGAATAGGTTATTTTAGGAATCTATGGCCAATAAGATCTGTTCTAACTTCAACAAATTAATTAAGGAACCTAACTATACTAGATAACCGAGTCTAACTGTACCATGTATTTAAACTATACTAGATGAAGAATCTAATTATAACGTGTATTTGCTAAGGTGAGATGGTAACCAAATCTAACTATTACTTGTCCGTTTTGGTTTCATATTTGTATATGTACGCAATCATCGAAACTAACAAGTCACAACGCTATCTTGTATATCTATCTATCTACTCTCTCTATATATATGTATGCGAAATATGTGGTGCAAACCACTATTTTAGTGCAAACCCATGAAAACCATATCTAAAAGTTTTGTAAATTCGTGAAAATAGTTACTGGAGATAGAGATAGTCATGAACAATATTATCACCAAATCTCAAGATCAAATTCAACTTCGTTTGAGAGATAAAAAAGACAAATTTTGAACAAACAGCGACATGAAACTATTCATTTAAATTTGTCTTTTTTATAGCTCCTAAACGAAGTTGAATTTGGTTTTGAGATTTGGTGATAATATAGTTCATGTTAAGACCTATCTCTAGTAATTTTTTCACGAATTTACAAAACTTTTAGGTATGTTTTTCACGGGTTTGCACCAAAACAGTGGTTTGCATCACATATTTCGCCATATATATATATATATATATATATATATATCATAAAATAGCATCCAACGAAACCATCACATTAATCCTAAAATATTAGAAATTTCCATGTTATTTATATTAAAAGAATTTATATGACAATAATAAAATAGAACTAATTGAAATCGGAATAACAAATAATATAAAAAGGTTTCCATATCAATTACAAGACTAGAAAAAGAGTCCATATCAACTACATTAATATAACAAAATTTTAAAAATAATTTTGGAATAAAAATAATAGATAGTGTGCTGTATCAACTACTATAAGACTAGAAAAGGAGTATCAAATATAATAAAAAATACTAGAAATCCTCATGTTAATCCTATAATACTAATAAATCCCACATTAATCAGAGAAAAAAGAAAACTCTGCACTTTTAATCATTGTGGGCCCGAATAATAATGACTTACATTAAAAGAAAGAGTATATATATCGATGAAGATAATAAAATAGAAGCAATTGAATTTTGGAATAAAAAATAATAGAAAAAGAGTTCATATCAACTATATTGAAAAATAAATAAAATAAAATTTGGAATAAAAATGATAGAAAACAAGTCTGTATCAACTGCTACGAGAATAGAAAAAGAGTCCATATCAACTATAATAAAAAAAATAAATAAAAATTGAAATAAAAATAATAGAAAACAAGCCCATTTCAACTACTAAAGACTAGAAAAAGCGCCCATGAAAACAAAAAAAAATGGAAGTACAATAATAGAAAACTATATCAACTATAATAAAAAAATAAAACAACAGAAATTTAAAATAAAAATAATATAAAATCATAATAAGATTGAGGTCGACTCTATTAGAGTTCACCATGATCAATACGAGTATGCATCTTTATATATACAAATCTTCACATATATAAATCTCTCTTAAATTTGATAGAAATCTAGTCGTTCAAATGTGCGGGACACAAATAGGGTCTAATAGAACTACCAAGTTAATCCTAAAATACTAAAAATTCCCACGTTAGTCCTAGATTACTAGAAATTCTCATGTCAATAGGAGAAAAAAGAAAGATCTATACCTTCAATTATAGTGGAACTAGATTATAACACTACTAGAGAATAGGCCTTTAATACCAGCACATCAGTCCCGGTTGGACACGAACCGGTATTGATAGTGACATCAGTCCTGGTTTGTGCATCCAAGCCTTTAATCCTGGTTGGGCTCTGACATCAGTCCCGATTCGTGATACGAACCGGTACTAATAAGTCCTTTGGCAGGCGGGTACAAAACAGCTGGCATGGGTGGTCATTAGTGCCGTTTCGTAACACGAACCGGGACTGATGCCTCGTTTCAGGAAAGTTCAAAAGGAATGCATATTCTAGTTATATTAGAGCACGTGGAGAGGTGGGTTGGCTAGAAGGGTGAGTGAGTAGTTTTGAGGTCTTGGGTTCGAGTCTCACTACTCCCATATATCCGTGAGTTATTTTTAAATATTTGTAGCACATTAGTCTCGGCTGGTTGGAACCGGTACTAATGCCTCTTGGGCATCAGTCCCGCATGGGCTGTCCCGGTTCAGGAACCTGGACTGATGGTCCGTTCCCTGCTAGTGTAATGATCTAGATCTAACAAGACTAGAGATGAAATCTATCTATCATATAATTAAAATAAGAAAAATAAAGTTCTATGTACACCGTCGATTGTAGTGGACCTTGGTCGAGATCTTTGGATGGGACGACAACATCGTCTCTTGCATGTATCTCTACGGAATACAAACAAGGAAACCTCAACTCCTCAAGGCGGTCTCCTCACTGAGACGGATGATGTGTGCCATGGCAGCCTCGCCTCATGGGCTGCACAACCCGGCGTGGCATCATCAGAGCTCATTCCCTCCACCATAAGATCAAGCACACCAACAGATTAACGATGCGTGCATTAATTTGTGGTTTGTTCTATATGTATGGCTGATTAATCCATCTCTCAGATGATGGGATGATTAGTCTTTTAGATGTTATTTGATCTTACCGCTGAGAAGCTAATCTACTACAACCCGTCCAAGTCGTCGGAGAATCCTAGGGGAAAAAAATGTGGCTCATATGTTCCCCGTGAACATCCTGACATAGCCTATAATGAACACATGGAGGTGTGCCTATTGCCCAATTGCCCGGGACAACCTATTCCCTTTTTTCGAGGGGAGACAACCTATTCGGTTTTAAAAAATATTTTAATAAAGTAGGAATTTAGCCATCATGTTTTGGACAAGAGATTTTTACACTTTCAAGAAATAAAAGTTCACTTTAATCAAAGAAAAAGAGAAAATATACATTATCAATTATAGTGGATCTATATTATAACAATATAAAAGTGTGGATCTTAACTAGATCGACCGAAAAGAGGCCAAATGACCCTTGTACGGTGAGAAGTAGTTGATGGGAGACATGTTCCGTTGTTGCTTTGCAACCGACCAAGAGCAGCCAATGTAAAAAGGAAAAAAATACATCAGTTCCAAAGCATGGTAATCAAAGATAATAAAAAATAATTCTTTGCCATAAGAAAATGTGCACTATCAATTATTGTATGATATTTATATAAATTGAAAAGCCAAAAACGGAGACTTCTATGAGCTGCTCTAGATTGAAAGTCTAGGGAGGAGACCCTATGCATTGTTGTAGATGATAATGCTCAGAAATTATATGCCTAGCTAGAGAGACCACTCAGGGAAGCGAAGAGCAGGGTGCGTAGGAAGAAGATGAGCACCTATTGTTGTTGTACATCTGACCAAGGAAAATCAGTAAAAGAAAGAAAAAAATGCACGAGTTGGACAGCATGACAAGTTTCAAAGCACAAGAGTCAAAAAGTAATAGAAAAGCGTAGGAAGGAGATGAGCACCTATTGTTGTTGTACATCTGACCAAGGAAAATCAGTAAAAGAAAGAAAAAAAATGCACGAGTTGGACAGCATGACGAGTTTCAAAGCACAAGAGTCAAAAAGTAATAGAAAAGGTCAATCTATTTGTTTCCCATGCTCACGCCATCCACACTATAACAAGCTTAAAACTCCCACATTAATTGAAGAAAAAAGAAAAAAATTGCACCATCCATTATAGCAGGTCTAAATTACAAGGATGCATATCTTAAAAATATTTTTAGTTAAATCCAACAAACTGTATCAAATCTAACTACGAACTAACAAATCTAGATTGTGAGAAATTATATTAATATATATGTTAAATATGTTCTAAGAATCTAACAAAAGAAAAATACGTCATCAATCACAATGGGTGTTAAATATGTTTTAAATTGAGTCTAAAAAGAAAAAATACGTCCTCAATCACAATGGATCTAGATATCTCAATTGTAACGGTGTACATCTTAAATATATTTTTCATTGAATCTGATAAATTGCACCAAATCTAATTATGTACAAATTAACAAATCTAGATAAAATCTAACCACGTAAATGCGTGGATCACTGTGCTAGTTATATACCAAAAGGGGGCGAGAGCTACAAAAGCCACGCGAATTGCAAGTTGAAAAGGTCGTGAGAAGACTCAAAATGTTGCTAAAAATTTAACAAAAAAATTGTAAGGTTTAGTTGCGAAGAGATACCTGGATGATATTTTTTTAGGGCTAAACCTAGATGATATTAGCATGTTCTAGTGAATTGTTGCACAGGAATAGTGATAAAATTAATCAATCATATGTAATTAAGCCCATGTTCATATTCTAATTCCAATATGTACAAAAGGCAAAAGTACGATCCAGAGAAGTTCTTAAAAAGGTTAGGCACACAGAATTTTTAAGAGGTAACATGTTTGTCCTGAAGGGCTTGTCAACAACATTTTAGTCCATTCAGTGGAAAAAGACAAATAGAACACTAACGTGTCGGCATAAGTTGGACAAAAGAAAACCATATTGTCTTGAAGATGGAAGGAGATCAAAACGCAAAAAATTTGAATATGAAAAATCCTACCATATTTTAGAAGCTAGCTGCAGGCACAGAACTATACTCGTACGAATAGCAATGAAATCTATGAAGTTACATAAAGTGGTAAGTTCAAATCAACTCTCTAGAGTTCATACAATGATTATTTATGCACGAACAAAAGTCTGGTGCGAAATTAGAAACCCAAATTAAAAGACATTACAAATTTAGCAACACAACACAAGGATTCAATCGTTCGTGTATTCTGACGCAAAACACATGGTTTCCATTCCACCATAAAATGTCACGTAAGGTATTCTCCTGCCTATGAAATGTAATAAACAGCACTATCCTAAGTATCATTATCATTATACCACGCTATCACACACATTACCAAACTTCTTTGGCTAAAATTCCCACAGCAGATCTTTATGAAGGCCAAGGACTGAAACTCCAAGCTGTATGGACGCATCTCCATAAGACACTGTTGATAAATACGATCTGTGAATTTATAGTGTGCAAGGATACACGTAGAACCAAACAAGAATGTGTGTACTCTGCAGCAGGTAACGACCTGATTATGTACTAAACATCAAATTGTCAGATTCACCTTTTTGCTAAACAGAGGGCCACATATGAAACCATCTTAAGTGGCACATTAAAAAAAATGTACACAAAATGTGGCACAGGGAATCGAGCAAGGGACATGTATTAACAATATTTTGACGACTAAACATCAAACTGTATACCTCTGTGACATGAGAGGCCCTGCCACCTTCGTCAAAAAACAAATGCTCTTACATGATCGGGCAGGAATGCTTCGCGCGTACAAAAAAAAAAAAAAAAATCAAGGGAAAACTAATTAGGCTACAAATAATTATTCAAGACAATAGGAAGCAGAAGTCTGAAATTCACCTGCATAAGCATAGAAATCGCACCATCCAGCCAGGTCTGCCATGCATCCTTCGATTGAGCTCACACTCCCTCCAATGTTATGTATGCCATGTCCCCCTAAGCAACCAGATTGAACAATCTCTCGTAAGGTCTGCAGAAAGGAAGCAACAAATTGTCGTCTTCCATTCATAAACTAAAAAAAATCTAGTTCTAAATATAGACAATAGTAAAAGTCAGCGTTTGATGAGGATATGGTCCTATGCTCTGATTCTTGAGCTGTTCAACAGATCCCCTGCCTTTAGGCAAAGATACCACTCCTCTCCAATGCAAGGCCGCATCTCATCAGATCTTGGGCAGTAGCATCACAGTCTCTACACAAAATTAGCAACATGGGGAGGTTGGGAACAATTTCCATAGAAGAACAATTCCATGTCTCAATAAATCGCATGTTTCAGGTTTTCTAACAACCGCAATATTTATAAAGAACAGAAGAAAAATATAAGGAATTTACCTGAAAGAAGTGGTTGCTAAAATCTTGTCTTTCTGGAGCAGCAATAAACTGAAGAAATTATCAAAGGAAAGTCTGCACTTCCGTTGCTCAAAGAAATAGCTGTGTGCGCTCAAAGGCAGAAAGACCGTAAAAAGAGCGACATTTTGGACTGAAACAGTCCAATATTACTGCAGAGAAAGCAATGAAAGAGGAAGAAATACCTTCTTTTGTATCCATCAAACTATTCAATATGTCGCAGGCATTATTCGGACAGGCTGTGGGGCCAAACGAACCAAGCGCATAACTAATCCATAAGAAAGAAGAATAGGTCGATTAACAGCCGCACCACATGCTTCAATATTTTGGAGCCATTGACATGCCAACGGGGAAGGAACACAAATAGCATCATGGTCAGCTGGCTAACCAAGAAGAAAAATAACAGCTCTCTTAAGAAAACAAAAGACATAAAGAACAAAGAGCCGAGCAACAAACATCATGGCCACCTGACTATCCAAAAGGGGAAAACATGCCTCCGACAATGAAAAAAGGTATAACCAATGAAGAGACAAACAACAATGTCTTTTTCTTCTGCTCCTCTCACATGCAGAGGCCGTTAGGTTATGCATACATCAACACTAAGAGTGCGTTTGGTTCTCTAGCTAAAGTGAAATATAGCCTAGCTGAGCAAACTAGCTCGTTTGAGCTATGCTAGGCTTGCCTTGCCCTCCTGTTTGGTTTCTTTGCTTTTGGTGGCAAGTTTTATTAGCTTCCTATTTGGTTCTAATGCAAGCTAAACTAGCTTTTGAGGGCAAGGAAGACTAGCTAGTAGTTTGGTACCCCAAGTTTGCACACACTGCTTGCCCTACCTCGTCGTCACCCATGTGGCCCTGCCAACCCCAACGTTAGCAGCATTACCATAGCAACAAGATAGATGTAAGAAAAAAAACAGGATTACCATAGCAAATTCATGAGCATATATACTGACAAATTCAATATGACAGCTAGAATCAAGTGCTTCATGAGCACATACTGGCAACTTCTAGATGTAGGATACACACTGAGCAAGAGCATTGTCCAATTTAGCGAATTGCATATAGTTTCATGACTTGAAAATAAGAATGTCTAACATTCCGTGGCCGCGCGTGTAGGATGAGGAGGAAGGGGAGGCGGCGGGGGATGTGGTGAGGAGGAGACCGGCCTTGGCAGCTGGCGGAGGAAGGGGAGGCGGCAGGGGATGTGGTGAGGAGGAGGCCGGCCTTGGCGGCTGGCGGAGGAAGGGGAGGCGGCGGGGGATGTGGTGAGGAGTAGGTCGGCCTTCGCGGCTGGTGGAGGAAGGGGAGGCAGCGGGGGATGTGGTGAGGAGGCCGGCCTTGGCTGCTGGCGGAGGAAGGGGAGGAGGCGGGGGATGTGCTGAGGAGGAGGTCGGTCTTCGTGGCTGGTGGAGGAAGGGGAGGCAGCAGGGGATGTGCTGAGGAGGAGGTCGGCCTTCGCGGATGGTGGAGGAAGGAGAGGCGGCGGAGGATGTGGTGAGGAGGAGGTCGGCATTCGCTGGTGGTGGAGGAAGGGGAGGCGGAGGCTGGCCTTGGCTGCTGGCGGAGGAAGGGGAGGCGGCTGGTGGAGGGAGGGGAGGCGGCGGGGATTGTGGTAAGGAGGAGGCCGGCCTTTGCGTCTAGCAGAGGAAGGGAATGCGGCGGGGAATGTGGTGATGAGGAGGCCGGCCTTCGTGGCTGGCGGAGGAAGGGGGGCGGCGGCAAGCGATGCGCTGAGGTCGTCACTCGTGAGCAAACCAACGTTGTTTTTTTCGCCCTCTCTAAGAGCTTGCCGTCGAAGGAGAGCCAATCTGGCTTGTCTGGCTGGGCTAGCATTTCCTCGCCCACCTGGGCTACCTTGCCCTCAGTAGCAAGCTTTTTGGGCTGGTACCAAACGCCAAGCCTGGCCAGGCTAGGCTAGAAAAATCCTAGCCCAGGATCCAAACGCGCCCTAAAGCACCACCATAATAAGAGGCACAGGACCATCAGCATACATGGGCACTAAACCACTACCGTAACAAGAGGCATAGGACAAAATAACATTCACCAATGAACAAAATAGACCTGGATTTTGGCACCAAATGGCCCTTTATTGTGGAAGCGGTTACCCCTGAATCTTGCGCGTAAAGCCGTTCAGCTAAGAAAAAAGTGTGTCTATATTAGGCAGTAGGTTTTTGCTATAAACATGTAGCTAGGTCGAAAGTCAGTGAACCATAAACTGATTTAAAGTTTAAAAACCTGTATTGTTCAATCAAATTTTACTTAGACTCCATTCGTTGTATCCTCCTAGAGCTGCACAACAGATGTCTCATGCTTAGCACAAATTACAATATTATATTGAAAATTCATACGCTTGAAGAAAGAGCATCTGAGCTTACTGGAGAATTGTGGATGAAGGATTAAGAAGATATGCAATTTGTTCATTGTAAATCTCCAGGAAAGAACACTTGTAGTTGTATTCGAGGTTCTCATCCCCCTGCTCTCTTCTTCCAGCAATTTTGAGTTTAAAGACAAACAAATTGGAGATTCATCACTATGAGACGTTCCATCATATAATCAGAAACGACCAATGTGCTTTGTATGTGACCAGTAAGAACAAAAGGCAGCTAACAGAAATGAAGAAAAACAGAGAACGGTAACCATCATAGAGAATGACATCGTACATACGCTTCTTCACGGCCGTTGTCTAGACTCCAGAGCCGCGCATGCTGCAACGCTGCATACATATACAACGCTTGGGCCAAACATGCCGCCATCGTTCGGACCTTCCGTCGCCGTTGTCGCGGGGTCTAAGCTTAGGGATCAACCCGCGAGGAGAAAGGGAAAGGCTCAAGGGAGGCGCGCGGGCGAGGCCGACCTCCGTCGGTAGGCAGTGCGTGGGGGACGACAGCCAGGCGAAGCGGCCGGAAGCGATTGAAGGCGGGATGGGAGAGGGGAGTGACAGTGGCGGCGCCAGCTAGCGTGGGAGAGGGGGAGGGACCAGCCGGCGGGGCAAGGAGGAGCGGACGGGGAAAGGAGCGCCAGTGGGCGGAGCAAGGCCGAGGGGAAGGGACCAACCCTAACCCTCTCAGTCCTTAGCAGACGGCGGGGCGCGCAGGGGCGACGAGCTAACGGGGTAGCCGCAAAACACGGAGTAGCTGGGAGAAGAAGAGACGGGTGCGACGTGGGCGTAGATGTATCCTAATCGTAATCGGTGGAATTGGTCAATGTATGCAGGTTTGGTTCTTTTGCCCAATCGGAACCGAATCACTGTCAGAACCTAATTTGGATCTAGCTTTGATTTTTCAGGGATCTAGCTTTTGAGTATTCTACGTAGGGGTGTTTGGCAGGGATCTAGCTTTGATTTTTCGGCTCTCCTCCACAACTTCACTGTGGAGCAGATCCACTACGGAGCAGATTCATAACTCTACGGAGCATCCTTCAAGCTGCTCTACAAAAATGAACTGCTAGGGAGGCTGCTCCATGGAGTTGCCTGCTCCAGAGTTACGTGGAGTTAGGATGTTTGGCACTGCTCCACGGCAGAGTTGAGAGTTAGAGCTCTGCCAAACACCTCCATAATAAAGGGCACGTCGGGTTGCCATAGAGAGGAGCAAGCTTAAGCTTTCACCTGCACGAAGTAAGACACGACAACGGCGGCATGGCTCGAGTGCAAGTAAGACTTATAATTTATAATAAAGTCTGTGAATATTTTTTATTCTTTTCTTTACTGAATATCTATTGTGTGATATCGTATTTAATCATATCATGCAATTTTAGTCCATCTAAAATTTTCCACACATAAGAATAGATTCACGTTATAGCCTCCAAGGATAAGAGAGTGTTCTTAGAGACTGCTTCTAACCATTGTAAATTATTTAGCATTGTCTCTAAGCTTAGATGTTGCATCTAAGCTTTTCATGCTTGTATGACCTCACCTTTGAGTTGAACTAGATGATATTTTTATTTTTTATAATCATGTTGTAGCACGGTCTTAGAGGATGTAGCAACCTCTAAACAATGTGGGAAAAAACTCTTGAGCTTTACATGCTAGTTGTGGACCTAACTTAGGGGCAAAATCATCATGGATACTCTAAGGAGAGGTCCCACTATGCTGCTTTCAATAGACTCTTCTAAACAGTATAAAGTCACGAGCCATAAGACTCAAGCATAGCGTCCTAGTCAAAGTGAATCAGATTTAGGTATCCAATCCAATGAGATCAAACAAATTCTGAAATTCAGATATATGGGAGGGGATATCATTGTTGGGAAGTGTTGTTGTAGTTTAATTTATTTGAACTAGATATTTAAATCTTATCCTGACTATTTTCACCAAATCTATCAACTACAAACCTACAGAATCGTTGAACCTTCGTTGTTTGGCAGTCACCACCATTTTTTAGGATAGCAACATTTTATAAGCTATGTGTGCATATTTGTGTGAGCCAACCATCAGCTAAAAGTATTCATAGAACATTTTCTTATAACCAATTATGTCCATCTACATCTGTTGTCATGATTCCTTTGTGCCAAGTGCATTTCTTTTCTTGTTATTTAGTTTTTTTGCTCTATATATCTTGTATTGAAACTTACAATTTTAGACCAATGATGACTGAATTTCTTTCATGATGCATAATTTAGCTCATTACCTTAGTGAATAGGTAGTGTATCTTATCATGGAGATGTGGTATTAATTTTGCTGATTTTCAATATGATTCCAGGTAGTTGAAAGAGCTCTTGAGACATATGAAGATGATTTGGATTCTACAATAAAGATGTTGAACGACCTTTGCTTGGAGCCAGCTGAGACTGCCTTGTCAGCTGGTATTTGTGAATATGAGAATGTCCTATCAATAGCTTTTGAAATATCAGTTGAAGGTATGTTGATTGAATTTACAACTGAAAGCGCTTGTATGGTAAATATTCAAGCATGCAATAGCCATATATTTCTCTTATGCATTGATCTGATTTGATTATTGTTACAAACTAGTTAAATAACTAAAACTGTAGATTTAGAGGGTGTTTGGTAGAGCTCCAACTCTCAACTCCTCCGTGGAGCAGTGCCAAACGCCCTAACTCCACGTAACTCTGGAGCAGGCAACTCCATGGAGCAGTCTCCCTCACAGTCCATTTTCTTGGAGCAGCCTGAAGGGTGCTCCGCGGAGTTGTGGATTTGCTCCATAATGGATCTGCTCCACAGTGGAGTTGTGGAGCAGAGCTGAAAAATTAGAGCTGGAGCCCTGCCAAACACCCCCTTAATCACTCTGCCTTTTGTTGTGCACTAATCAAATAGGCATCTTTCTCTGCATTTCCCTTGTTACAAAATATGAATATTTTGTTGACAACCTACTGATGGTGTTTTAGCCTGCACCTATCATGTATTCTTTCCCTTAATGAAAGACATGACTTCATTTGGTTGTGCCACGTCTATGATGCACATTATGGTGTTTTACTAAAGGTACATTTTACTTGAAACAATATGCAATTGCAAGGGGACTAAACTACAAAGGTTGATTTCTTATTACATGTTGGCAATTCTCCATCTTACGTGGTCATTTCAAATAGCAGTGTTTGGCTTGGCTATACTTAATATATATATATATATATATATATATATATATATATATATATATATATATATATATATATATATATATATATATACACACACACACACACGAGTATATCACATCAAGCTATGTAGCTATGTTATTCAATTTTCAATTGGCCTTTGATATGACTTCTTTTGTACTAGTTATTATAGCTTTATGGCTTCTAGGATATGTATTGATATTGTTGTATGTTCCTAAACCATGCATCCTTTTTGTTAATTAAATTTCTAAATGCAAGAACTGCGCACAAGAACTTATGTATTTTTTTAATAATTGTACGATCTTGAACAGGTGCGGGTAGTAATGGGCATTTGGATGTAATTACTGAAAACCCACCTATGACGGAGAACCGTCAAAGAATCCATGAAAGCTCTGAATGGGTCGAGGTATTAATTAGAGAGATGATGAGTGCCTCTAACACAAATGATCTAAGGGCCCGTGCATCCAATGCTTTGGAGGCATTTGAAAAATCTGTCATAGAGCGAGTAGGAGTTGAAGCGGTGCAAAACCTGCACAAGGTACTACAACACACTTAAGACATAATGTGCACTTCTTATATGTAGGACTTGGTACTTCTTGGGCAAGTATAATTAGTTGTTTTTTTACTTGTACATAGGAAAATGTGATGCTAAAGAAGCTACTAGCAACGACTTCGCGAGGAAATGTTGTTTTAAAGCAAGGAGTTGCAATCCTGTATAAGCGCCAAAAAGAGTTCAATGAGAGGGCTCAAGAGGTTAATAACCTGAAACAATTGGTTTTGCAGCATCAGGAGCAGCTAAGAACTCTTGAGGTATTCCTCACATCTTGTGATTTTGAGCCATATATATTCATCATACATTATTGTGTTCTAATGGATTTTTTTTTGGAATTGTGGCACATTTCAGATGAGTAATTATGCACTTAGAGTGCATCTAGAGCAAGCTCAACATCACAATTCCATGCCTGGGTGTTTCCGCCCTGATGTTTTCTAGTACAGCTTTCGGGCCATATCCCTCTCGTACTTAAATTTCACTAGAATTTCTTATCTGGAGAAGGATTCACCTATTGCCCTTCCTTAGATTCCCAAGCTCATATGTTGCGTATATTACATTTCACTATACACCTGTCGTTAGAAGTGTGCAGGGATGAACCATAGTGTTTAAGTTCAGAACTCATGTGCACCCTGATAGTTTAGACAAATATTGTGTTGAGGTTGATAGTGACATAGTACCTATTGCTTAATGTATACTTTGTAAATGTGATTTTGTGTGAGGTATGAGGATATTGTATTGCAAGCATAATGCAAGATAATGTTATTCGCTGACTGGGTTCAGACATACAATCGGATTTTTAGGCTGCATACCTGCATCTAGTTTGCTTGGATTTGTAGCTTGCTAGATGTCCAACTCACCACACCGACTTTCATATTTCAGTGTGAAGTTAAAATACACACGAAATTTCAAATGAAATGATTCAAACCCAAATATTAGAACAATCCAAATTTTAGAACATTGAGTTCGATTCCAAAATTGAATGGGGGTTTTTTAGTGAAAAACTGCCAAGCTTCTACGAATTTCACTTCGTTTGAGGTAATACCCAACACGAGCCGTCAGGGGGATGGGAGGTTGCGACAAATTATCCACAAGATGTTCAACCAAATGTCACTAGCACAAAATAGCACATCTATACTAGTTCAAAAACCCCTATTAGTGTTGTTTTTTAACCAACACAAATAATATTATCTATATTGATTCTGGTTCTTTTGAACCAGAACTAATAATTAGGGATCCGAGACCCCCAAAAAGGTAGGCGACCCACCCACAACACCAGATGGAGCAGTGGCTTGGACGTGATGGTGACAGGCCGAGCGACAGGGATGAGTTCACCATTGCTGCAGCTTGGAGGAGTTCTGGCTTGTGGCACGTCGTTGTTGGACGTGCCACCGCAATTAGAGAGGATGCCTCCACACCGCTGTTGTTGAGAAGAGGAGGATGTTGGATGTTGTTGTTAGGGTAGGAGGTCATCGTGTCGTCGTTGTTAGGGTAGGAGGTCATTATGTCATCGTCATTGGGGTAGGAGGTCATCGCGTCATACTCTAATCTATGGATATGTTGGAACCGGGTGGCTCAACGGTCGGCGGCAGTGGTGCAAGGTGCCTGTGTGACCCTTAATCATTGTGGTAAGATCTACACCATTAATCATTATGGGTCTAGATTATACCGGTTTAGATCTAATAAGATTGGATCTGTATAATTTCGGGATTTTGCAGCAACACTGATTTTAGACCGAATTGTATGTAGGCAACTAATGTGTGCCAACATGTAAGACCGTACTAATATTACGACAACTAATTAAGAAAAGTAACGATAATTTGAGTTGGACACCAGTTAACTATAACTAATTAATCTACGAGATCTTGCGCCAAGAGAGTAACGTTGGTATGCTATAAATATCTCATTGGACTCTAATTAACAAAAACTCATCAATCAAGTCAATACATACATGAACTATATTAGCCAATCGCCCATGCTTTGCTATGAGAAAATATAAATTTCACCATCGATGCTATGAGCAAGCCGTTCATATGCGTAGATAGCACCGCATGTGCATCGCAATGCGTCGTGAGCTACAGCGCATGAATCGTACACTTTTATCTTTACCGTTGGCGATTGGTGCTACATACTACGACATGCTATGAGCAATCGTGTGGATGGCAGCAGAGGCCAGCACACGCCATTCTTTAGTTGTACCAACACTGAGAAAATGTGAGGTTGAATTAGATAAGATGAGTTTGTTATGACGGATGGCAAAGTTGGTAATTTTCTGAAGTAGATGAATTTGTTACTATGGATGATATGATGGATAATTTTAGTGAAGTGTAACATTACTCATCACTCACCACAAGAGACTTTTAATAGTAGAGATTACCTATCTATTTATCTATTTATAATATTAAAGCAAGAGTCAACAGAACTATCATGTTCACTCTAAAATAAGATAAAAGTTTTATGTTAATTGGAGAAAAAAAAATAGAAAGATCTATACCATCAATTATACTGGGACCAACTCATAAAGATCCATACCATCAATTATATTGGGACATAACGACGAAGATCAGCTCGATGATAAAATTTTTTTAATTACCATATAAAAATACATGTTTGCTTTGTAAACTAATCTTACATGTAGGATTTTATCTTCACGCCTACTTTCTAGCACTATTTAAAGAGATTCGTAAAGATGGCACATCAATGTGTTGCTCTAGCTAAGATCTATAAGATATGAACAAAAGGAGCAATCAGAAACCATTGCGATCCAGACACTTCGGCGGCCTTCTCCATGCATGACAAGCAGTGACCAAAATCGACGAGCCTCCATCAACACATACACACGCAACGGGGAGTCTGCGAGAAGAATCGGGTGACCTTCTCCACACTCGATGAGCAGCGAGTAAGATCAAGGAATTACCATCAACACTTACACACACAACGGGGAGGCTGGGAGAAGAAACGTTGTTCACCCAAGACCGAGGAGCGTCCATCAACAGATACACGCACAACGAAGAGTTTACGGGAAGAGACGCGCACCATACATATGTATCAGAGGAACATATCCATTAATAGATTAGGAGATTAGAGGTCAATCATATGCAAGAAAGCATCAGGGTTGTGACCAACTAACAATATTTGTAAGGGATAAATCCTTGTATGCCACTGCAGAGTTCGCCAATCCCTTTCATGCTACTACATTCGCACTCTTACCTTATGTGCCATCACATTCGCAGCTTAATAACTTTTGTGCCACTATTGACCGGTCAAGCTGTTACAGAGTTGCATAAAGGCGTTTATGTCACCGCCTTTTCAATACATTGGAAAATAAGATAAATTCACAAATAATTATATAAAATTCATAAAATTATTAGAAAACTTTCTATAGGTTCAGAAAATTATGTGCACTCATGTGCCGGTGAAATTAGAAATTTTTATGACGTGAAATTTTATATTAAAATAATGAAACCTAGTAGCACAAGATTAATTTTTATATTATAATTTTGTATTACAAAAAAAGGTTAACAACAAGTAAAACATGATTTTACATAAATTTAAAATTTTGAATCACTCGATTTGGAGTTAAAATGCAGGAGATACAATTTTTAAAATTTTAAAATGTAGGTGATTGTGTTTGTGTCGGCGACTGGGAGGCGAGCCCGCAGCCAATAAGTAAGGAAAAGGGTCTGAGGCAGCGGCCTGTCCCGGGACCGAGGCCGGCCGCCGGCCGACGCTGCCGAAAAGACCTTGGTCTCGGCGGCTAGCTAGCGTCAAGACCGGATGGATGGGAACGATGACACGAGCGTTTTATCCTGGTTCAGGCCTCCACTGCGGGATAATAGCCCTACGTCCAGTCTTCGTTTAATGCCGAGCTTAAACGAGTACAAGGGGATGAAGTCCGGGCCTTGGGAAGCCCGGGCTTCGAGTACAGTAAGTGCTCAAGGCACTGCGTGTGTGTGCTCCTACCGTTACCTGGATGCGGAGAACTACCGCCGGGAACTAGAGCTCCTACGAGGGTGCAAGTGCTCCTGTTCTACCGTAGCTATTCTCCAAGTGAGTTGTGTGTCGACGTCAAGCCCGCCTGTTGTTGTGGCCTGTGCGCCCCTTTTATAGGCGTCCTTTGGCCACTGTAGCTTGTGCTGGTCCGTTGAATTAGTCGTTGCCTTTTTGCCACACCCGTAGTGTATCGAATCCACCGTAATCGAGTGCAATCCTCCGATCCTTATTTGGACCGCTAGCGGTCGGACGGTCCTGCCCATCTTGGGCGGTTGACGGATCGGCCGTCTACCCGTCGAGGTCTGCGCCGTGTGCTCCTCGATGCAGTCGCGCATTTAATTCTCGATGACTCTGGGGACCCGGCGTATCCTATCATGGCGTGATGATTTGCCTTGGGTCTTGTCCTTCGCCTCGAAGCTCGGGGAAGCAAGAGGCCCGAGCTTCGAGGCGAGCTTGGGCCGGCTCGAGCTTACTGCTCGAGCGCGAGCTTGTCGGGTCCCGAAGCTTACCTCCCTGTGGGGCGGGTAAGTAAGTGGGCTGAAACTCCATGAGCCACATACTTTCCCCAACAGCTAGTCCCCGAGCCTCGAGCGGGACGGTGACATGCCGCTCAGAGGTTTATCTAGCAACTGCCCTTGGGCGAAAAGCTTGTTCTTGGCAAGGCTGGGGCCCCCACACCCTGTGAGAATCCCAAATCGGCGCGGTTCGCGCGCGCCGCTTCCTTCTCCTCGAGTTCCACGTCTTCCGGCGGACAGGTGATGGTTCGCCTCCCTTGCCGGTTTATATCAGGTGGTTTCTCTTTTCGCCATTTCTTCTCACGCCTTCTTGTGCTATTCGTGTTTCTCCGTCTTCTTCCTTTATCTGCCCCCCCCCGCCATCTTCCCTTCCGATCCTTCTCCTCCTGATGGCGCCTTTCACGTGAGCCTCCTCTCTGAGGACGATCTGAAGGGGCTGGAAGCCGTCGGCTTCGTCGAGGTCGGCGGGTGGAGGGCGGCCGGCAGAGAGGCGGTTCCCGCGCCCAAGAGCAAGGAGTTCGTTTGCTTTGAGCTTTTTGCGATCCATGGGCTCCGGGTCCCGGAGTCCGATTTCGTCGAATCCGTTCTGGCCCAGTGCGGGATCGAGCTAGTGAACCTCAATCCCAACTCGATCCTATTCTTGACGATCTTCGCGCACCTCTGCGAAGCATTCGTCAGGGTGGAGCCGACGGTCAGCCTCTTCCTCCACTTCTACGAGCTGACCACGACCGACGGACACAATGTGGCGGGGTGTGCCTACTTCAAGCTCCACCGCGACATGAAGTCCTCGTACCCGGTGTTCAAGGCCAAGGAGAACGTCGAGGGGTGGGCGTCGCGGTGGTACTACGCCGAGAAGCCCGACAACTGCCGATTCTGGTTTGCCAACGTGAACCCCGGGAAGGTGCCGATGCCCCGGCCTACGCTAGAGCCGGCGGAGGTATCTGGCGCCAAGATTCAAACTTGGCGGCCGGGGCTCAACGGCCGACATCGTGGTCGACTTCACCAGCACCGGGTGAGCCCGTGAGAAGCGAGTTTGCCCTTTCTTTGAGATCCGCGGGTAGGACGACCTCTCCCGCGAAGGCACCTCCCGTGAGTATTTGTTCTTACTCTTGTAGTCGTTTGTCCGAGCTTCTTCCCGAGTCGTGCTCGTGATGTTCTTTATTCTTTCTTCTTCGCAGCCTTGCCCCAAGACGATGTGGTTCGAGTCGTGGGGCTCCTCTTGCCCGCGAGCCATAACGAGCCATCAGGCTCGGGCATTCGCAATGTCCTGGACAAGGTACGTACCTCTACGGGCTTAGGTGTCCTTAGGGCGGCTTTTCGTGGTGCCGACGCCTGCGGCTTTGTTTTCCGCAGAGGAAGCGGAGTGAAGCCGGACCCGCGCATCTATGCCGGTGGTCGCCTCGGGAGCCGCCATCCCGACGGCCGGCGATGACGCGAAGCTTGGCCTGATGCGCGAAAAGACGGCCGTGGGCAGCGATCGCCGGAAGAAACCGCCGGTCGCTTTCGCAAGGCCGCTTCGCCGACGACATCGCCTCGGCCAATGATTCCGTCCTGACCCGCCGGGCGGAGGTTCCGGGCTCGATTCGGCGGCCTACGGGCATCCAAATGGCGCCAAGAGGCGTCGGTTGGTGTTGAACGACAACGACTTCGGACGACGAGGTGACCGAGGAGGCGTCGCGGCTACACGTAAATTACTCGTGTTTGCTTGGTTTTCTCGTTTCCTTTCTTCATTGATTATGGCCCTTGGGCGATCGCGTTCTAATTCTCCTTGCTTCTTGATCGCGTTGTCTCCTCAGCGGGGAGCCTATCCCGCGCGACGAGAGATGGCAGAGCATGATCTGCCAAGGGCAAACCCGGCTCCGGTTCGAGGCCTTCGTCCTCCGGCCAGTGGCGATAAGGACGTCGCCCCGTGCCGCTTCGTAAGGTGGAGATCGATCTCGCCCCGAAGCGTCGGGCGCCAATCGCGTCGGCGGACCTCGATCGGGTGGCGCCCGACGACATCCGCGTATTCGGGAGCTTTTTGCCAGAGCAACATGCCCGTTCCCCGGCTGGCCGCGGCGACACTCTTCTTCTCGGTGGGGTGACGGTCCGGGTCATCACGGCCGCGAGCATCGTCCGATGCGGTTATGGGCGTGGCTCCGTTGACCGTCTCGGGGTGGATCTCGGCGACGCCATCGTGGGTCGAGCACCACCTTGGGATCGCCACATGGAGTCACCAAGAGGCCATCCGGCTCCGGCCAGTCCCCGGCCAAACGCTCGAGGAATGGCTGGCGAACCGTCTGGGAAGAGGACCTCCGGTGAATGCCTGGACGCAGACTGACTCCCCCCCAAGCCGTGTCTCCATGCTGTTGATGCTGCCGAGCTTGTGGGGGAGTCGGCGCAGCCGATAGGGGGAGCTCGCGAGGTCGCGGAGGAGACTGCCGAGCCGACGGGAGGCCTGGTCGTGCTGGTGGAAGGAGCGGCCGTCCCTGTGGACTCGGCCGAACTGCAGGAGGGGGGTAGAGCTGCGGAAGACTTGGCGAACCAGGGGAGGTGGCCGAGCTCATGGGAGGCTTGGCCGAGCCTGCAGGAGAGATGGCCGAGCTTGGGGGAGGCGGCCGAGCTCGCGGGAGGCTTGGCGGGACTATGGGAGGTGGCCAAGCTGCGGGAGGCTTGGCCGAGCTTCTTTGGGGAGGCGGCCGAGCTCAGAGGGAGATGGCCGAGGCCAAGCACTCGGGCGGCAGCTCGGGCCGCCAGTCGTGGCGCTCGCCTCGCCAGGGGTGCCAGACGCTTCAGACGATGTCATGATCGTGGCGGGCGCTAAGCGGGTAAGTGTCTCCGGGCTTGGTTTTTGTTGTCTTGTGTTTTCCCTGCTTTGGTCCTCCACTTCCTCAGTCTGACTTCCGGGTGCAGATCTCCCGCGAACTTGTCGATATGGCTCGCTCGTTTGAGGCTAAGCACGATGCCGAACGAGAGGCCCTGCGGTCGGAAGGCACGTGGTGGCGACAGGAAGCCAACGCCGCACGCGCCGAGCTTGAGGAGGCTCGTTCGAGCTCGGTCCAGGCGATAGCTCTGGAAGCTCGAGCCGCAGCGGCTGAGGCGGCCCTAGCCGTGGCGCAGGAGGATGCCAAGGAGGTTTCTTGCCGATCACGGAGGCCCTAAGGCGAACGCGATCGCGCCTCGAGTTCGAGGAACGCCTCCGGTCAGTGGAGGCGTGCCGTGTCACGGAGATTGCTCGCGCGGTGGAGGAGCGCGACCTCCTTGCCGCAGAGCTTTCCCAGACGAAGGCCGCCAGAATCATGACGGAGGTCTCGAAGACCCATCAGGATGCCGTCGCGGGAGCTAGAGGTCGCCAATGAAGCCTTTACGGTCAAAATGCGAGACCTCGGCGAAAGAGAAGGAGCTCCTCGACCTTCAGGGCCAAAACGACGAGTTGCTGGCCGAGCTTCGGAAGCTCCGGTGTCAGCCTAAGCCGTAGGCCCTCCTTTTTTTTCTTTTTGTTGGGTGATAATCCGGCCTGCTTTTGTAAATACCTTTTATTAACATAGTTGACTGGTTTTGACTTTTTTCCTTCGTCACTTCTTCGGTCCGCCTTCTCTCCGGAATGCCGAACGTCGTTTTGACTGTCGCGCCGTGTCCCAAGAGACATTTGCATTCAGTCTTGGAAACGGTTCCACGTCGGAACTGCTTCCTGACGCCATTACTACTGGGATTGCTTCGCTTCCCGAATCTCGCTATAAAAGACCAATCGTCGGTCACTTCTTATCCTGCACTCCTTCCTCCGTACCTTTCCTCTTGCTTCCATGGCTTGTGACCCGAGTTGGCGAGCTTTAGGCGGACTTCGACCTTGCAATGGCCGAGATTATGGAGGAGGCGGCGCCGTGCGGACGCCGCGAGGTCGAGGCGCTGGTTGAAGTCGTTCAGCGTCTTCGTGGGGCCTTTGATCCGCTTCGTGGGCGCTGGTCGATGCCGTGCCGCGATCTTTTCTGCCGCCATGCTTTGGTCGAGGTCGCCTTGCGCTGCCGAGGTGGCGATGTTATTGTCGGGTTTCGGGACCCTTCCGCCGACTAATTGTAATCGGCTTGTGCGCCATTCCGTAACTCCTTTTAATAAAGTTGTTGGTGGTTATCGCGCTTTTTTTTTTTTTCGCTTTTTTTTCCTCGTATGCAAACGAACGTTAGTAGTCGATAGGCAAGAAAAGATTGAAAACGTAGTATAGTCCTACCGATCCTAGCCCGAGCCATGTCCGAAGCTCGAGGAGAAGCTCGGACGCCGCTAGAGGAGATCGGAAGTCTTTTGATTGGGAATTTGATCTTTGGAAAATCAGCTTTTAAGAAATCGACCCTTAGAAAAAATCGACCCTAAAAATCGACCCACTCTCGAGCCATGTCCGAGCTTCTAGGAGAAGCTCGGCGTGGCTTAGAGAAGACCAATTTTGAAAAATCAACCCTAGTCCCGAGCCATGTCCGAGCTTCTAAGGAGAAGCTCGCGTGGCTTAGAGAAGAGCAATTTTTGAAAAATCGACCATAGTCCTCGAGCCATGTCCGAGCTTCTAAGGAGAAGCTCAAGGCGTGCTTAGAAAGACCAATTTTGAAAAATCGACCCTAGTCCTCGAGCCATGTCCGAAGCTTCTAGGAGAAGCTCGGGCGTGGCTTAGAGAAGATCAATTTTGAAAAATCGACCCAGCCCAGAGCCATGTCCGAGCTTCTAAGGAGAAGTTCGGACGAGGCTAGAGAAGATCAATTTTGAAAAATCGACCCTAGTCCTCGAGCCATGTCCGAGCTTCTAAGGAGAAGCTCGGGACGTGGCTTAGAGAAGATCAATTTTTCGAAAAAATCGACCCTAGTCCCCGAGCCTTGTCCGAGCTTTTGAGGAAAAGCCTGGACGTGGCTTAGAGACCGCGACACTTTTTGAACGGCTCGTGGTCCCGGTTACGTCCCTTTGCGAGAGGCGATTGTCCGGACTCTAGAGGTATCCCGCCTGCCGCAGTGTTATGCGGCTTAAGGTATATGGCAGCGTGTGCCGTCTGAGGATTTTGCGAGGTGCGATGGATATCGGCTTACCGTGTGCAAGGGAATCTCGGGGTTGGCCTGCAGAGCCGCTTACCCCGCCGATGTATTGAACGGCGGGCTTTCTTCAAGCCCGATCATAAGTTTTGGGTCGTTGGGGTTAGCTTGAGGCTCTCTTAGGGAATAGTGGGGTGAACAAAAGGAAACAAGATAGGGGGAATGGAGACTTACGACCTTTTCTCAGACGTAGAACCTTCAAAGTTGAGCGATGTTCCAGGAGCTGTTGAGGACTCTCCCGTCTGGCATAGTCAGTCTTACAGCTCCCGGGCGTGCGGCTGATACGACCGTGTACGGACCCTCCCATCTTGGGGTGAGCTTATTGGCATGAGCCAGGTTCTGAACTCGTCTTAGAACCAGTCGCCACCGCAGGTCCGGTCTGCAGCCTTTTTGGCTGCGTCACCGCAGGATTGTTGCTATCCGCCACTTACTGATGAGTTGCTTGCTCGCGCAGACTCGGATAGGTTGAGGTCCAAAGAACCGCCCACGCCGTTGTCGATCCGCCTGCAAAATCAATACGAGCTGAACCAATTCTTAGCTCGGCGGTAGGACCGCCCGAGCCAGATACAAGCCTAAATGGGGTTTCGCCAAGAGTCTGATTAGAGGTTGTTCGGCTACCCAAAGCACGGAGGGTAGTTCTTCTACCCGCTTGTGTCTTTGCTTTCGGTGAGAGCGTCGTACACTCGGCGCTTAATACCTGCATGATCTCGCCCATTGGCGCGTTAATTTGCGCACCATTACTTTGTGGGTGAGCTACCGGGCTAGGGCGACCTTCATGCCGTGTCTTCGCAGAGTCCCGAATAGCTCACTTGTGAACTGGTCCCATTGTCGTGATCGGCTTACTTGGGACGCCAACCTGATCACGATATTGTTCCTAAGGAACCTCTTGGCCGTCTGGCGGATATGCTCGACATCGTTCGCCTCGATCCACTTAGTGAAAGTGTCGATGGCGGCGAACAGTGTGTCTGACCCTTTAAGCCTCTCGGGAACGGACCAAGTATGTCCATCCCCATGTTGAGAATGGCCGTGTTAGCGGGATAGTCTGCGGCTCATATGCGGTGGTGGGATACCCGAGCGTGATATTGGCAGGTAGCAATGGCGTTTCTGAGCTCTTTTGCGTCGGTCAACACAGTTGACCAAGAATACCCCATGCGAAGGTTTTTCCCACTAGGGTTCTCGAAGAGGCATGGGCCCCGCAGATCCGTCGTGGATGTCTTGGAGGAGAAATTGCCTTCCTCCCGGTCACGACTTATAAAGCACGCCGTTAGAACCCCTTCGTACAACAAGCCCCGAGTAATGTCAGAAGGTCGGGCTTGTCTTTGGAGCCGGATTTTCACCGTGTCTCGTGGCGTTGTCCCATGCGTCAAGAACTGGACGAATGGCGTCATCCAGGTGTCGCGCTGCTCTAGGAACGAAACGGTACCGGTCGTTTGGGTCGAGGCAACCGTCTTCTCGGGGGCCTCTTGTCCGGAGGGAATAGAGGGCTTTAGTAGGTGCTGGGCACGAGCACCCCCGCCGGGGCGGTTTCTTGTGAGGAGCCAAGCTTCGCGAGCTTATCGGCCAGGCTATTAGCCAGTCTGGGGACGTAGCATACTTCGAAGTTCGTGAAGTGCTTCTCCAGCTTTCTCACCTCTGCCAAGTATCGCGCCATTGAGTCGTCGCAACACTGATACTCCTTGTTTACTTGGCGACGCACCAACTTCAATCCCCTTTCACGTTAGTCGCTAATGCCGCCTGCAAGCATGCTCAGAGGCGGCTAGGAGGCCTTCGTACTCCAAAGATTGTTCGTTATGGAAAATGGAGTCAGATTATATGCCGGATTTGTTCTCCTTGGGGGAAACGAGAACAAACCCGCACTGATCGCTCAAATTGGCGCGACCCATCGAAGAACATGGTCCAAGGCGCTTCTTGGCTAGCGAAGCTCGGCGAGCCTCCCGAGGGGTTGGCGGGCGATCCACTCACCAAGAAGTCACCACGACTTGGGATTTGATCGCTGTTAGTGGTAATGAACTTGATGTCAAATTCACCAAGCTCGACGCCCACTTTATGCACCCTCCGTTCGCGTCTCGGGTTCGAATGATGTCCTTAACAGAAACTCGTCGGGACAAGAATGGATGGGCTTGGAAATAGTGACGCAACATTCGCGAGGCCATAAGCAAGGCGTACAAGAGCTTCTGAACCTCAGGGTACCGCTCCTTAGGCCCGTGAAGTACCTCACTTACGTAGTAGACGGGTTGTTGCTTGCCTTCGCTCAATTGCTAGTACAAAGACTTACATACCAAGGGCAACCGCCAAATAGAGGAGTAGAGCTTCCCCGAGCTTTGCCGTGGCTAAGACGGGAGACGTGGACAGGTAACTCTTTAGCTCGCTAAAAGCGGCCTCGGCTTCTTCCGTCCATTCGAAACCATCGTGCTTACGCAGGATCTTACAAAAAGGTGCACTGCGCTCGCCGAGACGAGATATGAATCTGCTGAGAGCCGCCATCCGTCCGGTGAGGGCTTGCACCTCCTTGGTGCAGGTTGGCGACCTCATATTCTCGATGGCCTCGATTTTCTCAGGGTTTGCCCCGATACTTGTCTTTCCTATCACATAGCCAAGCAACATCCCAGATCGGACACCAAAGACATATTTCTCAGGATTCAGCTTAACTCGATGCTTTCTAAGATTAGCAAAAGTTTCCTAAAGGTCGGTCACATGGTCCCGTGGGACTTTGCTTTTTACAACAACATCGTCTACATAGACCTCTACGTTGTGCCCTATCTGATCAGGGACCGTCTTCTGCATTAGTCTCTGGAACGTGGCCCCCGCGTTCTTTAGACCGAAAGACATGGTCGTGTAGCAGAAGGTACCAAAAGGTGTTACGGCGCGCTTCTCTTCGCCTTCCGTGCAGCCATGATCGGTGATAGCCGAGTAGCCGCCCGAGAAGCTCATGAGCGCGAGTCCGCCGCTAAGGCCGACCGCTTAGTCTATGCGCCGCAGGGAAAATTGTCCTTAGGGCAAAGCGGCGTTGAGGTCGCGATGGTCGGCACGACATTCGCCATTTCCGCCCTTCTTCTTGATGACGACCGGATTAGCTAGCTGTCGGAATGCTCGACTTCTGGATGAAGCGGCTTGGAGGAGCTTGCCAAGTTGCTCTGGATGATGTCGGCCTTCCATTTTGGGAACGCCAGAAGGCCTGTCAGACAGCTTTTGGCGGTGAATAGCCTAGCTCAGGCTCGATGACCTCCTTGGGACTCCGGACATGTCGGACGGTTCCCACGCTAACACGCCTGCGTAGCCCGAGAGGAGGACGAGCTCGAGTTCCTATTTGGACTCGAGGTTGACCCTCGTGGGCGACCTTGGCCGGGTCGTCCTCGGAGAGGGGACCGCCTTGAGTGGGCTCTTGAGGCTGCAGGCCACCTTAGGGTAGACGGTGGCCTCGGCCTTGGCCGAGCCACGCCGAAGTCAGTCCGACCATGGCCAAGGCGCTTCGCCGCAGCCATTCTGCCTTGTGGATCGCTTTTGATCGTGATGACCCCACGAGGGCCCAGATCTTCAGCAATGGTAGCCATGGTGGGTAGCCGCCATGAACTTGGACAGCCTTGGGCGTCCGAGGATGGCGTTAGATGGGAGCTCGAGTCCAACACTCGAAGGTGACGACTCCGTCCGGAAGTTCTCGGGGTCCCAAACGCCACAGCAAAGACGACGGTTCGATCGGTTTGTAGGGACGACCGAGGGACAATGCCGTGGAAAGGGATGGCTATGTTCTTGATCTTGGATCGCGGGACTGCATCGCCAAGAACTTGAGCAAAGGATTTATATCAAGGAGGTCTCCATCTACCAACACGCGATCGACCAGCGTGTTGCCGATAATGGATGAGCACCGCCGTAGACGCTGGGTTCGGTCATTCCGGGGACAATCATCCCGGAGAAAGTGATTGATCGGTGGGACCACCGCAGGGTGCGTCCCCGGCTTACCTTTCTCGAGGTGGTAAACCTCCGGCAGGCTGACTTAAGCCGCGAGCTATAAGCGCTAAGCACCGCCAAGATCACGGCGACGCAGCGCGCGAGCCTCGTGGAAAGCGCCGCCGTGGCGCCTGAGGCGCCTTGGCCGTCCGGCACCCCATGATCGGGAGCTCGGGCATGGGCCGCCGGGCGTGAAGACCTCCAACCGCTGCCCACGCCCCGATTCTGCGCAGTCATGGCCATATTCCGCCGATGAGGAGGCAGAGTGCTTGTTCGGAGGGTTAGCCCCATGGGCCGGTCGAGGTCGAGGCCGGGAGCTCGCCGTCCCTCGGGCAGCGCCCGTCGTTCCGCCACCCGCCCGTTGCCGTGGCCATGAGGCGGCCGCTTCGGGAGCGGGCCTCTCGGGCTCTCTTTGCTGCGGCGAGGCGGGGCAATGGGCTCCTTCTTCTTCTTCTTCTTCTTCTTCTTCTTCTTCTTCTTCTTCTTCTTCTTCGTCGTCCTTCTTGGCATCGGTGCGGTCCCCCGCCGCCTTCTCCTCCGTTTCTCCTCTCTTGCGCTCCACCGCTCGAGGCGTTGATGTATCCTTCCGCAAAGACGAAATAAATCGGTGCGGTGTGGACCGGATGGAGCTCAAGGTCCTCGGTGAAAGGGGTGTTCCGCTCCTCCTTGAAGGCCTCAACGATGGCCTCGCTTGAGATTGATAGAATGGTGTTGCGACTGAACGAACTCATGGCGTAGTCCTGCAGGCCTTCTCCGCCCTTTGGACCACAAGCTTGAGGTCCTGGGGCTTCCCAGTATGCGTAGCGACCACGAAGTTTGTCCGGCGCCTCCTGCAATGTTCCCAGTGCAGATCAACCCCCTACTGGTTGAACAGCCAGGTTCGGGCCATTCCCTCCAAGACGGTAGGGAAGTAGTTGACCATTACGGCCTCATTACCGCCTGCGGCAAGGATGGCGGTAGTATAAACGGCGAGATATTCGTCGGGATTCTTGCTCCCGTCGAACTTCTCAATGCTTCCGGGCTTAAACTTGCGGGGCCAGGGGGCCTCTCAAAACTTCGGAGAAAGTCGCATCCGGGCGGCCCGTTATTCCTGGGCCGGAGCTCTCCCGCCGAAGCGGCTTTGGCGGGAAAAACTCCGCCGGTGTCTTGGAGCGCGCGTCATTGTGGACGTGGGCGCTTCCGGCGCGATCAACGCTCGCCGCGCGCTGTCTCGAGGAGCCATCGGTGTGCGATCGGGCACGAGGTGCTCGCCGAGATCCCCAGCGAGCTCCTCTAGGCCGTCAGCAACCGTGGCGCCTAGATCGCCATGGTGAACCCTCGCGGGTCCTTCTCCAGGTCACGCATGACCTGGGCAATCGCCTTAACTCTCTGCTGATCAAGAAGACCGGGTTGGTGACGGTAGTGGTGGGCGAATAAGCGCGTGTAAGCGCGCGACGCGCGCCGCTAACAGTTCGCGACGGATATCCGCCAGGTTCGCCTAACCGACCCAAAGAAGAGGCTTCGAGCGGCCTCACGCCGCCGGTGATCTTCGCTGGTCAAGACGCGGTGGGCTGGTCGGGTCGCCTACCGACGCCGCAGAAAGACATGACGTGAGGCAGTTCTCCGCGAAGGGACATGTCGGTGTCACCCACGGAGGCGGTGCCCTCGGCACCCTCGACCGCCATGGGCTCACGCTGTCCGCCGCCGCCTCGGCGGCCGGCCGCGCCAGCTATGCGTCACAGACTAGTCCTCTCTTGGGCGTGGCATGAATCTGCGCGGTCCCGCGGGATATGGCACTGGTGGCGGTGCCTCCAACCCCTCCATGAGGGTTTCGCTGACATGAGTCAACGAAGTGCCGAGCAAAGCTGGGGAGCGGACAGCTACTCCTGAGACGGGCGTTGCCTCCAACTCCATCTCGTCGGACTGAGCTCCGGCGAGGATACCAGCCTGCCATTCCTCATACGACTTCGCCGACGCCGCCGAGATCGCCGCAATCATCGGTTGAGGTCCACAAGATCAATGTCGCCGTAAGACAACAAGGCCATCCTCGACTCGACGAGGGGAGAGGACCAAATCGGGCCCCACAGTGGCACCACTGCCGGGCGATCGAGGCGAGCCTCGCAGCCGCCAATAAGCAAGGAAAAGGGTGCGAGGTCCAAGCGCCCCAATCTCGACCGAGGCCCGGCCACCGCCGGACGCCGGCGAAGAAAGACCTTGGTCTCGACGCGGTGGCGCGCGGCAAGACCGGATGGATGGGAACGATGACACGAAGCGTTTTATCTGGTTCAGCCTCCATGCGGGATAATAGCCCTCGTCCGATCTTCGCTTAATGCCGAGCTTAAACGAGTACAAGGGGTGAAGTCCGCCTTGGGAAGCCCGGCCGAGTACGATAAGTGCTCAAGGCACTGTGCGTGTGTGCTCCTACCGTTACCTGGATGCGGAGAACTACCGCCGGGAACTAGAGCTCCTACGAGGGTGCAAGTGCTCCTGTTCTACCGTAGCTATTCTCCAAGTGAGTTGTGTGTCGACGTCAAGCCCGCCTGTTGTTGTGGCCTGTGCGCCCCTTTTATAGGCGCCCTTTGGCCACTGTAGCTTGTGCTGGTCCGTTGAATTAGTCGTTGTCTTTTTGCCACACCGGTAGTGTACCGAATCCACCGGATAATCGAGTGCAATCCTCCGATCCCCGCGCTGGACCGCTAGCGGTCAGCACGTGTCCTTGCCCATGCGGGCGGTTGACGGACCGCCGCCTACCCGCCGAGGTTGCGCCGAGCGCCCTCGATGCAGGCGCGCATTTAATTCTCGATGACTCTGGGGACCCGAAGCATATCCTATCCGCGGCGCGTGATGATTTGCCTTGAGTCCTGTCCCTTCGTACCTCAGAAGATCGGGGGAAGCAAGAGGCCTAAGCTTTCGAGGCGGGAAAGCCCGGGCTCGAGCTTGCTGGTCCCGAGCTTACCTCCTGTGGGGCCGCGGGTAAGTAAGTGTCGCTAAGTTCTGTTGTGCCATGCCCGCGCCAAGATCGTGCTCTGGGCGTGCCGACAGCGCCACGGCCGCGCTCTAGGGCGCATCGGCCATGCCATGGCAGCGCCCAGAGCACGTTGGCCATGCCATGGCTATGCCATCACCACGCCGTGCAAATCCTGGGTGCGTACTCGCCGCATCGTTGCCACGTCATGCCGTGTCGCGCAAATCCTGGGCATGCCCTCGCCGCATCGTCGCCACGCTGTAGCGCACCCTCGTTGTGTTGCTCTAGGCTGTCGCGCCACGCCTCTCTAGGCCGCAACCTCTCCGCATTCGGTCACGACCTCGCCACATTTGGTCGCGCCCTTGTAAGGAACCGGATGCCCAAGAGAGGGGTGAATTGGGCTTTCAAAATTTTACTTTCTATTCAATCAATTTAATACTTATGTCTAAACCTTAATTAAATACGGAAGCTAAAGAATAATGTTTAAACACAAGTTCCTAGCCTAGGTGATAGAAACAAGTAAGAACAACTAGAACAAGTAACTAGCTAAGCAAGCCAACATCCATAATACATAAACAAGCGGAAGGTAATTACACAAAGGTGAAGGGATAGGGATCAAGAAGTGCTCATTGAATTTTTCCCGTGGTTCGGGCTTGCTCCCTACGTCCACGTTGAAGCACTCCCACAAGGAGTATAGCTTCCACCTAGCGCTCGTCGCTAGAGCCTAGATGATCCACTCGGGATAGTCGAATCGCCACTCCGGCAGGAAAGACTCCCAAATCCCCTCACAAGAACGTGATCGAGGCTTTCACAAAAGCTCCTTGAAAGCTCAAGATCACACCACCACCATACCGTCTAGGAGACAAAACTCCAAGAGTAACAAGCTCGATGAAGATGAGTTGATCGCACCGATCAACCCCTACAAGATGCACCAACGAACTTGGGCTCGATCCACTTAAAGATTGACAATGAATCACTCAAGTAGGCTCTCTCACTCACCTTGGGTCTCAAGAGTCTAAACCTGGACGAGCAGCCCCAAAGAGAAGGCCTATACCACCTATTTATAGCCCCAAGTTCAAAAACTAGCCGTTAGGAAAACGACAAGCCAAAAAATGCATACGGCGGACCGGTCCATCAATATGGCGGACCGTCCGCCACACACACACGGTGGACCGTCCGGCGCAATGCCGGACCATTCGTCACGGCTAAAACCCCGCGCAGCACCCGGAAAACACACTGCTTTGCCAAACTAGTCTGCCGCACAGCGAACCACCACGACGGACCGTCCGTCACACACAGACAGCCCGATAGATTCCGATAAAATGGTCATATCTCCTAGCTCGGGTGTCGGGATTATGTGATCTTAGACTCTACGGAAAGCTAAGAACGAGGGCTATCCACTCCATAAGGTCACACCTCGTCAAACCCAAATGAGAGGTGCAGAAAACCTAGACAAACCAAAGCCACCTTCAAAACTTAACACTCTCCGACCCTCTACCACCTTTCTCTTGCACAACACTCCTCCAACACCCTCGATACCTCACTAGGCTCAACTAGGGTTTAGGAGACTCAAATTGCGTCACTCCCTTACACCTCTCTCGGCCAAAGTGGTCCGTTGGCGACGGACTACCCCAACGGACCGTCCGTCGCAACTGGGCTGCACGCGACAACTCCTCATCTAGGTTCCAACTAGCTCCTAAAGTTTCTAAGGCTTGGAAAACACAACCTAGGTGTATCAAATGGGAATTTTTCATATGATCACCACACTTTTTTGAACCCCCCTTACGAGTACGGCAACTATTCTATTAATCCGGTCTTCCAACCAATCACTAAGACCGATAAAGGACTAGAAAACATTCTTAGCCATACACTAGCCATACGTTCGCCTTGCGCATTCTTTTGAAGTTTGATATCCTCCATCAACCCCTTCACAATGCACTCACTTGATATGATGTCTTTGTCTTGTCAACTTTGACTCGACCCTAAATCTTGATGATTTCTCCGTCCCACTGACGATCCTCCCCGTTGACGATCCTCCCATCTCGTCGGTCTAGAACTCATCATCAAATTTTGGTGATCTTCTTGTTTTGTTGACTTCGATTTGACCATCATCTGTTGATTCCTTCTTTACTTGGCGACATTCTCTAAATAGTGATGATGCTTTTGATCCATCAACCTTAACTTGATCACCCTTCTTGATGACTTCTCTGTCTTATCGACCTTGGCTCAACCATCCCCTTGATGATCCTCTTGCCCTATCGACCTCGATTTTATCATCAATCTTCCAGTGACTCGCCGTCTTGTTGATCTCAACTTGGTCATCGCCCCTCAACACCACGTAGTCGTCATTCACCTTCACGGGACTTAATCCTCTTCACATTACCTCATGAAAGACATTGGTCCGAAAAGCTCAATATAAATGAATAGATTTGATACTCATAATCAATTGATCACCACAAGTGTTTCATAATAAAGCTCATCATAAATGGAAACACTTTGACATATGATCGATCTCACATGTGCATCTATAATATAATAATGAATCTATATGTACATGAGAGAAAAATGCCCAAAGATAAATAAACATTTAATTCTAAGGCACATGATAAACAATCAATACAATTGGTCCCCAAACTTCACAAGATGTACATAAATGACTAAAAGAGGGAAATACACATGTACAATATACTTCAAGACAAGTGAAGTTATTGATCTAATAATAAATATAATTAAGAGCATGGATCCATGTAGGAGACAACACAATATACATGATAAACTTCACTTGAGGTATGCATGTGAGAATATATAAGACAAGCATACATGCACGAATATAGTTTATGACATGGTGACGGCTATCGAGTGAGGCAACTAAGGGATCATTAAAACATGACATATAAGAGTAAAGATCCTAAAGTCAAGCAAGAAACATACACAATAAATTTCTAGTGTATTTATACTTAAATAAATATGGCATAAAGCAAATAGCATAAATTCAATCAACTAATAGTTAGTGCTTACATAAGAAGAATGCACTAAGGAATATGAGTGAGATGTCGAATTGCATTCCTCGATTTCACTTATTCATCCCATTTGTATATGTGAGACTAAATGGATCAATCAACCAAATTATTAGTCTCATAAGATTATTACAAAGAGACATACCTTACAAGCATGAATATCTTATCCAATTAACACAAAGAATTCCTTTATTAGATTAAGATTAAAATAAACTTAGCGAGAGAAACATATTAGTCTCATAACAATAAATATCATATTAGAGGTTTGTCATTTGTAAAATACTAAATCAAACATTATCATTAAATACGTTTGTCATTAATCACAAAAAATCACACAAAGCCTACCTTGAACTTACATCTCTCGTCGTGCCTAGATCTGATGTCGCGCATCCGTTGTTGCCACGATGGAATCTAGGTGTCCCCAGCTAGGCCGCGTCATCCTTGTATGTCACCGGTGACGCCATCATAGGGTCCGACCTTTACCATGCCCAGAACCGGTGGCCCCAAGCTTCTTCGCATCCAGATCCTGCCAAGCCTTGTTGCCTCGTTTTTCGCCAAGGCCGCCCCTAGCTCCTCCGTGTCCAGAACCGGCTGAGCCATGCTCCCTCGTCCACTGCCAAGGCCACCCCAAGCTTTGCCAAGGCCGCGCCGCCCCGAGCACCGCCATAGACTCCCCTGAGCACCGACTTGCGTCGCTGGCCTCTCCAGACATCCGGCTCTCTGTTTTTGACTTCGTTGGCGCTGCCTCGCCGGAGCTCCGGCCAGCCTTGCTCGCTTCCATCACCTTCCTTCGCTTTGCCCACCTGCACGATTCGGGCCTAGCCCTGGAGGACCAGGCTGATACACTCTTGGCCTGCCTCACTCGCTCTAGCAGGCAACCAAACGTGGCTCCCTGCATGCAACGAGCCTGCAACCAAACAGCCCCCAAAGCTGTGCATCTCAAGCTTACCAAAGCATTTGAATGGAGCCAAGGAGAGCAGGCTGTCGTCCAGTGAAGCCACGCTACAAGTCGGCGGAGGCGGGCGCGGAGGGTGCAGGGCGCTGAACTGCTCTGCTCATGTCGAGTGCCGGAAGATCTCTCTACGATATTCAGAACCTGTGAGGCTGTGTGAGTCATCTATTTTGGACTGTTTGGCCGGTGAATTTGGTCCGATAAACAGAAGTGATCGATCTATCACCGTCTTACCCCTAAGCACTAATAAGTTCACTGCGAAATGAGGAATGGTAAATCCATTTTTGCTAAAAAGAAATGGTAAATCCATCAATATTTATTAAAACAAATTCGTTCCATTCAGATGAGAAGATCACTCAAACCAAGCATATGTGCATGTGCATGTCAATATTACGTGCACACGTGAGTATAGTCGTACCGGAAAATTTGTGCTATATTCTGAACTATTTTAGTGTACTTAATTGCTGAAAACTGAATTTCAAGAGTTTCAAGAAGCGGTTTCGAAAAACGGTCCACTTGATTCAACTTATTTTTAATAGTGTTGAGAAGTTGATCAGAATGTTTGACCTTAAGGAACACTCAGACTGAACTGTTGATAAGAAATTTAGAGCAAACTGATTTGAGCCGCTAAACCAGTAAACCACTCATTTTCTATTTACCGATTTATTAAATGTTTTACAAGATTGAACTGAATTTCTAAAGCTTGAACTTGGGAGTTTGTAAAAGCAATTTCAAAAGTCTGATCCACTTGATTCAAACTTGTTCTTAAAAATCTTGACAAGTTATCTCGAGATTTTCAACACACAGGGCTAGAAAGTGTTTTTTAGAAACGCTACGCCTGAATTGTGGACTTGCTGATTTTGCATTATGCTATCTGGTTTTCTCTAATTGGGATTTTTTGTTATGATTAATAAAGTTTGTATCACGACCGTATCGATGTGTGTCGGCGGTTGGGAGTACGGAGCCCCAGGCGCCGAGCTTACTTGTTGAATGTGAGGATCAACCGACCTCTTTCCTCAAGGGCTCGGGGCTTTGAGAAGGCGAACTTCGATCAGCAATCATCGCAGTAAGCACACATGATTTAGGCTGGTTCGGGCCCCTCGAGTGGAGGTAACAACCCTACGTCCAGTGGTGTCTATAAGAGATACGAAAAAGGATTACAGGAGGCGAGTTTCCTACAGTGGGAAGGTGAGCTTTGGTCTCTATTCTAGCAATTAAGTTCTTACATGTGCAACAAAGACAATCTATTTATACACGGTGTCATCGGTGTTCCAAAGAGAGATGACGCCTATTATCCAAAGTTTGGGGAAGACGCCTGTTTGTCCGGCGGTCCAAAGCTTGTCTTTGCCTTGCATCATCGCCATCATTCGTTCTTACGGGAAAACGGTATGGGAACAGTGCAACAAGACGCGAGTTGGTGGCCGCAGTCTTCTGCGTTCGACGGACGAGTGGTCCTTAAAGATGTCGAGCATTTAATGCGCGACGGGAGGCTCGTGCGCCGAGGAAGGAACAACCGTACTCTTGCGGGGAAGGTCGCTCGTGCCGCACGAGCGAAACTTCCTTGCTCGGGAGGCCAAGATTTTTTCCAAGGAGTAAGTCTAAACGCATCTCCGGTCCCGTCATCTAGCCCCGAGCCTTGAGTGGGGATTCACTGGAGTCCTCGAGGCTCGGAATCGTGCTAAAAATCCGGGTTCGGACGCTTGATCGGGCCAAGGCATTGCCCGATCAGCCAAGCAAGGGCCATTTGAGCAGGACTTCGGATTAGCTTTAGCGAAAGGTCGTCCGAGCAAGATGTCGGATTGGTAGAGTAAGGGCTACCCGAGCAAAACTTCGGGTTTGGCCGAGTAAAGGCTACCCGGGTTAAACTCCGGGCCGGCCGGACAAAGGCTACCCGGGCAAAGTTCCGGACTGGCCGAGCAAGGGCCGTCTGAACATAAGCCCAAACGTCGGCCTACCAACGGTTACTTGTGAGTGGGTCGACGGTTTTAAGACGACGTGACAGCGCGACGTCGCGCCAGCCTCGAGATTCCCGGCGGTTTTTTAGTAGGAAAGGATAAAACCGCCGCCTCTCCCCACTCGGTCGCGTCCTTTTCCTTTGTCTTCTTCCTCTTCCGCCGCGCCTTTCTTCCTTCTCTCCATCTCGATGGCGGTTTGTTCCTCGCGGACTACCGCTGTCTTCTGGAAGACCTCGTGGCGCAGGCCACCGACCCTAGGTCTGGCGCCCCTCGACGGGCGAGGTCCTCCGGTGCAGCGGCGTTACGAAGTTCGTGAGTTGCGAACTCTACGCCATTAACGGGCTTCGTGCCGAGTCGAGTTCATGGCGCGAGCCTCGCCATCTGCGCTCGAAGTCACGAACCTCCACCCAAACTCCATTCTTATTCTCAATCTTTTCTCCCATCTTTGCGAGGGTTTCGTTGGCGCATCACGACAAGAAGCCTGCTCCTCCACTTCTATATGCTCCATCGCATCGGGGTCGTCGGCGGGGGGTGCTTGGATTTTCAATTTGCGGAACTTCGCAACAGACGCTGCATCCGCATTCGCGATAAGGACTCCGTCGCCGGTGGGCGGAACGATGGTTCTACGCGAAGAAGGGGCGGATTGCGATTCCATTTCCGGACGCGCGCCGAAGAAGGACCTTCCCGACCGCTGCGGAGCCGGAGGAGAAGATCCTCGACACCATCCGTGTGTTGAGCGGCAATGTCCGACCGAAAGGTGAGCTATTGCCCGACTTCTCAGAACCGAAGTTTCTCCCTGCGACACCGGAGCACCCTTCTTCGAGATCGCCCGGTGGGCGACATCACTCGTGAGGCGGATACCGTAACTTTTCTTGCTTGACCGATGTCTTACGGGTTCTTCCTCGATTTTGTTTTCTTTGAAGCTCCGGACGACCGATGGGTCAACAGGTGGGTGGCGGAGCTCTTCGCCTTGGGGAAGGAGGAGAACCCGGACCTGGGCCGGCGAGGACCGAAGAACGTCCTCGACCGTTCGGAGAGTTCGCACCTCGCCGATCCTCATGCTCGGGCGGGATTGTCGCTGTTTTGACCGTCCTTTGTCTTGCAGATCGGGCTGCCTCAGGCCGTGGCCGGGCGGCGAGCAAACGGCCGAGGCGGAGGGGAGCGGCTTCCGACGAAGAAGGTCACCTCGAAGAAGAAGAGGAAGGGGGCCCTGCGGGCGTCTGATGATGACGGGGGGACATGACGAAGCGATCGCAGCCGAGGTTCTTCGATTGGCGACTCTGTAGACGCGCCCGAGTAGACCCGGTGCTTGTGATCGCCGAGGCACAACCCCGCCGCTTCACTCGAGTCACGCATACAGTCACGGAGTTGTCCGCTGGATTGCACAAGATTCTAGAGATTACCCCACCATACCGCTCGTTATCGCAGATCGGGGCCGATCTCAGCCGAGCCGAGCGGCGGGCTCAGCGGGAGAGGGACGACGGAGGAGGAGCCCGGGCGGATCCGGACAGGACCGGGGCGGCGTTGTCCTCGTGGCTCCAGGGCCGAGGACCCGCTTCGGACGGCGCCGAGGAAGAACTTCGGGGCTTCTTCGCCGGTGGTCGAAGAGCATCGTCCGGAGTGGCTTGAAGCGGCGAGCCTTGCCCGGACGGTGCCGCCCGAGCAGAGTGGGGAGATCGCCTCTCACGCCGCCGGGGGACATAGAGCCCTCCCGGTGCTGAAGAACCCCGAACGGGGGGCCGGCGGGCAAGGTCTTCGAATGACGAGGAAGAAGGTAAGTTTCTTCGATCCAAATTTTTCGATCGGCCGCGTGTCATCGCGTCTTGATTCTTCCTCTTCGAACGTAGTCGGGGGCCCATGGGGAAGATCCCTGTGCCTTTGTGACGGAGGCGGGGCGTGGTCCCGACATTTAAGCATTTCAAATCGCAGCGTCCCAAATCATTGCAGAATTGGCGGCGAGGATCGCAGTGGAGCCGATCGCGGGGGAGGATCTGGCCGAGCATGTTGGCGGGAGGAGTCCGCGCAGATTCGAGGACTCGCCCGCTGGTGCTCAGCGCCGAAGGAGTTGGTGCCGGCACCACGCGCCGCTTCCTTGGGGGTGAGAACAAGTTCGGGCAGCCTCCGTCCGTCTTGTGGCCTTGGCGCAATCAATGCCGCTGACTTGAACCGAAGTGCCCGGGGCTGGAGCTGTGGACCGCGGCCAGAGCGACCCTATGCGGGAGATTGCCGCGGCGGAGGTGGCCGGAGCCCCTTGGCCCCTGGACTCGGGGGGTTCCCGGACAGGGGGCGCCGAGGCGGAAACGACTTTAGTGGTTCGTGCCCCGAGTGCGGGGCGAGAGGTGACCGGGGAAGCTCGGCCTCCGGTTTCGGAGGACGTCCGGGCCGGTCCTGTGGAGACAGGAACGGCTGGGAGGGTCCGGACTCCGAGCACGGAGGGCGCCGCTTCTTCGAGCTCGGGGAACATCCGCGTTGGCCTCCGGCCCGGGTTGAGGGTCTTTGCGGCGCCACCGCCACGAGGTAATTTCTTACATGAGTAACTTTTTGCTTGTAATCTTGCCGATGGCTTCTTTGCTTGTAGTTATCCGCGAGATGGATGATCGGGTCATGAGCATAGAAGCTCGGTCTTAGAGCCAAGGTGACGGCGGTGCGCCTCCGAAGTTAGTGAGGCCCAGACAGAGCTTCGCTGGGTTCAAACGAACTCGAGCATGCTTTGGAGTATGCTCGAGGTCTGGAGAGGAACTCGAGGTCCCAGGAGGAGCTCGAGCGGGTCCGTAAAGAGCTCGAGGAGGAGCGGCAGTGTAGGCGTGCTGAGGCCGAGAGGGTGGCGAAGCTCCATGAAGAGATCCGACCGGGGCGTGAGGCCCAGAACGAAGTTCTCCAGCTTCGAAGTCGTCTTGAGGACGTGGAGGCGGAGCTTCAGGCCCTGAAGAGCAAATCTAGGGGGTTGTGTGCGTGGTGTTACATGTGTTTGTAACAGACATCTATACTTAAATACAAGATGTTTTTTTTGTTTCTTTTGTTCATGCTTACATGATTTTGAGAAAAAAAATGCTTATGCTACTATTTGCAGCCACATACCGACCCAGCCCCCTCGTGAGATCGGGCTTTAATCGTGACTTATTTAACAAAAGACCGTGCACACGGCAACCGGGGTAGGTAGGAGCACGCGAAAAGAAGGGTCTCGAGCGTAAATGCGATAGCCCTCGTGTGGCCGAGTCTCTGCCTCACAGTTGCGAAAGCAAGAGACCGGCACACGGCAAGTAGCCAGGCGGCCGAGGACGCCTTGAAAAAAAAGCGATGTCCACTCGTGTGGCCGAGTCTCTCGCTTACGTTGCGAGCAAGAGACCGGACACATGAAGTAAGCCGCGGCCGAGGACGCGAAAAAAGCGATGTCGTCCACTTCGTGTGGCCGAAGTTTACGCCTCGTTGCGAGCAAGAGACCGCACACGGTTGCCGGGCACCGAAGGTTCGCGAAAAATGATATCCGGCCCCTCGTGGCCGCGAGTCTCCGCCCACAGTTGCGAGCAAGAGACCGGGCACACGGCGAAGCCGGGCACCGGGTTCGCGAAAAAGCGATGTCCACCCTCGTGTGGCCGAAGTCTCGCCTGGTTGCGAGCAAGAGACCGGGCACACGGCAAGCCGGCGGGCGAAGCGCGAAAAAAGCGATGTCCGGCCCTCGTCGCGGCCGAGTCTCGCCTGATTTGCGAGCAAGAGACCGGGCACACGGCAAAGCCGGCAAACGAAGGTTTCGCGAAAAAAGCGATGTCCACCCTCTCGGTGGCCGAGTCTCGCCCTGTTTGCGAGCAAGAGACCGGGCACACGGCAAGTGGCCGGCCGAGGACGCGCGAAAAAAGCGGTGTCCAAATTTCGTGTGGCGAAGCTACGCGTTGCGGGCAAGAGACGGGCACAAGAAATAGCCGGCGGCCGGGTTCGCGAAAAGGCGATGTCCATCCCTCGTGCGCCGAGTCTCGCTTCGTTGCGAGCAAGAGACCGAGCACACGGCAGCCGCAGGCGGCGAAGGTTAGCGAAAAGGCGATGTCAAATTTCGTGCGGCCGAAGTCTCGCCTTTGTTGCGAGCAAGAGACCGGGCACACGCAAGTAGCCGCGAAGTTCGGGTTACTAACTCCGGTTTCAATTGGGTTTCGGATCGAATGTTTGCGAGGCATCGCCGAGAATCTGCTTGAGGCGATGTGCTATCGGCTTATCCGAGCAAAGGAAATTCAGTAGCGCATTTTTGGTTCCGCGTCGCTTTGAAAATCGGTTTAGAGAACAAGGACTCGCGATCGGGCGGGACAGGGAGAAAGGATCGAAAAATCTTGGGCAAAAAAGAATTTGGATTACCATTCCTCTTTATTTAACAGGCTTGGAGATTTCGAGGAGAAGTCATTCGAAGATCCCATAGTTAAATAAGGGGGGATGGGCTAGAAATGGGGAAGGTCAGTCGTGGAACCTGCGTAGCTGGGCGATATTCCATGAGTTCTTGAGATTCGTCCGTCGGGGAGGCGAGGCGGACAGCCCCCGGGCGTGAAGATGAGACGACCGTGAATGGACCCTCCCACCTGGGGGTTAGTTTGTTGGCGCGCGACAGGTCCTGGACGCGTCGCAGAACCAAGTCGCCGTTTTGCAGTGTCATTGGCCGGATAGATCGGGCGGCGTGCCCGCGCAGAGCTTGCAGGTAAGCCGCTGATCGGACGAGCGCTTGCTCGCACTTTTCCTCGGATAGGTCAAGATCGAGTATCCTGCCCTGATGATCGTCGGCCTGTTCCGCGAGGTCCACGCGAGGCGACCTTAGAGTTATTTCTGTTGGAAGCATGGCCTCGGTGCCGTATACGAGCCGGAAGGGCGTTTCGCCCGTGGCTCTGCTGGGGGTGGTGCGGACAGCCCACAAGACGGAAGGGAGCTCGTCGACCCAGCCCTGTCGCAACTTAGAAAGCCGGTCGAAGACCCGCTTCTTGATTCCTTGGAGGATCTGTCCGTTGGCCCGTTCGACAGCCCCGTTGCTCTGTGGATGAGCCACAGAGACGAAGCAAATCCTAGTACCAACGTCTTCGCAATATTCTTGGAACAGCTCGCTGGTGAACTGAGTTCCGTTGTCCGTGATCGATCGGTGGGACGCCGAACCGTGTGACCACGTTATTGCGGAAGAATTTTTGGCGCTGGGCGTAATGCGAGACCGTTCACCTCTATCCATTTGGTGAGCGGTCGATGGCGACGAAGAGGTATCGCGATCTCTTCGCCCCTCGGGAACGGGCCTAGGATGTCCAAATTTCCCGGTGAGAATGGCGGTGGGGAATAGTTTGAAGGGTGTAGGCTGGTTGGTGCACCTGTCGGGCATGGAATTGGCATGCCCGGCAGGTGGTGACGATCTCCCGAGCGTCACCCAACGCCGTGGGCCAATAATAGCCCATCCTGAAGGCCTTGCCGACGAGCGTTCTGTAGGAAGAGTGGGCCCCACAGATACCCTCGTGTATGCCCTTCAGCAGGAACTCCCCTTCTTCCTGGGAGACGCACTTGGAGAGAATCCCTAGTGCGCCTCTTCGGTACAGGGCACCCTCCACAAGCCTATATAGTGGAGCTCTCCTGATAAGCCGGGATTTCTCGGCTTCATCCTCGGGCAATGTCCCGTGCGCCAAGAACTGGATGAATGGCGTCATCCAGGTGGCGTTTTGCTCGAGGAGGGAGACGTTGCCGTGCTTCTTTTTTGCCTCTTCTCCGGAGGAAATAGAGGGTTTTAGTAGGTGCTCCACGAGCACCCCCGTTGGGACGGGTTCTTGTGAGGTGCCCAACTTGGCAAGTTGGTCGGCCAGGGTATTTGCTCTCTGGCACGTAAAGGATTTCAAATTCTGAAATTCCTTTCCAACCTCCTAACCTCGGCGAATAACGCGCCATTGAGTCATCGGACTCGATACTCCTTGTTAACTCAGGTTTACGACCAGCAAGTGAATCCCCTTTCACGGTTAGTCGTCGGACCCCTAGTCAGAGCATGCTCGGAGTCGGCCAAGAGACCTTCATACTCCGCGTTGTTGGTCGGCGCGGTTCAACAGTATGACGATCGAGTTGCTCTCTCGAGGAGAGATCGGCTGCGCCAAATTGACCGAAGCTGAAGGAGCGCGAACCGTCGAAGAACATCGTCCAATGGGGTTCATCGGCGCGCTCGGCCATTTGCTCGGTTGGGGGATTCGTCCATTCCGCCACGAAGTCCGCCAGTATCTAGGACTTGATCGCCGTTCGGGCAACGAACTTGAGGTCAAATTCCCGAGTTCTCTCGCCCATTTAGCGTCGCCCGAAGCGTCGGGATTCTCGAGGACTTCCTTAGTGGAAGCGGTCGGGACTGTGATTGGGTGAGCCAGGAAGTAGTGGCGAAGCTTCTTAGAAGCCATCAGGAGGGCGTATAGGAGCTTCTGGACTTCAGGGTAACGCTCCTTGGGTCCGTGAAGCACCTCACTCACGTAGTAAATAGGCCGCTGACTTCCTTCGCGCTCCGCTACGAGCACGGCACTTACCGCTTGGGGAGAGGCCGCCAGGTAGAGCAGCAGAGGCTCCTGTTCCCTCGGGGTGACCAGGACGGACGGGCTCGACAGGTATTTCTTAAGTTCTTTAAAGGCGTTGTCGGCTTCCTCGGTCCGAACAAAACCGTCGTGCTTAAGCAAGGCTTTGAAGAAAGGTAGCCCTCACCCACCAAGACGAGATGAAGCGGTGAGGGCGCCATCCGGCCATGGCGATTGGACTTCCTTTGCGCTTGAAGAGCTGCATCCTCTCAACGGCTTCGATTTTTTCGGGTTTCGCCCGATGTTGGACGACCCAATGACATACCCGAGCACCATGCCGGTGTGCACACCGAAAACACATTTTTCTGGGTTTAGCTTTATCCGATGTTTTCTTAAATTACAAAAGGTTTCCTCGAGGTCCCGGATGTGGGCCTCGGCTAAAACACTTTTGACGACTATGTCGTCTACATAGACTTCTATGTTTCGCCCGATTTGATCGGGAAAGGTCTTCTGCATCAAACGCTGGAAAGTGGCCCCAACATTTTTCAGACCGAAAGACATGGTCGTATAGCAGAAGGTGCCGAAGGGGGTGATGAAGGCAGTCTTCTCCTCATCCTCCCACGACAAGCTGATCTGGTGGTACCTGGAGTACGCGTCCAGAAAACTCATCAGTTGTGCTTCCGCCGTCGCGTCGACCAACTGGTCTATACGGGGGAGAGGGAAGTTGTCCTTCGGACACGAGCTGTTGATGTTGGTATGATCAACGCACATCCTCCACTTTCCGTTCTTCTTTCTAACTACGACCGGATTTGCCAACCAGTCGAAGTGTTCTACTTCGCGAATGAAGCCGGCCTTCAATAGCTTGTCTAGCTGCTCCTTGATGACATCGGCCTTCCATTGCGGGAATCTCCTCGGCGCTTGGCGCCTTGGTTTTACCAGTCGAACCGCCACTGTGCTCGATCACCTCCCTTGGGACCCCGGGCATATCGGACGGCTCCCATGCGAAGACGTCAGCGTTGGCCCGGAGGAACGTGACGAGCTCACTTTCCTATTTCGGATCCAAAGCGGCCCCGAGGTGAACCACCTAGGACGGGTCCTCATCGGAGACCGGGATGTGCTTTGTCTGCTCCTGGGGCTGGAGAACGACCTTGGGCCGAGCGGATTTGTGGGAATTTTTCTTGGGCCCGCGCTCCGGGAGCTGGCCGACCAGGGCCAGCGCCATCTCGTCGCATTCCAAGGCAGCCTTGTGGTTGCCCCTGACGGTGATCACCCCTTTTGGCCCTGGGAGCTTGAGACAGTGATATGCATGATGCGTGGCCGCCATAAACTTGGCAAGAGTCGGCCTGCCGAGAATGGGGTTGTAGGCCGACTCGAAGTCAACTACCTCGAAGGTGACCAGCTCAGTCCGGAAGTTGCTCGGACTGCCGAAGGTCACGGCAGACGATCTGCCCGGTGGTCATGGGCGTGCAGATAATGCCATGAAAGGGCATAGCAATATCCTTGATCCTGGACCGGGGGATTTGCATCTCGTCCAAGACCCGGGCGGAAATCAGGTCCAGAGCGCTCCCCCCGTCGATGAGCACCCGCACGACCCGTGTGTTACTAATGGTCGGGCAGAGCACGAGGGGGAGCGTCTGCGGCTTCGTCATTCCCGAGGGACAATCCTCTCGGAAGAAGGAGACGGTCGTTTCCGACCATCGGAGTTGTTCGGGGGCCGAGCCGCCTCGGTCTACGTGGCAAACCTCGCGCACCGCGGCCTTCAACTCCCGTCGGGAGGAGTACGCCACAGACCCCCCGAAGATCACCGCGATGTGGTGACTTGGCTCGTGGTATTCTTCGCTTTCCTGGCCATGCGGGTCGGAGTGCGGCTCAGATTTTCGGTCGGAGCCACCCTTCCCGGCATCCGGAAGAACGAGCATGGGGCCACGGCCGTTGTAGAAATCCTCGAGCCGAGCAACCCAGTCTGGCGATTCGGAGGTCGTGCCGTGCACTTGGTGCAATGGACGAACGGCCGCCGAAGGTCCCTGAGGCCCACGCTTCTGTCCGGGGTTGGTCGACCGCTGACCACCCACCTTGCCCGGGGAAGGGCGAGGCTTCTTTGGCCTCGGCGTCTGTGGCGGAGATGACTGCTCTGGGATGGCGGCCACCATTTTGGCCGCTTTCTTTTTCTTCTTCTTGGCCTTCTTGTCGGACTTCTTTTTGTCCGAAGATTCCATGTCTAGTCATGAGGCTACTGCCGGACCCAAGCAGCCGCCGCTCCACGGCCTCCTCGGCATTGATGTAACGCTCTGCCGCCTGAAAGAGCTCATTGGCCAAGGAGCCGGAGTATATCTCGAGATCCCGGGTGAAGCGGACGTTCTTAACGCCTTCGGTGAAGGCTTCGACGACCGCTTCGTCCGAGATGCTCGGAATCGTATTCCGTACCCGGATGAACCTCCGGACATAGTCTCGGAGGCTCTCGTCCTCCATCTGGACCACTCGTTTGAGGTCCTGCGGCATCCCCGAGGGGACATCCTCGAAATTCGCCTGTAGGCCTCGCCTGATTGTGCCCACCAGGATGGAGCCTTCCGGCGGTTGAAGAGCCATGTCCGGCGAGCCCTCCAATCTGGCGGGGAAATAGTTCACCATTACCCTTCATCACCGCCCGCGCCGTGTGATGGTAGCATACACCGAGGAACTCGTCCGGGTTTTGAGTCCCGTCGAATCGCTCGATGTGGCCTGGTTTGAACTTGGGCGGCCATGCCGCGCCTCGGAGGGCGCGGGAAAAAGCGGGGCACCCGTGGCCTGCCCGAGTGTCGTGTCCGCGAGCATTGCTACCCTCGTGCCCTCGGAGGGGGCCGAGGCGCGAGAAGACGTCGCCGCGCCGAGTGTCGGGGATACCTGGTAGGGTTCCGCCCTGGTTGGCGCCAAGACGGCACTCACTGTGAGCGCCTCTTGCCCGGGACTCGGGGTGACCCCGTTCCCGGGCGGAGTCGTGAGTCGAGCCGCTGTCGTGGCGACGCTCGCTTCGCCGATCATCGATCGAGGGACGATCACTATGCCGGCGGGATGTCCTATCATTCCTTCGCCGGTCCAGATCCCGGCGAAGGTCGTGACGGGAGTAGCTACCCCTTGGGGTTCGGCTCTCCCAGGAAGTGCTTCGAGTCGGCGGCGAGGGAGATCGCCACTAATCGCTTCCAGCCTTTTCGCCACGGCGACGCCCTAGCTCGGCGGCTGGTCGGTTCGCCGAGGTCACGTACCACGTGCGCCAAGGCCCGAAGGCGCTGACGGCTCCTTCCGATCGGATCGGAGGGAAGGGACGGAGGTGGCGACCCCGATCGTGGGGAGCGGGGAGGCCGGCGGCGCTTCGGCCGGGTCATCGCGATGGGTTGCGAGTCGGTCGATCGAGTAGCCCGGCCAGCCCCACGCGGCGCGCGGCGGCGACGTGATTCGCCCTCCCGAGCCGTGGGAGGAGGGCGTCGCCGGTGCCCGCCACGTGGATTTCTCGCGAACGCCGGGCATGAGGGTGTCATGACCGTATCCTCGCGGAGACGAGCTCGTGGTCGGTCGTCGACGGGATGTCGGGATATCGACCCCTTATGCGAACCGACGCCAAGACACGGCGGGTGTCTCTGTCCCAGACTCTCAAACAGAGGGGCTCGAACGTACTCGAGCCCAGCTCACCGCCGGCGGCGACATCCATGGGGAAGGGAGACTCCGTCATGGTGTGTCCTTCCGGATCGATGATCCGGGCGACCTCGGTATCGGACCAATACTCGTCCAAGTCGTCGAGGTCGTCGAAGCGAATATCCTGGTTGTCCTGAGAGTTTGCCATTCTCAAGAACCTTCGCCTACAGAAGGTTAATCGACGGTCCCCACGCGACGGCGCCACTATCGGCGGTTGGGAGACTGAGCCCCAGCGCCGAGCTTACTTGTTGAATGCGAGGATCAACCGACCTCTTTCCTGCGAGCTCGGGGGCTTTCGAGAAGGCGAACTTGATCGGCGATCATCGCGATAAGCACACATGATTTAGGCCGTTCGGGCCCCTCGAGTGGAGGTAACAACCCTCGCCGATGGTGTCTATAAGAGATACGAAAAAAGGATTACAGGAGGCGAGTTTCCTCAAATGGGAAGGTGAGCTTTGGTCTCTATTCTAGCAGCTAACTCTTACATGTGCAACAAAGACAATCTATTTATACACGGGTGTCATCGGTATTCCAAGAGAGATGACGCCTATTATCCAAAGCGGCTTGGGAAGACGCCTGCTTGTCCGGCGGTCCGAAGCTTGTCTTTGCCTTGCGTCATCGCCATTATTCGTTCTTACGGGAAAACGATATGGGAACAGTGCAACAAGACGCGAGTTGGTGGCCGCAGTCTTCTGTGTTCGACGGGACGTAGTGGTCCTTAAAGATGTCAGAGCATTTAATGCCACGGACGGGGAGGCTGTGCCACCGGTAGGAGAAAGCAACCCGTACTCTTGCCCGGGCAAGGTCGCTCGTGCCACGAGCGAGAACTTCCTTGCTCTGGGGAGGCCGGCATTTTTTCCAAGGAGTAAGTCTAAACGTACCTCCCGGTCCCCGTCAATGTGGATTTCTAATCCAGATATGACAGGATGATATGGTGGTTACTACACCGTTGAGAACAAGAGCGACATGAATACCTAGATGAGTTTCTAGAATAGTTGGGAATTTACCATAAGCTAGATATTGTCCTAGTAATTTTTTATTTTTAAAAACTATCCAGGAAAGTGTTCACGATAAAGTAAAGAATTATATAGGACTTTTTGAATATTTTGGGAGACCCACTACACAGACACACAGTACACCGTACACGTTTGAAAGGAAGACTGAGTGCATGATGGGCCCGTTGGAAAGGGTGATCTTACTGGGCCAAAGTCGTTTGTTGAACCTGTAGTAATGGCATGCATTGACTGGTCAGGCCCAGGGGCCAGGGCTACAGCCCGTGGCACTGCACGGTCGAGAACTTGTCTGTAGGTCCTAGAGCTAGCCGAACCGGCCGGCCCGGTTTGGGCCCATTTCGATGAACCGGCCAAACAAAACAACGGCCGGGATATCAGCCCAATCACGGTTCGCATAGTAACCGGGCTGAACCGGGCTGGCCGGGATACAAGCAGGCCGACTCATTTTAGCCAAAAATAATATATAAAAATAAAAATTAATTATATTTAGTAAATATGTGTTATAAAATGAATAAATAAATTATTTATCATAAAAATAAACATCTAAATATATATTTAATTAAATATGGGGTTACAGTAACCGGGCCAGGCCACCACTATACGAACCGAACCGGGCTGGTCTGACGGGCCGAGGTCTCGCCTAGGTTTTGTTCGGTTGAATGAACCGGGACGGCTCGGTTTGGTGAGCAGTGCGGGCCGGCCCAGTTCGTCCCACTCGGCCGCCCTATTTGGCCGGCTCTAGTAGGTCCATTGCTTTGTACTGTTCTTGAGAGCTTATTTAATTATCTCCGTGTTGAAAATCCAAACAGTTTGACTTATCGAATTTATTTTCTTAATCTCAAAACTCTTAAAAATAAGTCTAATGAAATGGTCCAACTCCTCCAACACTTTCTAAAACTCTTGAAGTTTAGCTTTTTTAACAAATAAGAAAATAAGTTCAACCCACGAGAACAAGGACCATGTTCTTTACAGCTTATTTGCTTTTCTTGGGTTTAAAAATGCAAGCGTTTCGATATTTTTGGTCTATTTTTTAAAATCTTGAAGATGTGTCTGAAAGCTCTAAAAAACAAGTCAAACAAAACGGATCAAACTTTCTGAGCCGCTTTGGAAAGCTCTCAAAGTTTAACTTATTAGGAAATAAGATGATCAACAAATCAGATGTGCTCAAAAAATCCAATATGAGTTACATATAATATAGGGAATTTTGTATGACACTATAGAAGCCTTCAATCCCTTTTGTGCTATCACTAAAGCATCTCACCTTACGTTCCATTGCATTTTGTGGGTTATTCCCTTGAATATTATGGTGAAATTATTTTTTTGTTTAATATGTGTAAGCGCTTAAAAAAAATTCCTAAAAAGGGTGTTATCAAATATTCAATACTTCCGCACCATTTTTTTATTACATGATTATCATAAAAATACAAAAAAAAAATTGAGAGTTTAGGTATTTGGTAACAAATGTTATCTTTGGGGGAATTTTTTGAATTGTTTGTGCGGCTAAAACAAAAATAAAATAAAATTTTACCGATGGTATACAATAGAACAGCCCACAAAATGCAACGACACGTAAGGGTGAGATGCTTCAGTGATGGGTCTGATGGCACAGAGGAGATTGCAGGCTTCTTCCGTAGTGACAACACACAGAAATTTATCCCTATAATAATATAGAGTGGTAGTAGTACTAGTACACCAATTACGTATAAGCAAGTTAACATGCCTTGATCTTAATAGTTTGCATGAGTATGGTTTGTAGAAAAGGGGTGGCAGTAGTACTGGTACACGCGAACAGAAAGAAACACAAGGATTAACAAAATGTTAAACCTCTCTCTTGTACATCAGCTACGTAAAGCTAACAAGCTCCCTCCCCTAAAAAAGGTACATATTGCTAATGATCAGTTGAGAAAACGAAAAAAGGATCGATGTACGTATGCATATGCCTCCTTATTTATCTTTGAACGAGGTTGTTCGTTATTCATTTCTATCATATCCTTGTATGCTTGATGCAGAGCACCTAAGTGCTTCCTTCTAGCTAGTTCAATTGCCCCCTCTGCGACGCCGACGCCGACGCCGACGCCGACGATAAGATGGCGTCGAGCGCCGCCTTCACTTGGGAGATCTCCGGCGCCGTGCCCCCTTGCGCCGGCCAGAACTCGTCAGTGGCAAGGACCTGCGATCCATCAATCAGTAAAACTACTGGCTCCATTTGCGCTCTGAATTAGCCAAGCATGGGTGCATGTGTGCACTGATCGATACACGTACCTTGACTTGCAACTGGAGGAACTTGACGTAGTTGAATGCCTTCTCGAGCATGGTGACGAGGTCGACCTTGGTGCCGTTGGGCACGAGCTCCTGCAGAATCCGCAGCCGCTCGCTGATCCTCTCCCGCCGATTCTGCAGCACCAGAGAGAAGAAACGGTTCGGTTCAGCTCAGTGACCTCAGTCCCACGAAGCAAGCCGGAAGCAAGCAGCAACGCAGAGAATTGGGGCGTTGGCACTGGGGAAAAGCTGTGATTTTGGCGGCGAGGTTACCTTCGCGGCGAGGCTTTGCGGGTCCTTGGGTGGGGTGGCGGGCGCCGGCTTGGCCTTGCTCGTCTTCCTGCCCGCGCCGCACTGCTTCTTGGAAGGAGTCATGGCCGGCGGCTCCGTACCCTGCACGTACGCGCGCGAGCAACGGCGGCGAGCTGTTGAGCCACGGTGCCACAGAAATCCAAAGCGAAACGGCTAGTGAATTTGGCCCAGAAGCCGTTGCGGGATCGTGTTGTTTGTACGCACCACGTGGGGTCGCTTCTGCGAGCCGCGCGCCGGCGGCGGCGACAGCGCCGCGGCGTCGGGCGAGCCGCAGGACGTGCTCGGGAACAGCAACCCGAACGATCGCCCCGCGCCGCCGGCTGATCTCTCCGTCAGGCTGTAGCAGCCCGAGGCCGCGTCGAAGCCTATGGCCGCCGTCCCATGGCGCGTCGCCGCGGCGCCGTAGCTCTGGTCCATGGCGTCGATCCACGCGTCGCACTCCTCCTCCTCCCCCGCAGCCTGCGCCTGTGCGGCGTCGTGTCCCCGCGAGGCGCGGTCGAACGCGAGCACGGACGCCCCGGCGGCGCCCGCCCAGCTCGCGCTGCCCGGAACGAGGGAGCCACACGCGCCGGCCGGCTCGGTGCCGTTGACGTAGCCACCGAACAACGCCGCCGCGTCGACGTCGAGGAGCGCGTCGTGGCCGTACCCCAAGGCGTCGAACACTGACGCCTCCACGGCGTCGAAGCCGTCGTACACCATCGGCTCCCTCACTAGCGCCATGATCACGACCACCTAAACTCGCCGCCGCGCCGCCGCCGCACGTATCCAGCTACGTTGGTCGGCTAATTTGGTTGTAGCTACGTAGGTGTAAGTACCCTTCTCTGGACTACGAGCTCCATACTCCTAGCCGCGTTGTGCTGCCTCCTTCGCGCCATGCGCTGCCTTATATACTCGCGCCGGCGCGCGCCACGACCCACGGCGCGCACATGGGGTCTTAAAACACGGCGAGCGTGGGGAAAACTACGAGAATGGCAGCCGCATTTAATGCTCGAGGTTGCTAGGCGATCGAGCTGCCGATCCTTGCCCAAGCTCTGCCTGCTCCGCTGCTCCCGGAGCCTGAGCCCGCGCGCTCCCGGGTTCCGGGTCCGCGAGAGCCGAGAGCCGGGAGCTCTCCTCCCGCGCCGAGCAGCGCGGATCCGGCGCCCGAACGCCGCGGAGCGACCCGTTTTGGGCAGGGGAGGCAAGGAGCACGAGGCGCGGCGCGGCCGTCGGGGTCCCCCCCACGTCTCAAGATTCCGGGGCTCCTCCCTTCTCACGTTGCCATGCAGCGGCTCATGCATCTGCATATGCCGCTTTGCCGCGCCTCTATTGCTCGCCGCCAGATAACGAACGTCTCGTCTGCAGGGCTTGCTCTGCCTCTAAGCCCGGACACGGGACACCCAACTTGTTCATCAGATGCTTAACTATTTCTTTCTCCTGATTGCTCATTACTGTTTTATAACCTGGAAACTGTAGTTTCTTTTTACTAACAAGGTGCAAGTGCGGCACTATTTGTTGCATGATGCAGTATAAAAACAAGCTCCATTCATGCATGAGGTTCTAAGTGTTTAGGTCATGGAAAATTTTTCAGATACTTTTAACCTAGTGGCTTGATTTTTATCATCGTCTTAAGCTAGTGGCTTAATTTTTATCATCGTTTGCCGTGGGAACATACAGCTTAAACTGTAATGTACGACTAGGGGCCGGGGACGGCGAGAGGATCAGAGGAGTGACGCAATAGTGTCTTTTTTCTAATTAATTAGTAGTCGAGTGTCCATGCTTTGTTAGGAATTAAAATAATATCAAATGATGTCTTATCATGTTATGATCCATGTGTTTGATTTATGCATTCAACTATGTTTAAATGCTCGACTACGCCGTGTATACATACACTCAACTCCAATCTTTTTTTATGAGTGCCACATTGAAAACTTCCTACAATACAATACAATAAAAAACAAAGCGAACCAAACAAATAGAAAACATGGAAAGTTTTAGAAAATACACGGTGCATTAAAATGAGAAATTAATGTAAACAAATAGGAAGTGTCTTTGACGGGGACCGGAACGTTTGGGTTAACACTCCGCGTCCACCATGAGGGCCTCCCCCAAGCAAGGAAGATCTCGGCCAGGACCAGGCACCTCCAGACCTTGTCCGGGGCGGTGTTCGTTGTTCTCTCATGATCGATCGGAGCAAGCCCCTCATTTGCAACATTAAATGCTCTGACACCTTCAAGGACTGCCACGTCCCATCGAATGAGGAAGACCGCGATTACCAACTCACGTCCTATCGCACTATTCCCACGCCGTTTTCCCGTAAGGACGGACGATGGCGATGACGCAAGACAATGACGAGCTTCGGACCGACGGACAACAGGACGTCTTCTACATACCATTGGATAAAAGGGCGTCACCTTAACTAGGACCGCCGACTATGGCCTTGTATAAATAGATCGTGTGCCGCGTGTGAAAGATTTAGTCGCTAGAAAAACAGGACCGAAGCTCACCTTCCCACGATAGGAAACTCATCTCTCTGTAATCCTTCTCATATCCCCTATAGACACCATCGACGAGGGTTGTTACCTCCACTGAGGGGCCCGAACCACCTAAATCATGTGTGCTTGTCACCGATTGCCGCCGATCGAAGTTCGCCTTCTCGAAAGCCCCGGCGTCGCAGGAAAGAGGTCGGTTCATCCTCACACTCAACAAGTAAGCTCGGCTCTTGGGGGTTCCATACTCCCAACCGCCGACAGCTGGCGCCGTCCGTGGGGACCGTCGATTAGCTTCTGCAGTCAAAGGTTCTTGAGAATGGCAAACTCTCAGGATAACCAGGATATTCGCTTCGACGACCTCGACGACTTGGACGAATATTGGTCCGATATCGAGGTCGCCCGGATCGCCGATCCGGCGACACACCATGGCGAGTCTCCTCCCCATGGACGCTCGCCGCCGGTGGGTGAGCCGGGCTCGAGTACGCTCGAGCCCCTCCAGCCTCGAGTTGCCGGGCGAGAGCCACCCGTCAGGCGCGGCGCCGCATGACGCACGGGGGTCGATATCCCGACATCCCGCACGACTCGACCATTTAAACTGCTTCCGCGGGATACATCTATGACACCTCATGCCCGGCGTTCGCGAGAAACCCACATGGCGAGCACCGGTGACGCCCCGCTCCCGCAAAGACGGAGGACGAGTCGCCGCCGCCGACGCTGCTGGACTGGCTGCTACTCGACGACAGGCTCGCAACCTGTCGCAATGACCCGGCCGAAGCGCCTGCCAGCTCCCGCTTCCTCGCGATCGGGTCGCCACTCCCCCTTTCTCCGATCCGACGGTAGGAGCCGCTCAGCGCCGCCGCCCTAGCACACGTGGTACGTGACCTCGGCCAGATTCGACCAAAGCCACCGAGCTAGGCGTTGCGCGTGGCCAAAGGCTGGAGCAGCTTGGTCGGCGATCTCCTCGCGCCGACTCCGAGCACTTCCCGGAGAGCCGAACCCCAAGGGAAGTTACTCGTTACGACCTTCGCCGACCTTGACCGGCGAAGGAATGATAGGACATCCCGCCGACATAGTGATCGCTCGACGATGGTCGGCGGAGCGAAGGCCGCCACGACAATGCTCGACCATAACTCCGCCGAACGGGTCACCCCGAGTCCCGCAAGAGGCGCCACGGAGAGCGCCGTCCTCGCGACTAACCAGTATGAACCCTACCGTACCCCGACACTTTCGGCGGCGACGTTTCTCGCTTCGAACCCCCGGGCACGAGGGTCATGACGTCGTTGACACGACGCACGGCGGGCCACGGTGCCTCGCTTTCCCGCGCCCGAGGCGCGGCGTGGCGCCTGTTCAAACCAGCCACATCGAAGCGATTCGACGGACTCAAAACCCGGACGAAGTTTCTCTCAGGTACGCTACCACCGTCCACAGCCATGAGCGGTGATGAAGGGTAATGGTGAACTATTTTCCCATTGCCGTGTTAGAGGGCCTCGCCGACATGGCTCTTCAACCAGCGGAAGGCTCCATCCACACCGGGCACAATCAGGCGAGGCCTCGCGGCGACTTTGAGTGCACCCCGGAGGCCGCAGGACCTCAAACGAGTGGTCCAGATGGAGGACGAAAGCCTCAGGGACTATGTCCGGAGATTCATCCGGGTACGAACACGATTCCGAGCATCCCGACAAAGCGATCGCCGGCCTTCACCGGCGCCAAGAACGCCCACTTCACCCAGATCTCGAGTTATACTCCCGCTCCTCGGCGATGAGCTCTTTTCAGCGCAGAACGCTGCATCAATGCCGAGGAGGCCGTGGAGCGAAGCGCTTTAGGTCCGGCAGCACCTCCGCAGACCAGATGGAATCTTCGACAAAAAGAAGTCCGACAAGAAGGCCAAGAAGAAGAAAAAGAAGGCGGCCAAAATGGTGGCCGCCATCCCAGCGATCGCCTCCGCCACAGACGCCAAGGCCAAAGAAGCCTCGCCCTTCTCCGGGCAAAGTGGCCGGTCAGCGATCGACCAACCCCGACGTAAACATGGGCCTCGGGGATCTTCGAGCAGCCGCCGCCCATCGCATTCAAGTGCACGGCACGACCTCGCGAATCGCCGCGACTCGGGCTTGCTCGGCTCGAGGATTTTTACAACGGCCGAGGGCCCATGCCCGTCCTCCCGGATGCTGGGAAGAGTGGCTCCGACCAAAAATCCGAGCCGCGCCCGGGCTCGCACGGCCAGGAAAGCGAAGAATACCACGAGCCAAGTCACCACATCACGGTGATCTTCGGGGTCCGCGCCTACTCCTCCCGACGGAGTTGAAGGTCATGCGCGCTGGTTTGTCACAGAGACGAGGCGGCTCGGCCCCGAACAACTTCGATGGTCGGAACGACCGTCTCTTTCTCCGAGAGGATTGCCCTCGAATGACGGCCGCAGGCTCCCGTGTTCTCGCCTCACCATTAGTAACACAAGGGTCGACGGTGCTCATCGACGGGGAAGAGCTCGACTCGATCTCCGCCTGTGTCTTGGGCGAGATGCAAATCCGGTCCAAGATCAAGGATATTGCTATGCCCTTTCATGGCATTATCCCGCACGCCCATGACCCCGATGGGCAGATCATTACGCCTGCGGACCTTCGGCACCGAGCAACTTCCGGACCGAGCCGGTCACCTTCGAGGTAGTTGACTTTGAGTCGACCTACAACGCCATCCTCGCAGTCGGCTCGCCAAGTTCATGGCGCCACGCATCATGCATATCACCGCCTCAAACTCCCAGGCGAAGGGGTGATCACCGTCGAGGCAACCACAAGGTCGCTTTGAATGCGACGAGATGGCGCTGCCTTGGTCGGCCAGCCTCGAGCGGGCCCGAAAAAATTCCCACAAGTCCGCTCGGCCCAAGGTCGCCCTCCAAATTTCGAGAGCGCATAAAGCATATCCCGGTCTCCGATGAGAACCCATCCAAGGTGGTCCATATCGGGCCGCCGGATCGAATAGAAAACGAAGCTCGTTACCTTCCTCCGCAAACGCCGACGTTTTCGCATGGGAGCCGTCCGACATGCCCGGGTCCCGAGGGAGGTGATCGAGCACAGTCGGCGATTCACCTGGTAAAAACCAAGGCGCTAAGCACCGAGGAGATTCCCGCAATGGAAGGCCGATATCATCAAGGAGCAAATGGACAAACCGTTGAAGGCCGGCCGTTCGCTGGTTGAGCACTCCGACCGTTAGCGAATCCGGCCGTGGTTAAAAAGAAGAACTAAAGTGGCGGATGTGCGTTGATCACACCAACATCAACAACTCGGTCCGGCGACAACTTCTCTCCGCGATAGACCAATTGGTCGATCGACGGCGAAGCACAACCGATGAGCTTTACGACGCCGTACCGTACCACCAGATCGCCTTGTCGCGGGAGGATGAAGAGAAGATCGCCTTCATCACCCCTTCGCACATTCTCGCTATACGACAATGTCCTTCGGTTCAAAAATGCAGGGCCACTTTCCAACGCTTGATGCAGAAGACCTTCCCGACCGGATCGGGCGGAACCTAGAAGTCTATGTAGACGACATAGTCGCCAGTGTTCTAGCCGAGGCCCATATCCGGACCTCGATTTAAACCTTTTGTAATTTAAGACAACATCGAATAAAGCTAAATCCGGAGAAGTGTGTTTTGGTGTGCACACGGAATGGTGCTCGGGTATGTCATTGGGTCGTCCGGCATTGGCAAAACTGAAAAAATCGGTTGCCGAGAGGATGCAGCCCTTTGAATGTAAAGGAAGTCCAATCGCCATCGGCGGGATGGCGGCCCTCACCGCTTCATCTCTTGGCTCGGTGGCGCGACTACCTTTCTTCAAGGCCTTCTTGAAACACGACGGTTTCGCTCTGACCGAGGAAGCCGACAACGCCTTCAAGGAACTTAAGAGGTACCTATCGAGCTCGCCTGATCCCCGTCACTCCGGCGAGCAGAACCTCTATTTGCTTTATCTAGCGGCTTCCCTAGGTAGTAAGTGCCGTGCTCATAGCCGAGCGGGAGGAATCACGCCCATATACTACGTGAGCGAGGTGCTTCATGGACCTAAGGCGTTACACTCAAGTCCGAAGCTCCTATACGCCTCCTCATGGCTTCTAAAAGCCGCCACTACTTCTCGCTCACCCGATCACGGTCCCGACCAGCTTCACGAGGAAGTCCTCAGGAATCCCGACGCTTCCGGGCGCATCGCAAAATGGGCAATAGAACTCGGGGAATTCGACCTCAAATTCGTTTCCCAGACAGCGATCAAGTCTCAGATACTGGCGGACTTCGTGGCGGAGTGGACGAATCCCCCCCCCCCTACCGAGCAAGTGACCGGGTGCACCGAGGAACCCCACTAGACGATGTTCTTCAATGGCTCGCGATCCTTCGAGCGTTCGGGGGCTGGAGTTGTGCTGGTCTCTCCTCAAGGAGAGCAACTCCAGTATGTCATACAATTACACTTCGCTGGGACCAACAACGCAGCGGAGTATGAAGGCCTCTTGGCCGGGCTCCGAGCATGCTCTGCGCTAGGGGTCCGACGACTAACGGTGAAAGGGATTCGCTGTTGGTCGAAACCGTGTTAACAAGGAGTTTCATTGGTTCGATGACTCAATGGCGCTAGCGTTACGGTCGAGGTGAGGAAGTTGGAAAGGAACTTCAGAACTTCAAGTCCTTTACGTGCCAGAGAGCAAATACCCTGGCCGACCAACTTGCCAAGTTGGGCACCTCGCAAGAACCCGTCCCAACAGGGGTGCTCGTGGAGCACCTGCTAAAGCCCTCTATTCCCTCCGGAGGAGAGGCAGACGAGACGCACGGCAACGTCTCCTTCCTCGAGCAAAACGCCACCTGGATGACGCCATTCATCCAGTTCTTGGCAAACGGGACATTGCCCGAGGATAAAGCCGAGATCCCGCTTATCAGAGAGCTCCACTATACAAAGCAGTGGAGGGTACCTGTCTGGGAGGCGCGCCGAGTCCTCTCCAAGTGCATCTCCCAGAAGAGGGAGATTCTGCTAAAGGACTTGCACGAGGGTGTCTCGGGGCTCACTCATCCTCTGAACGCTTCGTCGGCAAAGCCTTCAGATGGGCTACTATTGGCCTGGCGTTTGGTGGACGCCGGGAGATCGTCACCACCGCCGCATGCTAATTCCATGCCCGCAGTGCACCACCACCCTACACCCTTCAAACTATTCCCTTCACCGCCGTTTTCACCGGGCCGACATCCTAGGCCCGCTTCCCGAGGGGCGGGGATGCGATACCTCTTCGCCGCCATTGACACGCTCATCAAATGGATAGAGGCTGAACCGTCTCTCGGCATTACGCCCAGCGGCCAAAAATTCTTCCGCAATAACGCGTGGTCACACGGTTCGGCGTTCAACCGACCGATCACGGACAACGGAACTCGGCCACCAAAGGAGCTGCTCCAAGAATATTGCGAAGACGCTGGCACTAGGATTTGCTTTGCCTCTGGGCTCATCCGCAGAGCAACGGGTCGCCGAACGAGCCAACGCGAGATCCTCCATGAATCAAGCGGGTCTTCGACCGCTTTCTAAGTCGCGACAGGCCGGGTCGACGAGCTCCCTTCGCCTTATGGGTCTGTCCGCACCACCCCCAAAGAAGTCCACGGGCGAACGCCTTCCGGCTCAGATACGCACCGAGGCCATGCTTCCGACCGAGATAACCCTAAGGTCCTCGCGTGGACCTCGCGGAGGAGGCCAACGATCACTGAGGCAGGTTGCTCGATCTCGACCTATCCGAGGAAAAGTGCGAGCAAGCCCTCGCTCGATCGGCGGCTTACCTACAAGCTCTGCAGCAGCACGCCGCCCGATCTATCCGACCAAGGACTCGCAAAAGCGGCGACTTGGTTCTCGCGACGCGTCCAAGACCTCGCACGCCAACAAGCTAACCCCAAGGTGGGAGGGTCCTTTACGGTCGTCTCGTCTTGGCGCCCGGGGCTGTCCGCCTCGCCTTCCCGACGGACGGATTCTCAAAGAACTCGTGGAATATCGCCCGACCTCGCAGTTCCACGCCTAACCTTCCCCTTCCTTTCGCCCATCCCCTTATTTAACTCTCGGATCTTGAACGACTTCTTCTCGAAATTCGAACATGTTAAATAAAGAGGAATGGTAACCCAAGTTCTTTTTCTTCCGAGGTTTTCGACCTTTTCTTCCCCGTCTGCCTAAGCACGAAGTTCTTGTTTTCTAAACCGATTTCTAAAGCAAACGACGGATCTGAAAATCGCTCAATTCCATTGCTCGGATAAGCCGATAGCACATCGCCCGGCAAGTTCTCGGCGGTACCTCGCAGACTTCGATCCCAAACCCAATTGAAGTCCGAGTTAGTAACTTGAACTTCGCGGCTACTTGCGTGTGCCGGTCTCTTGCTCGCAAACGAGGGCAAAGACTCGGCCACACGAGGGGGCTGGACATCGCCTTTTTCGCGCGTCCTCGGCTGCCCGGCTACTTCGTGTGCCCGGTCTCTTGCTCGCAACCAGGGGCAAAGACTCGGCCACACGAGGGGGCTGGACATCGCCTTTTTCGCGCGTCCTCGGCTGCCCGGCTACTTCGTGTGCCCGGTCTCTTGCTCGCAACCAGGGGCAAAGACTCGGCCACACGAGGGGGCCGGACATCGTCTTTCTCGCGCGTCCTCGGCTGCCCGGCTACTTCGTGTGTCCGGTCTCTTGCTCGCAACTAGGGGCAAAGAATCAGCCACATGAGGGGGCTGGACATCGCCTTTTTCGCGCGTCCTCGGCTGTCCGGCTTGCGCCGTGTGCCGGTCTCTTACTCGCAACGAGGGCAAAGACTTCGCCACACGAGGGGCCGACATCGCCTTTTTCATGGCGTCCTCGGCTGCCCGCTTCGCCGTGTGCCGGTCTCTTGCTTTCAACTGGGGGGCAAAGACTTCGGCCACACGAGGGGCCGAACATCGCTTTCTCGCAAGATCCTCGGCCGCCCGGCTTCGCCGTGTGCTCGTCTCTTGCTCGCAACTGTGGGCAAAGACTTCGCCACACGAGGGGCCGACATCGCCTCCTCGTGCTTGACCTCCTTCCACGTGCTCCTACTTACCGGTTGCTTCGTGTGCACGATCTTTTGTTCAGAAGTCACGACTAAAGGCCCGATCACAAGGGGGGGGGGTGGGTATGTGGCGACAAGTAGTAGCATAAATTAATTATCTTTTCTCAAACTATGTAAGCAAGAGACAAAAAGCATCTTGTAATAAAGTAAAAGTGCTCATACACATTTAAACACCACGCACACTACCCCTAGATCTACTCTTGAGGGCTGAAGCTCGCCTCCACGCCCTCAAGGCGACTTGGCCGAGAACCTCGATCTGGGCCTCACGCCCGGTCGGATCTCTTGAGCCGCCACCCTCTCGGTTTCCACACGCTCTGTGCCGCTCCTCCTCGAGCTCTTTACGAACCCGATCAGCTCCTCCTGGGACCGAGAGTTTCTCTCCAGACCTCGAGCATACTCCAAAACATGCTCGAGTTCATTCCGGACCTAGGCGAGCTCCGTTTGGGCTTCCCCCAACTCAGAGCGCACCGCCATCACCTTAGCCTGGCACCGAGCTTCAATGCTCGCGGCCTAGTCATCCACCTCAGCCGACAACTATAAGCAAAGAAGCCATCAGCAAAAAATACAAGCAAAAGGTTACTCACGGCAAGAAAGTACCTCGCGACGGTGACGAGCGAGCAGCATTCTCAGCTTGGGCCGGGGGCCGACGCGGATGTTTCCCGAGCCAGAGGAAGCGGCGTCCTCCGTACTCGGAGTCCGGTCCACCCCAGCCGTCCCTGCCTCCACGGGACCGGCCCGGACATCTTCCAAACCCGGGGGCCGAGCTTCCCCGGTCTCCCCTCGCCCCGAACTCGGGGCACGAACCACCAAAGTCGTTCCCGCCTCGGCCCTCCTCGCCCGAGAACCCCCCGAGCTCGGGGCCGAGGGCCCTGGCTCACGCCAGCAGCAAGCACAGGTCGCTTCGCCTTCGAGACCGAGCCCGAGACCGGAGGCCGGCGGCGTCGTTCTGCGCCGCGGCACTAACAGGAGGGCCGCCCGGAACTTGCCCCTCGCCTCCCAAGGAGGCGGCCGCGTCGTCGCCCGGCACCAACCCCCTTCGACGCCTGGGCACCAACGGGGCGGAATCCCCCGAATCCTGCTCGGACTCTTCTCCGCCACCCCGCTCAGCTAGGTCCGCCCCCGTGACTGGCTCCGCTGCGATCCTCGCCGCCAACTCTGCAATAATTTGGGACGCTGCGATTTGAAACGCTTCCGTAATCAGGACCCTGGCCCCTGCCTCCGTCAAAGGCACAGGGGATCTTCCCCCCACGGGCCCCCTGACTATGTTTGAAAAAGGAAAAATCAAGACCGCGGTAACACGCGGCCGATCAAGAACAAAGGCCAGGATCAGTGAAACTTACCTTCTTCCTCGTCATCCCGAAGACCCTGACCGCCTCCAGCATCCCCCATTTGGGGTTCTTCGCACGCCTCCAGAGGGCTCTCCGTCCTCCCCGGCGGTGGAGGGACAGCCTCCCTTGCTCTGCTCGGTCCGGCCTCCGTCCGGGCAAGGCTCGCCGCCTCGAGCCACTCCGGACGATGCTCTTTCGTCCAACGGCGAAGCCCTAAGCTCTTCCTCGAGCACCGCCCGGGGCGTCCCTCGGGCCCGTGAGCCACGAGGCAGCGCCACCCGTCCGGTCGAATCCGCCGGGCTCCTCCTCCGGCGTCCCTCTCTCACGAGCCCGCCGGCTCGGCGAAGATCAGCCCGGTCTGCAGAACCAGCAAGATGGTCGGGTAATCCCTAAAGTTCACAAGAACCAAAGGACAACTCCGTGACTGGTCTGCGTACTCAAGGTGAGGTCACGGCGGGTTGTGCCTCGGCGATGCAGCGCCCCGGATCTACGGGTAGCGTCTACCAGAGCCGCCCCGAAGAGCCCCCACACGCGATCGCGATCGCCATGGTTCCCGTCATCATCGATACTGCGGGGCCCCTTCCTCTTCTTCTTCGAGCGACCTTCTTCGTCGGGGCCGCTTCTTCCGCCTCAACCGGTGGTTCGCCGCCAAGACGGCCTCCAGGCAGCCGGTCCAAATAAACGGAGGTCAATCGAACCAAGACCATCCCGCCCGAGCTTAAAGGTCGGAGAAGAACGTCTGCCCGAACGGTCGAGAACGTTCTTCGGTCCTCGCCGCCCAGTCCGGTTCTCCTCCTTCCCAAGGCGAAGAGCTCGCCACCCGCTCGTCGACCCATCGGTCGTCCGAGCTTCAAAGAAACAAAATCGAGGAAGAACCCGACAAAGCACCACCGAGCAAGAAAAGTTACCAGATCCGCCTCGAGTAATGTTGCTCCACCGGCGATCTCGAAGAAGGGTGCTCCCGTCGCAGGGAGAAACTTCGGTTCTGAGAAGTCCCGCAATAGCTCGCCCGATCAGATCATTGCCGCTCAACACCGGATGGTGTCAAGGATCTTCTCTTCCTCTGGCTCCACTCGCGGTCGAGGAAGGTCCTTCTTCTCCGGCGGCGCGTTCCGAAAATGGAGTCCGCATCGCCCCTTCTTCGCGTAGAACCATCGTTCCGCCCGGCGACGGAGTCCTTCAACGCGAATGCGAGTATGCAGACGGCCGCGAAGTTCCGCAATTAAAATACGCGCACCCATCGCGTAACGATCCCCGATGCGGTGGAGCATGTAGAAGTGGAGGAACAGGCTTACAAGTCGTGACGCCGACAAAACCTCGCAAAGATGGGAGAAAAGATTCGAATAAAAATGGAGTTTGGGTGGAGGTTCGTGACTTCTAGGCCACGATGGGCGAGGATCGCGCCATGAACTTAGACTCGGGGCACGGCCCGTTGATGGCATAGAGTTTGCAACTCACGAACTCACCTTCGCGGCGCCGGAAGGACCTCGTCGTCGAGGGGCGCGCCAGACCTAGGGTCGGTGGCCTGCGCCACGAGGTCTTCGGCGCGCAAGAGTTCGCGAAGGAACGAACTTCGCCATCGAGCAGAGAAGGAAGAAGGCGGCGGAATAGGAAGACAGAGGAAGAAGACAAAGGAGAAGGACGCGTCATCGAATGGGGGAGGCGGCGGTTTTATCCTTTCCCACTAAAGAAACCGCCCAAGAACCTCGAATCGGCGCGTCGACGCTGTCACGTCGCCTTAAAACCGTCGACCCACTCATAAGTAACCGTTGGTGGACAGATGTTTGGGCTTATGTTCAGACGGCCCTTGCTCGGCGATCGAGTCTTGCCCGGTGCCGCTTGTCGGCCAAATGGAGTTTTGCCCGGTACTGTTAGCTCGCCAAATGAGTATTGCCCGGTGCCGTTTGTCTTGGCCAAATGAGTTTAGCCCGAGTAACCTTTGTTCGGCGAAACCTGAAGTTTTGCTCGAATAGCCTTCGTTTTACCGACCCGAAGCCTTGCTCGGGTGGCCTTTCGCTAAGGCCAACCTAAAGCCCCGCTCAAACGGCCATTACTCGGCCGATCGGATAATGCCTCTGTCCCGTCCAAACGTCCGACCCCCAGATTGTCAGCACATAGTTCGGAACCTCGAGGGGGGGATCCAGCCGAACCCCCCGCTCAAGGCTCGGGGGCTAGATGACGGGGACCGGAACGTTTGGGTTAACACTCCGCGTCCACCGTGAGGGCCTCCCCCAAGCAAGGAAGATCTCGGCGGGACGAGCACCTCGGACCTTGTCGGGCGGTGTTCGTTGTTCTCCTCCGCGACTGATCGGAGCAAGCCCCCCCATTTGCAACATTAAATGCTCTGACACCTTCAAGGACTACCACGTCCCCATCGAATCACGGAAGACGCGACACCAACTCACGTCCTATCGCACTATTCCCACGCCGTTTTCCCGTAAGGACGGACGATGGCGATGACGCAAGACAATGACGAGCTTCGGACCGACGGACAACAGGACGTCTTCTACATACCATTGGATAAAAGGGCGTCACCTTAACTAGGACCGCCGACTATGGCCTTGTATAAATAGATCGCGGCGCGTGCGTGAAAGATTTAGCTGCTAGAAAAAACAGGGACCGAAGCTCACCTTCCCACGATAGGAAACTCATCTCTCCTGTAATCCTTCTCATATCCCCTATAGACACCACTGAACGTAGGGTTGTTACCTCCACTCGAGGGGCCCGAACCAGCCTAAATCATGTGTGCTTGCTGCTGATTGCCGCCTGATCGAAGTTCGCCTTCTCGAAAGCCCCGGCGTCGCAGGAAAGAGGTCGGTTCATCCTCACACTCAACAAGTAAGCTCGGCTCCTGGGGGTTCCGTACTCCCAACCGCCGACAGTCTTTATAATGTATAATCCATTACATGAAGGAACGATGTATAGTGGAGATATAGCCCGTTTAAATGATGTAGCAAACTTGCCAAAGCTAGCCACATTCCATGGTACATTCCATATATGATTTGTCAAAGATGTCTAAGCTTGGTTTATGAAATTCCTAACCATATTTTGGTTAGCTTTGACAACTTTGCCACACTTTTTTAACGTAAAACTTAGTTAAGTGTGACAAATTATGGCAAGCCACACTTCTTTGTAGGTGCGAACCAATCAAACACATGCCTAACTTGCGCAAACTTAACTAACTTTAATTGTAACAAACTGTGGCATTGTTTAGCTATAAACAAATAGCCTGTGGTGTAGAACGTACTAATGACCTTCACTAAACTCTTTTTAAAAACCAGTAGAGATACCTAAAAATCAAAATTCACTACTGCTTTTGAAATTATTTTTTCATGTGTTCACTTGGAACTTTCAAAATGGAAAATTTCGTATCCCTCCTGTGCCCGGAGTTGTCATGGGTTGATTCTGGCATATGTTGATATGGGTTATCGGATTTGAGATCTATTCCAAATGTAGCATTGCAGACTGAGGGAGCCTCGTACAATCATCTCAAGCGTCGATTTTCGATCGGAGGGACCCACCGCGTCGCCCACAGCTAGCTAGCTAACGACTACTACTTGCAGCTCGATCCACAGGTCCCTGCATGGAATGTTTAGCAACCCTAGCTACCATATCAGATCAGGATCCTAGACAGCATTGAAAATTAGCGGGACAATATGTATATGCTTCGGATTCCGTTAATCCCTGACTTGATGCTGGCAAATCAAGCCCCTCGGGCCTGGGGGAAGCTCGCTGCTGCTCCTACCCCTGCTTTCTGGTTCGCCTGTCCGTGAGATGAGAAACTCACTGTCCCCCTCGGTTTTCTTTAAAGCGCACGTACACGCTCTGTGATTAATGCGCTTGTCTTGTGACGACTATACTCTCGTCCACATCAATGCCTGTCATTAATGCTGTTGATAGCATCATCCTCTCTCTCGCACACATCAGGGTCTGTCTAGGATAATCGCAAGTTGATCACCTGATCTCGCTCTTAACTGCGAGTCAAGATCGTAGCTAGCTAGCGTGCATGCACGTCGACGTGTGGAGTGGAGAGCTAGCGAGGTTAATCTCCTCGGGCCATCCACCGTAACCAGAAGCAATATTATCTTTAGGATGAGACTCACGACCGACCTTTAATACTTAAAATAATATTGTTTTTAAGTTTGGGCTCACTGAATCCACTAGCTATAGGCAACAATTAATGTATTATTTGCTTAGGATATCTCAAATGGTGAAGTTAATTACTGGCTATAAAAAATAGACATATCATCTATAGATAGCAAATACACAACATCTTTGATGGATTAGTTATAGCATTGTTTATAAAATTAATATGGACCCATACGTAATAGTATGCATGAGGGCTTAGTGTGGACGCTCTCATGGTGGACAGAGCAAGAGTTTGTTGGTTTTTGGATCTACTGCATTCATCACGGATTGATTGATTCATTTCAGGCAGCATCTCCATCCAATTCTGTGCTGGTTTAATTTGGACCCAGTACGTACTACCTGTTATTGAAGCACATGTTGCCGTCCTCGGTCCGCCGCTTACTCTGGTGCATGCATGCTCCTCTAGTTGGTGCAATCTTGGAAAATTGTATATTACTGGTATTTCGTCGGTTATCCATGTTACCAGTGGGTTCAGGTAAAAAAAATATGTTGATGCATTTGAAATTAAAAAGAAAATACATTCGAAACTTTGCCGATAGATCGAAATTTCAACCAAAATTCCAAAGATTTCGGCCAACACAACTTTCAAATATTGTACCGCAAGCTGCAGCAGCTGCTGCTGCATGCTAGGCAGGTTCGCAAAAACCACCGAAAAACCGTAAAAACCAGCGGTTTCTCGTCAAACCGCTGCGGTCCGGCTTCGGAAACCGCCGGTTTTTGCCCGGCCGAACTCACAAATTCAAATTTGAATTTATAAATATAAGAAAATTCAAAAAAATGGTAAAAAATAGGACTTTTTTAGAACAACTTGTACAAAGCAAAATTTTAAATTTACATCATTTTCATGCTTAAATTTCAAATCAAAGATGTGGTGAAACTTTTTATGTGTTTAAAAAATATGAATGGTCCAAAATGCTGCAAATGGGCCGGATTCAAGGGCTTTGCAGCATTTTTTATGTGTTTAAAAAAATATTTGGATGGAAATATGATGTGTTCATGTATAATATATGTGTTTGATGGAAACATTGTCTAATTTCTAAATATTTGTATTGCAATATATGTATGTATAATATGTCATATGTACATGTGTTCCAAACATCAATTTTTAGCATAGGTCATGCCAAAAATTTTTCTACATTTATACAAATTACCATGACATATATTCTAGGCATATATGATTTTTTTCATATTTTTTGAAGATTCTTTCGTGCATCTTTTCATTTTTTTCAATTTCCAGCTTTTTCTACTGGTTTCTCGCCAAAAACCGTTTGCAAACCGCTCGGCCGCCCCAGATAATTTAAATTCAAATTCGTCCGGTTTTTACCGGTTAACCTTCCGGTGGGAAGGCGGTTTTAGGACCCGTTTCGGGTTTTTGATCTTGAGGCTAGACTGGTCAAAAAAATATAGAGTTGGAAATGACTATTTACCACCTGCACGCCGGTTTGTCGGAGCTCGATCGCAAGTGTGCATAACATTGGAGCCGGCCCCGTGCGAACGAACGTGTGTGCTGGTCAACTCGAGAAATTAATCCCTAGGTAATGTGGGAGGATTAGCTAGGCATACAATTAATGGCGTACGTGCCAACCTGACTAATCCACGCATGTGGGGGTTCATTAATGAGGGGCAACTTGCTGCCTCAACTCTAACGTATCTTGCCGTTTTCAGCTGGGTGCAATATGGAGAGCAAGCAGGTCGGCTCCGCTTTTTTTTTTTTTTACTTGGGCAGACGCTTTGCCATTTTATTCAAGATAAAAATAAATACAGAGCAGAGAGACAGTTAGATAAGAACGAAGAGGGTGGGTTAGGAGGGTATTAGGGACGGTTCTGCCCCCGCAGATATTACAAGCTCAGGACGGCGGTGGTCCGCCTCCACAGACGAACGTCTTCTCTAATCGTATCAGTTATCTGCGAGGCAAGGATGCTACATTGTTGGAACAGGCGACGGTTATGCTCTTTCCAGATATTCCGAATGGTGTAGATTACCAACCCGTTGAAGTCATGCTTCGGCTCATTAGGCATGGAAGAAACTGCGTAACCGCCGTTTTTGACTAGACTATCTACAGCAGGCGCTGTAAAATATGGTTATTTTGATTATTTAGAGATAGAGAATCCACAGAAAACGAATCTTTTAAAGAATGTAGCATAAAGTGTGAAGGAATTTTAAAGGATGTAATTAATAGTATTATAGAACATGAGATGGAATTATAGATGAGCTGTTTGCAGTACTCTTGTTAGGACAACTCCAGTAGAAGCTCTAAAATCGAGCCTCTATACACCCCTCTAAATCACTATTCGTTCTCTATATTTCCATCCTCTCTAGCAAAGCTTCTATCTAGAAAAACTATAGAGGCTGATAGAGAGCCTCCAAATTTAGAGGTTGAGAGAGAGAAACTCTAAATTTAGAGGCTGAGATAGAGACTCTGCTGGAGAACGAGAGACTCTAAATATAGAGAGAATTTCATTTTAGAGACTCTCCGGCACCATATCCTGTGCACATGGATGTGCTGTGCACATATGCAAACATTGAATCTGGGCCGTTCAAATCTCATCCAACGGTGGCTCCAAATTTTGCACTTACCACCCCGAGAGGTGGAGCCCGGAGAGAAGCGGCACCGAGAGAAGCACCCCACCGGCACAAAGTCCACGGGCGAGAGGACAGGAGGCTTGCCTTCGCCGGCCCTCCCGCCGGCGCCGCCTGCCCTCCTGCCGGCTGTGGAGCCACCCAACCCTTGAGGCGCACCGCCGACGCCCGCCTTCGTGGGCGCCGCCGCCGCTTGCCGCCGTGGGGCGCCGCCAAAACCTCGCCGCCCTCACGGCGCCGCTGTCCTCCCGCCGGCCGTGGATGGACCCAACCCGACGCCTGCGTGTGCGCGCCAGCCCCTCGCCGCCGTGGGGCGCCGCCGCCGCCTCTCGCCGACGGCTCTCCATTAGGGTTCCTCCGCCCGCCCTCTGGCTGCCTCCGGTGATGACCGCCCTCCGACGACGCCGATGACCGCCCTCCGACTACGCCGACAGCCGTGACCCGCCGGAGCTTCATCCGCAGAAATTGCAGAAACTGAGGGATTGACATTGACATTGAGGAGAGCTGTGATTGGTAAATGAAATTGCAGAAATTGCCGAAGCTCCTCCTATTGGATTGACATTGAGGGATTGAGGAGAGCTGTGATTTGTAGATAATTGTGATCATATTTCGTTTAGGTGTACCATAGTTGCAGAACAGAGTGATCGATTTTGATTCATTGTGTTCAGTGAGGTACAGAACAGAGTGATCCATTTTGGCTCATTGTGTTCAGTGAAGTAATTCATTGTGATCAACTGATCATTGTGTATGCTTACGGAATCAATTGTGTTCAATGAAGTAATTCATTGTGATCATTGTGTTCAGTGAAGTAATTCATTGTGATCATATTTCGTTTTGGTTCATTATGTTCAGTAAATAAATCAGTGAAGTAATTCATTGTGTTCAGATTTTGAATATAGCTTTTTGGTTCAGAAAGCGAACCTTGTGATGTAAATCAGTGTATGCTTACGGAATCAATGTGATGTAAACCAGTGTATGAAGAGCACAAACTTTAGCTCAGTTGCAGTGATCTGAAAATGTCATCTTTCTGAAATGAAGCCATGTCGTAGTTATAGCTCAGTTGATTTGTAGCTAAGAAGTGATCGGTTAAATTTCACAAATACCTACAGTGGTTTGGACAGTGTCTGCAATTGCCACAAATACATGACAAATGCATGAAGTTAAACAAAATACAAAGATTGTCCAGACCATTGATTCAAGTTAGCATTCTTCATGAAATTCAGATATGTGAATATTTAGGGATGGGAGTTGAGAATGTGTTATGATGTAAACAATCCCTATATAATAAAGTGACATTGAATTTGGTTGAAAAGCCAATTCATTCATTTCTCTCCACCATAACTAAATCCTGCTTCAACAAAAAGACTCATTTTTTCTAAAACAGAAACAGCCTCGTAGAGACTCAAGAGAGAGCAATTAACATAGAGGCAATATATATATTCCTTGAGTTATTTACAACAAAAGAACAAAACATCTAAGACCTAGCCTAATATATATATATTCCTTGAGTTATTTACATCAAAAGAACAGAACATCTAGGACCTAGCCTAATATATATATTCCTTGAGTTATTTACAACAAAAGAATAGAACATCTAGGACCTAGCCTAATTATTTACTACCATAGCCTAATTAGTTACATAGCCAAAATACATAGATTTCCACATTTAGGACCTAGCCAAAGATCTAATGTTCCACAGTGTTGACACTATTTCCTTTGCGTGGCTTTCTCACTCTCGTATTTTCCTTGGCTCTTTTGATTCTTTTGCTCCTTCCCTTCGAATGCACATCAGTGGGTGGATGTATTTGTATTTCGCTAGGAATTTTGCAACCAATGAAAGCCTCATATTCGTCTTGTCTAGCATGCACAGAAAGAGGTATCATTTGGTCCAAAGAAGTCTCCATGTTCATCACACTTGAAACTAAGAAGTCCATGCCTTCGTTAGAGTGTTTAGCCTTTTGAATCAAATCTTCTATCTTGTTTCGCACTGTTGATATCTTTTTCTCATTTCCACCGCATTGCAATCAATGGGTGTCTCTTCCAATAGGTTACCTTCCTCATCATACATACTTTCTCTAATATGACATGTAAAAAATACACGGTCAAGTACAATGCAAAATTAGAAGATAAAAAGATATAAATAGCACTAAATATACCTTTTGCACCTTGTCTCCCATCTTTTCAAAATATAGGCCGCCGGCAAATCATTAAGTTTTTCACCTCTCAACACTAAAATGATATGCCGACATGGAATTCCCTTGCCCTCAAATAACTTGTATGAGCAACTGGCAAACATATTTGATGTGCACCAGTGAACCTCCCTATCTTTTGTAGACCCATCACTAATGGTCACAATTTTTTCACCCTCATATTGTGCAATGCCTACAACAGAACAATGGTCTCTAGCGGTAACCACTTCTTCCTGGAATTTTTTGAACACCTCGTGTGTGTACACAATACTACCTTGTTTCTCCACTGCCCATGGTGTCATCAAAAGTGGTGTACTATGTAAACTTATGTGATCTGCCTTTAGCTCCTCTTGGCGTTGGCATTCCAAGGCTGTATCAAACCTAAGCCAAAACTCAACAAAAGATAGTTTGCGGTGAATAAAACGATTAAAAAACAAATTTGAGCTTTCAGATCTTGAAGTGGTTCTGAGAATTCCTGCTAGAGGTATGTCCATGAAGTATGCCGGAATCCATGACTCACGGATACGGAACCTATTAGCCAACCATTCATGTCCCTCAAGACCAAAATCACTTATGATAGCACTCCACTGCGACTCAAATTCCTCTCCAGTTTCCGAACTCTACACACAAGAGTTCAATCTAGACCAAAAATGAGGGTTATCTCTAGTTGGAGGACCAACCTTCTCGGGAACCTTTTCCATAATATGCCACATGCATAACCTGTGAATTGTTCCAGGGAGAACTGATCTAATGACTGCTTTCATACTAGCATCTTCATCAGTTATGATAAGCCTTGGAGCTATTCCACCCATTGCTAAAAGGAAGGTCTTGAACAACCATTCATACGACTCAATCTTCTCATTTGCTAAGAATGCAGCACCGAAAAAAACACTTTGCAAATGATGATTGACTCCAGTAAATGGTGCAAAGATCATATTATATTGGTTTGTGCTATATGTAGAATCAAAAGACACCACATCACCAAAATGACTATAATTTTTCCTACTTGTAGCATCAACCCAGAATACATACACCAACTTACCCTGGTCATCCACAACAAAATCAAAGAAAAATCCAGAATTTACCTCCTTCTTTCTCTCTAGCTGTGCAACAAACATCTGAGCATCTGCATTCTTAATTTTTTCCCTAAGGCCCCGATAGTAGTTTTGGAAGTCCCGCCTCGTGCATCCTACATTATCAAACCCACCCTCGCTGACTTGTAGAAGTCTATATGCTTGTGAGGTACCTATGCTTGCTTTGTGACAAGTGTACAAGGTATTCTTGGCTCTTTCACTAATTGAACGGTTTGATCTGAGCAAATGAAGCTTATTAGGAGAGACAAGTCCATGGTTATGTTCCTCAACCATTGAAGCTATATAGTACCTATTGTCCGTCAGCTTCACATATATATGTGCCTCACATCCACATCTTGTCTCCATATGCTTTTACTTTTCGGAGGGATCAACACCATTTTTCTTCTTGTAACCTTGCCTTGAACATAAGAATCTCTTGTTCTCAACCACATCAAGCACTAAATTTTGCTGGCCAACACGGACTGAGAAGCCAACTTTATGCGCATAATACTTATAAAACTCCTCCACGGCCTTAATACTATCAAAGGACATGCCAACGGCCGGCTTTATTCCATCCTCACAATTAGGTATAAAGGATGAACACTATAATGTTACACATCAAAATATACAATGTTACACATCAAAATATCAAACTTCAAACATGCAAGTTTTAAATCTAATTTTATATGCTTGCCGATGTAGGGAAGAACGATTTTTTTCTCGGTGTACTGAATCCATCGCCGGCCTTGTGCACATCCAAGGATGCCACGCACTCCATGTGTCTTAGCTTGCCGTCAGTCACGGCCACGTGATTGCCCGCCAGGGGGTCTTCTGTCCATGCGTCAAGGTAGCAACTACCGCCATTGCCGAGGTAGAAGTGCCGGTCTTTGCCGCACGCATTTGCCGCCGCGGAGAGAGCTTCAGCGCAATGATCAAGCTCGGCTATGTCGGCACGGCAACGGGCGGCGTCGTCGGCATGACGGGAGGCTGCGATCGGGCGGCGGCGTCGGGCGTGGCAGGAGGGCCTCCGACGGCAATGAAGCATCACGAAATGCCGGCGGCGAAGATTTGCCAGCAGCGATCAAGCTTCGGCGGGGGCGCGGACGGCGGCGGCGTCGGCGAGGGCGGGACAGGTGGCGGCGTCGAAGCGGACAACGGCGGCGCAGCGTCGGCGTGAGGGGAGGGACGATGACGGTGGCCGGCCGGCGGGATGGAGCTGCCGGTCTCAGTGTCTCCAGCGAGGGTTATGGACGGCGGCGGCGGCGGGCGAGGACGGCGGCAAGTGTGGCGGCGTCGGTGCGAGACGGCGACGGCGGCGGCGTCGAGCATGAGGGGACGGGGACGGTGACCGGCCGGCGGGTAGGAGCTGCCCGTCTCCAGGACTCCCGCGCGAGGGTTGCGGCCGAGCGAATTGATTTTCGGGGACTTGATCGGGGTGGTGAATGCAAAATTTCGATCCAACCGTTGGATGGGATTTGAACGGTCCAGATTCAATATTTGTATATGTGCACAACACATCCATGTGCACAGGATATGGTGCCCTCCTGTAGATGCTCTTACTGCTGCGTGCTGAAGGCCCTCCTTTCACGTCCATCGATCTCTTCTAGGATTCTCATCACAAGGCCGCGCGAGCTACGAACCGACCGCCTGACACATGCAGAACTAGCTGGTGATTAATGAACATTGCTCTTCAGCTGAGCGTGCGTGTGCGGGGTGCATGCATCCAGTCGAGCGTGCGTGCTCTGTGTTGCACACGTGCATCGCTGACGTTTCCAGGATACCACGCACGTTCGGTAATTGGTACTTCAGTCTACGCACACGGTGCTACTTGCTATATTTAGCGGCTAAATGCTACTACATAAGTAATGTGAACTAGAAGTAGGTAAGAGCATTCACACCAGAAGTTATATCCCTATTTTCTCTCTCTTCTACTCTATTTTTTCTCTCTTTTGCCCTAAAATTGCTTCACACTTTACACTACACCCTAAAGATTCCTTCCCTCCACCAGATACTTTATCTATAAAACTCTATTTCTACACAACTATAAGGTTTCTGTTACGGATGCTCTAACGAATGTATCAATATGCACACCATGTTCTGCTTTCCACGCGTGTTTGTTTTGCCTTTAGGACTTGTCTGGAGTCCAAATCTCGGCCAGGTCCGAGTCAATTCCCAAGAAAATTCCTCTGTAAATTTTTCTAGTGCTGGTTCATGGTTCAGTTCGAGTGAGCCAGAGAGGAGGAAATTTCATCCCATCCTGATGAAAACCCTGGGTATAAAAAAAACATATGTGCACACATGGAAAAAAACATATCCCCTTGTGTGAGCTGGTGAGGAGGGAGGAGGAGAAAAAATTAAGGGAGGAGGGCTGAAGAGGTCGTTGACTGCCTCCGCCCTTCAGATTGTAGACGCGAGGGGGAGGATGTATTGTTGGCGGCGACGACGACAAATCAAGATATGGAGATAGATTGCTTATTGGTAACGCTCGATTTGGCGTCGGAGCTGCTCAGACCTAGGAGCTCACCATGGAATAGAGATTGATTTGGAGGCACTAGAGTTGCCTAGACCGTGGCCTCCAAGGCGCGGGCGAGGAGGCTTGTGTCGGCGTGGCTCCTCCCAGTAGCGGCATGGTTCTATGATGGCGTATGCCTCAGAAATGAACAAAGGAGAGAAAAGAAAGAAGGGGGAGACCGGGATAGAAGAAGAAAATGGGTGATTTTTACATCTGCTTGGCATGTGCATGGGGTGGGATGTGGCCTATGGGGATAGAGATATTATTCATTTGGATTCAAAGTGACCAAATTATCCCCATGGGCTTCAAATCCTCTGGGATTTTTTTCACGGTTAGCCAAACACACCCTTAAGCTGCTCTATCCAAATTATACATTCATTATGTTTTGAAACAGAGGTAGTACATATATGCACTGTATTTTATTTGTAACAATTTCGACCTGCCGTATAACTAATAGTTATGGTACTATACAAAGTCATGACACAAACGTTTTTTTTATCGAAACCATATGTGGTCATGACATGGACAGCTACTATATAGTAAATTACAGGAATTGAAACCATATGTGATCATGACATAGACGGATACCATACAGTAGATTACAGATATGTACAACTCCTATGCTTATGCAAGGACTTCAATGTGCTACCATGCCCCCTCTATTGTGCATCGAGATTCACATTTTCTCTCTCCCTCATTCCCCTAAAGCCTTTTTCAAAAAGGTCATCCATTTCTTTTTCTTCTCCCATCCACTCCCTCTTCCTTTTCCTCTCTCCCCCGCCTCAAGTTTGGCTCTCCTTCTCTCTTGCCTCTGGCCCGGTTGGCTCCAGCCTTGAGCTGGCACCTTGCCAAGCCGTTCCCATGCCCACATCGTCCTGGCTTGCCTCACCGGAAACCCTAGGGATTTTAAGGTTTCCACGAGGCTTCCGACGCCAAAGCGGGTTTTCGTCTCCATCTAGATTTCCGGTGAGCTGGGGGCTCAGGGCGTAATGCAAACGAGCCGAGACGCGACTCCAGGGGCACGAGCGTGGGAGTTGGGCGGCGCGGCTCAACACGGGTGTGTGAGCTAGGCGGAGCGCCAAGGACGGAGCCAATCCACAGTGCACAACGCTGGATTTGGGGGAGCTAGAGGTAGAACACTGCTACAAAATACTACATCAATGCCGGTTCAGAACTAGCAAGTGCCGGTTTTTGAACCGGCACTGCGTAAGCGGCAGTGATAACCCAGGTTATCACTGTCGGTTTTGGAACCGACAATGATAGCCTTATCACTGCCAGTTCTCGAGTAAAAACCGACAGTGATAGTCCCTGTCGACCTGTCGAACTGTATAAAAAAATAGAAAAATATTTTTTTTATGCCCAGAATCTATACACTAATCATCTACCACCCCACTATAGGTTATTAGGCCACATTTCGCGCGAAATACAAATGTTGCGTTACCCAGGACTCGAACCTGCAACCTCTCCACTCTACCCTCACCCTTCTAACCATCCCACCCAAGCTCACGTTCTTATTTATAGAGGATATGCATATCTTTTAACCTTTATTTATCAGTGCCAGTTTTTGACAAGAACAAGCACTGATAATGAGTTATCACTACCGGTTCTAACAAAAAACCGGCAGTGATAAGTTTTTTCACTGCCAGTTTGAAAATTGGGGCCGGGAACTCATTATCAGTGCCGGTTCTTGATAAGAACCGGCAGTGATAAGTTTTCTCACTACCAGTTTGAAAATTAGGGGCAGGAACTCATTATCAGTGCCGGTTCTTGACAAGAACCGGCAGTGATAAGTTCTTTCACTACCGGTTGAAAATTGGAGGCGAGAGGCCTAAAGAACCGGCACTGATAATGACTTATCACCGCCGGTTCTTTTCTCAAACCGGCAGTGATATTTCACTGTCGGTTTTGAGTAACGAACCGACAATGGTAAGTCTTATCACTGCCGGTTCTCAAGCGCACAAGCCTCTAAGGCTTACGAACCGGCAGTGATAAGTTATCACTGCCGGTTTTGGTCTAACCAGCAGTGATTGGGGGCACGGATGACCATTTTTGTAGTAGTGGAAGAAGAAAGATTATAGAGAACCGAGTTTGTGAAAAAAACTTGGAAAGTCTGATGCGAATTTTGATGCACAACCAAGGGCCAAAGATTGTGCAAGGAAATGCTTGTATAAGCGTTGACGGATTTTCAATAAATTTAAAAATAAATTAAAAGATATTTGCTAATTTCACTGCGGATGAATACTGACAGTTTTTAGAGTACCGTATACAGTGAGGCGTCTAATATGAGCATCTTCATGTATATATAGTAGTGCTAGCTAGGGTAACAGGGTTTTATTGCACCTCTCTCTTAGTTTTGCTCAAGTCCGAACTAAATTAAACAATTTAATCAGACTAGCTGAATGCCCGTATTTTATAACGGAACACCAAAAATAATAAAATTCTAAATCATTTATTGTAATATTAGATCGCATCTAGAGAAAATGCCTTGCAACAGAATCTCAAGGTTAAAATAACAAATCGAACATACTATTTAAATAAAGTGCAAAACAAAGAGTCACTAAAACATAGAGTGTAGAATGGTATGGTGGGTAATTTCTGTGAAATGACATATTACCAGTGACCACCACAAGCCTCTTTTTAATAGTAGAGATATAACTGCACCAATATGTACATAATTAATCTGAGGAAGTTAATGCTAGCTACAGGAATCGTCCGTGTCTGAAAGAATCTTACACACTTGTGCGAATAGTATTCGATCAGTTCTCTCAGCTTGTAAGCAGTGGAGATCACAAGAAGACATGAAATGATCGACGTGCTGCGCACTCATGCACGCACTCGTAATATGCATGATCTTGTAGCTGCCGCTCATGATCGATCGACCTCTTAATAAACCAAAAGCTTAGTAAGGTCAGCTAATTTCTTCATTAGCAAGTGGACTAGCTTGTTTGGTGCCGCTTATTTAAGAAGCTAATTAATAGGCGCATCTAATTGGTCAACTGACTACAGGAGTTTATCATCTCTTGATGCGATAAAACTTGCTGGTGTAATGCACATCGGAGAAGAAGCAGCAGAAATTAGCTCACATATATGAATTATTTCAATCCTCGATCTTCAAAAGCCAAAAGATAAAGAAGATAAAGTTGGCACAAATAATGTCATAGCTAGTAGCTGCATGCATGCATGGGCGACCATTTTCTCATTTACTCTAAATTGGTTGGAGCTTTTGCAACACTACTACAAAACACCACATCGATCTTTGGTTCGAATCTGTCATTAGTGCCGGTTTTGAACCGATCACAGCGTATGGCGATGATCATTGCCGTTTGAACCGACAATGATAGCCTTATCACTGCCAGTTCTCGAGTAAGAACCGGCAGTGATATTCCCTGCCAAACTATATAAAAAATAGAAAAAAATATTTTTTTTTTATGCCCGAAATCTATACACTAATCATCTACCACCTACTATAGGTTATTAGGACACATTTCACGCGAAATACAAATGTTATGTTACCCAGGACTCGAACCTGCAACCTCTCCACTCTACCCTCACCCTTCTAACCATCCCACCCAATCTCACGTTCTTACTTATAGAGGATATACATACCTTTTAACCTTTACTTATCAGTGTCGGTTTTTGACAAGAACCACCGACACTGATAATGAGTTATCACTGCCGGTTCTAGCCAAAAACCGGCAGTGATAAGTTTTTCACTGCCAGTTTGAAAATTGGGGGCGGGAACTCATTATCAGTGCCAGTTCTTGACAAGAACCGGCAGTGATAAGTTTTTTCACTGCTAGTTTAAAAATTGGGGGCGGGAACTTATTATCAGTGCCGGTTTTTGACAAAAACTGGCAATGATAAGTTCTTTCACTACCGGTTGAAAATTAGAGGCAAGAGGCCTAAAGAACCGGCAGTGATAAGACTTCTCAAACTAGCAGTGATATTTCACTGTCGGTTTTGAGTAACGAACCGACAATGATAAGTCTTATCACTGCCGGTTCTCAAGCGCACAAGCCTCTGAGGCTTACGAACCGGCAGTGATAAGTTATCACTGCCGGTTTTGGTCTAACCGGTAGTGATTGCGGGGCACGGATGACCATTTTTTTTTTTTGTAGTGCAAGGTCTGCACAGATCAGTAATGTGCATCGACTCAGGTATTTGTCCCTGGCTCCCTGCTCATCAAGGAGTCCTTATAGTTGTGCATTGTGATTCGGTGAGTGACACATCTGACTTGCACTGAAACATGCACAGACTCAATTAACGAAACGAACGCCGTTATTGATGCTGTTCAGGCAATTAAGAGGCGGAAAACCTTAATGAGTATAAACTAAAAAAGGTCTGACCTCAATTAATTAGTATTTAAGTTTGAACTAAATGGATCCAAGAAAATTAATACTACTCTGTAGACAATCTAGATGACGATTTTTTTAAAACAAGGAGTAAAAGCAGAAAACTCTAGCTACTACTACATATTTCAACTTCACAAACGGTTCGTAAAGTCTCCAGAAGCGGTTATATAACCGCTTCTAAGCAACCGCGACTGATGCTCGCCGGAGAAGCGGTTCTACGAACCGCTTCCAGTGGTGTCTAAAAAGGTAAAGAATATTGGGGTATGTGCGATTTGAACCCAGGACCTTACCCCTCCTCGTGACCCACACCTCACCCACGCGTGCTCTCTGATGAGATAAGGCAAGCTTTCCTTTTAACAATTCAAAAAATGATCCTCTAGCAGTGGTTCGTAATATGAACCCCTTTTGTTGCTTGGGCTTTAGAAGGGTCCGTGTTCCCAACCGCTGCTAGAGGTGTTTGGGCTTTAGAAAGGGTTCGTGACACGAACCCCTTCTGTTGTTTGGGCTTTAGAAGGGGTTCGTATTACGACCCGCTTCTAGATGGGGCTTCCTGACTTGAACTATTGAACCGCTTGTGCTGCAACTATTAGAAGCGGTGCGTATCGAACTGCTTGTGATGTACCACTTGTCCATGGAACTCTTGGATAAACAATAAAATGTGGTTTATTTATTACAAGGAAAGGAATGCACTAGGGTATTACAATAGCGAGAAGCTAGCTTATGCACATGTGCTTAAAATAAGAGTATTGTCACATCACTTAGCACTTTGTGAAAAAATCTGCACTCCAATGTAAAGAAGTTTATACAGCCACTTAGTTGTCGCCACCCATATATGTAAGCACCGATGCCAAGTCTTGTAGCTAATCCTCTCATATAAGGGCATGTACAATACAAAGGTGCTTGCACATATATATGCTTAAGGTGAGCATTGCACATCACTAAACACATATATAAGAAAAAATATTCTCTCATCCAATGCAAGGAAGCTTATATATATAAGCGCTTAGATATTGCAATGAGTGGAAAATATAGGTGTACAAGCATCATCTATGCACTGGTAGTGTTAACTTAAGCATCCTTTCCTCCTCTAATTATGATACCCGAAAAAACCCGACTTTTTTACGTAACCATCTCTTTAATATAACATAAGGACTTACATTGTACATGCCATAATTACCTCTCGTGTATTTACGCTATCCCGCATGGAAAAAAAGACCTTTTATAAAATAAACAATTGTATTGTTGGCCCTACATGGTTAATCCTAGAAAATAATGAACTCGAAAATATTATAACGACATCTATCATGTTTTACTATCTAGTTTAACAGGTTGGCCACTGTTGTTGTTGGAAGAGCCGAATAGCAGGGCCGTTCCTAACAATTTGAGGCCCTAGAGCGAAAGATAAGTAGGGGCCCTATAATTCCAAAGAAGCATATAATATAATAATATTTTTATATTAAGATGTAATATGTTCAATACATCTAAAAATAAACATAGAGCTATGGATGAGAAATTTTACTTGTAAAATGAGTGAATGACAGGTACATAATATCAATTCAACCAAAATACCAAATTAGATGAACAGAAATTAGGGATTAGATCATTTAGAATAATATCACAATATGGAGAGCAGGGATTAAGGAACAAATCAACTGGGCACCGGCCTAGATCAGGTGAGGTCGTCGGTGACTCGGTGGCTCGACACACCGCGGCACGCCTGGGACTCACTGTCGCCATGTGCGCTTGCGGTGTCGCCTTGCCGTTGCCCGTCACCAAACTTCTGTGCGCTGGCCGTGCACGCACTGCCAAGTCGGAGGGCTACTGCAGGCTGTGCGATTAGGGAATGGGAGTGGGAACGTTGAGATTGGGGAGACCGAGAAGTAGTCGAGGAAATCAACCGTTTTTCATTAATCACGATGGCCTTGGAAAGGAAATTAGCACTAATTTCGGATCAGATTCAGAGAAGAGAGAAGAAAAGGGGAGAGGAGCTAAGGAGGAGAGGTGCTGAGCTTTGAGGAATGGGAGTTAGGTTGGGAGTTGGGACTCAGCAGTCAGGAGAGAGAATAGTACGCAACGCTGCCTACTAGTACCTAGGCCAGACGATCTAGGAAGGGGCCCCATGTTTCTCGGGGGCCTTGGGCAGTCGCCCCTTTTACCTACCCTAGGAACGACCCTGCCGAAGAGGTGTCTCCTATCACTAGGTCAACCGGTATTATTTGTTGTGACTTGTGAGAGACTTTTCCTTAGCTACTGTTGGAAAGAAATTGTGTCAAATATATGTAAGAAATATTCCCTACACTATATTTTTTCCTATATTTTTTATCATTTCCAATAGCATCCCTTCGAAGGGAATGATACAGGAAAAAGAGAGAGAATCCTTTTTGGGTGAAATAGAAGAGAGAATCTCTTCCAAAGTAAAACAGTGAAGAAAATCTGTTGGAACGCTGAAGCGAACGAAATTCTCTTCGCAAAGAGAACAAGGAAGGGAAAGGAATCAGTTGTAGAGGTGTAAGGCTCACCAGTGGGGAAGCGCGCGTCTTGGCCCTATGGGCTCTCAATTTATACAATTTATTTAACATTTGTTTATAAATTAATATTAATATATAGAAATCATATATGTTAGCATGTACCTGAATTCAATGGGTGAAGATATAAAACACTTGCCTGTTAAATGGCCTGTAAATATTAAAAAATATAATATTTACGTTGCACTCCAAAGTTGCTAGACATTGCCAGAATCTCAGGCCGTCTGTGTGTTTGATTTCGAACCAAATTTGCCCTAAAATTTCTTGTTTACCCGTGCAAAGGCATACCAAGCAGAGGTTAGGGATTTCCCAACCATTGGAATGGACAAATTTTGGGGAAAAAAGGATTAATTGCATACGTGCCATTATAAATTAAATATCGACTTCGCATAAATGCCCGATATTATTTAGATGCCATTACAAGTCTGGGTTGATTTCAGAACTGCTATTATGGATCTTTTCTTATATATACGAGCTCAAAATACATCCTAAAATATTATATGGCAGGTGGGTCCCACCTGTCATTCACTCCTCTTCTTCTTCTCTTTCCTCCCTCCTCCTTTGTTCTCCCGCCCAGCACCCGCTGCACGCGTCGGTGAAGAGACGGCGAGGCGTTGGTCCAGCGTAATACAAATCGGCCCAGGTGGCGTAGTGAATATGGCGGCTTTAGCTCGAGGCGGCGACGCTGCGCCAGGCGGCGACGCGGTGGCCTAAGCGGGTCGGGCCACGCGGCAATGGCGCCGGCGAGGTTGATAGGGTCGAGGTTGACGCAGTCCTCTAGCTCAGGGCAGACAGCTCGGTGAAGACAGCGACGAGGTCGGGCGGCGGTGGCGCCATGGCTACGACATCGGTGAGGAAGCAGGCGGCGACGTTCCGAATCTGAAGATGGCGCAGCGAGGACGGGCGGCGGCGTCCAAATATGGATCCAAGTTTGGACCTGTGAATAGATCTGGGTTCGGTTAGAGGTTTTAGGTCTCGATACCCGACCTGATGGTCATCCCTAATCTGGATTGGAGGAACAACCAATCATTTAATATGCAGATTCCGTGTGACGATTCAAGAATATACAGGATATTCACACGCACACCGCGATCATCTCCTGAGCACCTCGAAGTGCAAGCAAAAGATACTGCAATTTGCTGAGGAACCTATAGTCAAGTAGTACAAGGCTACAAGCTAGTTACCTATAAGTATTCAGAGTAGCAATTCCACGTACGTGGAGCTAACACAAACAGTGCTTCTAATGGAAGGCCTAATTTAACCAGGAATTGCAGCTCAATAGTTCTGGATCATCTACTAGGCTGCCTTTTCCAGCTCCAATGGGGCAAATTCCAGTTGAAAAAAGGAAAAAAATTCAATTATTGGTTGTGCTCCATGCAAATAATCATTTCCTGAGCGCTTCGGCAGCAGAAAGAAATGGGGGCAGACTCTCCTATCTGATTCGGCAGTTTTTCCGGCCCAGTGCACAGTGCTTAAGTTAATCATAACCTGGACTGTCTACAAGTAAGTATATTAGTTCCACTTACTTGCAACTAATAAGAACATGCATGGATATGAGCCCTAGGCATGCCCAATGGGCACCCCAAAATGGGGTGACTCATCACTATAGCGCATGGAATTTGATGATTAATGTTGAGGAGATAAATAGTAATAGAGAGAGCAATAGTGAATATAGCGAGTGGTGGTTGAAAAATAGGGAGTGTATAGCGAATATAGAAAGTGAGAGTTAGGTAGTGAAAATGGGGAGGTGAATAGTGATAGGGGAGCAATAATAAATATAGAGAGTGGTGGTTGAGAAATAGCAAGTGAATCAAAAATATAGAGAGTGAGATTTGGGTAGTAAAAATAGAGTTGTTGTTGAAGAGATGAATACTGATAGAGAGAGCAATAATGACAAAGATGATAAATAGAAAGGTTAATAGTGTTGAAAAATGGGAGATGGATAGTGATGAGAAACGAAAATTGGGGTGACGTTGGGCGTGCCTAAGTACCAAATTCAGCTGCCCCAAACTCGACACTAGGAGACAGCTGACTGTAATGTCCTGGGCCAAAGATGCGGTAAAAAACAAGTGTAGTGCATCATTTGAAGGTAAAACGGGTAGGTGCAGTGACATATACCTGTCGTGCGTACGTACTACGGAAGTATGAGGGTTTATGTTATGCTGCATCAAGGAGTACTGATTAAGAGGATAGTAAGGCATTTAATTGTTAAGTCCGAGCATGGTATGTGTTTGTTGTTTTTTACCTCACATGCTAGACTAAATGTAAGAGACGTACCACTCATATAAAGCTTACGATTTGACGAGAGAAATAGAACCACGTGAACAGAAACGGGAGTATTGTTCTTTATGTCATCTTCGGTAGCGTGCCCCATTGTCTCAACCTATCACTATTCATCTACAGTGTAGAGACACATTCCATCACTATTAGTTGTATCATCACTATTCAACTAGCAACAATAACTTTATCACTACTCTCAGTCTCTACATTCACTATTCACTGCTCTATCACTATTTACTTTCCGACAGTGCCCCAAATACCCGACAAATAGTATTGGGCAAACCCAATAGTCCCAACCATTGAAGATGGTTTTAGGCCTTGCTTACGAATGGTGGGATTTTAAGGATTGGTGGGACTGAAATTTGTTTTAAATCCACACAAATCCCGCAGGATCGTGACCAGCATCAGTCTTTCCTGAAGAAGGCCTTACGGAAAACAGATATATAGCAATGTTCTTTTCAGCGTTTACGTTTGCGTTTGTTTATAAGGTAGAAATTTATTTTTTGGTACAAGTTAAACGATTTGATATTTGGTAGCAAATTTTTGTAGGTTTTACTATTTTTTCTTAAAGCTCTCAAAACCATTTTTTCTATAATTTTTTGATCCCTCGGATGTCCTTATCGAGGAGTTACAAATTTCCAACTTATAAGTAAACGCAAACGCTGAAAAGAACACCGCCGAAGTTGAACCTGCCGGATATGTTATGTTTCTCGATTAATATCATTATATAAATTTCTTTTCTAAAGGTACAAACACACATGCACATGTTTACATGATCGCCCTCACACACGTCTGTGGGTTTACTGCACACACAAGGAAATTAAACGAGGCTCCAAGCTCCAGACTAGACTGAACATGCACGTATTATACCCAATAGTAGTTCTAGAATTAAAATCCAGGCGCGACATTCTAATCCTAGAAAATGAATCTGAGGGGGATGCTCACATGACAGTTGGGCTAGCCACTGGAGCGCTGCTTGGTTCTAGATGGTCTATCTGCAAGAACTATAGACTGCAAGTTAAGTCACAAGTGCATTAAGCCATTAAGTAAACATTTTGCCTAGCCATAAACCTTCTTTTTCCTGCTAATAGTAGTTTGGTGAGACTTCATCATGAGACGGCACCAATTAACTACGTAATGTTAAAGCTTTCCCTAGAAAGGAATTACCAAGGATAACACAGGGGAACAATGAGTATTGCTAAAATGGACATTAAAGGAACACTACGATTCCGTTAACCTTGGTGCACATAAAAAAAATCGATAGCAGCTTCACAAATTCAACGGCTATCACATGAGTCACCCTGTTACACACCTCGGCCAAAACTCGATTTTCATAGAAATCGTAACTCCGGACGATAAAATCTCTACTAATTAAAATTTTCTTATGGTGAGTAGCTGATAATGAATAATGGGTTCATCTTTCATTTTAGGTTTTGCTCCATTGGGTTTCCTTGCGTGCAACGCAAGCAATCTTTTTAAGTGTTTTCTCTCTTAAGGTTTCCTGATTTTCTACATAGCCCCCCGTTCATAGCGTTTTACCCACTCGAGTTCCCCAGTTTTCACACGTAAGGATTTTTTTAAGTTTTCTGTTTCAAATTTTGTTTTTCCTAGCTAAGTGCAGATATTCAACTAGTTAAGAGTGAGATGTTATCTCTAACGATTGTCCTATTTGTTCTAACTCTATCACTCCTGATCTACTATTCATTTACAGTACTGGGGCATTTCTCTGACACTATTCACCTCACAGCAACAACCCTATCACTATTCTCACTATCTATATTCACTATTAATTATCCCATCACTATTCACCCCTCAACAGTGTGGCTTAAATTAGACCATCTCCAATGGAGTCTCGTCCCTTGTTCCGTTTCAGGCAAGAAAGGGAATTTCGTTTCCTTCAACGCTATAATAGATTCTCTTCACTGTTCACTTCTGGAAGGGATTCTCTCTTCTTTCTCTATATCATTTTTTTCGAAGGGATGTTGTTGAATATGACGAAAAATGAAGGGAACGAATATGAGGAAGAAATGAAATGAAGAAAAAATGGTTGGATATGGTCTTAGCGTTGGCCTCAAACGCCTTGTTTAATTGGACCCCACCCTGCGCCTTGTGCTTTTCTTTATGTCCTGCCCCACGAGACCACAACGTCTTCATCTTAGGCAGTGTTCTTTTCAGCGTTTGCGTTTGCTTATAAGCTGAAAAATTGTTATTTTCGTATAAGTCAAACGCTTTGACGTTTGGTAGCTAATTTTTATAGATCTTACTATTTCTTCTCAAAATTATTTTTTATAATTTTTTAATCCCTCGGATATCCTTACCGAGCAGTTATAAATTTTCAGCTTATAAACAAACGCAAACACTTTAAAAAAACACTGGCATAGCCTGCCCGCCGTCTCCCTGTGGACTGCGGATTGTGGCTCTGCGGATTTTGGGCCGGTCGGTCTGTTTGTGTCAGTATCGCGCACGCACGACATACATGGCTCGGAAGAGAAATTAAAAGCCAGTTGCTGTGGGTTCCAGGTCTGCTGGGGATCGTACAGCCCCAACAGGCCAGCCCATGTCATGCGTCAGAAGTCAGTGCGTCAGTTGTTCAGTAGAAATGGCTGGCATAGGCGCATGGCGCGTCATCTCTTTCGAAAGTGTAAACAAGAGAATTACGCCATCGCTGTGTAGGATGGTTAAGCCCAGTGTCACTGCATCTAAAACGGCATTTGCAACATGATTTTCTTATTTTTCAGCCTCTGGTTTATCTTCATTTCTTCGAGACAAACATTTTAGCCTTATGGAGTTGTATCCCATAAATTTTAAGGTCACTTCTTTAAACTCTTAAAGACAAATCGAACCAAATATTCTAGCTTCTCTAATTTGCTTCTAAAAGTTCTCAAGTTAAGTTTTTTAATCATTCAGCTTAACCCTATTCTCATAGGCTGGACTGAATTGCTGAAGAAGATTGATTTGTTAAAATGTTGAATTTCGAGTTTTTTACGGTGTGACAGCCCGCTTTGTTTGACTTGTTTTCTAAAGTTTTGAGAAACGCCTTCGAGCCTTGTTCTCTCCAACTTAAATTCATATTATAATTTATATCAGGGAATTTGTTTATTTTGTACAAGCCAAACATGTTGATGTTTTATAGTTGTTTCTTGATGACCTTAACGTTTGTTGTCGAAACTCTCAAAACCATTTTTTACCAATTTTTCAGCCTCTCAAAGCCTCAACCCATGACTTTTCATATTATAATCTACAACTATGGAGTAAAGTTGTACCAAACAACAAAAAAGATTGAAAATACAAAATATTTGGCTTTTCAAAATGCTATCGACGTGCCTTATAAGCTCTAAATGATAGGGCCACACTTCAGCCATGATTGATCTAAATATGGCTCAGAGTTTGTTAAGTCATAGCTTTTTTAGGTCTAAATGATATGGGCGCACTGAGCATGTTCATGCAGCCTTTTTTATTTAAATTATTTAATTATTTTTGGAACACTTTCCCGGGCGCAATTTTGGTTTCATCGGCCGCACAACGCCCTTTAAATGGGGCTGGGAGTTTCTTTAAGGGCTTGTTTTGAAGCCCGATTTTCGGTCGAGATCCCGGTCCATTCCAGAGGTTGACAATCCATATGGGAACTTTCCCTGGACCAATTCACTTGCATGTTTGGAAGCCCATAAACCCGGGTTTTTTTGGCCTATTTCGCACGGATCCACAAGGAATCAATCCCCTCCTTTGGACTCGTGGAATTCCTCCCCATGTGCCCCCGCTCGATGCCTCGATCTCATTATCCCCGTCACTCTCTCCTCGCAGCACCGCTCGCCTACTTTACCCGTCGCCGCAACTCTTCTCGCCCGCTCCTACCCACAGCCTCTGTTTCTGCCACCCTACCTGAACCCTCGCACCGCCTCACCGTCTCCATACCTTGACGCCCTCTCCTCCCCCAGCTGTTCATCCCTAGTGACTCCTTCGGCCTTCTCCCGGAGATCCGACACCACCTCCTCAAGCTCCAGTGTCATATCTGTCTCCTCCCCCGAGATCTGGTACCGGCTTCCTTCTCATGCGACGCCTCAAGTAGAGAGACAAGGGGACAGAGAAGGGAGGGATAGGGAGATGGTGGTCTGAGGTTGCTCGCTTGGATGAGGACGGCGTTGTGCAGCTCCTTCCGGTGGTGGCGTGTGCTTTATCTCCTGGCTGCTCGCTTGGATGAGGACGGCATCGCGCAACTCCTCACCCGGCGGCTAGGTTTCTTAGGGGAGTTTGGCCGTTTGGGAGAGAAGCGGCCATGGTTTTCTTCCGTGGGACATATTCATTGTGTAGTCAAACATAGTCTGTATGAACGAGAGAGAGAAAAGGGATGGCCAATAGAGACCTACTTCTCCTTGAGATTCTACGGTTGCGTCGCACGGCTTTGACGGCACTCTGGTAAAAAAATCCCACTCTACCAGTCCTAGCAAAGAAAAAACATTTTACTAGTACTATACCACATGGTTGCGTTATTCGACTACCTGTACAAAGTCCTGACGCATGCAGGAACGTATTTATGAACTTGATATTTTGTACTCGAGGACTATAGTCTATGTAGCATGACGACAATTTCCTAATGTAACCATGATAAATGTTCGGTGCTGTCACCGTGGTCAACATCTAAAAAAAATATTTTGGTTTTGGACGGCGCCATTCGGATCCGATTCGGCATACCGAACTCTGAGATCAATTCGATTTCAAAATTTTAAATTTAAATTTAATTTAACAAGGTAAAAAAATATATCGCAAATTGCAAATAAAAGTATTACATGTTTGAACAGTTTAACACATTTTTATTTTTTATTTTACCTTATTGATACTTCCCCATACGGGCAATTCATCATATATCTTGTTTGTTAGCAGCCGTCCCCTCGCCCACCCATACTCAAGTGCGCATAATTCCTAAGGCCCTGTTTAGTACAGCTTCAGTCCTATCAAAATTGGTGGAGTTGGTGGAGCACCCTATTCCTAGTTTCAGAAATTCATGGAGTTGAAGTTGTAGGTACATTGAGAATGTTTAGGTGAGTCATCTTATTTATATTTTAAACTAACTAGCTGAATGCCGGTGCGTTGCTACGAAAACATAAATATAAAAAACATTAGAATCTATTATATACATTGTCAACTGTCTAGTAATTTTGCTAGTTATGAAGTATTGTGTTTTTTCAAGCAATTAAAAATTATCTTCTTGTTTTAGTCAATTTTCTTGGCTTATATGGTTTTTATTACATTTTTATATTTTTAAAATATTGGATGAAAACGAAGTAAATACCCATTTCGAGAATAATTTCAAAATATTGCCTCTCCACCGATGGTGATTTCAAATTTTGAATAGACGAGGGAGGTAGTAGGGCTGGGTATATGTCATATGTGTAGTTAATGCAATGATGAATGGTAGAATAGTCCAGTAAAAATGAACCACCACTTACCACAAGCCACATTTAAGTAATAGAGAAAATATAAACTTAAGTCACTTTATTTTAACTTACAAACTCTATATCTGAGATAGAGCTGGGAGTTGGAGCTGTGTCAGACGGAGTTTAAATATTGGTTGGCTTTTATGTAATCTCTAGTGGAAAAATTATTGTAATCCCTAGTGGAAAAATTGTTTTGTAAACCGACTAAACTCGCTAGCGAAATCGAAAATTCGAAAAGCACTTCCCAAGATTTCGGTAGCGAAGTGAAATGGTTAACCTGGAAGATACCCGTCTGCAGCTCATTGGCAAGCTCAAGCTGAAGTGAAGCCAAAACAAAGAGGAAGAAGCGTGTCTACCGTGAACTACACTTGCATAAACGGAACGGAGTGGCAAGCACCTGTATCTGCTTTTCTCTCCATTTTTTTTTTAAAAAAGCATTTCTCTGCTTTCATAGACAGCTCGTTCCACTAGAAGTTTGTGCTGTCGTATAGGTCTAAAAGGCCCTTTCTTTTTTCCTTTACCAGAATTTATAATTGTTATCACGAGATATCCCTGCCAGGAGGATCTTTTTTTTTGTCTTGCGACAGCTCTACAACAGACAGTTGGCCAAATAAGAGAGAGAAAGCTTCTGTCATTTGACCGTTCTGGGACTTAACCATGCACTATCCTCATAAATCCAGCCAAAATCTCTTTTTGCGCCAAAGTTCAAGTTAGTTTTGTTTTCGATTTCAATTTGAACATGTAAATTTTAGTTTTCAAAGAACAATGTAGCTGCCGTGATAAAATTTGAACATGTAAATTTGAAGAATCTAGTTACGTCTAAATTTTAGCTATGGAAAAAAATAATTTTTAAGATGCGTTTAAACTATTGTGTATTATTTATTTTTCTTCATTCAATGTCTTTCTAATGGCCTATGGGATAGACGATGAGCATACCTGAATTATTGAAGTGCTCACCAAGAAAAATGATTACCTTTCATTAGTGTGGCTCGTGCAGAGTAGCACCGAAACTCAACGTGTTTGAACGTTTACTTGGGTACGGTTAAAATAAACGTTGAAAATTTTCAGTTATCATATCTTTTGCTCTCTTTTTTTTTTCTCTACTTCGATGTCCCTCAATCATCCAAAGTAGTCAATACTTTTATGTGTTGTTCCTGTTATTATATCTTCTGCACTCTTTTCAGATATTTTTATCGTTTCAGATACATGTAAAATCAGTCAAAGTTATGAAACTTGAGAGTCATTGGTATCTTTTTAAATATCTAGATTGAGTATATAAAAATTGCATGGTTAGATTAGGCTTGGAAAATACTTTTATGATATTTTATTTTTTTTATTCTATAAATAAAGTGTAATAGTAATTAGTGGTCGTTGTACGTTAGGATCTCGCTGAAGTTCAAAATGTCATTTTTTAGCGGAGGGATAGATATGATGTTAGGATCGTTTGGATGTTTTAAGACGGAAGGTTGTTACCTTTTTTATTTTTCTTTTTTTGGCTTGCCTTAGCGTGACAATGGTTTGTTATTTCACTTTGGTTTTAGCCTTTTCTACATATGAGACGTTTAACTTCATGGAATAGCATTTTCAGACTTGTTAATGGGATAAGCATACATAGTTCCATTGATACGCGTAGTGCCAACGACAAGGGCGCGACGATGATGTCATGCTGGTATCACGATGACGTTGACATGCAGCATAATGAAGACGTGTTAGTAGCTATCATAATTAGGATTGGACCCACCTGATAAAACCATATAGAACCATACTTTTGGCTGTGGGGCCTACATAATAAAATCATATAAAACCACACGAAAGCATACTTCAACGGTGGGGCTCACCCGATGAAACCACGTGATACCGTATAAAACCGCATGATATCATATTTGATTGTGGGGGGTCTTCTTGATAAAACCATATTATACCACATAATACTGCCATTCCGTTCAAAAGGCTTGGTTGTGTAATGACGATTGTGTAATTATTGGTCCAATTGCAGGACCCTTAACTTTTGATTTTGATTGTGTAATGACGATATGCATTCTTGGTTGTGTGCATAGAGACCAGAAGCTACACTTCCATTGTTAAGAAAAGAATAGATGTGATCCACAAGTTGGGAAATTTTAATAAGAAGAATAAACAGAGAGGAGATATGACGCGAATACGGTGCACATAGCGGGGTGCCGAGACATTCCCAACAGGCCAACACACCCTGGCTCCTCGGCTCACCGCGCTGTAAAGCTCGCGGAACGACGCGCGCCGCCTCGCCACGCATGTGACCATTAATTGGGCGATGACACGTCCGCCAGTGGCCCACATGCCAGATAGAGAACGCGCCATGAGACGGTTGCATTTATGCGTGGTTCCGTAGCGTTATTGCGCGGCCCGCGAATATTCGAAACCCCATCCCGATTAGCGCCGGCCCACGACGCAATACCTCCGGTCGCTTTTACGATACTGCCCCTCGCCCACGGTTGCGCCGTCACACACTCATCACGCTACTCGTTGGGTAAGCCTCGTGGCTGTGGGATGCTCCACGCCAATGTTTTACTTTGATGTTAAGGATGGATTTGAGAGTGAGTCCAGTCCACGTCAAAACACGGGAGACGTCCTGCAAATTCTCTTGTAAATCGAGAGTAATTTTCAAAGTCTCTTGCATTTGTCAACGCATTTTATAATTTGCATAGTTTCCTAGCTAGATATATATGATTGTGACACCGTTTTTATATATCACCTGTGGCATAGACCAAATATGTTTTATACATATTTCACTGCACTTGCCTGCGGGCATTTGGTTACCCCTTGCTACAGCCTTTTTTTCCTTTTCATCGTAATTCAGATTATAATTTACAACTATATATTTGTTCGTTTACATGTCAAACGATTTGCCTTTTTTACCCATTCTTTTTGAAAATTTTAGTACTTAATGAATTTAATCATTGCCATGTGTATGCACTTGGGCAGGGAAACCGTGTTGGTTATGGTTGTAAACCCGGCCATAACCAATAGCTATTATCCTTAGTGGTTAAAAAGTTACGGTAAATTATAATTTGAAAAGTTGAGTGCCCTAAAAAGAGTCTTGGAGACACCAAAAAATATATTTAAAAAGTTTTTGGAACTCTAAGAATAATCACTAAAAGCCTTTAAAAATAACTACAAAGTGCTATAGCATGGGACTCATATAAAAATAAACGAAATTCAAGCCATAGAGATTGGAATCTAATTTTATGCTATAAAGAACAATGCCTAAGCATCGATTTTTTTTACCTTTATGAAGCAAGGCATGCCAAAAACAAACCATAGTGGTGATTGATGGATGAGTTAGAGATGAATAAATAAGTTTGTTTGTTGTTTATTTGTGATATTTTTCTAGATCAAAAGTTAAAGTGAATTGTTTCATATGAAATTTCTATAAAAAAATTTATTGCGTTCCTAACAATCACTTGGCACATTTTTTTCCTTCTTAATTCCTAGAAAACAAAATGAGGCCATATTTGTGGAAAAATAGTTATCAAAATGAGTCTAATATGTTGGATAATACCTTAGAAAAGGTAGTGTGACGTCACAGTTGTAGTTCAAAAGCCAAAACCACCATACTTGTGAAAAAAAAAAAAAAGCACGACAAAGTTTCGAAGCAACCAAATGCCCGTATTTCATTTACTTTCGAGTTTCGAACATCATGCCGAGCATATCCCAGAGAAAGCCTTACGCCTATATCTATATTTAGAGATTTTTTTTTATAAAAAAGCAACCCAATAAAAGATTGCTATCCAAAAAACATAAAAAAGTTTAGGTACTTGAAAGGAGTAGCTAAATTTGGTAAACTAAAACCAAGCTGTGGAAAATTTCCAAGAAGTATCGCCTATTTCTAAGAAGTGTTTAGTTTTGCTAATAGTGGTTGGAGTGTATAACTAAGCCCTAAGGGCATGTTTGGCAATAAAAGTTTTGATAAAACTCTGTTTGTAACAAATAAATTTTGGTAATGTATATATACAGAACTGTGGTTTCAATTAACTCTATCTTAAACTCAGTTTTCCAGTTTTCTTTAGAACTATAACCTGTTTGTTTGGATGGTTTTGTGGAAGCAGAAACTTGGCCAAAGGTAGAGATAAAGTGAAATCATTAGCTAGCTATAGTCAAAGTTATAAATTTTTTTTGATGTGGAGCGGACTTAAAAAACTCTAAGAAAACCATGATTCAACCAAATAAGAGTTATGAAACTGATCTAAGTTTTGTATTCAAACACTCAATAATTTTCTAAACCATGGTAATTTCAGGAACCATAGTTTTGTCTTCAAACTATGAAAATATTATGTTGTTGAATAGGGCATAAAGCTTTGAGGGAGCATCTATATTGTCATATAGGGTTTAAGTTTTAGCCACTCCTTCTAGATATTCTTAGCTTGTCAGTTATATTTTGTCAGCCATTTTTTTTAGTCTGGTTGTCATTTAAGGCCATGTACAATGCAATATACTTGTATCTATATGCTTAAGGAGATAGAATATTGCCACGCCATTAAGCGTCTAAGTAAAAAGTCTCTTCTCAATGCAAAGAAACTTATGCATAAGTTTAGATAGTGTAAGCACCACTCAAGCATCGATGCTAATTTAAGCATCTCTCCCCTTCTCTGAGTATCTGTGAATTATACATGGTAAAATAATTTGGTTTTTTTTTTATCTAAGAGCATCTGTAGCAGAAAACCATATGAACACTGTAGCGCTGACTTTTTGAGAACAGGGTTTCTAGTGGAGTGAAGTAATCTTTTAGAGTATAGTGTAAAGTGTGAAGGAATTATAGATGAATGGATAGAGTTGTGGTGAATACTGTTTTAGAATAATGGGGATAAGGTTTTTTGGTGTGGATGCTCTAAGCATGTTTCCAAACACCTTGCATTGCATGTGGCCTAAAAGGCTATGTTAGGGGCTGTTTGGTTGCCTTCTCTTATGAGCCTGGCCCGTTCGACTCAGCCAGACTGATGGGATACGGGATGCACAGATGCAAAGATGGTGTTCGGTTGAGTGTTTAGTAGACAGGTATTTTGAAATTTATATAGCAAGTGTGGTCTAGTTTTGTTCGAAAAAAATGTCAGGAACCCATTTTTGAAATCGGTTCGGTAATCGGAGATGCTAATCAAAAGATATAAACAAAAAAGAAACTTACATACCCATGTGGCACCGCATGCATGGTTTGCTATTGTGGCTGACAGTGGCCCTTGCGCAGAACACGAGACTGCCATGCGCTGCATCTAGAGATACGTCAATTTTCTCCGTATCTCCAGAACCAGGTTGCATGGAGAATCTTACATCCAGAGAGCCAGGCTCAAAACTAGATGTACGCAACTAACCATAAGAAAAAAAGCAAGATTCTGCATTTGTAGATGCAAATATCTGTGCATGCAGGCAACCAAACAGCCTCTTAGTGAAACCACATGCTCAGCCTAGGGCTGGGTAGAAAGCTCGAGGCTCGGTGGCTTGGGGCGAGCCCGAGCCGAGCCTAGTTTTTTGGCTCGCAATTTAGGCGAGCCGAGCCACGAGCCGGCTCGCGAGCCAATGAGCTGGCAGAAAGCATGTTGCTGTCGGATTGTCTGAAGGCTAAAATATTCATTATAGGTTTGATGGCTTGGTTGGTCATGGTCATGGTTGTTTTTATGCTTTATTTTTGTTGTTGTTGTTACCTGTTGATCAATGTTGGCTGCTGGAGTGTTGCCATGCTTGTCTTTGGAGTCTTTGATCGGCTGCCTGGCTCGGCGAGCCAGACCGAGCCGAGTGAGTCGCCCTTTCGGCTAGTTGAATCACCAAGTCGAGCTGGCTTGGCTCATTACTGATCGAGCCGAGCGAGCTCGTCGCTTCAACCTCTAGCTCAAATCATCTATCCACTAAGAGCATCCACACCAAAAACCCTATCCTCACTATTCTAAAACACTATTTACCACTACTCTATCCATTCTCCTAAAATTCCTTCACACTTTACACTATACTCGAAGGCCCTATTTGAAAGCATGGTATTTTTATGGTTTCTAGATAATACCATAGTTTAAGAGAATACCATGGTATTTTATACCATGAGGTGTTTGATTACTACCAAAAAAACTTTGCATTGAAAACCATGGTTTTGACAATACTATGTTTTTTTAGAGTATTGTAAACTCCAGTCTGAGCTAAAGTTTTCACCACACGCTGGCAAAAGACTTGGTAAAACGATGGTATGTCATCCAAAAAACTTTGTAGCCAAACAGTTTGTAGTTCCAAGAAATACCATGGTTTCAATGGAATTAGGTAAAACCATGGTATTTATGTTAAAATAATTGGCAAGCCTATGTATTACAAAATCATGGTATTGAAAAACCTTGCTTCCAAATAGAGTCTAAAAGATTTCTTCACTCCACCAGAAATCATATCCTCAAAAGTTAACTACAGTGTTATAATAGAGTGTCTACTAGAATGCTCATCAACCCCAGCTAATGCCTGATCCGTCAAATAATAGTCCAATCAGAGGAGCCCAAGTCAGACTCAAATGATTACGTCATCGAAAGCACACAATTAAGAGGGCATCGTGGTAATTAGCTGCACCGCACGCTCCCCTCGCGAGCAGCCCTTTTTAGCCACACCGCGTGAATTTACCGCAGTGCCCCCTCCCTCCTCTTGCCTTCTCTCTCTCTTCCCCCCTTACCTTTCCCAAATCTGGCCGCAGCCGCACGACGCACGACGCACCAACCCAACCCCAACCCCGAGCCCGACCCAACCCATCCCACCCCCTGAGAGCTCCGAGCGCCAGGCCTCCCCTCGCGCCACCGCGCTGCGTCCGGCCGCCGGTAGCGAGCCGGGCACCTCCCGGTGAGTGGCCTCCTCGCAGATCCGTTCATCTTTTCTGCTTGTTTCCTGGGGGTTCTTGGGATTTCGAGGGTTTCTGTTCCGGGGAGGTTTCAAATTCGGGAGCTTTCGGTGGGGCGCTTCTGGGTTCTTGGTAATGCCGAGGTTTTCTTGCGGCAAAGCGGGCGTATTTGTTGGCGTTTCTTGAAAATTAGGGTTTCTTTGCTGGGTTTTCTCGGTGAATTAGGGTTTTGTCGGAGCGAGACTGGTTGGTGATTTGCGTGGTTCTTTTGTCCTGTGGTGCTGCAGGGAGGGAGAGGCGTCTTGTTTCTTGGATGCGCCGTGAAGGAATTGGGAGCAAGAAGCCGTCATGTTTACTCCGCAGGGAAAGGGGTGGACCGGATGGTCGACGCCTGCTCCGGCGAACCAGCGGAGCGGTGGTGGCCCTCCGGCCGCGTCGGCGCCCCTCGGCAAGGGGAAAGGAACTTCGCAGAGGGTTGCTGATCTCGAGCAGGAGGTTTGGTCCAATCTTTGCCCTTTTTTTTTCTGTTAATGCAACCTCTGAATCTAATTTGTGATATTTCTTTACGTTTATTCCATGATTTGGAACTAGTCTTTGAAATAGGATTAACTATTGCAATAGGTAAAATTATTATTTTTTACAGAATGTGGCCACTCCCTGAAAAGTGAAAATTTAACATTTTTAGAGTAGTAGGGCTGCAAAGATTTGGTTTAAACCAAGAAAACATTTGAAAATTTGGGCTTGATGATAAAAATAGCAAGAGAAATGTTTGGTAATCATAACTACTGCAGCATTGCTATTGATTAAACAAATACTGAGAGCGCTAGATTGTCTATTCTTATACAGCTGTATCATTCAAAACTTTTTCAGACATATTAGTGGTCAATGATTTGAAAATTGTGACCTTCGGGTTCACTGTAGGAAGAAGTGAAGAACTGTAAAAGACTAAAAGGTGTTGCTTATGTCATTTTAAAATAATAGACTCGCAAATATTTGTGCAAAGTCCTAAGGTCTTATGTGTAACATTTATTTGCGATTTCATGCACTTTATGTCACTTAGATTTTGCTTCCAGTTTATTACTTTCTATCATTAAAGTGTATTTGCTATCTGGACATTTTATCCTTCCCTTTTATAGTTCGATCATACCCATAATAGTTATTGTCATTTACCAGTGTTTTCGTGTGTGTCTGCAGTTACATGAATATCAATACAATATGGGGTTGCTCTTGATTGAGAAAAAAGAGTGGGCAGCCAAAATTGATGAAGTCAGCCAAGTGCTGGCACAGAAAGAGGAGATTTTAAAGCGGGAACAAGCAGCACATTTGAATGCTATATCAGAATATGAAAGACGGGAAGAAAGTATGCGAAAAGCACTGGGTGTTGAGAAACAATGTGTAGCTGATGTATGTTGGTGTTTATCTCATAATTTTTTATTCTTGTTGTGTATAAGCATCGTTTTGATCAAGTAATACTGTAGCTAGTGGAGGATTGATAATTAAATATTTTATATCATATTGTATATATTATTGAAAATTGTTCAAATATTCAAATTTTGCTTGTGTTACATTGTATCCTAAATTCTAAATTTTAAATATGACCTCTAGTCAAAATGAGCTGGTAGAATGATTGATTGGGAAACCTTTTTACAGGCTGCATGCATCAGAGCCATCAGGATTATGTTTAGCTCAGTAAAAGAATTGTTGTACCTGGCATTATGCTGCAGTGTGTTTTTTACTCAGATCGTCATACCTGTACTCTTGCCTGAAACTAAGTCATTAGTTCATTATGCTGCACTTGCCTTTCTACTTCTCAAATTAGCGTATCTGCCTTCTTTCCTAAAACTAAGCCTTTTGATTATGAATATAAAAGAAAGCCTTTTGATTATGTACTTAAATGCTGCCTTATAGTTTTCCTTATCACTTCTTATTGTTTGAATTTGCAGCTTGAAAAGGCACTACGTGAAATTCGTGCAGAGATAGCAGAGGTTAAGTTTATGTCTGAGAAAAAAATAACTGATGCTCAATCTCTTGAGGTTAGTTTGGAGGAAAAATCTTTGGAGATCGAGGGAAAGCTTCATGCTGCAGATGCGAAGCTTGCAGAAGCAAACCGCAAGAAGTCACAAGCTGACCGGGATTTAGAGGAGGTAGAAGCCCGCCAGCGTAGGTTGGAGAAGGAGAAGCTATATTTTGAGACTGAGTATGACAACTGGCCTATTTTTTTCTATCTCTACTTTATATTTGTGCTGTCCAAGTGACTATATCGTGATTTATCGTTTTGGCATGTCTAGGTGGAAAGCACGAGAAAAGCAACTCAAGGAGCAGGAGGAATCTCTGCAGGATTGGGAGAAAAAGCTTAAGGAAAGTCAGAACAGGCTTGTTGATTTGCAGAGATCCGTAAATGATCGTGAGGAGAGAGCAAATGAGAATGACAAACTTTTCAAGATAAAACAAGAAGAGCTGGAAGAGGCAAAAAAGACAGTGGAATCCACTAAAACTAGTTTGAAAATCAAAGAGGATGATATTAACAAAAGACTAAATGAATTACATTCACAAGAAAAGGTAAGCCAGTGATTAATGACTGCCTTTTCTTTTTTTACCATTTCAGAATTATAACGAGTTGATAGTTAAATAAAAATATCCATGTTATTTAATTTTTTTTATTGAATTGCAGGATTTTGATGTAAAGCGCAGGACATTGGAAGAAAGGGAGAAAATATTAGCTGAGAGGGAAGAAAAAGCTACCGCAAGAGAAAAAGTAAGTGTAATAGATTAATAGGTTATGTTTTCTTCATTTTGGCCATTATCAATAAATGGGGATGCACTTGGGTCTTGTTTGGGAAGACCAATCCCAGCCAGGATCCCCATGGAAATTCCCCATGGAAATTCCTCACCAATCCCTGGGGATCCTGGCCAGGATTAACCATTCCCAAACATGGCCTTGATGTCACTGTTACGTTTGTGTGATCATGTGCGTTGATGTAGCCTAGGTAAGCTCTTGATATTTCAGTAATATTATGTATTGTAGATTCAACCACCATGCATTTCGTACAGATGTCAGGCTATGCTATTCCTTATAGCATTTCGTACTTGTGAGCTACAAATGTTCAATGTTACACATTCATCTTCACAATATTTCGGATGCACTATGTTTTGTATACTTCATTACATACATTTTCTTCAGTGGTATGATATTGTGGACCAATTCTGTTTCAGATGGGGCTTCAGAAACTTCTTGAGGATCATAACGCGAAGCTTGAATCCAAAAGAAAAGATTTTGAGGTAGAACTGGAGAGTGAGAAGAATTCATTTGAAAAAAAGATTAAGCAGAGAGAAGCTGATTTGGTGTTGAGGGAAAAAGATGTGAGGTCTTGGGAAGATAAACTTGCTAAGAGTGAGCAAACATTAAATGAAAGCAAGAAAAGATTGGAAGAATGGCAGAATGATCTTGATACCAAATCAAAAGCTCTAAAGAAGTGGGAGGAATCACTTAAAAACGAGGAGAAGAAGTTATTGGAAGAAAAACTGCTGATGGACCATGAAAGAAAACAGGCTGAGATGTACAAACTGGATCTGGACAAGATGAAAGCCATGATAGAAGCTGAAAAGGATAAAATATTAGAAGAGCAAAACAATTTGAAAGTCACGGAGGAAGAAAGGCAGGAACATAGCATGCTGACAGCCCAACTGAAGAAAGAGATAGATGAATACAGGATGCGGAGCAACTCTTTGTCTGAGGAAACAGAAGATTTGAGGAAGGAACGCCAGAAATTTGAAGAAGAATGGGAGCAGCTTGATGAAAAAAGAGCTCATGTGGAAGAAGGGGCCAAGAATCTCAGTAATGAAAGAATGAATTTAGAAAGGTGGCGCGACAATGAAGAAAAGAGGTTAAAGGATACAAAGGATGAAATGGATGCAAGTTACAAGGAGCAGCAAGAGAACCTTGAACTCAAGGAAAAAGCTTTGATGGATGATATTAAACACCAGCGAATGGAGGTTGAGGAATTGCTGAAGAGAGAACGCGCTGATCTTCAGCGTAATTTGCAGCTCCACCGGCATGAACTGGAGATGGAGATGGAGAAGAAACAAGCAAATAAAGAGAGGGAACTGGAAGAGAAGGAGAATGAATTAAATAAGAAAATGGATTTTGTAGAAAATAAACTACGACATGCAATCGATTTGAATGAGTCCAAGATTCAGAAGATAATATTGGAGAAGCAACAGCTTCAGAGGGAAAGAGAAGTTCTAGTGGAGGACAGGCAAAAATTGGAAACTGACAAGGCGGATATTAGAAAAGACATTGATAGTCTTCATGCGCTCAGCAATAACCTGAAAGTTCGGCGAGAAGCGTACAACAGGGACAGGAATAACCTCCTTGATATGCTTGAAAAGCACAAGGTGTGCAGAAACTGTGGGATTTCTATTTTTGAGGGCTTAGATGTTCTAGCTCTTAAAGATGGCACTGACATTGAGTACCCAAATTTGGTTGTCGAGGGAGATGATTATTCCCCTAACACTGATGCCTTAGCTCAAGACACAGGAACACTTGTTAATTCAGGTGGTCGTTTATCACTGTTGCAAAAGTGTTCGAGGCTTTTCAAGTTTTCTCCTAAGAAAAAGGCTGAGCAGTCATCAGAACAGCAAGCGGAAAAAGACATAAATTTTGGTGCAAGACTAGAGGAAGCATCACAGTGTGATGAAGATTTTGAACCAACTCCTGCCTATCAGGTAGCAAATGATTCCTTTGATGCTGGGGATCTCCCATCTGACAGTGGAGCAAGGGAGAATGAAGAATCTGAAAGGCATGATATAGCAGATGATGTCCAGATGGAATCTTCTGTTGGCGTAGCAGATAACTGCATAGATGTTCATGGAACACAGTCATTTGATGGCACTAATGACATGGCAGTCGACACAACTATTACCTCAGTTGACCAAAATGGAAAGGATTCTGCAGTTCCTGCTGAAATAGATTTGCAGCCTGAAACATCGAAGGAAGGACAGCGCCAACAAAACCGGAGGGGTAGAACAAGAGGGGGTGTGAAAAGGACACGGTCTGTTGTTGCAACAGTTAAGGATTCTAAGGGAATACTTGGTGAGAATTTTGAGGAGAAGATAGATGGTCAGGGTGATTTGGTTTCTGTGGGTGGTACACGGAAACGGCGCTTTGCTGGAGCTGCAATTGGTGTGCAAGAGGAAGGAGACAGTGAGACACATTCTGAAAGTGTTTCACTTGGTGGGCAGCGTCGCAAGAGGCGGCAAACAGCTGGTGCAGTGACACAAGCCCCAGGAGAAAAGCGCTACAATTTGAGGCGCACGACAGTGTAAGTTTCTGTATTTGTCCCCTGTGCATTTCTACTTTGGGTTGTCTTCCCTTCTGTTTGTTGAATTGAGGAGTAAACCAATATTTTGCTTTGAATTGTGGAGAAGTGCAAATGCGGCGGTAGCAGCTCAAACCGGCAAAAAGAAAGCCACGAAGACAGGAAGTAAGCAGGCAGTAGAAACTACTGCTGACGACACGGAAGGAACCTCAAGGTTTGAGGAACCTGCTGCTGGGAGCAAGAGGGCTCCAGAATCAGCAGATGACGTGTCCCAATTGCAGGAGTTCTCCCAGGTAAGACCACCTTTTTACTTTTGGTGCTATCATGTATTAATGATGTAATACTAGTGGCTGTACTCCCTTTCTGTGAAAGCCTTTCATTATCTTGGATGCATGTCTGGGTCGTGTGCATGTTTTTTTGGGTGCCCGCGTGTGTGGTATCCAGGGCCCAGAGCTAACCGGAACGTTGCCTTCATGTTAGGCCGAAACTGGTGATGCCCATGCTCCTGCAGAGGGCACTGGCGAGGACGGTGATATTGTTGACGGTAAAGATGCAGTGGCAGATGCGGTGCCTATGACACCATCTGGAAGTGAGCTTGGAGCAGAACAGGATGACGAGGAGGATGATGATTTGGAGAGGCGGAACCAATCAATTGGGAAAAAGCTATGGTCTTTCTTCACAACATGACGACTGCAGAGGCTGCTGAATAGGTTATTTCTAGCGTTTCTGTTTTCAATTCATGATATGCCATTCTTGGAACTTTAGGTGTGTGCTCGGGTGATGATGTACTAGTAGGTTTTCCACTTAATCAAGTCCTCTTTTGTAATTGAAATATATCTGTAGTAGACATAGCTTGATGGCTCTCACAGAAGTAGCTGATGAGATGTACGATGGCAGTGGTGCCTGTAACAGTCTGAGTTGAGGTTTGTAATTGTTGTTCCTTATTGCAGGTTCAGATTACTTGGTTGACCTTACAGTGTATTGTGCCATTTATCAACTGTAGCGTCCTGGCTTTCACTCCATTTCAAAACCACATAATTTTCAAAAACTTATGTTTCATATTTGGAGCGTTCAAACGTTTTGTGATAATTCAAGAACTGAAATTTGAATTTGAATTGAAGTTTAGCAATGGGATTAAATTTAGCAAGGTTTTTTCCCCTCGTAACCATTCTCCCGCGTGGTAAGTTCTTTCTGTGGGACATGTCCTTCGGTGTTTTGCACGAGAAGCTGAGAATTGATTTGAATATTGCATGGGCCTGGAGACCTGGAGTTGGATTGACTTGCTTCCGTGCGATCACCTACCCTTCCAACTTCCAAGTTGACGCGGCTAAGGAATTCCCGTGCTGGTTTCTTTGCCTTTGTCTCGAAGGCATAGTCAGGCAAGGCAATATATTTCCTGTTGTTTACGAAGAAACGGAGACGGCAGGAAGAACATCCTTGTCTTTTTGTCTATTCCTGCAAACCAAAAGAAAACATCCTTGTCTTTTTTTGTCTATTCCTGCAAATCAAACGGATGCAAGTGACCGAATCCTTATTATAAACAAGAATCTAAACAAAAAAAATAAAAATCTTATGTTTTTTCCCCTCAAAATTAAAGAGACTAAAAATTACTATATGAGTTGTTAAGACTTGAGACACGACGCACATGTAATTTCCTTCTAGCTCTATACTCCTATCGTACCATCAAACTTATATAAAGGTGTCACGATAGATACATAAAGGTATTATACAAATCGGGTGTGAACTGACTCGAGGCAACTTCCCCCTTCCGGCTACAATAGAGAGTAGGAGAGAGCGGTGATTTCAGAGGCGATTCTAGCTGGCCCTCGATCTCGACGTCTGATGATCTGATCCGGCATCGATGGGGAAGGGGGTCGACCGGACGTTTGGCTGCCGGGTGTTTAGCAATAGTTAGCTAGTATAGCTCATAGTGTGTGCTCTCGTCGGCTGCCTACAGTGGCGGATCTAGGGGGTGCCAGGTATGCCCGTGCATCCCCTAAATATTTGGTAACCTACAAGGCCATATACTGCTGTGTAGTTCAGTGGTTGCACATCAATGCCAGGTTGTGCGAGGTCACAGGTTCGATCCACCGTCACTGCAATTTTCTTTACTTGCCTTATCAACACTCGAAATTTTCTTTCAATATTTTTGGCTTTTTTGTCCCCTTATCTGAGTGTTATCTTCCATTATTTTGGCTTTTTCTCCCCTCATCTAAGTTTTAAAATCGAAACTTCCTTCCACCATTTTGGTTTGTTTCCTCCCTTCATTTGAGTGCTAAAATCGAAAGTTCTTTACCCCTGCTTTCTAAGTGTGAAAATTGAAAGTTCTTATCCCTATTCACCTTTTTTTTCAAGACATGCTAAAATCGAAAGTTCTTTGCTCCCCTGCTCTCTAAGAGTGAAAATTGAAAGTTCTTTTCCCCTGCTCACCATTTTTTTCAAGACACCATGAACCTGTGACGAGAGGAAAAGGGAATTAGCACTCTTTTTTTCTTTAAAAAGGAGTTTTAGCAGCAAATAATTTTATTTAATAAAGAAAAAATTATAAGGATCTTACGAAAATTGTGAGGACAATTTCATTAAATCCATAAATAATAATGAGGAACTCAACTATATACCCAAAAATTGATTTTAAATTATTTTAAAATTTTTGAATGTTGCTTAGGGACCGGTGCATGACCGGTATGACACATGTCAATCGGGCAACCCATAAGATAAAATCCTAGATGCGCCTATGACTGCCTAAATATATAAGTTTTTAAAAAAGATACATAAATAAACATGGGCTAGCATCCCAGATCAAAACTGAACAAACAGTCAAGTCTCAACTGCCTTTCGTCTCATGGCTGTATTATCTAGCAGACCAGCACCCCTAAAAATTCTCCCATTTTTTTTTTTAAATAGCAGGCGAGAGAGACGAGACTCGGGCAAGGCAAGGCAACAGCAAGGCGACTATAAAATCGATCCACTGTTACGAGTGACCAAACCCCAAATATCAGAAGCCGAATCTAACCACGTGGTCGATGCGTGGGGAGGCGACGGCGGCAGCAGCCGAGGCGGGGTCCCCGCGCTCGCCGGACCTCCACGACCTCTCCGACGACTCCGACTATGCCGACGCCGCGGCCTCCAACCACACGGTGCTCGCCCCTGGGAGATCCGATGCTTCCGAGCGCGATTTGTGGGGGCGGTGCGAGCGTAATCGTTCGATTAGGTCCCTGGTTTCGTTTCGGGGGTGGGGATTTTGGGGATGCTTTGCCCCGCTTGCTGTGTCGGCATCAGATGCTTTGTACTATCTGGGGAAGCGAATTTGTTCTTCGCGCAATCGAGTCTCTCTGGACTTGAAGCATTGCTGGAAATTGGTTGGGTTGGTTGGGGCGTGCATGTTACGGCGATGTATTTAGTATGTTTCACCCTTTGAATTGAACTGAAATTGTTTTGGTGATCGAAGGCGATGCGGGGCGATCTGGCGGACAGAAGCTCGGGCAAGACGGCGAGGGTGGATGTGGTGTACGAGAAGGAGCGCGTGACGATCCACCCGACGCAGTATGGCACTGGACGGATCAGCGGGAAGCTGCGCCTCAACTTGCAGGAGGGCTCCCTGTTCCTGGTGAGGCAATCCATATCATAACGAATGGCCGTTCGTTCATATATGGTAGGAGTGGAAAACACTGTAGAAACTCATATATCAAGCAAACAATTGTTGGTTGGCGCATACTGTGTTTGCTTATTACCTGTGATACTGATCTATATCATGCTACTACTTCTTCTTACTGTTTCCATTCTGTATTTTCTGCTGTATATGATTTTATACGTGGAGAAATAAAATATCGAAAATGCATATGAGTTATTGATAGTTTCTACCTGAATATAGCTTTGCTGATGATGCATGCCACTCCTGATTTATTTATCTTTTTTCTAATTCACTAATATCTTGTTCAATCTGTGGACAGAGTTGGGAGCCAAATGAGGGAGTTGATTCTTTCTCAACTAGCTCAGCTACCATGGAAATAGAAAAATGTAGGAAAATATTGTTTGTTTCTTTGGTTATACTGATATGTGGCAACTGAAACACACAGTGATGATGCTTGACTCTTTCTTACCTACTTGATTTTACGCAGATAGAAATTTATACACTATTAAGGCCTTGCCTTTAAGTGATGTACGCTTCATCCGTAGGCACACCCCTGCATTTGGATTGGAGTACATAATCATTGTTCTGTCATCAGGTGAAATGTTCTTCTAGTTGTTTGTTTTCTTTTGTAGTTAATATGAAACCCCACATGATTTGTATATTCATGGTGATCAGATTAGCTTTCAGATGTTGTCTTGTCGTTAGATAGCATATATGTTTCTGCCAGCTAGATAAAATCATTTAATAAACGTACTGATAGATAATTGGGAGAAGTGGGATCATTTTTCTTTATCTAATATGTTAACTTCTGCAGGCCTGGCTTTTCCACCATTCTATTTCTACAATGGCGGGATTCGTGAACTGTTTGCAACACTAAAGCAGCATGTCTTCATTATCAGGTTTCCCTTCATGCTCAGCTGTTCTTAATATTTGATCCTATATTTCACTGTTTTGTTTATTAATGCTAAGAAACAGAAAAGAAAGTTGTTTGGACTAAAATTAACTGAGAAATGTCTTTGGTCAAATCATCCATACAGTAAGGCTACCAAGTACATAACTAAAATTTCTTAGTGGATGTTTTGCTTTCCTACAATTGGATAAGATAATCTTAATACCATATGAGCCTACATACAAGGAGATATTTAGCTGCCGACTTGTGACCTATCTAGGAGAGTTAATTGTGAATCTTTAGCATCAGCTCAGCCAATTAAAAGTAATTAATTTGTAGAACATTAAAGCTTTCAACCACCATGATGGAAATCCCAATTCAAAGACTCTTTTAACTTCTTCATGCCATTTTTGTGGAATAATTTATTTATTTTCCTGAATACGCAATTAAAATGCTCTCTCCTCTATTTCAAGGTCGGATGATAATCCTAATGTATTTCTTGTCAACGACTTTCAAGATCCTCTTCAGGTGTGTTAATCCTATTGTAGTTTCTTGTATTAACAAAGCACTTTTAACTGATATGCTGTAGTTTTGTTCTTCTGTTGATAGTTTACTCGAGTATTATAAAAGACCAATGTTCTCTCCATAAGAAATTTTGTATTGCCCTTGCTTTCTTCCACTTATCCACCTTTTGAATCTGTTAAGCTTGGACTGAAGTCCTTCAGTTAAGTTTTACATGGTTAAAATACCATGCACCTTAATCGTTAATCCATTTCTTTGGATGCCTTGCAGAAAAGCCTGTCATCTCTGGAGCTTCCAGGGGTTGCCTCTGTGGCAAATGCCATGTCAAGACAGAATTCACTCAGTTTCACTGGTTCAGTTGATGAAGCCAGACATGGGAATGATGATGAACATCGGGTGTCTTCTAGCATGTCTGAATATGGTTCAAGGCAAAAGCACAAATCGAATGATCCTGGTCATGATCTTTCAATGCAAGTTTTGGAGAAATTCTCATTGGTTACGAAGTTTGCCCGAGATACCACATCAAGCCTCTTTAGGGAAAACCACAGTAGTGGTGCTCGTCCTTATGGACAACAACAAGAACATGTTTTGGACAATAGAGCCAGTGATAAGTATAAAGACCAGCAAATAACACCGGAGAAGACTTCTTTGCCCTCAGAGTCGATGGAGGTAGCATATCTTGCATGAGATTCGTCTCATTTAAGCACTACAAATTGTGGCATTAAACTCTAACTTCTTGAACCACTTTCTTACCAATTGTGGACATACATCTTTTATTTTTATTGTGATATTTAATTCAAATTTGGCACTGATTTTACATCAGCAATCAGGATCACCAGTTTTATCATCTGGTCTCTAATGCTGTGCAAAGCTTTAACCTGCTTAACTTTCATGATTATAAACTGTGCATACTTCATTTTGTGTAACACCAGTTTCCTACTCTCTTCTCTTGGCAGTCTGATCAATTACCTCTAGTTTGGGGGAAACAAAGAGACCGTCCATTGAGTGTTGAAGAGGTATCGATTTCACAATGTCCATTGCGTTCTTATTTTCATGAATCTTCATCACTAACCATCTACCAATTATTCCTGTATTGATTATGATTGTCACTTGTCAGTACCATTTTTTCTATTTGATTTTATTTTTGGGTTTGTTGGAAATATCTTTGGACAGTGGAGAGCTTTCTTAGATCCTGAAGGTAGAGTTATGGACTCCAAGGCACTGAGGAAAAAAGTTTTCTACGGTGGAGTTGATCATGTTCTTAGAAAAGAGGTTTTTATACTTAACCACCTAGGCTATTATAATCACTCAGCAAGGCATTCTTGTTCGTATATTCTGATATCAAACATGTAGGTCTGGAAATTCTTGTTGGGGTATCATGAATATGATTCAACATATGCTGAGAGGGACTACCTTGCTGCCATAAAACGAGAAGAATATGAAGCCATAAAATCCCAGTGGAAGGTTAGTCAAGGTTCATATATTCGCTTTTCTGCAATTTAGTGTGCCTAAGGCTGTTTTATTCCTCTGTAAGTTATCAATGTTGGCCAGAACATATTCTCTTGCACTACATTTTAGGTATTATATGATTTGGTTTTTACCTTGTGGTTTTGTTTTTAACTCTGAATGGACTTTTTGTAAGAAGATGGAAGCTAGGTATGTATTTTGGGGCTTGGGGCATCAATGATTTCATTCCATTTTCTTGGGTCATTGAACTTTTTTTATCAGCAGCTAGGGGTTTGTGGTCACGTTCACTGTGCATAATGTAGAGTTTGGGTTACCAGAACAATTGAGACTGTCAGTATATTTTGTTTCGGCAGGTGTTTTGTGAAACAGAATTACCATATGTGACAACTTTTTGAGCCGAAAACCATATGTGACAACTTGAAGGCAAGTTACAGAGTTGACAGTACAGTCTTCTGAGGAAGAAAATACACAAACTTCTGACTTTTGAGGAAGACTACACACATAGTGTTTACCTGGGCTTGTAAGCTTGTTACAGCCCCCATCTATGAGGCATATATTGTTTTGACAGAACTAGGAAAATAGCTGCTGGCCAATATTCTCCATTGCCCTTTTCTTTTAAAGGATACTTGGGGTTGCATTAATAGCACTGCCCTTTTCTTTTAAAGGATATTCTGGGTTGCATTAATAGCACTCCACCTAAAGTATTGTTAGTGACTTTCAGCTTCTTCGTTTTTATTTTCTTTATCATAACAAAGCTTTCACATTAGGACATAGAACACCCTTCAGTTTACAGAAGTAATGATAATTCTGCATGTACCATGCAGAGTATCTCGGCCACACAAGCTAAAAGGTTCACCAAGTTTAGGGAAAGGAAAGGCCTTATAGACAAAGATGTGGTACGGATGTTCCTCTTTTCTTTATACTTACCACTTCCTGTTTGTAATTCTGCACTGTACTTTTAGCTTACATATTGATGCTGTATTTTGTCCTATTAAGGTGAGAACAGATAGATCTGTTCCCTACTACGAAGGAGATGACAATCAAAATGTAGTAATTCTACGTGACATCCTGTTGACATATTCCTTCTATAATTTTGACCTTGGTTATTGTCAGGTATGTGCATCTTACATATCGCCGTGCATCTGCAATTCCTTTACATCATGTAATGATTAAATCTATCTGTCATTTAAGTACATTGTCCACTAGCTATTTCCTTGTAATTATCCTTTGTTGTGTGTGTGTGTTGGGGGGGCGATGATGTTGCTTGATGATATGCTTCATTCATAGGCTTGTTTAAGAAAGTGCATCAGAGACTCAATACTAAATTGTTAAGGCCCTGACAGATAGCCATCTATCTTTTCTTCAATAATGGAAAATCATTTCGGCCTCTACGTTCGAAGACGTACACAGCCTAGTACAAAGTTCATACTTCAGGTTTCAAAGAGAATTAAACCGCCACATCAAAAGGAAATACAAAGTAAAAGGAACAAGGACACCTTATTAATTGCAAATCCTATAGCTAAAACGCCGTCCATATTGAGATAGCCATTTATCTAGATAATTTTTAATTTGAAATCTCTCACTACTAGTATTAAAAGAGTTAAACATGCTATCCTAGGATATGTTGACACCTACAAGTGTTGAATTTTGTTGGACATTTGCGTGTATTCCTGCTGTTTTGACTCATGCAGCAGGTTCGCATTGGCAAATTGGCTCTTTGGTAGTTGATACCAACCCAGTATGCCTTGCTGTTATTAACGTGTTGTTCATCAATATTCTTGATTGGTCATTTGGGATACAAAAATTGAACACTAACCCTTACACAGATATATCTTTTTTTAATGGTGCCCACACTATTTTCGTCTATTGTCTTTATAGAACTATAATACAGTTTCTACAATATATGGTGTTCTGTCTTCCAGGGAATGAGTGATTTTTTGGCACCTATACTTTATGTCATGGAAGATGAGTCTGAATCATTTTGGTGCTTTGCTTCTTTGATGGAAAGACTAGGAGCCAATTTTAATCGTGATCAGAATGGCATGCATGCTCAACTACTTGCATTATCCAAGGTATGTCTGGACTCCCATCCATCATGCTAAGTGCTGAGCAGTTAAGCAGTATGATGTAGTCTTTTTTGCTTTAGGTATCTTTTGATTCTGTGTCTGTTTTTTCTTATATGGTCACATCATATCCTTTTCCTTTGATTTTGAGCATTGATATTATGGTAAAATAAAATTGTATAGCTTGGTAGAAAATCTGTTGTTAAAATGACACTGATCTCTATATTTTTTTAAGTCTTTATAGCTCTTAAAGATTGTAAGATAAGGCATTATAAAACTCTCCTTATTAAGTTTCATAATTATTCATCAGTCACTTAAACCTTGTTTGGAAAAGCAGGGATTCCCACCAATCCCCATGGTTTGGTTGGGATTTAGAGGATTTTAGTTCAAAATCCCATCCATTCCATGGGGATTGAAGGGGATCTTTGCTTTCCAAACAAGACTTTAGTGTTGTCTTTTAATCCCTACCATGTTGTGATTATCCATTGTACCGCTGTCTTTGATAGATGCTGTTCAGGTTAGCATTCACAGTAACTAGTTCTATCAACCTATTGATATTATTTTATGAATACAATACTAATTTTGTGTGATTTTTTCTATGTACTTCATAGCTTGTGGAGCTTCTTGATCCTCCGTTGCATAACTATTTTAGGCAGAATGACTGCTTAAATTATTTCTTCTGTTTTCGCTGGGTTCTTATACAATTCAAAAGGTAATGTTTTTTCCTTTTCACTTTTTAACCTGCACGTGTTGTGCATCTTATGCACTTTACATTTTTTAGGCTCTGTTTGTTATACATGTATCAGAAATCGGTTTAGCTTTTCTCAAAAAAAAAAAAAAGAAATCGGTTTAGCTTCTATCTTTAACTTATAGCACTATGTTCTAGGTTCCCTTAGCTGCTTATGTTGTATATAATTAATTAGTTTTACTGACATCGATAATGAACGAATGATTTTTTTTGTAGTTTAAATCTTTGGCTACTAAGAAATATAAAGTCTAAAGTTTCTCCAGAAAAATGAAATATCAGTTTTCTACTCTCTACTCTAAATTCTAAAAGTCACCCCAGTATATTATGAATTGCAGGGAGTTCAGTTTTGATCAGGTCATGGTCTTGTGGGAAGTTTTCTGGACCCATTACTTGTCAGAACACTTCCACTTGTACTTGTGCGTGGCAATCTTGAAAAGGTATCGCAAGCGGATAATTGGCGAGCGGATGGACTTTGATACCCTTCTCAAGTTCATCAATGAGCTCAGTGGTCAGATCAACCTTGACCGGGCTCTTCAGGACGCCGAGGCATTATGCACTGTAGCAGGTGATAACGGAGCTGCTTGCATTCCACCTGGAACCCCGCCTTCTATGCCCATTGAGACCGACGGTGGTCTATACGTACAGCAAGATGAGGTCTTGTGAGACATCAGAATTGCATTTGGTTTTCCGTTCTGTGCTTTGCTTGGTTCTGTCGATATATGTGGTAATTGTGATCGGCTGCAAATTTATACCTGTGGAAGAATCATGGAACCTTACTGTTGTATATATGATCGGCTGCAAATTTATACCTGTGGAAGAATCATGGAACCTTACTGTTGTATATATGTACGGCAGTTCTCGATGAGCATATAGTTGACTCAACACTGCTTTTGCCTAATGGAAATGGATTCTCCACACGCCGCGTTGTTTTGCTTCGCTGTCTGTTTCTGTCACCTAATCCTGCAGTCCTGCACTGGTGGTTATCAACCGGCAGGCTTGATATGCCGATGCATGTGTGCTCCTTTTTTCGGGGACCTGTTGTATATTTACTTTCCACTATTTACTAGCGTTATAAGACTTGATTGTCTTTTCAAGTATGTTGAGATGACAAAAGTAACGTACTAATATTGCTAGTATTTTGCGTGTTTGATACTTTGAATCCAGCCAATCTGCAAGCTGAATGAACAGTATGCATATGACTTGGATTTGTATGAAATAGTATCAAATTGAGTGCTGTCAAGGGTCATTTTAGTTTGCGCTAGTTTTTAGGCTGTAGTTTAGCCTGGAGGACAGCGACGTGGCGGCATGATCTTGGTTGGATTCTTTCTTTCACTAACGTAAGCATGAAATGAATTTGGTCGCGAAGAAGTGGAAGTGTGGCTCAAAAAGATCATTTGCAATGATGGTGCACGACCCTACTGGGAAACATCACGATTCAAACATATTCAGGCACTGGGAATTTGGAATGGCACGTATTCGGGTACTCTACCTTTTGTGAATCGGTGCTTTCTAGTTTGAGGATCTTTTCTTTTGTGGAACCCTTCTTTTTAATCTTGATATGTTGCTGAAGACAAAATTTGTTTCGTGTTCGCACCAGGTTGTGCTTTTGCAGTAGCATTATATATCTAAATCTTTCTAGCTTTGATGACCACAAACTATACATCGGAGTGTGCAGGAGATATTTGCATAGTCTAGCCTGAAGGTGCCAGATGCCACGCTTGTCGCACTAACTGCAATCTTTTTTTTTTTTTTTTTTTCCAAATCTGGTCCTTCTGCCCTAACTGCTGCTACACACAACGCTGGTCAATCCTGGTCTATTTTATCCTTAACACAATATTGACCTACGCCGGATCTATCCTATCTCGGTCCTATTTTATTCTCAACACAACGATCTTTATCATGATCCTATTTCATCTCTTATATTTTACTTTCAACCATTTTTTTACTATTTACAGTCTTATCCCGACCCTACTTTAGAACAAATAGGACCACCATTAAACATGTCCTAAGCAACACCCGTCACTTTCCCTCTCAAGAAACACACACAGAAAAAACTCAGTTTCGAGTCTAAAAAAAATCAGTTTCGTCATTTCGTGGACGAAATTACCACTGGAACTCGTGAAAAACGCTAGCTAGGTCCACGAGGCCACTACCACGAGCTCTGCTTGCCTTTGGTAACAAAGTGGAATCTTAGGCTGGATCTCTTGGTCTGTCCACGGCACTACACTGTAACCATCCACGAGCCCCAGCAAGCGATCACGCAGCCAGTGCCCGGACAAGATTACACCCCTTGGCCCCCACGAAACGTTCTGTCTTCTCGCCGATGCAAATGCGCAATCCTCCCTCTCTGTTTTGCAAGCTTTGTCTGTTTGTTTCGTCTAACCTTTGCCGATAACAATGCCAACTAGAAAGTGACGAAACGACAGGATTTTCACCATTTCAATTCGTTGTCGTCGTCTGGTGAACCATACCTATCTTCTTCTTCTTTGTCACCGTCGTGAGATGAGCCGAACCATTTGTTCAGTGCAATGAAGTATTCCATTGTAGAATGGGGATTCAAATATAGGGTTAAAGTTTTGTATTTGGGAGGGGGTTTTCAAATTTACGGAAGTATGTCAAATTTCGGTCGAAATTTTCAATTAAAAAAAGGGGAAAAACCCCAAATATTTGGAACAGTTTTTGGCCAAATTTTCTTTCAAATATTTCGGAGCCAATTTGAAATTCTAGGGGGGAGAGGGACTGAATTTCGGCGCATCTCGGCCAAAAAAAAAAAAAAATCCTTGCTACAGAATGTTGAATGTTTCACTGTCGATGCACAATGCGGTTCAGAAAATTATACTAATAGCAACGGCAAGACAGAGGCTTGCTGTTGCTGGTGGGGATCCAGCTCTGAAGACGACTATCTGGACAAAGTTTTCTATGGTGTGTGAGCGCGTGTGTTTGAGGTGGGGGAGGATCTAAATTTACCGAATTTTGGAAATTTTCAGCACATTTCAGTCTATTTTTCATTTTAAAAAATGAAAAAACAAATGATGATCGGTGCCTCTTGACACACTGACTGGCTGACTCAACTACAAGAGCATCACCCTCTGGCAGCTCACCAACCAGGTCATTCTCGACCTAACCATCAACGATGATATTAGTCGGACCCTCACGGCATCTGGATCCTACTCCTGTTGCAGAATTTCTAAATTTCGGAGCCGACACTTCTCGGCCAAAATTTTTATCCCTGCTGCAGAATGCTGAATGTGTTGCACCGTCGATGCACCATGCGGTTCAGAAAATAATACTACTAGCAATGGCGAATTAGAGGCTTGTTGTTTTTTTTTTTTTGATTGTCGAGGCTTGCTGTTGTTGGTGAGGTTCCAGCTCGGAAGACAACTAGCTGATCTAATCAAAAGCATCTAGAAGTGGCATTAGTATTAGTAGTATTTAATTAAACCGTGGATAAGTGAGGAAGCTGCACATTCCAAGGCAGTCCATCTGAGGACGAAGAAGGTGCTGGGCAAGTGCAACTGAATCCCGCCTTCTGAATAACGGCCATGTCATACTAGCAGTACTCACTCACTCCATTATACTAGTACAACTTGCCCTAAAAGGCACTAGTCATAATTATTCGTGCATCATTTGGCCTACGATTCTGAATTGCCTTTCTTCTGCTCATATTCATGCATCTTTTGGCCTACGATTCTGAATTGCCTTTCTTCTCCTTAAGAGCAGCGTCGCCAGCTAGCCTTTTCACCTCAAGAACCACCACAGATAAATTAGTGTAGTCAAGAGAGCCAGCCGTATATGGTATACTTGCATGTAGAGAGTGCTTTATGGCGTGTTTGGATGGCTGGATATAGCGTGGCTAGGCCTGCCAGATGCATTGATCCATTGATTGGTTGCTTATTAGGTCAATTGAGCCAGACTCGTGGTGTGTAATTCCTCACATTCAGCCAGGCCGTGTGGAAACAGGAAATCTGGCCGTCTTCAGCGAGCCTGGCTCGCATAGACGCATGTGCTTCAGTGGGTCCCTCTTGTCAACCTGTATTTATTGATTCCCATCAACTTTCATGCAAGCAATCAAACAACATCTGTCAATAACTTGGCTCATCTCATACAATCAACCAAATATCATCCTTTATATCCACTCAGCCTATCTCACAACAGCATGGATACCTCGTACGAACCAGACAGACTAGAGAGAGCCAAGCAACCAAACATGCCATTATTGATTTAAGCTAGGCATTGAAAAAGGAGGTGGTCATCTCTAACATATCCCTATTTTTCACAACCTTTATTCACCGTTATGTCCTATCGTTTTCACTATTCACCTTCCTATATTAAAATCAAATCCAATAATAATCTCTATCTCATTCCTTATATATTATTTCTCCCATACTCCATATTATCCCTATCACTATTCATCTTTCTATATAAAAACAATTTCAACAAGCACCCTAAATCCCGTATCCTATAAAAATAGAAAATAGAGTGACCATTGGACATGCCTGACATAAAGCAAACGGTGACGAGAGAGATGGTGAAAAAAAAATCAACAAAACTGGGTGGGAATAATGGAATATTTATATTATCTATCGCCTTTGTATGTGGAATCCGGAGGAGGATTGGACGGCGAGCTATAATGTTCTTGCATGTGCGGATTTCCACTTGTGAAAAGAGCCGCAGGTCATGCGATTAATTAGTGGCTACTGACGCTAGCTTAGCGTAGCGCTTGTCTGTGTGTCGCGAGTAGGCTGCGACGGAAGGCCTACCCCCTTGCGATTAGAAGTCCCAACGCTAACACGGTCGGCCATCATATTAGATGTCGTGATTTCTGATGAATTCTCAGGCAGTATCACGCATTGACCTTTCGTGCACATCCATTCAAATGTAGGCACGTCGTTTCATACTTTTTACGGCATTTTGCGCTTAAGCCTGGGCTCTGGGCATGCTTGAATGCACGAATTTTAAAATAACTTAAGCTAGATTTCATAGGAATCGTCTCAGTTTTTGTAGATACAAATAAAAAAAAAATCAGGTATAAGAAGCAAACCTCAAATTACTGGTTTTCTGCCGCCTACATACATAGACCATTGAAAAACCACCCGTTAAACAATAGGATACGATCCGAGTTTCGGTCATATCTATTTTATGTATGCATCTTGAATAATCCATATTCACATCATATTCTAGTATTTGTATGCGAGTAATCCAAATATAGATAAAAAAAATATAAATTAGAATACAGTTAGTACCAGATCTGTTTTTACGTCCATTTTTACCCTAGAAACGGCCAATTTCAAAATGGTTAATTACATCCATGACACTGTAAAGTTTCTGATTTACATAAATGCCACTACAAAGTCAGTACTAGCAAAAATACTATTATAAAGTGATATTCCTCACACATATACCACTATGGACTTTCTTGCCCCAGCCTTCTCTTTGAATTTTCATTAAATCTGCCATTAGTTAGCCTTCTTCTTTCTTTCTCCTCCTTCTTCCCTCAAGCTCCAGCAAGCCACATCTCCCTCCGAGTTCCAACGAGCCTAACCCCCCTCCACCCTCCTGCAACCATGCCGCGTCTACAAGGCCCGAGCTACCCCTCCCATCTTCTCTCTATTCCCCTACTACATCCCGAGATGGCCGGAGCTCTGGCGAGTCACTCCTTCCCCTAAGCTCCAGCTAGCCACCCTTGTCCCCCTCCACCCTCTCACGGTCGTGCTGCTCTTCAAGGCCTGAGCTGTCCCTCCCCTCTTCTCCCTGCCCCCTGCTGTAGCCAAGATGGCCAAAGCTCCGGTGCAGATTTGCACGAGGCTTGGCTTAGGTCACCGTCATAGAGGTCAGCGGTTGAGGGAGGCGGTCGCGGACATCAGCGTCACGGGACCAGGCAGCCAAGGATGCCCAAGATGGCAGCGCGTGGGGAGGCCCACGAGCTCGCAGCCGACCGCTGATGAGCCCGCCATTGTGGGCCCGAGTAGCACCCTCTCCCCCTTGCCTATGCTTCGAGAGTTCGGAGAGGGGGGGGGGGTGAGGGAAACCAAGGAAGACGGTAGTGAGGGTATTTTTCTAAAAAAATAAGACCGGTCAAATGGTATGTTTGTGAGGAATCTTAATTTATAACAGTATGTCGGCTAATACCGACTTTACAGTGACATTTTGTAAGCTAAAAACTCTGCAATGATATGGACGTAGTTAACCCATTTTATTTCCCAACCCTACACCCGCGCAGCTTATGAGCGCCCCACTCCATTTTTTTCGCCCCCCTCCTTAACACGATACAACAGTGGGGCCCACCGCAGCCAAGGAAAAGCAGAAACTAAGCAGCGCCGGAGTAGCGTGCAAGGGACAGCTTTACGCGCAACGATCGGAGCATCTCGGCCGTTGGTTAGGACGTGACCAATTGGGCTTTAGCTTAACTACCTATTAGTAATAGATAAAACTAGGAAAGGTTCAGATGGTCTCTCCATGGCCCAACCAACAACCTGGGCGGCCTCATCAACATTCCCTTGGGCCATGGCGCCATGCAACATACACCCGGTCCACCGGCTCCCTGCCATGTGTGGCCCACCAGGTCCATGCCTTTGCCCAGCCAGCAAGAGAATAAAGTTGGCATGGATGAATGGAAAGACAAGTGATATTGTTGTTAAAAAAGAGAGGGGAAAAGTGAGAGGGCAAAGGATAGTTCCATTCTAATGATGAGGAATAAGTGGGGTTTATTACATGGGGATATGAAAATGCTGAGGTCACTTTCTGTTGTGTCTACTAGCTTTAGGATAAGAAAGGGGAGAAATTGTTCAGGTCCCCATGGCCATGGTCTTGAGTAGGTTTTTCTTTTTCTTATTTATTAAAGAGGACCATGGCCTTGAATAGTTGTAGAATATTGGTTGCCATGAAAGAGGCTTCGGGTACAAACATGGCTTTGCGACCTACCAAAAAAGTAGTGTTTTTTTTCAGATTTTATTGATGCAGGTTTTCGCACTATGTCGTTCCAGATTAAGCCATGCTGATAATCATTCATGATACTTAGTGAGGTTTGATAGTGATAAAGATAAACAAGGACAAAAGAATTAATAGGATATAGTATATTTTCTTCGTATTAATCATGGTTCTTTTCTTAGAATCATATTAATCATGATTCAGGAGTGGGAATCTACTAATTAAAGGTTTCATTCTTTAGGTTATTTGGTACATCAAAATCTCCATAGTTTGTTGTAGATGATCCTTCCGTGAGGAATATACTTTACTAGCCGCGGCCACACTTAAAAAGATGGACAAAAAAATGATGTATCCTATCCATCTGATTTGCTTTCTTACCATAATTCACAGTTTCACAAAGCGATACGTAACAGCAGTGACTAGATTTGAAAATAAATAAATTGCTTCGGATTAAATCCAGTTGTGGATTATAATATAAAATTTTATGGTCTTTCGTTAGACAGCTTCGACAAGCAGAAAAAATATTAAAAAATAGTTTTCAGACATTTAAGAAGCTACTATAACATCTTCAACAATGGCTAGCTTGGAAATGCAAAAACGTTTGCCTCAGTAAAAAAACAAATTTTCAATCGTGGATCTAATCCTGCATATTAAAGCCGGAGCAGAGATTGTTGCGTCTAGGTCTCATGTGATCTTATTCTTTTCTGCCTAAATTTCGATTATAATCTAAGCAGGACACTTTAGCACTTTGCATCCATTTTTTTTAAGATCGTAGTGTTATTTTTCTCTGGAAGCTAGCTCTTGAAACATTTTTTTATATTTTCTTTGGCCGCTTCTAAGCCTTATATTGAGAGCCCACAACTTTTCATATTATAGTCCACAATACTTTTTCAGCTGAAAAGAACAATATAATTCTGAGATATACTCTATAAGTATGGTATGTTTGTCGATAGGAAGATCAGTTACCACTTACCACCGGTGACTATCAAACGAAACATGAAAAGCCTGACCGTCAGGGCGTCAGATAGATTAACATTTATTTAGCAGAGTTTGGCAGACATTATCTTCAGCATGTAAATGCCTCATGTATAGTGGGCTAGTGGCATGGCATCACACCCAAGTTAATTGCCAAATTTATATATTAAGCACGTACGTAAGTGTTCATCAGTAATATTGTACATACACCAAAGGCCTCCAAATTACATGAAACCCAAGGAGGAATTTTCACAAGCCCACACTATGCATGCATGCGTACGTACAAACTTGAGTCAACTGCAAACATAAAGATGAATTTTTTATGGCTCGATCGATCGTCAGACTCTGAGCAGGTAGATGCTCAGCTCCGGGCCGCCGTTGCCGTCGGGGTTCATCATGTAGAACGCCTCCGAGTCCCGCGACCCCACCACCCGCTCGAACCTGGCGCGCATGTACATCAGGTCCCCCTCCGCCGCGCCGGCGCCGCCGCCGGAGCTGACGTCGTCCGGGAGCACGCCGGCGCCGACGGACACCGGCTCGACCGCGGCCAGCACCCTCCACTCGTCGGCGCCGCACTCCCGCCGCACCGCGTAGCCGCACTTGCGCCCGTTGCAGTACGCGCGCCACGTCGGCTCCTCGAGCAGCGCACGCCGCTTGTCGCCTGCGCTGGCTGCGTTAATCTCGGCGCGCGCGCAAGTGGAGTAAAGTCTCAGTGCTGGAAGTGTGGGTGGTAGCTGGTACCTGCGTTGAGCGGCAGCTTCTCGCACTCGAGCGCGAGGCGCACGAGCCCCGAGGACATCTCCCTGACGAGCGCGCCGGTGGAGTAGGCGGCCATCTCCACGAGCAGCACCGGCGCCGAGCGCGGGTCCGTCTGCAGCGCGACGTGCACGCGGCCGCGCCGCCGCCCGAAGATGGTGCCCGTCACGCACGAGCCCAGCTGCCGGCGCCGGCGCCGGTGCGTGATCACCGCCAGGAACAGCGACCGCAGCCGCGCCAGCGCGTCCGCGCGCTTCCTCGACGACGACGAGGACTGCTCGTCAGTGGACGACGGCGGCGCGGAGAACCGAACGGCCGCTCCCGCCTCCTGCTTACCCACGCCCTCGCTCCCCTCTCCTTGGCCGTTCGCCCTACTCCCATGCTGGTGCCCCTTGCTCGAGCGCTTCTTGATCAGCCACGGGAAGTTGCTGGCCCCGCCGCCGCCGCCGCCGCTGTTTGCGACGGCGCCGGTGGCACTCCTGGAACTCGAAGGGAGGGGAAGCGGGGAGGCTGCGCGGAAGGCTCTCGCCATGATGGCAACCAAGCTCTCTCAGTCTCTCTCCTCCCTTGCGGGCGCGCGCGCGCGCGTGACGTTAATAATGGGTGTGGACGCGCGCGGCTGGCTCGAGCGTTTGATGGGGTTTTAGTGGCAAAGTGGCGTGCTTTTAAGGTGGTTCCCACTCCATCAGCAGAGCGGTGTGCAATGCGCTTTTGGCAAAGCGGCCGGGCACGAGAGCGAGACGGGCGCTCGATCGATGCGATGGAACGCGGTGCCGTTGGTGGCCTGGCCGGCCTACCGGAGTGGCAGGGCACGTACGTACGGGCGTCAGCGCGACGAGATGGGCGGCCGATGGGAGAGGGCACGGGGTGTGTCATGTGTGTCGCCGTCTCATGCATGCATGGCTGACGCTGACAAAACCGGCCGGTGACATTAATTCTAGCTGGTTGTCGTGCAGCAGTGGTAGACGAGCAGCATTAGCTACCGAGAGGTCCTAGCTTACACACAAAATTATCTTAGAGCATGTCCAAGAGTGAAACTATTAGGGCGTATTTGGACTGTGTCCCCAGCTCGCCTTTCCAACCAAGGGCGCGTCATCGATTTTGGCCGTTGTTTGGAGCGCAGCCGACGCCTGCGCGAGGGCGCGCCCTCGGTTTTCCACGTGGGAGTGAGCGAGGGCGCGGGCGTGGAAATTGGGCGCCGTCGCTCGCCGACGCCCCGACGCCCGCGCCGTGGGCGAGGGCACGTTGAGCAGCGGCAAGGCGACTGGCGGACACGATCCAAACACACCCTTAGCACTAAGAAATGTCCATGTCATCTATAGCAAATAGATGGTAAATAGATAATCACTCCGATTGACTTGTTATAGCATACTCTCTAAAATTAATATAAGTTCCTATGTACAGCCTGTATACACTTTGAAATCCGTTATAGACTGAATTTTAGTTAGTAGTTAGTCTTTATCTCTCTCCTAATTTTAGTTAGTAGTTAGTCTTTATCTCTCTCCTTCTCTTCTCTCCTCCGCATAAGTAAAATGCTAACATGTATTTCTTATAGCTAGCTGACCTAGTATTGTCGGAGATTGTGGATGCTTGTTCTTTTCTGTTTAAATTAAAATTAAAAGGTATAACTAGAAATTTGTTATTTTTGTATGTCAAATATTATAACACTTTGAAGCTATTTTTAAGGCTTTTAGTGGTTCTTGTCAAATCTCCCAAAACTATTTTTTAATATTTTTTTTAGGCTCTCCAAGCCTCCTATCAAAGGCCTACAACTTTTTTAGATTATAATCTATGGCTAGATTAGGCTAAAAAGAACAATGCGCTTAGAGGCCTATACCACAAGATCCATATATAGCTATGATTAAAAAAGGTATAAAACCATCTATTTTATCTTACGTTTGGGGCTACACGACCCATTTAAATTTAGAGACTGTCTTTAAGCTTGGAGACAACTTCAAAGCTTAAAAACGCCTTCAGTGTTTAGAAAAAACATTTAAACATATTTACTTTTCCCCTTAAAGACAGTTTTAGAGAATGCACCACACATAACATTACATCGTGGTACTTATACCAACCACACGTATGCAAGCTATCCTCCACACTTCTCTTTAGTAACCCGGTAGGTCCCATGCTTCACCTTCACCTATTTATTATGCAGCCGATATATATTCATCTACCAACCACATATTTGGTAATTAACCGTGTGTCCACCACGACAAGCTAGAAGAGGTGCGTACGTAGCAACCAGAACCGCCATCACCATGCATGTTAAAACTCGCTGGTTGCACGGGTCCGTGCAGCGGCCGGTCCCAGGTGGTCGCAGCCGTAGCGTGGCTGGGAACGCGTGATGGCATTGGCGCAGCGAGCGACGGACATAAAGAAGCCGTCACCTACTAGAGCGGCGCTCGCCTGCCACTGCCAGATTGGTGGGATGGGATTGCCCTGGGCGGAATCCCTAGCAGAGTCTCCGTAATAGAATTTTCTCTATATTTATATATTCTCGGTCTCGTATCACCCTAATAGAGTTTTAATATTAGTCTTTAAATTTAAAAATTCTATTAGAGTTTTTATATCAGTCTTTAAATTTAAAAATTCTCTTTTCAAGTTTCTGTATATATATTGTCTTTTTCTATCTCTATATCTTTTTAAAGACAGAGACTCTGCCCGGGAAGATGATAATCTTGAAAATGAATAGTGGATAGGGATGTTATGTAGGCCAGCGCCTCACTCACCGAGTACGTCTTTGTTACTCGTATTTAGTGCTGTGTCGTTAGCCTTGCGTGATAACATCAACCTCCAATGGGATCATGCCAGGTGAACGGTTTACTCGTACCGTGGGTCGCTGAAGATGGAAAAAAAAACACAAGACGTGTGGTTAATTCTCTCTCAGATGGGATCGTGCCTAGCAGCTTGTGAAGGATGTGATCAAATGGAGAAATCTAACTACACACGCGGTAAGGATGTGATCTCTCCATTATGTGTTAGTGGCGAGTTTTAAATTGTGATTAATAACAAACAAATATGTCGCTAACAATTATATATATACGTTGGTGAAATAGGTTTGGTTCTAATGGATGAAATGCTTTAGATGGCTATGAGTTGGTAGCCAACGATCAAGGTTCGGAGTGAAGACTCTGGTAGTCTGGTTCCGAACATGTCATCATTTCATGGTTTTAGGGTCAAATGCATTCCCGTGCTTGCTACAACTCATGCATGGTTTTAGCGTGATTTTTTAATGAAAAAATTGAAAGTTTTGGAGAAAACTACCAACTTGACCTAAGATGCAAATATGCTGTGCTATAGGGTATGTTTGATTCATAGCCCTCAAGTGCCTTGCCAATGCAAAGGTCATGCCAATCCAAGGCATGACCTTTTCAGGGCAAAAACTAGGGCGTTTGGTTCGTAGCCTTCGAGAAATGACCAACAAAAAATAAAATAAATAAATAAGTTTAAAAAAAATCGAAAAGTATTTAAAATGGGATGCTTAGGATTTTAGATGAATTACTAAATTTATTTCATGCAAATTGGACATTAGTATGAAATTTATACAAAAATGAGAAGGTTAAAAAAAAAAAGCAACGGTAGCTTATGAGCCTATGCACGTGGGCCCGAACGAGGGCACGATGGTGTGCCAACCAAAGGCGGCCGATTTGGGCGCCGTTGCTCGCGCCTCATACCAGGAAAAAACGGCGTGCGTGCGTGCCAACCGGCGTCATAGATCAAACGCACGCCCTCATGCGAGGGCGTGCCCTGGATAGGCACGGCGCGCGGCGGCCGCAATCCAAACGAGCCCATAGCACATGGTGCAATGTTTTCTAAAACTTTTTAAATGCAAACACAGGAGCATTGCCATTCCATATTACAAGGAAAGAAGGTACAATAAACATAGAGAGAAGGGGGAGGAGGAGAAGAATGCGACCAAGCCAAACGGTACACCTGAACCAAAAACACACAACCCATGACGACGGGCACTCCAACCCACCATCAGTCATCTCAGCCAGCTGGTGGCCAGCACCACCCTACATTCTGCCAACGACCAACCACGCCACAGAGCATGCTGTGCACAACCGAGACATCAATCGCCATCGCTGAACGCGATGCATGGTCGAGACCCAGCCTCCATCACTATTGACTACACGTCGCATGAGATGCACGACCAAGATAGCTTTGTCACCGTCACACAGGATGCTCAGCTGAGACGTCAGTCGCCATAACTGCCGATCGTGCTGTAGGGCACACGATTCTCGGCCGATACGTCAGCTATCACCGCCGCATGGGATGCTTGATTGAGAAGTCAGCCGCCACTGTTGCCAAACGTGTCGCAGGGCAAACAATGTTCGACCAAGATGTCAGCCGCCATAGCCAGACGGGATGCTCGGCCAAGATGTCAGCTGTCATTGTTGTCGACCGCACCACATGGCACGTGACACTCAACCGAGACATCAATCACCATCACCACACATGATGTTCAACCAAGACATTAGCCATCAAGCATGGCCTAGACATCAACCGCCACCGCCGCAATGGATGCTCTGCTGGGATGTCAGTCATCATCATCGCACGAGATGCTTGGCCAAGAAGTCATCCGTCACCACCGCCAACTACCCCATTGGGATGTCAGTTGCCGCTACCACACAGGATGTTCGGTCGAGACGTCAGCTGCCACCGCTACCGGCCGCCCCGCAGGGCACTCGATGCTTGGCCAAGACTTCAGCTGCCAACCTAGCACAGGATGCTCAATCAAGACATTAGCTACCATCGCTACCGATCGCGCCATATAGCACAAAAACTAGCCTAGATGCCATTCCATATTAGAAGGAAATAAGGTACAATAAACACAGAGAGAAGGGGGAGGAGGAGAAGAATGCGACCAAGCCAAATGGCACCCCTGAACCAAAAACACACAACCCATGACGACTGGCACTCCAACCCACCATCAGTCATCTCAGCCAGCTGGTGGCCAGCACCACCCTACACTCTGCCAACGTCGGACAACGACCAACCACGCCACAGAGCATGCTTTGCACAACCGAGACATCAATCGCCATCGCTGAACGCGATGCATGGTCCAGACCCGGCCTCCACCACTACCAACCACACGTCGCATGAGATGCACGACCAAGATAGTTTTGCCACCGTCACACAGAATGCTCAGCTAAGACGTCAGTCGCCATAGCTGTCGATCGTGCTGTAGGGCACACGATTCTCGGCCGATACGTCAGCTATCACCGCCGCATGGGATGCTCGACTGAGAAGTCAGCCGCCACTATTGCCAAACGTGTCGCAGGGCAAACAATGTTCGACCAAGATGTCAGCCGCCATAGCCAGACGGGATGCTCGGCCAAGATGTCAGCTGTCACCGTTGTCGACCGCACCACATGGCATGTGACACTCAACCGAGACATCAATCACCATCACCGCACATGATATTCAACCAAGACATTAGCCATCAAGCATGACCTAGACACCAACCGCCACCGCCGTAATGGATGCTCTACTGAGATGTCAGTCAACATCATCGCACGAGATGCTTGGCCAAGAGGTCATCTGTCACCACCGCCGACTACCCCATTTGGACGTCAGCTGTCGCTACTACACAGAATGTTCGATCGAGACGTCAGCTGCCACCGCTACCGGCCGCCCCGCAGGGCACTCGATGCTTGGCCAAGACTTCAGCTGCCAACCTAGCATAGGATGCTCAATCAAGACATTAACTACCACCGCTACCGACCGCGCCATAGGGCACAAAACTAGCCTAGATATAAGTCGCCATCATCGCCAACCATACCGCAGGGTGCCACATGTCCCAGACGACAAAACCACCTGACAACAGAGCTAGAGCGCCAACCACCGACGCCAGAGTCGTTGCCAAGCCACCACCGCCACTCCTCCAAGCTGCCGATGGTGGAGCCAAGCACGACCTCAAGCTCCAACATCGGCGTCGCAACCCAGGGGCTGCTGACACGAGTCATTGGCTTCCAACAACCCGCCACAGCTGGCCCTGAAGTTGCAGGAGCTGCCAGCCACTAGCAACACCACCACTCATCCCCCTAACTATTAGAGCCAAGCTAGGCCTCAAGCTACACCGCTAGCCCTACAACCGAGGGGCTGCTGCCATGTGTCACAGGGCTCTGATGCCCACAACAGCTACCCCAACAGTCTCAGATGAAGCAAGTGTCAACGCTGCCTCCACTACTCCAAGCCAGTACGGCCGACAGCGCTGGACCCAAGCTCGACCTTGAGCTCAACCACCAACAACACCAAAGGAGCTCGGGGGCACCACACCTCGATGTTGCCACGGTGGATTAGGCCACAAGCACTAGATCCGACCCTCACTCATCGGGCTCCGCCAACGCCCACTGCACCCACATCCGCAACACCCGCCAACACAACCAGCCTCCAGAGGTGCCGCCATCGGCACTAGATCTGCATTGCCACAAGTGAGCGGTCACCTCCTCACTAGCTCGACCACCCTCTAGAGGGCAAGCCAACACCACCTCACTGGCCCAGCCACCCTCTAGCAGGGCATTACCGCCACTTTGGTCCAACCAACTACGCTGCAGCATGAGCACATGCCACACGAAGCCCGGCACAACTAAATCGCCCCTTGAGTCTCCCAAGAGTGTGGCTCAGAGGGACATCCTACGATAATTCTAGTATCAGTTATGGTTATCATAGCTATCAATGAAGTTTCGTATGTTTTCTAAAACTTCACTCTGCAGTTTCAGGGTTACACATTTGTCTTCCCGAGGCAATCGCCTTTCCTCCCAGACCTGATGCTTCAGCTGGCTTTACCATAGTAATGTTCACGATTTTTTTTTAAAAAAAAGTTTTAATGTATGCTTTAAAGTTTAAAGCCAATATTTACTCTCTAATGCAACTACTGCCGTAGTTCCGTACTACATAGGTCATGAATTTAAATTCGTATTTCTTAATACTTCGCATCATGTTAACTTGAGGGTCATATTGGCTTCTTTTTAGCTATCTGTTACCAGAGTTTCCTATGATTTAACGCTTATTTACTTGTTTGTTTGTAAGACTTCACTATATTTTTCCCAGGTCAAATCTCTAATGTTATGAGACTATATATATCTCATAATTTTAAGTTAAAGATTGCTCCCCTGTTGCTCCCCTGTTCTCTAAAATTTGACGTTTCCGGCATTTTATAAGTACGAGGACTTGCCACACATCATTCATGTTACACAAGCGCACACATGCATGCAAATACACTTCATGTGCTAGATATCTTTACCACCCTTCGTCATTGCACCATCATCTCTCCGTGAGGGTAGCAGTGTAACACTAGTACGGTAGTACCGTTTCTACCTGCATGCATGGCCGTATCAACTGTCCTAACCAACAGCACTACGCACAGTGCCTGAATCATGTACAAGGGTACAACACAGCATTGCATTTGCAGCACGGGAAGGCAAGATATCCTATGGTAGTATGCTACCAAAGGCAGCTTCAAAGAATGCCAAAAAATAGCTTCCATTGAATCAGATCAGATTTCGATTACATACAGGGCAATCAATGAAAACAGCTATGGCCAGATTTGGATCAGCAAAACTGCAGCTTGCCAAAATGGTATTTCCAAGCTGCACAAGAGCTCTATGCGCTTATACGAACGATGGGCACGAGGTTAACTCATCTAACTCTATAGTATGTACAAGGGTAACAAGGGGAGGGATACCTATACACAGGATGGGGCTACTAGGTCTAAATGTTAGCTGCCACCACTATCTACAAGCATGGACTAGAAAACATCCACAATTCTTCTCATCCATCAAATGCACGGTGGTCAAAGAGTCATGAATCTGATGTATTGACACCATGCAACCTGTTGACTGGAAACATTACCTTTTCTCTCCCTTTCTTTTTAGCAAAAGAAGCACTGCCTTGCCTATCAACCCTACGAAGCAATCAAGCTTATGTGCTTGCAAGTAGCGAGGCCTGATGGATTCCAGCAAATACAGGTTGAAGAGCAGACCTGCCTCTGCTGCACCATAACTCCCAGCTACAGTGTATTGCTATGGCAAATATCCTGAAATGATTGCAAGGTCAGTAAGCCAAATTCCTTCGTTTGCATCTGAATTAATGCATGAGCGTTTAGCTGAACATGGTATAGGATGTTTGCCATTTGGAGCACACCGTATCTAGACAACGGAAAAAACAGATACTTACCATTTTTCGTTCCTCTTGAACCCACAGCTGGACTCTGCATAAATCCCAAGGATCTTGGGCCAGCAGCCATGAGGCAAAGCTACCAACAGCAGACATATGGAGTTTCAATCTTGCATTAAACAGCTTCTAGTTTGATTGGTGCTTTTGTAAAAACAGACAAAACAAAAGGTGCTTCCTCCCCAGGATGGATGGTTGTTGGCACAATTGTGTATCCTTTCGGATAAGGCTCCAACACCAATTCACATGATATTTCTCTTGAGTTAACATAATCTGTTCCACCCACTGATTCATGCATGTAGATATTGTAAGCAGCACGACAGCCCCTTGTCTTGAGTATCCTCATTCCAATGTAAAACATGGAAGAATCATGACTAGATTGGTAGTTCCTGAAACCATTTGTCTTTCTAGAGAAACCAACACCCTGACAAGCAGCAGTTCAGATAAACATCAGTGTGTTTTCTCCAAGTCTTTGATTAAAATGTACTAATGTAGGGTGGCACATACCTGTGTAAGGGTAATAAACACATGAACAGGATATAGTGCTTCCCGCCCTGTTACTCTAAGCCGATATTGAGGATTTTGATGCCATGAGTCATAATCTTGGCAGCCACCTGCACTATAGCCACGCCATTGCCCATGGACAGAGTAGCGCATCTCAGGTGGATAAACACGACAAACATATATCGACCGAAAGTGGATCTGAAAATCTTGCCAAGACATCCAGAATACCCCATTCTTTGACTGCAACAACAGCAAGCGAGATAAGGGGGGGTCAGAGCTGTAAATGAAAATGCAACTGAAGCTATATTTTGTTTCCTTTGACTGCAATGCATTAACTTATAACAAAAAATTGCAGGGTTGGCAATTCACACCATGCTATTTTCACAAACTATCTTCAATAAAACTGCAGTGAGCTCACTTGAAAGCTTAGGCAAAGATAGGACCGAGTAAAAATAGTGTGGAACAATTTTATCTTGCTAAAAGATATATTTGTGCCATCGAGATGAAATCAATGATAATCCTGTGTAAGGCGGAAGTAAATCATCTATTTAGTTTAATACAGGCAAGGGCAGAGGATAGGAAAGGCTTGCCAGGGCCATGGCAACCCTGCATTTCAAGATTTCTTTATTACATTTAGACCTATTTACTGTTGGTCCAATAGATCGCGGAGTCCGGTTTTTAGGAAGAGTTGGGTACGAAGCGGGAGGGAAGGAGCTTCATCATATACCCATAGAAGTCAATACTTTCTAGTTTCTACCGTTCCACCCTCAAGCTTTTCAGGTCAAGCAATTTCTTTCTCATTGCAGGTAGTGCAATGGCATCTACCCAGGTAAACTGATAGCAAGGAAGAGACAAGTACCTGCGGAACATGTTTGAGCTTATGCTTTATTCGTTCAGTCCACTCTTGTGACATGTCTGACCATGGTCCATTCCACTCAACTTCATTTGCCCATGGGTTTCTAATTTGGACAAGCTTGTGGCCATCAACTTCTCTTACCTGAAAATACAGTATTGTGTCTAGCATAAAAGGAACAGAGAACTGACTATTTGCCAGAAGATCACATACAAAATGAGAGCAAAGCCAAACCTGTAAAATTGAGTAAGCATGTCCCTGAACAATGCCACTTGATGAAATATGAGCATCAGAGCCAGAAGGACTTCCAGCACCAAGAAGAAAACCTTCTTGTTTAAAATGCAATAACTGAGACCACAATCTTCCACTAGCAAGATCAATCTGTGCTTGGGGGCTCCGCATATCAATCTCTTCACCAGCTCCTCCTGTCAGATCCACTAGAGCGTCTTGTACAAGCCCACCTTCCAATGCCTCAAAAGAGCCATGAAGTTTTGCATAAGCTTTCTCAAGAATGGATACCCAGAGCTCATTTTGTTTTCTACTAGTAGCAAATGCAGGTCTCCCAGGAGACTCACAGGGGATCCAATCATCAACCACCACAGCCACCCAGTCACCCTAGTGAAAACATACATAATGAAATGTAAGCTAAGAGTCAAACTGGTTGAAAATAATGCATAAGATCTAATTTGTCAGCTCTGACAACAGTGCTGACTGTAAGAAGGTATTGCATGTTTAACTCTTCTTAGCAACTATAAAAATTAGTGCTCTCAAAGGAGTAGCTGAATTTATCCCAACCAGGGTTTTTAACCCGGTGGACTCCACAAAACCGCTTACCCAGCGGTTGTGGTTAACTTAACCATCGGTTAACCAGAAAAACCACTCGAAAAACCAGAAAAACAGTTGGGGAAACCGATTGGTGTTTTTTGCTCGACGGTTTTTCATGGTTTTTAATTTTTACGGTTAACCAGCTGGTTTTTGGATCCCTGATCCCAACTCTCATTTGTAGTCTAGGTTGCACTCAGCATCTAACAGCAAAATTAGGTAGCATATTTATGTTCATCACACAATGGGCATCCCACGTGACCCCAGCACAGCTCCTGTTATCAATAGATGCAACAAATTATACAATAATGAAAAAAATTTGTTTGTGAATTTTAATTTTCCCTGCTTGCTTAACCAATTAAACTATTAAACTGGGTGGTAGGAGAAAGTAAAATGTTACAGTCTCACCAAGATGTTGTGGTCTACCTATATGTACTATAAAAGTACGACTAAATGAATGCATATTTATTAAGCAGATGATTCAGATAATTGAATACCTGAATGCAAAATCTGACAGTGTAGATCCCTTCTTCGTTGTACTCAGGAGTGATTATAACTTCAGATATACGGGACATCTCTGTTAAAACTGCAACAGCACTCAGGAACCAACAATCTCCCAACCGACCCTGACAAAGAACAGTTGGCCAAATTCAATATGACTTCAGCAAAAATATGAAATCATGGTTTAATCTTCCTAAAAATTCCAACTAACAGGGAAGGATACCAGATCAGTATAAAGTATAAACAAACATTATATACCTGACACACGTCTGAGGAATTCACAGAGCCAGAAAACAAGCATGGCTGAGAACTGATGGATATTTCCTTTGCTATGTCAGAAGGCCTCATCCACTCAGAAACAACCTAAACACATATAAAGAAATCAATGGTAAAAACTTAACCAAGACCTAGTGCACAAGTGCTAGAGATATGGCCTTCAAAAAAGATGCTAGAGATATGCACATAGGTTGTAGAGTACCTGCAGTTTTAGTGGAGGATTCATTGGATCTACAAATAAAGAGCGATCATCTGGAGGAAACTCTTGATCAGTAAAACTCCTCTCTCCTTTTGCAAAAAGAGCTTCCCTGACAGCCCTTTCGACAGATAGCATACGCTGGTTGACATCCTCTCGTGTCTCAAACCTTGGTTTCCTCGGTCTTCTAGCAAAGGAATCGATGTCTATAGCAACTGCATCACGCACTGGACGTTTCCTACCACTTGAGTACTGCCCATCCCATTCAACATCATCTTGATCATATAGCTCAAAATTAGCTTCTTCACTTTCCCAGTCATCTACCTGGATAAAAGCATAGTAAATTTATGAAGAACATCTCAGTTTCGTATTACCTTCAAATTCATGACATCACAAAAAAAGGAAATAAGGATTTCCATGGTAGAAGCAAGAACCTACCCTTGCAGAATAACTTCCATGCCAAGCATCTTCTGCTGCGAAGTCATACAACCCATACTCAGCAGGACACATGGCTGTATGTAATACAGTAACCTCATCTTCAGTCAGGCATCTCCCCCATATGAAAGCATCCATGATCTGCATCTTTGAGTCTGAACCTTCGCTGTCTGACCTACCAAAGGCATCCAGGTCTGTGGGCGGCCTAGCACCAACCCAAATATCTGTCCCAGCTTCCCAAATGCCATTATTTGTAGGCAATGGCAAACCATTCTGATATCCATCATAAACTCCATCTATGAAAGAAGTTGCTTCACCTAGGTCAGCATCTATGGTCACAGTAACAAGATGCCACCTGCAAATTCACATTGGCAACTATCAGACATTGCTAGCAAAAGAAAATAGACTGCTCAAGTGGGCACCAGCCCCCCACCAAAAAAAGGAAAAGAAAAGGAAAGGGAAGAAAATAAAAATAAAGCTTTTAGGCAGGGACAACTGCTGTGTAGCAGAAGTGGACAGGTCTGAACCAAAAAATACAGCAGCTGTGAACCGCTGGTACCTGCCATCTGCAATACTTGATGCACCAATATTCCACTCTTTAGCAACAGTAGTCATCCTTTCACCCTTAGTTACCAACCGAAGACCAACTTGTCCAGCCTCCATTCCCTGTTCTGACCCTGCCACCAAGATTTCCCAGCAAACCTTCTTTTGGAATTCGGTTCCAAAAAGACAGACTGGACCAGATACTGGCTGAACCATTACTGCAATGGAGAAGCTGACTTTTTGACTTTGACAAAGACAAAGGTCAAGCTCTCCACAATGACGGCCAGTACTTCTTGGTTCATCATCAAGTACACATACAGCGCCTGGAATGCCAGTCTGTTCAACGGTTCACAACAATGTCAGACATCTAAATAGTAACAGCAAAAACAGTAACTATAGAAAATGTGCATATAACATATGCTACTAGTGTCGAAAACAAAAGCTAAGTTTCCAGATGTTGATTATGCAGCTTAAATTGCTCCATGAAATTGATGTGTTGTCAGGTAACCGGTTTCAAGGTGAACCACAAAACAAGCAATTAATTCAGAATAGATGACTTTAATTAGAAGTTGCCAAATTATAGGTATTATGAGAATAGAACCTGCTCTGCTCGCCGAGACAATTGTGCCTTTCGTATATGGCGAGCTATTGATGAGACCCTATCCCTTGCAAAAGAGTCTTCCAGAGCAGAGTCACCACCCACAGCTCTGACAGCTGCTGCCATGGCTGCAGCATCCCTGCTTCCAGCATTAGGAATAGAAGACAGCAATGACATTTCAAGCTCCTTCCATTTACGTTCCTCTCTTTCCAACAATGCCTTCCTTCGTTCCCTTCCCTTCCCTTCTTCCTCTCGCCTTTGCATCAAGACCTCCTCTTCCATTTCTTTTTCCCTTATGTAGCTACCGGAACAAACATAAGCAAAATTTAGATAAGGAGCGCATGACTTCCAGGGAGCTCTGCATACAAAAAACTATCATAAAATACCTTTCTTGAATGAGTTCGAATTGCCTCCGATCTTCAGGCATCCATTTCTTAATCTCTTTGGCACTTAGGTCAGAAAGACCTATGCTGTCCAGAAAAAGTCTAAGACGGACTTCATCCTGAACCAAAACATAATAGACAGCATTAACAATGCTAGCAAATTGTGGGGGCGATGAGGCCACGAATCATAAGAGAGTCGAATTAATACCTGTATTTGTTCAGCTTTGGCAGTCAAGCCAAGCAACAGAAGCAAATAACCGCCAAATTTGTCCCACATATACACCCATTCAGTATCGATTGCTTCTTCTAAAGCCAAAATGCGTGCATGGGCACACATGTTCCTCCGATAGTCAACATCTGCTGGAGACCCAGGGCAGATCATCAAACAATTTTTCACTCCACAAAAGAAAGATCCTGCAGTGATTTCTTCGTTTCTCAAACGATCTCTCAGCTTCATAACATCAGCCCTAGGAAGCACAAAGTTCCCAGCCCTATCCAATGTAATAGCAGGATCTCCAACCAAAAGTGCAGCAGAACTTGCAGACCTCTGAGGCGCTGAGTAGGTCCCAGATATAGCATTTCTTGTCTGTGTTGGACACAAAACATACTGTCAACACATACAACTAACAAATTACAAATATCATATTTTTACAGTAGTTTCATTGTTATGTACAGATCCTGAAAATTGGTTGGTTTTAACTAAAAGGATTCTGATCTTGACAGGAAATCCTGCCTCCAAATGAAGAGCTGCTGAAATAGATTTAAAGTATGATGTCATCTCGGTAATATTTATGCAATTCCCAAGGCTCACAAGTAGGAGAGGTACACAATAGAACTTAGATGAGATTAAGCACAAAAACACTGATAACTCTCAGCATTAGATGCTAATGAAAAAGAAAATTAGAAATGCTGGTTAAAACTGATTCAACAGAAGTATGCACACACAAAAACTGCATTTAGCAATTTTAGAAGCAGGGATTTGTTGCATATCTTAATAATAGAAACATAAAGTAGACTTACTTTGTTAGCAGACCGTGACATTGCTTGCACAATTGTATCCTTGCTGAGAAAATGAACAGCGTCCTCCATCATCTGATTCAGATTTCAAAACAATTATTACTTGAAATCTACAGATGAAAAAGGGAGCAACAAGAAGTTTGCTGTTTTTACTTGAACAAAAGTACAAACCTTAAGAGTCAGGCATGGTCGAGAAACAGCGAAACTGAAGGCAACTACAAGAGTAATAGCAGAAATAGCAGCCCCAATGAAAGGAGGATTAATTATTAGACTAGCAATAACACCCCAAATTTCAGTTGCCAGCGCAATCCCATACAAGATAAGGAACGCATAGCTGTAAAGAGTGATGTTAGTGTACTTCTTAGCTGACAACAGCACTTTTACAATAGGACAAAACAGAAACTAACATAAACAAAAAGGAAATTATGACCAACCGTGAACACAAAAAGGATATGTGGACAGATAGAATTGGAAGGATATTTCCATACCTAACATTTTTAGCAGAGTCCGCATGAGCATCATAAACATATACAGGTAAGACCCTTGGTGAATACACAACAATTGGTGGTGATAGAAGGACCTGAGAAGAGTACGTTCATTAAGAATTTCAGTGTTATTCAGCAAACATCAAAACTAGCAACTGATGGCTCACAGTTAACTTACAGTCAAAGCCCTTCCAGTGAGAAGAAACAAAAATGAGAAATAACCTATAGATGCTCCAACAAAAAGCTTCCCTGCAAATAAAATAAAATAAAACCATAAGCTAATTTATCTGCATTTAATATGAGTAGTGAAAATATGTTGAAAGACATCTAAGGAAGAACATGAAGTCACCATGAGATAAACCCATCAAGAGGGCAGCCAATGCAAGGAGAAAAGCAAGGGAACAGACAAGTAACATCTGTGTTCTTGTTAAATAGAAGTTGTTAGATGTCCAGTAGTGAATGACTCCAATAGCAAATACAAGGAACAGGATGACTAGGAGGCATGCAACTCCAACCTGTATGAAGATGACAGGTCAATTATACTCTTTTATAAAGATGAATTGATATTAATATGAAAATATTTTGGAGATCTGGGCCACAAAAAACTTTACTTACAATCCAAGGTCTAATTGTGATAATAACTGCAGATATTGCACCAAGCAATAGCAACATTCCCATGCCAACAAAAAGGTAAACTCCACGGGAGATCTTCCAATCATCATCCCTCCTGGAATTATTTGCAATATCATCTCAGCAGAGCAGAAAAAACGAGTTGAAATGCAAATGCTAATGATGATCTTTGTACCATTTGTATAGCCCAGTGAACAGTGAGAACATTGCAGGGATGCAAAGTAAGGGAAGTAAGGCTGCCAGGAAATCAGCCTTCAGAGGAACCCCATCCTCTCGTGAATTTATGACTCCCCAATAGGATGTGCCACAAAAGGATACAAGAACAGCTGCAGAAAGACACAACTCAGCAGTCATCATACGGAAGTGTAAGGTGTTCCGTGAAATATCAAATGAGAAGAAAAGATCAGGTAGAACATACTTGCAAAAAGGCCATAGCATATAGCCGATGAGGGCAAAAATCGGTACGTGGCAAACCAAGAAACAATAGGTATCACCCCAGTAGCCAGCACAGCAATTGTTGAAGATAATGCCCATCCAAGATACATCGATGTTGCATAGGGAGAATAGAAACTCTTTTTGTCAGCGTCCCATCCCTTGTAGCCTAAAGCATCTAAAGGCTTTGCTGATACTATTGCACCAAGGCCAATAACTGATGCAGTGAAAACAGTTATGCTGACTGCAAAGAGAGCCCGCTGACAACAAAAGACCAATTATGAGCAACATGGACATAATTTTGAAGACCATTGCTGGAAGGTGAAATACACTCCAAACTATCTAGAATAATATTAGAAAAGTGAAATGAGCATAAATATGTGCTATAAAATTGTGACAAAAAATATTAATATGTGGATATCTACAGAACATGGTACTGCTGTGCAGATAGAGTGGTAGGACAAGTACAGTATGGAAAACTGATCCTCAAGTAAATGCATTCAGAATCCATTTGCTCATGGTATTGTCAGGGAACAGATTCCCCACCCCTAAACGCGGTTCTAGGCATGTTGCTCTAAGATTTGTGCGATGCTCCCACTCCCTCTCCATGCACTTTTGCGAAAAAAAAAGTACCCAGTTTTTTCAACCCTTGCGCTTGGGTCCTCCTTCCTCCTACTCTCCCTCTCCTTGTCTCTCCCCTCTGGCCCACGCACGCCACATAGACCCAGCTCACCACGCCCGCACTGTTGTCATGTCCACACCCTCTCGAGCTGCCGTGCCGTGGGCGCTTCGATGGGTGCTGGCACCCGATTGCTTGTTTCGGAAATCCAGTGGTTTTTGTTTCAAAAAAACATGCGAGGGGGAGTGGGCGCAGCGCACGAATCTTGGAGCAAGATCCGATGGTCATGGACGTCCCTAGAACCACAGGTAGGTGTGGATTTGCATTTCCGGTGTTGTTAACATAAGACACATAATACAAGACTTGGTCATAGTCCGGCATACCCTCAGACCATGCAAAGGACATACATAAACAATTACTGCATATTGCTTACCTAAATATATAAAGGAAAAGAAAGTGACCGCTGCTAAATTTACAAAGAACTGAATAAACAAACCTCTTTCTTTCCTGGAGACTGATGAATATTTTCACGACTATCAAGCTCTCTTCCCGGAATCCAAAAACGGTAACCATTACGCATCCATATAGGAACAGCAAATGAGAGGCAAGCCACCATAAGTGGGACCGTGAGAGACAAACCCAATATAACTGAAGACTTGCTGCAGAATTGCATAGGTAACTTTCAGATCAGAGGCACGATATATTTCACCAATGAGATGTATTAATTGGTTGCGGACATCCAGTTGCTATGCCAAAGAGGTATAGATAGAGGATGATTTCAATATGTCAACCAGCATCCATTATTCAGAAAAAATAGCAATCAACCTAAAGCTTTAGATCATTAACATGCTTCCAAAATTAAATTAGTTGACCAATTAGAAAGTGAAACTCAATCATAAATCAGTCTGCACAACAAAGACAAGACAAAACCTACAACAGTGGTACCATCATTAAACTTTGTTAAAAGTATATGTATGTTAGTTGTTGAGTTTAGCCCCATATCGTCTTTCCCTCGAGAATGTTAGTTGTTTAGCCCCATCTCGTCTTTCCCTTGAGACATGTGTTCCTGTACCTCTATATATTAGCCCATTGGACACTTGGAATACAACAGTTTGACTCACTTTTTTCCCAACATACCTTAGGACAAGGCAACCTTAAAGTATAATTTTATGCACATCGCTATCATGAAAAACATAAAAAGAACCAGTTTTGAATAAGTCTCGTGCCACAAAAAATGACTGCATGTGACAGGTACCCCAGTGCTGAAATTAACTTTAAGAAATTATAAATAGATAGATCCCTTCAGCTGCCCACTGAAGAATGGCACATAATTACAAATTTTCACTAGTAAACAAACCATTCCATTCCACAAACATAACTAGTCCCATGAGTTTCAAAAATATTTTAATATCACAAGTCCCGTGTACACATGATTCTCCTGTACAGAAGCCAGGTGAGGTTGCAAAAAAAGCTGTGCAAAGCATAAAATGGAAAATAAATAAAATATATAACTTAAAAGCATACAACACAAATGGCTAAAACAAAGCATAATGTGCATGTTTCATTTGATGGCCTTGTGAAAATTAGTCAAATAAGCAAGGCACCAAAACAAGCATGAAAAACTAATGAGAAGTATAAACATATGGTCAAAAATTATAATAGTAACAGATGTTTCAAATATTAAGCAGCATACCTCAAGAAAGAGAGAAGTAAACCAACACATGTACTCAGCAACCATGCAATGAAGCCATACTGATGAGGACAAGAAAGGCATGTCAGTATAGCTGAGAATCCAGTGATATTAGAAATAAGATTGAGAAATATAATAGCATATTCAATGCAAGAGAGCACATATGACACGTTAAAAACATATTTTACAGACGAGAGTTAGATGCACTGAATCATGCCTAGCAATGAACAAGTGATACCCACGGTTATCAAAGAGGCACACACAGGCAAAGGGGGTAAATGCATTACTAAACTCCTGTGCAACAAGAATTTTCCTTTTGTCACTAGCATCACGTTCGTTTTGCATTGCATTGGATAGCATTTGGCTCACAGCAAATGCTCAAACAGAAACAATATGAAGCACTTGTTCGATGTGGTTAAACAATCTTCAGTAAATATGATGGTTACATTCTGGCATGGAACAATCATGGGAAAATGGAAAACAATGAAAAATACTCTTTTAATGTGTATCACCTTCCGGGGCTTGGATGTCATCATCATCTCTTCTGCACGCAAGGACCAAATGAATGCCATGATAGAGCAGACAACTGGGGATAGCAGCAGTATCGAGAAACCAAACTCAAACTGCCAATTTAAGGAAAAACTATCACTCTTAATCAAAATTAAAATCGACCTTTCAAATCTATTATAGTGCCTCAGCAGCAAAAATTACCTGTTCATGTGTTGCATTTATCACCTTGATGGGCTCTGGTTGATGGATAGCAACAATAACTGTCTCTATGATGAATATTAGGGTAAAAACAACAAAGGCTCGTATTGGAGTACCAGCTACCTGATGGAATATCAGCCTTGAAAGGTTAAGCCAGTTTTCTAGTCCACTTCTCCTAAGTTCTTCTGACAGAGAGATATGGTTTGCAATAGTTGTATCCAGTCTATCTGAATCAGTAGCAGTAACATCTACATCGTCCTGATGCTCTCTGTCTGCATCTAAGCTGCTTCTCTGTAGAAGAGCTAAAATCCGTGGATCCATAACCTTATCTTTCAACATGTAGGAAAAATTTGGATCCAAGCCTTTATCCTGAAGAAGATTAGCCAATTCTACATCTCCAAGCCCACCATTCCCTTTTAGCATAGATGTGATCCTTGGGTCATTCAGTCTGTCCTGAAAAATTGCAGCCAAATTCAAATCCAATAGTTGCTGATTACCCAAGGCAGTAGCTGATCCACTAGACTCACAGCCTTGACTTTCCAAACCGCTACTAGAACAAACAACAAGTGAAGCAGTGGGGTCCCCATGCCTATATGCTGAAACTATAGCAGTTTCAGAGTCTTGAACAGCAGAAAGGCAAGAATTGCTGCGATGGGCCAAACTTGCACGTCCACTATCTATGTTCTTGTCAGAGCTCCGACCTTCTTGACAACTATTCGATCGATCAAAAGGAGCATTGTTCCAATTGACACCATCACTTTGTGAATTGCTTCTGTACATAGAATCAGTAGCATTACCATGTTGGCCTGCTTCAACACTACCACTACTACGTTTCACACTTGATCCACAACCTTCTGATGAATTTGAAGAACTATTTTGTCCCTTTCTCCGAAATCCTTCTCGCAGCTTTATGACTGTACTTCTTAGTGCATCTATCCTTGCAACTGAGGGGTTTGAAATAGAAAGCCAGCACGAGACAGCAGCAGCTAAAAGCACAGATGCTACAAAAGCATAACTGATGCAATGTCCAAGGTACCTAATGTTACACCTCAGTTAGCAAATAGGAAAAAGAAAACTAGGTCTTAAATATACTCAAATATAAAAGCACAAAGATACACACCAGTAATGCACCCCAAAGCATATAAGAAAAATCCTTGATATTCCAGCCACAAATAACACTACTGTCCGACTTTTAAGAAGCTCAAACTTAAATGAACACAAGCCCAAATTCCAGTCTGCACAAAAGAAATAAGATGTCAAAGAAACAAATACTCAGTACAATGACCAATGATACAATGAAAAATCATTACCAAGAATCACTACTGCAACTGAAGTTAAACCACCCAACCAACGTGCTTCTTTTGAGGTCAGACCATACAAGATGGAATAGACAACAAGCACAAACAGTGAGCAAAAGTAGAGAAGCCCTAGACGCAAGAACCTGCATTTTATTAGGAAAGGACATTTTATCAAAGTTGCACAAAAAGATAGATTATCCAAAACAACAACATAGAACTTATTTAAGTTGGCAGCAGTCAAGTTGGTAACAGATATTTGTGCGGTCCTGTATACATTTAATAAAGGTTCAAAAAGCAACTCACCTGCTAGATTTTGTCATGTATAACTCACTATGGTCTGGAGGATCAGGCGAGCATGACACAGGGGCCACTTCAACACAATCAGAATAAGCATACTTGTACGACCTCCGCACATATTCATCAACATCAAATCCACTTCCTGTACATCAAATGTATAAACAAATGAAGGTCCAATTTTTCGTATTGATGAGTGATGAGACATTCTGAACTAAGAGTGAAAGAATAGCTTTACCATTAAACAGAATTTTACATATAAAGAGCATATTGATGGCCAATGATATTGCAGATACCCCAAAGAAGAACCCAGATGGGGAATTGAGCTCAGAAGCACTAGCACCAGCTGTAACATAAACAGCACAAAATTCATAGGCACACAGTAGACCAACTGCCAGGAGGAGAAGATAAGCAACAGCCTCTGCACCAAACAATCCATTTGTTAATATCGCTATAAGATATCAAAAAAGAACAAGCAATCTGAAACAGCACATATAAAACAAAGTGAAGAAAGAACTGGAACAGCTACTGAAAATTCTGCAAAAGTGCATTCTGCTGATAACATTTTGAACTCCCACAAGACTTTAAATTTCCTCATTATGCATGTATTTTTTTTGTCCATATATTTGATTATGATAATCTAACAAATCAATTAGACCATCTTTTACATAATTGAACATGTTTTGCAATAATTTTCATTGTTATTTCAATTTTCAAATGTGACTGATCATGTCCTGCCTCAAGGAATTCTGATATGGTTACCATGTTGAACATCTTGATGCAAATTTGGTACAGAACATCATGTCAAATTTAAAATAGAACATATGAAATATCATAGATAAAATCCACTTGAGTATATCCATGACCCATGGGTACAAATGGTCACAGGATTCAAGAGAAATAAATGCTAAGTTATAAATTAAGACAGAGAATATAAAAGTATAAGACATACTTGAGCTTTGCCATTGAGTTCTCCACCAGAGCATTATAGAGTAGAATGACAGCAGCAGAGCCACGCCAACCATTATAACAGCTAAACCAATTATGTTCTTTTCCAGAAAAGCGATGAGGATGCTTCCCCATACTAGCAGAACTGTTATAGGGGAAATGACGACAAGCCATGCAAAGAGAGTCAAAAAACTGCACAGTGTGCTGAGTTGAGGTCCTTGTGCATATGCTGGCCATTTCCTTGCATATATCCAACTGAAAAAAAAAAGTTAACAGGTAAATGAGACAATGCAAACGAGAGAACCTAGCAGTCAATGCATCATGAACACAATGAGCATAAATAAATATCTATATTAACAAGGCCACTACTTAGTCTTTGCTATTTGAATATGCAGTACGAGCAAAAAACACTTAATTGGTTGAAATTTTTACAAATGCAGCAAATGATATACGACTGGCATACTTCTCCAAAGATGGACCTCGTGCACAAAACATTAGAAAGCACAAAGGTAACATTCACAGTACAAACAATAGGAGAAAAAAGGTTTTCTGCTTTACCTATGATAAATTTGATATGACTAGTGCATTGAACTATGAATCAATAATGGTATTTAATTGTATGAAGACAACACACGCATAATTTCAATAGGAAATAATAGAGTCCACAAAAGGCAATAAATAGAGCAGTATATTGGTGAAGCTCAATTAAGAAACATGCAAATGCTAGATGCCAATAAAAGATAATCAGTCAGTCAATCTGCATTGTACCTATATAACCTCCATGGCCTCCAATTCACAGCCCATAGGACCCAAAAGCTGAGAGGGCCAAGGACAGCGAAGAGGAACCCACAGATGCTGCAAACCAAAACAACCCCGCGGTGTTCCTCCTCTTCCATCCTCACCCTCTGCAATCACCTACTGAAAGCTGAAATCATGGATCCAAGCTTGAAGAAACCTGCTAAAAAGGTAGTAACATGATAAGTCCAATAATTACTTAACCAAAAAATTTTAATGTCACTTAAATATACGGTCTTATTCACTCCCCGAGCGTTACATATAGGTTGTTCTTGTAGTTTAGTGCAATATCGCCGATATATCATCCGATGCACATGCTATACACTTATCAATACAATTGCTCAAAAACATTCAAACTACCTCTAACATTGTGGTGTGATTCTTGATTTGGTAACATCCATTAATACTGGTCATTCAATTAACTAGACTTTCCATATTATTAATCCTACCTAATCCAATTTATTAACTTTCCATATTTCAACATCTGATGGAGTTAGCAAATATATGTTGGTTTCCCAGATGATGAAGATTGATTGACCAAACATTATGGCTTTTACGATTTTGATGCTATCAGCTATCCTAGTTGTAGACATGTGGGAATTGATATTTTTAGAGTTCTATGCAAATTGTGCCTAACACTTAATAATTTAAGATTAAGTGTATATTTGTACTTTTAATGTTTCGTGACTGATCATGTAGCACCTGCTAATGCCATATCTCCGATATAAGCTATCCGCTATATAAAAAACATAGTCCACTGCTACGCTTCTGCTACCAGCTATTTCAAACATTGATAGCAGCTTAATAAATTCCATTGCCTAACAGCTATCAACCCAATAAATTAATAATGTTCATTCCAAGAAACAGTTGCATCTAAATCAGCACCACTGTCGACCTGTGGCTGTGAGAACTCAAATGAAAAGTATGAAAGATCACTCATGGGCCTCCAATTGGGTAAAGACTAAGCCATGAGCCCAGGACGGAACCATATCCTCTGCATTTGTCCTCAAAGGCAAGCTTTGCTTTTGTATCATCCAGTCCATCCATCTTATTGAGAACAAAGGCAGAGAATACGGTTCCATCCAGGACCATGAGTGAAAAAAAAGGCATTCGCACCAGTAACAGCATAATGACTTAGCAAGGGATTATTTTGAGACTGCTCCACATCAGTTTTTATGGGCTTCTAAAAATGGCACCAAGCAAAAAAAAACCTTTGCAGAAATTTCAGTCTTTATTTGAACAACACTACAGATTAACTTCTGGAAATGAAAGAAAAGTAACACCAATCCTACCAAACATTACAGATCAGGATCACAGAAGCAACAGCCACTGCACTGGGGTAAAACCGTTATTATTTCTACACAAACCCCCCTAATAATCCCAACCAACACTCGCTCGCTATTAGCCTAAATCACCAAAAGCTAAACTAGCAAGGAACATTAATATTACGCCAATCATCATTTATCCTTAGCAATAATGGGGCCCCAGTACAGAAAACATCAAGGAATTATACATCTTGAAGCTTCAAATATATAGGAGATCGCATGAGAAATGCACAAAATCCAACCATTGCTCTGCCAAAAAGCACTAGCAGTGGGGTCCTAGCACAAAACATCAGGGAATTAAACATCTTGAAGATTTAGGATGCCGCATGCGAAACACACTGAATCCAATGGTTGAGCACCCCCCAACCCAACCCAACCAACACACACACAAGAAGCACTGAAATAAATAGACCACACTATCAACGGCCGTATCTAAAACAGAAGGCTCTATAGGTATGGAGATCACACCATCCAAAAATGAATAGTCAGGAGTCAGGCCAAATCCAATCCTCCCCGTCCAAAAACCGCCCACTCTCCACAGCCAGTGCATCATATAGAATGTAGAAACAAACTAGATTTTACCGACTCCTTCCAAGCGGCTACCAAATCACACCATGCCAACACAGCGCTCATAAGCAAACAGCATCCTTCCCATCATCCCATGCTCGCTCCAGGGAAAGGTTCCGTCAGGGGAGAGGTCGAACAGCCATCGCGACCTAAAAGCCCTCCAAAACCTCAAGCATTCCTCCACGTAGCTCCAGACAAGCCAGGAAAAAATCTCTTCACAAATCGGCACCTGGTAGCTCCGCGCGGAAGCTAAGCGCCACGCACAGCAAGCGCCCCCCAATTCCACTAGCCCCGCCAATGCGGCGTCCCCGGAGCCCGCAATTCCCGCGAGGGGCACCCCCAATCGCCCCCCAGTCCAGCCAGATCCGGAAAACCCCACCGAAAACCCCCCGAATTTCTGCGTGAAAACCCTAGAGCTGTACCGCTAAGAGCAGCAGCAGCGACGCGGAGGAGGGCGGAGCAGCAAGGGCGCGGTTACCTCAGCGGAGGCGCCGCCTCCGGCCACCGGCGGCGGCGGTGGGCTCCCCGCCGGCGAGCGAAACCCTAGGTACGGTCTTCTCCTTTTTTTTCACTCTCGGGCTTCGATTCGATTCTTCTCCGTGCGCTCGCGAGACCTGTGTCGTGAGCGAAGGGGAAGAGAGAGAGAGCAGGGTGGGGGAGACAAAGAGTGACGTTTGTCAACTTGGGTGGGCTGCGTGCTGACTAGTGTTTGGTTGGTGTGTGCGCGTCACTGCGCCTCCTGAGTCCTGCGCGACTGCTTCAGCTCCGAGGGCGTGCCGTGCCTTGTGCGCGTGAGCGTGACCGAGCCGGGCCGGGAGCGGACTGACCCGGTGAACGAACCAACGAGTCATATCAACGGTGGATTCGGACACGCTTGGCATCGCTCCGTGCAATGACGACTGATTTTTTTAGCTTGTCCTATAGACTGCTCGCCTGCTCGGCAATTCAGCTGGCTGATTCTGAAAACCAAAACGATTTTACTTCGACTTTTCAATCCTGTTTCTCAAACAAAAAAGTTTGAAATGGCTTGTTAAAATTCTTTAAAACAAGTGGATTGGCTTTTTGAAATTGCCTATACATGTTCTCGAAGTTTAACTTTCAGCAATTCATTTTAGCCTTTTAGAACAAACTTCACCATCATGTTTTACTCCATGGAATTGAATTAGATTGAATCACTTCGATTCCAATGTCTATTTTCGATGAATTGGTATTTGATTCATGTCAACTTAAATTCCATTTTTTTTGTTTGGTTGTCCATTGGAATTAAAAAATTGTGTGTTTCTTTGACATCAACATAAGAACTCCTGACACTTCAATTCATCTCGGTCTAAGTCACTCCCGAAACATACAGTCGCCGTATCCCAAAATAATCAATCATTAGATGTCATACTTACCATGAGCATGGCAGTATTGTGTGGTCTCTAATCTCTCTTTTTCCCTTACCTCCTCTCTCTCATCCCTCATCCTTCTCTCTTCCCTCTCCATCCCTTCCCACCAGCTTCTAACTGACCACCTACCTCCCATCAGCATCCTCCCCGCAACCTTCTCTTACGTCCTACCTCATCTTCACTCCCTCCCTGATGGTTTCCTCCCCCTCCTCGCTGGCCTCCTCTTAGCGACCTACTCCTCCTCTATTCCTGGTAGCCTCTGCCCCGCTAGCCTCACTTCCCTTCCTAGGGCCTCCCCTCCCATCCTTCTTGGCAACCTCCACACCATTGGTATCCCTCCCCTTGGTCGCTCCCTGTCACTGTTGGCTCCTCCTCCACCACCCAACCATGCCTTCATGGCTCCACCGTAGACCGATGCTATCGCACTGTATTGCTCCTTGGCCTCATTGAGTGGTGTTGTCATGCATGGCACCCCTGCCTTGCCATGGCCTACTTATTTGTGTGATGGAGTAAACAATTGGCACGTGAAAGAGGAGGACAAGGAGACCAGCGATGTTATGGGCACGGGGACGACCATCAGGGTGGGATGCTCGGGCCGATGTTCCTATCCCCTGATGTCCTCCCTGCTCATTCCCTAAGAGCTTTGTCCTCTGCATCGATGCCACACCACAAGCTCTAGCGAAGAGGAAGTGGAGAGGAGCGGCGTCAAGTGTGGTAGCAACTAAGGAGGAAGACCACATAGGAGGAGAATTGGTAAGTATAGATCGAACGCTAGCCACCTCCATCGTCCTATGCCAACCACCAGAGACGACTCCTCCTTCCCAAGGTCCTCCCGTCGTCCCTCTCGCATGGCGAAAGCAGCGGTAGGATAGAGATGACGAGAATAGAAACAAATCAGCGGTTGCGCATCACATCAGCAATTGTCCTCCTTCTCTTTCATCCTGTCGTCCAACTCCTCTTCCTCTTCCCGCTGCCATGCTCCTCCCCTGGTTAGCTACCTCCCCACATTCGTTGTTGCTTCCGGCCTACTCCTCCTCACCGTGTAGGCCACCTCTATGCTTATATTGGCCACCACCTTTCTCCTCACGACACTTAGACGTGTTTCACCAAAGATCCCCTTCCTTGCATGGAAGCACCCACCAAAGACCCACTCCCTCAGCATAGAGAGCTTCTGAGCGGTGCTCAAAGGCTTAGAGCCTTAGAGAGAGAAAGAGGAGAGAGAGAGAGAGAGACAAAGACAAAGAGATAGAGAGGATAAGGAAAAAGAGAAAGAGGTTGATGTGTGGGCGCATAAAAAATAATTATTTATCTATTACTATGCTGACAAGGCTTCCCACATCACTCGCCGTGATTGAAAAACCGCTTCAAAACCACCATGAGGGGGTTATTTATCTGGTTTTATATAGTTCATGGGGGTAGAATACCCTTTTTAAGTTTAGAGAATACAGTAGAAAGATCTCAATAGTTCAAGGGTCAAGTAGACTTTTCCCTTTCTTAAATCTATTGCTACGAACGAACATAGCAACATGAGAGTAGGAGTACTAAGACAGGGGTTTTGTTTACATACCAGAAGGTGGGATTGCAATTGTCAACCGCACTACATTCATCAAATGGCTCTTGACAATGAAAGGGCAAGTGTCGACAAGCGATCAGTAACCAAATTGTAACAGGAAAATTTTGGAGATTGAAACCAATTCATATGTAAATCCCCAGAAAAAAAAGATCTTGCCATTGAAAGGATATAAGGGCCAAGAAGAGGGGTTGAATTGGCCTAAGACAAATTTTAATTAACTTTTGGAATTTTTGGTTTAATCATCAAGATTAAAGCTTTCTAATTCTAAAGAACAATTACAACATAGAGCAAGAAGCACAAGTGTAATGCTAAAGGAAATTGCAAAAATTTAATGCGAAAATGTAAATACAAGAAAGTAAACAAGACAAGGACAAGATATTTTTTTCCCGAGATTTGGAAAAAGGTTTTCCCTTTCCCTGCTCCTTGTTGGAGCACTCTTCACAAAGAGGAGTATCGCTCTGACTTTACTCGGGGTAGTCTTTCACCACTTCGGTAGGTGGATTCCGACCTTCGCAGCAACTTGGAGTCTCTAACAAGCTCCTCCTTGAGAAATCATCAAGCCCCTCCCCCAAAAACAAAGACTTGAGTAACAAGTTTGAGATAACTTGATCTTACTGGGTCAAGCCTTCAATGGAAACACACAAGAAAATATTAGCACTCAAGCTATCATGAACACACTCTATGGATGAAACCCTAGTTTTTGGTGACTCGTATTCAAATGGGCTAAAAAATAGGCAATGGAGTCATTCCTCACGAGACATATGGGGTCGTTGGCGTTGGCGTTGTACCATGTGGGGTGCAAGGTTCCCATATGGTATGGCACCCAGCCGAACCATACAGGGCCCTAGGGAACTCAGCCCTCAGATTTCCTGGAAAGAACCAGACGTGCAGGCCGTATGATGCATCATACCATACGGCACCTTGACATGTTACAGAGTCCTCCCAGGGATCTTACTGGACAGAATCCGATGGCACGCCGTCTGGTACCTCATACCATACGGAGTGCAGAGGACACACAAAAACCTTTCTAGAAAGAATCCGACCGCGTTTCGTCTGGTACCCCGTACCATACGGTGCCCCTGGGTTCCTAGAGAAAACTTTCTAAAAAAGATACGACGTGGTGCCATTTGGCACCCCATACCATATGGCGCCAATACCACTTACTCAAAACCTCTTAGAACCTCTCTAGAAAGAATTTGGTAGGGTTGCCATCTGGTACCTCATACCATACGACATCTATGACACTAGAACACTAAACTAACACAAAGATTCTAGGACACTCTTGATAGCCCTAACCAATGGGCGTCAATGGAAAAACTTGCTCCAAAATATATCAAGATCGCCTCAAACCCTTCAAACAACAAGGAAACCAAAAACAACCTAACAAGTCTAAATGAACTCTTCTCAACATCCAAGTTTATTCCAGCTTGTCCTTAGCCTTGAATCTTCAATATCTTGTCATCGACGAGGCTTCAAGGATATACACCCATTGTCATCATCACCCCAAAGACTCCACCAGTCATTATAAGGGTCTCGAGCCTTACAAGCATCCTATAATTAAGTCTCTTAATCCTAAAAATTTATGTTCCCTTATTCCCCACAATTTTCTAAAGAGGTGAAGTTACCTTGTTCCTCCTCCTCCTCTCCCTTTCTTGATCTTCTGTTATCCTTTAGGTCTAGGCAGCGTTGGCCAGTGGCCGAACTATTGTCGCCATCGTTGTGGCAAGCGTTCCATGCTAGGGGCCAATGTCATCGACCATCAGGGTTGCTATGCAAGGTCGGGTGTCGCCTAGGCAAGCCGCTATACCATTGATCGCCAGGTTGTTGTGCCATAGGTTTTCGCACTGCCAAGCCTCGTTGTCAAGTCATCGTAGCAACAGGTGTGTTGCTGCATTGTTTGACCAAGCCATCATGGACGAGCCGCCACACCATTGGGCCAAATTGTTGAACCATTGCTCTATTAGGCTCGGTCGCAGAGGCTGTTGCGCCAACGCAAGCCCATGTCTCCCCTACTAAGCCCATGCTTTGTTACCTAGGAGTTGTTGTCCATGGTGACCAGAAGGAAGTGGACTTTTATATTTTTGCCCCTCAACGTTTGCATATTTATGCCTCCTTCCTTATTGCTACATGTATGCTTGTAGATTCATAAGAGGGGTTTTCATCTCCATATCTTTGTTTGGTCATGTGTGTACCACCGTCTTGTGTAGACAAATATTCCATGACAATCTCTCTACTATAATTATCTTACTATGACTATTTAGTTCCACTCACAAGTTGCCTCATGGCATCTCCTCTATAGTAACCATCACATGCTAGTTAACTTGCTAAATAAATAAATAGATAAACAATATTGTCCTTCTATGATAATTGTTATATCATATCCTTCTTGCAAATATATATCATGTATATGAAACCATACGCCATCATTTATCTCATAGCATAACCTCACATAGTTAATTGTCATCTCTACTATATAAAAGCTTGCTATGGTGAATGCTGGTGGTGAGCGTTCAAGCCACCTTTTTTCTGTTTTGGCCATCGATTTCTCTTATTTCACATATAGATCATTGGTGTTTACCATTTTAGTATGCATACTTTTTTTGATTTCGTACGCACGCCCTTGATTTTTTTTCTATTTTGCCCTATCCCTCGTTTCTTGGTTTCACTAAAATGATCCTGCTATTTTGCATTACCATCCTTGAGTTTCTCTGATTTTGCAGAATGACCCCTTTTTCAGCATTTTTGTACCTTTTGCCTCCCACACTTTGAAGTTTCACTCACTAGCCTTTTCTCCCATTCCACACCTTAAGTTCAATGGTTTTGCTTCTTCGTCGCAAGCACGGGCAACAAACTAGTATATTTGTAACTATCTAAATAATGTCTAATTCTAATCTACCTACTTTATATCAATTATCTAAGACAATATCACCTAATTCCATACTATATTAAGCAATCTCTATCTTAATCTCGGTATCATAACACTCTATTTTGTTATTTGATTTCTTATCGAATTATATTCATTTGTATTCCCGCTTATATATTCAACCATCTCCTGGATTACATATACATATATCATCTCTCGATTTTGTATTCGAAACTACAGGTGCCTTATCACTACATATGTTGACATCTTGTTATCTATTCCCATTTAACAAATACCATGTATCACTTTTGATAGCAAACTAACTAAGAAATAGTCATCTAAATATATCATCCAATGTCACATATATGGCTATAGCATCTACCACTCAACAATGCATGGGGACTGTACATTCCTGTTGTTCAGATAATAACACCTATCCACAAGCGTATAGTCTAGATGGGTGCATGACTACTACTTATGGCTTGGTATGCATATTTTCACATTATGATGTAACACATTAATAACAATTATCCTTTACCATATTAATATTTAATACCTATTTTAAATATCATGTCTCGTCTATTATACATTACATTTCAACTTCTCAGTATGTCATATTAACTCTCAAATCATGGCCAATTAACACGATTACACTATTGTTATTTTTCCTTTATCATTCCACATTGCACTCACTCCAAGTTCTACTTCTATATTACCTCATGACATGTAAATTCTCATAATTTTTGTATCGTACACATCCGTATGTGGTTGCATGAAACTCCTTTGATTAATCCTTTGTTTCTTTACTTGTTATTGTTGAGTTATTTGTTGAGAATTCCAATGTCAGGCTCGCCCTTCTCTGTTCCACGTAACATGTCAATTAAGTAGTCTTCTTATGAGCATGGGCTTGGGTGACACGATCTACCACCATAATATTGTTGGCACTTATTTTGTTTATTGTTTCTTTAAAACTAGTTTTGGACTGTGTAACACCGTGGCTCCCCGAGCCCAGAATGTTGCCAAACATAGCATTTACTCTGAATATAGTATTAAACACTTCAATTTATTAAAAATTTCGACAGAGTTTTGTCTAAAAGATGAATTTCCACACAACAAAACAAAACATCATATATCCACATATATAACAATTATCATATCCAAACAAACTCATTAAGCATGCTCTCACCCAAAGCTTGGAATCCTAAAACCAAGCAATAACTCGCCACTACTTAACTTAACGAGGAGTAACAATTCCAACATTACAAACAAGCACAGTTTCAAACAACCCGAATTACAAATCTATAACATCACTTCAACTATACTAGCTGCAATCCAAAAGAAGCTAGATCACTAGGGTGATTTAGAGTGTTCAAATTGATCATGGTTATTGTCTGATGAACACAAATGCAGCTATGCCCTTTCCAATGCATGTCGACGTCATGGCACACCTAAAGAAAAACAAAAATGCGCAAGCGTGGGTCCAAGACTCAGCAACTACATAATAAAATGTGATATGGATAATGCATGATTAACTTTAATGATTTTGACCATTCATCTCACTGTCACAGTAAGGAAATCATAGTTCATGGTTAACTTTAGTGATATTGATCATTCATTAACCGTCGCTGTAGGGAAATCCCTCATGCCCATGCCATGGATGCGTCTAGTACATGACTATATGCACATCTCATCTCGTAAGCTTTTACCGGCAAAGCTAAGTGGACACCGGTCGATGTCCACCCTCATATCCTCCAAGCTACTCTGGAGGGGCCTACGTAAGTAGGTTTTCATGTTTAGTAAGGTCGACCATCACAAATGATATGTCATGATGCATAGTGTAGTGCAAATACATGAATTTTTCGGATCCTCGCGCCCGATTCATTGATATCGATCATTTAACCATTTAACATGATACTAAAATGTGGCGGATACCATATCATAGCATCTCATGATATTATCGTCGTCAATATTCGGCATATCCACATTAGCTTAATTAAAATCGATCTACTAAAAGTATAAAACAATCATCAACCATCTATGCCATCATATTATTATGCACTTGTCTCTTTTACCAAGGAAGGCGGAGATGAGATGATGATGTCGATCCCGCGACACAACCAACACAACAAAACTCGCTATTTAACAATTTCGTCACATCCATCACGCATCTAGCAATATGAAGTCTTAACTTTGCATTTCTAAATATATCTAAGCCATATAAGATCAACCCTACCATAGTCATACCATTAACTGTAACATTCTCATTTTCAAAAACCAAAAACTCTTCAGCATCATGCATTGCATTGCATTAAAATTTCGAAAGCTAATGATTTTCAACAAAATGAGTATGTTACTTGTTTAAAAAATTAAAACTTTAAAAATAACTGAGTTTGTTTTATAAATATCTTATAAAGCAATTAAACCTTAAATGTTTAATTTCGAAAAGAGAAAATAAAATTATATTTGAGTTTTATTTTCAAAAGTGAAAATCAGGAATTTTAAACCTTTTCCCATTCCATTTTCCTCTTCATCTTCCTTGGACCCATTTGTCATCTCTTCTACCCCTCCATCTTCCCTCAATCTCTCTATCTTCTCTCTCCCTCTCTCCTGCTTGATCAACAGCAATCCAAAGGGTGGAAAAACACCCACATCTCTTCATCTTCTTGAGTGGTCACTAAGTCTTTCTAATGGCATCTGTTCCTAATCTTTAGTGGCTGTTAATCACTCCCTAGTTCCCTTAATCTTCCTCTTCTTCCCTACATAAACCGCTGTCTCGAGCTCACTCCCTCCCTTTTGCTGCTTCCTCAATTTCGCTTTGGGTAAGTCTCCATTTCAAAAATCGTTCTAGGAAGTTCTAGAGAATCCTCTCATGATTCCATTTTGCATAGGAACTCCTAAATCCGACGCTTGTAGCTCTAGGAATCGAATGCCGAAGCTCTACCTCTCAATTCTTGGTTGCCTCCACTTCTCCTCACCTCAATGCTACCCCGCTGCGAATTTCCTCAAACTGTCCAAGGACATCCTTGATATCCTCATCGCGAATCCATCCCAACCAAGAGCTCAGAGAATCGTCGACTGAGCGCGACGAATTTGTTCGCCGAAGACCTCGCCGGAATCTGCCGCAGCGACTCTTCATCGAAATCGTCAGTTTCGAGTGGTGAGACTCTAGCTCGTCGCCTCCCCTACCTTCCCCATGTCTTTCTCTTCCTTCCCAAGATCTTGGCTGAGCTTTTGCTTCACCGGAGCGTCATAGCCGCTGTCTATCTTGTCGCCGAACTGCCGCTGCAGAGAATTTCTCGTCATCGCCGCGGCCTCCTCTCCAATTCTCCGCCAATCCTAGGTAAGTCTTTGACCTCGACTCTGCCTTAGCACCGTCATAGCTAGGGAAGGTTTCCCCTCGGTCAATTTGATCGATAGCTCGCCGGGGATCGCTGTTGTCGGGCCTGTCTTCCTTCCCACGGCCGGCCTTGTCGCCGCGCCTCTCCACCCATCCTTTAGTCTCGGGACCGCCTCCCTTAGACTCCCCGCGCCGTCGCCTTGCTCACCTACCCCGCCGCCACCCCTCCCTCACTACCGTTCGGCCACGCCGCTACGTGCCACCGCAAGCCATCGCTTCGGGCACTGTCGCCGCAACCGCCATCGCCGGTCCGACGCGGCGACTCCACCAGCAAGTCTGTCGGGACGTCCTCTCCCTTCCCCGCCACCGACCCCTGCTAGAGCACCGTCGCCATCGCACCCGAGCCGCCGTTTCCCTGCTCCCCTACGGTCAAGCCACTGCCAGGCAAGCCCCCGCCTGTCGGCCGACCGAGTAGGCTGGGCCACGCGCGCGAGCGCACTAACGCGATTTGGGCCACGCAGCATTGGGCCAATCTCGTCGGCCGAGTTCAAATAGCTTTTCTATTTTGCCTTAAATAGTAAACCTTGTTAATTTTGTATCTTTAAATCCATAAGCCCAAAAATTCCAAAATAAATTTCATAATGCTTATAAAAATGTTTTCTACCATTCTGTAAATTTTCATAAATATTTGAGATCATTCAATTTTCTACTTAATTAATATATTGATAAAATGTCTTTAAATGGTTATTTAGATAATTTTCGGTTTCAATAAAATTGAAATAAATATTTTGTTGACTAGAGAAATAAACTTTACCTTTTGGAATTAATTTTGCATAAACGTGAGCATGCATGTCATTTCATGTTTTAATTTTGGGTATTTGTGTTTTGTTTTGTTAATTTGTTTGTTAGGTTCTAGTGTCATTAGCATTGCGATCAACCCCGTGGAGGATCTTCAGGGTTGTGCTAATCAAGTCAAGTGTTGAACCTTGTATCCCTATGATTTGAAATACAGTTTCTAGAAATTTCTGAACTACGTGTTATATTAAAACTAAAAATGCTAATTACCTAGTTGCTTAGATAACACCCAGTTGATAATTACTCTGTTAAAAACTTCCTTGCTGCCCTAGGTTATTAAAATTGTTAATATTGGACATCACCCTTGAATTAAGTTTTGGACATGCTTAGAAATGCTTAGTATTGAATTATTGTCCGTACTGGATAATTGTCATTATCGTTGCAAGGTGGGTGCAGCAAGCATGAGATTCGGGTCCAGTGTGGGAACCACCCTGATCCCTAAGGACCGATTCCAGGAGGTAGACGAGCTAAGTACAACAGTGCGACCATCGAGTGCTTGTTTGGGGGGGTCCTGATTGAGTATCCTTCGGACTCTTAGTTTTGTCATTCCAGTCGGTAGAGTAGACAATTGGTACTGTTCTGCAGGTGCAAGAGGGACATTGTAGTGGAAACCTTAGCGGAAATGTCCTAACTAGGAGGATATCGGAGAAAGGCCTTGTGGTAGTCTTTTCCTTTAGGTGATTCTTAGGAAAACGACCTATCGAGGTAAAGTGTGCCACCTCTGTAGAGTGTAAAACCATCATGATAGTTGTGCCCACGGTTAGGGCGGACGACGAGGAGCTACCTCTTGGTACTTCTTATCTATTTGTTTTCAAAAAGGTGTTTCAAAGGAAAAACACGATTGCAGTCGTGTGTTTTGGTTTGTCTCTTCACAGTAGGTGCTTTGAGCGATGAGAGTGTTTGCACGATGGGTGCTGTGAGTAGCCAGGTTGGGAAAAACCGGTTAAGACCGGAATTTCAAAGAAAATAATTTAAATATTTGCTTTCCTCAACGCATTTCAAATCATTTTATAAAACCCTAGGTAAAACTTGCAAACTGGCTTTATACAAAAAAAAACTCTATCCTTCCCTTGTAAACCTTAGTTGCATTTAGTCAGCCTTGCTTGTTGAGTATAAAGTATGCTCACCCTCGCCTTTTATGCGGGGCTGCTCATTTCAACGAGCAGGTCTAGATCAGCATCACCCCTTTCCCAAAGAAGAGATGTACTAGGACGAAGACTTCGCTGAAGGAATTCAAGATGAAGACTACCTTGATGTCTAGGAGCACGTCTCTACAGTCTTGCCTGTGGAGTTGGATATATTTTGTTGGAGTTTAAACATTGTTCTTATGAGTTTTCGTTGCTGGTTGTAAGACATCTGTGCTAAATTATTGTAATTATAGTCGTGTTGGCTGTACTTTGATGTTTTTGTTTATGCGTGAGATGGTTATGATCCAAACTGTTCTACTGTGTGTAGTAGACTAGTACAGGAAAAAGCACAGCAGGGATTCGACTCCGTTATTCGGGTCCCGACTTTAACCTTCTAGTTAGTGACTAGAGATTGAACACCAGCCACCTCCGTCCTTCCTAGACTCATGACGTTAGTAGAAGTCTTCTTGGCTTGGAGATGTTAACAATAGCTCATTGGGCCTTGTGACGATAGCGAGCAATGGCAGCAGGATTGTGACACTCTAAAGCTCTAGAGCATTTTCCCATTGAAGCGACACTTAAGCGTCGTTTTAACAACACTCTGATAAGCATGCGAATACTGCTCGATCAATGCACGAGGATAGGAAGGGACACTATCTATGTGATTGATAGGAAAACTGAAGACGCCCAATCAGAAGGAAAAGTGGCAGGATATGGCAACCAACTATTGAAGGACTTATCATGTGGACGTGGTATGGACTCCAAGAGGAGTGGCCATTCCCACCAGCTTTATTATTAGTTAGAAGTTAGACTAGATGTCATGTTGGAAGAAAGCATATGGCGATGGGAGATGTGGAAGAAGAGAAAAAAAGGTGAGGAGGAAAGAGATACATACAAGGGTGTGAATGTTGTCAAAGACATACAAGAGATATATAAGATGTTGAGTAAGGAAAAAATGATGCTAGGGTTCTAAAAAATTTGAAAGGCCTAGAAATAATAGCCAAGACTTATGTTAACATGTGTATGTGATAAAACATTTTGTTTCCGCCCAAACAAATGGAGACAGAAAGAATAGATGTTTGTGGCATGGTTATTTGTAAAAATATCAAGGACATATGAGAAGACATCATTGAAGGCCAGCTGGCTAGCACAAACGAGCGAATATGTTGACATAGGAAGATACAATAAGCCATATGAATACATCAAATCGTCTGCAGTAATGATGAGCCCTAGGACAACATATATTAGAGTGATCGTGGTACGGCTACCGGTAGTTGTTTGTGTAGAGGGTGATTTTGAACCAAAAAGATATAGGGCAATGAACAACATCGGAAAGTTGGCTATTTGGACAAAAAAAATATCACAGAGACAGGGTTGACATAAAAAATATATGATAAAAGCATGTTGAGTGTGCCTTCAACCATCTTTAATGATGAGGATGGGGTTATTGAGGTCAACTCATCCCATTTGAAAACGCGATGCTGCAAAGAAGTTTAATTGAGTTGAATCAAAATGTTGGGTCGACACATGGGGAAATGGGCAAAGGATAGACAAAGAGTGTGAGGTGGTGGAAGATGACAGAAACAAGTATCACAGTTGGTGTTGGGTGCAATTACAATGATGATGAGCATGTCAAGATGGCAATAGGAGAGTAGCATCCTGCGAGGAGGATGCTGCTGTAGGAGATCTTGAGTGACATGGAACAGGAAGGAGTGAGTATCTCTCCATCGAGCACTCGGCAAACCTCTTGTAACATATGAGGATCATGTAATGAGGAGCTTTCCATGTTCTCCGATCACTGCTCTACTTCTACTCTCCCACCAACCACTCTACTTCTACTCTCCCACCAAGGCACCCTTGCTTAATCTAGCATGAGAGTTGGTTTTAGGTGATTGATAGTGATATCTATCATTATTAATGATAGATTTAAGTAGCAGTGGTGTGAAACATAGTTGATGAGAAGGCTTGTTCTATAAGAAAAGGGAAGTGAGTATGAAGAACGAAGAAGATTTCGATGTTATTTTTAACTTTTGTTATGGGTCCCTAAAATTGATTCACACATTGTTGGAAAGAGATGCTAAAGCTAGTCATCATTATAGGTCCTATCTTTTTGTTTGAAAAGATTCAACCATTGTGCATGTCCTAATGGTGACACTGAAATAAATTTTATTGAAACTAGCGGAAAAAAGATTAATTCATTTTGTCATTCATATAAACAACGTAGATACTTTCTAGAAAAAAGATAGACAAGATGAGCCAATGAGCATCTCCAAAAGGGTAGATATATGGGTGTTTATCTCTATGTTTTGAGGGTTTCTTTTTGAAAAAAATGGAACTCCAACATGAGTAGCGAGAGAAAGGCACCCATATAGCCACCCTTTTAGAGATGCTCTTAGATGGATATAGCTACATTATTGTTGTAGCCCATATATGTCTTAAAGTCCTAAATCTTTTAGGGAGTAGCTGTGTTGATATATAGAGCTTAATTTTTATCTACTATTGTTGGAGACGCTTTAAGAACGTATCAATACTATTGTTGCTACTAAGGAAAAAAATATTACCAATACGAGGCAAATCTGTGCCACCAAAGTTTAATCAAATGTGCAAAAGAATTTCGTACTTCTCTAACTATATAGGTATGGATGGATTCTGTGATGACCCTCGTCAAACTTCATGAAATTGCCTGGCTAGGAGTTAGGACAATTTGAAAGGTTAAGAAAATATTCGCCAGTGTTACGCAAAACAATACAGTTTGAAATCATTAAAGCCTTTGACAACTGGCCAACGGGCCAATTTGTGACCAGCCCATGTGATGTTTGGTGCATTAGTGGAGTGGGCCTTGATAGTTTGGTCCTCTCCAACGCCCTGGCCGCCTTCCCGGCTTGCCCTTCACAGCGGTGTCGGCTCAAAAACTTACGCACAGCCTGCAGGGACAGGTAGTACATGATCGTCGCCATCCTATCGTCGGTGTAAGGCGTAGAGAATTGCCGGCAGCCTTAGCCACTGTTCCGACATCGCTCGCCGGCCACCGGTTGCAGCATCTCGACAATCAACGTCCTTTACTCCTTGTGCAGCCATCCGGTGGTCTACGAAGGCCAAGAGGCGAGCCGACGACGTGTCAGCCGCAGAAAGGGACGACGACGACGATGAACTTGCCTCGGCCGGTTTCGTCGTCGTGGCAATTCCGCGCTCAGAGGCTTTCGACCGTGCCCGTAGAAGCAACTTGGGGTGTGACGATTGCAAGTTTGCAACATGCTTTTAGCTCATGGAAGATTGGCAAAGTGGCAAGAGGTGGCAATAGGTGGTTGGTAGTAGTGGCGGTACAATGAACAATCCTAGCATCCATGCGGTGGGTAGGGTACGACTGTTTGGGTACAATCTTTGTTGTGATCACCAAGCCATGCACACTTAACATTCCGGCACAGCTGGTCTGCCATGCATATAGGAGTAATCAGTTCACTGCAACAAAGAAGAGACACTCAGCCTTTCTGATCGTTAATCATAGTGATCACCGATGATGCGATTCTCCAGACGGGATCTGTCGGGACTCGGTTTTACTAAACAGAACCCCTCTGTGTTAACAGTATGAGTCCCAATTATCAGTACTCATACCCACAGTGCAATAAGAATAAGCTATCAATACCAACACTGCATTAACTAATAAAATAAATTAGAGTGCAACAAAGCAATTTGTTACCACAGATTATAGTATCAGAAGAACCAAATAAAACAATTGAAGTAGATCCATCATTAGCCATAGGCAAACTGACTAGGGAAGCTCTAGTATTCCAGTTCAACTTCCAGGGAAACTCTAACGTTGTCCTGCGTATCCTCATGGTCCTGACCTACTCATGGAATAAGCAGCCCCGAATGAAAGCAGGGGTTAGCACGTGAATGCTAGCAAATCTTTCCTGGGAAGAGCCATGCTAAGGCTCATCCTAGAAAAGATAATGACTTATTTGCATAAAAACATTTAATTTATAAGTATAAAAGCATTTAAAAAATAGTAAATAAATAAATATCAATTCTCATGATTAATCTTAACAGTAACATAAACATGATATAGTTTTCAATCTCAGTGTCTCATGTCTCAAGTTTTCATTGTCTCATATCATAGTCTCAATATAGTTCTCATCTCGTCTCATTCATCATAAATCATCTAGCAACGCCACACAACCGGATTAACCTTGTCCAAGTCAAATTAATTAAGGTGTACCTACAATGTGAAAAACCATTAAGACGCTCATAACCGGGAGCACGACCATTCGAATTGGTTTACACTCTGCAGAGATTGTATGCTTTTTCCACAAGATATGATACTCCTCCGTCGGATAGCATCATAACAAAATCCATTAAAAGTCTAACCCCGGACTTGTCACGATCATACCTGATAGGTCACATAAGTATCCCGAAATTCCATTCGGGCAATACACCGGCGATGACGCATCCTTTGAGACCTCATCTACGGTGCAAATACGGTAACAATTCCGACATTATTCTCTCTCTAGATAGGCCACGTCCCATACCGGGTTTACGGTCGCATGATAAATTCTCAGTTAAATCCATCACAATCATCATTCCTTAGGGACTAGAGCGTCGACTCGGGTCACCCGCTCTGAGTCAAATTATTAGTTGGTCAAATTTTAATTAATGAGTGAACAATCCCACTATAAACCCAAAGTTTTTCATTTTTATACTCAATTATCTCATAATTAGGTTCTTTAATGATCATAGGAGTAAATCACCCCTTAAAACTAGTTAAGCAATGCTAAGCCATCTAAATTCATGAAAATAGTAACAAATTAGGTAATAATATTATCCTAAGGCTTTTTATAGTGATGGGTGCATATTATACAAATAAACAACATGCACTAGGAATTTCTATGGCAAATACTCAAAAATTAAAATAAATAACAGTTTTGGCAAAATCTAGAAATTAGGATTCTAGGGAAAGACTTGCCTGCCTAATCTTCGGAAACTTGCTAGATGTCGGCGGCGTCGATGGATTCTCCTTCGTCGCCCACGCGGTCTAACGAACGCAAAAAGAGCAAACAACAATAAATACAAAAAAGTAAATAAATTGAAAAATTATATAAAAACTACAGTAAGTAGATATGAATTTTCTAGATTTTGAAAAATTGGAATCGTCGGATTTGGAGCTAGGATGAAATCACAGAAAATAGTGAAGAAACGCTATTCACTGTGATTCTAGGAAAAAAATTCTACTGTAGTAGTGGGCTAGACTGTGCAATATGGGTTGACAAACGAGGATAAGAGAGAGTGCGAGGAGGTTGTGGTGAGGGAGAGAGAAAACAAAGAGAGTGCAGAGGAGGCAACAGCGGGTCCGCCTCGCCAGGCGGTAGCGACGCCTGTGGCGAGGTGCCGAGGGGGGCGGCGACGGCTTAGCAGTGGCGCGGCATCGGTTGCAGTCATAGTGGCGCAAAACAGCGACAACAAGGAGAGGAGGGGTGGCTACAGCGGATGTCGGTGACGGCGAGAGGCGGAAGGCGCTCGCGCGATGTGGTCGGCGGCAGCAACATCGGCGGCTCCATGGTGACGGCAGCGGCGGCTAGGCTTGGGGTGGCACAGGACCGGCAGTGGCTGGGCTACGGCTGCAGGAGCGTGGTGAAGGCAGCGGCGGCTGCTGGCACACTAGGGTAGGGCGGCGGCCCGATGCGATGGCACAGTGGCTAGGGTCGGCCGAATTTTGCCAAGACAATGGCTAGGAAGAGATGGCTTAGCACAATGACTGAAGGCGCGCGACTACCTCCACAGCGGCGCTGTTCGACAACGACGACAACAACGGTGGCAGCGATGAGGGGGTGCCAGCGACGGCACCGGTTGCTAATAGATTGGCTGGGCATGATTAGAGGGAACTAGCAAATAGGTTTAGTGATAGTGTCTGTGGCCCGATCGTTCGATGAGAGACGAGGTAACTCTCGATCTGGTTCGGAGTTCGACGTTAGCTGTCCGACTACAACCGTCCACGACGCTTGCGCCTTAGCAACTGGTACACCAATCTCCTGTTTTGTTGACCTTGCCGGAGCACGATCAACGGTCCTGCACGCAATCGAGAACGAGCAAGAACACAAAAACAAGCAGCTCAATTGCTAATAGTGAAAGTTTAAATTTCAGCAAACCAATCTGAGAATTTGGAGTCTTGAATACACGTGCACAGACGGTCTAACCGACACGTGCTTGCACGGATAGTAGCAAAAGCTAAACTAATTCACAAAACAAAACTCAAGTCTTTTACGGCGCCTATTACATGCTTTATATAGTGTAGAGGGGCTGCCGGAGATCAATCAATAAGCAATATGGTATTAAACGTGCAACCGGGGTAATTTGGGCCAACTTGGGCCGCCCCAACCATGTCGCGCCTTTCACTTGGGTCTGGTGGTGGCGCCCCAACTATGGGCTACCATTGGCGCCTCCTTCATGGGCCCACCTGGCCGGCTGGTCCCTTCCTTGGGTCGGCGCCCCATGTTGGGCCGACCCATCTTGTCGATGATCAGCTCGTCCGCTTGTACGCTAGCGTATCTTGACTGCTCTGCTAGCTGGTGCTTCTCCATAATTCCGAAGCACAATGTTCATCATATGTCGTCGTGCGCGAGCTTGAGTAATCGATCCCTTCATCATTCCATCTTGGCGTGAAATTGTCGGCGTGGCTGCATCGAAGAGAGTGATGTCCTCATCATTTAGGTGTTAGCAAATCGGTTTGGGGGGAATTATATAGGGGAGAGTTGGGATAGAGTTATAGATGGATTTGGATTGGATTCAGGATGGGTTCGAGTTCAGCAAAGCATAGAGGAGGAGGGGCACGAGTTGGGCTTGGGGCTTGGGACGGCGATTGGCGATGGCGTGTGTGGATGTTGATCGGCGGAGGGAGCAGCGGCGGCGCTCGTCCTGGGCGACAGCAGGAGGGGCGACGACATGGCCCATCCATGGTCACGGCGAGGGACGACGACAAGGAAGACTGCCGCTACCTTAGCGACGTGACGGCTGTCGAGCTCTGGCGGTTCAGCGGCGAAGATAGCAACCGAAGTGAGTGTCGGCAAGGTCGACGACGGCGTCCTTCGGGTTTTGACTGTCTCCTTTGGTCGATATTGATGGGTCCGGGGGTGTTAAGAGATGGGTTCCGAGAACGATGGTGGGATTTTTGCAGGGTATAAATAGGTGGATGGATTGGAGATATATCCCATCCGAATTGAAGGAGAGTCCTGGCTTCGAATGGATCGGCAGAGGGAGGGGCTACGACATGGGTCTGGAGCAGGGGTTTTGGGCTTAGAGTCGACCAGGGAAAGCTTGGCCAAGTCCACGCCAAGTTTAGTAGGAGGCAGGAAAAAGAAATTAAAAGGAAGAAAGGAATTTTTAAAATTCTAAATTTGTAAAAATAATTTTGTATGTTGAATCGAATTAAGAAATTAAAATTTTGGGATGTCACAGGATCACTCCAGATCAGCCATCGGGATGAAATCATGAAAACAACGGTTTTCTCTTCGGTTAAGCAAAGAGTGTAGGTCATCAAAAGTACCATATCATTGTGAGTGATATGAGTGCAATGGAAAGAGTGAAATCTACAGCATGTTCAATTCAGTTTGGCTTAGATTTAAAGCATAAACCAAGCTAAATTGAAAAACTAAATGTTTTGACTTTTTTAGTCTAACTTTTTTAATTATAAAGTCAGCTTTAAAAACTCATAAAAATGATGTAAACGAAGCGGACCAGCTTTCATAAACAAATTCAAAAATCTCCTGAGCCAGCTTAACATTCAGCTCAGTCAACTTATTCATTCAACTCAGTCACTCTGAACATACTCTATCTTGAGCAACATGAATGGCAGAAGAATTCAAAGAACATATACCGCTGCTATCTGCTGCATATCGATGTGCAAACAAGCCTTTTTCTTCAGTTCTTTGTCCTCAGGCTACTCTTCTAATTGGAACTTAGAAGGAAAACCGAGAAGAGCCAGCCCAAGAACCTGGCGGGCAGCTTTAACTCTTCATGGCTCCGGCGGTGGCTATGCGGCAAGCGCCTCCTCTGCCTCCACGGGCGGCTCGGGCTTCGCCTCCCCCCTGACGACGACCCGGCGAGGCGCCCCCCACCAGCGCCACCGGCGCGCCAGCCTAGCGCAGTCGTACCGCTCGTCGGGCCCCTCGGCCTGCGCCGCGCACTTCCGCCCGAAGATGCAGGACAGCAGCGTGAGCACCAGCACCGCCGCGAGCACGGCGAAGAACGTGCCGATGCCGTCCCCCGACCCGTGCCGAGGCGCCGCGCCCGTCGCCGCGGAGCCCTGGTAGCCCGGCTGCAGGGGCGCGGCCGTCGTCGGAGACGGCATCGACGGCGTGACGGCCGCCATTCTTGCATCCAGAGGACGCGACACAGCAGTCGCGAGCAGCGAGCAGCCGAGCGACGGAGCGAGCGAGCTAGGCTATCTGGTTGCTATGCAGCACGTAGGGCGAGCACGGGACGGGGGAGAAGGAAGGCAGCAAGAGGCTTCGGCGGGAGGAGCGTCGGCTGCTTTGCGAGCAGAGCTGCGGCGCAGCGATGTGTCAAGGGATCGGTGGATAGGTGCAGTAAAGCTGGGGGAAAAGCTCTGCACGGTTGGCTTTTGTGTGGGTGGATCATGGATGGAGTGGAGAACAACATGGAAAGGGCGCAAAGCGAGATGGTTGGTGGTAGACTGGCAGTCAGCTCCATGCTACGCTATATATGTATCGTGTAATTCTGTTCGTGTACGTGGGAAGAGAGGGAAGAGTGAAGATGACTCATGCACACACTGAAGCCTGAAGGCTGAAACGCTCACCGACACCCACACGCACACCTGAATATACCGTTCGGATGCAGAAGAAAGTACAAGGAGAAGCAGGCCGTAGATTAGATACTACCTCCTCATGCTCTGCATGTGTAATCTGCTTGTTTATTCACCTCTATTGCAGCGATGAAACGCCCTTTTTTTTTTGTCTATAAAGAGAATCACACATCCAACAAACGCATATCAGAGCATCTCCAGCAGAGATTTTAAAACAGAATCTTCTCTATGCTTAGAGTCTCTCGTCTTCCAGCAGAGTCTCTATCTCAGCCTCTAAATTTAGATATTTTTCTTCCAGTCTTAAATTTTTTTTTTTGAAAGTGGCAGGAGGACTGCCATCCATTGATTAAAAGAGAGATAGTACAACGGTTACAAGTTCAGGGGGGACCTCCCAGGGGGCTCTCTATATCAACCTCTATAATTTTTCTAAACAGAGATTCTACTAAAGATGATAGAGATATAGAGAGGGAATAGTGATTTAAAAGAGATGTATAGAGACTCGATTTTAGCGCATTCGCTCCGGATTCTCTCATAGGACATACCTCAGGAAAACTTTCTATCAGGATCCGTGCAATCAAAAGACCCGGGGGGATCAGAGATGTGATGCTGCTTGCTTAACATGCAAGTCTACTTACTTCCCTACGAGGCATTTCACACTTTATGTTTGTGCTACTACTGCTTTATGCTGATCCTGGCAACTGAGCTGAGCAGTGTTTGTTCTTTTTTTCTCTCTCTTTGGAAGGGCCAAGGGCTCGGCATGATATTGACCGGTGGCTTACGCGACACTGGATGCCATACAAACTTGAAAAGGCCCATCCAACTAGACTGGTATTGACCGTTTGACGGCCCAACTCTCCTGGGAGCCCCAAAGAGATCTTAAAATGGGTCGAAAGAGGCCTTATAATGGGCCAAGGGGTCCAAAACGGCCCAAAAAAGGAAGCAGCCATTGCGTTGCTACTGTTCATTTCTTCTGCCTTGACTTCTACAAAATGTGGAAGAATTGTCTGCTAGAATTTTGTGAAGCTTGTTGCCTCAAGGGTGTTCTCTCCAGCTTATATAAAAGTCTAATCTAACTTATCTTGTAACTTCGAGAATTTCCCGAGGTGGCCTCGACAGTCGGATGCCCATGATTTTTAGGATTTAGGGAGATTTTAGACACGTCTACGAGATTGACTTATCTGACTTTTTTTTATTACTTTTGAATCGGACTTATCTGACTTTTTTTTATTACTTTTGAATCCTTTTTTATCTCGTAGACGTGTCTAAAAGCTCCATAAATTTTAAAAATCAAGGTCATCCGACTCTCGAGGCCAGCTCATGAAATTCTCGAAGTTACGAGATAAGTCAGATTAGACTTTTAGATAAGCTGGGGAGAACACCCCTCAGTTTGCAAATGGGTTGATGCATACTTTACTGCAGTTTCTATTGTATCCTCTGCAGATTGACTACAGCATCATGGGGAGGACGACTAGTGATTGAATTTGCGCAGAAGGTGTTCGATATGTCGATCAACACTAGGGCGAAGCAAATGGAGGCGTTCTTGAGGCGACCCTTTGATATCCAACATTTTTTTAGATCAAAAACAACACCAGAATGCAATGGTTGAGCTGCTGAAGGTTTCCTCGTGTCTACCAGACTACTGCTTTGATCTGGCCTTGAAAAAAAAAAAGCATTCCTTTGCCAGAGAAGGGCACTCTATTTTGTCTTGTCTCGTAGGCTACAAGCCTGCTGAACAATTTTATGTTGATATACTTGCTACTGAAAACATGCACCAAAAAGCATGAAGGGAGGCCATGGATAGGCATGTGAAAAATGATTTGATCATAGCAGATCTGTGCATTTTTTAATGAGATCAGGCCCTTTTTGATGCGACTAGACATATTCGGTCTTAGATATGCACCCTTTCTTTCGGTTCAATATCTAGCCCGGGAAGCACACAAGAAAAAAGAGAAAAAAGAGAGTTAGATTTGATCATGTCATATTACTCTTTCTGCGTAACCATCATGATCGCAAATCATTATGCTAACTGAAAACAACACCTTATGCTCAAGAGAATCCCATCCAAGCAATCCACAACCATCACTACATTTCTATTCCTCTAATGCTGGTTGCTTGCCAGTGGCAGCTACCCCACTCTGCTCTGAGAAGAGCTTTGAAACCGTATCCTTTTTTTGTTTCACGATACACATATGTAAGTTGTGTCTGATTTAGGGAAATCGGTTAACCAATTGACTTAGGATGTTATCTTCAGCTTATCTTATTTGCTTATAAACTGAACTTTAAGAGCTTTCCGAGATAGTTTCGGTAGTCTGATAAACTTCGTTTGATTTGTTTCTGAAAGCTTTAAGACGCCATTTCGAGATAAAAAAGAATAAACTACAAAAGACAAAACGTTTGACTTTTCGATTTGGAGTTAAATAGATAGGATGAGAAGACAAGCCAAAGAAAACATACACCAACTCTCACAAGAGTAAGGGTGAAAACGGATCGGATACGGGCGGATATTGCTTGTCCCATATCCTAACCCATATTTTTTTGCCGGATACGAATCCGGATACGGATACTTCGGATCCGGATACGAATTCGGATTTTTCGGCATACGGATATGGGACGGATACAGATCGGGATCGGATCGGGAACGGATAAATATTCGGATATTTCACATACATAAAAAATATCACATGACATAATTATTTACTACTATAGCAATGCAAATTAAGCTTCCATGTTTAATACAAAAGCTAACAATATATCTATTGAATAAAACATGAGCTATAGCCAGGTATTAATCAATATTTAAACTAGTTTTGCCAATGGTTTATTCCACAAAAAGCTTCAAGTTCATACAACGTAGGCATACTTCAAGTACAAATGTTCATGCAGTAAAGTCATACTTCAAGTTCCATAGTTACTCGACAACTATAAAATATATAGAATATTTATGTTTATCGGATATGTTACCGGATATCTATTTTGCTAATTTACATTGACAACTTTCGGATATCTCGGATATGCGGATATGAATTGGATACGGATCGGATATTACTCCTCCCATATCCTAACCCATATATTTTCCGGATAGGTGGATTCGGATACGGATTCAAATCCAGATTTAACCGGATATCATTTTTCGGATTCGAATCGGGTTCTAAACGAATCCGGGCTCAGATCGGGCGGGAATTTCCTGTCCCATTTTCACCTCTACACAAGAGCATGATGTGTGTGGTTGCTCTGACGCGTGCGTTGCTTTCGTGCATCGTGACCAAAACTTCAGTGCAAGAAACACCTAGCCATCGTATCCCCCTGTTTAGGGGGTGAGTGCATGAGTTGGCTTCAAAGAATCAACGAGATGGATCCCTCAAGCAACCTAAACCTCTACCCCACTCCTCCAAGCAAGCCATGCAGTTAGGCTAGCTCTAGCGAGCTAAAGCTCTCTCTCTCCTCATCCTCCATGCCTTGCCCTCACCATCTACCCCCTCTTCCTCCTCTCCGTTGCCTCCGGCATTCTCCGTCCACCGGCGATGTCGTCGTGTGCGGCGGAGACGGGCCTGGTGGCCATGGACTGCCTGGTGGTGTGCTGCTGCTGCCCGTGCCTGGTGCTGCAGGTCACCGTGTTCCTCTTCGTCAGGCTGGCCAGGAGGGTGGTGGTCAAGTCGAAGAGGGTCATCCTGAGGAGGTGGCACAGGCGAAGAGCAGCGACGAAGAGCGGCTGCGCGGTCTCCGCAGGCGTGAAGCTGGAGGAGCTATGGGACGACGATTTCGATGACGCGTTCGGTATCGGTGGCGGCGGCGATGACTGGAAAGGGGGATGCTTCGCCGTCGTCGACGAAGACGACGGCGGCGTGTGGGAAGCCCTCGTCGAGCAAGAAGGGCTCTTCTGGTTCGGGAGCTTCTGGGGCCGGACGGAGCAGGAGGATCAAGTGTATGCAGGCTTGAGGTTACCTGTAGTGTTAGAGAGAGTGCGCGACTAGACAAGGTAGCTAGTTTAATTGATCAAGCGATCAAGCGATGTGCACCACGGCAATGTCTAAATGAGGATACTAGGAAGTTATTTTTATTCAGAGCAGTTGCGCCATTTAATTAGTGCGCTAATTCTCCATGTACATACATATCACGGTATATACCAGCTATCAAAGGAATAAACCTGAAGTACAGTGGTTAATTCACTGCATAAAGAGTCAGGAGTTTAGATATGCACAAAGCAGGATTGTCCAGGACTGGAGCATAAAATGTTCTGGATTTTCTCCAAGAACATTCTCCGTAATCACCTTAGCAGCTTAGCTTGTGCAACTCAAATCATTCTGAATTTGTTTAGATGTATATATGACGAGACGAATTCAAATGCTACACATCCTAAGTTCCTAACGCCATTTGTAAAACGAACCTGCCCCTGCCTCACAGATACGTTTTCTCCAGCACGCCGTTGCTGATGATTGGATCATGTCATGCGGTGGGAAATCCATCATTGGGTTCACGCCTGTCAGCTTCACAGGACGATAAGTATTTACGACTCCAGTCTCCAAATCATGAGAAGCAACACACGCTGGATCCTGCCCGCGCTAAAACCTGCATGCCGTGATCGCGGGCTTCGGCGGGACGCCTAGCTTAGCTCCATAGGAACGCACGAGAAGAAAGCCACGACCCTAGGGGCTTGAGGCAGGAAAGCTCATTGAAAAAGACAGTTTTTTTACGGTCCAATACAAGGTATCAAGATGTACCAAATCAAATACAACCGTCCAGCATGGACGACCAATGGGGCATGTGCTGGCAGCCTAGCCAGGTGATTGCACACGATGAAGTGGCCCAGTCAAGCGGCTAAACGTGGCGGTTGTGTGAGGGCAAACGGTGGGGCTACGCGAGGGCGTAGCGGCACGGTCACGGGGGCAGGGGCGATGCCCAGCATGGGTGACGGCGTGCATTGGCAAGTTGCGGCTCTGAGGAGTGTTTGGATCGTGTCCCGCCGACGCCTTGCCGATGCTGGGCGCGCCGTCGTGGACAGGGCGGGCGTCGGCGCGTTGGCGCGCCATGGCGTGAGATTTCCGCGCCCACGCCCTCGCTCGCTCGCGCGTGGAAAAGCGACGACGTGCCCTCGCACGGGCGTCGGCTTCGCTCCAAACGGCTGCCAAATTCCATGGCGTGCTGGGCGTTGGTGCGGTGACCACGGGACGCGATCCAAACACGCCTAGGTGATGATAGCCGGCGGGGCATAGGACCGACGGCGACAAATCGAGGTCGCAGGGCCAACGATGATGGCGTGTGGGTGCACGGTGAGGTCATGGGGGCGGCATGCAGGCGGTGAGCTTGTGGCCAGTGCAGGCAATGGAACTGGGGTACAGGGTTGGCGGCGCTCAGCTGGAGGGCTATGAGCGGTTGGCGACTGTTTGACCAACAATGGGTTAGTTCATCGTGATAGGAAAGAGAGAGGAGATTGGTAGGGAGAGAAAGTACAGGTTTATCCTTGTACATGGTGGCACCAAAAGGTGCCAAAGGAATGGATGATTTGTACTGGGAGGCTTGCACCGAGGACCACATATTTTTTAAAATTTTAGATTAGGGGACGAAAAATCATCATTTTAAGTAAAGTTCAGTTGGTTTAGGTTGAAGGCCAATGATTTGAAGACCTATTTTAATTTATGTTGAAGATAACTCGGTCTATGTTTAATATAAATTAAAAAATGTTTTAGCAGTTGGTTTGCTAAACTGTACCACATCCATAGGTTGTATCCAATAGCCTCACTAAATCCTTCTTGCTTGCTATGTGATGGCGAGTAGAACCTTGCTCTAGCAGCCTCACTACCCCTAACAAACTTGCTAACGAGAGGAAATAGACTGGTTAAATCCGATGAGCCTATCTATTTTTGCCTCTCTATAACTCCACATAGCTAGCTATCTAAAAATTTTGGCTTTGTTTGTGGACACCCTCTCTAATAAATATCGTTCTCTATATTCTCTTTTTATATTTTATTGTTTACATAATCACTTGATCCTATTCTTTTTTCTATCTTTTTTCTTTAGGCGTTATTGGAGATAGAGGATAGCAAGAAGAAAGAGTCACATCAATTTTTTTTATGGTAATACTCATGAAATTTAGATAGGCTCTCTCCTCTCGTCTCGCTGGCAGGCTGCTGGAGCCCTATGCCAACGATGAACAAACCGGTGCGCCTCTCTATCGGGTCAGGATTCTCAAGACACACGCCGGCGCGAATCTCAAAGCGCCGGAGAAACGTGGAGTGCGTGGGACCCAACCACGGGTGGCCGAGAGTGACTTGGCCGGCGCTCCTCGGCCGCTTGCTGAAACCTGGCCGCCCCTCCGTTGCACGAACCGGCGGAAAGGCGGCATCGTTCGTTCGTTGATGGAATCTTCCATACAAGCCCGCATCCGGAACCCGTCTCCGGCCGTCTCCCACTTCGCCGGCGAGGGGCTGTGCCGCCAGGCGAGGAGGGTGTCCTTCCGGCCCATGGCGTCCGCGGCTCCGGTGGAGGAGCCTGCGGCGGCTGAGACGAAGCAGCGGCCGAGCGGCGACTCCTTCATTCGGCACCACCTCAGGACCCTCGCCCCGTACCAGCCCATCTTGCCCTTCGAGGTACTACTCTTGCCACTCCTAGACTACTCTGTATGAATTGTATGGAAGGCTGCACCTTTCGCTGTGCTCGCGAGGTGCTCGTCAAAATGCCACTTGGACCAAATGTAGGCTTGTATCTAGCTAGCGCAAATTACTTAGCTTCTCCAATATTTCAGGTTGTCAAGCTTAGTTCTGATGCTGTAATGCCTTGAATCTCTTGATACCTTACTGGTGCTTGTCAAAAGGCTACTTGGACCAAATGTAGGCATGTATCTAGCTAGTGCAAATTACTTAGCTTCTCCAATATTTCAGGTTGCCAAGCTTAGTTCCAATGTTGTGATGCCTTGAATTTCTTGATACCTTAATGTGGTTTTCATACTCAAAATGGGAACTCTTGATAGGTGCTATCTGCTCGGCTTGGGTGTAAACCGGAAGATATAATCAAACTGGATGCAAATGAGAATCCATATGGTCCACCGCCGGAGGTTTGTACTTGTATCTTAGTACATGAAATAATTCACTCTTAACAAGTAGTATTAGTAAGACAAGGGCAGAAGAAACTTCCTTAAGTTTTCTTGATAAATGGATAGTAAACAGTAGTAATAAGATGTCTTCAAACCTATAATACAAAATAACATTTCTATGCATGAGCAAAAGAAGGTCCTGATTTTCATTGTACACGATTCATGTCTTAGCTTTCCCCAACTAATGCATACCTGTATATGAGCAGGTAGCTACAGCACTAGGAAATTTGAAATTCCCTTATGTGTACCCTGATCCTGAAAGCCGCGACTTGCGTGCTGCTCTTGCTGAAGATTCTGGTCTGAAATCTGAGTACATACTTGCTGGCTGTGGCGCAGATGAACTAATCGATTTAATTATGAGGTTAGACTATCTCATTTCATACCTCTTTTTGGTTAGGAGCATCTCAAAGTTTAGTGACCATCTATTTCATAAATGGTACAAATGCAGATGTGTGCTTGAACCAGGTGACAAAATTGTAGATTGCCCTCCAACTTTTACAATGTATGAGTTTGATGCTTCAGTCAATGGTGCACTGGTGATCAAGGGTAGCTAGTTCTTTCTCCATTCACACTTTTGTTTGTCGAGCCATCAATGTTTTGATGATTTGGTCCACACTTCTTCTGATCCTCATTTGTTTTGCAAATTTTCCATTCTTCAATATAGTTCCAAGACTTCTGGATTTTTCCCTAGACATTGTACAGATTGTCAAAGTGGTTGAACATGAAAAGCCAAAATGCATATTTCTGACATCTCCAAATAATCCAGATGGCAGGTATATGTTTCTCATTGAATAGTGGGGTAATTCTGTGTGCCTGTTTTCCAGAAGGACACATTTTACTGAATTTCCTTAATTATTTTTACCAGTGTAATCAATGATGAGGATCTTTTGAAGATCCTTGATCTTCCGATACTTGTAGTGCTGGATGAAGCATACATTGAGTTTTCAAGCCTTCAATCAAGGATGGCATGGGTTAAGAAGCATGATAATTTGATTGTTCTTCGAACATTTAGCAAACGAGCAGGTCTGTTACACGTGTCCTTCTAGCTGACATACAAAGGTCATGTGTTATGAAGAATCCAAAAGCTTACTATATGAGATTCTGAACTTGTTATTCTTCTCATGAAATTGCATGGTAATCTGGCCTTGGATTTTTTTTTTGGTTTCCATTTGGTCTTGGATAAATTTGTTTATTGTGATTATCGTGCGATGTGCAGACACTGCTAATGAGCAAAGAAACTGTTAAAACAATTATCAAATGTACTTCTGCTGTTAACTTTCTCAAGTTGCTATGTGTTAATTTCTAATTATTGAAATGATTATGTTTGGGCAAACTAATTAAGACACTTTTGTTACACTAGTATTATGAACCAAAAGGGAAAGGGATGTCTTCACTAGTTATTTATGATGCAGGTTTAGCTGGGCTTCGTGTGGGTTATGGAGCATTTCCTTTAAGCATTATTAAGTATTTGTGGCGGGCCAAGCAGCCTTACAATGTTTCTGTGGCAGCAGAAGTTTCAGCATGCGCTGCCTTGCAGAACCCGGCGTATTTAGAGGTATCTCTTTTACAAGCTCTTTTGCAAATATATTACAGATATAGCAGCCTATTGACAAATTGACTCTGGATAACTCGGTGTGTCTGTTGGGCCATGCATCCTTGTAGAGTGTGAAGAATCTGCTAGTACAAGAAAGGGAGAGGCTGTATAACCTTCTCGAAGGAATACCATTCCTGAAACCATTTCCCAGTCATTCTAACTTCATTCTCTGTGAGGTTACATCAGGAAAGGATGCAAAGAAAATAAAGGTTAGCTTTGATTATTGTTGTATCTTCCAAGTTTATGCTTTGTTTCAATTTACCCTTTTTTTCATTGAGATATTACAAACATTTTTCTTTGTGATCTTGAAGTGACAAAATGTGAGAATTTGGAACTTGAAGATTAGCTGTCTGTGTTTAAGATGATTGCAATACACGTTTTGAAAAAAAAATTACAAACTAATTGAAATAATTGAGTATCTGCAACATGTTCACATAAATATGTTAAATTTTTTTCAGGAAGACCTCGCGAAGATGGGAGTGATGATTCGCCACTATGACAAGAAGGAACTGAAGGGGTATATCCGTATTTCTGTAGGAAAGCCCGAGCACACCGATGCACTAATGAAAGGCCTCAAAGCACTTTAACCATGAGCGCTTACATTACTTTAATGGTAGAGCTGAAACTTGAAGAATATGTATGCACACTAGATGCAGTCAATCGAGTAGAGATTGCGTCACTCCAACATCAGAAAAATATTCTTCACAGCCCAAACCAACGAGGGTCAATTAGTTCTTAATAAGATTTTGATGTTCAGCTACTGCCTGTTTTTGTTTTATGTTTCATCTGATTTACCTTTCATGTAAAGACCTTGTAGAAATTGAATTCCTGGTAAGTATGTTACTGCCAGGTTTTGTTTGGCTGCTCATGAAAAAAAATGAAAATTATGTGGGTAAATAAACACCTGGTAACCAACATAATTTTATATTATCACAATATCAGAAAGAGCAAAACTCTGCAAAGTTCAAACTAGCCTGGGGTCTCGGCAATTCAATTTTTAGCTTCTACCATTTCAGTATGTTTATAGTGCCATCCATAAAATGTACTCGAAAATGGAGAATGAATTGTCTCCACCATTTCACAAGCTAGTTCTACGGTTGTTGGTCAATCAGGTATGTGGGTTTGTTTGGTTTGCTCTCTCACAACAGAACTAGATTCTTCAATCGCTCGCTAACCACAGTCCTGTATATGTGCAATATCTGCAATATTGAGAATCAAGACATAACTACCATACTGCACCATCTTTTTTTTAGAAAAAAGAAAAAAAATCAAAAGATATTAGTACTACATTGGGGTTACCTGGTCAAGGTAACGTTGCCATTTTCGTTCAGGGCATTTGACAATATACTCTAAAACACTATTCAGACCCACGTATTATAGACACAAAAAATGAAACATATCATCAATTTTAAATTAATATTAGGGCATACCGTCAATTATCCCTTTTCGTTCGTAGCCTAGCTTTTTCCATCGCATCTAGTCCTTTTCGTGTCCTCGTGAGGCTCAACACTCTGCTAAGGTGAGAAGACAAGCTTTTTCCATGTGAGCAAAAGAAGCAAGTTTCCATATGGCACGACATACACTTCCCAGACAAGCAAAGCAAAGAACCTCGTGGAGATCTCCTCCTTCCGGAGCTCACTCCACTGCCTCTCCTGTACCAATGTATGTGGCGCAATGTCAACTGATCAAATTCACGCCTCGTGCCCCTAGCTTATGCGCAATTTGCCTGTGTTTGAGAAAGCAATTTTTATATGAACTGTAAGCACAACCATTGTCTGTATTATTGTTAATGTCATCTATAGATAATCTTGATAAACCATATTGTGACCCAGACAATCATTTTTTTATACAACATCTTTCCATCCAATATATCTATGCTATAGTCGACTACAAAAGTATAGACAGTCTAATTATGTATGCACTCTTCTATTTGAGTCATCTTGTATCCTATGTAATGTGGCTTATAGACATACTATTGAAAATGATTCGAGAGTTTACACAAATAATATGCTTAAGTTTGCTTCGGTGTCAACAACTTGGACATGTCTCATCCACCTAAATATATATGAGTGTAGATGTACAACGCTTTACATCTCGTCTCGACGCGTGGTTTCCTTGCGAGGCGACGCGCTCGTCTGGGCAGCCAGAGAACGCTAGCTATCCGATTGTCGGCCGAAATGAGATCCGACTGTTCGTTGAAAAGTTATATATAAAAGCAGGCCTCGCACACCTCAGAGACGAGGCAGAAGGTTCGACGGGCTGGTCCTCCACGCCATATCTCACTTTGGTGACCCAGGTTCGAATCCCATCCCGGCCCTTTTTCCAGCATGTTGCTTCCTCTGCCTCCTTCTTTTTCTTTTCTATTTTCTTTTTTCTACGGAGTTTAAAAATTTTAAAAAAAAGTTTGCAAAAATGGAACCATGCCTGCGCAAAGAAGGTCCATAAAAAGTTTGGATTTTTAATTTTTTTTTAAAATTGTAAAATGTTTTTGCTTCCTCTGTCTTCTTCTTTTACCTTTTTTCCCTTTTTATTTTCATTTTCCTACGCCGTTTAAAAATTCCAAAAAATAGGAAGTTTGCAAAAATGGAACCATGGCTGCATAAAGAAGGTCCATAAAAAGTTTGGATGTTTTTGAAATTTTTTTTTTGCTTCCTCTACCTTCGTCTTTTACTTTTTTCCTTTTCTATTTTATTTTTCTATGCCGTTTAAAAATTCCATAAAATAGAAAGTTTGTAAAAATAGAACCATGCCTACACAAAGAAGGTCCATAAAAAGTTTGGATGTTTTTGAAAAACTTTCACTCTCTTTTTTCCTCTTCTATTTTCTTTTTTTAAGGCCGTTTAAAATTCTAGAAAAAAGAAATTTTGTAAAAATGAAACCATACCTCCACAAATTAAGAAGGCACATAAAAAACTTGGATTTTTTTCAAAAATTTAAAATTAGAACAATTTTGAAATTACTACTACCTATATAGCGCGTATCAAAAAATTCCGGCCCGTCCAATGCTGATCCAAAGGTTGGACGCGGGTGATGGATTGTACGGCTGCGGCTACGCGCCATGGGCGGGTTAATTTATCTAGTTTCAATAGTTTGTATACGAGAGTACTAATAAGGCAACTATACTATTTTGTATCATAGATAGCATGTCAGCATATAGGTGTTAATAAGGTAATTTTTTCATCTAAGCATCTATGCAGGTTTAATCTTATTATAAAAGGTTTTAATTTAATAATATGACAAATTCTTATGCTCATCACTTCATCAACTCATATTCCATTCTTCCTCGTCATGAAAAAACAACTTTATTCTCCTCAAAAGGTCCTCCAAATCATCCAAAGAACATGGCATTGTGCTGTGCCTGCCTGTTACGAAATGGTAATCGTAATACTGATGCGTGGTTCTATCCCCTGCAAACCCTCGTAAAATCCCTTATTACAAAAAGGCCCCTCACCGCCGCCGCCGCCTCCCGAATGCACATACCACGGTTGCCCCTCCTCCTCAAGATCGCCGCCGCGACCGCCGCCGGCGTGTTGGCGGTCATTGCGGCGACATGCATCCGCCGAGATGACGCCGTAGCCTCCCTCCGCCGGGAGATCCGCGAGACTGTTGCGGCCCTTGTTTCCAGCAGCGAGGACGGCAACGTCCGCGGCGATCAAGGGGAAGACGATGCCCCGCCGCCGTCCGTGCTGATCACGGGGTTCCGGGCCCACGGGAAGAGCTCGCTGGTGAACACGGCGTGCCGCGCGCTCGCGGGGGAGGAGGGCCCGCTGCTGCTGCGCGCGGAAGCGTCGCCGCCGGGCGGCGGTTCCGACGCCACGAGGAAGCGGCGGAGGGTGAAGGCGGTGGTTTCCGGAACGGACGGGGAAATGGCGGGGGAGGAGGCGGTGGTGGAGCTGCTGGACCCGCCGCCGCTCCCCGAGGCGGCGAGGCTCATGAGGGAAGACATCGATGCGGCGATCAACGGCGGGGACCCCGAGTGCGTGGTGCTGGTGCTGCGCTGCGACGCGCCGTCGAAGGAGCGGAACGCGGCCATCAAGCGTCTGCCGGAGATCTCCGCCTCCGTGAGGGCGAAAGGTTAGTACGCCTCTAGAAGGTTCTAGAAGTTATCGCGTGACGTGCCTGTCGCAATATAGGGCATTGAGTTCGTGACATCACCAATGACGAACACCCCGCTTGCCGGCCCAACATATCAAATAGTAGTATTCAGTCCTTGAATCCATTTCATGGAGCCCCTTCAAATGTTCTTTTTATCATATTTTCACGTAGGAAACTTGGATACACGTAAGAAGCTTGGATATTAGAAGTATCATGCCATGGAAAATTAAACTCACTTTCAAATACATATAATCAAATTACATTACATTTTTCAGTTTTGATTTGTTTCTTGTCTATAACAACTCAAAATAGTTCATTCAATCTGATATACAGTAGAGACACATGTTTCTTTGATATTTGGTGCGAGTGCAACCATTTCACGGAAACACCTCTCTCTCTTTTTTTATTTTGAAGATTAGTTGAATGAATGGGCCTTGCTATAGATTAAAATGAGCACAAATTTCACGCTTGTACAAGTATTTCCTTGTTTCCTGTCTCTACCATCCAATGTGCACAAATCTTGAATGACATCAGCCGTGGAGACAGATACAGGGAAATCCTCATACAAGTGTGGAGTATTTTCCCATTAAAAATAGGGGTTTTTAAAAGCGCGTCCAAACTATTGCGGGCATTCATTTTATCTGATCTAATAGCTCGGTGTAATCTTACTCCCTTGAAATATCCGGACCTTTTACATGTTTGATCGAATGGTCTAATGATGTTTTACCCCTGGTGTACCATAGAAGTGCACTTAAAAATATCATAATACGTATAGTAAGTTGACGTCATTGGGATAGGCTTGCTTCATATCTTTGGCTTGGCCTCTTTGCTCAGTTGAGCTTTGACCAAGCTGGTGTTACACCCCCACCACGCTTGGCCTACACCGTGCCCTCGGAGCCTACACCGTGCCCTCGGCAGCCCGGCTCCACTATGGCGTTCAATCAATTCAAGCTTCGTTATCGTGATTTTTATTCAAGTTAATTTGTTTGTTGTGAGATGGCTTTTTTGATCTTTAGAGAGGTGGAATTTGTTTGTTGGTAGATTTTTTCATTTTTTTTCCGTTACCATTTGTTCAACAAGGTCAGTACACAACATACTATCACCATCACCACTAATTCATTCTTTTCAAGTAGTAAAGAAAGAGTGAAAATCCTATCACCTATCTGATGATGTTAGATCTAATAAAAATTATTTGGGGTTAAATTACAAACCCCTGCGCTAGCAGCACATCTTATCTATAAATAGGAAGATTTTAGGATGTTCCCCAGTTACCATGGCAAGCGTTATGTGAGGAAGATCAAACTTTGGGCTTTTGTCGACATGACTGGTATCTAGATGTACCAGCATTATACCTTTTTAAATAAAAGAATTATGCAAAATTTGCAGTGTGTAGGAAAAAGGCAATTATTACTAATGTCACGAGTCGAACTTCGCTGTTTAGATTAGTGCCAAGGGACCTATTGTGACTTTCAGGTTAGGTCAGTACAGGAAATATCATAAAATTATCTGTCTTGGGCTGTTTGCTTTGTAATAGATTTGCAATGTTTTGGAATGCATATATTGTTTTGCCTCAGTATCTATATATATCTGCATGATTACTTTAGATTGCTATCCCTGTCCCATGACGGTTTTTAGATGTGACCTTCAGTGGATATCAGAAGATCAATTATTTGATAAGTTTTGCACTAAAGGATGAACATGTATGCACTGTTAAATGCTATAGCCTATGCACATACTTCCTAGACCTTGGACCAGTCAGGTGGTGTTTTTTTTTTTGGAAAGGAAAGGCAGGAGAACTGCCCCCAATCCATTGAAAGGAGCAAAAAACTAGTCAGGTATGTGGTGTTAAGTGTGCGGGAAGATGACCCCTTTTAATTGGAAATCATATTAGGTTGGATGTGAAAATCTACAGGAGCTTTGGATCTGATCAGTTTTTACTTAAATCTCTTGACAAAGCTGAATCTGAATGTTACTCAACATCTGCTGACAGGGCTTAATTTGATCATCGTATTGACTTTTAAGAAGGCCATGAAATCATTAAGGCAAGCTGAAGAGCTGCTTCGAGAGGTTTCGTTCAGGGCCAGAACAGATTGTGTTTACTTCATTGAGAATTACACCTGGAGCAACAATGGGCCCAACCTCCGCCATCCTCCTGTCATCAAGAACGACTTTGAGACACATTTCACCGTGCTGACAATCATCCGACAGTGTCTTGAGTTCATCAAGCTAAATAGGAGCCAGTCCACTAGTCCCAAAAAAAATACAGGTCAGTCCGAGAAGACAAACGGCAAGCAGGTAAACCCGGGAGAGTCCAAGAATAAGATCCCACCACCGGAAAGTGCTAAAACAGGGCTGGCAGTTCAATAATTCACATGTAAGTCTTTTTCAACAGTTTGTGTGTACACTCGATCCTTACTGATTTGCTCAGGTTCGATCTACCGCAGTATGATCACCTATGTATATAGTACTGAGATAGCCTGACACGCTGCACAAAATGTACCTTCACTCGTCCATCATGTATGGAGTTATAGGTCTGTTTATTTGCCTGTGTAGCTTATAGTCGATGTATGGAGTTTTTTTTCTTCTTGTCGAACCTGTCCATCTGTAAATTTTCTTGTCTGGTTTCCTTCTCCTTATCAATGAAATGAAGGCACATCTCCTGCCTTTCTTTCAAAAAAAAAAAAATAGTCGATTTGCTAGTTTTGTCATTCTCTATATACATAAAGCAAAGTGGAAATCCTCTTGCAATATATCCTTGCTAGTACATATCACTCCACACAAATCATCAACATTCTTTGATAGCATTACACAAGAGTAGGACACCTTTCATACATCATACTCAATCCCACCATACACAACTCGAAAGTTACCTATACGCTTGTAATAAATACTATTATTATGGACTAAATACGACTAAGGCAACATCTGTTGGCCCTGCATTGTTCCCTTCAACCCATCAGTTTAGGAGTCCAGGCACCAGCAGTAGTAGTCTGATCCTGAAAGTGCCAGGAGTTCTTCTGGGCTCATCCTCTCTAGGTCTCTCTGCCTCCAGGCTGGGTTGTTCTGTGCCTCGCCTGAACCGGAGGCGTAATCTCTCGGGTGAGCTTGTGATCCCATCCTGATGTATAGCCTCATTGCAGCCACGCAATCCTCATAGGGATCCTGAATGCCGGTATGGATGTCATACCTACAATGGGATAGAAGGACAGGTCTCTTCAGCATTGCACAAATATTGAGGGTGTAGAGCGGTTGTATGGCTAGTTAATTGTTAGCAAAGTGACATACCCAAGATATGCTTGTGCAAGGTACTTTAGGGAGTTGCTCAGCTTGCTAGTTTTCATCAGTGGTGGGTACTTTGCAGTGTCCCTGCACATCCATAGATAAAATTGTGTCAAGATGACAAAAATAACAGTGGTAATTGTGACTCCTGAACCATAGCTAGGTAAGAGAAGATCTGTACATGTGTTACAAAGAAGATTGTTCTAGCTACTTGGTTGGTTGGTTGCTCACCTGATCATGCATGCCGGGTACTCCAACCCTAGGCACTCAAGGTCATGGTCCAGGCCATGGCCAACAAGGATCCTTGCTCTCCCAGAACTCCTTGGCCGTATCTTCCACAGTGGCTCCCCGTTGCACAGGATGTCCTGGATCCTCCTCTGCACAAGCTTCAGTGGCATTGCGTCCCTCAGGTACTCTGGCCTTATTCCAGTTACCTCATACCTGAACAGATGAACCATCATATCCTAAGTTCCTGCTTTTCATTTCAGAAAACAAATCCATTCATATCTTCTTTTTCTTGTCTAGTTTCAAGCAACTTGCTTTCAGCTAGGTTGCTACCTTTCTGGTTTTTCTGATCTCAAAATTTAATCTTCTACCATCAATTATAAAAGGGCAGTAAGTATAACTAATGCGTTCTAAGGTAATTAGTGTCACCAACCTGTAGTTTGTGACAGGCGCAGTGGGTTTCACATAGGTCTGGAAGATGATGTTTTCATCTTCTCCAATTAGGCACACTCTTGCACAGAGGTCCAGTGAGCCGTCACTTCCTCCCCCAACCATTTTGCAGGCCATGGCAACCACACGCCCACCTGACCCACCCCTAGGCATCTGATATACAACACCACATAAAAGAGAGAAGAGAGAACATTAAATCCTAATTCCCTCTCCTGGTACCATGAGCCTCTGTCATTTCGGTCATGTTAATTAACTGCAAATGACAACAACTGGCCTATAGAAATACTAATGGTCCACCGTTGAAACGGCGTAGCAAGTATTATAGAGTATCATGGGTTCCACGCTGCACGATACTAAATGATAGTACATGGTACTTTTGATATAACAAGTATCATAGAGTTTCATACCGTATGATGCTCGATGATATTTGATATACCGTTATATCTGAAAACAAAACTGAGTGAGTAGAGTAAAAAATAAAAAGGAATAGATCATTACCGGAGCAGCACTACGAGAGTATTGGCATGCAGAACGGTGGTATCTGACGGCGGCCTGGCTGTCAAAGATGTTCAGGCAGAGGCTGCAGCCGCGAGAGTTGAAGACGCGGGCGCATTCGACCTTGGGCAATGGCCCTGAAATATGATCAAGGCAAAGAAACACGCATATGTATATTAGAACAAGTAGGCTTGAAACATGCAAAGGAAGAACTTTGCATGAAGGAATCAAGAACTATTCATTCAGTTGAGCTGTTGTTCTTAATTACCAATGAGATGCTCCCTGAGTGACTCGAAGGAGCGGCACTGCTTCCTGCAGACGCCGCACTTGGGCTCGTGTGCCGAGTGGAACGACACCTTCATGTGCTCCACGAGGTGCTCCATCTTGTTGTACTGCCTGAAGCAGGCTGCACACTTGTTCCTGATGGGGGCACACGCTTTAGTTTAACAAACAGCTGCAGGTTTCCAGGCTCCCAATCACAGGACAAGACAAGAATCTCATAAAGCTAGCTCATACTTCTTGTAAGAGCATCAGCAAGTACTTCACAATGATAGCTCCAAGCTGGAGTCTTGTACACACTAGCATCTTAGATCATGAGCACGTTTCAAGGTTTCAACGAGTGAAGGAAGATTAAAATGAAATCAACTGCAGTTATTTTCGTCATTGATCTGTCAAGTCCCTCGACGATTGTAATATAACCATGGCTAAGATACTGCATGTATGGGATATATAGGTGGTGTGCATGACTTGAGATATGGCCAGCTCAAATAGAGTACGTACTCCTGTAGTCAAGGAGTAAGAAGGCTACAACACAAGAACGGCGTTTCTTATCGTCTCACCTCAATGTCTCCGAGGCCTCTCTCCTGCTGTCCATCCCTCCTGACTCCTGAGATTTCTACTGCAGAAGTGTAGATCGATCAAGGTCTCTTGAAACCTTGAGGTTGGCGAGGACGGGCAATATGGGGAGGCTATTTATAGGCAATGTCGAGAGGTAGAACCTTCCTGAGGAGAGACCCATGAAGACTAGGCGTAGCTCGGATGGCAGTGGCGCTAGTGAGCGTCCCACCCACCTAGGTGTCTGACTAAGGGGACCGAGCACAGGGCAGTGTTTCTTTCAGCGGTTGCGGTTGCGTTTGCTTATAAAGTAGAAATTTATAGCTCCTCGATAAGGACATCCGAGGGATCAAAAAATTATAGAAAAAATGGTTTTGAGACGTTTGGTAGCTAATTTTTTGTAGATCTTATAATTTCTTCTCAAAGCTCTCAAAATCATTTTTCTATATTTTTTTGATCCCTCGGATGTTTTTATCGAGAAGCTATAAATTTTCAGGTTATAAACAAACATAACCTCAACTGCCGAAAGAAACATGCTCCAGTTGATGGAGGGTGTTGTTAAAGAGTCCTACCTTCCTAGATTCGAACCGACCCGATGCCCTCTTCTCTCTTTATTGAAATGCCAAAGCTTCTCTGACCAAATTTTTTTTATATATAAATAGGAGGAGAGACCCCCAATCCCTAGACTGACCCACCGGCTGTCATCGCCTCATTGCTCCATCCTGAAGAATATACCTGAAGTTCACCGTAATCCAGGTTAGCATGGCAAATACGCTGCCTAGGAAGTACCTAAGCTGTCAATCGATCTGTCGGTCTTCAAGCTTAACACTATGATTTCAGAATAAACCCATGGGTGGTTTAGCTCCTAGGAATCAGCTATAGTCACTTGCACTCCCTGACCACGGTGGACAAGACAGAAGATAACTGCAGAATTTTTATCTCCCCATCGGTTGAAAGTGCAAAATGCTGGCCGTCGCTGCTCACTGATGCTCGGCGCCGGCCAGTTGCTGTACTCTACGCTGCCGAGATGACAGCTCGAAGGATGTTCATTTGAACGCCAGAAAACCCCACACCGCACCTTGTGAGATCCAAAACATGTGAGAGTTTCCCAACCTCTGCGACTGCACTGCGCTCATGCATGTTGGCGACAATGGTACAGTACCATCAGGATCAGATTTTGCTAAGTCTGCTTGTAAGCGACGCAGCTGGGTAGATCCTACGCCCATGGAGCCTGGAGCTTCGGAGTCCAGGCACCTTCATCAAGCTACTAGCTAGCCCCATCTGTCAGTGATCTTTGCACTTGCTTTGAGCTGTAGCTAGCATCCGTGGTTCATCTATATCTTGGGTGTTGGGAGGAGACAAGCAAGGAAGCTAGGCGGAAAGAAGAGGAGAGGAGGAGTCGTACGTGCATGGAGGAAAGAATGGGGAGCACTATTGACTTGGACAGGTGAGGTCTGGCTTTTGAGCGCCGTAGCTAGAGTGTTCTTTGGGGCCATGGCGGATGGATGGGGGGAGCGAGAGCAAGGGGAGAGAGAGAGAGAAAGAAAGATATTCCCGGTCAAAAAGATGGCCGTGGAAAGGCGGAGGGGGCCGGAATGAGATGAACGGTCGACGGCGACGGTTCTCCGGGAAAGATGAGGGCGCTCCTCCGCGTCTAGTCACGCACGCAGGCGGTGGTGGCGATCGAGGCATCGGCCGGCGGAAAGGATCCCGTCGGGAACCGCTGTGGCCCAATCAAAGGAAGCTCCGCGACGGCGACGGCGCCGGATTCCTGTCCGGCGCCCACTGGCTGATCAGGCTCCGCCGGCCGGCCGTGCGCTCGTGGCGAGCGACGGTGACGCCGGCCGCGGTATCGATCGAAGTCTCCGATCATTGCTCGTGCAATGATAGGAAGGCAGGTCGCATCGCTGCTTGTTCCTTTTGCTTAGTGAAGAAACTTAATGCAGGGGTTTGGTTACCGGTAGGGAAGAAACTCCTCTGCGGATTTGCTAAGCTGTCGATACTCGATATGCAACACTATGTATTCATTTTGCAGCTAAGAGGCTGCAAATACGGTGCGTTCAATCCCACGGATTTAATAACCGGGATTGAAAATCTACCGGGGTGGGGACAACGATGATTCCACCGATAATCAGATTTTATTGGTGATAATAATCGGCCAGTAATCTTTTATTAAAAAAAAGGATTTTAAAATCTTCGGCCAATCGATGATCGGTGGAAAATATCAGCCGATTTCTTTAAACAAAATTTAGACAAAATCCATACAAATCAAATATTTTGAAGCTTGATTTTCTAGGGGTTTAGGGCCACAACGCACAATAATAATTATCATCGGGCGATCAAATCCCTCTAGCCTCCATGCTCACCCGAATTCGGGTGTCTGCCTTCTTTGTTTGTTAGATAGATTTACAGAGGCTTCTAAAAAAGGCAGCATATCTGGTACTAATGCCTATTGAATACTAATATGTTAACATCCAACCAGCATCATAAGATGGATTTCGTGTGGTTGAGATGGAGAGAGATGGAAGCTCCACATTCCATTTAAAACGCGCGGTACAAAACAGTTTAAGTGGATCTGGAATCTCTACCTCTTTCGATATCAACCGCACGAAGTCCATCCGATGGTGCTGATTCGATGTTAGCATATTAGCACTCAATAAGCATTAGCACCATATGTTGCCTTAAAAAAATAGATTTATATGTCAGAGAGCTCTAGTTTCAAAAATTGGGAAGAAAAAAAAGATGGTACATTCTTAAAGAGCACAGGGAATAAAAAAAGTGGAAGGGCAAGGAACAATTGTTATTGAACACAGAATTGTGATTCGATGCATACTATCAAAGAGTGCCAGTTGCAGTTCTGGTTCTGGTTCCAGTTTGGGCCTTTTCGTATCTGGGCAGTGGGCAGGTGTTGGTGGCTCACAGGATTGCTTGCAATCGTATTGGGCTGGTGGCCCTCACTGTTTCTTCGCTAAAACTTGTAAAAGTGCCTACGGATCTATTTGTTTTCTCGCGATACAAGGAAGCTGAACATGCAGAAATTCATGATCAGAAAAATGCTCTCATTTTTTTTAGCGAAAAGTAGACTCTCATTTTCAAAAATACAAAGTTTAACCCAAGAGGGAAAATTCTATAGAAATTTTACGTTGCACTAAAATGAATATGAGATGTCCGTTCCGACGTAGCTGCTCAGATTGACTTTGATTTTTTTTATATTGCCATAGTAGTATTTATATAATAATGATAGTATATTTCTATGGGGGCACTTTCTAAATAGACAGGTAGATCTGAATTATACTATCGCCCCAGTATATTTGCTGCTATGTATTGTAAAAGAGCTCAAATTCTATCGCTGAAATCTTGGAGGTCACTCTTTGCTCAATTTTTTTTGGTATGGCCTTGTTTGCTATAACTTTTAATCCAGCTACAGATTATAATATGAAGATTGTAGACTTTTGTTAGGAGACATCGAGAGTTAAAAAAAATGTTAAAAATTGGCTTTAAAAGCTTTGAGGGAGAATCACTAAAATCTTCAAAAAAATGGCTACAAATCACTTTGTCTTATAAAAGGACAAACACGGGGATGTGCGTTATAATTCAACTTTAAGCCGTAGCAAACCAGGTACACCATGATAATCATTGTCATCACTAAACAAACCGTAGCAAACATTACATCCAATGGCGGATCTAGGATTGGGATCTCGCCAAGTCACAGGCTAAAATCTAATGTATTGAAACACGAAGCTCCTTAACCTTTGTGACGAGTCGACGAACATAGAGGTAGGAAGTCTCGGTCTCATGGTGGTCATGTCTCAGCATCTCATGGTCTCGGTCTCGGTCTCGGTCTCGGTCTCATGGCAATGAAGCGATTGCCAATCAAAGTAGCTGCGTAGGGCACTAAGCAGCGACAAGGCAGAGATGCAAAATCGGCTCAAAAGTTGGGGTGTTACGGACTTGTAGCATTGCACTTGCTTAATTGCATTGCCAGGCCAGAGCTTGCCTCAGATTTAGATGGCTTAATGAAGGATTGACAGACCCATTTGCACTTATACTTTGTTGGGCTACTATATATGGGTACCACTGCAACGAGCTCCTGGGCTAAAGCCCATCCTGCCATGGGCCTAAATCGGTCCCTGAATTTAGATCAATTAGCTATACAGAAGCTTTGAATTAAGCTAACCTATCTATGTTACCTAGCTAACCCAATTAACCCAACCAGAAGTAAACAAAGGCAATCCCAAAGTGACTGGACAACCAAGATAATCCAATTCTGCAATTTCAATTTTATTACTCCTTGATCAATGTGCTCCATCCTGCCGTGGTCACACGTGGCGCTAGTTGATATAGTTGCACGTAGCTTTCGACGATATATTACAACTGTTTATAAATATCTATGTGTCAGCACTGGGGGCGATTCCTTGTAAAGCAGAAGATTCATGCCCTAGCAGATAGATGCAAAGCCGCGGGTGAATGAGACGGATGCCCTCCAAAGCGTGGCGCTTTGATGCATATATATCTTTCTTTCTTCCCCTAAAAAGGCTACTGTCTTGGCTTCTTACTGAAATTTGGCCCGGATAGAGAAGGCTCTGGTCCCTCCCCGATGATGGAGAGAATCGTCGTCGGATTTGGCGAATCTGAACGCCAAAGATCGATCAAGCAGCTGCACAGTAGTAGGCTGCTTGCTTTGCTAGCTGGGTTCTCTTGACCTCACTTCTGCTGGCGCCCGCATGCGACGCGAGGCGGGAGCACATGTGTGCTGTGTTGCGACGGGAGGCAGGGAAAGGTGGTCAACGTGAGCATCTCCTCCTCCCCATCCCAGCCGTTTCCTTTCTCCGGTTCCTTTCTACAATTCTGCACCGTCGTCTGGCATTTGAATTGTAAAGTGTCCGGTAAGGTAAGAGATCGGAGGCTCCGAGAGTGACGGATCCAAATTTGGGATAGATTGTTTATTCGAACTATATCCTGATGGTTTTAATAATGATTTGGGATATTATTAAAGAATATTATTGTACCCTTTGCATGAACTTTTCTCTTGGACTACTAGAGATTGAACGAATACATCTTGCTTATATTACCTTTATTCTAAAGAACCAAAAAGCTTCTTTAGTGAATGATTATCACTCTATCTCACTTCTCATTGGTTATTTGCAATTGCTTACCAAGGTCATGGTTAATAGACTCCAACTGTGTGTTCGCTTCTTTTTTCATACTAACCAATTTGGTTTTATTAAGAAAAGGACTATCCATGATTGTGCTGCTATGGTCACTCAACTTATCCTCCATTATGTTTCTCATTCTTTTAATTCAATCCTTATCAAGTTAGATTTTTCAAAGGTCTTTGATGTGATTTCTCACAATATTATCCTTGAGATTCTTCACAAGAAAGGTTTCGGTCCTAGATGGTTCTCTTGGATCAAATCCATTTTTTCAACGACGAGTGCTTCGGTTCTTCTTAATAGTGTTCCAAGCAATCAAATCGTGTGCATGAGAAGTTCATCAGGGAGACCCACTTTCTTCGCTTCTATTTGTCATTACAATAGATATTCTTCAAATCTTTGTGAATGATGCTCACTCCAAAGGTTTATTGCACCCTTATATGTTGATGCCGCCTAGGGTGGAGTTCCCAGTATTTTAGTATGTAGATGATGCTATTATTCGTTGAAGGCATCTCAATTCAGTGTGGTATTTTTTAAATTTTTACTGCAAACTTTTGGCGAGTTTACGAGGCTGCAAGTTAACTCATATAAATGAATTTCATAGTTTAAAAAATTCATGATAACTCAATATTTCAAAATATCAAATCATTTGGTTGAGAATTTGATGCGTCGAACGAAAGTGTATTTGACACCTCAATATTTATTCTGATTTGTTTTGAATTTTTTTAAACTTGTTTGATTTTGGTATCTCAAATGTTGAATTGTTGATTATAGAATTTCAGGAGGTGAATACACTTGTATTTGGCACCTCATTTTTTTTTTGTATTTTCCAGTTTGTTTTGTATTTTTTTTTATTTTTTACGATGGAAGTACACTAAAGTGGCCTAGGGCAGCATATTCTGAATTTGTAGCGGTATAGAGCAAAGCCTCATTTTGTTAGGTACATATATCATAACCACCACTTCTATGGTGGCCTAAAACAAAATTTCCCTTCAATATAGTGGTCCAATATGTATGAAAATAAAACTTGAATAAAATTTATTGAAATCACACACTATAAGTTGAACTTTAACTTAATTTTGTCATACTGGAATATGTATGGAAAACATATGCACAATATTCAATTTGAACTTTATATGAAGTTCACCCTATATCTATCAAGATAAACGAAGGTAGAAAGTAATCAATTAAGCAAACTAAACATATATCGAATTGATATGGGTATGTGCATATAGATAGATATGTGTATTTGAACAACATTCACATTTTTGACCAACTTAATAGTTCAACCATATATTGTGTTTGTAAAGAATGCAATAAGTAAATACAGATGAGATATCAAAATGCATACCTCCACTTGGATTATTCATATCTTGCATAAATATGAGACTCAAACGGATATCAACAATACATGTGCTAGTCTCATAAAGAATTATCAATTAAATTATACATTGATTTGGATGACTAATCCTTCCATTTCATTTTTGAGACAAAGGAATAATTAATAAGTATGTTAGTCTCTATAAGGCTGCCCCCTTATTGGTTTGAGAAGAGTTTGTTCGTGGTTTTGGTGCTGATGACACCATGCTAAAGTTGTTGTCTTGATGATGAAGACATTCAAAACAAAGGATGTTTCAGCATGAACTTGAGAGTTGAGATGAGTTCATCTAGATATAGGTGGTTTTAATGTTCTTTTTATTTAAGAGGGGGTTTGAGATGATTTTGGAGTTGTCGGAGCTCGTTTTCCATGGATGCCCTTTGGTTCTAGGTTTTAGAGTAGTTTAGAAGTGCTTAGAGCTTTTGGGTAGTGCTGCGAGTGCTGGCTCATTGGTGTCGTATGGTATGGGGTACCAGATGACACACCATAGCATATTTTCCAGAAGGGTTTTAAAGTGCCAATGTGCACACCATATAGTACGGAGTACCAGACGGCATGCCATCTGGTCTTTTCCAGAAGAGTTCTGTAGCGGGTCCGGTATGCCGTATGGTACGGTGTACCAGACGTCACTGCCGCCTTGTTTTTTCTAGTAGAGTTTTTGTAGGGTGCGGCCCGCCGTATGGTAGGGCGTACCAGACGGCGTTGCCGTCGCATCTTTTCTAGAGAGTTTGTTTAGGGTGTTGACGTCCCGTATGGTATGAGGGTACTAGATGAGGTTGTTGTCTTGTCTGTGTCTGAAGAGGGCCCCGTATGAAACGATAGGGGCCGTACCATACGGTAACCCTTCATGCCGTATGGTACGACAACACCATGAGTTTCCTATTTTTGGGTTCCAAAGCGCTAGTTTTTATGTGTGGCCTATTTAAGGGCTTAGGGTACCTCTTTGTTTTGTGTTGATTCACTTCCTATTCTATCCTAGATTCCATTTGAGTGTGAGTCACAAAAAAAGGGTTTCTAAGATGAGTTTATGAGAGGTTGAGTGCCATGTCTCCTTGTGTGCTTTTATGAAAGGCTTGATCTGCCAAGATAAGTCATCTCGAGCTTATTACTCAAGTTTCCTGCTTTTGGTGTTTGTGCTTGGTGATCTCTTAAGAAGAAGTTTATGAGAGACTCTAATGGTTATGAAGGTCGGAGTCCATCTACCAGAGTGGTGAAGGGCTACCCCGAGAGAAATTGGAACGATACTCTTCTTCGTGAAAAATGCTCCAACAAGTAGTAGAAAAAGATAAAGCCTTTTCTGAACCTCGGAAAAAAAAAATCTCTTGTCCTTTGTCTCCTTTACTTCTTGCTTTTACATTTCCATTTCTTGCCGTGTGTGTCTTGTTTAGTTCTTGTATCTAGTTGTAGAAATATTTAATCTTGAAATTAAATTTAAAAGTAAACAAAAAAATCTTAAAAATTGTCTTAGATCAATTCACCCCCTCTTAGCCCTTTGGATCCTTTCAGTCTTACAATTAAACCTGTCATTAATCACCAAAATCAATCATGTTGTAGCTCATATTTACAATAGGCAAGTGTGATTAAATAAACTGATAAGATGAGATGCAACTTCTTAGAGCATGGTAACGACTCTTATAAACCTAGTAGCAATATGGTTGTATGTAAAATATTTGCAAGTCTAAGGAGCAAGAAGGGTTAGACATGATCTAATTGTCCATTCAAAAAGAGATATTGGTTCTCAAGTTTATTTACAAATCATTCTAATTTGAACACTCTTTGGGTGCAATGGAGTTGACAATTTCTCCATCATTGCTCACTTTCACGTAATCGTGCTCCTCAAGGATGTTTTGGTGCTGCAATATCTTAAAACTTATGCCGAGGACCTGAGGTACCTATCTATTTGTTCTTTTGTTATGGGTGATGGCAAGAAAATCATATTTTGGGAAGACCCCGTGACATGGAGTGCCACTTAGGGGACAACTCCTAAAATTCTATATTGCATGATGTTTAAAGAAGTCATCTATATACGTATTCTTCTTGACTGACAATCAACAACATAGAGAGTTGTTTATGCCCACAACATGGAGTAATCATAGTATGCAAGAGCTAAATATCTTCTATGAGGTATTTGATTGTTTGACTTTTGAGCAACATGAAGATTTATAGTTACTGTTGGAACAATAACGAATATTCCTCTAATAGATTTTACAAACACATCACAACCAATAGCTTACCATTTATTGCTTACAAAATTGTTTGGAAGAGCAATAGTCAACTTAAGCATGAATCATTTCTATGGTTGATTTTGCTCAACTGAGTGAATTCACGAAGCCTTCTTCAACGGAAAGGTATTTGGACCAGATGTGTGGCATATTTGCTCTATATATCACTTGAACATGGAAGCAATTTTGCAATTTTGCTCCATCATTGCATCCAATATCCTTTGCAGAAGATATTTAATGTTACATGAAGTTCTCTATTTCGATGATGTCACAAGACTTATTGTGATTCAAGCTCTCCCTCTAAGCTAATCCTGAGATTCAATCTTTCTACAAGGAACTCTTCTCTTATTTATTGGCATATTTGGTTTTTAGAGAAACGACAAAATCTTCGACTCAAACTTCCAACATTCATTGATCACGACTTCCTAAGGTTTGCTGGTAGATGCAACTTCTCAATTCTTTAGGGGAGCTATTACTCAACAACTTTGTACTAAAGCTAGAGTGCCAGTTCTCTTCGGCTTATCCTTTGTCTTATTTGCTTATAAGTTAAGTTTCGAGAACTTTCTAAGATAGTTTGAAAAGTTCAATCCACTTTATTTAACTTGTTTTTAAGAGCTCTAAGATGTGATTTCAAAATAGAAAAAAATGGATTGAAAAGTCGTAGCATTTGACTTTTGAATTCAGAAATAAGTAGACAACAAGATAAGCTGAAGAGAACAAGGATTCTATTGCTTATTTCTTTTCTTTTTTTTTTCTTTTGTTTGTTCTCTCTTCAGGATAAAGCCTTGTACTTATTAATTTTAAGCATAGCAGTAGGAAATCCACCGAAAAAAAATAGAAGTGGTGAATAAGCTAACGCCCACAAATGTAGTCACTCCAAAAAGATCAAAACATACCGCGTGCCACTAGAAGGCAGCACATTTTCCTACTATCACAAATTACAAACTAGATATTCGTACTTCCTTTTGGACTTTCAAGATAGCAGACTAGCAATTCCATACTGAACAAGCAATGCAACACAAGCTGAAGTCCATGATCGTAAGTCGAGTACAGGCACTACCTCTGTGGTTCAAATTCCATGATGGAGCTTATGAGCAGTAAAAATTGAATGAACGTATTTTACAATGAGGCATACTTCTCGCCGACTACTAACAATGCAGCCTGAGTTGCTTTCGTTTCAGGTTGCTTCTAACAAATCATCAGTTAAGCATGCTGGTGCCAAGACTAAAATCAGTGCTATGGTGTGCCTAATCACTGCTGTGAGTCCTATATCACAATCACTGTTGGTTGCATGAAGAATAGATCCTACCCCTGCATTCAAGCTCTAGGAAAAACAATGTTATCCACTGCTAAGTGATCACCATTGTAGGAGCTTCTGATGATGCGGTACTAAGCAATGGAGCATTCCTATTCATTTTCTCCTCCTGCAAATTCAATAAATTTGGCCTCGGCAATTCTGAGCTCCACAATGACAGAGGCAGCCAGTACCAGATATCAGCTTTTGTCGATAATCATAGGCCAATTCTTCTCCCACAGCAATCTGGAGAATATCGTAACAACAATTAGTAAAACCAATGTGAGGTTATATTGCTGTTAACCGTTGATGTTGGAAGAGTAGAGACAAAATTCTTACATCCTGGTTAGCAAACAAGCCAATGTGAGCAAGCTGGCAATCCTTGCTTTCCACCAAGACCAAACGGGTATTCAGGTTTGGGGAACAACTGTCATGAAGGGAACAAGCATTAGTATTGGTTTCAGAATAAATCTCATCCGTCGTTAGATGCTCCTAAAATACATAAGATATTCCAAATTTCCAATGTACCTATGATTAATAAAGCGGGACACATTCCCATATCTTGTGGCATCAATCATGTATGCGATAGTACCTAAAGTCTGAACTCTTTCCCTGTCAATCTGAGAACTGATGTGAAACAAGTAGCTGCACCCGCTTTTTGCCTCCCTGAAATTCAAGAATTTTACCATCAGTTTATGGGCACAAACTATTCCTCGAGAATAATCCTCAACAAGTCCCAACATAACAAATAACCATAACATGGCTCTGCACTAGAAGCCAGATTTTTGTGGAGTGAGCATTCAGTAATAACTCCAATTCACCCCCAATTAATTGACATATCTCCAGAATTGTTAGACAAACAACCAACTGGATGTGAGATTGGACACTTGGGTAGGAATGTACCCATACACTGATACACCAGTTAATGGTCATCAAAATAACCATGAAAACTTCCAATGCTCATGTCCTGTATACCTCAGAACTTCCATAGGTTAGCCTAAATAAGAAGGCACTAGAAAGAATCAACAGACCTTTCTGCATTCCTCATGGCCTCATCTTCCTTAACAACTTCCCCAATATACTCACACACAAAAGTGCCCTGTGGAATAGGTTCTGCAGCTCTAACAGCCCAACCCTGCAACATTTGACAACACTAAAATATGACTTACAAACAGGTCTTATCTTAATAACAAGGATTATGACCACGAGCAGGGTAAACTCTGGTTACAAGTATTTCACCTTATTCTCAGTTCTGAAGAGTTCCAGCTTAACCAGTAGCCCTCTCTGTAGTACTTTATTCTGACAGGATGCATCACAGGTACATGATGAATTGCACTCGTATATTGGATATCCTTCCTGCAATTTTGAGAAAACATGCACACATCAAATTATATACAACAATGAAAATGAAAATAATATCTAGAAGATGAACATGAAACTTTTTAAAATGAAGGAGTAACTCTATGTGATAGGATCTACTAGCTAACAGACGTGCAGAGCAACTCCACAATGTTAACTGTTAAGGCCCCACCTTTTATTGGTCAAAACATTCTTTCGCCAAACAACCTATCTTTTTATGGTTTATCAGTTTTATAATGCAAAGTAGAGGGCCTTATGACTGGACTACCCCAGTTTCTTAAGGGGACTGGAGCTGGTCTACCATAAGCCTCTACTTGTCAAGGGGGAAGGAATCCAATTTGAAGTTGTTGATGTTTATATTAGTCAATCATAAAACATGAGAAGAATTTATATTTATTCTGATCAAACTTCCTTCCTATTAACCTATACAAGTCTTCCTGTCAGGCACACCCATTATAACATTGCAGACAGTTTGCCTTCTTCTAAAAATTTATAAGATTGAAATCACTCAATTCATTTAGTATGGAGAAGGGCAAAAGTTGGTTCTTTTTTAAATGGCAAAAGTAGGCTTTTGACATAATTATGGGGGGCACAGAGGAGGTTTGCTTTAATAAGGAGAACTAGTTGCATGGCCACCATTGCAGATGGGGTGGTGTGCAACTGTGCATGAAAATATACACATGAACATGATAATTGAAGTTATAATCACAAACCTTTGTAGAATCATAATTTATGTCAAATTCTCAGAAAAAGATTATGCAAATTTCCAAAGAAAATTATGTTGTGCTTGCATCATAAAAACATCGTTATATTACCTGCTAGAATGCTAGTCACACGTTGTGACATTGACCAACTTATCAATGGCATACAAAATGCAAAACAAGAATCCTGACTTATGAAAGCACTGAATTGGTAAGGACAGTGGTTTACTTATTTGGTGTGTGTTAGAGATGCAGCATGGTTTGATTATGTGCCCAAGAGGGCTAGATATACATGTACAAGGAGGAAGGAGAAAATGCAAATAAGTCCCTATACAAGTCTACTTTAACACCCCCCCTCAAACTCATGGTGGATCTACAACAATGAGTTTGGAGAGATGCAAATCATGTTGTGTCCGAGTCTGTGCCTTCGTGAAGAAGTCGGCAAGTTGAAGATCCGAAGGCACATGACGAAGAGAAACCACGTGATCCTGTACCTGAGACCGAACATAGAAAGCATCAACGCCAATATGTTTGGTGAGCTCATGCTTCACCGGATCGCGTGTAATGCTGATGGCACCAGTGCTGTCGGAGCAGATAGTCGTAGGAGCAGAAACTGTGACGCCAAGATTGGCAAGGAGCCACCGAAGCGAAGTCACCTCGGTAGATCCGAAGCGGTAGACGTAGTTCACCTCGATCTTGAGAAGAAACGCAATCTGTCACTTGGTCTTCCAGGAGATAAGAGAGGAGCCAAGAAAGACACGATAGGCAGAGATAGACTTACGATCAGAGGGATCGCTAGCCCAAGTAGCATCCGAGTATACTTGAAGCTGGAGAGAGCTGGAGCTGGAAAAGAAGAGACGATGACCAATAGTACCACGAAGGTACCGAAGAACGCGAAGAAGGTGACTGTAGTGAATGTGAGTGGGAGGTGCCATGAACTGGCTGAGAATGTGAACGACATGGGAGATGTCAGGACGAGTGATGTCAAGGTAGACAAGGCTCCCAACAAGGTGACGGTAGCGAGTAGAATCCTCGAGAGGGACACCGTTAGTGGGGCGAAACTGAAGATGAAGCTCCATCGGAGTGTCAGCAGTACGCTGGTCAGTGAGGCAAGCACGATCAAGAAGGTCCTGAAGGTACTTATGCTGAGAGAGGTAGTAGCCCTCAAGCGTGGAGTCAACCTCAATCCCAAGGAAATACCGAAAAGGACCCAGATCAGATATCTGAAACTGCTTACTGAGACGGGCCTTGACAAAGGAAATTTACTATGGATCATCTCCAATGATAAGCATGTCATCAACGTAGAGAATAAGGGTCCGACCACGAGGAGAGGTGTGGACAAAGAGAACGGGGTCATGCATGGCTAGCAACAAAACCGGCAGCAGTGATAACAGAGGTGAAACGCTCCAAGCAAGCACGAGGGGCCTGCTTGAACCCATAGAGAGACCGACGAAGACGACACACATGACCATTGGGCACACTGTAGCCAGGAGGAGGGTGCATATAGACCTCACACAGCTCGCCATGAAGAAAGGCATTCTTCACATCGAGCTGGGAGATGGTCCGCCGACGAACAGAAGCAACAGCTACAAGAGAGTGAACGGTGGTCCGATGGGCAACTGGGGAGAAGGTCTCCGCAAAGTCACGTCCGTATTCCTGCTCAAAACCCCGAGTCACAAGGCGCGCCTTATAGCGCTCAAGAGAACCATCAGAGCAAGTCTTAATCTTATAGACCCACTTGCAAGTGATGGGAGTGACAGAGGAGGGCAAGGAACAAGGTCCTAAGTACTAGTACGCTCAAGAGCAGCGATCTCCTCAGCAATGGCGAACTGCCACTCAGGATGAGCAACAACGTCACGAAAGGAAGCAGGCTCAGAAGAAGCAGTGACCGGAGCAGAGAATCCATAGCGATCAAGACGAGAGAGCGTGCTCTGATCACGAAGTGTGTACCGAGGTGGAGTAGGAGTAGAGTCCTAAGTGGAGGTAGGGGTCAAGGGGAGAGGAAGGAGCCTCCAGAACAGAAGATAAGACTGGAGGAGGACCCAACAAGGAGGGAGAAGAAGAGCAAGGAGGAGAACGAGGGAGTAGAGGGGAAAGCATAGAGGGAGAGGTGGCGCCGCTGGTGGGGGTCACCGGCGGCGGCACCACTCGCCGGCGGATGCTACGGGCAACGGCCAAGAGAGAACTTATGCTCGATACCATGTTAGAGATGCAGCATGGTTTGATTATGGGCCCAAAAAGGCTAGATATACATGTACAAGGAGGAAGGAGAAAATGCAAATAAGTCTCTATACAAGTCTACTTTAACAGTGTGCACTCTTGTCCATATGTCAGTTCTCCAAATACCACATATGCAGGCAGACTTGACAATAAAAAAATGCAGAGGTAAAACATGTGTAGATGCCAACAAATATTACCTGCAAAATAATTTTGCTATTTCCATCATACGCAAATCTGCCATGCATAGATACACCGTGGATATCCACCAGGTTCTCATAGACACTGTCAAAGAGATTCACATGATCACATTTCTCAGGAGAGCAATTGGCATGCGAACATGCACATCCAGCCATAGAATTCTGCAGATGTGTATCTAGTTAGAAAACTGTTTTTCTGAAGATTAAAGCTGAATTTACATCATATGTGAGCCAAGACCTAGCTCCTTTAACTAAACCAATATGTTCGTATTCATCCATGATAAATTTAATTCCAAAAGAGTACCTCTGAATGAACAAGAGATGAATCCACCAAACGCTCTGTGATGTACTGAAAACCTTGCCAGGGCACACAGTTACCATGCTGCAAAAGTACTTCCGGTTTCATATGGAGAGATTCTTTTGCATCAACATCAATGGCACAGACAATTGGAATTTTCTCCCTGCCAAAGCTTACATCTTCACAGAGAACAACTTTCTCATTCTTAAGCTTCCACTTGAAGTGCTCTGAATCAAGAACATAATGATATTCTTCCATGCCCCAAATTTCATCATCACTTGGAGGATTCATCACAAAAGGAGCTCTGGGAAAATCAGCTCGGATAGGCTGTAAAGGGGGCAAGGCATGTGAATTCGATCTAGATTGGCAACCTTTAGGGCAACGGAATTCCTCTTGATGCCAATCTATTTGGATGCCAATGTCACTACAAACCTTGGCAGCTTTCACATATACGTTCTCAGGCAAGGCTCCATATTTAACTTCCAATGCAGCAAGAAGACTTGTCTTACAGCACACAAAACGGGCAACCGATAAAATATCAAGGTTGCTTGGATTGGGTCTTGTCTTCTGAATTTTCGAAAATAAAGTTTGTGCCACATCCGCGCATTGGGAATTCAGTAACAAACCAAGGCTGGCTGTTTCAGATTCCACAATTTGTGATGTCACTATAGATAGATCAGAGCTTGGAACCTTAAAATGCTTCTCAATTCCAGAACCACTCCTCTTCTTTAATGTATTTGATGGTCGTAAGCTTTTATTGAAGGCACAATAGTAGTGTCGACCACGGTTAAGCTGATACTTCCCATGTCCAGGTGGAATGTGACCAACAGTACCTGGGTTCATATGAGCAACTTGATGATGGCGACCAAGATCTGGCAGAAGATCAAATCTCAACCCACATAATCTACAGGTGAACTTCTGTGAGCCATCATCCCTCTCAAGGTTGTGATTATCATAAAGGGCCTTACTACTTGTCCCTTCTGTTCTTCGAACGGATTGACCCTTAGGTCGTTTTGGGATATCCAGAAGCGTGAACTCCTGGGCATGATCTGAAACAATGTGCTGCCATAAAAGATCCATGTTCAAAACATTGCAGTTACACGACATACATCGAAATAGAATTGAATATTGGAGATACTGAGCACCATGTCTTTCATCTACATGCCTTTCAAGGACTTTTCTGTTTGTAAATGAGTCCATGCATACAGCACAAGAATACCCTCTAAACAGCCACCGAGTTTCCTTTTTGTGGACCTCTGTCCAATGTATTCCAAGACCTTGATCATCAAAAAACTCATGAGCACATATTTTGCACTTCAAACCAGGTGAAGGATAAGCTCCTTCTTCATATACCGCTGTCGTACATCCCTCCTGGTTTTCAGAGAATATTTGCTTAGGTTTATTTGTACCAAAGCCCCAAAGATTTGTAAGTCTCTCTCTCTCACTAGAGATCAACTTCAACAAAAAATCGCCAGCATCAGGATTTTTAGACACTTCAGCTAATATCTCAGGCATGTAGTCACTACCAATACCTGAACGTTGACGAGTAAGGTTGCCTCTCAAGAACCAATAAAGAAACTCACATGCTTGATGTAAACATATTTTTTCTTTCCTTGATGTGCAACCCTTCAATATATTGATAAAGACATCTTTAGAGATGAGTCGACTCTTTCCATTCCTGGCACGTTTAAGGAATTTTGGAAGGTGCTTCTCACAGTAAAGACTGTGTTGCTTGGCATAATCTTGGCATTCAACAATATTGTCATGGGAAAGAATTCCAATGCAAAGAGGAGTATCTAAATTTGCATTTGCCATGGAAGTTGGCATAGGATAGCACAGATCAGTGTTCTCCAATACATGAGCTTTATCATCTGACATCTCCACAGCCATGGTTGGGATCATTTTCACTTGCACGGCAACCTGGGAATTCCTGGCCCTTTCTGAGCCTACACTACATATCGCACTTGAGTTAGAATTTTTTTCCATTCCTTTATTTGGAGATTCCTCTCTCTTATGTAGACCCTCACATGAACTTAATAAATTATCAGAGCTCACTGTATCAAGGTTTGTCTGGAAACGGTGCTTTTTACAAAAAATAGAACCATGCTGGGCTCGATGCTTGCATTTTCTACCAAGATTAGTCGTGCCACTGCACAATGGAGTTTCAACAGAAAGTGACTTGTCCTCCCTAAAAGAATGGTCAACAAAATGCATACTTTGATGCACACAACAGTAAATATCACCATCATTTGCCCATCTGCCACACTGTCTTCCCTTTGCCTCTATGTATGCAGAGCACTGCCTAGAACTCTTGAAGGGATCTAACTCATGTCTGATATTCAGTAAAGCAGCATTGGCACTGCTTGATTCTGAGATCTCCTGGGCCCCAGAATTCTGATTCCTTGGTTCTAGTGCTTCCACAGTTTCATGGATGCTAGAGTTGCTAGCAAGATTATTTTGGTTTGGGCCCTCACTCAGTGTGCTGCAGTTAGCATACTCCATTAGTGAGAATTGTGTTTCTCCTCTGCGGGCTTCAAGTTTGGGGCGCTTTCTACGACCTTGTTGATCCATACTTGGATTGTCATAAGAATTGCTTTGTTCAAAGTTGCCAGTATTGCTTTGTTCAAAGTTGCCAGTATTACCTACTGGATGTGATGAAAAGAATTGTTTCATAACTTCCTGTTTCCATGTTTTCCATTCTGGGACTAATTCAGGCTGCATTGGTGCATTCCACAATTCATCAACCTTGTTCCAAAGAACAGATTGCTTAAGTTCCTGTGAAGGGAAGAATTAACAAGGTCAGCCAAGCTTTGACCGGTTTGAAAACTAGTGGCATATCAAATATAACAAGGGAATAATCGATATAAAAATATAACACAAAGGAAGTAGTCAGAAAAGCAATAATGGGGATGTATAGTTCGCTTCAAGAACATCAAATAGCATAACACCAATGACATCATCGAGAAACTTGATGGCACAGGAAGCTCAAGTTACGAGATGGTCTTGAACAGCTTGGTGTTATCTTCTGATCATCGACTCTTACCAAGAGTGGGGGAAAGCATTTCTACATATCAACACAAACGCGTGCACACAACAAATAAAATGACAGATAACCTGTGTTGCTTTAAGTTGAAACAATTTGCCAAATAACCAAAATCAACACCAAGATTTAGTAACCCAAACAGAATTACCAAGCTCAACATGATTCTAAGAAAAACAAATTAGCATTAAGTTTTGCTGTGTACAAGGAAACAGTTCCTCCTGGGTTCATTATTCATCTCAAATGAAGCACATGTGTGTGCAGAAGGGAAAATGACATACCCATTAGATCAAAAAAATATTTCATGCCATCCAAACACCATTTCATCCGCTAAATCTAGAACCAGGTACTACTTATGACTGATGAGTTAACGATGTTGAGGTAAATTCAGCTAGAAGCCGAAACAGCCGACCCATGCAATAACATACCCATGAACAATATAAGCTAAGTACGTTGCAGGTGAACACAAGGTGGCAAGCCTAACTATAGGCCACTGAAACAGCTCATATTAAAACTGGCCTAGCTAGTGCACACCATGGGATATGAGTTTTTGCAACCAAATGTATGCAGCTCATGCAAGGAACTCACAAGTGCGTTAATATGACTTGTCAATAAAGAAGTCAAAAACTACGTTAACACTAGGGTTGGCAAATAAACCAAAACCAAAAACTGAACCAAACCAAACAGAATAAACATTTTTTTTGGTGGGTGGGTTGGGGGGTGGGTTCTGTTCTCGGTTTCTGGTTCAGTGTTATTTTAAAATTAGTCAGTTTTTTGGGATTCGGTTTGGTTTAGAACTTCTGGAAACTGAACCACCAAATAAACCGACTGAAAAAATAGCCCAAGGCCTACTCAGTCCTCACAGCCAAAGCCAAGCACCGTAAGGCCCAAGGCCAACTACATTATCTCAGCTCTGGAAGCACGCCACTCCATAGCATCCCCATCGCAGGCAGCAAGATCCTAGTCACCACTCACTAGGCCAGCAAGCAGGAGGAGAGGAGGTGGGAGGTAGGATGGGTGACCGGTGAAGGCGATGCATCGCACAATCTGGTGCGATAGGAGGTGTAGGCGGCGGCGTGTGTGTGGTCCAGGCATGGGCAGCGTTGCGCGAGGTCCAAGCAGCACTGTCACGGCGGACCCTAGGGGGCGCCCTAGTGGGCATTACGGGCTGGTATATGGGAGAAGGGCCAAGACCAAGCCCGTGCCGGATCAGCTCTAAGTCTGGCACGGGTAAGGTTACTTAGCCGGCTCCCTATCCATCTCCTAATATATCTCTTATTAGTTAATATAAGATAGTATTTGAGTTAGTTAGGATCTTATCTTCTAGTCCAGACCGGTTTGGGTCTTGTAAAGCCTAGCCCGGCTATAAATAGGCAATAATTGGAGTAATAAAGCATAGAAGATTCAGGGAACTTCCCTATCCTGCCTCTCGCCGGCAGCAACCGGGAATTTGGAGTGTCAAGGACCTCCTTATATCCAGTTGCACCAGCAGCGGCGCAAGAATTGTTCGCGGGTCGTGACAATTTTGGTATCAGAGCTCCTGGTTCACCGATCCCAGGATGCCGGCGATCGAAGATCAGATGTCTCAGGCGGAGGCACTGCAGAAGATCGATGCTTTCCTCTCCGAGATCAAACCGAGCTTGGAGAAGATGGCTAAGATCGAGTCTTTGGTGCAAGATTTGTCACAGCAGCAGCGGGCGCATCATCTGGCCATTATGCGGCTAGAGGTGGGGCGCGGCAAAGCAATATCGGAGGACGTGGCAGAAGCTGCGGATAGCGCGGAGGTGCAGACCGTAGCTAACCCTAGGCCACGAGCTCAAGGAACCCGAGCAGCTGCAGCATCCAGCGCGCGGCGTGTTCTGGTGAACAACGACGACGAAGAACAAGCTACTCCGGCCAAACCATTGAAGTGGACTTTCCCTACCTATGACGGGAAGGAAGATCCCTTCTCCTGGCTAAGTAGGTGTGAGCAGTTCTTTAGAGCCCAGAAAACAAGAGAGAAAGAAAAGGTTTGGACTGCATCGTATCATCTCACGAGCAGGGCACAAACTTGGTACACTCGTTGGGAGCGTCGCTACGGCCAACCCAATTGGACCGAGTTCGTGGATTTGATCACAAGGCGTTTTGGTCCAGATCAGATGGGAAATTCATTGGGGTCATTGGCAGCGCTACGAAAGGAAGGATCACTGGAGGATTATGAGGACCAATTTTTGAGTCGTCTTTGCTATGCTGAACCATTAACAGAGAAACAAGAAGTGGATCTCTTCACCTTTGGGTTAAATGATCCCCTTCGTTCAGAAGTAGAGATGAAGGGGCCGAGGGACTTGGATGAGGCAATGAATGTGGCTAGGTCCATGGAAAAATTACAGAAGGCCTTGTTGGCAGTTCTCGCTCCCACAAAACCCTAGCGCACGCCGACTGGGCGGCTGCCTTCTCAACCTGCAGCAGTACCTCTGGGCACTATCGGGGAACAGAAGACGACCGAAGCAGCCACCCCTGCCCAAGCAGCACCTAAAGCTTTTAAACGCCTTACTCCAAGCGAGATGGCGGAAAGGAGGCGACAAAATCTTTGTTTTAACTGCGATGAGCAGTGGGTAAAAGGGCACACCTGCAAGAAAATCTTTGCTATCCTAGCCACTAATGAGGAGGAGGAGGAAGGAGAAGCAGAGGAAGGATTGATATCCCTTCACGCAATCTCGGGGGTGCAAATAACAGATACCATGCAGATCAAGGTGTCCCTAGGAGGACAAGAAGTTATGGCACTAGTTGACTCAGGCTCCACCCATAATTTTATAAGAGAAGAATTGGCAAGAAAACTACCGGGTCGGATAGCCAGAAGCAAAAGCCTAGGAGTAACTGTGGCAAATGGAGACCGAGTGGCCTGTTCAGGAGTTCTTAGATCAACGCCGTTCACCGTTGTAGAAACAAGGTTTACGGCAGATTTCTATATAATGCCACTTGGGGGTTATGAGATAGTCCTAGGGACAAAATGGCTTACTGAATTGGGGCCAGTTTTGTGGGATTTCCAGCACCACACCATGTCTTTTCAACAAAGGGGGAAGACCTGTACGATCAAGGGTTGGGTACAGAAAGTGGGGCCAGCAGCTAGATCAATAACAAGTAATGACAAAGAGCTGCTACCACATCTGTTAGAAGAATTTGAAGACCTGTTCAGCGAGCCCCAGGGTCTCCCACCACAGCGGCTTCATGATCATCACATACACCTGTTGCCCGGTGATGAACCAGTGGTGGTACCACCCTATCGGTACACCAACTTGCAGAAGGATGAACTTGAGCGCCAATGTGAAGCCATGTTGAAGCAAGGGATCATCCGGAGAAGCACTTCGGCTTTCTCTTCCCCAGTACTGTTAGTAAAGAAAAAAGACGGGGCATGGAGGTTTTGTATAGATTATCGCGCTCTTAACAGCAGGACAATCAAAGATAAATTTCCAATTCCAGTTGTGGAAGAACTGCTGGACGAATTGAAAGGAGCCAAATTTTTTACTAAACTCGATTTGAGGTCTGGGTATCACCAAGTTCGCATGCATCCGGACGACATTCATAAAACGGCTTTCCGCACACATCAAGGGTTGTTCGAATTTTTGGTGATGCCGTTTGGGCTCTCTAACGCACCGGCTACTTTCCAGGCATTAATGAATGAGGTGTTGCGTCCCTTCCTCCGTAAATTTGTGTTAGTCTTGTTTGACGACATATTGATTTACAGCAACTCATGGGCGGAACACCTCCGTCATATGAGTATGGTCCTCAACCTCCTGCGACAGCACGGCCTATTCTTGAAGAAATCCAAGTGTATTTTTGGGGCTGATCAAGTGAGTTATTTAGGCCATGTCATCTCAGCCGCAGGAGTCTCCATGGATCAAGGGAAAATCCGGACTGTCCTCGAATGGCCGGTTCCAAAGTCAGTCCGAGCACTGCGGGGGTTTTTGGGCTTGGCAGGATATTATCGGCGTTTCATCCGAGATTACGGTACCATCGCAGCCCCTCTCACTCAGCTACTGCGCAAGGATGGGTTTCTATGGTCAGAATCAGCAACCCAGGCTTTTCTTGCTCTGAAAACAGCACTTACTTCAGGTCCTGTCCTTCAGCTTCCGGATTTTCAGCAACCATTTGTTGTCGAATGTGACGCTTCCGGGGTTGGCTACGGGGCTGTTTTACACCAAGGGAAAGGACCAATTGCGTTTTTCAGCAAACCAGTGGCCCCTCGTCATGGTTCCTTGGCGGCATACGAGCGGGAATTGATTGGATTGGTGCAAGCTATCAAACATTGGCGGCCATACTTATGGGGGCATCAGTTCATAGTTCGCACCGACCATTATTCCCTCAAATATCTGCTGGATCAGCGCTTGAGTATTGTCCCACAACATCGGTGGGTGGGCAAGCTATTGGGGTTTGATTTTGAGGTGGAATATAAGCCGGGTCATGCTAATGCTGCCGCCGATGCGTTGTCTCGGCACGATATTGACAGTCTCCAGCTCTCCGCCATCTCCAACCCAACTTTTGACATTTTTACTCGTTTACGAGAAGAAAATGCTACGGATCCGGCATTAGTTGCTTTGCGGGACCAGCTGCAGCACGGGTCTTTAGATGACCAATGGGCAGTTCTTGATGGGATCCTCACTTTCAAGAAGAAGGCTTATATTCCCCCATCTTCTTCCTTGACCCAGGAAGTCTTAGCCGCAGATCACACGACGGGTCATGAGGGAATCCAGAAAACCTTGGTCCGTCTTCGCCGTGATTTTCACTTGCCCCAGGATAAAAGATTGGTGAAGGAATTTGTCTCCTTTTGTATTTCTTGCCAGCGTAATAAAACTGAGCAATTACATCCAGCAGGCCTCTTGCAACCTCTTCCCGTACCCACACAAATCTGGTCGGATATCTCTATGGATTTCATCGAGGGTCTCCCTAAAGTGGGGGGCAAATCTGTTATTCTTACCGTGGTTTGCAGATTATCCAAATACGCACATTTCATACCATTGGCACATCCTTATACAGCTGAATCAGTAGCCCGTGCATTTTTCGATGAAATTGTGCGTCTACATGGTGTTCCTTCTTCCATTGTGTCTAATCGAGATCCAGTGTTTACATCATCATTTTGGCAGGAACTATTTCGAGCAGCAGGATCATCCTTGAGCATGAGTACGGCCTTTCACCCACAGACTGATGGCCAATCAGAATCAGTCAATCGGGTCATCGCTATGTATTTGCGCTGTTTAACTGGTGATCGGCCACGTCAGTGGCTTCAATGGTTGGCTTGGGCAGAATGCTGCTATAATACGTCTTTCCACAGTTCCCTCCGGGAGTCCCCTTTCAAATTGGTCTATGGGCGTGATCCCCCCTCACTTCGCTCATACGATCCTTCTGAACTCCGCAATGCGGCTGTGGCTGCGTCCTGTGCTCAAAGGGATGAATTCATCCACGAAATTAGAGAATGTCTTCTATTGGCTCAGCAGACGGCTAAGCACTACTATGATGCTCATCACCGCCATTTGGAATTCCAGCAGGGTGATTGGGTCTGGCTGCGTCTTCATCCCCACCAAGTCTCTGTCATTTCGGGTGCCCGCCACACCAAATTGTCTCCCAAATTTTTTGGGCCGTACCAAGTGCTTCAGCGGGTGGACTCCGTAGCCTATCGCCTAGATCTTCCGCCGCGTGCTAGAATTCATGATGTTTTCCATGTCGGCCTTCTGAAACCTTTCAAGGGTGCTCCTCCCACTTCACCACCACTGCTGCCGCCTATGTTACATGGCCGTGTTCTGCCTATTCCGCAGAAGGTGATACGGTCTAGACGGCTCAACTCCGGATGGCAGATTCTCGTTCAATGGTTGGACTCTTCTCCAACTTCGGCAACCTGGGAGGATGTTGACAAGTTCAAGCTTCAATTTCCTGATTTCCAGCTCGAGGACGAGCTGTTTGTCGAAGACAGGGGAGGTGTCACTACGGACCTAGTAGCGCCTAGTGGGCATTACGGGTGGTATGTGGGAGAAGGGCCAAGACCAAGCGCGTCTTGGATCGACTCTAAGTCCCAAGACGGTAAGGTTATTTAGCCAGCCTCCTATCCATCTCCTAATATATCTCTTATTAGTTAATATAAGATAGTATTTGAGTTAGTTAGGATCTTATCTTCTAGTCCAGACCGGTTTGGGTCTTGTAAAGCCTAGCCCGGCTATAAATAGGCAATAATTGGAGTAATAAAGCATTGAAGATTCAGTGAACTTCCCTATCCTGCCTCTCGCCGGCAGCAACCGGGAATTTGGAGTGTCAAGGACCTCCTTATATCCAGTTGCACCAGCAGCGGCGCAAGAATTGTTCGCGGGTCGTGACAAGCACCTTGTGCTGTTTTGGCACTAGTGGCGGTGCGCACGGTCCGGCAACGCTTCGGCATCTCCCCGCACCTCAACGATCCAAGAACTGCAACCTCGCCAAGAACTCAAAATCTGTGGCAATGAGATGATTTGTTTTCTTCATTTTTCAATCTGGTGCTTCCTGATGTCTATGCCTAATTTCGTTGTGTTGAATGATCTTGTTTATATTTGATTTTGGTAGAGTATTTTTTATTTTGATTTCTATTTGTCAAGAGATAATTTAAATTCGGGTTTCAACATGGGGCCTTCCGTCAATTACAATGGCAGCATGCCGAGGTTCGTTAAACCGAATAAACTGAACTGAAACAATTCGGTTATTTCAGTTTGGTTTTTAAATTTTATCAGAAAATTCAGTTGGTGTTATTTAAAGACTAAATTATTTTAAAACTGAACAAACTGAACCTATTAGACCAAATAAACTGAATGGCCACCCCTAGTTAACACCATACTACTACAGTACTATAGCAATTTTGCTATGTTGACAACAATTTAAACATTTTAGTCCATGGTGACAAAGTGTACTACAGTACTATAGCAATTTTGCTATGTTGACAACAATATTAAATATTTTAGTCAATGGTGACAAAGTGAATAGATATAGAAAACAAACAACTTGAGATTTTCTAAGCACACAATTTAGTCACAAACTCAGAGCTATATAAAAAGCAAAATAACATAATCCGACAACCAATTACCTTAGTATTAACATTTAACAATCAAAACATGACTAACTAGTGGTAGCATCTTCTACACAGACTAAATCATAGATTCTAAAATAAAAAGGTGCAACATCAAGGAGAACGGAAATCCATATTACCTCGGTAAGAATTTCAACAGTCTCAGCATCATGAGCATTAGTACATTTCTGGCTCCACAAGTCAAAAGAATTTTGCAGCCAATGACAGCTCGTGTAGTCCGTAAGAATCATCTGAAATTAAACAGCTAAGGTGAAACAATGCCAATAAACACCAGGAACAAGCTGTTGCTGTATTAGCTGTCAGAATAAAACATTTCCATTTCCTTATTTTTTTGGCATCACAAGAAAAAGTTCACTGAAGCGGAGATGACCCTAATGAACACCTGCTATCCAAATGTACTTCTAGAATTCTGAACAATGGAGAAGATCTATATATTGACCTCAAACAACGGACAAGTGGAGATGCCCATGCTTCGCAATGAAAAAACTGGGAACTATGTGTGAATCCAGCAAATTGGGGGACTGGAATGGTAAAAAAGCAAGGGCCTATGCATGAAATTAAAAAATTCAGGGGATGAAACACAACACCAAGGGCCTGTTCGCAAAACCAAAAAACTTGAGGACCAAAATGCAAAAAGATGTAAGCTTCAACACTCATCCTTCAGCGCTCAACGTTCACCAAAACACACTTTTTATAGTTGAGATGTCACAGCTGGCATATCCAAAATAAAAAGGGTAATAAAAAATGTACCAGTATAATTATCCTCCAACATATCATTGGACCCAAGTTATCCCGACCAACTTGAGATAACAGTGATGTAACTCTCCATGTAAAGATTGAAATTAATTTCCTACTAGTGTGGAGTAAAAAGGTTGTTATTCAAAACATCGCATATTTATGGTGATTGAACACACTTTAAGCCCATTGAAATACTTTGTAAAGGTTTGTTTCTTGTTTCAACATCATGCTAGCAACATTTCATGATACATCTTAGACAAAAATCAGAAAATAACCAAATTAGGTACACAACAATGATTTTGACTTTGATCTTTCGATATAATACAGTAGGAGCCTCTCCTACTTTCTTCCATTAAAAAAAATGGTTTTGATTCATCCAGAAACAACAACAAAATTATTTTACGGTACAAAAATACCTAGAGAAATACACGGCATGACAGTTTCATGGCGTAATACCATGAACACATAAAAAGGCATAAGATGGCAAAGGGATATATGACAGTCAGAAAGGAGACAGTTTCATGGCATGATGAGTAGAAAAGATAAAAAAATGTAAGATTATTTGCATTAAAGAAATAAATCACTTAAATTTCAATAAAAAGAGGCATAAAAAATGCTAGGAGAAAATTGGCAGGTCCCATGAAATATACATATGAAATTGAGTCCTTGAATTTACGTTTTGAAGTTTGACAAGCATCTTCCCTAGATCAGTATAGTCTCCACAAGAAGATGCTTCCCGAGCAAATTCTTTCCAAGATATGGGCTTCCGAGCATTCTCAATTATGGCCTATTAAACATATAAATAGTGTTAAGAACGACAATGGTAGTATAGGAATACGAAAATGTTAAATGTGTAAAAGAAAGAGCAGACCTCTGTGTGAAGCTCGTCACTAAAATTAAGCATAGAGATAGCAAGTTTCTGCATAATGAATCGTCGAGGAGCAGTCAAATCCTTCACCAGCTTTCGCCATTTGCGATGAGTTCCATTCATGAGTGGCATAGGATATTCCTCGATTGGACAAACAAGTAGCATGTCTACCCAAGAATAAGTTCTTGTTCGCGGGAAAAAAACGACGATATAGCTCTTCCTATCATGTGTTGGTTTGGCCTTTAGAGTTGATAAAGGACAGTCCACTCTACAGCATTGAATTCCTGTTTGCCATTTTCCTCTCCACTGTTGATAAAATAGCAGGTCAGAGAGGAGCTATTAGCATACAAAGTAACAAAAAAATATGAACAGAGTGCTAGGCAAATCATTAAGCTAGGCTCTGTTGTTGATGTTCTGAGTAGCTCTGAACAAAAATAACTTTGTTTCGCTGCTTTTGCCAGCAAAAATATATACAGGTCTCCTCATGCATGACTGGAGACCAATTATTGCAATTTCAATTTCAGAAAACACCATTATTAACTTGAATGATGCACTGATTTAACTGAATGAAACAAAGTAAACACTAAACAGAGCAGAATAATTGTAATATTTCTAGAAAATTTAAAGTAGAATTTTGTAGCATAAAACATAGTCAAGGTCATCAAAGTATCAAACAGACACTTTTTGTATGATATCGGGAGATAGATCACACTAACAAAATATGCTAGGAAAAGAGATTCTTGACATGGCAGAGTATATAGTAGGAACTACCATTAAAATAAGAGTATGAAAGATCAAATCACAATCATTAGATCAGATTTACATGGTGCAAACCTTTTACTGCCTACCCTGGGACATATAGAGACTACATATTATTCAATGGTCAAGATTGCTAGTTCACACTCTACAATCTCAAGGCCAGTTCTCATTTTATAGGTTCCAACACTGACATATAGGATTTCAAAATCAGGGACCATATTCTTAAAAGTATCATAGCTGATTTTTTAATAGAAAAGCAATCATAGCCCCATAGCTTCATCATGGCCACATATGCAAGGAAGCTACATGCCTCCATCTATCTTTCTGCTTTTTTGTAAGAGTAATTACAAACATCCTGTAGCAACATCCTTACTGTGGTATCCAGAGCAGGCCCCATAAATGTGAAACAAAATGCTAGTGTCATAGTGTGTTCAGAAAATATATGTTTGTGAAGTTTTAAGAACTTTATTTGAACCCCTCCAGTGTAAGCACGTAGCTTAGTCATTGAGCATTAGTGACAACTAAAGCTATGATTAGAAAATCCTAAAGAAACAAGGAGCTTTATCACATCCACACATGATGTTCGTATTAATTGCACAAGTATATTTATAAAAAAAATTAGCGTAGCAAAGAAACATTGTTTCTAGAAACAAAATTCAAACGTACAAAGAAAGCAAAAAAGATCATATTATAAATAAAAGTCACAGCCAAAGTAAACAAAACATACCTTTACCCAAAGTGCCACAGCATTATCTTCTTCTCCAACATTTACCGTATCCAATTCTCCATCTTCATAATTGGTATTACCATTACAGCTGTTATGGACAAGCTTAACCATGTCGTTTTTAGGTGAGACAGATGTCTCATTCTCTTCCTGTGGAGAAGATCTTTTACGTACCAAATCAATGCTGCAAGCTATTTCTGATAGATCTTGAAGCGTGCACGGCAACTCTTTCTGCACTGTGTGAGATCCTACAATATCAGTCCCAAATTCCTTACTTACCAAATCATTTCCAGCTTCCTTACTTGCTGAATCAACAATGTCATCCCATTTGGCTTTTTCTTCTGACATTTTCTTGTCTTGAGAAGGCAGGGCATCTCCATTGGACTGGCATGACCTAGGTACTGTCACCGCACTAGGAGATAGATGCATCCCATGCTGAGAATGATGTGCATTCTCCTTACTAATACACTGTTTATTAAAGTTGTCTTCCTCGCTTGGGGAGCCATTAATTTCAGTGCTTACATTCAACTGAAATCGTACACCATTGAAGTAAGCATCCTCACCATTCCTCTCTATTTGCGGTTCGGAAAGCGTGTCCTGAGGTAAATCCTCCAAGTTAACTGGGGACTTTTCAGAAAAACTATCTAATTTCTCATTTGTGCCCATTTGAGAAGAATTATTAACTTCAACAAGGTTGCAGCTTATCACATCACTTTTTGGATGGACATCAGAGCCTTGCCACCCATAGTCATCATGTGATAAGGTATGTTTCCTATCATATGCAATAGATGATGTTTTCTCCACATCATTCTGTAATTGGCATTCAAGTTGCATAACAGGAGGATCCATCAGCATTTCTTTGGTAAGTTTTGATCTGCTAATCCACTTCGGAATAAAGCAGGACTTCTCAAAGCAGGGCAGCAAAAATCCTCTGCTGGCTTGAAGTCCATAAACACTTGTGAGTTGTGACTTATTCAACACCCTAGAAAAAAAATGCCCTTCTGTTTAGGAGTTTGTACAACGTTTCAAAAGAAAAAATATGTTTTGGCAATGAATGTGAAGGGACCACTGTACTACAATCGCATAATGTCTAATTTCTTGTCCATAAAACATTAAAATTTTGCACTGAACAAAAACTTGCTTTACAATTCAGCTATTTAGATGCCACGAAAGGTAAGACTGCAAAGGAATTCAAGACCACACACATAACACTACTGAAACTGATACCAAGATGGAGCATGTTTTTTTGAATGACTAGCACAAATAAACCATGAAGATACATTTTGAACTCCAACAAAGAAACCAAGTTAGCATGAATTATATGCGTGAAAACCATGTGTGGGGTTGGTTAAACGTGCAAGATTGGCACAAAAGCATGGACATTGTCGTACGGGTGTCACTTGCTAGCACCACGAACTATCAGCACCATCAAAACCCTAATGGCCTGTTGCAATGCCTAGGAAAAAAATTCTAACGGTAGAATAAAATCTCCTAGGTATTTATGCACCCATAAGACCCTCCCTACTAGGACCAATATCCTTGTGGCGTTTAGGTGATGGAACTAAGATCCGTCGGATGTATCCAAGCGCACAACGATTCAAATCCTAGGACAAGCCGAATGGTACCGATCCCTGAGGAGAGGAGGGACCGAAGAGGATTACCCTCCTCGACGGGGCACCGCCTAGCGGCGGCGGCGGCTGAGAGGCAGCCAGGTGGCGATGGAGGGCCCCACAGGTGTCGGCCTGTCGACAAGGGCAGGAGGATGCAGCAGATGCGACAAGAGGATGCACGCCGAGGGGTCCGCAGCAGGACAAAGGCCACGGAATCATCCACCAAAGGAGGGAGGCGGAGGCGGTGGCGGTGCGGTGCAGCGACCGTGAGAGGAGGCGGTGGTGGTGACGAAGGATTTGCGACTTGACGACGTCAGGGAGAGAGATGGGGGAGGTGGGCGGCGTGCGTGATTCCCATTTCCCACAAGAGGAAGGGGAAATTAAAAATTAAAAAAAACTCTCCATCAATTTTACTATTCCCCCAGATTAAACACATCCAGAGTCCAGAGAGATACCCAGGCCAACATTTTCTGGGTCACTAATAAGAGGCCCATCTTGAAGTAGGCTTCATGTAAACAACCCGGATTAGCATCGACAATCTGCCGGTATTCATGGGACGGTTTAGGCCCAACAAGCGCCGTGACAGCCTGCACCGCACGTGCACCACGATCGGACTCCTAGCCAGGTTCCTCACGCCAAGTTGGGCATCCCCCTTTATTCCCTATCTCTGTGGCACTGCGCCGCACGGTGATTAGTGGCTGAGGCGTAGATGAAATAATTGACGGGTGGCTGGCTAACGAGGAAGTCAAGTGGCTAGCCATTTGATCGGTATAGATCAAACGGTAACTATGGCTAGCCAAATGGTGTTTGAATCCTTGGTCGTGCCATTATAGCGATGCAAGTAGGGCGGGTTGCGGCTTGTCCATAATAGGGATGGACAAAAATATCAATAGGTCCGGGTACCCACAGGTACCTAACCCTTTTGAGTCTGGGTTTCGGTTGCACCTTAAATCCATGGGGATTCAGTTTCAGGTCCGGGTCTGGATTTGGACATGGCCACACGGGTACCCGAAATGATTAAAAAAATAGAAAAAACATGTTGGCCCACTAGCTAGCCACTAAAGCCTAGCCCACCAATTCACCACCCCCCCTCAGCCAAGGCCCATGAGTGACAGTCCTAACGGCCTAACCCTAGCACCTTCCCCCGCTCACTTCCTCCACTCCCATTTATCCCAGCCACCAGCCGCTATCTACTCTCCTTCCTGGCCCCTCCTTTACGGCTTCCCCTCCCCCACAACGACGCCCCTCTGTCCCCTTCTTTCACCCATAGCGATGCCTCCCTGGCCCCCTTCTTCCCCTACAGCGGCTCCCACCTAGCCCCCTCCTTCCCCTAGGGTGGAGCCCCTTCGGCACCCTCCTCCCCCCATGACAGCACCCTCCTAGTCCCTTCCTCATCCGCATGACGGCGGTGGCACCCTCCCTATGGCACAATGGTGAGCAACGTGGGGAGTTCTCTCAACGGCGGTGGCAGCACTCTCCCAACAGCGATGTCGGCACCCTCCAGCATAAGCCACGAGGACCCTCTCAACACGTTGGCGACGGTGATGCGACATCCCTCAATTGGCTATATGATGGTTGTGTGAATTGTGATAAATTTGATTTCAGATATGTGTATGTGTTTTTGGGTTCAGGTACATGTTGAGTTTCAGGTACCCGCCGGGTTCTGGTATGGGTGTGTGTTTGTACCCATGAGTCACTTCGGGTTTGGGTTGATGCTTTGGGTTTTGGGTTTGGCTATGGGACAATTGTACCTAGAGATACCGACATGATTGGCATCTCTATTTCGCAACTGCCCATGTTACCCAACACGAGTCATGGGGTAGAAGCGGTTGCCTAGGTACGCCTACATACGCAGAAGCAGCTGCATGCATGCCCGCCTGCAACCACTAACGCGTAAACAGCCAAGCACATGCAAAGCTAACCTCCTCAGAAGTTTGCGTCGCCACTTGCCAGTTGCCAGTTGCCACTCACAAGTCGCGAGCCCCAGCGAGCATTTCTTGTGCGGATATTTTTGCGACTCATTTTCGCGGCCTCATTTTGTGGGTTAAGGGAAGGCTTGCACAACTTACACCCCTATGCCATTACCCTCGACTATGGAAAAAAAAGCTCCTCGTTAGGTCAAGAACAAGATGCTTGGGGTACCAGTTGCATCGTTTTCAAAATGGTTGTCCCCCCAGAAGTACGATTCAAGAGTTTCGAGAAGCGGCTCTAAAACGTCCGATTGTTTGATTTGACCATGATTTGAGATCTTCTAGAGTTTTGAGGGGGCAATTGATGATTTGTCACCCTTAAGATTGTTAGGTTGATAATTTGCCACTGGGTCCACATGTCGTAGACACAGGAGGATCCACATGTCATATAAACGAGAGTAGCAAATCACCAAATACACTTCTAAAGGGTGGCAAATCATCAATTTTGAAAAAAAAAATGGGTTGAGCTAATTGTGCCTGGTAAGAAACTAGAACATCATGACTCATGGTGATGAGATTATTGTTTTTTAAAATAGTTTGCACTAGAAAATAGGCATGCTCCCGATTGAGAAAACCACAGCTAATCGGAAGAAATCGGACTAAAAATGGCAAGCAAACAACTGAATCCTCCACCAAAAATTGTCAAAACTCCAACATCAACCGGAAAATTTTAAATTTTGAACTTGAATCTACCGGCCAGCTTGTAAACCCATCGAGGCTACGGATGGCTCGCCGACTCACAATGTTCGTTTTTACAATTTCCCCTGAAAAACGCTGCTCCGAGGCGCGATTCTTGCTTCATTCCTTACTTCGAGCAGGACGTGCGCAGTTTGGTGACATAAACAAGGACATGGCAACCAAACCTACCGCCCGCTCCCTCCCGTGCACTCGCATGTAGCATTTCGTTTGCCCCAACAGAATCAATCATAGTATCACACGACATTCATACGGCTGTCATGAACTCACGGCAGTCAGCATGCAAATAGGATGTTCAGTGGGCAACCGGGAATCCGGGACTTGTCCACTCCAGTCACATAGCACTAGATGGACCAAGGTGGGTGTCCATTAAATGATTTCAAGGGCAAAGTGGCGCCCGCAGCCACCCATTAAACGAGGAATTAGGGACTGATTTCACTAGGCGCAAATTAGGGACTGATTTCACTGGAAGCAGGAGATAAACAGTAAGAAACATAAGCAATAAGCAGCCAAGGATGCGAAGACCAAGAGCCTCCGGCTGGACAATCTGCCAATGACATCGCCGTCTAATCCTGCAATCACATCCACGAATCGAAAAACGAGATGAACAATTAAAGGAGGACGCATTCAGGTCATCAGGCAAACACAGTAAGAATCCGGAGGGAACGAGGAACGGATCGCAAAAAAACACGCATTTGGGCTGGGGCTGGACTAGAGCACGTAATCACCTCGACGTCGACGACCCCCGTCGCCGCCACCGAGCCTCTCGGTCCGCCGGTGCCACGCCTTCTTGAATATGGCGTGCAGGGGAGGAGCCTCTCGGTCCGAGCGGCGGCGTGCGGGGGCCGGGGAGGAGCTCCTCGGTCCGAGCGGCGGCGTGCGCGGGCCGGGGAGGAGGCGGTCGGCCGCGGCGGCGTGCGGGGCCGGGGAGAAGGCGGTCGGCCGCGACGGTGTCGTCGGGAGAACGGGGGCGTGGTCACGAGGCTACCTAGGCCTAGCAAGTAGCAACCACCAGGTTGAGACTTGAGGATTAAATGGGCTTAAATGGCTTCCGTGGGCTAAGAGGGATGGCTGCTTGTTTCACTGGACTGAAATACGGGAGCCCGTGAGACAATTTCTTCGGGCTAAATTTAGTGGGCTCATGGGCTGCCCATGGCCGTTTGCCGTCTGCACCCCTACATGGCAGGCCGTGTCAGCGGCCAGCGGCGCTAGACAGATCAGACACCGACGACCACAACTACCCGTGCAGGCTACAGAACAACATCGCACACCTGCGTACGTACTGCCCGTGACTCCGTGGTGAGATCCTAGAACATCTGTAGCAGAAGCCCTATAAACACTGTAGTGCTGACTTGACGAGGATATGATTTCTGGTGTAATGAAGAAATTTTTTAAGGTATAGTGTAAAGTGTGAAAGAATTTTAGAGGAGGGGATAGAGTTGTGGTAAATAGTGTTTTAGAGTTGTGGAGATAAGATTTCTGGTGTAGATACTCTTAGCCTATTTTTAAGGAAAGCAGATCCTCTGTCTAAGTATTGTGTACCTTTATTCCATTCTTCCATCCATCACAAATCTAACAAACATTTCTCTTTTCATCTCTCATCTCTCTTCTCCCTCCTCTCTCCTCCCTCCTCCCTCCTCCCTCCTCACTGAATTTAAACGGCACCTCTGCCATAAAGAGGATGCGTATCCATTTTTAAGCTCTAATAATCGAGGCATTTGACCGGACACCATTAAACTAGCAATCACAAGCTCCATTAGAAATGGAGAAAAAAAAACACACGATGAAATCTAGCTCAACGCGATGCCTGATGTTTTCCGGGTGGTTGAGGGGAATCCATCCAGCGAAGCGAAAGCTAGCTCGCCGTCGCCGGCCGGCCGGTCGGTGACGAGCAAGTCTCGCCTACCCTGAAGCCTCCGTCCTGTCTTCCAACTCCTGCAACTAAGCACGCTCTTCTTACATCATTGTTGTTGTTGTTGGTTAACTTGATAATTAAGTGCAAAATGACACTCTTCGTTTCTGCCCTTCCGTCGCTTTCTTGCCAGCCGGTCGTCCACTCTGGCCTGCCTTCTCTCCTGCTACGTGCTAACGACCAGGAAGCAATATGGTTTTAGTTTGTGGTAAGTGGTAAGCACTTTGCCAAAAAGTCCCACCCAATTCCCCACACCAAGCATGGAAGCTGTGAAGTCTCAGCCACTGACCCACTCTCAATCTTCCATTCCTTCTAATTTCAAGGTGTTCAAACCAAATGCCCTGTAACTTAGAGATTAAGACATGAACAAATAATTGTTCCAATCATGGCAAGGTAAGTCATTCAGCTATCCCACCATAAGTGAACTGTACTTTCTTTCCTTTTGAGATCAACAAATGTTGTCTACTAGCATACAAGACACACAAAACTAACTTTTCATAGTGTACCACAAACTTACACAAAAGACCACCAACAATCCAATATATCCCTCTTGCCAAGTCTACCAGGTGAAAATCTTGCACATAGACCAAAAGTGACATTGAAATGAGTAAATGACTATACTACTCTAGTTTCTATCTCTAAGTACTATACTTAATGCATGCATGTAGGGAACACAAAGTCACAAAGTAAAGCTATGCATGCAAGGAATGCAAAATAAAGCTAGATATTTATTAGGGATGTAGAGATAACAACAAATTTATTTTGCATTGGAATATGAAATATACCCTTTATTTATGGACATGTTTATTCAAAGAAGGCCTTATAAACTTGGACGGAGGTGGTAGTGCTCTAACTACCCTATCGTAACACTAGGTTGCAATTACGGACACAGATTAAACTAAAGATAGCCTAGATACCCTACAAATAACAAAAGCATCACAACCACTATCAACCTCCATTTACGTTCAGGATTATCCGTAGTCCTGCAGAAATCTATAGCATGTGATGATACAACATTACTACTTCAACCAGAACCAGTACAGATAGCAGAATGCAGAATAAATGATGATACATTGTAACAGATGGCACTACTTTTCCTAAAGAAAATGTGCACCCCTCTTAAAACTCCAAAATATCCATAACAAGTAAATAGAGATTGAACAAACAATTTTGAAATTGCCAGCTTCAGTTGTACCATTGATGACATTGGTTAAATTATTAGCACAATCACCAGAGCATATAACTATATAAGACAGCCGTTCACCAACATCCCAGACCCACAATTCAAAATAGTAAAAGCAACATGATAAAAGTAATGTTAGAAAAGTACTAGGCTGTTAACATCCCAAACTGCACATAAATAGTGCCACAAAGGATGCAAAGTTTCTGACAAATTATTATCAAGCAGAGTACAGAATAACAAACTGATACATAAGCAGCACCTGTAACTTTGCCTCAATAAGTAAACCACTTCCCGCACCCCCACCCCCCATCTCACGTAAACACTGACATAATCATGGATAAACAAACGTAACCAGCCCTTTTTCTCCTCTTTCAGAAGAGAGATTTCAAAATATGACACTCTTTAAAATTCATATTTTAGGATTTGATATTCTGGTCCACAGTCATTGACTCAGATAGTCCTACATATCATACACACAGCTAAAGAGACACACGAATTGAGAGGGTGTTCTTTTGGGCTTATGAGCTCTGACTTATTTGTCTTATCTCCAATTTCGAGAATTTTCCGAGGTGGCCTCGAGAGTCGGATGGTCTTGAAATTTAGGATTTAGGGAGAATTTCGTGACTTATCTGACTAATATTGACTCATCTGACTTTTTTTATTACTTTTTGGATCCGTTTTATTTTTATCTCGTAGGCGAGTCTAAAAGCTCTCTAAATCCTAAATTTCAACGCCATCCGACTCTCGAGGCCACCTCGAAAAATTCTCGAAGTTGAAGATAAGACAAATAAGTCAGATTACATAAGCCCAAAAGAACATGGCCTGAGTGTCATATTCTGAAATATTCCCTTTCAAAAGGCAAAACAAAAGAGAAAGAAGAAGGCGCCCCCCAAAAAAAAAACAAGCTCTCCTCAAAAGATCCTGCAATCATACACGGGGCAAAAACTATATGGTGTAGCACCAAATGCGCTCCAGAAAAATAGAGGACAATTGTTCCATGCAACATACCACGTTCATAATTAAACCAACGAAAACCGTGGTTTTCTAGCTTACTAGTTGCAGTTCGGTTTGGTTCAGCCAGCCAACTAATGGCTAAAACCGATCGAAATTCAAAGTTTCAAATTCAGATTTAAAATAACTTGGAGAAATCAACCTCCGAGCCATTGATTTTCAGTAGAAATTGAGCAGTTTCTCGTCCAATCAGATCAGATCCACTAAAAAAACAACGCTTTTCGTGCCCGATTTAAAATTTGATGAACTAATTTTACACGGTTTTTAGCGCTTTTTCGATGGAAACCGTTATTTAGGGGTTAATGTGTCACAAAACTGTGAACCCTAGTTATAGCATGGTATCAACCATGCGCTTTGGTTGATGAGGAAATCAGACATGAATGCCATGAAAACTCTCCATTGGAGGGATTAGCTCACAGAAAGTACTTGCGACAAATCTGCACTAAGAAGTAGACAATGAAAGACGTTGTTCTCTTTATCTGGTGGTCGCCATTGATGGTAGCCAGCTAGCCGAAGGTGTGCGCTTGACTCCTCATCCTTCTCTGCCTCCTAGCGTAGCAGGAACAGCATATTCTTTCCTTGTCTCGCCATCTCCGTCTCCTTTTGATCACAGCGAAGCAGCCATTGAACTTACAGTGTGATAGATGTTTGATCAGTACATGAGACGTCCAATCTGGCGAGAAAACTGTTCGCGCGACAGCGCGAGCGCAGTGACTGGCTCAAATTCAGATTTAAAACTCTTAGCTGATTTAAGATCATCTTCCTTATTCTTTTTGGTTTAAACCAGTGGTAGGTTATAATCTGAAAAAATTGTGGGCCTTTAATAGTGAGTTTAGAGAGCCAAAAAATATAAAAAAATGTTTTTGGATGCTCTAAGAAGAACCACAAAAAGCCTCACAAAAAGGGCTACACGATGCTACAATCGTTTGGGCCATAAAAAGGATAAATTTTTAGCCGTAATTTTAAATTTTAATTTGAGCTAAAAAGAACAAGGTCGCCAAAGCTCCCTAAAATCAGCTCCCTACCTCTATACACATTCCTGGAAAAAATTTCTTCCTATATTTATGCTCTCTCCAACAAACTCGCTAAAATCTCAATTCAATAGAAAATGATATAGAGAGGAGAGAGGCTCCTAGGTGAGCGGGACAGACAATCCCCAAAATAGGGAGCCGAATAGGGAGTTTGTTGCTCCAATTCAGCGTCTGTTCTTTTTAGTTTATCTTTTTTATTTTATCTATTTATCTCCGAATCGAATAGTCAAACGCTTTGACTTTTGTAATCTATTTTTTTCTATATCGAACCACGTCTTAGAGCTCTAAAAAATAAGTCAAATGAAGCTCATCGGACTTCCCAAACTATCTCGAGAAGCTCTTAAAGTTTAGCTTATAAACAAATAAGATAAGAAAATAAGATAAGTTGAAGAAAACAATCTCTCAATGATGCCTTATGATATGTTTGTTCAAAACCGAGAAAACATGCCAGGTTATCCTAGAGAGATCCTGAAAGCGAATATGAAAAGTCAATCTGCTTGATTCGACTTATTTTTAAGAGAAACATGATCAAGAAGTCAATGCATTTAACTGTTGAAAATATCTGGGCTAGTAAGCAGGCTTTGGTCGGGAGAGGCACAGCTGGTTGGGCGCTGCAGTCCGTGAACGATCCCAGTTCCCATGTACGAGGTGTGTTGTTTGAAGCGTGACCTCCTGAGTTCATGCCATAAAAAGTTTAAATAGCTCTCGCGAATCTCGAAATTCCCTAGAAATATAGGAGTAGTAAGGCTTTGGTGTTTGGAAATAGAACTATTGTCCCCGTTGAAAATGTAAGAATTCCGTCTCTGTTTCCGTAAAAATTTAAAGCCCACTTTTGAGGTGACTTTGTAATAAAACTATAATGTTTCACAGGATTAATATAGGAATTTCCTCGTGTTCCTGTGAATAAAATTTTAAAAAAATCAATGGGAGTGCCCATCGCGCATGCAGGTTTGAGCACTGGCTCACCTGTGTGTCATATTTTCTCTATGATTTTAATCCAGATGTCTAGGTATATCCTAAGATTTATTCCTGGAGACGTCTCATTTAGTGGGACCACGCGGCCTGCGTGAAGGAGGCCTTAGTCCTTCAACTAGGTTCTACTTGTACATGAACACCCACACTGCCTGCGGTGTGCATTTATGTGTGTACCACTTCAAAAATAAATAAATAAAAGTTTGATGCCTACAATTGAATCCTTCCACTCAAATCAGGTCAAATCCCACCTTTTTTTTAAAAAAAAAACAACTCCACATGTCTTAAGATCATATTGTATACTAGTGTAGCTGAAGTGTTAGGCTTTGAGAGCATCCGGAGGTTAGAACATTTAAAGGAAACTTTTAAAAACTTTTTTGTTTTTAAAGTACTTGATGAAGGAACTCCACAAGTTAAAGTATTTTGTTTAGAGAAATTAAAGAAACATAGATGGAGGCAAACAAAACACTCTCGCAACTCTTTCATGTTCCAGTTTGTTTGGCCTGAGAAGTGGGTAGGAAAAGAAATTCTGTCTCACCTAGGAAATAAATTCCCTTTCTTTAAATAATAAATTCTTATTCCCTCTCTCAATTCTCTCCGTACAACGAAGAGACTTTGGCTCCGTTCCATTTGGCGGTGACCAGCGGCCGGCGGTTTGTTACAGTAAATTTTTTTATTTTCTTAGATTATCTTTTTAGGCTCATTTAAACTTTTTTTTCAAAGACTTATAAATTTTCTACAGTAAAACCGCCAACCACCAGGAACCGCTAAAAGAAATCGGGCATTTATAGCCTCTATCTTTGAATTTGCATTCCATCCTCCCAAATCCCAATTCCCTCCACTAATCACGCTGGAAAGGTTAAGTTTAGCAATACGGGGCAGTTAGGATTTCAAGGTAGCCTCTTCATCTCATTTTTTTTTTTCCATAATTAGGCAATGCAACGCAAAACAGAAGCAGGTACTACATGACAGACAGAGTTTTTGTTGACCTGAAATCCCGAAGTTACCCTCCGCGGTATCAATGGAGTAATGGACGGACACACCTCAATTTTCATTAATCTAATCATGACGAGTTGATTAGCCATGGATGGATTAAGAAAGGCTACCACCAGTACTGGTACAGCCCAGTCACGAGCTACGACGCGCGAATAAATACCGGCTTAATTAAGCCTCCATCCTTCCCCAGTTCCCCTTCCCCCTTCTCTCTCTCTCCTTCTGCGAATCGAGAGGAGAGACGAGCGACATTGGAAAAAGCTCGGAAGCTTTATCTCGCCCACGCAAATGGCCGCCTTTTGAGGCACTGTACGAGCTCTCGCCTCTCATTCTTCTCCTAGGCTCTGTTCTGTTTCTTCCCCCTGTTAGTGAGTCAGGGCCGTTTCTTGGTGCTCTTCCTGGAGGCGTCCTGCTCTGCCGTTCCTTGTTTCAGGTACGGTTTCATGCGCCCCTTTTATCACCCTTCGAATTGCTGGCTTCTTGAAATGCCCTTGAATTGAATTCTGCTACGTTTACCCGGCAGTTCGGCGGCATAGGTAGGTGTTTTATCCTATGCGCCGATTGCAATCGTCTCCGGAGGTTCGGTTGAGGGTTGCAAGAATCTTTTTTTTTTTTTTGTCCTCAGAATTGTTTCTTTCCTTGTTCGATTGCGCCGTTTTGAGTGGGAGTTATCTGGGTGAATTGGGTTGGGGTGAGATCTGGTCAGAATTTAGTGTGTGCCCATTTGAGGAATTGGGCAATGAGCGGCCGAGAGGTGGCACCTTTTGATAGATCTGGCGGCGTTTGCCTCCTGTTGTTGCCATTCCAGGTTGTTGTCATGGATTGTTGCGATCTGTCCCGTTCCTGATGCATTTGCTGCCGAAAAGTTGCAATTTTGTTGCTATTCATTTGGTCAATTCGTTCCATTAGGTGAAGAAATATGATACGATGTTTCTTCGCTTGCCCACTGGTTGTTTCTCGAACTGTAGATAGATCCTTCTGTCAGTCCATCATTAATTAATAGCATTCGAATTAGTTGATATTGGATTTTCATTAATTGATCCTTGTGAGTTTGATTCTGTAGCATTTAAATCTTAGCGTAATTGATTTTGTTCGGTTTCTTTTTGCAAGGTGTTCTGGATAGCTTGTTCACCTGTTTCAGTTCTTGGGAGCCAAGAGTTAAAAACAAGGAGAATTTGGCCTAATTGCCCTCCAAGATGCCTGGAATTGTAGTGGATGGAGTTGTTACAGAGGAGGCGCCGAATGACGTGAATTCATCTCAAAACAAGGAGAATTTGTCCACCCCAAGGTCGCCTGTGGCCTCAGCTATGATGGTAAGCATGCAAAGTGAGACACTTGAGATGCATGTTGAGGGTTCTGGTGCTGGGGAGCCCTCGATCGAGCAGCTTTACAACAATGTGTGTGAAATGGAGAGCTCAAGTGAGGGTGGGTCCCCATCACACGAGAGCTTTGGGTCGGACGGGGAGGAGTCGAGGATTGACTCGGAGCTTCGCCACCTTGTTGCTGGGGAGATGGAGGCCATGAAGGCAATTGAGGAGGAGGAGGAGGAGGAGAGTGGGAGTGTTGCCAATGCGGTGCCTGCTGTTGAGAATGGAACCCCTGTCAAGACACAGTCTTCTAATTCATCCAAGAAGTCAAAGAAGGCTGCAAAATCACAGCTTGAATCTGATGCCTCTGCTGGCCCTAATGGCAAGGCGTCCCCTGATGAAGGCGAGAGTGAGGTGAGCAAACCCGTTAGCCGAGTTGGCCGCCGCCGGAAAGCTAGTGCCAATCCACAGAATGGAACAGAAGATTCTGGTCTCGATAACCCTGACCTTGGCCCATTTCTTCTTAAGCATGCAAGAGACTTGATTGCCTCGGACAATCCACGGCGGGCACTGAAATACGCTCTCCGTGCCACCAAATCATTCGAGAGATGCGCTGGTGGAAAGCCAAGCTTGAACTTGGTGATGAGTTTGCATGTTGTGGCAGCAATCCACTGCAACTTGGGAAAGTACGATGAGGCTGTACCTGTGCTACAGCGATCTCTCGAGATCCCTGTAATTGAGGAAGGTCAGGAGCATGCTCTTGCAAAGTTTTCTGGTTGCATGCAACTGGGGGACACCTACGGGATGCTAGGTCAGACTGCACTCTCACTGCAGTGGTATGCTGCGGGGCTCGAAATTCAGAAGCAAACATTGGGGGAGCAGGATCCAAGGGTTGGAGAGACTTGCCGTTACTTGGCTGAGGCTCATGTGCAGGCATTACAACTAGATGAAGCACAAAGATTGTGCCAGATGGCTCTTGACATCCACAGGGAGCACGGTGAGCCAGCGTCGCTGGAAGAAACGGCTGATAGGAGACTAATGGGTCTTATTTGTGACACAAAGGGTGACCATGAAGCTGCCTTAGAGCATCTAGTGATGGCAAGCATGGCCATGGTGGCCAATGGCCAGGAGACTGAGGTAGCCTCAGTGGATTGCAGCATTGGTGACATTTATCTCTCTTTGGGTCGATATGATGAGGCTGTGTTTGCTTACCAGAAAGCTCTGACTGTATTCAAGACTAGCAAAGGGGAGAATCATGCAACTGTGGCTTCTGTTTTTCTGCGGCTTGCAGATCTGTACAATAAGACAGGGAAGCTGAGGGAGTCGAAGTCCTACTGCGAAAATGCCCTCAAGATTTATCAGAAACCTATTCCAGGCACTTCTCTTGAAGAAATTGCCACTGGGTTAACTGATGTTTCAGCCATCTATGAGACCATGAATGAGCATGAGCAAGCGCTGAAGTTACTCCAGAAGGCCTTAAAGATGTACAACAATTCTGCTGGTCAACAGAGCACAATTGCTGGAATTGAAGCCCAGATTGGCGTCTTACACTATATTTTGGGGAATTATGGAGAGGCATATGACTCCTTTAAGAGTGCGATCACAAAGCTCCGCACATGTGGCGAGAAAAAGTCTGCCTTCTTCGGTGTTGCACTGAACCAGATGGGTCTGGCGTGTGTTCAAAGATACTCCATAAATGAAGCCGCAGAACTGTTCGAGGAAGCTAGAACCGTTCTGGAGCAAGAATATGGGCCATATCATCCAGATACTTTAGGTGTATACAGCAATCTTGCTGGAACTTATGATGCAATGGGAAGGTAAGCTCCCTACTGATTCCTGCATCGACTTATATCTTGCTAACGCAAAATAGCTACTACCTCCGTTTCACAATGGTTGTAGTTCTAGCTAAATTCACGCAAAACAAGAAGACGTGGAAAATGACTTGTCTACCCTCATTTAATTCATCTCCTTTGTGATTAATGAAGGGTAGTTGAACAGATTAGCTAAACGGATGACTGCATTGATGAAGGGTACAAATATCATATTGCCTCTAAAATTGCATTAGAATGTGAAAACTACAACCATTTTGATAAAAATTTTGAATGCTAAAACTACAACCATTGTGAAACGGAGGTAGTATATTCTTTGTCTTGTAGCATGTATTGTGCTTTGGCAAACTAACCCTAAACAACTTCTTTTTTCTGGAAATCTATAAAAGTGAAAAATCTGTAAATCTGTATATTATGCTAAGTCGATACGACAATCAATATGGTTGGTAGGGCATTGATAACTGGTTCATGCGGCCATTCATGCAGTATGTCAATTTCTGTTTCTGTCAGTACTCTTGATGTCCTGGATATATTAGGGGATATCTAGGTAAAGGTACTCATATACAAATGGCAAACCTTGGGTCTTTGTTGGTGGTGTCTATCATCTTCCAGCTTGGCACATGATTAGTCTCTTTTTGCAGCCTTTTGCTACTCAAATTGAATTTAGCAGATATTGATTGCTACAAAGTTGGATCAATTTAATTGAAGTAGGACCATCTTAAAACCATTAGCTGTTTGTAGCTGGCTGTTCTGTAAAAGAAGGGTTGCAAATACTTTATCCTCTTGCTTTATCTTTTCCATTTGCCCTTCTGTATTGTTCGTGTGGAAACTTCGTGCTGCTTTATAAGACATGTGAACTGTCAGCTTTATGGTATTCTTTCTAATTATGATGCAAGTTTTGAACTAACAATACAGCTGGCTTCTCGGCTCAGAAATGCTAATACTATTGTGTTAGCTGGCTTGAACGCTAGATTAGATTTCTAAAGCTGCAATGCTATCTTTCTGAGATACTTTCCGAAACTAAAATTTAAAGGAAAACTATTTCCAACATGATTGTTGGCCTAGGAGCTCTCAAACTCACTCAAGTACAAACTAAATCTCTTAAAGAAACAAAGAGCTTAAAGCTACATCTAGTATTAATTGCATCTCATTGGCTTACTTCCACATTACAAATGGAGGTGCTGCCCTCCTTTTATAGGTACATAGGTCGGTTTGCTACAGTAGCCTGCTACAGTACCAGTCCAGCTAATTGCCAACTAACTAGCCTAGACCTTTCTATTACATGCAGGATCATTCTTCCAAGTAGCAAATTTTGTTTTTACTTCTTGGTAACAACCATTAAGTCAAGATTAAATCCAACAATGATCACTAATGTGAAATGGTTGAGATTCATTTCTTTCACATTCAGCTGATTTATCTGCTTTCTTTGCTAACCAGACTGGATGAGGCCATCGAAATCTTGGAATATGTTGTTGGAATGCGTGAAGAGAAGCTGGGCACAGCAAACCCAGATGTAGACGATGAGAAACGGAGGCTTGCAGAGCTACTGAAGGAGGCTGGCCGGGTGAGAAGCAGGAAGGCGAAGTCCCTGGAAAATCTGCTCGAGACCAACCCATATACCGTCACAAAGAGAAGTGCTGTTGCATCATGAATTCGCCTCGCAAGGAAAGGGAAAACTTGATGCGACTATGATTCTAAGAAGGTGTATCAATTGGTTTATTCAGATGTGATGAGGGGGTAAATGAGAATAGGAGTGTTTTAAGAATCTAGAAATATGAAATGTTCTGATTGATTGTTGTATAAAGTTACGAAGGCTATCATTGGTTACTACTTGTTCAGTAATCTCTTCACCGTGCTTGTGGAAGTGATGACGGCTTTTGCAGCTGATGTGTGAGGCTTTTTTTGGCAGATTGCCCTGTCAGTTTGTCAAGGTATATATTATGCACAATTATAACATCTTTTAGGATATATAAAGATCATACTGCAGCTCATTCTATCCTGTAAGATTATTAATTGGAAATCGAATTTCAAGTGAAACGGTACCTCATGTTTGATGATTAAACAATCTGACGTGGTAAGCAGCATTGCGAGCCATCAAGAGCAATGCGGAATTCGTCGATGAGAAGTGCCGTGCAGGATTCATCGATGAAAGCAAAAAAACGATTTGTTTTGGGAAGCTGAGAATGAGACTTTTGCCACACTTGTGCAAAACTGAGATTAGAAATTTAGAAGCATCTACCACAAGAAATATCACATGCAGACACAAACTGGAGCACCGCAGGTGGTGATAACCTTTAATCCGCACTTAATTTCCGCAAAATAGAGATCTCTCTTGACAGTTTTGAGAGAAATTTACTGAACCACTGCCCTAGTGCCACAAAGATGCATATGTTCGAACCTAAATTCAAAAACTTCAGAAACGTTTACCATCCCTTGCCTATTCTTAACAATCAGCTATCACTAGAACTAGTATTAAGTCCAGGGCCATGAAGTAACTTCGCCCCCAAAGCCAGGACTGTCTAGTGACCATACTTCTGGAACTCCCACTCGCTGTTGTCTGCAATATCAAATTAGAACGTTAGAAAAGTTAACAAGAGCACTAACAAGAATATTGATCTTGGTGCAGAATGCCGGGGCTATCAACCTAGAGGGCACACTTGACGGGTCTTGAGCCAACGGCTGATGCAATGGAAGTGAAATGCATGGTTGCAAACTCCTGAAAATGACAAACAGAATATGAACTCACGTTTGGAAATTCCTTGACTTCATAATTAGATGGAATTATTTGCAAATCACAGTGCGTAAGTCAGGGACAAATTAGAACGAGACCATCAAATGAATCATTGCTGACCCTATTTCCTGACACTTTCACTATTCACCTCCTATTCACAACCCTAATTTACTATTCACCTCTTCAACACTGACCCTATTTTCGCAATATCTACATTTCTCTTATATTTTACTCCTAACCCTATTTTCACTATTTATAACCCCATTTCTACGGTAATAGAGCTAGTTAAAGTAAAGGTATAGGCCCACCATTGGAGATACAGTCATCCATGACCATGAGAGAAGCAAGAGAGAGAGGCCACAACCATAATGGGCCACAGAAATTCCTTGAAGAAAACTCTCCTCCAGATATACTGTGGCAAGCTTGTATATGCCTAAATAGGCAACAAGCTATCAGATGTCTAATCAGTCAAGTAGCCAAACTGCACACCCTACTTTCTTAAAAGATAAAAAGAGTTGAGGCTCAGTACACCTTCGCAAGGTCCAGAAACTTCCTAATCAACAAATGATCTCATAAAAACTTGAGATATTCTTGAAAATAACAACTTCTGGTCTAAAAAATTAACAGGCTTCCTTACGAAAAAAATCAAAGTTAAGGTGTATCCTACTCTAAGGAGCCATTTAGTACCAAATTTGGATGATAGTATGATATTCACATCCCCCATTGATTCCTCACACCAGAACCCCATCCTATAATATGGTTTTAGTTTGTGGTAAGTGGTAAGCACTTTGCCAAAAAGTCCCACCCAATTCCCCACACCAAGCATGGAAGCTGTGAAGTCTCAGCCACTGACCCACTCTCAATCTTCCATTCCTTCTAATTTCAAGGTGTTCAAACCAAATGCCCTGTAACTTAGAGATTAAGACATGAACAAATAATTGTTTCAATCATGGCAAGGTAAGTCATTCAGCTATCCCACCATAAGTGAACTGTACTTTCTTTCCTTTTGAGATCAACAAATGTTGTCTACTAGCATACAAGACACACAAAACTAACTTTTCATAGTGTACCACAAACTTACACAAAAGACCACCAACAATCCAATATATCCCTCTTGCCAAGTCTACCAGGTGAAAATCTTGCACATAGACCAAAAGTGACATTGAAATGAGTAAATGACTATACTACTCTAGTTTCTATCTCTAAGTACTATACTTAATGCATGCATGTAGGGAACACAAAGTCACAAAGTAAAGCTATGCATGCAAGGAATGCAAAATAAAGCTAGATATTTATTAGGGATGTAGAGATAACAACAAATTTATTTTGCATTGGAATATGAAATATACCCTTTATTTATGGACATGTTTATTCAAAGAAGGCCTTATAAACTTGGACGGAGGTGGTAGTGCTCTAACTACCCTATCGTAACACTAGGTTGCAATTACGGACACAGATTAAACTAAAGATAGCCTAGATACCCTACAAATAACAAAAGCATCACAACCACTATCAACCTCCATTTACGTTCAGGATTATCCGTAGTCCTGCAGAAATCTATAGCATGTGATGATACAACATTACTACTTCAACCAGAACCAGTACAGATAGCAGAATGCAGAATAAATGATGATACATTGTAACAGATGGCACTACTTTTCCTAAAGAAAATGTGCACCCCTCTTAAAACTCCAAAATATCCATAACAAGTAAATAGAGATTGAACAAACAATTTTGAAATTGCCAGCTTCAGTTGTACCATTGATGACATTGGTTAAATTATTAGCACAATCACCAGAGCATATAACTATATAAGACAGCCGTTCACCAACATCCCAGACCCACAATTCAAAATAGTAAAAGCAACATGATAAAAGTAATGTTAGAAAAGTACTAGGCTGTTAACATCCCAAACTGCACATAAATAGTGCCACAAAGGATGCAAAGTTTCTGACAAATTATTATCAAGCAGAGTACAGAATAACAAACTGATACATAAGCAGCACCTGTAACTTTGCCTCAATAAGTAAACCACTTCCCGCACCCCCACCCCCCATCTCACGTAAACACTGACATAATCATGGATAAGCAATGCTGACCAAGCAGCAGCTGCAGCGCCTTGTATCATGCAACTTAATACTAATAGCGGCAAAAAATGTTCCAATTTTTTTTTACAATGTAAGCTGTAAGGCTGTGTTACCAGGATTCAGACATGCACAAGAAAAAATGGTTCAGGGATTCACCTAATATACGTATATTTTTTTAATAAAAATAATACGAAAACAACGACCAAACTACCTCCAATTTTCATGGCTCAGCCCAGTCCTCTACTCCCCAAACCTAACCCTAAAGTCTGAAAGCACACCTCTCTCATACCTCACTCCCAACCAGCGCTGCCGCTTTCCCATCACTGTCCGCACCCAATACTGCCCCCTCCCTCCCTCCTAGCGTCACCCGTCCATTCCTCCCTCCCCTAGCGGCATGGCTGGCGCCCCCTCTCTTCCCTTCCCCCAGCCATTGTCGTCCCTTCCCCTGTGCCACGCTGCTGTCCACCTCCTCCCTTCCCTGCACGTCCCCTGTCTTCCATTCCCACACCGCCGCCTGCTCTCCTCCCTCCTCTATGTCATGCCTGCTCTCCTCCCTGCCCCACAAACTGCTTTCCTACCTCTCAGTGGCACATCATCATGCCATGTCCAACACGTAAAAAAATTTCAGACAACCAACACGATCACCGACAAATAACATGAAACACCCCAGTCATGTAGTTGAATGTTCCCCTGGTGCAACCCCTAATAAACCCTTCCTACAATAAGCAATTTCTGTTAGAGGATCTAGCATGTGTCCCAAAAAAAGACACCGAGTTCCCAGCACAATCATAACCAAATTAAGCAGCTATACTGTACTACCACCACAGCACACCAAACAGGATCCTGGGAAAATTCATGAAATGACACTCGATTCGCATGCCCCCAAGGAATGTATCTATGACATGTAGGACTATTTGAGTTTATAACAGTGGGCTAGAATGTCATATGATGAAATACGAATTTTAAAGAGTGTCATTTGTAGAAATACCCTGGCGAGCATAAATTAACAATAATAAGTACATCACTGCATGGCATGTGCATTCATCTTGTTTTGGGCAGGTCTTTGCCCTGAAGATGGTAAGCAACATTTAAAAGCTGGTGTGGAAAGAGTGATGGAGGTGATGAAGAATTTGGGGCAAGATGGAGGTAGAAGGATGCTTCTTCTGCAGAATGATGATACGGGAGTTAGTCAGGGATCCGATGGTTTCAGTTAGTTGTGTTTGAGATTTATGCTTGGTTGGGAGGGTATTCGAACTTGTGTTATCTTATCCTGTGATGTAAGGGGTAGACTTATTTTGGTTCTGTGAGGGGGGTATTTTGCTGGCTTCATTTTGGTATGTAATGATTCGGAGTAGTGGCTGGAGGTTGTGATGCAAACTGACTGTCTTTTGGATTGATGTATTTCCGTTATACGTAATGTAAATGGGGCTTCAAACCCCTTATGCAAAAAAATACATCACTGCAGGATTACATAGCAGCAAGGGGAAAAAAAGGAAGGAGCAAGGTAAGATGATGCGTATTATACCCCAAGCAACGGTGCACTCCTCGCTAGTGGCGCTCGCCTGGTTCGCCTGGCACTCGATGCCTACGCACACGCATCCGCAACACCACAGGTCAGATTAACAACCGCAAACCTAGAATTCAACAAACCGGTCGAAGCGATCGGGCGGATGCGACGCGTGCTCACAGAGGTCCATGATGTGGTTGCGGCAGATGGCGCAGTTGTCCACCACGATGTCTGCACGACCACGAAACGCGAACAAAATCAGACCAGGTAACGCGAAACCAAGCGATCAAGACCGAGAGGGAGGTGGACGCGGCGTCGGCGGTTGGTTACCCCAGGCCCAGAGCGCGACGGCGTTCCACTTCTTGATCTCGAAGCGCTTGGCCTTCTTCCCACCGACCGCGCCGGCGGCGGAGGAGGAGGCGGGGGTCTCGACCACGGCGACGGCGTCCTGGTCCATTGCGAGCAAAGGGCAAACGAACGAACGAACCCTAGGAGAATCGAGGGCAGGAAAGACGATACGAGGGTCGACTGGTCGAGGGGGCGGCAGTACCAACCACGAGGAACGGGACGGGTCACGGGAGAAGACAGGAGCCGAGAGAGGAGAGTAGGCTTTCGCGTATGGGCCCTGGGGAGCGGATGCACAAGGCCCATTTCAAGGGTAAGCCAGAGGCGAGCGAGAAGAATTTTATTTTTTTTATATTTAATTATTTTCGGAAATAAATAAATGATATTCAGTTTTAAAAAAATAAATAAATAGACTCCCGTCGCCAGCCCGTTGGGCGGGAAGTTTGAACCGCCCTCCGGTCGGGCGAGATATAAAAAATCCGCCCAACGGGAGGCGACCTTCTTTCACTACCAAGACTGAGGTGGAGCAAATTCCGCCCGACGGAAGGGCGAACTTTGGACGCGGGAAAAAATCCGCCCATTCAAAGGGCGAGATTTGAGGGCGGTGAAATCCGCCCGCCCAACGGGCGAATTTTGCCTTTTAAGTCAAGACACTTGCATGCATCTTGACTGCTCCCATTTCACACGAAGAGGAGGCGAGAGAGAAGTGAGGAGAAAGAAAGCCTGAGCAGGTTCTTCGATTTCGCAGTATTTTTATTATGTAGTAAAAATTTATTTGATAAAACTTGGTAGGATAGTCATATGAATTTAGTGTATGTTACATTGTGTGTAGAAGCGGGTAATATTTAGACTAGGGTTTAGGCTAAAAATAGTCGTGTAATATTTAGGCTAGGATTAGGGTTTAGGCAAATAGCATAGTTATATTTATGCCTGAGTTAGGGTATTACACGGCTAAAAATAGGCGTCTAATATTTAGGCTAGGATTAGGGTTTTAGTTACAAATAGCACGGTAATATTTAGAGTTTAGATTTAAATAGTATAGTCAATAAATTGTACAATTGTGTGGTATGTTTCGAACATGGTAGGGTTAGGATTTAGATAAGGAATAGAAGGGTAATATGTAATGTTTACATTGAAAATAGTATAGTACTTTACTAATTTATTATATGTTGAAGAGTATTTTATTTGTAGAGATAATGAACAAGATGTTGGTCGATATTTTGGTCAGTAGTAATATTGTTAAAAATAGATGTAGAAAAAAGAGATTGACGATAATAATCAATGTGCGAAATTTGTTGGGCGGGGTATATGATGAGACAAGGTCAATTTTCAGATCCATTATGGGAAGGAGAGATTGTGCAAGGTCCTTATGGGGTAGATTTATCAATGTTCCAATCATGTACATTAGGGATATCAAGACCCACCGAAAGGTCATTTAGTGGGCTACAACATTGGTTATTACGGACGTTTCAACTCAACGAAGAAGAACATGTCATGAGAGTTCGGGCATTGGTGGCCGTCTTCTTTGAAGGTTTTTGGGAGTTGATACCTATATCGAGTACTCGAATTGGAGCCGCTACGTTGAGATTGCAATCGAGCGGTGCCTTCCTCTAGTTCTCTTAGTGCGGTAGAGTACAAGCAACATGCGGATGTGGAAGAGCCAGGGAGACTAGTGGTCTTTGTAGTGGAAGAGGAGGTGGAGGTTGTAGGGAACACGGAGGTGACAGAGGGCGTGGGAGAAGCACATGCGAGAGCAGATATAGGAGAAGAAGGCAATGAAACAATTGAAGAGGCGGCAAGGCGTAGATAAAGGGAACGAATCGAGTCAATAGTTCTTGAAATGGCGTAGAGGATCAGAGCATGAGGAAGTCCACGATGAAGATCGTCGACGATGAGAGAAGTTTGAGTGATCGACCGGTGCTCGTAGAGTGGAATACTTACAACTTCAAGATTTATCTGTACATGAAGGCACGCACACACCATGGGATTACCATGAGAATGAGGTGACTCGAGGAGCCATGTACCCGACTAAGGAAGGCAGTATTGGATCTTGCCGTGAAGTATTGGTCTTTATCTCGAGGAGGAGTTCGAGGTAGTGAAGTCGAGTAAAAGCGTCTCGATGTGATGTGTGTTGTTCTGGTTGCCCGTGGCGTGTACATGCATTTAAAGGAAAGTGGGTGGATTACTGGGTGTGTTCAATTGTAAAGGAGCACGACTGTCAATTACAAAATGCACAACAAAGGCACAGAAATATGACATCAACATTTGTTGCGCTTGTAATGTACTCACAAATTGTTCGAACATAAGATATGAGCCTCGGTCCATTATACGAGCCATTGAGGAACAATTCGATTACACCATAAAGTATCCCACCGCTCGGAGAGCTAAGCGAAGGCTTTGGAAATGCGGTTCGGGACATATGAAGCATCGTATGCAAATATGTCCCAACTTCGGCAGACGATTAGTAGAAGAAATCCTGGAACGTACTATGACATGAAGGAGTATCCTGCTTCGGCGTCGACACCGCAAGTGGGTTACTGCAGAACGGTATTCTTTGCATTGGGTCCGTGCATAAGAGGCTTCACATATTGTCCACCTGTGCTCTGTGTAGATGGAACCTTCCTCACTGGCAAGTATAAGGGGCAAATATTGACAGCAATTACCGTGGATGGCAACAATCAGATTTTACCGATGGCATTTCCATTTGTGGAGGAGAGAATCTGAGATAGTGGTCTTGGTTCCTAGGCGTGTCAAACATCTTTGTTGTCACAGGAGACCAAATGTGTGTGTCATTCATGATAGACATGCAGGCTTACTGCATGCGATTGATGAGATTACAAATGGCTCCGACAACCGAGGGGGTGCCCAATGGAGTGATATGCAAAGCAGGTGGTACATGAGGCATATGGGAGCAAATTTTTTAGTCACTTTAAGAATAAACACTTGCATGAACCTATTCAAGAGGTTGTGCAAGCGAAATCAACAAAGAAAATTCAACAAATTATGGAAAACACTCGATGAGATGACCACAAAGCGTAGCTGTGAACTACGAGCAAGGCGGAAGCGAGGCGACACGAGCTTCGCCGTGAGATGCTTCTCGATTGGATTAAGGATGATCCAAAAGAGAAGTGGGCTCTCTGTATGATCTTGAAGGGGCTAGATACGGAATAATGACGACAAATTTGGCGAGGTGTACAATTGGGTCATCTCGGGGATGAGGGCATTGCCTCTGGTTGCAATTGTGGAGGAATTCTTCACGGTACATGCAAGTACTTCATGGATCGATTATCGTGCGCGTCTGCGCTATGGTGACGATACTGATATACTCATTGCTATTACAAAGTTTATGGCGAGAAGATAGGTAAGGCGAAAGACATTCTTGCGACGGCGATGGGGACAGATCATCTCGGTACCACATAATCTGCGGGGATAGAGGCGTCGTGGCGGTAACGTGGCGGTTACGCAGAGTGCATCTTGCGTGATCATACATGCACATGCTCATGCCGCAAGCCGAAGCTTCTTCACAAGCCATGCTCTCATGTACTAGCGGCAGCTTCAATGACAAATCACCCTACTTTTTCATTTGTGTCCGAATATTTCAGGAAGGAAATAATCCGAAATACATGGCATGCAGAGATATATGGGTATGCAATTTTCGGTACATTTACTGATCCACCTGGTCCGAATAGCCGTCATGTACCGGCTAGGGAATTGCTGAAGTGTGATCTTGGTCGTCGCCGACACCGTCGATTCGAACGACATGAATCGGTCGGAGGTGGAAGAGTTGAGAAGAGATGCGGCGGAAGCAACGAGGACGGTCACACTTATGTGAACTGTGACAAGCCTATTGCATTTGGGTCCTCGATTTGGATCTTGGCCCGTCCGGTCGAGGCGGATGGACGACGACGACCGATTCGGTTGAAAATGTATCTATGAAACCTTAATCGAACTACTTGATATGTGTAATTTACATTTGTAATAATCGCGTCAATGTAATATCTTTGACTTCTTGGTGGCAATGTAATATGATGACTTATTTATGTTTATGTAATATGTTATGTTTGCATGATATGTAGTGTCTGTTGATGACATTATCTTTTGGTATATCGTATTTTTCTTTATGAATTAATCTTGCTTGAATGGAAATAAATAACTCATACTTGCATATCTCGCGGGTGACGTGGCGATGGCGACGAGATGGGCGGCCGGAGCCGCCGCGCCACAGCCAGAAGCAGCAGCAGAGGGCTGCTCGACCCTCCCTTGACCGTAGGCATCGGGCCTACCTCGGTCTGATGGAGGCGGTCGCTAGGTGTCTTCGTACTAGGACACTGCCGAGTTGCTCACTCTGGGCGACGTTGGGTTGGCAGTACATCGTATAAGACGAACCTTCCTTACTTTCGTTTTTATAATTTACCTTTACTTACGTCTTGAATGCTTCATTTTCTCTGATTGCGCCTCTCGAGCCTCCTCCCGCCGGTGTCGGATCTTTGGAGGCTACTGACCAGGCGTTCGTTGGAGACCCGCCCGGCAGATCGTCGAGCGTTTGGTTTTGACCATCTCTCCTTGCAAAGCACTTGTGGACCGATGGAGGCCGGAGACACACACTTTTCACCTCCGTGCGGGAGATGGCGCCGACTCTGCGGGGCGTCTCGTACCTTCAGGGCTTCCGTGCGCGGCACCGTCGTGGCGGTGGGCGTCTCACCCGCTGGCGTGTCGACTGCTAGGCGGTTCGCCGGGTAGTCCGTGCACCAGCGCAGAGTGTACCGCCTTTCCTCGGCGGAAACACGTGGTCCATCGAAGAGGTGGCTGCGATTCACGGTAAGAACTAACGAGCGACTTGTCCTTCTTAAATTACATGCTAACATTGGTACTTGCAAACATTGACAAAGTGAGCACATCCACCCTCGGTAGATGGCGCTCTCGTGTCCCGACACCTTGAGGCCTACCGCTTTGGTCTGTTGGTGGGTGATGTTCACCAAGACGGACGGCCATTGCGTCGACAAGCACCTCCTCGGATCGCCAGGAGATCGCCGACGCCGTCCCTCGAGGTCCCCGATGACAGATTGGGCTTCACTTGTCCTTGCGGGGGCGTCTGAAGGTTTGTTCGACGCCGTCTGAAGACGAGATACACTGGCCGATCCTCGGTGGTCGCCCTTCTTCTTCATACTGTGGTCGTATGGCGGATCGCCATTGGGTGTCCGCTCATGGATCCACGATCCTACGAGGCGGCGTACTACCACGACACACGAGAGGATAGGCCCACCATGGGCTTCCTTTGGTTTCACGGGAGGTGCGTAATGTTTAAATCATGATTTATGCATTATTTACGTAACATAGCAGTAACTACAGTTGTTTTCTCCTTTTGCAGCCTACCTGGGCCCACGTTCAGGCGCACAAGGACTACCCAGAGTACGTGAGACAGCTGGACGAGGTACAGGAGGGGGATGTCGTTTGGACACCCTACAGTGAGGACCGAGTGCTTGCTCGCGCCCCTCACGGGTTGTCGTCGCTTTGCGAGCGGGACCAGTTGTACTGGCTTACGACCCGACCGTTGCTCTTCGACATCTTCGTCGAGGAGTACTCACCGCAGCGGGTGATGCGGCAGTTCGGCCTCCACCAGGACTTCCCTCTACCTGTTGTCCACACCGTCCCGCGTCAGGCTCACCAGTACGATCTTTTCCATTAAGCTCTAATTTCCATTTCGATCATCCGCCTTATAAGTGTTATACACGATGTTTGCTGCAGATCCACTAGACGTGGCCACACCGCTGGCTATCTGTGGGCTCCTGTGATGGAGCCTTGGGTAGCACAGTGGGAGGACGCTCTAGATGAGCGGGTCGAGGAGGACCGGCCGTACGACGCCACGTCGTATCCGGCGTACGTACGGTGGTACAGTGCGTCTACGAGGACGCGGGTAGGTCACACCCCTTCCACCGAGATCGCCCACGTCGCGCGAGCCACCGACACGTACCCGCTGCACCGCGCGCAGGCTGCCTACCAGGCGGTACCGATCTTTACCCCTGCTTTTCAATTTCTATTTTTAGCAGCATACACCGCTTGATTGCTATGGGCCTATATACAGATCGACATTCTTCGTGAGTGCAACGTCGATGCACGCACGGTTTGTCGGCGCCGCAAAGACGGCATTCGATGACCGGAGGAGATACTCGCGACCTTCCAGAGGCTCTACGAGAAGACAACGCGAGCTATCGCCTCACGTCTTCGCAGCCTTCCGGACGCCTCTACGGCCTACATCGAGGGTATGAACTTTATTGCCCTTCTCCACCCTACCTTCATTAAAATTTATAATGTGACACTACCTTAATATGTAGGATTATGCGGGCGGCGCCGCAGTTTGACCAGGTAGCACGTCGGCCCGAGGCCACCACCGTCCTCCTTGAGGGTACCGCCAGAGACCTTTGGCCGTCCTCGCGATGCCGCCCGAGGAGCGTGGAGGCGATTCGCGAGGCGGGGCGTCTTCCTCTGCCGCCGCGTCTTCTGTCGAGCATCGTCGCGCCGTTCACACCGTCTGGTGCTTCGGCACCACCACCACGGTCGCGGCCCACACCACGTGCACCGCGCCTCTGCATACTGGTGCGAGTTAGTTTTCTAGTCGAGCACTTCAATTTCATGTATTTATAATTTATCGTTGAGTAATGTGGACATTGCATGGATTAGGTCCTATCTTCACGGGGTGGCACGGTCCGGTCGGTCGGTCGTGGGCGACCGAGCTTCGCGACCTTGACGTGGACCAAGATGCCGTCCCAAGACGACGAGGTTGGGGGCTCCCAGTTGTCAGGGGCGCCTCTGCGGCGACACACCGTCCTGTCGACTTAGCGGCGCTGCGGCCTGAGCTCGTCCTCACCGGGACGTTCACCCGCCGGACCGCTTCACCTTCCCTAGCGCACAGCTGGGGCGTGCCCGCAAGGCACAGCCCGAGGGATCAGTCCGCGGGGTGAAGCCCAAGCGGGGACGACAGTAGTTTCTTTTCTTTGCATGTTTGTTTGTACCTTCGATGTATATATTCGATAGTTGTATGAACATTTTCGTCATTGTCATTTTTAGCTTTATAGCTTTTTTATTTATGCCATCTATCGCTCCTGATATTTTTCGTATTTTCTGGCCCCACTGAGTGCCGAATGTGGCCTGAGAAGTTATGTGCACGCCATCTGGGTGGGCTCCGCCACCCCACGCAAACCCTTAGGTGGCCATACACGATGAGGGCTACCCGCATTACCGCTTTCGAATCGGTAGGTGTGGCAGAATTAGCCACTTCATGTTCTATTCTTCTTTATCTTGTACGCCAATAAGTAGTGTCTTGTATCTCAAGGCTTTGCACGATATGAATGAGATGAAGATGGTGCTCATTGACATTGACAATGTGAAACGCATTACATGGTAGTAATCCACGTGGCTTAATCTTTATGCAAATGACTTGAAATAAACCCTATTGTAGTAAGGACGCTAGGTTTTGCCATCCACGGAGCGGTTCCACGGGTATACGTTGTAGGCCCGAGTAGCAAAGTCAACTCGCTCCTCAAGCCGGGATTCTTGCGTGAAGATGTTCAATGTAACTGAACGCGGCCATTGGGAAGGGATCGTCCATCCATTTGGTGAAGCCGCAGTCATTGGTTTACATATAGAAATGAGAAAAATGTGATATGGAAAATGTATTAAACACTTAGCTGTTGTCCGGATGGTTACTCACAATGGCACGCGAACGGTAGAAAGCGTCGGCGATCCATCCTTCGACAACCTGGTCAAAGTTTGTATAATCGTGTCCACTCCGTGCGCACAACGTGGCCATCCTCTGTAGAAGTTTGGGTCTCTTATCATTGTTGGCTCTGTGTTATAGCTAGCTCTTGTCCGAATAGGCAGGTCTTCGCTTGGTAGACGGGCTTGCGATCCAGGACCATTTGACGCGTCCACCAGCTTGTCGGATCCAACCGTTCGGTGTGGGTCGTGAAGCCATATGTGCGATGTGGTATGTCTATCTCTACTCGCCTCCCCTCCTACGAAGCCAACCCTAGTAGGGAGTATACACACATAGAGTCAGAGTGAGAGTGAGGGTGGGAGTGAGAGGGACGCCAGCTCTGCCTCGCATTATATAGGCCGAGGTGTACTTAACGAATTGGATTAATAAGTTGTTCATTATGCTTACTGACATCGTTTAATGATTAAACACATGCTACCGATGCCTATATCGCCTCGGCAACATTTAAATTGATCTTGGAGGCGATGATTGCTAACGATGCATGCGGTCACATCACTAAATGCGTGTCATCACGACCAACAATGCCGCCCGCCACCGTCATATCAATAATTGCGGTATGCTGGCGACCTCTGATGCCGCCGACACCGATCACAAGAATAATTGCGGGTCATGGCGACCAACAATGCCACGGACACCGTCACATCAATAATTGCGAACGCTGGCGACCAGCGATACCGCGGACACCGATCACGTCAATAATTGCGGGCACGCTGGCGACCAAGATGCCGCCGGACACCGTCACATCAATAATTGCGAACACTGGCGACCAGCGATACCGCCGGACACCGATCACGTCAATAATTGCGGTCATCGCCGACCAACAAGATGCCGCGGACACCGTCACATCAATAATTGCGAACGCTGGCGACCAAAGAAGATACCGCCGGACACCGATCACAAGCAATAATTGCGGGCATCGCTGACGAACAAGATGCCGTCGACACGGTCACATGAATAATTGCGGGCCTTTGCTCACCAACATCCGCTGACACCGTCAATCACATCAAATGCAAAGGCGAAGAAGATGAACTCGGTCCATGCACCGAGCAGACTTGGCTATTTATTTTCCTCCGGCCTCCGAGTCCTCTGCGCTCCAAGTTTCCTCTCAATCTCACATATTATTTCCATCACATGGACCAACAGCACTCGGCAGGGATACGAAGCAATGTCATGCTAGCTTTTTCAACTCGTGGTTATTCAAGGAATGTTTCTGTTTAGACCCGTTCATCCTTCACGGCTTGTCGCTTTTGTTTGTAATATGATCCTAATATCGCGAGTTTTGCGATGTTACGGGTTATATTACACTCAAAATGTGACGTGTAAGCCGTGATGGATGAATGGGGTCTAACCGCATGACTGAACTTAAGGCCTTTAGGAAATTAGACAAATAGGTGCGTACTATTTTTTATTTCAAAGCTAGCATGACATACATGGTGCGATGATATGGAAGGGTGGTCACCATGGGCGGGTGAATGAGGGACCAGAGGCAAAGAGCGGTGATGCCTCCTTCCTCTCTATATTAGGCGTTCGTCATTATCGGCACTGATTAAATTAGCTCCTAATTATCATTAATTAAGCATTCACGTTGACATGGCGTAATCTCCGTCGTTCATTCCATCGGTGTAGCGGTCGTAGAAGATAACAAGGTGGAGTAGTCGCGGTGGCTTTGAATGCTAGCTGCCTAGGAATGAGTGCTGTCCGGAATTACCGCCTTCAAAGACGGGCTGGCTGGCCGTTTTAGCCACTTGTTTTAATTTCACTGCTAACATTGCATGCCGTCTGACGAACAGTACCTCTTTTCAGCGTCCGGTCACATCGCCTGCAGCAGCATCCATCATAAATCACTGGCACTGCTGACCAGCAGTACCCGCCGGACACCGGTCACAGCAATAATTGCGGGGCACTGCTGACCAACAGTACCCGTCTGACACCGGTCACATGAATAATTGCGGGGCACTGCTCACCAACAGTCCCGCCTGACACCGTCCAATCACATCAAATGCAGCAGCAGCAGCATGAACTCGGTCCATGCACCGAGCAGACTTGGCTATTTATTTTCCTCCCGCCTCCGAGTCCCTGCGCTCCAAGTTTCCTCTCAATCTCACATATTACTCCAGCCCATACACTTTGCACAAATCTAGTTGTAACGAGCAATGGCGACCTCATTTGTGAGGACCGTCCGTGAAGCAAGTTTAACACCACCGTGCTGAAGGGGTCAATGTTCCAATGTTAGCCTGCGGTGACCTTTGCAAGTTTGTTCAATCCGACGAAGATTTCTCATATACTTACGGAAGGAGGTTCTTCATGTGTGCAAACTACGAGTACGATCCACCCAAGGTTGCCTTTGGCGGCGTCCAAAGGTACTTGCTCACCCTATCTGCATGATTAACATATAGTCTTATGTGCTTCATGTGATCTGTCTTGACTTATGTTCTTCTTTAACATATAGTCTCCCCACCTCTCTGCGATTTACGGCGTTGGCTAGACACGAGCAATCGGAGGAAGACAAGAAACACATCGGCGTGAGGTCCGTTGGAAGAGGCGATGGTTCAGCGGCGCCAATATGAGGAGGAGCAGCGGAGAAGAAAGCGCGTGGGAGGAGTATGCGGAAGCGACAAGAGGACGCCGAACGTCAAGCTCTTTGAGGCACGAGAGGCCGAAAGGAGAGAAAGCGAGAGGCACGTCGTGCAAGGGAGGCTGGACTGATGCTATCGAAAGGAAATATCCCGTTGTACTCGATAGGAACATCCTTGTAATCCCGAGAATAAAAATTTCTGAGAGTGCTCTTTCTTCAACGCGGCATGTGAGGGTTTATGATTAAATCTCGCCCAACCGACAATCGTTTATTGTTCTATCTATTTATTTAATTTTCGAATAATTATTAATATAAAAAGTCGATGAAACTTATTCATTATTTCCATATTATTATTTTTAAAGATTACATAGACCAAATAACGAGCCATATATCTTGATAATATATATACTTTTATATATAATATATATCATACATATGTTATATATTAACTATTATTATATATAACATATATAATATATTATATACATGTTATATATGGCATATATAATATATAATATATTATATAGTTATATATGGCATATATAATATATTATATAGTTATATATGCCAGTCTTTGCGCTACCAAACCGCTGGTGGAGAGGTATTATTGTCTTTGGGTTACAACAATGGGCATTTTATATTTGTAAATTTTTTTGGGTAAGCAAAAAAAATTTGATTATCTCTGGCACCTATTATGACTTACATTTTCAAGCGATCTTTGGGACTCCATTTATTTAGTTTTATTTTTATGATACATAGTATTTTATTCTAAAGTCACATAATTTATTTTTTCTGAAAATTGCAAAAATTGCAGAATCTCGCCTATTGGCGGGCGGATTATACTTATCGCTTTGTTGGAAGGGCGATTTTGGGCGAGCAAAGCCCACCCGCTTAATCAGGCGGTTCATTTATCTCGCTGTTCCATCGGCGGACTTTGCTCCACCTCGGGCTTGGCCATGAGGCCAAAGATCGCCTCCCATTCAAGCGGATTTTTATATCTCGCCCGACCGGAGGCAGTTCAAACTTCCCGCCACGGCCGGGGCGACAGAGTCTATTTATTTATTTTTTTAAATCTGAATATCATTTATTTATTTCTGAAAATAATTAAATATAAAAAAAATAAAATTCCGAGCGAGAACAAGCGTGGGCTTCCTGTATTTGCTCCGTGGGCTGTCTTTTTTTTTTTTGGGTTGCAAAAGGGGCGACTAACCCCTGTTTTCATTCGAACCACCAAAACGGAAACCACATGAGTAGTACTGTTTTACAGATAAGCAAAATGGACCGGAGGGATGGTGATCTCACACATTCCCTAGCCAACCCAAAGCAACTAGGATTACAGTTATACCACTAGAAAGAAACAGCAAATAGCACCGCACCGGAAGACAAAGGACAAAAACAGGAAACAAAACAGAAACCCAACTTCAACAAGCACATCCCAGCACCAACCGAAACAGGCGATCATTCATCTGGCTGATTTCTTTGGCCACCACCTGGGGACTCTCTTGGCTTGAAATTTTTTTGCTTCCTTCACAATCTGAAAAATCTTGTCAATGCCGATCTCCACCAATGCCTTATCATCATAAGGCTTGACCAGCAACGAAGCTAAGAGCAAACATTATACAAAATATCAGTGGGATCCTTGTTCTGTTTGCGTTCAAAACAACTAGCATTCCTATTGATCCAAATGGCCCAAAGGGTGGCCGCCAGACTAAACAAATACAAGTGTTGCAGATTGGATTTAGCCTTTTTGACCAAGCATAGAACTGTTCCCCGTTCTCAGGGATCACCTGCATATTACAACATAGAGCAATACATCTCCAAATGAATCTACTAATCAGACAAGAGAAATAAATGGTTACTGGTTTCCACATCATCATAGAACACGCAGATGAGATCCCCAACCCAACCCCTTCTTTTAAGGTTCCATTTAGACAGGAGAGCATCTTTATCAAAGAGCCAAAGGAAGATTTTGATTTTCAAGGAAATTTTTAACTTCCACAGCAATGAATTAAGGTTACACACCCCTCTAAAAAATTATCCATACATGGAGACAACAGTAAAGCCATGTTTCTTGTCAAGCTTCCAAATTGTCATGTCACATTGTTGCTCATTGTTAACACGAAGTAGATTGTCAATAAGAGAATACCATTTGTCTATTTGGGATGTAGTTGAAAGGACCGAGATGTCGCTAGAGGGGGGTGAATAGGCGTTATAAAATTTTAATCAGAGTTATGTGGAAAATACTGCACCAGAGAATATCGGACAGTCTAATACAGATTATATCGGACAGTCCGATGTACCAACTTCGGACAGTCCGATATTGTGCAACACCTGACTGTGGATTTTAAGTCTGAGCACTTTTTCCTTCAAACCAAGAAGGTTTCCTGCATCAAATGTAAGAGGGGATACTAGTAGAACAATAAAAACACACAGATCTAAAACAAAGATTCACAATAAAGTAGATCTAAATCAAGATGCAAGATATAGAGAGGAAACACGGAGACGCAAACGATTTTTCCCGAAGTTCAGATCCTTGAGGGGATCTTACGTCTTCTTTGAGATAGGCTAGGTCACACTTAAGCCTGGGTTTCTCTCAACCCTTTTCCTCACCAAGTCCGCACGAAGCTCCCTTGGTTTACTCGGTGGTTCCTTCCCTTTCAGAGGCGGAGATCGGCCTTCACAAACTTTCACGACGCACCACATCAAGCTCCGGTGGCTCATGGTAGACTCCTAGCCGTCTAAGAGCCCTCAAACTCCAAGAGTAATAGATCGGTGGTGTGTGAGCTTGAAGACGACCCAAGTGCTCAAAGTTGAAGCCTAGTCGCAGGTGCACTCGGATCTTCACCTCTCAACCCTTCCGTCTTGATTTTGCTAAGGAATTAAAGGGGAGTGGTTGGAGGCTTTGAATGCTTGGGAGTGAGAGCAAGAGTTAGTGGTGGCTGGTTAGTGGAGTAAATGCAATTGCTAACCCTAGCTCGGGTTGAGTGAAGGGGTATAAATAGGCCTAGGTGGAAATCTGCCCGTTATGTTCAAAACTGTGTAACATCGGACAGTTCGAACAAAATTATAAATCGGGACAGAGAACTCAAAACTCTGAAAGTTCGGACAGTCTGATTTACATAACATCGGATAGTCCGATACAAACATCGAACAGTCCGATCTGGAAATTAATTTCAGACAGAGAACCCCAAACTCTCAAAATTCGGACAGTCTAAACTAATGTATATCAGATAGTCCGATACAGGACATCGGATAGTCTGATCAAAAGTTTATTTCCAGACAGAGAACCCCGAACTCTAAAAAATCGGACAGTCCTAACTGGACAACATCGGATAGTCCGATACTAAACATCAGACAGTCTGATACTAGAATTTGTGGACTGGGAATGAAGTGGTGTGAGACTTGCCCTATGTACTAAGATTCATCTATTGAGCACTTTGGGGTCTAAAAGTCACCTTTCGCCGTATCCCTCTTTATAGTACGGCTGTCCTTAGACTCAATTTAAAATAAAAAATGATTGCAAGTCTTTGGAAAACCTTTTCATGACGGATTAACTTGATTGAGGGGTCCGTATCCTTCACCTTTGCTCCTCTTGGACTAAAACCTAAATAAATCCTTGACAAACTCATTAGTCCCTTTGTTCGGTTGTCATTAATCACCAAAATAATTAGGGGCCTAGATGCACTTTCAGTAATCATCCATCTCCTCAAAGGAATTTCCCAATTTAAATCCGCACACTTAGAAACCGATATGCCATGGTCAGTACAAATCTCATACACATTTGGCATACTATCCTTAAGGCTGGAATCACCAACCCAATGATCTTTCCAAAAGTTAATTTTCTTTTCATCGCCCCACCGAAATTTTCTATTTATAGAATAAAACTTTCTGATCTTTAGGAGGTCAGACCACGTAGGGGAGTCATTAAATCTGGCTTTAACAGAAGAAATGAGGGAATCCTTCACATACTTCTTCCTCACAATATCATGCCAAATACCTGTACCATTCTCCAATTTCCACCACCATTTACAGAGTAAGCTAATATTTAGGAGATTTAGGTCCTGAATACCCAGACCCCCTTTCTTTTTTGGCGTGGTGACCACAGACCATTTGACCAAGCTATATCTTTTCTTATCCTGACCACCATTCCAAAGGAATCTTCTCCTAATTTTATCAATTTTTCCAATCACCATTTTAGGAAGTCTAAACATGGACATAGTATAAATGGAAATGCTAGAAAGACATGCATTAATAAGAATAAGTCTGCCCCCTTGAGAAGGAACTTCCCTTTCCAAGCATTAAGTCTATTCTGGACTTTGTCCACCACTTTATCCCAATCTCTAACCAGGATTCTCTTATGGCTAACAGGGATCCCAAGATAACGAAACGGACAAGTCCCAACCAGACAGGTAAACATCTTCACATATTTAAGATCTTTCTTGTTGTCCCCATTAATCAGAGTCATCTCACTCTTATGAAAATTGATTTTGAGGGCAGATAACTGTTCATAGAGCACTAGAAGCAGTTTAGTATTCTTGGCGTAAACCTCATCGTCTTGCAAACAAATGACGGTGTCATCCGCATACTATAGGATGGCCACACCCATGGGTATAAGATCATCAACCAGACCCTTAATGAGCCCGTTACTCTGGGCCCTATGAACCATCCTAGTAAGATAATCTACTGCAATATTGAACAAACAAGGAGATAACGGGTCCCCTTGTCTAACCCCTTTAGTACTCGTGAAATAATCTCATTTAGAATCATTCAACCTCACACTAAGAGTGCCATTAGTTAAAACCTTTCTAATCCAACCATACCAATGAAGACTGAAACCTCTCCAATTCAAGCAAGAAAGCAGAAAACCCCAATCAACCTTATCATAAGCTTTCTTAAAGTCCAACTTAAGAATTATCCCAGTTTTCTTACTTTTCTTTGTGTGATGAAGAATTTCATGGAGCGCTACAACCCTATCCATAATGTTTCTACTAGGAATAAAGTCATTTTGAGACTTACTGATAATTTTGTCCATCACACTATTCATTCTTATCGCCAAGGTTTTCGTAATTAGCTTATAAATGCTATTGAGGAGACAGATTGGTATTAACATTTTTAACAAATCTGTATTATGCTCGCCGGATCCAGCCATCATACTCACCTGATGATGCCGTTAGCCCTCTTGGAGCTCGGTGCCGTCGCCCGAGTTCAAGCTCTTCAAATCCGGCGAGCTGGTCTCAGGATTTTCCAAGCTCGACGCCGTTGCCGGAGACCTCACCATCGCTCGATTCCGATGAGCTTTACGTGGCGGCGACGACGCTCACACGGTGGCCTGAAAAACGTCGCCTCACTACGTGCTAAGCTGAGCAGCGGGTGGGCATCGGCAACGTGTGTGGCTGGAAGAGCATCTGACTATGAGGAAACATCGAACAACAGAGTATAAAAGCAAAAGGATAATGTTGAGCGGCGTCCGATTTTTGGGCTAGCGTCGGATGCCCGGCCCTAAGCAATTTCGATATACTATTGGAATATGCACATATGCTACTGGAACATGCACATTGTGCCACAATTTGAAAATTTTTCATTTTTGTATAAGTCATATGTTGTAACATTTTGTAATGATTTTTATAGAGTTTTTAGTAGTTCTTCTCAAAAATCTCAAAACTATTTTTAATATATTTTTTAATATTTCTAATCAAGACACTTTTGGAGGGTTCTTAACTTTTAGTGATTTTAATAATTTTTAAACATTTTTTTTAGCATTTTTAGTTTACGTGAGTGTGATGGACCTGTCACTGGGCCAGAAGTAGTGGCGTCCGAAGGATGCGTAACCATCGGATGTCCTAACTAAAGCATTTTCCTTTTTCTAATGGTTCATGTACTAGGAAGGTTTCGATTAACGAAAATGTTTTGTGTTTTGTAATGATTTGGTTTACTTTTCTATTTTAGCGCATTCATATTTTTAGAAGGTTTCAATTACATCCCCCACACACATTAAATTAGCGCAATGTATGATATATCTATTGTACGCTATTACTAGTTTTTCATGCTGTATACCATATAAACGAATAAAAGTAGAAAAAGCCAATGGTACAGAGGTACAACATAGTCGAGCGTAAAACCGGAGCTAAATGCACGAGCCAAATACAAATATCACTGCACGGTAGAATGCCATGATAGAATACCATCGGATTTTGTTCGCTTCGCACCAAAGCACGGGCACACAGCTAGTTTCAATAAAATTTGCCTATGATTTCTCGGAATTTAATGGCATTATATTTCACGAATACTAGCATCTTCAAAATTTATTGATACTGGGAACTTTCCAGTATCTGTTACAGGTTATGTATGCCTCCGGAGTAACTCCCGTTGAATATCAAGATTACTCTGTTGCTTGCGCTGGTATGCGTTTGTCTATCTTGAGATTTCTAATCTACTAGATATGGATATGGTCCCCATCTTGTGATTTGATTGGAGAACCGTCTATAGCTTGCAGGAAAATATCAGTCTGGAGTCGGTTGAGTCTGGCGTACTGAAGATCAGTTAATAGTTGGACAGGACTCCTCTAGTTCTTGGCTGAACGCCTGACCTTGGTGGTGAGCTTCGGAGCAGAATGCTTTGCCGGATTCACTTTGGTCAGCTCCGATTGAGACTCTTGAGCATGAGATATCCGATACCACCAATTGTTAGGATGATAAGTGGACAGTAGGCCATGTCGACATCCAGGATTCGGCCCCTTCTCATGGCATTTCCTTGGCCAGTCAAGACCAAATGCTCATGAAGCAGGCCGGTCAGATTGTCAAGTTGATGTATTACTTGGCGTTGACCTCTTGATATGATCATAATCTGCATAGAAAATAAATCGTCCAACAAAAGAAAATGCTGAGTTTTGTACAAAAGAATGTGGTAAGTATTTTTACATTGAACTTTACATTAAATAACCAAAAAAAGGGGTTAGAAATTATATATAGTTACAAATAAGTCCAGACTACAAATTCATCGACCTAGACATTGTATATTATAGTATCTTAAAAAAAAACATATGCAACTGGATGATACAACAAAATTAGCAAGTATTCTCATAAAATATGTGCAATTTGCATTCTAGGCCTGATTCAACATCCATGGATCTACTGTTACAACTTCATTGTTGTTGCTGGCTATATTATGTCAGCATCCTATATATTAGCTAATTTTCTTCTTATCTATTTGGAATAGGTTAGATCTCTTTCCCTGTTTATTTATTTGACTTGAATCAACCAGCATAACAGTGATCCTATGCTATATTTCCTCAAATAGTAGTAACCTATAGCTGAAGTTCCAGTGTCCCACTAATCATCACTTCAACCCAAATTGGATTTTAGTTATGAGTTAATTTTTTTTGAGAGCAAGTTATGAGTTAATTAAATACTGATATATACAATGTCGACAATATTCTACATCTAATTGCCAACAAACACAGAAGGTGTAGCTGCAAAGTAGTAATGCAACCAATCTAGTGCATTAAGAGAATATTTTGGTTTAATTCACCAGTTTCTAACATTGTTGAGGTTTGAATCTGATAAGTGGTAACCTAATCTGATTATTGGCTTATTGCTTTAAGGCAGTCAATTCTAATTCTAACAAATTCATTGATTTAGGAGAGAAGTACTTTAGACCTTCCTGGTGCCAAATTTCTATGTTATAAGGCACAGTAAGAGTAAAACACCTCTTCCATCATCGGGGACTCTTTTGAAAGCTGGTTTGAAGATGATGAATGAGGTATCAGAGTACCATTGCCCAACTGAGAAACAAAAAGATTTGTAGGTGCAGAACCATTATAGCTTTCACTTGGAAGAGCTAAATTTTGCTGACTGGCTGAAGCTTTCTTCATTGCAAATTTTGAGTTGAGTTCTTCAACTCGAGAGGTAAACTCATCCATCCTCTCATTCAACGTTGATATCTGTTCTGACAGCTGGGTGATTGCACCCTGTCGAAACGAGAACCGCCAAACATGAATAATTTGCAATCAGTGTTTATTTATGTCAAATATCACCACACAAAAAAGTTTAAATGATGAGCTAGTTAAAACTCTACAGGTATTCTAGAATGGTCACCTGGTTAATCGCTGGGGGTTCAGGGGCTCTTCCAGCACCAAACCTTCTGTTGGTTTCTGTCAATTTACTCAATTTCACAATATTTTTATCTCCATGTGTTGAATATGAGTGAGATAGACCACTGGATATTAATTTTCAACAAGAGAGAGTCAGTTAACTTCATTCAGATTCAACGGTTTCAACATCACTAGGAGACTAAATTGGTAACAGAGATGACACGAGGAAACCTTTTCAGAAGTTTGTTTCTCCTATCGGCAGAAGCCCGGGAAAGAGCTTCTTTTGGACTTGAAACTAGCTCATCATCAATACTGAGTTTTGTCTTCAAATCATCTGGTAAGGCCTGCACATCACCTTGTCAGATACCACCCCAAAACTAAGGATTACAACTGAACAATATATAATTAGCAAAGCACATACCATAACATCGTTCATCAGTTTTTCCAGCTGAATTTGTTCAATATATGTGCGTGGGATATAAGAACCATCCAGACCTAACTGCTCTGCTACAAATTTGACATAAAGCCTATCTCTTCCTTGCACCTTAATAAAAAAAACAAGGAAAGAATGTTTGCATTTCTTAACAGGTTGCCAGGCTACAAAGAATAATCAATAATGAATTTGATAGTAGTCAGGATGTGCCCAAATACAGATCATATACACAGAAACTACAGCAATGTAGCAGCAAAGATGCTCACCTGAATATACTTCCTGTTAAGTTGCTCCAGCCAGTCAATTTTAACAGTTGCCTTGCCATCAGAAAATACATGAGTGCTCCTCTTCAGTATTGCTGCTATGGTATATCCCAATGCCATCAAACCACCAAGAAGACGTACACTGACTTCAAAAGTGATCCTTGGTGATATGATAAAAGGATTATCGGTCACCCACTCCTTCAAATTACCAATAACACAAGCCAGTTAGCGAACACCATGGCCAACAATAAGGATTGTCTAGTGGATATAGGACAGGATAGTAAGAATGGGTAAAGGTAAAAGAGGGTATATGTAAGCTAACAACCATTGTAGAGTTCACCATAAATCTTCAAGAAGAATGAGAAAAATGCACCAAGTTAAAAAATTATTGGTGGACAAAGTACAGTTAACACTCGGCTGGTCTTTCCTTATTTCTTTTTCCCGTTCACTACATTATGCTCTGCCCTTATGTTATGAACTACAATTTCTACTGTGGTGAAAAGTTGGAATTCCAGCAGGGTAAAGCTTCCTAAAACCTACATGTAATCATGCATTGAATAAGTTAGGCAGCACGTAAGAAAATGAGAGTAGATATATAATGAACCTTGTAACAGAACATCAAACAATAGCTTTCACAAAATATGATATGTAGCCATTAAATGTAAAACTGGCATACCTCAAACATCAGATTATATTTCCCTTCCCTATTCCGCATTCTTAAATAAGACTGGCATGCTTCTGGATCTTCCCCTGGTGGAAGTAGATATATATCATAAGTTTCTTCCTTGCTTTCTGTTTGATCTTCATTAAAAACAGCTTTGATTTGATCGGGCGTTAGAGACCTTGATGACTGCAAGTGTAGACATCCAAGAGACATGTCATCTTGATAAATCATAAGAAACCATTGATTGTTATAGTTATTTTATTGGTGAAAATATTGTACAACAAGCAATCATCACATCAGAAAACACTAAGAATATCTGGACATGAATGGCAAAAAGAGGACATAATTAAGTTAGGCTTACCTTCAGAATGTACATAGGATTTTGGAAACCTGAGAAAGGGTTGAACTTGTTAATAATTCTTATGTGTGCTGTCTGCAAATCTGGCTCAATGAAAGCCTTGTACATTGGATAAACCTGAAAATATGATATTTCATCTTGTTAAACCACACAGTGACACAGATGGCTGAAAGAGGAAATATACGTCTATACATTCAAATATAAACCATGAAAGTTCAGACAGATTTCCTATTCTGGCCATTATAGAGGAAAAAACATATACAGATTCAAGTTCAAGCAACCGTTTCTGAGATTTGATGAATTATTTCTTCAGGCTCCTGGCCAGCTCGCTGTATGTCCCTAAGGACCCTCTTCACCAGGTCAAAATGAACACCACCAGTGACAGAAACACGCAGGTCCAATATCGGTCGTAACTTTTCACTCAATGCATAGATACCTTCAATAATAACAATCCGGGAGCTAGGGACATCAACTGTTCTGTTGGCCATAAGAAAATAATTTTAGAGCAGATATGATCATGATGAAATATGTATCTAAGTTTTTAATACTATAAAGTGGCAATGATTATGTAAGAAAGTTTTACCTATATCCAGTCCGGCAGCTCATCTTGAAATCATATATTGGAACCTGAACTGACCTTCCTTCCTTCAGACCATGAATATTTTCCAACAGTGTGTCATAGTCTGTTAGACGTGGATCTGACCAAACATCACAAGGTAAAAACATCAATCCTCTAGTTAGCACCACTGCTGTCTCAATGGAAAAAAGCTTCTAACAATAGAACTCACTAATACTTCCATTGTATTCTTAAGCATAATCAGTAATTACGTTATTTTCAGTGCAGAGGTATGCAGTTCCAAGAAAGAACTATAAGAGCATATATAGAGGAATGTAATGTCAATTCTCTCTGATTTATAATTACAGAGAGCCAGAGATTGTCCTTCTGTGAAGAAAGTAGCTATCTGAATTAGCGAATGATAACACATGATGCAAACTGCTCAGAGCTTATGGGTTACCATCAAAATTTCCGTCGACTATGCGACTTGCATCATTGTAGTTGTCCATCGATATCACAGCAACGCTAGGCATGAAATTAAGCACCTTCTCAGTAAACACAGTCTTCCCAGCCCCAGATGGGCCGGCAACTCCCACAAATGTCATCCCTTCATTGTGCTGCACCAGAAGCTGGCAGGCACGGATCATCACAAAGAAGCCCTTCTCAAATGACAATGGCTCGGGAAAGGGAATCATTTCATAGCGGTTTGTGTCCTTCCTTTTCGCCAGCTTGACCTGGTCTCGCAGAAGGCCGTTTCGCTTCCTCGGCGAGTCCACCATGGAATCGCTCCGCTCCATTCGAAGGCAGTCGTCAAGATCACAACACAACCTACAATCAAGAACCTCAATTATCAACAATCCCAACAGCATGCTGAAAGAAAGGCCAACCACCAGCAATCCATCATAAAGAACATGAACAGTGGTGGACGCACCACCGGTGCGCCCGGGGGCACGCGCACCGGCTCTGGCCACCGCACCCCCAGTACACCCCCTCTTGATGGCGCAGATGCCATCCCCTAACATGGGGCGCGCACCAGCAGGGCAGCGGCAGAGGAAGGGAGGGGCCGGGGCCGGGGCGCTCACCAGGGGAAGCGGCAGAGGAAGGTGCCGGGGTCGGGTGAGGAGCCTGTAAAGATCCGGATCAGTCGAGAGGGGAAGACGAGGGCGTCCAGTCTCCACAACCCGGTATATAACACGAAAATACCCTGGGAAGCTCGAGCATTCGGTCCTGCAATTTTTGAAATCGATATGGCATAAAAAAAATCGCTAGCCTTGGTTTTCGATTTTTCGTGATTTTACCGTGAAAAATTGAGGAAAGTGGGCCAAATTTTGTGATTTAATTTTAAATCAACTGGAGGTTCGAAGAAACCCAAAATCCCCTTTTTCCGATAAATCGGATGATATTACCGATAAATCGGTCGATTTTTCCGATAAATCGAGAAAAATCGAAATCGCTCCGGAGAATGGAAAAATCGACCCATTTTGCCAAAAAAAATCGGTTGCAAAAATCTTTTTGGAAGTAATAGTTGGGAAAAAATAGTAAAAAGTAATTTAAAATTATGTAAATGTTAGGCATGACTTTTGGTAATTATTTAACATTTAGGCGATATTATTGAAGGCACAAAATGAGGCATCTCCTTGTGTCCATATATAACTCCCCGAAATAAAACGTTGAAGAACTAGTGGGCAGTGTGTAGCTTCTTGGTTAAATGCATATACATATACATATTAAGTACATTCTTGTTGCTATTAGCCGGTAAACCAATTTTTGATTCCGAAATAAAACGTTTCGTGGTATATTCATTGGTTGAGTACACATACACATATTGAGAAAATAGCTGGTTTACCATTACAAAAGTATGGCCTCGTCACTTTGCCACTCAAAAATTGCCGCTCGCCAAAACACCATTCCTACGGATGGTTGTTCGCCGGATTGCAATTATGGAGACTTTACTGAGATTTCAAAATGTTTTTCAGATTATACCTCTGTATACGCATGTGAATAGATCCTTTTGCCCCTGAGCCAGACCCAAAGTCTCAGCTGAAGAGACTTCGGTACAGCCTAACTAGGTCCCTGTTTCTTCTCCCAGTTCACGGCCACGCCCTCCCTGTTTCTTCTCTCGCGGCTGGCGACGGCGATTGCAGGGAGAATTGATGTGTCTTGGGACTACGGATCGCAGTGGCGCCAAGGTGGTGCGATGGTGGAAGCGGGACTGAGCGGTCGGGGTCCTTCTGGCGCGCTTCGTGGAGGCCATCCACTACTACTCGGCTATTGTTCGACTTCGGCTGGGCGAAGCTCTGGCGAGGAAATGGAAGCGGCACGTCGTGGAAGCGGCAATTTGCTCTCGCGGAGATCCGCAACGTCTTGGCCGTCGGCGGGCCGGCGCCGCGACGGGATGTCAAGTTCGGCAATTAACGCGAAGCTTCTCGCGAGTAGCTTCAGCGCGCGCGCTTCGCCAATGGCCGCCATCTGGCCAGCCGCTTCTTCTTTCGGCATGTTCCTCCGTCGGTACACGCTCGTCGAGGAGAACGGCGCTCAAGCTCGAGTGGAAGGATCAGGCTCGCCACGCATCTGCTTGGCGCCCGATCCGGACCTCGGTAGGCCGAGATCGAGAGCGAGTTTGATCTTGATCTATAGGGCTAAATTAAGTATTACTAGATCTTACTTAGACGCCATTGCTAGGTTCTTTTGCCTCTCTAGCTGCTCAATTTGGTCAATTCTCATATAAGAAGAAAAGAAAAACAGTTCTGATCATCACTAATTCTAAGCAAATCTCTCCATAGTGATAGTTACTAATGTTTAGCTTAAACGTCATGCTCATGCGGTAGTTCATTTGTTTACTGTCTCTTAATCCTAAAATCATGCTTACTAGTTAGTGCCGCCATCGCCATCATGTCACTTGCCACGCCATGGAGAAAAAAAAGAGGAGGCGTGGCATGAATCGAAAAAAAACAGGACTGGTTAGGCTGCACCAAAGTCTCTCCAGCTGAGACTTGGGTCTGGCTCAAGGACAAAAGGGTCTATTCACATACGTATACAGAGGTATAACCTGAAAAACATTTTGAAATCTCAGTAAAGTCTCCATAATTACAATCCGGTGAACAACCATCCGTAGGAATGATATTTTGGCGAGCGGCAATTTTTGAGTGGCAAAGTGGCGAGGCCATACTTGCATAATGGTAAACCAGCTATTTTCTCTACACATATTAAGTATATTAATTGGTTAAGTACACATACACATGTTAAGTACTCAAGTGTAGTACCGTCGTTTTATTTTGGGGTATATTAGTGGGCAGTGCTATTAGCCGGTTGCTATTAGTCATAAACATTGATTTGATTATGAGCTTCAAATCCAAAGGACCGACAGCGTGAGAAGCTAAACCGACCTAATTACTGCACAAATTGATGGAAACAATCGAGAAATCACTATTGGCAGGTCATTTTTTTTTGTAGGTCAATTAAAGGACTTGCACATGTCATGGCCTAGATGGGCCAGTTTGAACAGTGAATTTCTGAATTTTTTTCAAACTAAATTCAAAATATCTCACGAATCCGACGTGATTTTGAAATTTCGTTTTTAGTCATTCTGTTCGTACACGTTTCTACAATTTTTAGGAATTTTTTTAGATTTTTTCTGAATTTTTTAAATTCAAATCAAATTTCGAATTTAACCAACGATTTACCAAAATCGTTCCCCAGTGATTTCGCGATAAATCACGATTTTTAAATCCCTGCCTGCAAGCTTGGGCTTCAAATCCAATTTTAACTGGAATAAAGTACATTATTGCCCCTAAAAAGTTGCAGGAAGTCTCGTTTATATAATAAATAAACTTTAAAATTATTTTGTTCTCTGTGAAAGTTGTATCCATTTAAAAAACAAAGAAACAAAAGGAAAAGTGGAGAAGCAAAGAATCCCATGATTTTGGAGGTTATTACTTAGAAATGGCATGCAATAGTTTCTTCCGATCTTTATGATTTGTTTTAAATTTTCATGATAAGTTTTCAACTAAGTACAAGTATTGTTCGAAAAGATTTTAGTGGGTCATTACTGTTCACGTAACCGAGTGTCTTTGTGGCCTATATAAAGGCCTGTATGCATCTCAAGAAATTAGGTTGGAAGATGAATTAAAATAGGCTATTTCTTTGTTTTTGTGTGCACGCTGCGTGCTGCCTCTCAAGTGTCATGGAGACATCCCCTTTGTTCTCATGAGTTACATCGTCTACTTCTCATGACGATATTATCAACATGTTATTGGACGCGAAAGGTCAACACAAGTTGCTGTCCAAACAGTGGTTGACATCAACAAGATCAATGCAGGTTGTTGTTCCATATGGTGGTTAGCGTTGATTCGGTTCGTTAGATTGTATGGCACATGTTTATATCCGTCAAATGCTACGTCCAGAAGATCGAGTCTCCTTACCCCTGTATCATCTTGTATCAGAGCTCCAAATGTCAAGATAAAATTTTGCTTACTCTTAGTATTAATTTAATTTCTGTCCTATGTAAAAAATTGTTCCATATCCATATCATTCTCCTTTTTTTCAAAAAAAAAATCTCTCAAATCATGTGGGATCATTTCCTTCTCCACTTTTCTTTCTAATTTTGGATGGCTGCACATTGAACGAGGGGCATGAATAGTACCATAAATAGTACCATCGTCGCCTGGAATGGAACACATAAATGGTAGCTATGAACCCTGACGAAAACGATGACGCCAACAACTGTATGTTTAACAAAAACCTGCACCGAGCGATTTCGGCACCTGACAACTTTCAATGTAACAAAAATAGGCGACGAGAGAATTCTGTGTAACGGTAGTAATGCCTCTTTTATGAATACAATGCTTTTTCTAAAAAAGAAGTGGATTCGAGATAAAAAAAAAAGGTCTTGATAAGCCAAAGCGTATGAATTTCTAAAACGAAGATAAGCAAATAAGCCGTAAAGAACATTCTCGCTTGGATGGTCAATTGCATCAAGCCTCTATCCTAATCGTGATCAAAATTGTTCAAATATGCCAATGTGTTAAGATAAGAAAGCAAACCACATCAATGTAAAATATCCTTTAGGTTATTGGACAATTGGATGGTTGAGATCGATGATGTATCGCTGCCACCATCACCATTGCATGCTTTTTAAGTACTCTCTCCGGTTCTCAAAAACATGACATTTGAGATACTTGTAAGTCAAAGCTCTAAAACTTTATCAATGAATATCTTTTGAACTATTTATATTGGATACATGGAAACCATACATATGGATTCGTCTAAAAAGGTACTTACATAATACCAAAGTTTTAGTGGATTATTTATATAAATTGCAATAGTAATAAATGATCAAAATTGTATTTCTGACACCGTGTCAATATGCAAAATATCTTTTTTTTAACTAGATGGAGTAGTAAAGATTAAGTTGTTTGTCTACTACATAGAATTCAATTGATGATTCCAAAGCCAATTCCAAGAATTATGATATAATTAGACTCAATTACTAACGTAAACTTGTCATTTGTCTAGGATTCAAAATATAAAATTTCATAAAGCTCCTGTTCACACCATAAAAATTTTATAAGATCACATAAAATTTGGTGGCGGTGATTTAGTAGGGAGAGAAGTTAACTCATGCAAGTTTACATATTAGATCTAGAGAAAATTGCACTGTAGCCCCTTGGGCTTGCATAGATTCTCACTTAACCCCCTGAATTTGCATTTTGCTTTGTTGGCCCCTTAAACTTGTCTCCGTTTCCACAGTTGCCCCAAAACCGTTAGGGCTCTCGTTAAAAGCTGACGTGGTGCCATGTGGTCGTTAAACGTTGAGGAGACGTCCATATGTCCATTAGATGCCGACGTGGCTAACCACGTTAGCCTCCACATCATCTCCCCCTAGCTAGTCTTGAGGGATTGATAGGTAGGGCCGATATGTCATAGGGCATAAAACAGAGCAGGATTGACTGGTGGCTCTAGCTTGATTCAGCATCGGCGCCGACCAGGGGCGAGATAAGGAGGTAAGGAAGGCATCGGGGAGGATCCTACGCTGCTTAGCCTTCTCTCCGGTGGGCTTGACCTAGGCCTAGATGGCCGGCGGTGGTGGCGATGACAACATGGGCGGTGGCGGTGTGGAAGACGGGTGCACAGCGATGAGCGGTGTGGAGTGGGCTCCAGCGAGGGGAAGTGAAAGTGGAAAGAGAGGCGCACCTATGCAAGAGAATGGAGAAGGGAGCGGCAGACTGAGCTTCCTCCACCTCTGTAAGTTCAAGGTAGCTTTTGTGTGATTAATGACAAACACATTTAATGACAATATTTGTTGTAGTGCTTGATTTATGCCAAACCTCTAATATGTTTATTGCTATTAGACTAATGTGTTTATTGTTAGGATAACTCTGGTCTCATCCTTCTAGGGGAAATCTTATATGTCAAGTGGATTAGTTGTTCATCTATTGCAAGGAACGTATTTCGGTATATGTGAATCTTGTGAAACTAACAATTGTGGCTGAATTATTCTTTTAGCTTCACACTTACAAATAGGATGTAGATTTCAGTTTCCCACTCCTATCTATTAGTTTATATCTCTTATGCAAGCTCATGCTATTATTTGATTGAATTTATGCTCTTTGCCTCATGCCATGTCTAGTTGAGCATAAATATTTTGTGAATTCATTGAATGCTTTGCTTGCTTGCACTTAGGGATCCTTGCTCTTATATATCATATATTTAGTGATCCCTTAGTTGCTTTACTAGATAGACTTCACCGTGTTTAATTGGCTATGTGTATATATGCTATCCATGAATATTCACATCATGCACTTCTTTTGTGGAGTCTAATTTTGTAGAATGTATTGTCTCCTATATTGATCCATGCCTTTATTTGTTTCTTATTTATTGGATCAATATCTTCGCTTGTCTCTTATCTTATATGTGCATGTGTCTTTCCGGTATATTATGTCATGTACTCATACTGTGAAGATTGGAGATTAATTATATGGAATGTCTATCATATGCCTAGAATTGATTGTTCATATATCTTTTGGCATTTCCTTCTCTTATATGCATATGGATCCATTGCTTCCTTATAAATGCATTTTTGAGAGGCATTAGATGACAAGTGTTTGTATGCTAAATGTTATCTATTTGTGAAACACTTGTGGTACTTAACTGTTCGTGAATATATCAAACTTAATCATCTTTGTAGAGCGTTAGGGACTATTGTTTCTATTGAGTGATGAGAAGAAAATTAGGTCCCACGGAGGTACACAACAACAGACGGCATGTTGAAGGATGATGGCTAAGTCGAGGTTAACTAGACAGATTCACCAAGAGTTAAGGATGGAGTCAAGATCAATTTGATGGAGGATCGTAAGGAGGATGATCGAGTCAAAGTCGATAAGATCTGATAGTCAAGGTTGATGAGACGAAGGTGTCATCGGAAGTTAAAGTTCGTTGTGTACAAGGCACCAAAGGCGGATGATTGGAAATGCAAGGCAAAGGTATGGCTAGTGTAGGATTAAGATTTTTTCCTAGTCTTTTGCCTGTCTCGGCGTTGGTTGGGAGACCAGATTAATAGCATAGATCAACGCACTATCAAGAGGGGATCGAGGAGTTTGGATTACCTCGGGTTGCCTACACAGGGTTGCACACTCTCTAGGTGTTCCTTGTCGGTTTAGTGTGAGAGTGGTGAGGTGTCTATGTGTTGGTAGTGTGTAACGAGAAAGAGAGGTGTCGATGGCGCCGGATAGTGCGAGAAACGGGTCTCCTTTAGATTCCTCTTTTTTTCTGTACCTATCTTTTGGGCTTTAGGTCATAAGACCAGATGGATTGGATAGCCCTCGTTCTTAGATTTTTGAAAAGCCCAAGATCACCGAAATCGGAGTTCGGATCTTGAAGTTATGGGTGTTTTAGTAGAAGGTTATCGGGCTGTTAGGGGGAGGCCGGACGGTCCGGACTCCATTTGTTCCGCTTTGTCTGAAATTAATTTTGGACAGATTGTGGCTGTGTAGGCCAGACCATCCGGGCTGGTGGTCGAATGGTCCGGGCTTTGAGTGCTTGGGGTGGATCTAGATCTCGATCCAGGCCGGACCTTTCAAACTGAGGTCCAGACCATCCGAACTTTGTAGCAGTGTGTCCCCCGCAGTGGATTTTAGACTATCCGAACTGATTTCGAGATGGGTGTGTTTTAGTGCAAATTGGTCCAATGGCTAGTTTTCTTTCTTGGGAGCTCGTTTATAGTCGCTGGGGAGGCTTTTGGGAGGTGTATCTCTTCTATTTGGCAAGTTTGGTGTCCCTAGAATTGAGAGGGTGTGAGAGAGAGGTTTGGGGTGAGTTAGAGGTGTGTCCTTTAGCCACTAAACCCTAGTTATCCAATTAAATCCTTGAGAGTGTGCTTCAAGGTGTGGATTGATCTGAAGTGACCGATTCATCTTAGTCTTGTTACTCTTGGTGCTTGCGAGCACCTAGGCGGTGTGGGAGGCGTCGTGCACCGGTGACCTTCTCAACGAAGAGGGTTGCCCGAGGAAATGAAGCTCGCGGAAGCACAAATCTCGTTGCCCTCATGCAGGACATTTCAGATGCCCGAGTGGGATGGCTCGTTACGGTTCGCCGGATTCATGAGCCCCACGACCCGAGCTACCTCACTCCCTGCCAAGGCTGCAGAAAGAAGATAGAGGTGTCAAGGTGCGTCGGCAGAAAGATCGCGCAGAAGATCAAAGGTCGAAGAAAACTTACGCTCATTCCCCTTGCGGGTGAGATCGTCCCACCTGCTGATATTAAAGAAAGGGTGTTCCCGCTTTCGTAGCTGGCTCACCCTGGTTCCTGACAAAGTCGGCCACGACGTCGTAGTCGTTCGATCCTCTCGCCACCGCTTGCTGATCTGATCGCGAGAGATCGCCTCCTCCACTCTAGCACGGGGCGGCGCTATAACCTCCGGGGTTCTCATTTGAGAACCAAAGCCCGGACCCGCCGAGCTTCCTGACGTATTATCACCGCAACGCCCACCTGCCGACGTTCTCCTTGGCTTTGAACGCCGAGTACCTGGGCTTCATGTCGTGACGTAGCTTGAAGTAGGCGCACCCCGCCGTATCACTCCCGCCAGTCGTGGTGAGCTCGTAGAAGTGAAGAAAGAGGCTCACCGTCGGCTCGATGCCGACGTACGCCTCACAAAGGTGCTCGAAGATCGCTAGGGGCAAGATCGAGTTGGGATTGAGATTCACCAATTCAATCCCACACTGGCCAAGACGGCGGTGAGAAAGTTGGACTTCGGGACCCGGAATCCGTGGACGGCGAAAAGCTCGAAGGAAACAATCTCGTCGTCCTCGGGCCTCGGGACGTCCTCCGCGCCGACCGCCCTCCAGTCGCCAACATCGATGTAGCCGCCCGCGGTCAACTGCTTTAGGACTGCGACGGAGGTATGGCTTTGGGTGAAGGGCGCCATTGATGGAGAGGGGCTGAGGAGTGAGAGGCTGAAGAACAAGAGATAGAAGAGCACAAGGAAGCAGAAGGGCGCAGGGAGGAAAAAAGAAGGCGATGCGAAGAAGAAAATCGCATCTTATAACCGGCGTGGGAGGCAAATCGGCGCCTCTCCGAAAACCGAAACCGAAGAAAGATATGGCGTGCATAATCGCTCTCGATTGGGCTCTCGCCAAACCGGCGGCATCTTGTGAAGGGCACCGTTTAAATCAAAGGCGGTTGCCAAAAACCTCTGAGTGGGTCATTCTGCCCCACTCGAGGATCGGGGCCTAGCTGTTGGGGAAAGTACGTAGCCCATGTGGGATACGGCCCATTTATCCCCTTTGGTCCAAGGAGGGACCCGCGTGTTGCTTCATAAGCTCGCGCCCGAGCTTTTTAGCTCGGGCGCTCGTGCTTCTTAGCTCTTGAGCTTTTAAAGCTCGAGACTGGGCTCGGGCCCCAAGGAGGACTACGCCACACCGCGTGTAAGACGTGACAGGCCCCGCATATCGTCGCAAGTCAAATATGGCCGCAACACTGATGCGCGCCTGCCACTGCCATTGGCAGGGTGGTTACCAATCATGTTAAAGGCCAGCTTGCCCGCTCGTCCCTAAAGGGAAAGACACGCACTGTTGCCCAGCGATCAGGACGTTGAGCCCGACGAGTCGGGTAAGCATGCCCAATGCCCAGCAGGTTCTAAGACCGGCTGCGCCAAAACCGGCTACGGTGGCTAAAGGTCGCCTATAAAAGAGGCCATAAGCCGCAAGCCAAAGCGATGGAGAATAAGCCAAGAAGACACAACACTGCACTCAGTCATCACAACACAGGAACAGTTGCACCTGCGTAGAACTTCTAGTTCTAGGCGGTAGTTCTTTGCACCTAGTCACCTTAGAAACGCACATAGTGCCTTGAGCACCTATTGTACTCGAGCCCGAGCTTCCTAAAGCTCGGTCTCACCCTCTGTACTCGTTTAAACCCGATACTGAACGAGGACTGGATGTAGGGCTGTTATTCGGAGTGGAGGCCCGAACCAGGATAAAAACACTCGTGCCGTTGACCATTGTCAACCCCTTCCCTCGGACAGGCCTCGGTCGAGTCCCGGGAGCAAGGCCACTCTTGGGCTTCACCCCCTACTCTTGCATATCGGCCTGCGGAGCTCGTCTCCCAGACGCCGACAGTAAGATTAGAACTTTCTACTCCTAGAATGTAAATGCAACTAGAGTAAGCTAGAACAAACACTAAACAAGCTAAGAACACAAGCAAATAAGAGGTTTCAAAACAAGTGCAGAAACGTAAATACGGAAAGTAAAGAGATAGGGACGCACAATTTTTTTCCCAAGGATCGGGGAAGGCTTTCCATTCTCATACACCTCATTAGAGAACTCTTCACAAAGAGGAATATCGCTCTAGCTCTTGCTTAACGGTCAAGCTCAAGCCATCCACCCGGGGTAGTTCTTTACTAACTCTAGTGAGGTGAACTCTAGAACGTTCTACACCACTTGATGGCTCCCATAAGCACTTTCTTCGAAGCTCACCAAGCTCAGCACCTCCAAACTGACTAGGAGCACTCAAGCTCTAACAGTAACAAGCCCGGATAGAACCTTGATCACAACGGATCAAAACCCTTGAGTGATGCACACAAACCCTAGGCTCAAGGGATTCACCAAGATGAACTCTTTCTCAAATGCCTCACAAGGATTCAAGGATATGTCATGGAATCTCTCTCTACCCAGGAAACCTGAATAAATACCATTTAAAATAGTTCCTCCCTAAAAAACTAGCCATTAGACACGGGTTGATGAAACTATGAAGGATACAGACTAATCCATCACCAAATGGACCAGTTCACCACACATGGGGACCACATGAGCTGGCACTAGCTGTTGGAAGAAACGAGTTAGTTCGTCACTTGACGGACCAGTCTGTGACCCTAACAGACAGTGGCACACTCACACGGACTCAGTCCGGCGCACTTACGAACCGCCTAACAAGCCGGTCTGCCACCAACTGACACACTCCAAAAACACACCGCTCGAGAACAATGGTCTGGCAGACATGGACCACGCCACCAACTAGGGTGATGGGCTGGTCCGTCTCCACACCGACTAGTCTTCCATGCTCGTGAAGCTCACAGACTCGGTTCAGCCCAACATGGACTGGATCGTGGACCACGGTGGCATGCACTAGTCTATCACCAGATAGACTGATCTGCCACATTGCAGACACAAGACCCTATATGACACAAGTTGGTTTGCCACGAGATAGATCGTCCATCTCCACTAAAAAAGCTCAAAAACACTCTACTTGGGACAAACGGTCCGACATTTATGGACCATGAGCCAGACTGATCCACCTCACACTAGAACTGCATAAAAACTCTAAGACCCTAAAAATTGACTAAGACACCTACCCAAAGCTCTCTCTCAAGACAAAGGGCTCTAGAGTGCATCACAAGAGACTTAAGACGTGACCCGATCAACACATCAACTCGGACCCCGTTCATAGTTCGACAAACAAGAATAAAAAGATCCTAAACTATGATTAGTTCTTCTCGACACCCGAGATAAACTCTACACAAGAATACTTAATCTTCTTACCTTGATTATGCTTCAAGAATTCCGAGGCTCCGAGATCATCCATGAATACCACATTCACGGACTTATCCATTCACATCATCATCACCAAAACCACCAAATATAATCACCATAACATAGGAGGCCAAGATTTCCACACTTTCTACATCCACTGTCGATCGCCATCGGTCCTGCCCTAGGGAACCCCGTGTCGTAGTAGGTCTCCCTACACCCTACCACCGCATCCCACTGCTGTCTTCCATCTTTGAGCCCTTCATATCCCTACTCTCTCAGTCTTTCCCGTCACCCTAGGGTCTCCTTCCCCTCTCTAAGCCATAAGAATGAAGGATGACCCCACCAAGGCATCAGCGGAGCCCTCGTGCTTCGAGGACCGTGCCACCATATCTCACGCTGCCACCTTTACGACAAGGTTGAGAGAGTGTGTGAGAGAGACAGAGAGATAGAGAGAGATTAGAGGATCCACGTGTAAATCCATGTCACCTGAGTCAACCACGTGTAACACCACATCGGCGAAAACCACCCTAAAGCGACCTTTAAGCAATCAAGGGTCCATTTTGGCTCGGTTTTGCTAATTCAAGGACCAAGTTCACCCAGTTTTGCAGTTCATGGACCAAAATGGGTCGAGAGACATAGTTCAACGACTAAATTAGTACTTTTTGCTCAATAAAATTGAGAGAAAATTACATTGCTGCCGTGTAAACTTGTATCGAATCTCACTTTGCCTCGTGAACTCAAACTTTACTTTTTCGGCCCCTTAAACTTGTATTTATTTGCACCCTAACCTGAAAACCGTTAGGGCTTCTGTTAAACAATGAGATGGCGCCTACGTGTCTTCCATGTCACCGTTAAGTGCGGATTAGGCTATCCATGTGTGCCGTGGATGCCACATCATTTTATCTAACCTCTATCTAGAGAAAAGAACATTGTAGCCCCTAAACTTGCATTAAATCTCACTTAGCCCCTCAAACTTGAAATTTATCTTTTTGGTCCCTTAAACTTGTATTAGTTTGCACCTGAACCCCAAAACTGTTAGGCCTTCCGTTAGACGTTGGCGTGTTTGTCAAACTCAATCAGAAGAGAGGATGAGGGCAACTCCGGCTAGAAGGGACGAGGAGGGGGCCTCCCATGGCAGCTGGTCAATGAGCCCTCGGACATTGGATGTGGCCTCCAGAGAGAGAGAGTCAAATAGATTTAGACAGATTTAGAGCCCTACTGTCGTCGTATGTGGCCTTCGTCTTCTTTCAAGTTGAGGCCACTCTGAGATTCTGCCGGGCGTCATCATGGTGAAGAAAACGGCAAGCAACGGCCTGTGGGGGTGGTGGAGTGAGACGACCGGCCCAACACTTAATCTTTAACAAACATATGGGCAACCACCTTATTGTTTAACGGAATACCTAATGGTTTTGGGGCTAGGTTGCAAATGAATACAAGTTTAAGGGGTTAAAAAAAATAAATTTCAGGTTTGAGGGCGAGATTCGTTGCAAGTTCGAGAGGTGTAATGTACTTTTTTCTAGATAGAGGTGACATGGCATGTCACTATCCCTCGTACATATATATAGTCTAGTCAACACTAATATAAGAAACGACCTTCCTCTCTCTCCTCGCTAATTATCATCCACCTCAGCAATCTGTTCTATGTGTCTCTAGATTCGAGGGTTTCCATTATAGTCGAACGCAAAGGAAAGATCATTTCTACTGATAGTCACAAGATCCTTTTATCAAGTAGTGGGAAGACCATAAGTATTCCTTTAGTTACCCACCGGTGCTCTAACAAAAATACTTATATGCACCAAAAACCTCGGGTTCCGTAGGGTAAATCTATTATAAAAAGGACAAATTTTAGCCATAAAAACGTTTGACATCATTGCATTGGGAGTGTCGTGACCATACAAAATGCATGTGTGGAACGTTATTATTCACTTCCATGCAAATTGCCCAAAAAAAACCTCTTATAGATAAAGCTCTAATCCTATACGGACTCTTTTGGCTACACCGCTATAAATACCCCTATAGCCATAGGGTTGACTGGAGTTGTTCTCTCCACCACTTCATTATAATCGTCTTACTACTCTCTATCCACATATAGTGATTTCGTATTCCTCCGCCCATCCACGTATAGTGATTTCGCCTTCGTGCACCGATGGTTTTTTCCACAAGGGTTTTCCAAATAAAAATCTCTCTCTCTCATTCTCTATTTTATGTTGTTGATGCTAAAGAGTTGATTTCAGCGAAACACACACGGGCTTAGAGAGTTAGATCCCCGACATCACCAGAAGCAAGATCCTAGCGTACCAGCCGATTTGATCTACAATCGGCAAAAGAAGACACAAACAACTTTCAGATAGCCGATTGAATCTATAATGTAAAGAACCTGCAACACTTAGAAACATATCTGAATAGGGTAAAAGGTACCGAAACTATCGGTTCGGATGCTTAGATTAGATCTAAACCAACTATTTGAAAGGGGTAAACAATCTACTAATAAACCGATGAAATCAACAAAGTAGCAGAAAAAAGTAAACAGACTATCAACTAGCCGATTGGATCGTCTAGTTGACAGAACGAGAGGTAAAAAGACTATCGACGAATAGCTAGCTATAAGCCGATAGAATGAAGGGTAAACAGTTTACTGCCAACAAATGTATTAATCAGTAGAAAAAGGGTGAAATCTAACCCTTAGTTAAAACGACGATGCACCGCAATATCAATTAAGGGCCTGTTCTTTTCAGCTTATCTGCCTTATTTCTTATTTGCTTATTTGACATATCTCGTAACTTCGAGAATTTTCCGATGTGACCTCGAGAGTCGGATGCCCTTAGTTTTTAGGATGTAGGGAGCTTTTAGATACGCCTACGAGATAAAAAAAAACATATTTAAAAAGTAATAAAAAGTCAAATAAGTCAAAATAAGCCACATCTTATCTGACTTATTTTGTGTCTTATTTAACTTATTTTATTTTATTTGACTTTTTATTACTTTTTTAATTCTTTTTTATCTCGTAGGCGTGTCTAAAAGCTACATAAATCCTAAAAACCAAGGATAGCCGACTCTCAAGGCCATCTCAAAAAATTCTCGAAGTTACGAGATAAGTCAAATAAGCAAATAAGAAATAAGGTTAGGTTCTTTTCAGCTTATCTTATCCAGCTTATTTGACTTATCTTGTAACTTCGAGAATTTCCCAAGATAGCCTCGAGAGCCGGTTGGCCTTTGTGTTTAGGGTTTATGGAGTTTTTAGACACGCCTACGAGATAAAAAAAAACAGACTTAAAAATTAATAAAAAGGTGAGATAAGTCAAATAAGACACGAGATAAGTCAAATAAGACACGAGATAAGTCAAATAAGCCAGATAAGCTGAAAAGAACAGACCCTAAGATAGTATTTCGATAAACCAAGCGAGAGGATCGGACTTAACCTAGACTGTACTCACCTAGGGTTGTACCTTAAAACCGATCGAAAGGCGATGCGCAAGAAGTCGATCAAAAACAAAATATGACGAAACTCCTCTAACGCGACGAAAATTAAAAACAGGTAAAAATAGATATGTTGTATTGATGCGATGATGATTTACATGCCCCAAAGGCTATGTATTTATACAAACTTATGCCTCAACCTAAACTACAACTCTTATTTCGTAACCGATACAGACTCGATTTTATCTTCTTATGACTCTTATTTCATAATCAATACACACTCGATCTTATCTTCTAAATTTATCTAACTATTCCTAATATACCCGGATTTAGTCGATCCAGACTCTCCTTTGCGTCTCTTTAATCCAACCGGGACTCCTCTTGTCATATTTGTCTCGGCCAGTTCCTTCTGCATCTGCTTTTAGCATGTATCTCTTTAAAGTCTAAACCGATTTTCAAAAGTAGTTTCCAGATTATCACTGATTCAGCGTATGTCTTTATTTCTATCAGATAATTGAGAAAAAATTCAACACCAACTTTTCACTTTCTAGAATAGATTCTCCTCTTCTTTCTAAATAGATTCTCCCAGGAACCAACGGTCAGGACCGCCGCCACCACTAACGCAAAAATCTTAACCCCCTTCTCTCTTTAGAAACGTCAAAAGGGTCAATACAGAGCAGCTATAAATATGCACTTCACATAAACGAAAAGGGTTCATGTCATAACCAGATGCGCATCGAAAGATCATCACAGAACTTGCCCCCGCCAAAAGTTCCATCAGAAAATGAAAAGTAGACAACAACGTGAAGCATATCCATACAAGCTGGCCGACCTTTATATCAGGCCAACTGGTACAGTTCCCCCACAACGCCTGTGACGACCACCGGCCGGCTTTGCTTTTGCAACAGAGACTGGGATGGCATCCCTGGCTTGTCCAGGATAATCGATAAGATGGAGCATCTCACAACATCACAACGAACAAGTCCGGCCGGCTCCTCCCCGAGTACCTTCGTGAGCAGCATCCACTCCAACTCCCACCGCAAGGTGCTCGAGATGCGCCGCAAGAAGGAGGCCGGCCTCGTCAGCACCGCCGCGCCGGCCGTCGCGTCGTTCTAGCTAGCTGCTGGCCGCTCGCCCGGCGGCGGCTGTACATTTTTCCAGCCGTTTTAGTCTTGTACCGTACTTAAAACTCTTCCCCCCTCTCTCCTTACCATCACCGTAGCTTCGGTTGGATTGATTAGAGTTTAGGAGCTTTAGGTCATGTTAGGTTTAGGAATTCAAGCTTTGGTTTCCGTCCTCCCAACTCCAGCTTTACTAGTCTGTTAGGGTACTATTGTTGCACCAGCAGTGCAGCACTAGCGCAGAAGTTTATTATTTCTTCGGAATAATTTCTTTTGTTCCAGAGGAGTTTTTTCTTCCATACTTCAGCTTGTTTGGTTCATCAATGGCGGTCTGCGCTCAGGCAAGAAGAAACTGCAGATCAATGGCGCCTTTGGTGTGAAGGGAGAAAAGGTTGATGAAACTGATCGCCGAGGGCCAGGAGATGAGGACTGAGAGAGAGAGGAGTGCAGGGTTGGGGAACGGGTGCTTCTTGTTACTTCACATGATGGTGTCACCTGGAACAATATGATACTAGGTAGCAGTGGTGGGCTGGACTGAGCCACGAGCGAGCCATGAGCAAGCTAGGGGTGGCTCGGCTCGGGCTCCGTCAAACAACCGAGCTCGAAAATCTGCTCAGCTTGGACTCATTTCCTTCCGAGCCAAACACGAGCTGATCCTGCAACTAAGCCGAGCTCGAGCTACTCGTTGAGCCCGAGCTCAGGTTCCAGCCCTATGCACATCCATTTGTGCTTGATTATTTCAAATGATTACCAAATTTCCAATTTCATAGCTGTTTCATCCATGGTTCAAATCATATGAAATAAAATTCTTAATTCATCTAAAATCATAAGTTACCTCTCTATTTTTTACTTTATTTTGTTGACTTGGTTTTTTGAATTTCTAATTAAAGTAAGAAATTTTATTATATCAATTTTCCACAAATTTTAAATTTCAGTTTTTTATTTACCAAATTTTAGTTACCTCATTTGGCTTCTAACCGAACAATAGTTTGGTTTTAATCTAAACATAACAATTTTGATAATGATTTGATCATGTCCTAGATTTAGTCATGACCAAAAATTGGCAAAGCTATTTAGGGTCACGAACTAAACACACCCCTAACCTTTTAATAATCATGTGAAATATTGGTAAGGCTGAATGGGGTAATTTTGGCTATGAAGCGAACACACCCCAACCAAATCATTCCACCACTAGGTTACTACCTTGTTCTCAATCTCTTAGCTTTTTAACACATGAGTATTAGCAACTGGATTTTTTTGAGACACACCTAAACTACTGTGGACCATCTATTTTGCTTAATCTAATGGTGTAGAGAACTCTTTTCTTGGTGTAGCATAGAGGTGCTTGGTACAGTACTCCTACCTACCTGCCTGCAGCAGCTCACCTCTCTAGAGCTAGATGTGTGTGTGTGTGAGAGAATAATTAGAACATCCACCGTGCAGGCTCTAAGCATTCTCTCTCCTGCTTAGAGGTAGTATGTAAGCACCGTGGCACTACATGGTGCTGCCTCCAAGCTTAGAGGTAATCTCTAAGCATTTCTTGCTTGTATGATTCCACTTGTAAGTCATATTAACACTAATTAATATTTTTTTTATTATACATTTGGACTCCACCTTACAGGCAGCTGCAACCTCTAAGCACCATAGTGGAATGTACTAAGTCCTAGAGGCAAGATGGCAAAATTTCCTCTAAGCCCTATGGACGCTAGAGACGTTGAGAATTTAAAATAGTCACCGGTGATCTGGTTCATACTGTACATGCCTCCTAGCCATAGACTGGTGAAAGCTCTTATCTGCAGGTTAGCTGCAACCCAAATCTCTGGGCAATATTCAGTGCACACACCAAATACTACAAAACACCAAAATCCATTCAAAAGTTCAGAGCAAGTAAACACCAAAGCTAATGAAGCTAGTAAACACAACCTGAACCAGCCTTCTCAAGAAACTTGAACCAGCATCTGCATGAAGCTGTACACAATGCACTTCAGTGTCTCTGTCAAACTCAAGCAAGCATCAAGAAGATTAGCTACAGTGTGGAACTGGAACAGGTTAAGGTTAGCTAGTAGCCTGCGAATTATAGACATCAATGGCAACTAGGTGAACTCCCCGCGCAATTGCACGGTGGTTCTATTCATTGACCATGTCTGAAGAACATTTTTATTAGACATACATTCATTTCATGAGAAACGTGTTAGTGTGAATGAAATACAGCATGTAACAGAAACAAAGCATAATAAATATCAGGAAATCATGCAAACATGATTTCTGGGATGCCATATCCATAGAAATATATGTTGTGAATATATTTTTGAAAAACCTAAATTTGTTAACAACACTGTATGCGTACGTATATGGTAGTAGTATTTACACTCATTAGCACATGACAACATTTTCATGGCTGAATTTAGAAGATGAAATGGAAAATATTCATATATTTGGAGTAATGCACTGCTGATGTACGTTGAAACAACTTGGCGGAGAGCATATGAAAACCTTAATTAGATAAAATATAATAGTTTGTTCAAAAAGCTGCGACGATGATTCCCATGGCATCCATAAGTGAGTTTTTTCATAAAAATGAACTGTCACCAGCAAGCATTTATAGGTAGCAATTATCATGTTATTGACCGTGTGCAGAAAAATACCGTACAAAAAACAGGATACTCCACTTGATTGTCAGCATGGATGCTAATTTGAGCATGCTAAACTTGTAGTGCCATCCCCTAATTGTGCCAACCAAGACATTACAAAGATGATGCAGCATAGCTGCAGGAAATCATTACCCTTAATGAAATCTGAAACACAGAAATAGACATAAAGAGGTGAGAAGCAAAACTGGGCATGAACGAAAAGTATAATTTGCATGAGGATCTTCAAAATTAAATGCAAAATAGTTGTCCTGTACGATTTGCTCAAGTGCATTAGGATGTTGAAAATGAAGTTAAAAAATTATTATCTTGTAAGATTTGGTGATGTGCACCAGAGTTACAAACTAAAACTCGACAACCGAGAAGTTAATATAGTGAAGCGTATTGTTTTTGTTAGGAGAGAAGCTGATACATGGGGTGTATTTTTTTTCTATAAGAAAGAAAAGGCATTCCATAAATCAGCATGATACTTTGTCAACTGTTGGCGTATATAGCAAGAAATATATGGCATATGAAGAGAAGAAGCAGGAAGAATTCATAAATGGCCAACCAACAAAAATACTAATAATTATAAGAACTCAAGGTACTTACCAGAAAACGGACAAACTACATCAAAAAATTGTGGTCTCTCTATATACGTTTCTATCGAACGGACAAACTACATGGAAAAATTGTGTTCTCTATATATATATTTCCATCAAATGGAAATGAAATAATGATTATTTTGTCTCAGTTCTTGCAAGTGTAATTTCTGGGAGGGTCATGCCTTCTTAGGTAGTTAAATGTGTGGCAAAGGATTTTGTTCAACCATATACATGATAGTTACTTTAAATAATGCCTCAAACTTTGTACCAACAGTAATTTTTTGGGAGTGAGTCACATAGACAACCATTACAGTAATATTTGCCAAGAAAATGTTCTTTAATTTTTGAGTCCTCGACAGAACCATGACACCATGTAGCATAAAAGAGATATCACCTGTAGCTGTAGGAATGAAAACTATGGAATTAAAGCGTTTTTCCAATTACATAACATAAACATTCTATAAAGCATAAAAAGCAGTTTGAACAGGTAAAGACAACTAAAGCAGATAGTCATGAGCACCTATTTGTTTTAGTTCGTGTACTTAATTGATTGCATTTGCAGAAAACCTAGGAATTGTCAAGAGCAGTAATCTACTTTTGATAATCGTTGTATGTGTAAAGTGAAGGAAGTCAATGGTTGGTCTTTGTACATTTAAATTCAAAATGTTCATTTAGGCATACAGTTTTGTAAATTCCAATGGCCAGTATGTATAGAGGACTATGCTCATCTTCTATAAGCAATAGAAAGGTCCAAGAATTAGCTCAAACTGCACAATGGCTATTTTAATAGAGTATCATAATCTATAAAACATCAATGAAGCTTTTCTTGTGTGTAATCATCTATGACCTAATTTGCAATAAACCATGAACATGCTGATGAGGATATCACTATAGTGTAAATTTAAATTTGAATTTCTATAGATTTTAAAAAAATGTAGAGATATTATTTCTAGATATAAAATATTATTTTGAGTAACTTTTATATTGGTAGTCTTTACTAATTTTATTTCTATATTTTTTAATTAAAATGTTTTGATATATAAAGAAAAGAGAGTAAAAGGATTTGTTTAGGTTATTTTATTAGGAAAATATGTTATTTTTTATATTATTATATATCTTATTTTATATTTTTGTGAATTTTTGTAGAATTTATGAAAGTGATTTGATAATTTAAATAATTTTGAATATGATAAATAGAAATGGAATTTGGAAAAGAATTTTAATGCTTAGGCTAATAGGTGTTGGGCTTGGCCCATTGATCATGGGTCGTCTTGCGTCAGAGAGAGAGGTGACAATGGGTCCCAATGGCGATGGAAGGAATCGTGAGGCTCGGTGACGACGTGGGGCCGGATAGTAGTGAAAGAAGATTGGGGAAAGAGGGAAGCGGCGGGGTGGTCACCAGCGATAGGGAAGGAAGGCCGACGGCGAGTAATTGGATGGGGAATCATGAAATTGGGGTTATGGGGATTCCTTTGATGGTTGTGGTGGGCTTTGGGACGGCTTGAGTTGGTCTGGCCGCTAAGAGGTGGCGGTGGGATTAATGGGACGGCGGTGGTGGAGGGTTCCGGTGAGGGTTAGTGTTGAGTGATGGGTGAGTTGAGTTTGTGACGTTGAGTGGAGGGTTTTCTCTATAGGAACTGAGGCCAATGAGGCATCGGAGCGGCGAGGGAGGAGGTCGCCGGAGTTAAGGAGGAAGGCGACGGTGGCGACAATGCCGAGTGAATGAGGGAAACTGAGAGGTAGGGGAAAGGGTTTGGGGTGTAGCGGTGCCAGGGAAAGGGGTTTTATAGATGGGAGTGAAGTGGCGGCCAAGAATAGTGAGCTTTGTGGCGGCGGCGGCGGCGCAAGGTGGCGGTGCTGGATAGGTGAACTATTGGGGAAGATAGAGATGGTGAGGTGGCGAGGAGAGTCGGCGATGGCATGGGCTATCCGGTGATGGCTAAACGGGGACGGGTCTTGGACGGGTGCGGCAGCGGTGGTGTTTTCTGCAGTCTTGCGGGGGGTTGCAGTGGCGGCGATGAAGGAGGAGAAGCAACGGCCGTTTGGATCGAAGCATCTTTGTGGCCGTTGGATTCGAGTGAGAGGATGACAGGTGGGGCCCAAAGGATAGAGAGAGAGGCTGCGGGAAAGACTTAAGTGGAAGCGCATTTCCGTAAGAGGAAAGCGTATTTCCAGGGGTTGCCTAAAAAGGAAAGTTTTGGATTTAAAAGAAAAAGGTTTTCCAGGATTTATTTAGGTTTTATAAAATTCATAGGGAGCTATAGGAAGCTCATAAAAATATGAAATAAATTTCTAAAAATCCAGAAAAATGAGGAGAATCGAAATGTGAAATAATATTTATTATTTTATGGGTTTTATATTTTTGGAAAAAAAGTAGATAGGGTATTTTCTTTATGAAATAAATAGGAGTTTAGTTTAGAAAATTATTTAAAAATTAGGAATGGTTATAGAAATATATTTATGACTTTTTCGAAAATGTTTTATGCCGAATTAAAAATTTTGGGTATGTGACAACACATAAAAGGTATTTCCCTGCAAAATTTTCTAAGTTCCACAAAATTTTGAATTTTAAAAGGCACGAGTTTTTTTTAAAAAAAGTCTTTAAAAAATCACAAAACTAAGAATAATTTTCTTGATTTTTAAAAATGCAAACAAAATTTGAATTTACAAATATGATTTTTAAAAAATTATCAAGAAAAATTTTAGAATATAAAAAACTTTGAATTTCAAACGGTCGATAAGAAATTTAGGTGTTACATCTATTGCTTCAAGAAAATTTTTCCAGGGTTTTCATGTGATCAAACTTTTTAAACTTTTTTCCCCAAATTTCTCATTTAAACTGTGTTCCTTTGACCAGGTTATCTGGCTGTTAAAGTGGAATTAGAACCAATATAACACATACAAACTATCGCCCACCAAAAATTGCCCATAATGGTTTATGTAACAGCCTGAAATTTTGCATAAAAATTTTTCGCGCTTAATTCATTTTCAGTTCTCTTTATTGCTTGTGCAATAATCTTCTCGGTTTACAAATTTCAAAATCTCCTGTGATGTGTAAAACAAGATTTATTTGTTTTGCAGATAAAATCTTCACAGCATGCTACTTTTACTCTATATTTATGCACTATCTATTTTATAAATTTTTATAGACCCACATCATGTTTTAGGATTTTATACATTTAGTTGAAAAAGAGAGTTTTAAACGGTGAATAGTATTTCCATATAGTGAATTGTGTTTTCAATACCCTCTGTTTCAAGAATTCAATTTTCTATTTCTTTTAACCATTTTCACCTATAAGCAACTAATTCCGCTATATTACAAATTTGATACTCAACCATCAGGCCTTGATGAAATTACCATTTTGCCCTTTTAAGACAAAAATTCCCAAATTACCCTCTCCCTTGACCCTTTAATATTGATTTCAATAAATCCTTTATAAGTACAAAATATGCAATCAACTAATGTACTACTTTCAAATTTTGAATTTATATCAAAAAGTGCACTAGTAAATTACCAAAATACCCTTTAGCCAAAATCCCAAGTTTTCTTCTTTTAAATTTAAATGGTTACTCATGCATGCTCAATTTCTCCCAAAACTCAAACTCAAATTTAGACCTTGAATTTGCATCAATGAGCACTTGGTAAAATTACTAATTTGCCCCTTTGGCTAGAAATCTCCAAATTCCCTCTCTTTAAATCTGTTCAATTACTTTGCATGATCAATATTCATTTAAACTCAATTTCAACCCTTAGATATATTTTAAAACCTGAACTGGAAATATCTTTAGTTAAATTATCAAAATGCACTTCCAACTTGATATTTCCAAAAAATCATCTTCTTTTATATATTTATCTACCATCTTTTTTGTACGGTCATTTCCATCCTATTTAAATCCCAATTTTGATTTCAAACTTGGATTTGGATTCGGACTCTTCTCTATGAAATTACCAAATTGCCCTTAGGGCCTTTCTTTCTTTTTCTCTCCTCTTTCTTCCCTCCCTTCCCCTGTTTCTCTGTTTTCCTATCCACCGAAGCCAATCCCATGTGCAGAGGACAAACCGCACCGATCCTCCTCTTTCGTGGCCGCCAAGACAACGTGTAGCATGCCACCTCGTACTTGACGCGTCTCCTTGCGGTAGGCTGCAAGCAATCGCGCTGGCAGGGCCGAATTCGCTGCCGCGGCGCGCTGCTCCGACCCGCTGTTTAGTTCAACGCCGTGACGAGCCAATCCTCTAGCACGTCATCAAATTCTTGAGCTCATCTCCTGCTCCTTATCCTCCTCATCCTCCGGAATCCATCCGCGCCCATAGAAGTACACCGGAGCCTCCAATTTGATCGTTTCTTCATCCCGACTGCTGCCGCCTCTCCACGAAATTCGCTCCAACGGTGGTGCTCCGAGCTCGTCGTCGCCGTACAGAGCACCCCTACAATGCCGCCAAGCTACAGCCAAGAAGAATCAACGGGAGAAACAATGCCGCGACGAAGCCGCAACCTCCCCTGTTCGGCGACCACAGCGGTGAACGTCGACACGCCAACTCGTGGTTTCTCGAACCCAATTAGCAGCATGGTAAGGACCCTAGGCACCCTCTCAAGCTCAAACAACCACCAATTTGATTTATTGTGTCCACAAACCGAAATCCCCAAATCCGTTCTTAGTCGCTGCCACAAGACCACGCCGACCGGCCAACTCCGGCCACCTCGACCCACCAATCCACTTCCAAAACTTTAGAATAACCTCCAGCAGTAAAAGCCCCATGGTTAATTGCCCCAAAACCGCGCCAAATCAAAAGCCCCAATTCGGGAAATCAAGAACCCTAAAAATCCACTGTTCACAGCTCCCAGATTTCGTTTTTCATCAAATAGAAGGCCTTAGAGGCAAAATTAGCAAAACGTTCTTATACAAAAGTTGTTCAAAATGGCGTTTTACATCTAGATATGATTTTTACAGATTTTGAAAATCATTCAAAATTTAAATTCGAATCTTAAACCCTCTCTTTAGCAATTTAGAAAATTTCTAAGAATAGAAAAATTTTTGAAAAAGTAAAAATTGATATTTTCCTAACAAATAAAAATATATACAAAATTTATGAAATTATAAATTTCAGGACTATTTTATAAAATATATCAATTGTATATTTCTCTTTCTTTAAACCTTTATAAGAATAATTTCTTAAGTAAAATTAATAATTAATTTGTATCAAAAACTTCCCAACAATAACAAAAATGTAAAATAGGTATTTTGAATAAGTCACAAGCAATTTTTGATATTTCTTAAATTTCAAAACCTTATAGTGCTATTTAATACATAAATCTTCTATTTATAAAATTTATTTCTTTTAGAATTTTAGAAATTTTCTAAAAATACAAAATACCTTAGAGAATAAAATTTATAATTTTTATCATATATTAATATAAGTATTCTCCAGAAGAATATCCTATGACTTTATCCATTCGTAGCTCTGTAACTCTATCCATTCGTAACTTCGTAACTCTATTTTTTTCGTACAAACATCTCATCCCTTTGTAGCAGACATAACAAATATCCATCTCTATCATTTCACCAGATATCTTCGCAACTTCTATTTTGTCCCACACACATATATATATCCTATACTATCCATAGCTATCATGACAATCCAAGTAAAACCAGATAACCACTCTTCTGTAATTCTATCCATCCACATCCTCATACTTATCCTAACCATTTTACCAAATTTCTAACACTCATTCTTACCATCTCTATCCTATAAATTCAACCCCTAAATAAACCACCCCTTCTTTTTTCCTCTTGTCCACCATATACTTCCTAATACTCTAAACACACTGTCCACACACCTATTGCCCTCCAAATACCTAAACCCTCTTCAAAATATTCTTGCATAATATCTAAAACCTCTTTTCATTTAATTTGACTCTTATTCTCTTTCTTTTCTTCAAACATTAAAATCCCGTGATCAATAGAAGAAAATCAAGCTCTAAAGACTCAAGCTGCCCTCTGGACGAAGATGATGATCAAGAAAAGTTTAGTAGCATCTGTAACCAAGGCAGGTTTTCATTCCCTTGATGCATATTGAATCCCTATTCATTTATTTATTTACTTACAATTATTTTATAGTTATTATTTATTGCCAAATACTATTAATTTAAATGTTTCTGTAGCATAGTTACACCCAGAAATGTTAGCTTAAAAGAACCTGCCTATTTGATAAACCCCAGCCTTTGGTAACCCTAATATAGGAAATCTACCATATGTGATATTTAATGCCATCTGTCATATGGATAAGTAGTATGAGATGCTTATCTGGATATGAGGATGATGTTAGATTACCCGATGTGTGAGGTAATTCCACATTATGGTATTAAGGTATATGAACAAATTCAGAACAGAGTTTTGCCAGTTGTGTACAGACCGTTGGGTCGAGGCTCTGTATGGGTATACCCTGGTAAAGGTACCTTGGCACTAGCTGGTCGGATGAATAGCTAGAATTGTTTGATCATATAAAAACCTGGGTAAAGTGAAAAGGAATGACACAAATACCACCCATCCATATAAGAAGCTGTTATATGGGTAAAGCTGGGTAGATCCTGCAGGGCTGTTAACAAAATCATCGATGGACCCTACTTCGGGTATATGAAGTTGTGTCAACTGGGTGATGACTCTTCGGTTCACATAACCCATGATTTGTTTGCAAAAGAGGATGTTGGTATCTGCTTGATGCAGGATAAGTGATGGAGTTGTGATAGATTCGTGAATGGATTTACTGCATAAATATTTAAAAAGAATTACTAAATCCTAGTTATTTAAATTTATTATATGATATTGCATCCACACACTGCCGAACTTTATACTTTTGTTTATCCTTGCATATACTAGAGTAGAATTTTTCCTCATGAAAGCCTGCAAGTACGGTTGGTACTTACCCACTTTGTGGGAAATACAATCTATTTTCAGGTCTTCCAACTTTTGATGGTTTTGAGAAATCTTCCGCGGAGGAATTGAACGATTATGGCATTATTGGTTTCTAGAGTCTTAGTTCTAGAGAGCTTTTCCTATCCTCACGACTTGTGCAACAGTGTAAGTATACAGTAGAGGTCTAAGTTATAATATTTTATGTAAAAATGAATATCTCCCCATATAATAAAGTGGACTTTTGTATCAGCTCTGGCACTGTTGCATCCTGGGTAATCGTGCTTTTGAGGGAACATTTTTGGGTAAGATTTAACCGGGAATTGGTCCCCACAGTTTATATATGCTCACGGAGCATGACAAACATAGGACTCGCCAAAATAGCCCAATAAGGTCCACATATTAACGACCAATGCGCATCAAAAGGTGACGGACAGTCGCCCGTTGTCCCTTCTAGTATATATACATCCGTCTTGTATCCGACAAAAAATATCTATATCCATACTATATAAAAAACATCTAGAAATTTTAAAAACTATTTTTAATACTATCCAAATTGATTTAGACTCAGTCGGAGAACTATCTATTCCATATGCACCCTGGCGGTAATCTCTACTAAAATATGACATTAAGGATTCAAAAAGTAATAAAAAAATCAGACATGTCTGTTTTTTTATTACTTTTTGAATCTTTTTTTATCTTGTAGGCGTGTCTAAAAGCTCTCTAAATCCTAAAAATCAAGGCCATCCGACTCTCGAGACCACCTCGGGAAATTCTCGAAGTTACGAGATAAGTCAGATTAAACTTTTAGATAAGCCCAAAAGAACACCCCTAAGGCGTGACAAACTGACATGCGAGCAACCTATTAGAGTGTGCCCCGAATGCTGAGCCCAGATGTCCATTGCAGCCTAGGAATGAAATTCGGGCCAGTGCGAAGCCTTCAGCAGTTTCTCAGGGAGCTTGGAATTTTTTTTTAAAAATATTTATTTTAATTCTATATTTCGGAAATAATCGTCGGAAATGCAAAATTACGGATTTGGATCCCCATCGCCCTTATATGGGGCGATCGCCCCAATAAGAGGCGACAGGAGCCCCCCTGGGTCAATCGCCGTCCCCTGGCCATCATCGGTCGTCGAGGTCACATTCTGGCAGCAAGATATCGCCTAATATAGGCGATCGCCCTAAACAGGGACGATAGGAGCAGAAATTTTTTTTGACCTAAACAAATGCCTTCCCTAAACATATGTATGATATATATTAGGACAAATTGATGAAATATATAATTTAAACTACTTGTTTTTTTTTCCTACAGCATTACTACTATATATATATATCATTATTTTCCCCTAACCCTAAAAATGCATATCTACTACCTTTAATTTCTACCCATTACTACTATATCTATTATTAATTTCTCCTAACCCTAAAAAATGCATATCTACTACCTTTAATTTCTACGTCCAATTTATTCCAAAACTTTAACCGCACAGCACATGGTTATCCTACCAGGTTTTCATTGTAATATTTACATTTCACAACTATACAATACTACCACATTACATTTCTAAATATAAATATTGTCTAATAAATTATTTGCACAAAACAAAATTTGGACTTACCTCAGCGAAAATGGCGCCTCAACTATCTTCTTTTTTTTCTTTCTCTTCTATTTTTCCTCCTTTTTTTCTTCTCTTTTTTTCCTCTCCTCTCTTTTCTTTTCTCTCCTCTTCTCCTCCTCCCTGCTCTCGCTTGCTCTCGGTGATGAAAATGGAAATGGGAGGCTAGGCAGAATGGGGGAAGAGAAGAGGGCGTGTTTGTAACATCCCCATTTTCAAAAGTTTCAAAATTACATAGGCATTGCATGAGATTGAGCATTGCAAAAGAAAATCATCAAAACAAACATTATTTTTGAAAATGTGTATGTTACTATGATTAATTTTCTTAAAAACATATTTAAGGGTTTAGCTTTTAAAATACTTAAATTTAAAATTTGCTTAAATTACTTAACACCTATTATACTAATTTGTAAAATTGGTAATTTCAAATTAGGCTTTTGAAACAGTTATTTGAAAACTTAATCCAAATTTAAAATATAATTGTAAGTTAAGTAGTAATTAGATAAAATAATTAATTTTCTATCTTAGCTCATTAGTTTTTCCCTTCTTCCCCACCCTATGACCAGTGGGCCCTACCTGTCACCCTCTCCTTCCCAATTGGAACTTTCCCAAAATGGCCCTACCCCTTTTTGGCATTTCCCCTTTTACCCCCCCTCTGCTTCTCTCTCTGGTCTCTCCCACTCCCTCACTGGTCTCTCTCATTCCCCATAATGCCCTCCGCCGATCCCATTGCCGCCACCCTCCTTCCTTCACCCCCTCGACCCCATTTTTCGCCACCCGCCATGCCATGTCATGTCCGCCCAGAGTCCACCAGAGCTGCCACGAACCACTCATTTCCACTGCGTCGAGTCCGTCCCAGTGAACCTCCTCCTCTCGGCTTTTTCTCTTTCCCTAAGACCGTAAGGAATCGCTTCATCCGGTCCCGTCTCTCCCTCGCCGGAGTTGGCCGACAGCGTGTCCTCCCCTCCGCCCGACCCCGGCCACGTCGCCGCGCCTCCTCGGCCAGCTCTACCCCTCGCCGACGCCTCCATGAGTTTATCCTCCCGCGGACCTCGCCGACCCGTCGCCTCGCTCACTCGCCGCCGTTCGGCCGGACGACGAGCTACCGCCGCCGCCGCCGCCGCTTACGCCGCCGACCCCCGCCGCCATTCCTCCTCCGCCGCCGACCCCACCCCGAGCTCCTCTCCTTCCTCTCTCCTTTCCTCCTTCCGCCGCGCGTGTGTGCCGCCTCGCGGATTCTGCCGCCTCGAGTCGCCTCCACCACCATCCTCGCTTCCAGTCGCCGATCGGCTGGTCCACTTGTCATCAACCGGCCACATGCGGTGACAATGATCCACACCGGTCACCCCTCCCACACAGCAGTGTAACAGGCGTCGCCAAGACGACGCTTGTCACATATGCCAGACGCGAGTCAAAGTGGAGCAGGTTGACAGAGCACGATGTCATGTGTCATGTGTGCCGTCTTGTCAAGGTTCTTGGCTAGGTTTCTCGGCTAGCCGACTGCCCACCTCAAATTTTCTATTTTCTAAATTAATTTAAAAATAGAAAAACTTAAAATATAAATCCAAAATTGGTGAAATAATTTTCTAAAAACTCATAAAAATGTGAAGATTAATTTTAAAAATCATTTATATCATTTCATGAATATTAATATAATTTCTATAATATTGTTTTTAAAATATAAAATCATGCACTTAATGCTTTACTAATTATTCATATCTAGTTAAAATGAGATTTAAATTTTTTGGAACATATTAATCGATAAGAACAGATTGAATTATTTATCTAAATGTTTAATTTAAATTCTAAATTTCTAAATCAAGGAAACAATTTATCTAATCATTTTTAATCAAGTATGCCATTCTAAAATAAAGTCAATTTCTAAATATATATATATATTAAACTAAATAAAAGCATGGTTTTATTATATTCATGCATACCATTTATTTTTTCATGCATAATTTTATTTTATTTCGTTGTTTGATGGTGTGTTGTTTGCCATCGTTAGATCCGACCGGATCCGTGCCCGGAACTGAAGCTCACGAAGGGCAGGAGTACGACCAGAACCAAGGCAAGTCATTGTTGACGTTTCCCCCTAATTACCTTTGACCATATTGAAACGTAGTTTTACAAATGCTTTGCTAGAAGTTTATTAAATATGCATAGCTATGTTGATTAATCACTATCATATTGGTAGGGAATTTAGTTAAGAACCTAACACACTTTAATTATGTCATTAATCCTGATTTTTGATAACCTTAGGTTAATTAATCAGTAATTACTGGTCACCCCTTGGTTAGCCTAATTAACATTGCTTAATCATGCTACTAGTCATATTAGGTGATTACCACATGATGAACAAATTACCCTTGGTTTAATATCTGTTTTAATTCAAAATACCTCTCTGTTTGCAAAGTGCTTGTTTGATTAGCAGTAGCAGGGTGCTACTGTGAGAACATTGTTAGTGCCAGGTGGCGGGTATGTCACTTGAGGGTTTCTGGAAAAGTTTGTAAAACTTGATTGGGGTGGACGGATTAATTGGTCAGTGCGATAGCACGAGAATTGGGTCGATGTAGGAACCACCCGATCCTAAGGACCGATACCTTGTGGTTGTCAAAACTAAGTACAACAAAGGCGACCATAAGTGCTTGTATGGGCAAGCCACCGGTGAGTACCTTTCGAACTCTTGGTTTGGACATCCGTGTGGTGCAAGAGGGTACGGAGAATTCGTCGACCCTACCGAGGCTCAAGAGGGCTTCACCAACCGGAGATACCAACACTGCAAGTGAAACCTTAGAGGGGATGCCAGCCAAAAGCTAGACTGTTAAAGGCTTTGTCGTGATGACTTTCGACGGGAGGGAATCATGTCTCATGGGGAAAGCGTGCGACCTCTGCAGAGCGTAAAACTTTCTAGAAAGTCGTGCCCACGGTCAAGGGCGGACGACGGTGGGTTGATCACAATGGTAGTTTTCTTCCCTCTCTTTCTCAGTGGTTTTAAAGAAGAAAACCGGCAGGTGCCGTGTTTTGTTTTGGGAGCCTACGGTGGTTAGCCGTGAGGAGATGATTTCGGTGGTTTAGCCGACGTGTGGTATTGTGCATACGGTGGTTAGCCGTCGAGAGTTATTGGTCCTTTGGTGGATTAACCGTAAGAAAAATGTTTTGGATAAAAATCACGATTTGTATCGTGAGCCAACCTTTGGGCATGAGCCGGCTGGGGCCGGACGATTTAAATGATTTATCAATTTGACTACTCCACTTCTTTCCCAAAATGCTCTAAAATTCTAGGCAAACTATTTCAAAACTTGCTTTCCGCAAAATGAGCCCTACCTTTCTCTTGTCTAGACCATGCATATGTATATGTCAATTGACTTGCGAGTATTTTCACCAATACTCACCCTCGCGCTTTGTCGCGGGTCAGCTTTTCGCCAAGCAGTTCAGAGTACCAGTCACGACCCGAAGGTGGAGATCCCGGCCTCGCCTTCACCGACGAAGTCGGGATGAGGAGTATACCGACGCCTAGTGTCGATTCCTCCAAATTTGCTGTGGGGATTGTTTTGGTTTTCTCTTTTGGAGTTTCAATTGTAAATAAAAGACTTCGCTTTTGTAAGGCCTTGGGCGGACTATGTAACCACGCCATGAGGCACACTCTGATGTAAATTTATGTAAATTAATCGTTGTGGTTATGATCCAAGTTCTGTATCTGTGTGTGCTAGCTACTGATCCAGGGACTAGCACAGGTAAGACACAGATGGGACCTCACCTCCGCCAGAGGTCGGCGATGGGCTTTAAAGCCCGAAATCGCCTCAGATTGGGCGATCGCCCCATAATGGGGCGATAAGCGTATAGCTAATCGGCCGGCAAATCTCTTGTTTATAGTCAGTTCGGCTCTCTGACAAGTTGCCATTTTAGGGACCTATCGCCCCAGTACCAGGCGACGGGAGGCCATTCCTGTCATTTCACATTTCTAACGATTATTTCTGAAATAACGAATTAAAATAAATATTTTAAAAAAAAATCGGGAGCTCACCAACTTTGGGCTAGTGCCCTTTCGGGAAAACAAAACTTTGGGCTGGTGCAAGTGGGGCTGGAGGCGGTGCTCCACGATGAGAGCCACCTTTGGTAGTGTTTTTTTCAACGTTTGCGTTTGCATTTACTCATAAGTTAGAAATTTGTTATTTTCGTACAAGTTAAATGATTTGACGTTTGGTAACCAACTTATGTAGGTCTTACTATTTCTTCTCAAGACTCTCAAAACCATTTTTTCTATAATTTTTTGATCCTTTGAATATCCTTATTGAGGAGCCACGAATTTCTAGTTTATAAGCAAACGCAAACGCAAATGCAAACGCCGAAAAGAATACTCTATTAATGTGGACCACGATGGACGTGGGCATCGGGGCCCACCTGACCCGCGTCAGCATTCAGCAACGGCCTCGCTTCTTGCCACGTTGGTCCCGTGCAAGAGCGACCGGACAGCTGTTGCCACGTCTGGAAAGTACGAAGAGATTGCAGCCAGATCAATAGCAATCGATCGCTGATTAATTGAAGTTCGTAATGCTTCCCGTCCACCAAAATGTACCAAAGCTAATTTTCCAGGAAAAAAGAATTGAACACACGTTCTCTCTTGCTTTGTCCATTCTCTTTAATCAATTATTAACTCATTTTAAAAATCACGCTTTTATGTGAAGCAGCTGGACGCATTTTTTGAATTTCATATGCCGTTTATTCATGTGTGATTCAATAAGTTCTGATATTTAAAGCATATGGCTTTATTGTTGTGTGTTTTATATATTTTTTTCTTCTTAGGCATGGTCGAGTTAGAATTCTAGGACCGGCTTGGATGATTCACCCCCTCTCTTATTGAATTGCCAAAGCTCATCTCCATGATGTTAAAGATTTTTTTTCTTCTACCAAAGGCCAAATAAACCGATGATCTTGAATAATATGTTTCATTCTTTTTTCTAAAAACAATTAACGACATATTTGAACGGGAAGCTCCTGCAACAGTTTGAATTCATTTCTCTTCAAAAATTACCTTAATTTTTACAAAGTAAACAACAACTTCTCCCTTTTGAGCTTAATGTCATATTCCGATTAGGACTTTCCCGGAAGTTATTTTTCAGACATACATGCCCACTGTTGGTAAAAGCATTGATATGGAACTATACATTCGCTCGATTCATAAAAGTATAATAAAGATGATATTTCATTTTTTATAAACACCTTTATAATATTCTTTAACTTGTGGTTTTGTGGTGTTGTGTTATGCTTATATGTATGAATAGTTATTGTTACGAGAAGGAAGTTCTGAGGAGTCAATTTACGTCCTTCATACATTAGATTAAAGCTAAATAAAGTTAACGATTTGATTGATGTAGTTTTATGTCCATATTAATTACAACTAGCAAGAAAAATCAAATAACTTAAAACAGCTGAACCAAGAAAGTTGGAAAGTCTCCCTTGATATCTGAAAAACAACGCTCTAGAACCTTGTAATCAAAGGATATTTTTTATTACTATAGCCAAAGCTATTGATCAATCGGAATTAACAAACATTTCATTGCATTTTGAAGTATGTTTTATTAACACTTCAACTAGAATTAATAGCCATATAATGAAAATAGATTTGGCATGGAATAAGAACGACATAGTAGTGCGTTTTACTTGATCAAGAAATTTGAAAGCCATGTTGAAAAGGAAACCAAAAGGAAAATATGCAATATTATAAGGTCAATAGTCATGGTTTCAATATTTTTTTTAATTATTCTAAAAAATAATTATTTTGCTATAATGCAAAACTATAAGCGGTGCATGTTATATAAACTCTTGAAATTCATGCATGAACAACCCAAAGATGTTCTTGAGTTTGAACACTCAGGATCCTGTAGACTGATATAAAGAAGGGTGATATAAAAAATCCCGATAAGTCAAATAAGTAAATGAGATAAGGAGATGACTTATGGGGATTTTTTTTAAAAATTTTTGATTTTGTTTTTTCTATCTCGAAGACGTGTATAAAAGCTCTCCAACGCAAGTCGAACAAAGCGGATCGGACTGTCGAGGCTATCTCGGAAAACAAATAAACAAATAAGATAAGCGGTACTACACCGTATCTAATTAACTGTATAAATAAAGGAAGTGTTCAGTCTGCTTTTTGTCCTGTCCTAAAAAAATTTCCCCCAAAGCTCCTCTTCTTGCCGAGGAAGGCAGCAGGCGGAAGCGAGCGAGCGAGCGGGGCGCGCGCAATGGCGGATTCGTCAGCGCCAACGCGGGTGATGATGGCAGTGAACGAGTCTTCGCTCAAGGGCTACCCGCACCCCTCCATCAGCTGCCGCGCCGCCTTCGACTGGACGCTCTGCAAGCTCGTCCGCTCCAACACCGCCGGCTTCCACCTCCTCTTCCTCCACGTCCAGGTCCCCGACGAGGACGGTACGTGAGCTCGCACTCGCTCCCCCGCTCGCTCGTTGGAGTGCCCCTGTGGCGGCGTGGCTTGTGGGTGGATTGCTTGCTTCCCGTGCTGCGTACTTGAGGGGGACGCGCGATGTTTCTGCGTCGGTTCTCCCCGCTCGCGCATGGGGGCATAGGAATACCGTAGTATGCGATGCCGCGATGTGGGTGGTAGATCTGCTTCGAGCAATGGCGTAGTTGCTCGTAAAACGCTCTAATGGTGTTCGATGAAATGTGCGATGGTTTCCTAGTATTGATTGATGGTGTCCTTGCTGCAATGTCGCTGTTTCTGTGCATGAACCCGTCGACTGTTGCGACCTGTGCAGATTGTAGTGTTAGCTATGAATCGCGCGAGCTATTTGGAACAGAAGGCTGAAGAATGTGCGTACAAGCTTCTGAATTCCGGCTGCATTTGGCTATTGTCTCCGTTCATGATTAGTCAACGCTATGTACTCTTTGTGGACTTTGTTCTGTTTCAGGATTACTCAACGTGTGTACTATTGAAGTAGGCTAAGACGCTGAGTACACTAGGTGGTGGTGATTGTTGGTAATTGGTGGGGCATCTGAATTAAGTGTACCACTACCAACTCCACGATCAGGAGCTGGTGTATTGAATGCCTCTTCTTCAAAGGCTGGTTCCATGAAGTGTTTCTAAGGTCCTGTTCTTGTCAGCTTATAAAGCCTTATTTGTCTTATTGTCATATTTGGGGTTAGGGCTTATTTTCGTTTAAAATAAAAATGATTTGTTTTTTCAAATCCTTTTTTTCTATCTCAAAGACTTGTCTAAAACCTTTAAAACACAAGTCAAACAAAGCGGATCCGACTCTCGAGGCTACCTCGGGAAGCTCTCAAAGTTAGAAAAAAAGTCAAATAAGTCAAATAAGACAAATAAGTCAGATAAGATAAACTGACGAGAACAGGGCCTAAGCCAAATGGGCGCCTGTGAAAATGTACTAGTTATGCTGTCTTTGGTTTTTCGATGATTCTAGATAGTGTATTTTGTAAGCCGTGCAAATGTAGATTGTAGAATTTTTCGCTCCTCTAATCTAAGGGAGATTTCAGCCACTGTCACTCTTTTAAAGAGTGTCATATGCTGAATTTCGCCTAATCAATATATGAAGAGGTATTGTATTATTTATTTTTGAACGGAAGCGTTTAAAATATGTCATTTTATCGATGTGAGTGTGGTCATCCTATATAATTACTGGTTATTTGTTAATGTTTTTTCATGTGTACTAATGAAACTTGACAAAACGTGTCTGAATATGGAAGCTTATGTTTTACCAACTTTTCATGTTCAACATTATGCTTCTTCGACTGTTTTATTTATTTCTCTCTCTCTCTCTCCCCCCCTTTTTTGGGCATGGGAAGGTGTTGATGTTCTAGTGGCTCGGCTTATCCTACATCCTTTGAAAAAATAGTGCTCTTATCACAGGCTTTTATCTCAGTTTCCTTTTGCCTCCTTTAGACCATCCTTTTGTGACCAAAACACATGTTGCTGACTGGCTTGGGTTTCTGTAACTGATAGCTTACAGTCTACACTTTTTTTAAAACATTATCTACCGCTACTTTGCTCTGTTTCTGTTGCCAAGCATTATCTTTAGCAACCCTTTACTTGTTTCTGGTGTTTGAAGAAATGCTGCTGTTGCAGCAAGATTTGGCTCGTACTATCTATTCCCTTGGATCTTGTTTAACCAATTTCTAGATTGATAACCCTGTAAGTTGTTTAGAAACCTGGTGTGTTTTTCCTGCCCTTTTTGCTATACCATGTAAACTAGTATTGAGATAAGTTCTTTGAACTGATTTTATCTTAGTCCTGCTTTTGTTTCTCGTGATTTTGGGCCAAAAGACACCTCAGTTTATACCTGAAATTCATTTGAGGATGACCATGAACGTTTAAGAAGAACTTCTCTAGTTCTCTTAAGGCTTCAATTGCTTCTCATTATTATAGTTACCCTTTCTTTTTGTCGCTGCTGTTCTGTTAGGTGTAATAGTTTCTTGCCTGTAGGTGATCTCGTCAGCAAACTTATTCAGTCTATGCTAGTATTTTATTTTTCAGTACATTATAGCTGATATATAAAAGTTAGTTCGAACAGACAAACTATTAGCTATAGAATTCCTGCCTTTTGATGTAATGTCAGGCTCAGGGCTCATTTGGCGTGGATGTTTTGCTCTGATCAGTAAATGACTTGCATGGTTGCATCATAAACTCAGCCAATTTTTTTGGTAGAATTTCAAAATATGAACTCATCAAGACTCTTAGAACGTATGCTTGCACATGGCATTTGTTTCCCAGTTTATTTTTCTTTGCAAGGACCAAGAAGCAAATACTAAGTACTTGCCTAAAATTTGGATATTTGGATTATTATTTTTGTCTGCCTGATAAACTGTTTTTTTTGTTTTTGTCGTCAATGAAAAGGATTTGATGATATGGACAGTATCTATGCATCACCAGCGGACTTCCAAAGAATGAAGCAGAGAGACAAGATAAGAGGGCTTCACTTGCTTGAATACTTTGTGAACCAATGCCATCAATCTGGGGTAGTTGAACAATTTGATGTTTTCTTCAGTTCAATATTTCAGGCTCCAATCAGCTATTGTTGCCAATTTTGGTGTCTAATGGAGTAATGGCTTGTCTTTTGTCTAATTATTATGTTACAGATAAGGTGTGAAGCATGGATTAAACAAGGGGATCCAAAGGAGGTTATCTGTAGCGAGGTGAAGCGAGTCCAGCCTGATCTTCTTGTTGTGGGAAGTAGGGGCCTTGGGCCATTTCAGAGGTAATACACATGCCAAAGTGACTTGGTGCTTTAGCTTGTCTATATTATGTGAAAGGGCATATAAGTAATCTTCATTGTGTATTACTCCCTCCGGTCATAAATACATATCGCTTAAAGTACGTGCAAGTCAAAGGTTTGCATCTTTAACTACAAATATCTTTTGAACTATTTAGATTGAGTATATGAAAATCATATGTCTAGATTCGTCTTGAATAGTATTTTCATAATATTGTAATTTTAGTGAGTTTTATAAATGAATTGTATTTGTAATTATTGGTCAAATGCGCATTTTGGAGACCGTGCCAATGTCCAAAACGACATGTATTTGTGACCGGAGGGAGTAATATGGTTATGCACACGTTTTGACAAGACAGTTCGTCACTACTAGTCACCTTATTACAACTAAGTCCCTATTCTTGTCAGCTTTAAGGCTTTATTTGTCTTATTTGGGGTTAGGGCATATTTTCGTTTAAAATAAAAATGATTTTTTTTTCGAATCCTTTTTTTCCTATCTCAAAGACTTGTCTAAAACCTTTAAAACACAAGTCGAACGAAGTGGATCTGACTCTCGAGGCTACCTTGGGAAGCTCTCAAAGTTAGAAACAAAGTCAAATAAGTCAAATAAGACAAATAAGTCAGATAAGATAAGTTGATGAGAACAGGGCCTTAGATATATTATTATCTACTGTGGAGGCCTGTCCTTTTCCCACCACTTGATCTGCACTAGTCCCTGGATCAGTACACTAGTGCACATCTTTTACATAGCCGGAATCATTTCATACAAGCGGAAGACCTATATTACACAAATATCTGTATTAAGCCCAAGGGCTATTAAGTGTTACAACGTGGCACATTGGCCCAAATAGTCATATTGTCCAAAAGATCAGAGTGCAAAGAACCAAAAGATCCAAAAGGGTCTCATGCCGGCTATGTCTAAGTACTCGACTGGAGAGACCCTAAGCCTCACCCCGATCGTCAGCAAACTCTTGATCTTCGTCTTCATGGCAGGCGTACTGATCCTGCTCATATTCTCCATCTAAAAAAGAATATGAATGCGAGGTCAATGCCATCCAAACACTGGCGAGCTAACTTCTAACCTAATCCATTTAGTGATAGGGGTTCCAAATGAAAGGTTGGGGCTTACTTAATTGCAGAAAGCAAGTTTTATAAACCAAAGCCTATGACTTAACATATTTTAACCCAAAGTTCTACTAATCCGTGTTCATATTCTGTTCTCATCACAATCCATGATAGTTTCCATGAACTCTGCGCCAGCGAAGCGCCCGATCTTCCCTAGCCGATTTGCCAAGCTCGCACTAGAGTCACGGCTCCCTGTCACATAAGACCTAGATCATCCGTCTGGATGACGACACATTCCTGTCTTCACCTCGGACTAGGGGTTGACCCTGACGCTGTCCAGCAAGCCAGTGGGCCCCAAGTCCGTACTACCGCGCGATGACCACATGTTGTGCAGGAACCCCAGTGGGCAGCATAAAGCTACGAGAAGACAACTCGCGCTCCGACCGCACACAAACCGCCAGGTCATCGGCGACTTCGAACTCACGTTGTGCGAGAACCCCATGGCGACATCTGACTCTGCTGAAACAACTTCATATTCCAATCGCACACACCATCCTGGTCCATGTAGCCCAGTTACATCACACCCTTAACCACAAACGGGAACACATCCGTGTTCCTAACCACACACACTGGCATGCCAGGCCCAATGTCCAGTAAACCAAGTTTATTACGTTCATCATGTCCAGTGAATGTCGATTCACCGTTCCGAGGCAACTAAGCCTAAAATTAATAATTGGACCTGAGCAATGTCTAAGCAAGTTTTTAACCAAGACTTAAGAGTCAAAATCATTTTATCAAACCTAACCAGGCTAACAAGGGTGATCATCGAGGCAATCATTAATTAAGTCAAATAATGGATGATTTTATCAAGGTAATATCATCATGGTAAATTAATAACAAGAAGTAAAACATGGCATGATACATCATGATTAGCAAGTAGGCATAATTACTTCAAGAGAGCATGCAATTTGTAATTGTAAATAAAATACTTTAAGAAATTGAGATTCAATATGATCCTTTTGAATGTTAACCCGTACTAGGGAAAGAATAGACTCTCCCTAATAAAAGCAAACACTCTATAGGTGAAGTATTATCTCGCACTAGGGAAAGTTTGGGGCCTTCCCTAGTAAAAGTAAACACCTAAAAGGGAGGTTGTTAACTCGCACTAGGGAAGCTGAGACTCTCCCTAGTAAAAGCAAATATCTTTAAGGTTTAAGATGTTAACTCGCCTTGGTCTTGAGGGTAGTGGGGGGTTTTTTGGTGGTTCTTCGAAATGTCCTTCGGGCTCCTCGACGTCTATTAATCGGAACAAATTTGAAGAACAATAAATAAAACACCGATATGCAATAAGAAGCATGATGCATGAAAAGCTTTCGTTGAGTCTAGCGATTAGTGTTTAGCGATAAGTTTTATTCTGGGTTTTGAGGAAGTTCCATGATCCTACTAAGCAATAATAATTTCTGGCGTAATGACAGCGGTGTGCTTATGAGATGATGCATATAACCATATATATATAATAGTTTATTTTCTACCCTAATCAGCCCAATAGGAGAAAATAGGGTTTTATTATGCTTAAATTATTCAAAAAGCAAGAATATATTAACCAACAATTTGATTGGAAGAATTTCCTTCATCAACTCATCCTAACATTAATTTCCTATCATAATAGGGGTTTTAAGTGTGTGGAAGATATAATCATAGGTTATATATAGATATATACACACACACACATATATATATATACAACCATGAGATTGCATAGTAATAGATCTAGCTAAAATAAAAGCTTTACTGTTATGAATTACTGAAAAATGATTACTTTAGCCATGTACATTAAATTTAGAGTAACTAGATCATAGATTAACTAATTAATTATACTTATTAATTAGGTCAATTATAAACTAATGGTTGATTAGAAGTCATATCATAGATTTAGTACTTTTTCTAAGTCCAGAAGGTTATTACAAGTTATTCTTGATTTTTCTCTGATTTTATTAGGTGTTAATCTATTTATGATAAACAGAAACACATTTCTACTATTTTCTATATAGGTTAATATCCTAAAGGCAAGCTAATGAAATTAATCCGAGAAAAAGGGTCTGTTACTGTTCATGTTAATATTTTTATTAAATTCAACAAAAGATCTAGTATTTATCATAAATTTTCTAGCATTTTTGGAGAAGTCTAGGTATTTTTAGTAAATCGTTTCTATATTTTGTATTTGTTTTATTTGCAAAATCCTAGAAAAAAGCTAGTGAACGATAATGGTTGGCCGTAACTTCTTGGCCCACCATATCTTGGCGTAGCTGCAGCGTGTCTTGCGGCGAAAGCGTAACGACGAACGCTTCCACTCGGCTCCGACGGGTGGGCCAAGGGGCCCACATGTCAGCGACTCCTTATCTCGCGCGCGATTTAAAATCAACCGATCATACGCACGCATCTTGGCGCAGATCTAACGGCCGGGACTTCATCTCCCACCTTCAGTCGGGGCGACGGAGGTGACGTCACGAAACCGACGATCCTACGAGGACGGATCGGCGGAGCTACAATGCCCTAGTGAGAGTGTTTTTAGGCGCTATAGATTCCTCGCCAGAAGCTCTAAGACGTGTCGTCGAGCTACTCGCCAGCGACAGCTCGGATCAGCGGCGAGTCGAGCGGCGGCGGAGAACACCCACGGAAGCAACATCCTATGGCTATACACTACCCTATAAGCTAAACGAAGACGTGTATGAGCATAAGCATGAGCATGAGGAAGGCTTGAAGATGCTCACTGAGCTGTTGGCTGGACCGAAAACGGCGTGGAGTGAGCTAGCGATGTTGGGGCCGAAGTGAGGCGGAAACAGAGCTCACGACGCCAGGGGGCTCCAACGATCCCACGGTCCAATTATCCTGGGCAAAAGACAGGCAGGGGTGAGGTGATGCTCCTCGCACGAGCGAACATGGGACTCACCGAGAAGGGAGAAATCGGAAAGGGGGAGAATCGGACGGCCAGCGGCGGCGAGAGAAATCTGGTGAGCTTAAAGCTTCCTGATCTGACTCCTTCGGGCAGGAGCGTGGCAAGGGTATGGCGAAGCTAATGCGCACGGGCTAGAGGTGGGGAGATCTGTATGGGGCTGTCGGCGAGAGAGCAAAGAAAAGAAGAAGACCGGTACGGCGAGGCCGTATTTATGCTCTGCCGGGGCACGCGCATTACCCATCGGTCATGAGAGAAGCTCAGGTAGTCACTAGGAAGCATCGTCGCGGATAGGTGGGCATGGGCGGTGGCTTGTTCACGCGCGGCGAGTGAGCAAGCCGGGGCGGCGAGGTTGCTTGAACAAGGCGGCAAAACTAGTGCAGGCCGTGGCGGAGGTCAGAAGCATTGACGGCGTGACTAGGGCGGCCATTGGGCAAGGCGGGCGGTGCCTGGCAGTGGCGCGCGTGCGGGGGTTGACAATGCAACTGGTTGGCACGCTATGTCAGGCGGCGTCGCGGCCATTGGCAGTGGGGTCACGTCCGTGCAGGTGAGGGGTCCACAGGGCTAGGAGACACCTACAACTTGCCAAGGGAGGATCGCCGGCCGTGATCCTGGACAGAAGAGGGAAATCGCGCTAGTGAGGTGGAAGCCGGGCTGCTGCAGCCCAGCTGCCCGTGGAAATGCCCACAAGGGCAGGGAGAAGAAAGAGACTGCCATGTGGGTCCCATAGTGGGTCAATTTGGTCAACAGTCGAGTCAAGCTGTCACTTAGGGTCTAAACTAGTTTCTAGAATTTTTGTAGGAATTTTAGTGCAATTGTTCTTAGTTATGCATATTATATGTGTATATATATAACTATATATATGTATATGTGTATATATATACACACACACATACATACCATATATATATATATATATATACACACACACACGCATATACATATATATACACACGCATATACATATATATATATATATATACATACATATATACGCCACTTTTTTGTACTCAAACTTATGGAGAACACCTTGTTAATTAAATGAAGAATATCTGTTAACACATCAAGCACAGTTAACATTGGATTTTTGCATCTGACTGTACCACTGTTACTGTATATAAGCACATTAAAATTTGGAATGTTATATCGTTATGTTTGATTTTCTATTATTGAACACAATTCTGAATGCACTAGAATGAACCTGATACTCCTGAACTGTTGAGATGGATTATGTTCTAAGAGCATGTCTAGCAGGGTCTCTAAAAGAGTATTATCTGGATTTAGAGGCTCTTAGTTTCTATATCACTCCAACAGAGTCTTTATGTTAGTCTCTAAATTTAGAGATTCTCTCTCCTGTCTCTATATCTTTTAGAGGATAGAGACTTTGCTGGAGAGGATAGAAATATAGGGAATAAATAGTGGTTTAGAGAAAGGGATATAGAGATCTGATATTTGAGAACCTGCTAGACATGCTCTCATTAGTTGGATTGCATTTTATCCTTTGTAATGGACATAGCAAAAGGCCTTCCAATCTGACATGATTCTTTCTTCTGCTCTAACCAAAAGAAGATACGTCCCTTTCCTCCTTTTTATAATAAAACCTGCCAATCTTCTTAGATATTTAAAACAAAACTATCAGCGGGCATTTTAATAGTATTTTCCCGACTGTCATTTTGAAAACGGAAAAGAGACCAAATGAAAGAAAAAAAAAAGAACTCTAGAAGTCCTTTTTTTGGCTCTGCCCATGCAGCTTCTAGTGCAGTATAATTATGGCCTTTGCCCATCGGTATGGTCCTGCCATTTATATTTATTTTTGGCTATGTTGGTGTTCAAACCATCTTACGAATAGTCAGTTTCTCCGCTTTCCATGTAAATTGTGAATGCAGGATGCAAGTTTTTTTTTTTTTGGTGCGCATGCCGGTGCTTGTGTCTTTATAATTATGAAAAGGCATTTTGATATTCGTGCACCCTGGACAAGATGTTGCCTTATACTAGTATAAATCAAGCAGCAGTATAGCGTGCCTATTGTGAAAAAGCCTAAGCCTATGAACTAACCCTAATGATAACCATTTTTTTAGTATTACTTTAGAACAGTGTACTACTGAATTATACTGATAGAAAAACTTGGTGACAGTAGCCTATATATGTAGAACTAATCATATCTCCCTGCGTATGATGTAATGTTTTGTGCAGAACCAGTCCTGTAATCCACTCGCAACTTTCATCTGCTCCCTCCGTCCCCGTCCCTAAAAACTTGTTGTTTTGAAAAATTTTGAGTAGATTAAGGAGAGTATATATAGGTAGGAATCTAGAGTACTTTATAGTGTTAGGAGGAGAATATATAGGTACTTTATAGTGGTGAGAGGAGAATCTATAGGTACTTTATAGGGGTGAGAGGAGAATCTAGCAATTATTGTTCTAAAGTGACATGTTTTTAGGGACAAATTTTGAATCGTAGAATGACATGTTTTTAGGAACGGAGGAAGTACGCATTTGCTAAATTGCCCTATGTCATTGAGCTATTTGGCTACAACTCAGTTGATACAGTTGGAAGGATACTTTATATAGGATTCACTACTGAATAGTGAATACTGATGTGCACTGCTCAAAAAAAAAAAACTGATGTGCTGAGTGGCAAGAGGCAAAACTCCAATTACTGATGTTTGATTAAAAATGCTAGCAAGTCATTATTTTTCTCACAAACTATGGGATTATTCAGATTTAATAATTCCGTCATACATTGTTTCTCTGCAACGATTTAGAGGACTTACGTCAACATTTTATTTATTTGGCTACTTGATTGTTAGTTTTCACATAGATGGTGTGAAGTTGCCATGGATAGTATGAACTTTTCACACGGACTGATGTCGTATGCGCAATATGTTTACATCTATAGTTTTTTGGAAAGGGTTGATATCCTCTATTTGGAAGCCAGTTCGTATTTGTAGTTATGATCGTTTTATTGCATCTAGTGTTTTGTAAATGGTTCGATATCCGCTTGATGAAAACTGGTTTGCATCTGTACTTATGAGAGTTTCATCTCCGAGGACATTGTTAGATCAAAATCCTTCCTATTGGAGGAAATAATAGACTGCATGTTATTTTCCATCATTTGTTTGTGAATGAGAAGCTTAAATCTGTGCCTGTGCAAATTATTTTTATTTAGGAATTGCACGTCTACATCTTGATTCATTCTTGTCGGGTAGTCATAAGGAAAATTTTGACTTGTGCTGAATGCTTGGTGTTGTTACTTGTAGGGTTTTTGTGGGCACAGTGAGCGAGTTCTGCGTCAAGCACGCTGATTGCCCTGTCATCACCATCAAACGGAAGGCCAATGAAGCTCCACAGGACCCTGTTGACGACTAAAACTTGAGAATGAGATATTCTTCACTGCTTAAATGGGTTAATGTACAAAATACAATAAGGAAGTGAAGTGCCTGGAACTAGTACAAACTTTGCAGAGCGCGCCCGCCCCAAAACTAGCTAGAGTGAAGATGAAAAATGCTTTCGCCGCTGGATGGCGAGAGGGGGGATTGTATCATGTGAGATACACCAAGCCTGTGAACCTAAGCTACAGTGATATGATCATGTACTGGGCTTTGCAGAAACGAACGGCCCACCCCGTACTTGCCCTTGCCTGACCGCACCATTTGCAGGGTATCTGAAACCCGCGTACTCCTTGGGCATGGCGTAGTCTTTGGGCACGCCAAGCTGGGGATGATGGTGCCCCTTGTTGTCAGCCTTGCTGTCGTGCTTCCACGCTGCAGGCTTTCCCGGCGCGAACTTGATCTCGAAGCCGTCCTCGATGTCGTGGATCATGGCGCGGGAGCTCGCCATGGGCTTCATCGCCGGGTACTTGACCTCGAAGCCCTTCTCCAGGTCGCCGCCGACCGCGTTGGAGCCGTAGTACTGCTCGTCGGCGGACGACCTCCTCTTGGAGAGCCGGCGGCCGCACAGCCGCCCGGCGACGCAGGCGGCGACGGCAAGGACGGAGATCACGGCGAGCACGGCGAAGACCGGCCCGAAGGAGCCCTTCGACGTGGTGACCGGCTGCGCGTGCATGATGGAGTTGGAGGTCGGGTAGTAGTCCATGGGCTGAGGTAAAGCCGCCATCCTTCTCTCCCAACCTCTCAGCTCTTGCAAACTGGACTGACTAGCAGTCTAGCACGCACTCCTCTCTTGGGAAAAAATGGCTTGCGAAGAAGTGGTGTTTCCTGAGCACTGAGGCAGTGTGGTCCTTTTATGATGGAGCTAAAGGCCCGGATTTGAATCGAGCAAATTCCTTTTCGTTTTTACAAGCCAAGGCGCCGCTGGCCGATGTGATGATGCTGCCTCCCTCTCTCTCTCTCTCGCGGAGATCTTTGATCGCATCGGGCCGCGAGAAAGGCGAGCGCTTTGGGATCTCTTTGGAGCAGCTCAATGCGAGCTTGGAGCAGCGCCGGCAGCCTGGTCTGTGGTCTCTCACTCCCGTGCCTGCCTCGCTTTTGCTTTTGGACGTTGCATCGGATCAAAGCAACCGTCACAGCAGGCGAAGGCGTAGGCCGCGCAGGCAGAGGCATGCTGCGACATGGACATCACGTCGCTTTGGCTTCTCTCGATTGCTTTCCCCCTCAGCTTTAGCAGATTGTGGGGGCGACGAGGAATGAAGCGCCCACTTGACCCGTCACCTTTCTTGGGCGTGCCAACGCCATGGCCATTGCCATCGCCGCCTCCTACATTCCCTGAGGTGACATGCTGGAGGCCGGCCTGTGTTCATCATAGGGTTTCGCTCTTTCCATGATACGTGCTCGCGGCCCTGGATATGCACCGGTGTGGATACGGAACTGGTAGATGGAGCACCTGCGTGAGGGCGATTATGATGTCTAGGCCTCTCCAGAGTGTACTGTGTAGCAACGTGGAACTAGTTATCATGCATTGTTGAGACGCAAAGCCTGTTTGGTTCATATCTAAGTTTGTCTAGTCTAACTTTAAAATTTTGCCACATATGTGGCATGACTAACTTGACTATAGTTAGGTGGTGTTTGGTTTCTACTTTCTAGCCACAAATAACATTAGGCTAGTCAAAAAGTTGCAACAAATTTTTGGTTGTCTAGAGAAAAAATTAAGCTAGAATAGGCATTTCATCGAGCATGTACAGGGCATCATCATCTACACCGAGCATTTCTTCATCGATCATGGGGCAACAAGAGTGGCAGCGATGACCCTTTGTCTTCTTCGTCACCGCCGTTCAGCCAGACGCGTTCGCCAGTGCCGTCGCGGCTTGAAGCATTCGTCCCCGCCACCGTGTCCCGATGCCTGCGACCGCCATGTCCCGACGCATCCGCCACTGCATCAGCCTGCGCCTCTACGAGCCGATGCGTCCCCTTCTTCCCCGACGAGCTATGTGCTTTGTGGCATGGAAGTGTGGCAGAGTGTGGCGGTCAATTTTACCATCACACCGTAGGCAAATTTTGTTGTGGAGGAAGAATGTTGCCCTATCTAACTCGTTGTGGCGTGCCGCAAGTTAGCTTCGAACCAAATAACAATCTAAACATTTGTGACATGGCTAAACTTAGTTGCGGCTGGTTTAAGCAAGCAACCAAACAGGCCTATAGTACTACTCCAGTTGATTGATTGAACCAAGGAGACGAGGGCAGGGTTTTGCCGGGCTTAACGCCGTTGTCTGGTTTGGTGCAAATCCATCGAATTTTTTCACCGAAACCAAGGCGGTTTTTGTCCAAACTAGCCGGATTTCGCTTAAAAAACCAACACTATATGTCCTCCAACTCAGAATTTGAAGAACTAACTTTTGCGCTATTTTCAAGCGATTTTCTGGCTGGGTTCCGGTCTTCCACGGCACACGAAACTGTAAACCCTGGAGTGCTCCAAGAAATGGAAAACTGAGGCTGTGTTCATCAGAAAACAAGCAAGGATGTCTAGAACCAGACCATTAGACTGTCTCCAACGGTTTTCCTCCACGGCAGGATTCCCCAATAGATTTTTGTCGGCGGTTGAGAGTACGGGACCCTAGGTGCCGAGCTTACTTGTTGAGTGTAAGGATCAACCGACCTCTTTCCTGCAGCCTCGGGGGCTTTCAAGAAGGCGACCTCGATCAAGCAACCATCAATGAGAGACACAAACGATTTACGCTGGTTCGGGCCCCTCGTGTGGAGGTAATAACCCTATGTCCAGTGATGTCTATAGGAGACTTGGGGAAGATTACAGAGAGTCCCCGACTTGGCGGACCAAGGAGGAGTGAGTTTCTGGCGGGAGGATGAGCTTGACCGAGATGGTGCTAACCTGAGCTCCTACGGTGCTGTGCGTGTTTCCTAGCAACTAACCTTTACATGTGCAGCAACATGGTCTATTTATACATGGGTGTAATTAGTATTCTAATGGGCATGGCGCCTATTGTCCGTGGTCGTCCGCTTGTCTTCGATTTGTGTCATCGTCATCATTCACGTTTACGGAAAACGATATAGGAACGATGTTACAAGGCGCGAGTTGGTGGCGCAGATATCTTTGCGGCTTGACGGACGAAGCGGTCTTCGACGGTGCCAGGCATTTAATGCAAAGAGACGAGAGGCCTGCATGCGGCGAGGATGGGCGACCGGACTTTGATCCGGGCAAGATCAGTCACGCCCGGGCCCGAGCAAGGGCTTCCTTGCTCGGGGAAGGCCAGCATTTGTGCTCTGAAAGAGTATGATATTCCGAACGTCCCTCAGGTCCCCGTCATCTAGCCCTCGAGCCTTGAGTGGGGACGGTCGGGTCCTCTCGAGGCTCGGCGTATCTAATCGAAGCTTGGAGGCCGGATGTTGAGACAGAACCAAGCGTTACCGATTAGCCGAGCAAGGGCTATTCGGCGAGTAACTTCGATTAGCCGAAAGAGAGGCCACCCGAGCAGACTTGGGTTAGCCGAGCAAAAGCTATCCGAGCAGAACTTCGGGTTAGCCGAGCAAAAGCCACCTGACCAGAGTTTCAAACGTTTGGCCTTCCAATAGATACTTCTCCGTGAGTGGGTTTGCGGTTTTAAGACGACGTGATGTGTGAGACGGTCGCCAGCCTCGAAACTTTGGGCGGTTTCTTTAGTGGGAAGAGGATAAGAACCGCCATTCCCTCCCCACTAGTACACCGCCTCCTTTCCGGTCTTCTTCCTTGCCTTCTTCCTTCTTGCTCTCCGCCGCCACCGCCATTGTCTCTACCTTTTCCCCTGATGGCGAAGTTCGTCTCCTCACGAACCACCACCGCGCGCCTAGAGGACCTCGAGGCGCAGGGCCACCTCGACCCTAGGTCTTGGCGCGTTCCCTACGGTGAGGTCCTTCCGGCGCCGGCGGAGGATGAGTTCGTGAGTTGCGAACTCTACGCCATCAACGGGCTTCGCACCCCGGAGTCCGAGTTCCTGGCCGCGGTCCTTGCCCATTGCGGCCTCGAGGTCACCAATCTCCACCCCAACTCCATTCTCATACTAAACATCTTTTCCCACCTTTGTGAGGGCTTCATCGGCGTACAACCGACGGTAAGCCTATTTCTACACTTCTATATGCTCCACCGCTTTGAGGGTCGTCGGTAGGGTGCGCGTGCTTCCATTCCTGCAGAGCTCGCACTGCGTCGCTGCCCGTTCTATATTGAAGGACTCCATCGCCGGTTGGGTGGAGCGGTGGTTCTATGTGAAGAAAGGGCGGATTGCGGGCTCCACTTCCGGAATGCGTAGCCGGAGAAGAAGGACCTCTCCCGACCACGCGTGGAGCTAGAGGAGGAGAGGATCCTCGACACCATCCAAGTGTTGAGCGACAGCGGCTTGACCGGGCAGGTTATTTCCCGGGACTTCTACAGGAATCGGGTGTCTCCTTTGCGGCGTCGGGAGCACCCTTTCTTCGAAATTGTCGGCTGGAGTGACATCACCCGCGAGGCGAATACCGGTAGGTTTTCTTGCTCGGATTACTGCCTCGCCGGGGTTGCTTTTACTAACTGCCGGGCTCTTTTTGAAGCTCCCGACGACCGGTGGGTGGACGAGCGGGTGGCGGAGCTCTTTGCCCTGGGGAAGGAGGAGAATCCGGACCTGGGCAGAAGAGGACCGAAAAACGTCCTTGATTGCTCCGAGCAGGTATGTTCCTTGTCAAATTTTGTGTCCGGGTAGGGGAGGCCCTTGTTCTAATCGGTCTTCCTTTTCGCAGGACCGGGCTGCCCTAGAGGCCGTGCTGGCGGCTGAGCAGCCGGTCGAGGTAAAGGGGAAGCGGCCCCCGACGAAGAAGGTCGCCTCGAAGAAGAAGAGGGGCACCTCGCGGGTGTCCGACGACGACAATGCTTCGCGTCGAAGCGATCGCATCATGAACCCTTTCGGGCGCGACTCTAGCGAAATCGCCGCGTCGGCCCGGGATGCGTGTACCGCCGAGGCACAACCCGCCGCGGCCTCATCTAGAGTACGCGGACCAGGTACAAGAACTGTCTGCCTGGTTCGCGCAGTACTCTATGGATTATCCCGACCATACCGCATGGCTGTTGCAAACCGCAGCCGACCTTCGCCGAGCCGGGCGGCGGGCTCAGCGGGAGAAGGATGCCGGAGGGAGTGTCCGGGCGGATCTGGACCGGGCAGGGGCGGCATTCTCCTTGTGGCTTAAAGGCCCGAGGGATGCCATTCCTGAGGCGGCGGTCGAGGAAGACGTCAAGGGCTTCCTTCGGTGGACGAAGGAGCACCACCCGGAATGGCTCGAGACGGCGAGCCTTGCCCGGATGGGTGTTGGTCCGAGCAGAGGGCCCCAGCGCCAGCGAGCACGGAGGGCACCTCGAGCGAACAGGCGCGCGAGAGCCCCAAAGTGAGGATGTCGATCTTGGGTCGAGGACGCGAGCGGAGATGGCCAGTAGCTGGTCCTTGAGGTCGAATGATGCTCGAGCCGGGACTTCAGAGGGAGAGCCGGCCGTTTCTTCAAGTTCGTGCGATGCTCAGGTCGGCCCTTGGCCCGGGCTGAGGGTGCTACTTGAGCGCCATCGCCACGAGGTAAATCTCTTTTTCGAATAGTTTTTTGACCGGGGTGTTCTACTGACGCGCCTTTCTCTTTTTTTTGTAGTTGGCTGCCGTCATAGATGACCGGGTCGCGAACATGGAGGCTCGGTGCTGGGCCAAGGTGACGGTGGTGCACTCCGAGCTAGGCGAAGTCCAAACGGAGCTCGCTTGGGTCCGGAATGAACTCGAGCATGCTCTGCAGTATGCTCGGGGTCTTGAGAGGAATACCCGGTCCCAGGGAGAGCTCGAGTGGGTTCGCAAGGAGCTCGAGGAGGAGAGGCGGCGTAGCTTGGCGGAGGCCGAGAAGGTGGCGAAGCTTCGCGAAGAGATCCGACCGGGGCGTGAAGCCCAGATCGAGGTTCTCCAGCTTCGGAGCCGTTTTGAAGATGTGGAGGCGGAGCTTCATTCTTTGAAGAGTAGATCTAGCGGCTAGTGTGTGTGGTGTTACATATGTTTGTAACAGACATTTTTATTTAATACAATATGTTTTTCTGTGTTCCTCTTATTATGCATGCTTACATAATTTTGGGAAAGATATGTATATCACTATACGCTACCACCTACCCACCCAGCCCCCTCGTGTGGTCGAGTCTTTATCCCTGATTGCGAGCAAAGACCGGGCACACGAAGTAGCCGGGCAGGCGAGGATGCGCAAAAAAAAGACAATGTCCAGCCCCCTCGTGTGGCCGAGTCTTTGCTCCTGATTGCGAGCAAAAGATCGGACACACGAAGTAGCCAGGGAGCCGAGGATGCGCAAAAAAGGCAATGTCCAGCCCCTCGTGTGGCCGAGTCTTTGCCCCTGATTGCGAGCAAAGACCGGCACACGGCAGTAGCCGGCAAATAGGGTGCGCCAAAAAGGCAATGTCCAAATCGTGTGGCGAGTCTTTGCCCACGATTGCGAGCAAAAGACCGGCACACGGCAAGTGGCAAGGCGAGGATGCGCAAAAAGGCAATGTCGACCCTCTCGTGTGGCGAGTCTTTGCCCCGATTGAAAGCAAAAGACCGGCACACGGCCAAGCCGGCAGGAGGATGCGCAAAAAGGCAATGTCCACTCCTCGTGTGGCGAGTCTTTGCCCCGACGAGCAAAAGTCCGGCGTAGAGGTCGCGAAGGCGATGTCCAGCCCCTCGTGTGGCCGAGTCTTTGCCCCTGATTGCGAGCAAAGACCGGGCACACGAAGTAGCCGCGAGTTTGAGTTTCTAATTCCGGATTTCGGTTGGGTCTCGGGATCGAAGTCTGCGAGGCACCGCCGAGAACTTGCCGGGGCGATGTGTTATCGGCTTATCCGAGCAATGGGATTTTAGGGCGGGGCGCATTTTCAGATCCGTCGGCCGCTTTAGAAATCGGTTAAAGAACAAGAACTCGCGTTTGGGCGGGACTGGAAGAGAAGACCGAAGAACTTGGGTGAAAAGAAACTTGGATTGCCATTTTCCCTTTATTTAACAGGCTCGGGAATTTCGAGAAGATGTCATTCGAAGATTCCTTGGTTAAATAAGGAGGGATAGGCTAGAAAGGGGGAGGTTATGCGTGGAACCTGCGTAGCTGGGCGATGTTCTACGAGCTGTTGAGAACTCGTCCGTCCGGGAAGGCGAGACGGACAGCCCCCGGGCGTGAAGACGAGACGACCGTAAATGGACCTTCCCACCTGGGGGTTAGCTTGTTGGCGCGCGACAAGTCTTGGACGCGTCATAGGACCAAGTCGCCGTTTTGCAGGGTCCTTGGTCGGATTGACCGGGCGGCGTGCCTGCGTAGAGCTTGCAAGTAGACCGCCGATCGGATGAGGGCTTGCTCGCGCTTTTCCTCGGATAGGTCGAGATCGAGCAACCTGCTCTGGTGGTCATCGGCCGTTTCCGCGAGGTCCACACGAGGTGACCTCAGAGTTATTTCGGTCGGAAGCATGGCCTCGGTGCCATATACGAGCCGAAATGGTGTTTCGCCCGTGGCTCTGCTAGGGGTGGTGCGGACAGCCCACAAAACGGAAGGAAGCTCGTCAACCCAGCTTTGTCGTAGCTTAGTAAGCCGGTCGAAGACCCGCTTCTTGATTCCTTGAAGGATTTGCCCGTTGGCTCGCTCGACAGCCCCGTTGCTCTGTGGATGAGCTACAGAGACGAAGCAAATCTTGGTCCCAACGTCTTCGCAATATTCTTGGAATAGTTCATCGGTGAACGAAGTTCCGTTGTCCGTGATCGATCGGTGGGAACGCCAAACCGCGTGACCACGCGTATTGCGGAAGAATTTCTTGGCCGCTGGGTCAGAATGTCGAGACCGGCTCGACCTCTATCCACTTAGTGAGCGTATCAATGGCGGCGAAGAGGTGCGCGCGATCCTTCGCCCCTCGGGAATGGACCCGGATGTCCAAATTTCTAGGTAGAGAATGGCGGTGAGGGAATGGTTTGAAGGCGTGGGCGGTTGGTGCACTGCCGGCATGGAATTGGCATGCCGGCAAGTGGCGGCGATCTCATGAAGGCCGCCTAACGCCAGAGGGCCAATAGTAACCCATCCTGAAGGCCTTACCAACGAGTGTTCTGGAGGAGGAATGAGCCCCGCAGATACCCTCATGTAAGTCCTTTAGCAGGAATTCCCCTCTTCCTAGGATATGCACTTAGAGAGAACTCCGAGCGCGCCTCTCCGGTACAGGGCACCCTCCACTAGCCTGTATAGCGGAGCTCTCCTGATAAGCCGGGATTTCTCGGCTTCATCCTCGGGCAATGTCCCGTGCGTCAAGAACTGGGTGAATGGCGTCATCCAGGTGGCGCTTTGCTCGAGGAGGGAGACGTTGCCGTGTGTCTCATCTGCCTCTTTTTTGGAGGGAATAGAGGGCTTTAGTAGGTGCTCGACGAGCACCCCTGTTGGGATGGGCTCTTGCGAGGTGCCCAACTTGGCAAGTTGGTCGACCAGGGTATTTGCTCTCCTGGGCACATAAAGGACTTCGAAGTTCCTGAAATTCCTTTCCAGCTTCCTCACCTCGACTAGGTAACGCGCCATTGAGTTATCGAACCTTGAAACTCCTTGTTAACTGGTTTTACGACCAACTGTGAATCCACTTTCACGGTCGGTCGTCGGACTCTAGCGCAGAGCATGCGAGTCCGCCAAGAGGTACTCAGACCGCGTTGTTGTTGGTCGCGCGGCGCTGATTGTATGACGTCTTGGAGTAGCTCCTTGTGGAGAGATCAAAACAACTCCAGCCCGCGAGCGTTTAAAGGAGCGCGAGCCGTCGAAGAACATTGTCCAGTGGGGTTCTTCGACGCGCTCGGCTTCTTGTTCGATCGGGGAGGATTCGCCCATTCCGCCACAAAATTCGCCAATGTTAGGACTTGATCATTGTCCGGGCAATGAACTTGAGGTCGAACTCACCGAAGTTCTCTCGCCCGTTTGGCGATCGCCGGGGCGTCGGGGTTTCGAGAACCTTCCTTAGTGAGCCCGGTCGGAACCGTGATCGAGTCGCTAAGAAGTAGTGGCGGAGTTTCTTAGAGGCCATGAGGAGGGCGTATAGAAGCTTCTGGACCTCAGGGTAACGCTCCTTTGGTCCGTGAAGCACCTCGCTCACGTAGTATATGGGTCGCTGATTCCCTCGCGCCGCCACGAGTACTGGCGCTCTTGCTGAGAGGCCGTCGGATAAATGTGCAGAGGCTCCTGCTCCTTTGGGGTGACCAGGACGGGCGGGCTCGATAGGTACTTCTTGAGTTCCTTGAAGGCATTGTTGGCTTCCTCGGTCCAGACGAAGCCGTCGTGCTTGCGCAGGGCTTTGAAGAAGGGTAGTCCGTGCTCACCTAGCCGGGAAATGAAGCGGCTAAGAGCCGCCATCCGACCAGTGAGTGATTGGACCTCCTTTAAGCTTGAGGGAGCCTGCATTTTCTCGATGGCTTCGATCTTTTCCGGGTTCGCGCCAATGCCCGACGACCCGATTACGTACCCGAGCACCATGCCCGTGCGCACACCGAAAACACATTTCTCCGGATTTAGTTTTATCCGATGTTTTTTTATATTACAAAAGGTTTCCTCGAGGTCCTGAATATGAGCCTCGGCCAAAATACTTTTGACGACTATGTCGTCTACATAGACTTCTAGGTTCCGCCGATCCGTCGGGAAGGTCTTACGCATCGACGCGTAAAGTGGTCCTGCATTTTTCGGACCGAAAGACATAGTCGTGTAGCGAAGGTGCGAAGGCTGATGAAGGCGGTGTTCTCTTCATCCTCCCGCGACAGTGATCTGGTGGTACCCGTCTGTACGCGTCGAAAGCTCATCGGTGGGCTTCGCCGTTGCATCGACCAACTGGTCTATGTGAGGGAGTGGGAAGTTGTCCTTCGGGCACGAGCTGTTGATGTTAGTGTGATCAACGCACATCCACCACTTTCCGTTCTTCTTCCTGACCACGACTGGGTTTGCTAACGGTCGGAGTGCTCGACCTCGCGAATAAAGCCGGCCTTCAACTTGTCCATTTCTTTGTCGGCCTTCCATTGCGGAACCTCCTCGCTTGACGACTTGGTTTCTTACTGGTGAACCGCCAGCCTATGCTTGATCACCTCCCTTGGGACCCCGGGCATATCGGACGGTTCCCATGCGAAGACGTCCGTGTTTGCCCAGAGGAAGGTGACGAGCTCGCTTTCCTATTTTGGGTCTAGGGCGGCCCCGATGTGGACCACCTTGGACGGGTCCTCGTCGGAGACCGGGATATGCTTCGTCTGCTCCTGGGGCTGGAGAACCACCTTGGGCCGAGCGGACTTGCGGGAGTCTTGCTCGCCCACGCCCGAGGCGGCCGACTAGGGCAGCGCCATCTCATCACATTCTAGGGCAGCCTTGGGACTGCCCTTGACGGTGATTACCCCTTTTGGCCCCAGGAGCTTGAGGCAGTGGTACGCATGATGCGTGGCTGCCATGAACTTCGCGAGAGCCGGTCTGCCGAGAATGGCGTTGTAGGCCGACTCGAAGTCAACTACCTCAAAGGTGACCAGCTCAGTCCGGAAATTGCTCGGGCTGCCGAAGGTCACGGGTAGGACGATCTGCCCCAGCGGGGTTATAAATGTGCCCGGGATAATGCCATGAAAGGGCATGGCAATATTCTTGATCTTGGATCGGGGTATTTACATCTCGTCCAAGACCCGCGCGGATATCAAGTCCAGAGCGCTCCCTTCGTCGATAAGTACCCGCGCGACCCTCGTGTTAGTGATGGTCGGGCAAAGCACGGGGGGAGGTTCTGAGGCTTCGTCATTCCCGAGGGACAATCTTCTCGGGAGAAAGAGACGGTCGTTTCCGACCATCGAAGGTGTTCGGGGGCCGAGCCGCCTCGGTCTACGCGGCAGACCTCGCGCGCCGCGGCCTTCAACTCCCGCCGGGAGGAGTAGACCGCGGACCCCCCGAAGATTATCGCGATGTGGTGACTCGGCTCGTGGTATTCTTCGCTCTCCTGGCCCTGTGGGTCGGAACGTGGCTCGGATTTACGGTCGGAGCTGCCCTTCCCGGCATCCGGAAGGACGGGCATGGGTCCCCGGCCGTTATAGAAATCCTCGAGCAGAGCAACCCAGTCGCGGCGATTCTATGGAGATCGTGCCGTGCACCCGTGCAATGGATGAATTGGAGGGCTGAGGCCCGAGGCTCTCGTCTGGGTTGCCGCCGTTGACCGCCCACCTTGCCCGGGGAAGGGCGAGGTTTCTTGGGTCTCGGCGTCTGGGGCGGAGATGACTGCTCCGCGATGGCGGCCACCATTTTGGCCGCCTTTGCTTTTTTCTTCTTCTTGGCCTTCTTGTCGGACTTCTTCTTGTTCGAAAACTCCATGCCCGGCTGCGGAGGCGCCTGGCCGGACCTAAGAAGCCGCTTTCGCTCCACGGCTTCCTCGGCGTTGATGTAACGTTCTGCCGTCTGGAAGAGCTCGCTAGCCGAGGAGCCGGAGTATATCTCGAGATCCTGGGTGAAGCGGACATTCTTGATGCCTTCAGTGAAGGATTTAACGACCGCTTCGTCCGGGATGCTTGGAATCGTGTTTCGGACCCAGATGAACCTCTGGACATAATCTCGCAGGCTCTCGTCCTCCATCTGGACCACCCGTTTGAGGTCCTGCGGTCTCCTCGGGGGATGATAGCATCCCCGGAAGTTCGCCCGCAGGGCATCACAGAGCTGTGCCCAGCTGTGAATGGAGCCTTCCCGCTGGTTGAAGAGCCATGTCCGAGCAGGCCCTTCCAACACAGCGGGGAAATAGTTCACCATCGCCCCTTTATCACCGCCCGCGGCCGTGACGGTGGTAGCGTACACCGAGAGGAATTCGTCCGGGTTCTGAGTCCCGTCGAATCGCTGGATGTGGCCCGGTTTGAACTTGGGTGGCCACGCCGCGCTCCGTAGTGCGCGAGAGAAAGCGGGGCACCCGTGGCTCGCTCGGGCGTTGTGCCCGCGAGCATCACGACCTTCTTGCCCCCGGAGAGGGTCGAGGCGCGAGAAAACGTCGCCACGCCGAGTGTCCGGGGTACCCGATGGGGTTCCGCACCGGTCGGTGCGAGGACGGCGCTCGCTGTGAGCGCCTCTTGCCCGGGACTCAGGGTGACCCCGTTCCCGGGCGAAGTCGTGGGTAGAGCCGCTGCCGTGGCGATGCTCGCTTCGCCGACCATTGACCAAAGGACGACCACTATGTCGGCGGGATGCCCTATCGTTCCTTCGCCGATCAAGGTCTCGGCGAAGGTCGTGACGAGAGTAGCTACCCCTTGGGGTTCGGCTCTCCCGGGAAGTACTCCAGGAGTCGGCGGCGCGAGGAAGGTCGCCGACCAACTGCTCCAGCCTTTCGGCCACGGCGACGCCTAGCTCGGCGGCCTGGTCGAAGTCCGGCCGGAGATCACGCACCACGTGTGCCAAAGCCCGAAGGCGCTGGCGGCTCCTGCCGATCGGATTGGATGAGCGGGACGGGGGCGGGGACCCCGGTCGTGGCGAACGGGGAGTTGGCCGGGTGCTTGCCCCCGGATCGTCGTGACGGGTCGCCAAAGCTCGGTCGATCGAGTTGGCCAACCAATCCCGTGCGGCTTCCAGACGACGACGCGACTCGTCCTCCCGAGCTGCGGAAGCAGGCACGTCGTCAGTGTCTGCCATGTTGATTTCTCACGGGAACACCGGGCATGACGGTGTCATGACCGTGTCACCGCGAGAAGCGGTCTCGTGGTCGGACTCATACGGAATGTTGGGGATGTCGACCCCCTCGTATGAACCGACGCCAAGACGTCGCGGGCGTCTCTGCTCGAAGAACTCTCGGGCTGGAGGGCTCGGGGACGTACTCCGAGCCCGTTTCACCCACGGGGCGGCAGACATCCATGGGGGAGGGGGACTCCGCTACAGTGTGTCCTTTCGGATCGATGATCCGGGCGACCTCGGTATCGGACCAATACTCGTCCAGGTCGTCGAGGTCGTCGAAGCGAATATCCTGGTTATCCTGAGAGTTCGCCATTCTCAAGGACCCTTGCTTGTAGAAGCTAATCGACGATCCCCACGGACGGCGCCAGCTGTCGGCGGTTGAGAGTACGGGACCCCCAGGCGCCGAGCTTACTTGTTGAGTATAAGGATCAACCGACCTCTTTCCTGCAGCCTCGGGGGCTTTCAAGAAGGCGACCTCGATCAAGCAACCATCAATGAGAGGCACAAATGATTTAGGCTGGTTCGGGCCCCTCGTGTGGAGGTAATAGCTCTACGTCCAGTGATGTCTATAGGAGACTTGGGGAAGATTACAGAGAGTTCCCGACTTGGCGGGCCAAGGGGAGTGAGTTTCCTACAGCAGGAGGATGAGCTTCGGCCTGAAATGGTGCTAGCCGGAGCTCTACGGTGTCTGTGCGTGTTTCCTAGCAGCTAACCTTTACATGTGCAGCAACATGGTCTATTTATACATGGGTGTAATTAGTATTCTAATGGGCATGGCGCCCTATTATCCGGCGGTCCGAAGCTTGTCTTCGATTTGCGTCATCGTCATCATTCACGTTTACGAGAAAACGGTATGGGAACAGTGTTACAAGACGCGAGTTGGTGGCCGCAGTCTGCTGCGGCTTGACGGGACGTAGCGGTCTTCGACGGTGCCAGGAGATTTAATGTAGCAGACGAGAGGGCCTGACCCGGCCGGGGATGGGGCGACCCGGACTTTGATCCGGGCAAGATCAGTCACGCCTGGGCCCGAGCAAGGGCTTCCTTGCTCGGGGAAGGCCAACATTTGCGCGCTGAAAGAGTAAGATATTCTGAACGTCCCTCAGGCCCCCGTCAATTTTCTTCACCGTTTCTTTTTAGAAAAAATTTTCTTTTTCATTCCCTTCACTTAGGGATTCTCTCTTCTTTTTCTATATCAATCTTTTTTAAAGAAATGCTATTGAAGATGGCGAAAAATAAAGAGAACGAATATAAAAAGGAAAATAAATGAAGGAAAAATGATTGAAAACCGTATTAATTTGTTTTAACTAGGACCAAACCCTTGCCAAAAAAACCAACATTTTATGTCCTCCCAATCTAGAATTTCCAGCATGCATGCACTAGCTATACTGGGGATGCATGGCAGTGGCAGAGGACGGACCTGGACTGCAGCCGCGGCGGACCTGAAAGTGCTTCCATTTCGGCGACCGGAGCCCGGCGGCATGATGATCTCCCTGTTCCGTACTCGGGGCACGATTCGGTCGCGCCACGCCGCGTTGCCGCTGCTTTGCTCGGCCGAGCTGTCCTCCCGCCCGCGCCTCGCACTCGAGAGGAGAGATTCTCGCTGCCAGTGCCAGGGCCCCAGGCGCTCGTAATCCATGCCCGTGTTGTCACCTCACCGTCACCGAGGGTCTACTCCGTCTGTCAAGTTTTGGACGCCACAAGTGACTCACGCAACAGGCTACGTACGGCGTCTTGTGGTGCTAGTGGGGTAGCACTACTATACTGTCAGAGCTCGCCAGTTGGAGCCGCTGGGAGACGTTTTAAATTTGTACTTTGTAACATTATTTTCCAAGTGTTTTATCTACCTTTAAAATTTTTTTATATTTAACACTATACTTTTAAAAGATTTCTTTTCTCTAATAGAAAACCCTATTTCTAAAATAAAAATAAATAGTATTTTACAGCCAAAGATACTCTGATTAATGGTATGTTTCACCCCAACTTTGATTGTATCATACTATCACACAAATTGGCCCATGATGTGCAACCCTGACTTTGTTTGGTTATCCATCCAGGCGTGCCCTGCCAAGCAGGAGCATTTTATCGAACATGTTCGTGGTGTGCCCACACGCCGCCGATTGTCCTTGCGCTTGGGCTCCCTGTCCGTTGCGACGTACCGTAGCTCGAGCACGGATCTGGCGCCCCCGTGGCTCCACTGAGGTCATCGTCGCCTCCCCGAGCTTGCTAGCCACCACCGCCTCTTGGAGCCCCTCCTCGAGCTCGCCGGGCGTTGCCCCGTCGGCTGGAGCTCGCCCCCCTATGATTGGTTCTATGCGTCGTTGCGTGTTTCGCCGGAGCACTACCGCCCCGTGCATGCCTTCGCCGAAGTGTCGTCCTTCCTCCATGATCTCCTTTTGTCTCGCCCGTTAGGTATCTCCAGCAGTTTGCTTCATTTTCCTTTTAACCCATTACTATTCACATGCCACCTTATTAATAGAACTGTCTCATTTCTATTCATCTCTTCAACAATAGCCCTATTACTATTTCTCCTTTCTATTTTCCTATTCCTTATCCCATCACTGTTTACTACAGTAATGGGTACCCATTTAGGGCTCCTTACGGAAGATGCCCTTACTGACCGAGTCAAGATTTGGTGAAACGCCTAACCAGTACAGTGTTTTAATACCTGTGACTCTACGAGCACGGCTCTACCCTTGCACCGCCAAGCAAATGTGGGAGCCTGGCAAGGCTAAGTGGAGGGAACCAAACAAACATGCCCATCCCCCCTCCCTCCTCTCTCTCTCTATAGAAAATAGCTCTTTTAAGTATATTATAAGGGTGATATATATATATAGATCTAGCCGCTTAATCAGAAAAATTATATTACGTGTATCATTCGGATGTGATATATTTAAACCATAAGCTATCTAAATAGTTGGATCGCGAAGAATAGATGGTCCATGTTATCTTGAATGAACATAAAAGAGCTAGAGAAAGGGCTAGAGAACTACGTGCATACAAAGCTCGACCAGTACTTTGTAGTACGGAATTGTTAGAAAAAGAAGGGTATGATTTAGTCCTTGAATTATAGCACTTGACCTAATTTTGTTACTATACTTCGAAACCATGTTAACTCGATTATCAAATTGTCAAAATCAAACAGAAATGGTCCCTTAAACGAGTCAATAATAGTTTTGGCCGATCAAAGGTGGTTTGACCGAAGTGTTATATTTATTTTTAGATAACAATATTTCATGAAATTCAAACAAATTGCATATTTGAGTTCCTATTTTTACCTCGTTGTACGGTTTTAAAAAATTTTCTAACATTTTTTTGTAGTATTAAAAATAGCACAAAACACTAAACAATTACGTAAAGTTCAAAAAAATTATGTGAAAAATTCTATAATATTAGGTAATCATAAAAAACTCAAATATATAGCTTTATTTGGGTTCATGAAATATTTTTATATAAAAATATATATAGCATTTTGGTCAAACCACCTTTAACCGGTCAACGGACCATATATGTCCGTTTTTAATAATTTGATAACCAAGTTGACTTAATTTTAGAGTTCAAATACCAAAATGGCTCGGACCAAATCAGAGATTTTTCCACATTGCTACGATCTGCCATGTGGGCCCATCTGTCGGGGACGGGATAATACAGCATTGTTAGTACTGTACTACTGATTCAGCTACAAGACGTTGTGTGTACTTTGCGGTTGCAAATTGCAGCGTTGGTGCTGGTACTTTGCTGAGAAGCCTGAATTGTGTGGTGGCGTGGTAGACCGTAGACTGGCAGTACTCTTCTCTTCGCATACGGGCATGGACTGGTTGTCGCTGCTGACCAGACAAACTGACTAGCTAGAGTCTAGGGACAATGGGGCCTGTATTTTCTTGTCGTTCTAGCATTAGCTTACCTATTGAGATCATGGCAAATCAAGCACGAGTTCAAGCACAAGAATGATCTACAGAGCTACGGAGCTTCTTCCAAACGAGAGCTTTCTTGACCAAAAGCCAAAAGGATTTTACGAAGTAAAAATGCCTCCCCCCTTGAAAACTCTCAGGAAAGAACTAGAACTTAACATACAAGGTTACGGGCCATTTGGTCATGCGCGCAGGTAAGATTTTTGAGCGTCCCAAACTTTCATGGCACGTTTAGAACGGCTACGCCTGTGTGGTTATGAGAATGGCAAGAGCTATGAGAAGTTGAAGCAAGTCCAAAGCTCTCTAAAAATCTCATCATATAAAGCCGAGTTTAGAGATCCCTTACTGAAAATTATTCCAATGGTCATTCCTAAATGTATCCCCTAAACTTTTATCAACTAAATGAAGAGCAGACTCACCCTAAAGTGAGAGAAACAATTTTCAAATAGGGGATGGGATAGGACATCTAGATTTAGAGGAGGGCATGTCCTAAATTTATGGATGGGATTTGGATTCGTTGGCAACCCAATCTTATTTTCATCCTCTAAATTTAACTTAGGGGAGCTTATAGAGAAGCCCCTAAATTTTGGGAGCACTCCATTCGAGAAGTGGTTAGAGCATTTGGTTCGACTTGAGCTTCTTTTAGTATGGCAAAAATAAAACCATTTCAAATTATTGATGATTTAGGAATCCGCGTCCTCGTTGAGCTTATTTCTTGATTTTGTTAAGCCACTGTACCCCCTTTCACAAGTAGCAGCTTGTCATCCCGTTAATACGAACAGGAAGACGCAAACAAGCGTTTTTTTAATCCTGGTTTAGGCTTCTCGGGATCCAGGATAATAACTCTAAGTACATTGCATTGTTGATGGGAGGAAGAACACCGTATACAAGATGAAAGCAAAAAAAATTGATATGTCTAGCTCATATGCCTTGTTACGCGTATCTTCGAGGGGGTGTGTGATGTCTAATCCTCCCTCCTTCTCCCCTCTCGAAGCCTGTGCTTGTGTTTATATATCCCCACCAGATTGCTTGGAATCGAGAAGAAACAGAATGAGCAGGTACGTTCTAAGTTTTAAATACGTGTGGGAGATGTGGACCTACTTCTGCGTGCGCCACATACTCGGTGAAGCTCCCCGTGTTATGACTGGTCAATCCCTTGATCGCTGTACGATGGTCCAGATCAGCTATCTATAAACAATTTTTAAAGGTTGTCATGTGGAACATGTGATGATGTGAAGGGGAGAGAGCATGCATAGATATTTGAGCCATCTCCAATGCAAGAGTCAACTTTACACAAGAATTAAGAAACTTTGTGTGAGAAAAACTACCTATAAAAGCGTGCAACCATCTCTACCATTGTACATGTACAATGGTCCACGTCAGCTATCTATAAACAGTCTCTAAGAGTTGTCATGTAAGACATGTGATGATGTTAAGGAGGAGAGAGAGCATGTATAGATATTTGAGCCGTCTCCAATGCAAGAGTCGACTCTACACAAGAATTAAAAAACTTTGTGTGTGAGAAAATTGCCTATAGAAACGTGCAACCATATCTACCATTGTATATATTGTCTTTAACACTGTCTCTAGATGACATGGCAATAGTTAGAGACACTTGTTGTGTTAACCATTGTACATGCTCTTATACTTAGAATCCTCTAGAATTTGGAGAAGAATTTTCTATGTACTCCCTCTAGTTCTTGAAAACCATTTTGGACATTAACATGATCTTTAAAATGCAATTTTGACCACTAATTACCACTGCAATTTATTTATAAAATTCGCAAAAATTATAATACTATGGAAGTATTTTTTAAAACAAATATATATGTATAATTTTCATGTGCCCAATCCAAATAGTTTAAAAGATTTTCATAGATAAAGTTTTAAAACTTTGACTTAGGACAAATCTAAAACGTCATGTTTTTGAGAACTAGAGGGAATATAAAATTAATTTAATGCAATCCTTTGAATCAAAACACCAACATGATTTTTTTTTCATTGAATTGAATTCCTCAATTTTTTTTTACTTTGAAATGACTTTGAATCAAAGAGGCCCTTAATGTGGAAAACTCTCGACCTGGGATAACACTAGAGGCTCACATACATCAAGATACACAACAAAGCGCATGAGTAAAAATGTTATCATAGAGTGGCAACTCTTTCTTTTGAACGAAACCGAAAAGATTCCTGCTCCGTTCTCATCTTTCACAACAATTTAAAATTTAGGCCCTGTTTGAAAGCAAAGTTTTAAAAAACCGTGGTTTTGAGATACCATGGTTTGTAAGTGTTATATACAAAAATACTATGGTTTTGTCAACCTCCACAAAACCATGGTATTTCTTGGAACTACAAAGTGTTTGGTTACAAAAAGTTATTTCCTATGTATAGTGATAGCAATGGGCCAAAACTTAGCTCAAAGTGGAGTTTCCAAAACTCCAAAAAATACCATGGTTTTGACAAAACCATGGTTTTTAAAGCAATGTTTTTTGCAGAGTTACCAAACACCAAATGGCTTTAGAAACCATGGTATTCTCCAAAACCATGATTTTGCCTAAAAACTATGAAAATACTTTGTTGCCAAACAGGGCCTTAGTGGCTACAAGTTTAGATTTCTTAAAGAATCTCACCAGAGATGGTGGAACAACAACTTCAAGGAGGCAAAAAATGGATCTATTATACTCCAAATCTTGAGAGTACATCAAAATTTGGTACGGTCTTCCACGACCCAACCTTGAGGATGAAATCCCTTGGTTTTCTTGTAAGATCTCTCCACCAACCGTCTTCTTCTCCCCTCATTTCTTCTGACTTGCTTTGGAATTTCGTGGTTACAACAAGAGCTGTTGTTCTAAAAAAAAGAGCATTGTCTCCCACCAAATTTCGATGTGAACTATAAGGAATGCCTGCAAGGCAAGGCTCATAACCTGGGACATAATTCTTACATGCAGGGTAGCTCAAACAGAGCTTAAAGATTCCCATTGCCGCTCACGAAGATTTCCCAACTGGATCCCGTAACACTGCGAGGTCGCTAGTTCCAGGTGGTTGTGTCCTTTTAAAGACATGAACAATGGTGTAGACCACTGTTGTTCATATCCATGCCACATATAGACATCAACAAATATGCTCTATATAATAGATATTTTTATGTACCTATAGATAGTTTCTTCGTATATAATATTTTTGTTTACTTACTATAGTCAACTGCAGAATAGGCTGCATAGCATACAAACCAGTTATCTATTCTTTTCTCTCCTCCATATCATCCCATATCTTACAATAAAACTTATGGAGAACTATTGTCATTGCATTGTACATGTTCCAATAGTCTTTTTTTCTGTTCAATGCTTTACCCTTTGTGCTCCTCAAATAGTAGCAAGGGCTTTCTATCCCAAAAAAAAAAACCATCTTGCATGGCGCTTCTTGAGAACATTAGCTGAAATTATTTGCTACGAATTATAATAAGAACCTCGAGAGTTTCAAGAAGCCGTAACATTTGGTCCCTCTTTGTTTTGAAAATAATGAGAAGCGACTTCAAGAAGTCAATGTATTTGTTTTTTAGAAATGACTATGAATTATAATACGAAAATAACCCAAAAAAATGGCTGAGGAGATTCGTCTGTAAATGGAAACATAAAAAAAATGTCAAAAGCCATCTGGGCCACCTCCGCCTACGTACTGTTCTTACTCCGGCCTTGTTAAGCATAGGCTTATAGTGGGTAGATGACAACAACTCTCCAAATTATTTTGTCTTCAGCCGTTGTAGCTATTTTTTAGTCTCCTTCAAGCATGCTCAAATGGCACAGCTTTGTACAAGGGAAACCAGAAGAGAGCACAGACGCAACGAAATCACCGCACCACACGGGCGTGCTTTCGCGTGCTCATGGCACTATTGAAATCAGTAAGTTTCACTGGTTTCGGCCGTTACACGCGGGGAAACTTCTTAATTAGACGGCCACTGTTTCTACAGAAAAGCATCGGACATGAAGATTGAAGAAGGTGATGATGCGGCCCCAAGTGGGCTACTGGGCTGCTCAACCACGCTTTCATGCCGTTACGACGTGATGTGCCCGGCATTTTCCCCTGATTTCCTTGTTTTTTTGCCCTCTGTCTAGCCTAGAAAAACTTCCCAAATGGCACCCACGTAAGCAAAATTAACTCGGAAGCTTTACATCTTTTGGCACAATACGATTCAACCAAATTGTTACGTTAATATGTGTATGTGCACAAATGACAAACCCACCTTGAGACATGCTGCCACTTTGCACACCGATTTTTCTTTTCTTTTTCCCACCTCTTTTCCTTCTACTTTAATAGATGTTTGGGTGATCGAAGAACAGAGAGCTTATGTGTGTGTATTGTTCGTTCATTTTGCCGCACTCTTTCATGCATAGGAGGCTTGTTTACATAGCCAAAGAGAGAAGCAATAAAATGCTACGGTTTCATGCATTCAAAGTGCAATAAAATGACGCTGAAACCTATAGTCATTTATGGTCACGCAGCCATGCGATGCACTTTCATTCAAGTAACCGATAGCTATTATGCATTTATGCCATGCACATTAATCCTTAAATGCAAAGGCTGTTGTAACTCATGTAAACTCTTAACCTCCTATACCCCCACACAATTAAAATTAGGAAGGGAGAGACCAGGGATTTTAAACCCCATGGTTCTTATTCTTTTATTCTAGCCATCATCGCACTTAGACAATACTCCCTCCGTCCCACAAAGAATGCATTTCTAGCGTTCAAAATTTGTCCCACAAAAAATGCATTTGTAGCTTTTGGATTATCTAGATGGGTCCATTTGAGTGATTAATTGCTTTTTTTTCCCATTTCCAATGTGCATGCGTACTTAATTGCTTTTTTTTTTCCTTTTCAAGATGCATGCGCATTTAATTATCTGTTTTTTTCCTTTTCAAGGTGCATGCACATGTTTATTAACCCTTTTAATTAGGGGTAGGTAGGTCATTTCTCATGACTACTAATATGTCCTAAAAATCCTAAAAATGCACTCTTTGTGGGACAGAGGGAGTATAATATAAGAACCATTTCTGTAATTTACATGGGCCATATATTGTTAACAACCCACACCCAGAAGAAAAGCATTCGGAACCGGAGCATATGGTAGATGACTTCAGGGTTGTTCTAGAAATTTTGGGGCCCTAGGGCAAGGTTTTATTCTAGCTAGTCGAGTGCTCATGCTTTACTACGAATGAAAAATAACATTTTATTGTGACTTGCCTGCCGCCTTCTTAGCTCCACCTTCATGCTCGATTGTATTGCACATTCACACCCTCGGCTCTATTGTGCACCCATTAGAGGTACGTATTATTTTATTGTTAGAAAAGAATTAGCTAGGTTAGGAAATGACATTGCATGCATCCTTACTGGATCTTTGTTGGTGCATTCAAATTTGGGCATCTTGACGATGACAATCTTGGCGAGCGTCCTTCAAAGAATATGGTACACGATGACGCTAACACCCTACTCAATATTCTCGTATAGCTTGGGTACTCCATGTGATCCGATATATTGTGCATGTCCCTATTCTTTCGGTTGTCGCCTTCTCCATGCCCTAGCCATGCTCGTCTATCAACCACCACTCTGATGATGAGCCGACGCCTCTACCACTGATCCGACACGATTGTTTGTTGATCGATCTAGATAAAGCCTTGGCTTGTGGTATCTGTACCAATGAGGTTGGATGATGCACATATTCATGACAATTATTCAATCGTACATCCCATAGTATATATGGTGGACAATGGAGTAAAAAAACAAGAAGGAAAGTTCAATTATGGTATCGACATTGTGATGGAGTTGTGTTGGCATTGTGATGGAGCTATGATGCCTTGGTGGTAAAGCTGTCCAAGATTAAGAATGTTTTAGCATGAACTCGGGAGTTGAGATGAGTTCATCTAGATATAGATGGTTTTTAATATTCCTTTGCTTTAAAAGGGGTTTGAAATGTTTTCCATGGAAGCACTTTGGTTTTAGGTTTTAGAGTAGTTTAGAAGTTTTTAGATCCTTTGATTAGAGTTGTCAGTGCAAGCACGGTGGTGCCGTATGGTACGAGGGTACCAGACGGTACACCTAGCATCTTTTTCAAAAGGTTTTGTGTAGGCATTGTGCATGGCGTATGTTATAGGGTACCAGATGGTGTGCCGTTTGATTATTTTCAAAAGCGTTTTTGAGGGTGTTTAGGCATGCCATATGGTACGGGGTACTAGACAGCATGTCGCCTAGTCTTTTCCCGAAAGAGTGTGCAGTGGGTCTAGAGTGTCGTATGGTACGACGTACCAGATGGCGCTGCTATCTTGTTTTTTGAGAAGAGTTGCTCAGAGGTCTTGGTGCCCCGTATGGTACGGGGGAACCAAACGGGGCTGCCGTCTGGCTTGTGTCTCTAGGGGCACCATATGGAACAGCAAGTGTCATACCATACTGTAACCCTTTGTGTCGTATGGTACGACAGTAATGCGGGTTCCCTATTTCTGGGTCCCAATGGCTAGATTTTGGGTGTGACCTATTTAAGGACTTAGGGTACTATTTTGTTCATGTTGATTCACTCCCTATGTCATCCTAGAGTCTATTTGAGTGAAAGCCACAAAAAACTAGGGTTTCTATCTTAGTGTGAAAAACTAGGGTTTCTATCTTAGTGTGACTTTATGAGAGCTTGAATGTAATGTCTCTTTATGTGCTTTTATGGAAGGCTTGATCTGACAAGATCATGATATCTCGAACTTATTACTCAAGTGTTTTGCTTTTGGAGCTGGCACTTGGTGATTTCTCAAGGAGAAGCTTGTGAGAGACTCTAAGTAGTTGTAAAGGCCGGAGTCCACCTACCGGAGCAGTGAAGGGCTACCCCGAGTGAAATCGGAGTGATACTTCTATTCGTGAAGAGTGCTCCAACAAGAAGTAGCAAAAGAGAAAGCCTTTTCTAAACCTCGGAAAAAAAAATCTTTTCTCCCTTGTCTTCTTTACTTCTTGTATTTACATTTCTTCTTCTCATCTTTTGTGCTTAGTTTTAGCTCTGTAGTGATTGCTCTTGTTTAGCCCTTGCATCTAGTTATTCCTGAAATTAAATTTAAAGTAAACAAAAAATCGTAAAAATTGTTTTAGGCCAATTCACCCTCTTTTGGCCCTTGGATCCTTTCAGTGCCACAGCATCTCATGCATTTTGGTGGATAATATCATCCCTGATCTACTGTATTAGATGTTAGATGAGGTAGCAATTATCAACCCACTTCATTTCTCAAACCAATCAGATGATTGGTTAATTCACCATCCATTTCTCAAGCTAAACACCCATAAATAGGCATATTGAAGAGACAAACTATTATGCAGGCCCTTGGGTCATATACAATAGTTTGGATGGTAACTGCCTATAATATTGTCATGTTACCTATAGATATTACTGTAGACAACTCATGTGGTGATAGAGACAATTGTTTCACTACTACAGATATGGTCATCCGTGCCCCCATCACTGCCGGTTAGGTCAGAAACGACAGTGATAACTTATCATTGCCACTTCGTAAGCCTCAGCGGCGAAAAAATCGGTTGTGCGCTTGAGAACTGGCAGTGATAGGACTTATCACTGTCGATTTGTTGCTCAAACCGACAGTGAAGTATCACTAATGGTTTGAGATAAGAACCGGCAGTGATAGGATTTATCATTGCCGGTTCTTTAAGCTTTCCGCCCCAATTTTCAACCGGTAGTGAAAGAATTTATCAATGCCGGTTCTTGACAAGAACTGACAATGATAATTGATAACTTATCACTGCTGATTTGAGAAAAGAACCGGCAGTGATGACGAATAAAGGTTAAAAGGTATGCATATCCTCATAGGTGGGATGGTTAGAAGGGTGAGGGTAGAGTGGAGAGGTCACTGGTTCGAGTCCTGGATAACGCAATATTTGTATTTCGTGCAAAAACGTGCCCTAATAACCCACTGCCGCTTACACAGTGCCGGTTCAAAAATGGCAGTAATGCTAGTTCCGAATCGGCACTGATGTAGTGTTCTGTAGTAGTGTTTTCTCTATAGATAGATTCTCCACACACATGTCTTGGTTCTCATACTACAATTGACTATAGTCTTATGAGAGGCCAATTTGCATGCTATGCACACTCTCTCATCAACATCATCTTGTGTTATACACAAGATCAAATGTGGCGCCCCCTTTTAATTCACATTCGACCCAATAGAGATATGGCGTGCTGCCCGGAATGGTTGAAAACCAACATAGGAGCTGCCCGAGCAGGTTGCCGAGCAAGCCACACATATTAATCCCCAACTCGAGCAACAATTAACCCGTTCGGGCAATCTCTATTGAATCGAAGGTAATCCGGATGCCCGGATATGTGTCCGGTGATAGTTCCCAAGATCAGCTACCATCACGTACATATCCTCACAATGATCGATACCACAACACATATATCTTCGGGCATAACTTACATCCAACCGGGCAACATGAACAGCTGCCTGAACAATAAGTTTAACATAATCAGAGTTTTACTGCAGCGGAAATACAAGTTTGTTCACCAAAATAGCAGCAGAAGAACATCATAAATAAACAAAAGACCAGCGTGGTATGCCCCCATTAACCCCATGGGCAACCGACGGGAAATTAAAACTCCGCTTGCCCGCTAGCGTCACCATGCTCAGCTTGGTAGTAGTACTCAAGCACTGGGTCGTCTTCACCTAAAATTACAGCACATCGGTTGAGTACAGATGGTACTCAGCACTAAGAGGTAATGTATATCCTCAATCATGAATATTATTGTTGGGAAAAATACGTGGCCCATGGAAATACGGCCCACTAACTTACCTTCGGCCCCACGGAAAGTACGCACGAGCTTGGTAAGCTCACACCCGAGCTTGGCAAGCTCGCGCCCGAGCTTCCCCGCCTCGAAAGCTCGAGGCCACTCGCCCCTTCCGGGCTTCCGAAGCTTAGGGCTCAGGACCCAAAGCAGATTGTGCCGCGCCGCGCACAGGATACGCTGCGGGTTTCGAAGGTCACCGAGAGTTAAATACGACCATAGTACCGAGGCGCGCCTGACACAGGCCACTGACAAGTTGGTGGCAGGTCTCGTCAAACCGTCCGCATAGAAAAAGACACGTGTTGCTAGATAGCAGCCCGGCACGGCAATTTGGACGGGATAAAGGGATTGCACTCGATTATACGGTGGATCTTACGCAACCGTTACATGGCAACGCAGAAGGAGAAGACTATTCAACGGACCAAGGGCAGGTTACAGTAACCGGGAGTCGCCTATAAAAGGGGGCGTACAGGCCACAACAAAGGAGGGCGCCATCAGGAGAAGGACAATAGGAGATCGACTTAGACACAAAAGCATTCAACTACCGTAGAACAGGAGCACTTACACTCACGTAGGAGCTCTAGTTCCAGGCGATAGTTCTTCGCCCTCAGGTACGGTAAGAACAACCACATAGTGCCTTGAGCACTTATTGTACTCGAGCCCGGGCTTTCCGAAGCCCGGCCTCACCCCCTTGCACTCGTTTAAGCTCGGCATTAAATGAAGACTGGACGTAGGGCTGTTATCAGACAGTGGAGGCCTGAACCAGGATAAAAATCCCCGTGTCACTTCCAGGGTCCGGCGCGTCTAGCCGCGTCGGACCTTCTCCCGTCCTTTCCCTCGGCGGCGTCCGACCAGCGGCCGGGCCTTGGTCCAGGGGACAGGGCCGCCTTCGGGCCTCGCACCCCCCTTCTTGCTTATCGGCCTGCGGAGGCTCGCCTCCCAGTCGCCAACAATTATGTACTCCAAGGAAGGGCTAGCAGTACTTTTAGCACAATTTGCATTTTTGCAAGACATATATATGAGTAGGTTGTAAATTGCATTTGAGGAAAACATTTCAAAAAGTAATGCTTGTAGCATCCATCATAATTCATCATCATAAACCCATCATCATCAATCCATAGGGCTCTAACCGCCCTTGGTCTCTATCCGACCATAACCACAACATGCTCAGGCTCTATCCGCCCTTGGTCTCTATCCGAACATACACCACGAGCAACCCTGTGCTCGAAAAAACACACGGCTATCCCACCATGCCCAAAACCAATACCCAAACTGAACCATGAGCTAACATCAGTGTCTCACCTCACAAGTTTTCATCCTTAACCCTGGACGCGGCTGTTCGAACAGTTTAACACTCTGCAGAGGTGTACGACTTTACCCACACAACACAGCAAACCATGCCGAAGCCTCTTAGATGTACATGCTAGTCCATTGGGTCACCCGAGTTGACTTCATTCACTCCCCACTCCTCGAGTGCAGGAGGGAGTTAATCGTTGCAGTGGATTTGTTCGAGGCCCATCAAACCCAAGCACAAGGACGCACCACGGATGGTCCACCAAATAAAATTTAAAAAAATACCAAGCAAATAGGAACATCAAATATTTTTAGAGATTCAGAAAGTTCATGATTTAATGCAAAATTTGCAAAAAGAATCACCCAAATCCGAGTTCGGACGAGTGAGATCGAGCCATTTGAAGTTTGGGTACAAAACTAACTCGGGGCTGTAGGGACTAAGCTCGGGATTGACCAAGGTAGCTCGGGAATGAGCCTCCTAGCTTAGGAAGGATGTGGCCTTGGTTAGAGTGCGTTTCCAAGGTCGGATATGGTATAGCTTGGTCGGCTAGGTCATGACCAAGATCGGGCTCAACTAGCTCTAGCACGGGTAGGTCACTTAGTTTGTATGTTGCTTAGTACGAGCCACTTTTGGGGTCCTAATGAGCTCGGTTAAGCTCGGGCTCAACACGAAAGTTGTAGAAAATTTTCTAGCGCACAATTTTCATGTAGAACACTTTTTCATCCGAGCTACGGTTGATTTTATAGAATTTATTTACTAGGCTGCTGCTCAAAGAAAGGCTGAAACAGACTGTTTTCAGATCTGGGGTTCTAATGCTTCGATTTCCATCAAAGAAAAGCTTAGCCATGAATGCTAAATGGTAAAGAACAGAATTGAGAGGGAGTACCGGGTTCTCACCTAGCAAGGAAGGCCTTGCTTAACAATAGAGAGCCCAAAGATGATGAGATTGAAGTGATGGACGGTAATCTATTCAGAACTCGGTTCAGCAGCTCTTCAGCTTGTTCCTTGAGGTCCCTTCAACTCCAGTAGCGTGGATCTGCTCCTAGACGTTTCTTAGCTCGTGCATGAACTCTTTTTGGCCATCTCGGAGCTTGCATGTGAGGGAAAATGGCATGCAAGATGAGAAAACTGCAAAGAACCTCACTGCTATCAAAACAGCGAAGTAGATGAAGAAAGGCAGCAAGAACTCACCCAAATCCTTGTGAACGTGCAAGGGAGTTGGATGTACTTGAAGCCTAGGAAGTGTAGATGTTACTCCTGCTCACTCCATGGCCTGGATTTGAAGAAAGAGGGCATAGATGGGCAGAAAACGAAATCAGCCTTTGCTGTCCCAAAACCGAACATCAAAGAGTAAAGGAAGAGAAATTCATAGCAAACCTTTGTGCATGTGCTTACCATAGCCAACGATTTCAGCTTTCTAATGATATATAACACCTTATATGGATTCTTGGTGGTTTGGGTGGAGATTTGAAAATGGTGGAGGTGGAGATGAAGAACAGGTTGCTATTCTTCCTGCTGTCCAGAACTTGGACATGAGAAGAATGAGGGTGAGGGCTGGTTGAAAAGGGTGAAGAGAGGTTTAAATAGAGGTATACTCTCCCATTGACAAGTGGGTCCAGATCCCACCTGTAATAGAGAGGCTGCGGGTAAGATTCCGGGTAAAAAAAGATGAGGGTCTGGCTACTGCAAGACCGCCAAGTCACCAATGGATGAAAGATTCTACTGACATCACGGAGGCAAAAGGAATAAAGAATAGATGTGGTGGCTGGGTTGTTTGAATAGGTACGAGCTTACTCGAGCTTCTCCTTGCTCGGTCAGGTCTTTTGTTGCACGGTTCGACCATCTATAGCTCGGGCAGCTTCCTCCGGACATCTTCTAACTCGGACAAGTGATAACCAGCTCGGATGGGTAGCAACCAAGCTCGGGTAGAGCTCGGTGAAGTCCGGCACAATCATTACCTTGCTCGATAGAGCTCGGGTGGACTCTACCTTGCTCGGGCAAGCTACAGCTAGGTTGGGCATTTAGGGAACATGCCCATCGGGCTAAGTCTCACTACTCTAGTGGTTTGGCCAGAGGGTTTAAAGTTAAAAACTTTATGTTCCCACCATAGAGCATGGTGGTTGAATATAAAAACTTTTATAAAAATAAACATGCTAATGATATGCATAGCTATACGCAATTTAACAGCTGGTCTGTTACATCAAAGCTAGAAAAGAATTGAGGGGAGCAATAAGAAGCTAATTAATTTTGTATGGAGGGGGCAAAATAGAACTTGCGACGAATGAATGCATGCATATTTAAGAAAATATAACTTGTTTACCGTTCTAACTTGTGAATGCACGTGTATGTAACAATTTTTAGATTTTTTTTACTATTTTAACAAGCAAATTCTAATATAATTTTTTTCTAGTATATTAATGAGCACCTAGTGGAGTATAGGGAGGCCAAGGCACCTACTAGCTAGCCCCTGTCACCCATACATGGTATGACTTATAGACCGCTAATGTCAAATCATTGCCGGTGCTCTTGCAATAGTTGAGTAGCTTGATAATGGCTGGTTTACTCTATAATTAATCATACTGAAAGCTTGCAACGCACAATTCTTGTGTAAAAGAAATGCTATGTTGGGGCCTTCTCCGGCCGCTTTCAGTCAAGACTTCCTGGATATATGTAGATATCAGGCTTGATCTATCACCGAAGATCTCGCGCGAATTAAATCTCCCCCGTCTTGTCTACTTGTCTAGCCTAAACTAGCTGAAAAGCCACCATGAAACCACCACACCACACGAGCACCCGACGGCACTGACGACACTGAGGACGATGTTTCCCGCTCTCTCTCCTCAGCTACGCCGGGTAGATTACCCAGAGCTTATATATGGTGTCAAACGTCTCTGAAAGAAGGAAGACATCATTGGGGACACTGGCAACATTAACACGATTGAATGGTCACTCACATAATCACATACTTATGCGGCTCGGGCTAAGGGACAATGCAAAGCAGAAATTTCACGTGAAGCGGTTCAAATCTTTCAAAATTTTCTTGGATACTCTTGCATTCGAAACATGCTAGTAGGGTTTTCTCGTTTATCTCTTTTACGGTACACAACGACAATATTGTTAGGTGATATTATATTTTAGATCTAACCATTCGTTTAAAGGATTTCTCTTGTAAGAATATAATATCGTAATAAAAAATATACTATCATTGTAGTAGAAAAACTATCCTGATAGTATAAAATAAACGAAAAAGTCTACTTGACCCCCTGAACTATATAGCTTCGTCTACTTAACCCCCTAAACTAGAAAACCAGGTATTTTAACCCATAAACTATTTAAAACCGGGCAAATAACCCCCCGCGAGTGGTTTTGAACCACTCGCGGGAGGTTATTTGCCCGGTTTTGAATAATTCAGGAGATTAAGTAGACGAGCAGACCTTTTTCTTTTTATTTTTTACAAAGTTTAGCTACAATTTTGTAACATTCTAAAAATTTTGAATGTTAAAATTTCAACTTTCAAAGTATTTAAAAATTATTTCCTAAAATACCCAAGGGCAATATAAAACAATTAATAAATACATACAAATATATGAAGATGTCTAAATCATACATGAAAACATATAGGAGATAAAATATTTACATAAAAGAAGGATAAATATATAGAAGAAATTAGGATATATAGGTATACATATATACATACCAAAATATCAAAGTAAACTACTAAATGAATATCTATATATACATGTAATATCAAAGACATAATTGAACAAAGATGCAAGTTAGGCTAAACACTATTCATAATTACTAAATACTTTGAATAGAGTTTATAAAACTTTATTTTATGTCATTACTAAACAATATTCATAATTACTAAATACTTTGACTAAATTTAGACATCTTCATATATTTATATGCATTTATTAATTATTTTATATTGCCCTTGAATATTTTAGGAAATAATTTTAAATACTTTGAAATTTGAAAATTTAACATTCGAAAATTTTAGAATGTTACAAAATTGCAGCTAAACTTTATAAAAAAACAGAAAGAAAAAAGTCTACTCGACCCCCTGAACTATATAGGTTGGTCTAATTAACCCCCTGAACCATTCAAAACCGGGTGCAAAACCACTCGCGGGGGTTATTTGCTCGGTTTTGAATAGTTCAGGGGTAGAATATCTGGTTTTCTAAGTCAGGGGGTTAAGTAGACAAACCTATATAGTTCAGGGGTCAAGTAGACTTTTTTTCGAAAATAAATTACAATCAATCTAAACCATTAGACCGAAAGCAATGTATGGGTCACATTCATTTTAGTATTTTAGTGTGCCGTAAAATTTCTCTTTTCTCCCTTTTTTCTTAAACAAAGAATCAATCGATCGACGGGGCGGCTGGCTGGCGTTACTCGGATGTGGGTTGAGAATAGGCTTGGATATATAGAGAGACAGAAACGAGGCAGGGCAGCGCTTGAATTCAACACAAACCGCACGCTTTGTCGGAGACGGCGACCGGGAGCCAGCCAGCCCAAGGTGATCGCGATGGGGCTAGGACAACGACAAAATACGCTCTATAATATTACTGTTTGAAATCGCGTTCGCCATCGAGCTATAGCTACCGCGCGCTGTCGATCGATTCCTTCTGCCTCTCTTGCTGATTTGGATCCGGCACCAAGAACGTACGTACCGCCCGGCCGGTTGTGATCGTCGCGTACTCGCGCGATCGAGTCCCGCCGTTCGATCCTTCCGCGGCTCGTCGTTTCTACGTAGCGATGACGCGTAGGATAGAGACGGCGAGACGCGTGCCTATTCTCTCCTACGCGTAAGGCCGACGTCGTTGGGATGTGCGAGCTTGTGTACTGTTGTCTTGTGTGAGGGCTTATGCGCCGGAGCAGATGATTCTATTTCTAGCGCCGTTATAGTCTAAAACTGCCTTGTATATGTTGTAGAGATGGTGTAGGGATCGCCGTTTCTACCTTGTTTTAATAAAATCATCAATTAAATGTTAAGAAAGATAAGAATGATGAGTTATAAAGACAGTTCTACGAAATTGCCTAAATTGTAAATGTCTTTAGAATCTCAGAAAGAGAAAGCGGTGGGAGGACACAATGGAAAAGCAGCCTTCCACCTCACCCATATGACCAGCCCCAAGGGCTCATGTACCGGGGGGGAGAGCAGGAAAAAATCCCAAAAAAAAAATCAATAAAATCTTGGCTGGCATCTTCTTCCCCAAGGCTCCCTACTGCTCTAGATCCCCTTTTCCCGAGCATCCCCGTGGCTAAGCCCCGAGCATGCTCACAGGGTGCCCCCAAATTTGTCTGTCCGGTCTAGGCCGACGATAGTGGCGCCGTCCGTAGCGATTCTGGACAAGAAGCCACACATCGGGAGAGATCCAGCCACCACGATGCTCATCTTCCACGGATTTCACCTCAACGGTGCTTGTCCTTGGCGAATCCGGCCTCCACGAGCCCATCTTCAACAGATCCAACCTCCACGGATTTATATATGATGGATCCGGCGTCTGCACCAAGTGTTTTCTGGCAAACTCGCCTCCTACGAGCTCAACCCTAGCGGATCTAGCGACAATAGCCTTCGTCTGTGAAGGATTCACCTCCATGAACTTCGTCATTGTCAAATCCAGTGGATCTGAACAAGGAAGCGGCGAGCGAAGAAATCGCCGAACAAAGAGCGGTGGAATGAAAGGGCCACCAAACGAGGGAATTGCCAAGCGGAGCAACGGCCAAGCAAAGGGCCAACCAGCGAGGGCAACGGTGAGCAAAGGGCCCCGAGCGGCGAATCGCCAAGCGAAGCAATGGCGAGATCAAGAACCGCCAAGCGAAGCAATCCAAGCGAAACAAATCGAAGCGATGGCATCCGGCGAAGCAAAACGGCTAGCGAAGGCCTTCCCGAGCAAGGCCTCCGGCGATACACGTTCCAAACCCATGCGGTTGCGGATAGATGGAAGCGAAGCGCGCACCGGGGAGATGCGATCGAACCGCTGCTTAAACGGTGAATCTCAATATTGCTTGGAGGCGTACACGTACATGAATACATACATGCATTTGTACCTATGCACATATATCTCCCTGCATCGTTATATCTATGATGAAGAGGTCACAAATTGCACGGCGAAGGCCACGCCAAGTGGTAATTGAAGACCCCGCGAAGGGGAGGATGAGTGCTTGGTGGGTTACGCCCACTCACTCCCGAAGGCCACGCCAAGTGGTAATTGAAGACCCCGCGAAGGGGAGGATGAGTGCTTGGTGGGTTACGCCCACTCACTCCTGAAGGCCACACTAAGTGGTAATTGAAGACCCCGCTAAGGGGAGGACGAGTGCTTGGTGGGTTACGCCCACTCACTCCTGAAGGCCACACTAAGTGGTAATTGAAGACCCCGCTAAGGGAGGTCGAGCGCCAGGTTACGCCTACTCGCTTCTACGCCGAGTGCTTGGTGGGTTACGCCCACTCACTCCTGAAGGCCACACTAAGTGGTAATTGAAGACCCCGCTAAGGGGAGGTCAAGCGCTTGTAGGTTACGCCTACTCGCTCCTACGCCGAGTGCTTGGTGGGTTACGCCCACTCACTCCTGAAGGCCACTCTAAGTGGTAATTGAAGACCCCGCTAAGGGGCAAATTATGGTGCTCGCTAGGGAGTAAGGCGAGCGATACCATCGCTCGCATCCCTTCGCTAGGAGAAAGGCGAGCAATACCATCGCTCCGTGTCCCCTTCACTACACCACCGCTCTGCGTCCTCGTTGCTAGGGAATAGGCGCAGCAGGGCCCTCGCCCCGTGTCCTTTTCATCAGGGAGTAAGACCGAGCAAGGCCATCGCTCCGCGTCCCCTTCGCTAGAGAGTAAGGCGGAGCAATGTCATCGCTCCACGTCCTCTTTGCTAGGAAGTAAGGCGGGCAAGACCACCGCTCCGCGCCCTCTTTGCCAAGGAGTAAGCAGAGTAGGACCGTCGCTGTGCATCCCCTTCGCTAGGGAGTAAAGCGCTGCGCCTCTTAAGCCAGGGGGTGAAACACTTCAGGAACCTTATATACGCTGCTCACCAACCCAAATTTTCCTTAGGGACGACCAATTTCATCTGCGCCCCTCAAACCAGTTCATATTCTAAAACAATTTTATGATTTATACTTGCTTTTGGTGGGGCTCATATCCACTACATCTGTTCGCCCCTCTTGTGTTAGGGCTAACAACTAGGGGAGTCGCAGGCTCTGGACTATCTCCGCCTCGTAGGCCCTTGCTTTGGCGAAGAGGATCGTGAACGCCCTTCACAGTTCGAACTACCTCGGCCTCAGAGGCTCTTGCCTCGGCGAAGAGGATCGGCGAACGCCCTTCAGAGGCTCGACTACCTCCGCCAGAGGCTCTTGCCTCGGCGAAGAGGATCGGCGAACGCCTTTGTAGGCTCTGGACTACCTCCGCCTCGAGGCCCATGCCTCGGCGAAGAGGATCGTGAACGCCTCCTTCAGAGGCTCTGGACTATCTCCGCCTCGTGAGGCCCTTGCTTTGGCGAAGAGGATCGTGAACGCTCTTTCGAGGCTCTGGACTACCTCCGCCTCGTGGGCCCATGCCTCGGTGAAGAGGATCGGCGAACGCCTCCTTCAGCAGTTCAAACTACCTCCGCCTCGAGGCCCTTGTCTCGGCGAAGAGGATCGGCGAACGCTCCTGGACTACCTCCGTCTCGTAGGCCCATGCCTCGGTGAAGAGGATCGGCGAACGCTCCTTCGCAGGCTCTGGACTATCTCGGCCTCGTAGGCTCTTGCCTCGACAAAGCGAATCGGCGGACTCCCCTTTGTAGGCTCCGAACTACCTCGGCCTCGTAGGCTCTTGCCTCGGCGAAGAGGATCGACGAACGCTCCTTCGTAGGCTCTAGACTATCTCCGCCTCGTAGGCCCTTGCTTTGGCGAAGAGGATCGGCGAACGCTCCTTCACAGGCTCCGAACTACCTCGGCCTCGTAGGCTCTTGCCTCGGCGAAGAGGATCGGCGAACGCTCCTTCGTAGGTTCTGGACTACCTCCGCCTCGTAGGCCCATGCCTCGGCGAAGAGGATCGGCGAACGCTCCTTCGTAGGCTCTGGACTACTTCCGTCTCGTAGGCCCATGCCTCGGCGAAGAGGATCGGCGAACGCTCCTTCGCAGGCTCTGGACTATCTCCGCCTCGTAGGCCCTTGCTTTGGCGAAGAGGATCGTCGAACGCTCCTTCGTAGGCTCTGGACTACCTCCGCCTCGTAAGCCCATGTCTCGGCGAAGAGGATCGGCGAACGCTCCTTCGCAGGCTCCGAACTACCTCCGCCTCGTAGGCCCTTGCCTCTGCGAAGAGGATCGGCGAACGCTCCTGGACTACCTCCGCCTCGTAGGCCCATGCCTCGGCGAAGAGGATCGGCGAACGCTCCTTCGCAGGCTCTAGACTATCTCGGCCTCGTAGGCTCTTGCCTCGACAAAGCGAATCGGCGGACTCCCCTTTGTAGGCTCCGAACTACCTCGGCCTCGTAGGCTCTTGCCTCGGCAAAGAGGATCGGCGAACGCTCCTTCGTAGGCTCTGGACTATCTCCACCTCGTAGGCCCTTGCTTTGGCGAAGAGGATCGACGAACGCTCCTTCACAGGCTCCGAACTACCTCGGCCTCGTAGGCTCTTGCCTCGGCGAAGAGGATCGTGAACGCCCTTCAGAGGCTCGGACTACCTCCGCCTCGTGAGGCCCATGCCTCGGCGAAGAGGATCGTGAACGCCCTTCAGAGGCTCTGACTACCTCCGCCTCGAGGCCCATGCCTCGGCGAAGAGGATCGGCGAACGCCTTCGCAGCTCTGGACTACCTCCGCCTCGAGGCCCATGCCTCGGCGAAGAAGATCGGCGAACGCCTTCGCAGCTCTCGACTATCTCCGCCTCGAGGCCCTTGCTTTGGCGAAGAGGATCGTGAACGCCTCCTTCAGAGGCTCGACTACCTCCGCCAGAGGCTCATGCCTCGGCGAAGAGGATCGGCGAACGCCTTCGCAGTTCAACTACCTCCGCCAGAGGCCCTTGCCTCGGCGAAGAGGATCGTCGAACGCTCCTGGACTACCTCCGTCTCGTAGACCCATGCCTCGGCGAAGAGGATCGGCGAACACTCCTTCGCAGGCTCTGGACTATCTCGGCCTCGTAGGCTCTTGCCTCGGCAAAGCGAATCGGCGGACTCCCCTTTGTAGGCTCCGAACTACCTCGGCCTCGTAGGCTCTTTCCTCGGCAAAGCGAATTGGCGGACTCCCCTTCGTAGGCTCCGAACTACCTCCGCCTCGTAGGCCCTTGCCTCGGCGAAGAGGATCGGCGAACTCTTCTTCGCATGCTCCGAACTACCTTTGCCTCGTAGGCCCTTGCCTCAGCGGAGCGGATCGACGGACTCTTCTTTGCGAAGCTTCGAATCACCGCCGGTCTCGCAGGCCCAAGCCTCGGCGAGTGTCCCTTTGCAAGTGAACTTGAAAATCGCATGAATGCCACGCCGAGTGGCAATTGAAGACCCTACCAAGACGAAAATTATGGCGGCACGAAGCCAAGGCAAGGCAACGCCAAGGAGTAACGACGAAGAATGAGAAGCAAAGGAAGAGCGGCGTAAAGTAAAAGCAAAACGGATCAGATGCTTCACCCTACCAACACCAAACAAGCACTAGGCGAAGCAAAAGAAATAGTAAAAGTAGAGCAACGGGCGCAAGGACGGGCAACCCTTACAAATCCGTGATCTACAGAAGGGAGTTTGTATTCTTAATGGTTTAGGATTGCCTACCACTTTTGAGCATCACGTCCTTGGAATGTGTAATAAAATTTCAGGTGTATTTAACGCGAGGACAACGGATATTGAACACGGAGCATCGGAGGGTAATGGACTTCTCCTTCGCGAAGCTTCGGATTCAATGGATTTCTCCTTCGCAAGCATCGGAGGCTAATGGACTTCTCCTTCGCGAAGCTTCGGATTCAATGGATTTCTCCTTCGCAAGCATCGGAGGCTAATGGACTTCTCCTTCGCGAAGTTTCGGGTTCCATGGATTTCTTCTTCGCAAGCTTCGGAGGTTAACGGACTTCTCCTTCTCTAAAGGACCGGAGGCTAATGGACTTCTCCTTCGCAAAGCTTCAGATCTTAATGGACTTCTCCTCCTGCTTCGGAACACCGCCTCATTCATAGGCTCTAGCTACGACAAAGCAACTCATTGGACGTTCCTTCGCTAAGGGGCCATTCGACAAATGCCGTGCACTCTTTTCTCCTTCCTGTGTTTTTCCCACTGGGTTTTTCAGGAGGAGTTTTTAACGAGGCATAGGCACGACGTGGTGTCCCGACAACCCGAAGGACTAAGGTAAAACATTTGCGTCCGCTCGCCCCTCGGGATCTCGGCACAAACGAACGAGGGAGTCCTGTTGTAGAGATGGTGTAGGGATGCCCCATTCCTTAGGCTTGTCGGGAATAAAATCTGTCAATTAAATGTTAAGGAAGGATAAGGATGATGAGTTGTAAAGACAAGCCCACGAAATTTGCCTAAATTTGTAAATGTGTTAGAATGCCCCTGTAAAGAGAGCAGGTGGGAGGGCACAATGGGAAAGCAGCCTCCCACCTCGCACATATGACCAGCCCCAAGGGCTCATGTACCGGGGGGGAGAGCAGAAAAAAATCCCAAAAAAAAAATCAATAAAATCTTGGCTGGCATCTTCTTCCCCAAGGTTCCCTACTTCTCTAGATCCCCTTTTCCCGAGCATCCCCGTGGCTAAGCCCCGAGCTTGCTCATGGGGTGCCTCCAAATTTGTCTGTCCGGTCTAGACCGACGACAGTATATAAGGATGATCCAAAGCTGGAGACGGAGGCAAGAAGATCCTTATACAATGTGGAGTGTTTTTTATTTTAGAGTGGAAAAACTACAATAATGGCATCGTCAATTCGATCATTGTTTTGTTTGTCCTATGCATTATTACCGTTTCTCTTGACTAAACGCTTTGATTTTCCTAAGTTTATAAGTTAAGTCGGATCAAATGTTCTAACTTGAAGCCTAACTTTTTCGGTCATTCGGCCACAACCGGACCTGTTCAGTCACCTTCCACGCGCAAACATGTGGACCAGCGGATCTCGTGGGGCACATGGATTACACGTTGGTGAGCCAGGTGCGGCTGCGGAGGTCGAAATAAAGGACACGATGGATGCTGGTGCATGCGCCCATGCAGGTACCAGTGACGGTACTGTAGAGGATCCGAGCACGACGATGCACGCTGGCTGGTTGGCTCCGATCCTGGACAATATTGTGCTGTAGCAAAGCACAAGGCATGTACGTACAGTGAACTAGCCGGCCTGAGGTACGACGTCAGAGCAATGCCGTTGGCAGCGTACGTACACGTGGTAGAATGAATCGGAATCGATCGAGATCGCTAGCTAATCACATCATGCGGCTGAAACAAAACGTCGATGTTTTGTCCGATCGACACGTACGCATGCTCCGGTCAAAGATGTGAAACGACCTGCCGGGCAGCGACTCGCACTCGCGCCCAACCGTAGCTCAGGGAGGGAGGGGGAAAAAAATTTTATGGCACCCTATGCCATGTAACCTACATGACACTCCCTCTATCCACCATTCAACAAATAATCAACGTCCAAAATTAGTTCTAACTTCTAGTCATCTCAAAAGATTGGTAAAAAAAATTGAAGATTTAAAATTTCAAAGTTTCGTCAGATTTTAAAATTTAAAATTTGACCAAATTTCAAAATTCAGTTAAATTTCACAACTCGGGTAGGTTGGAAAATTTTCAAATTCAACCAAATTTGAAACTTTAGAATTTAGATAGGTTTCAAAACTTTTCAAATTTGGTCAAATTTAGATTTTAAAACATGTCTAGTTTTAAAAACAAATTTAAAAATTTTTGAAACCTATCTAAATTTGAAATCTAACCAAAATTTGAAATTTGATAAAAAATTTTAAATCTTCAAAATCTAGCCAAAGTATGAAATTTTAAATCTTCAATTTTTACGGTGACTAAAAACTATACTAATCCTGTGCATTGATTAGTTGTTGGATGGTGGATAGAGAGGGGTGCTACATAGGTTATATGGCATAGGGTACGTGCCATAGAATTTTTTTCCGAGGGAGAGGGGGCGTCTCGATCGACCGCGCACGGGGGGTTTTATAAGTTGGAGACACAAAATCTGAACGAGATCCACCACACGTGCGCGGCCGTCTGATCACGACGCGCGCGACGCGGCACATGGGATGATCGAGCGTGCAGAGCACCCAGCCAGGCGAGCCGACCACCACGTACGTACCGTCCACGCATACGCACGCGCGCCTAGTTGTAATAACTCGTGTGCACGGTGACACCCGACCAAGCTGGCCCCGTGTGGAAGCCTGGGTTGGGACCGTGACCATCAATGATCAACTCATCGGTCATATTCCGATCGACCTGCGCGCGCGACCGTGACGGCGAGCGAGGGGCAGGCAGGTTGGCGTGCGCCGACACCCGCCACGCCGGCGCGTGGAAAAAGTTTGGCCACGCCGCCTGCGAAGCGAGCCGCATTCGCCCCGCGCCCGCGGCGGCAACGGACGCACCGGCACGGCACGGCACGGGACCCCGAGATGCATGGACAAGGGAGCATCGATCCGTCCGTCCGTCGCGGGCGCGCGGAGGCGGTTGTTTCACGCGCGCTGGCGCTGCCTGCCGACACATGCAGCAGCCGCCAACGCCCAGGACAAGCACCGGCACGCGGTGCACGCCACGCGCGAGCGCCATCACTCACCTACAGTGCCAAGGCACGGCATGCAGCCAATTGGCAACGCGCCATTGCAGCAAGCACAAGGAGAACCGAAACTCCGGAATTAAGGTTCCGCTAGTGGCGTGGTGTGTTTCGGCTCCTTGTTCCACCGCTCCTGCTGGTCCTGCTCCTTCCTCTCTTCAGTCTGCACCACATGAGAAGTAGAGGGTATTTTGGACATTCTACGGGCTTACGCTACACCAAAACAGGTCATATAGAGCATATCAGTACCGGTTCATATAGAACCGCCATGGATAAGAATATTTGTGCCGGTTTCTAAGTGTGCGCGCTATGCCGGCTAGTAAAGAGAACCACCACTTATATTTTAGTTATATGTGGTCGTTCTGTTTACAAATCAGCACAAACGTATATATGCCCATTCTATTTACTAGGCAACATAAATAATTTATTATCTATATCGATTCTAACTAACAACTGACTGATATTTAATTTATTCATTGATGAACGGGTCCTAAAAAAAAGAAAAATTACATGTACCGGATTGTAAATAGAATCGTCATAGAAAGCAAATTTCGCTCGTCATTCTGATTGATTCCCCATTCCGGACCGTGCCATGTCGATCTCTTTGTCTCCGCCCCACTCATCGCTCTCGTCTCAGAACACCGACGTGGAGGAGGAACACGACTCCAGCACGGAGGAGAAGCCAGGGGACGAGGAGCAGGAGCTCAATAACGAGAAAGAGCTAGGGGCGTGATTGGTAGGTTACATCGCGCGAGTCGAGCTCGCTGCATGCCGTTGACTGCGTCTGCGCTGCTGTTTGGTCGGCTGCACCGCGAGTCGCCGGCCTGGCTCGGTGCATGCAACTACTGTTAAAACCGTGTTCTGAGGTGGCCGGTAGAGACGCCACAGGGCCGCCACAAGCTCGGCCCGTCTTGGACGCGCTTGAGGCATGCAGCCTACCAATCACGCCCTAGATGGTGAGGAGGAGCCGGCTATAGGGAAGAAGTGTTGTCTTGGTCCCGCCGCCCTCCTTTAGACGCCCAAGTGGCAATGCCAGCCGCGAACTCCGACGATTAGCCCACCACCACCGACGACAAGGAGGAGGAGAAGGAAAAGTTGGAGGAGCGCTGGGTCCGATGGTCTAACATCGACAACGTCGATGACTCCACCGACTTCGGCGAGAATCCGGCCTTAAACTCCTCCGACTCCAACGACCCCTTCTCTGACCGGGAGGAATCGGAGGACAATGATGACGACCCCTACTTCCGGCAGTAGGATGTAGCTATGATGTAGGAGCTAACTAGCCCAATGCACGAACGCTAGCCTAGCATATGAAAAAAATATTTTAAAAACTAATGGTGCCAATTCTATCCATAGCCGCACAGATTGATGGATCATTTGTGCTAGTTCTGAATCCGCAAAAATGAATGGCTCACATCAATGCCTATTAGTCTGTGACATTTCAGAAAATGATACTAATGACTGGTTTGAGCCGACACGGATCTCTTTTATAGTAGTGTTAGTAATGGTGAAAACCAAAAGCATAGAAGAGATAGGTCACTAAAGTGATGGCATGAATGAGATTAAGCTTAAACTCAGTGGCATACAAGGTTGGATCCCTATATACAAGTGCTTAAGGAAAAAAAGTGTTGTCACATATCTAAGCACCCCAAGTACAAAAACTCTCTTCCAATATAAAGATGCTTATAAAGTTCTTATATGTTACAGTTTCCTCTAAGTATGCATAGAATCTCCTTAAACGCTGATGCTTTGTTAAGCATTCATCCCCTAATCTAAGCATGGTGCTATTGTACGTGGAAAATAAACGTTTTTCCTCTCGACATTTCTTATTAAAAAAAACTTTGTCCATTTCTGCAGTCAAAGAAAAAACTTTCTCCGGCCTTTCAGTGGGAGCGCCAGCCCCATCTCTATCACTGTTTTCTCTCACGCAAAAGTCGCCTCCAAAATATTCTGATAGAGTGGAGATCTTTCACCGGGATAATTGCCCATTGTTTACTTGCATCTGTCGCAGAACAGAAGAATTAGACGGCGGCGGATTTGTTCCGAGGAGTTAATTAACAAGAGACATACGGAGTATCATATATGCGAGGACGACACGGCAGTCTGTTTCAGAGCGAGTGGCTTTTGTTAATCCCAGTGGAATTTCACGGCTGATCCACTTGTAATCGCCCGGTTTGTGCTGATCGGCGTCGTTACATGAGCAGTTGACATTTGATAACAATCAATCGCAACCCTTTCAATCCCGCATAGCAGCGTCGCAGCGTAGATTGCTGGGCAGTATCATCCGCGCTATGATGGAGTGCAGAGGACGTAGTAGGTATTATATAGGAGAAAGGCATATCATACTTGCGTGTCAATGCATACTCGCAAATCATTCTTGCGCAAAAGAATTAAATGTACTCCCTCCTGTCATAAATTTAATTTTTGTCGTCTAATATACTTTCAAGTTAAAGTTTTTAAATTTGAATTTTGTTTGGTGACAAAATCAAATTTAATTACAGTTATCTTCTTAAATATATAGATTGATTTTTTCTTAAAAAAGTAGACCGGGTGTATCAAAATCATGACGTCTATTAGCCTCGAAAAGCCCTTCCAAACTATTACAATTTATTGGTTTATAAACAAATTAGTGGTATTTTGGGACCATATATATCAACAACGACATGTATTTGTAACCAAAAAGAGTGGTTTTCATGGATGCTCATAAGAATGCAAAGCTATGTCTTCTCAAATGGTTAAGATCAAAGTCGTGTATCCATGATCAATGGCTCATAAAATTTGCAGATCTTAGACTCTATTTAGAACAACTTATTTTAGTCTCTTCAGGCTTATGCTCGGGAAAGCACACAAGGCCGGAATAAATGATTCGCTTTCTTGAAGCCATTTATTTATGCTCTTATGGACATTTTTCTTATCTAGACATTTCGACTTCTCAAAACCGGTTCTCTGTAAGTCCACACATAACATAAGAGCATCTTTAGCAGTAAGAGCTGAAAAATACTGTTCATTTAACTTTTTAAAGATAAAGTTTCTGTTAGAGCGAATGAATCTTTTATAATGTATCGCAAAGTATGAAAAAATTTTAGAGGATAGATAGAGTTCGTAGAGAATAGTATTATAAAAAAGAAATTTAAAGTCTTCGCCGAATCTGTCAAGGTATGTCAAGGTATGTAAGGTATAATAGCCTTCTCTACCGCCACTGAGATCGGCAACTGAAGCTGCCGTTACCACCGCAGACAAGAAGCAATGGGATGCGGTACACAGAAGACAGAACCAACCGACTGACTCACACACAGACACACACCAAGCCTGACAGAGCCAGTACACACAGAGGATGAGGGGGGATGAGAATAGATACTTTGCTTGCGGACGGCGAGCTCCGGAAAGCAGACGAAGCCGATTTTGAATCTGGAAAGAGAGGGGAGCAAAAGGCACGGAGAGATGCTTCGCCTCTGCTACCCTTGTCTCTTCTTTCCTACTTCCACATGCCTTTCAAACCCCCCGAAAAACATGCTTTTGAACGACCCCCAACAGCCAGCCATACGCGCTGCGCGTACCGTGATTAGACTTGTACGAGTCTCTCTATCGCCGTACTCTACACACAAAAAAAAATTACTACAGTATCTGTTAAAGCAGGTGCCTGGACTGGATGCACCTTGGAGTGTTTTTCTTCGTGCTTTCGACAATTTTTTTTACTTCCCCTGTCCAAAAATGTACATGCATATAGTTAATTTTACGCAGTGTTCTTTTTAGCTTATAAGTTAAAAATTTATTATTTTCGTACAAGTCAAACGCTGTGACGTTTGGTAGCTAATTTTTATAGGTCTTACTATTTCTTCTCAAACCTTTCAAAACTATTTTTCTATAATTTTTTGATTTCTCGGATGTCCTTATTGAGGAGCTATAAATTTCAGCTTATAGGCTGAAAAGAACACTGCCTTAGTATTAAAGAACTATTTGAGTTAACCATGAAAAAATGGTATTTTTTATAATAGACCAGTTGATATTTCTATGACCATATTGATAATATAATTAGTGGTGAAAGTCACATGTTGAAAACTGTATAATTAATGTCCAATCTTTGCATATTCTGGATCAAAAGGTGAAGAACAGACTCGACTTGATTGGAGTTATGTCTCATTTTGGTTTATACATTTTCCAAGCTAGCTCATTCAGATTCAAGGAGAATTCACTTGCTACATGCATGCAGCTGACAATTGAAAATAGTTGCTCAACAAAAGTAATTAGCTAGCAGCTTGCGGCTTTGGAACCTTGAATATTTTTCTGTTACATTGGAGGATCCCACATTGGTCTTAAACTGAACACCTGCCTTTAACTTTTTCTACTTCTGTAAGTCGATTAATAAATTAATACGAGTATCGTGCGACTTTCTTTTTGCAACATGTTTTGTCACTTTTACCGCACTGGCTAGCCACTTGGTTAAAAACAAATCAAAGCAAGAAGTTTGGGAGAGAGAGAGAGGTCGATAAGAGCACTCATCTTTGGAGTACTGTCTTTGTCAACACAGAGTGGCTTAGCTTTCGACCGAAATTTTGTACGTATATTTTTGAGATGCTGCTTAAGGAAAAAAAAAATACGATCGACGACGAAGACGTAGAACAAAAAAGGAGACGGCTCCATGGATGGATCGATCGATCGGGTCAAGAAGAACAAAACATGGGGGTCCCAACTGGAGTGAGCTTTCGGTTTTCTCATCGCCTCCCCGGCCTCCTTTTTCACGGGGACCAAAATATTCCACGTGGCTCTGGTGTCGTCATGGCCACGCATTGCATGCCTCGTTGCTCTGTTTGCGCTTGTCAGTGATGGTTTAAGGATTCTTTTCGGGCGCATCGACGCATCATCCATCCTAAATTCGTAATTACTCCAGAAAGCTTAATATATAATACGGCGTACGTACGTAGTACGTACTAGTACTTCAGAGAACGGACGTACGTACTAGTACTCCTACATCGTATAAAAAAAGTATATAACTAGACAAATAGTAGAATGTATGTTTATTTGGGTAAACTATATTGTTTCAAACAGGTCCTTAAAACTTTGTTTTATCTAATTCTAGTCATCTATCGTGGAATCAATCTCTATTGATTTCACATCTATGAGTAGCTAAAAATTGAAATGGGCTTGATAGATCACAGCTAGGATCCTCTACTGTATCTACCGGCCACTGCCATATGGGTTCGGGCCCACGCGACAGTGATTGTAACTGCACGTGCAGTTATGGCAGAGGATTTGTGCTCGATAGATCAACTTTAGGATCTAAGCATAATGAAATCTAGACTCTAGTCTCCATAGCCACATGTAGTAAGAGCAGTTCCAATCCAAAATATCTTCTCATGGTTTCTATTCCTGCCATGTCAATAAGAAACAGTAAAGAATATCATCTCTCCAATGCATTGTCTCTCTAGTGGATCTCACCTCATTTAAAATAGATCTCTTTTTCTCTCTCTCTTCATTACCATGATGGGAACGAAGAAGTCTCCAACATGAGTTTCTTGAGGGTTCCTTCGCCTCGGAGTTGTCGTAGGGATGGTTTCTTATTTAAGGACGCTGATACTCTCTCTCCGTGTTAATTGTTGTCCACATCATCCTTCTCTCCTATGTGGCACATGCAGGGACGATGGAAGGGACTGCATTGGGACTGCTCTAAGAGTATACATAATGTTCCGCCTCAGTTGTCTATAAGCCGTACATAAGTTCTGTCACTTAAGATAAAAGATGATGTTGATGAAAAAGAAACATATAGAATTGAGCCATCTATTATTCTGTAATTGATTATAACATAGGAACAAGACAAATTATGAGTATGAAAAAGCTGTCTATAGAGAAAATGGTTATTTATATATCCATTATATGAGTTATTTACAATCCATTTATAGGTAACATAACAACTTGCTATAAACAACAATTGTCCATAGCATTTTACATGCTCATAGCATGAGGAGTACTTTAAAGAAAGACCATTCGATCACATAAAAATTTAGAATAAGACCTCTCAATCACAGCAAAAATCTAGAACTCTTCTAACAGGTATATATAGTCTCTTAAGTTTCTCAATGACAGCCAAATCTAAAACTCTTCTAAAGGCATCTTCAATGGTGGCTCTATACCTTTACTTAGTTGGCCATAATGCTATAGAAATAAGGCTGTGAATAGTGAAAATAGAATTATGAGTAAAATATAAGAGAGATAAATATAGAAATTAGGAAAATAGGGCTAGAAATTAAATAGGGCCAAGAGGTGAATAGTAGGTACTATTCACCTATTATTTATCTTCTATTCACAACCCATTTTACTATTCACGTTTGCAATCCGTCTCTATTTTTTCAATCCCTACATCTCTCATATATTTCATACTAACAATCCTATTTTTACTACTCACAGCTATATTTCTATGGTAATAGAGCCAGCTACAATAAAGTTAATAAATTCACTATTAAACATATTTAAAATAGGGTCAGCATAGGAGATGACAGTCTCTTTTAAGTTTCAAACCCCTTGTTTCCGTAAACAAACAACAACCCCCAGAATTTTCAAGAATTTACTGCGCCGGCCGTAGCCGTATGCCCGTATCGGAGCATGCACGCAGCGTATTCATCAAGCAGTATTTTCACCTGGGAAACACGCGGCCAGCTACAGCTAGCAGCCACAATTAACTTAATTGGACCACCCACCAATGGATACGTACGTACGTAGCCGGCTAAACCTGAGGGCCGCCGATCGAGAGCCGGCCGGCCGACAGCCGCGCGCGCCTCGGGATGCGCAGCCGAACCACCAGTTGGGCCCCACGCCGCCACTCACCGATCCCCACCACCGGTGGGGAAGCCGACGAGCCGGCCGTCTCCCCCTCCGCCGTGTCACCACTGCACAGATTACACTCCACCACGTCCTCCCCCGACAGCGTGGGCGCCACTGCGACATGCATGCACCCGCGCCGAGGCCCCGAACTGAGCTCCTCCTCCAACCTCAGCCAGTACGAGTACGAGTAGCTCTCTCTCTCTCTCTCTATACTTCGGCCGGGCCATGCAGGAAGCTAGCTAGCTTTTCCCTCCCTTCTTATTCACATCTCCCTCGTTCACATCGCTCACCAACCACCAGCAGTGCCTCATCTCTTAGCTTAGCCTCGTCTGATCTCCTCCCCTATCTTACTTCCTCCATGATCGAAATGCCTTGCTCTCTCCTAGCTTCTTGACTCGTCTCCTTGCTCTTAATTTCCAACCTTCTTGCTGCATCAGTCTCAACCGATCGGCCCCTCCCAGTTACCTTCTAATTCACCGACAACCCAACAACGACGGCGAGAAGAAAATTACGTTAGCAAGATAGTTTTCAGGTGTACTTGTCTATATATATATATCTTTCATCTGGCAGGGAGAACACCATAGCACATATATACGAGCTATATTTCTAGTTAGTACTGATCGATCAGGTTAGGTTTTCGTGTCTTGGTTAATCGATCGGAAGCTAGCAGCTGCAATTTGTGGTCGATTTCGATCCATGATGGCAGGAGGAGCACCTCCGATGCATATCTGCATGGACTCCGACTGGCTTAAGGTATGTACTACTACCTACTACATCGATCTACATATGTTATGTACCATATATATGATGGATCATCGCAAACACTGAATTAATTTTGCATCTCATGCATGGTTTGCATATCGATCTGCTAGCTAGCTGCACGGATCTGATCTCTAGCTCGTCTTCATTTCTTGTCCCTTCATGTTCCCAAAAAACAAAACTGCTACTTTCTTCGTGACCTTGTTCACATATATACGCTGATATGTGTAGTAGCTTTTGCAAGGTCTATATTTAACGAGCCTTTTATTTTCATTTATGTTTTTTTTTTTGCTTATACTTCCGTGGTAGCTAGCTTGTTCGCAGAACGAAAAGTTGCAATTAGTTGACCTAGCTAGATACGTGTAGTATTTTGCACATAAGTTAATGACTGATCGGCGAGAAAGTCTAATTAATTAGATCTGTGCCGATCCTCCTCCCTGTTGATTAATTAGGTTTTAGATCTTCAGGCATGATCCTCGTGCTTTTGATTCGACAACTAATTAACTCATGAAAAATGAAGGATTCATGGTGTTGATCGATCGTCGCGCGTGTGAGCATATACATGCACATAATATTGCTACAAATTGGTGTTTCAGACTAGCTAGTAGTGCATATATATAGTTCTATCTGATTGTTTCTCTTCTTTCTGCTCAGTCCATGTTATTTTAACGAAGAATTATTCCATGATGATATATTACTCCTTTTGCTCGCTTTGGAGTTCTATTTTCATTTGTGTGTTAAATTTGTTTAACAAAGATCGATGCATGGTATACCGATGTTCTTGTGATAGCAGGCCATCACTTTAAAGAGAGGCGGCTCTATGTTTCTTTGGAACAATAATCTACATATGTGAACTTGACCTAATTTAATTACTGTAGGATAGACGCAGCAGCTAGCGTGCGATCCATGACAAACGGCCTGTTCCATGTAAACCTAGCGTGTTGCACTCATGGGTATTTGTAAACATCATCTAGACGTTTCAGTTTGGACCATATATGCAAAAACATGTATCTGAATATTGAAAACCATGAGTTCATGGATGTGTTTCTGAAACCTGTTGTCGACCTGCATGCGTTCATGTTATACAGAGAAACTCTAGAAAGTGAACTAGCAAAAGATGTTGCAAAAGCGAGCATTCAACCAGACGTTGATTCACATTTTAAGGAACTAGGCAAATGATTTTGATCGGAGAGCCAGATATTGCAAGCAAAAGCAACAACAAAGATAAAGCGATCCAAACAAGTGCAGTTTGAACATCTCCGATCTGTACGTTTTACTTTAACTTTAGAACATGGCAAGAAATGTTAATGTGGAGGGACAACAAAATTACCTATAGCTAGCGGCATAATTCTACATTAGACCAATCTTGTTCAAGTCATACTTGTCTAGGGGGACGATTATAGTTTCACCTTCTCAAATTAAGCTCAGTTAGATGCTAGGGTTACAAACCAGCACAATGCATTTGATGACCTGCGTATATAATGTTATCTCACTAGTCGCCTTACAATAGATCTAGCTAGTACTGTGCATGCCATATGTGACCATCATATGAAATGCATGAAAAATGATGATCAAGATCAACACAAGTATATACATGCAGTTGGGTCCTCATGATGTAATCTCTTTGCATGCATATCTGTAGCTTTAGCATGTGATACAGCTGACACAGCTAGCTAGCTGATGGAGCAGCAGAGCAAGTGATCACTAGGAGTACTTTGAAAGTAGAGTAGTATACCATAGGACCAAACGCAGATCTAAACCAGCTTTAATCAACTACTGTAGATGGCTCCATCAAAAGCCGAATCTTTGCCTTGGTACTTTGCTTATCGAGAAGCCTTGATCGGCTTCCAACACTCATGGGACCATGCATGCACCAGCCGAAACCCTTTCCCGAATTCCGAGGCTTCCATGCATTCTGTGTCAGCGCTGATGATTACGACAACGTGTTCACTTGCTTTCAGGGCATCGTCCCCGAGGAGCCCGGGATGGGGTCGTCGTCGCCGTCGGCGGAGCTGATCGCGTGCCCGCGGCCGATGCAGGCGGCGGCGGACCGGCGGCTGCGCCCGCAGCACGACCAGCCGCTCAAGTGCCCGCGGTGCGAGTCGACGCACACCAAGTTCTGCTACTACAACAACTACAGCCTCTCGCAGCCGCGCTACTTCTGCAAGACGTGCCGCCGCTACTGGACCAAGGGCGGCTCGCTCCGCAACGTCCCCGTCGGCGGCGGGTGCCGCAAGAACAAGCGCGCCAGCGCTAGTAAGAAGCCCGCGAGCGCGGCCGCGCCGCCGCCTCTCCACGCCGGCCGGCACATGGAGACCGGTCTCCACCTGTCCTTCTCAGGGATGCAGCTGCCGCCGCCCGCCGCCGCGGCCGACCCGCTCTGCAGCCTCGGGCTCTTGGACTGGAAGTATGATCCCATGCTGGCCGGCTCTGCTGCCGCCGCCACCGCCGCCTTGGAGAACGCGAACTCTGAGGCGCACTTTGCGGGGTTGGGAATGATGGGCATTGCCGCCGGCGGCGGCGGCGCGGATTGCCACGCGCTGAGCGCGCTCCGGTACGCCGCCGACCTGGGAGAGCACCTCGCGCTGCCGTTTGGTGCGGCGCGAGCGGAGCATGACGCCGTGGAGGTGAAGCCGGCGGCGGAGAGGCTGCTGTCGCTGGAGTGGTGCGGCGAAGCCAGCCGCGTGGCGCCGGAGAGCTCCATCAGCTCGCTGAGCGGGCTGGGCCTGTGGAGCGGCATGATCGGCGGCGCCCACCATCACCATGGCTCCTCTGCCGCCCTCTGAGGGCCCATGCATGCTTGCACGCATGCATTAGTGGTTTGCTAATAGCATTAACAAGTATGACTACGTAGAAGTGCTTGTATTCTCTTCTTGTTTTCGATTCCATGCATGATCTCTCTGCTTTCCTTTTCTTTTCGTTGTTTTGTTTGGATCGATGCGTGCACTTTTATAATTTCCAGTACTGTACAATGTTCTGTTGTTTCTGAACTCTTATCACACAATGTTGTGGTTCGATCAATTAAAGCTGGTGGCTTTTGCTACCTAAGATTTACTACAAAAATTTGGTAAATGTGCATGTTCAGGTGCATAATGCATTTTTATCAGTATGTCATAGATAGTTTTTCTTTTTCTAACTGAAGCAATTCACCAGTAGCAATATCGATCATTACGACGTGGTCTAATGAAACTCGTACGCGCCTAAGTATTAACTAGGACGAAAATGAAGTATACGCATTCCTTTTGGCTTATGGCTTATGATGAGGCAAATTCTTTGGTTTTTTGAAACCGTTCTTACAAAAATTTCAAGAAATCATTTCTGGAAGCTCCCAAAGCCAAATCGAACCAAAATACCTCTTGAAACTCTTTAAGGCCAGCTTTCCAGCCTTTCAGTTGCAGCTGAACCGAAAGGCCAAAACAGCTCACTATGGCAATTTAGCTGTGTTATAGGAATAGTTTGACAGTACTGATCAAGTTTACAGAGCTCCCATTAAAAAAAAGTAAAAAAAATTGCGAACATGAATACAAGTCTCAACATTTGTCATATTGAGGCAATTCAGTCCACTAGATGATTTGATGGGGCCTAGAAGGTTTAAGCCCGACAAGAGCCGCTTGAGAAGAGAAGCTTAGTCCTGCGACCAATCAACTCCACTCTATATTAAAGTACAGTTCTGGTAGATTGACAGGATGTAACTGACACTGCTGAATGTAGCTTCTCTCAGAAACTCAAAATCCAACGCAAAAATAACACCACTGGCAGTTTGATATAAATGAAAGATTTTACATCAGTATCAGCTTCCTCGGAACAACAGAATAGCTGAGTGCAGCATCAAAGCAGCCAAGGAGCGAACGAGGTGACCTGGGGGCGCTATGGGCTAAGGTAATGGTACCCATACTCCGACACCAGCCTAAAGGAAAAAAATCTGGAAGGCTAAATGAAATTGTCATCCTTGTTTGAGGCTTCGCTTCACTGCAGTACTATAGCAGGAAAGTATTTGTTTCAGTTTGGAACCAGCAAATTGAAGCATGCAACGTACCAGATGAAAAAATAGTTGAACTAGAATATATGTATAAACATCAGGTTGGCGATCCTAAGCTTCTTACAGTTTGTTTTCTAGGTCCAAACTTCTTGCAGTTTGTTTTCTTGGTCCAATTTTGAGTGCAACAGTTTATTGATGCTGACACGATTCTTCAACATGATATGGGCATCCTTTTTTGCTACATAGTTGGAAAAGAATCATAATTATCTGAAAAAAGCGTATTTGTGACTCAAATAAATATCAGCAAACTGAAGGTATCGTCTGATCAGGTTTTGCAGCAGTGCAGGTAAACTTTACTGGTGAGACTGAGACAGTGTACAGCATAAAAGCAAAGCATGAAAAAAGCCAACCAGATGCAAACATTGTAATAGCTCCACATCAAAATAAACTACAAAACTAGTTATGTTTCACCTTTGTTTGGTAGATACTAAATCCATGTTAGAGTGATGCAAGGCTTGCTACATAAGACAACGGATGCAAAATGATGATGATATATTCCAGAAAACCTACAGGTTTCTTAGATGATTTATAGAGAAGTTAATTCAATCGCATTATACTATTTTTGACGGCACTAATCAGGAAGAAAAAAGAACAGCAGGAAATTCATAACTGATTTCTGTACCTGCTCACTGCACCATGCAGATCAAACATAAAAGGAACTAGAGGCAAGCAATAGTTTGCAATCGTACCAGCATATGCGGCAAATTTCCCTGCATAGAACAAAAACAGTAACATTCAACTTTCCATTGGAAGAGCAATATTAACTGGTTAACGTTGTGTTGAATATGATGTACAACATGCCAAGAACTGCGCATGAATTTGCTCTGCAATCCATTGGAGTTTCAATACATGGAACCAATTTATGTCCAGAGAAAAATTAGATAGACCTCTTCTGCCTATACAACCCTGTAGTTAATTTATTACTATATTATTATTGGGTTAATTACATTCATGTCACTGCAAAGTTACATCTTCACAAAAATGCCACTATAAAGTCAGATTTTGCATAAATAACATTATGAAGTGAGATTCCTCACAGAAACACCATCATGAACCTTTTTACACCTAACTACCCTTCAAATTTACCCCACTCCTACCCTTCTCCTCTCTCTCTCTCTCTCTCTCTCTCTCTCTCGCGCGCGCGCCGTCCTACCGCCAAGCGCCCTAGACAGCGCCGCCATCACACGGTCTTGTGCCGCCGCCGTCCTGCACCGTCATCATCCCTAGGCTCTCTCCCCTATTCCTTCTCTCTCTCCTCTCCCTTCCTCTCTCTCTCTCTCTCTCTTAGCTGTTGCTCCACCTACTCGAATCGCTTCAGCACCAGCGCTTCGACACTGCCGCTTCGCCGCCACATCTCCGGTCACCACCTTGGGTTTGCGTCTCCTAGGGCCACGCTGCCTTGGCTTGTGCTGCCTAAGGCTCGCGCCGGTGAGGATTCCACCGCGAAGAAAATGAAAGAGAGAAAAGGGAGAGGAAAGAAGAAGGTAGAACCGCAGCAGGGACATTTTGGTCCTAAAAAATGTGTAACGGAGTAAGAGCAGCCCCCCAATGGCATGTATGTGAGGAATGTCACTTTATAATGGCATTTCCGCAAAATTTGACTTTGTAGTGACATTTCTACGAAGACAAAACTTTGTAGTGGCATCGATATAACAAACCTAGTCACCCGGATGCGCGGAATACCTTGCTTGTTGAAGACATTTGTATCGTCATTTTGTCAAAAAACTTCTTTAATAATAAAACTTTACCATGCACTAACCATCAATAAGTTAAAAATTTTGCAAAACATACATCATTGGTTGTTAACTGAAAGACAACTATAATCTTCTTGAATTGTTTGTACTATTTTGTCTATTGATCTTGAACTTAGTGCATAATTTACCTGAAATTGGCTATTAGAAATTATGCATTTTTTTAATAATATGAATGTCACCTTGCATATGCGGTTTTCTTCATCACTTTTCTATTAGAAATCCACCATCAAGGGAAGGTGCACACAAGAACTATCAACTCAGTGAGGAGCAATTTTCTTCAAACACTAAATGTCTAGTTGCAAGAAACAATCCCTGCCTACCAGCTTTTGTGACAACTCCCATAGCATTGCTGAAATCTTCTCCCAATCTTGGTGTGATCTCTCCCCAGCAATGAATGTGTGCACTACATTATTGACCTCAACTGCACTGTAACCTGGCACTTTATTCAGACTTCTATATTTGATAGTGTCCCTAGTTTCCTTTACACTGTTCCACTTTTCATCAAATGCATATATATTGGTCAAGAGATTGTAGTAGCCAGAATGGTTAGGCTCCAGCTTGAGCAGATTGCTAGCAACTACTTCACCTATCTCTGTGTTGTGGTGTGCTCTGCAGGCAGCAAGCAAGGCACACCATGTATGAGCAACAGCTTTCCCATCCATTTCATAAACAACCCTCATGGCCTCTTGCAGTTCACCGGCACGACCAAGGAGGTCAACCATGACACTTTGATGCTCTGCATTTGGCATAACTCCATAAACTTGAGCCATGCTTTCATAAATGCGCCTACCATCCTGCACAAGGCCAGAGTGGCTGCATGCTGACAATATAGATAGAAAAGTCACACTATTAGGTTTAACTGATGATGCAACCATTCTTTGGTACAATGCAACAGCTTCCTGACCAAGGCCATGAACACCATAACCTGATATCATTGAGCTCCACAGCACGACGTCTTTCTCAGTGGCATTTTCAAATACTCTGATAGCACTATTCAAGATTCCACATTTTGAATACAAATCCACAAGTGCAGCTGCGACAAACACCTTGTCACAGAAACCGGTGTTAACCAAATAGCCATGGAGACAAAGAGCTTGGCATCCAACACCAGATTCCGAACATGCAGTAAGTACCTTCACCATAATGACCGCATCAGGAGCAGGACCATCCAACAACATGGATTTGAACATTTGCAGAGACTTATCAGGGAGACAATTTTGAGTGAAGCCACTAATGACCGCAGCCCAAGCCACCACATCTTTCTTTGGCATCCGACGAAAGAGATGCATTGCCTCCTCATGACATGAGCACTTCATGTACATATCAACCAGTGCAGTTGCAACAGTTACCTCAAACTCACACCCTATCTTGACAGCAATGTCATGCACCCTCTTACCTTCCTCAACATCCAGAGCAAGTGCACAAGCCTGGGCAACACTCACCAGGGTCACCGAATTGGGCTCCATTCCTACCTCAACCATCTTTTTATACACTATCAATGCTTCATGAATGTTTCTAGATTGCACATATCCTGTGATCAGACAGCTCCATGTGACGACATCTCTCTCTAGTATTCCATCGAACAACCTCCTTGCTGCTTGTACCGCACCAATCCTCATGTAAAACCCAAGGATAGCATTCACTAGGGCTAAATTATACTCAAGGCCATTCCTGACAACAAAGGCATGGCACACCTGCCCATTCCGGACATCCCCCAACCGTGCCACAGCCGAGATCACGCTCACAAGCGTGACTGGACTCGGCGTGACGCCCTGACCAATCACATTCCTTGCAAAGAACTCCAGTGCCTGTTCAGCCAGCCCGTTCTGCTCGTATCCGGTCACCACGGACGTCCGGAGCACGACGTCCGGTCTCTCGAACGCGCCGTACGCGTTGACAGACCCAACCATGTCCCCACACTTCGCATACATCTGCACAACCGCGGCGGCGACGAATGCGTCCGCGGACGCGGCGCCGGAGCGGACGGCGAGCGCGTGCACGGCGCGGCCGTGGGCGAGGGAGGGGAGCATGGCGCATGCCTTGAGCAGGAGCGGCAGGGTGAAGGCGTCCAGGCGCGCGCGGAGGCGCGGCAGGAGGAGGAGCGCGGCACGCCACTGGAGTGCGCGGATGTGGGCGCGGAGGAGCGCATTGGCGAGGCGCGGGGTTGGGTCGGGGATTTCATCGAACAGGCCGCGGGCGAGGCGGGGAGGGTACGCCGCGAGGACGCGCGAGGTGAGGTGGAGGGACTGAGAGGAGTGGAGGCGACCCAAGCGGAGGAGGTGGGCGTGAAGGACGGCGGCGGAGAGGGGAGTGGAGGAGTCCGCGGCGGCTTCTAGAAGCTTCTGGAGCGGTTGCCGACCTCGCATGTATGGGAGGGGCCGAGTAGAGGGCGCACGCGAAGAGCGGTGCGGTCAACGAGGTAATTCAGGTCTAACCGGAGCCTGGGTTTCTTTTCAAATTCTCACTATGCAAATAATTAAATACTCCCTCCGGTTTTATATGTTTGACGTTTTCGACCGGTAGCAAAAATTAAGGTAGGTATGAAATGACCGTCTTACCCCTGAACAAATCATTCTCTATTGGTGGTGAAGATTCGCCCGTCTTCGGGCCAAACGTTTCTCATCCGCGTCTTCCCCACCCGACGCGTCCGACGGCGACGCCATCATGGGGCCACCTCAACCTCAAGGCAGCGCCCAGAAGTCCGGAAGCGGCCAAGTGATCGACGCCGATCGAAGACACCGCTTTCATCCGCACGCTATTGCTCATGGTCAGAGCGCCTCACACGCCTCCTCACCATGGCCGCGCGCACTGAGGTCAAAGGGATGCAGAGTAGTGGCTGCTGGGAGGCGGCGGGGCCCGAGGTAGAGTCCGAGGAGGAGGGCAGGGCGCGACAGCGGCAGCAACATCTTGCGTGTTTGGCCTTGTCGTCGCTCCCTTCTACATCCCCGAGATGGTGTCGGCGTCCTCGCGCGGGTTATTCTCCATCCCCAAGGTACAACACGATGTCGATGGTATCTTCTCCACTTTCTTTTCGTTGAAATGAGCAGGGAGGTGAGCCAGTTTGACTTGTAGGATTATTCACAGTTGTGCTCAACAGCTTTTGATATTCAGAAGCAAAATTCAGAAATGAAGTACTGCAACCATTTTATTCAGAAGCAGAATTCAAACCGACATGTGTTCATCAGTGCAAAAGCTCTTTAGTTCAGACCTATATGAAAATTCAATATTGTAATGAATGTTGTATTTTAGTCCTCTATGTAAATTCAGTATCAGTTTACTGTTTTTTTTTTTGCTTTTTTAGACTCGGCCAGTTCCCAAGTAACAATACAATGGAAACAAATGAGTCCAATGAGCACTGCTAACTTTACACATTGATAGAGATGACCATTGTTCTAGTGGTCTAATTGTTTTGGTGTGGTCTTCTATTGGAACAGTTCATTAGGATTCAGCAGTCAGCACACTGTTGTTGCTGCATTTTTTGTTGGCTAGCAGAATTGGCTAAGGTCGAATTGCAGGTCGAATTTCGACTCCCTAGTTACTGCTGTTATGGGTTCTTGCTTTCTAAAATCCTCACAACCCAAAGATGGCTTCTGCAACCCTTGCTTTATTTTTCTTGAATGAAATCGATCCATTTTAGTAGTTGAGAGTTGTAGCATTGTCTGTCTTCCTTATCTTATGCCATCACATTGGTTTAGCAATGCCCGTCTCTGTTTCCTTGGCTGATTGCAACTCTATCAGTTAGTCAGAAATGGCTTTGTTTGTGAGCTATCCGGAGCCTTAAAATTCACTACTTGGAGTAGTACAATTGTGCTCTGTTCTTTGCTAAGGAGATGCATATTTCAATTGTTCCTCTCTCTTGAATTATAATGTTGCCTGGTTCTAAATTAAGAGGGTTTCAATAGGACACAATTTGTTTGAAGTATGGACTGTTCAGCTCATAGTTTAATTGATGGTCCTGCAGGGCTACACAAGGTGGGATAAATGTTCAAGGAGGAGGGCAAAGGAGCAAGAAGAGAAAGTCCCCTTATGCGACTATGCCACTTTTTAGATCCCCATTGAGCAAAATGCTATTGTCACCAAGGATTTCTCTACCTAGAGCACAACTGGGGTCTCCTTCAGTTAGACATAGAAGAGCGTTGCGTGATATCGATCTGAATGTAAGACTAGAAGAAAATGATCAGGAGAATGATGGAAATGGTTCTGATCCTCAGGGTGATGGTGATGCACATGCTCAAGAGAATGATGGAAATGGTTCTGTTCCCGAGGGTGATGCACATGCTTAGGAGAATGCACGTAGGAATGTAGTTGTGCCTAATGAGAAGTGAAGAGCAATATTTGAAGCTTTGTTAGCAAGGGCCAGAAATTGTTATTATCTGAAGGGTCATGAGACAAAAAGAAGTTTCTGTAGAATTCTCGGTACCTCTTCGGACAGTACAGCGTATCTGGAAAAAAGGAAAAAGTTATCTAGATCAAGGTATTGTAGCTGATGTTAGCAGTGCGAGGTCCAAGTGTGGCCGGAAGAAGATTGAGGTTGATGTGTCAACACTTTCAAATCTTCCTCTATCGAGCCGCACAACGATAGATGATGTGGATAAACACTTCAAAGTCAGTAAAAGCAAGGTGAACAAAATGAAAAAAGAAGGTGTCATAAAGCGTGTCTCAAACACAATAAAACCCTACTTGACAGAGAAGAACAAAAAGGAGTGGCTAAAGTGATGTCTATCAATGCTTAACCCAAGGAGTGTACCCCATGATCCCATATTCAAAGGGATGTTTGATTATGTCTTTATTGATGAGAAATGGTTCTACATCACTAGGAAGACAGTGAGATACTATATAGTGTGTGGTGAAGAAGTGCCCACACGAACATGTAAGAACAAGAATTATATTCCAAAGATCCAATTTTTGACGGCTCTTGCTCGGCCGAGATTTGACATTGATGGTAATTGCACCTTCGATGGGAAAATTGGATGCTTTGCCTTCGTGACATATGAACGTGCCAAGAGATCAAGAGTGAATCAACCTGCAGGGACAGTAGAGATGAAACCGATCGACTCGATCACAAAGGATGTTATGCGAGCTTTCTTGATTGAAAAGGTTTTGCCAACTATTCATTCCAAGTGGCCGCGTGAAGATGCTGGCAAGCCTATTTACATACAACAAGACAATGCTAAGCCCCATGTTGCGCCTAATGATAGATTGTCTTGTGAGGCTGCTAAGCAAGATGGGTTTGACATGAGACTCGTATGTTAGCCAGCAAACTCACCAGATTTCAACATCGTGGATCTTGGTTTCTTCAATTCTATTAAGTCAATCCAATACAAAAACACATCCAAAACAACCGAAGAACTTGTAACTGTTGTTGATCAGGCTTATCAAGGTTATTCGGCAAACGTGTCAAATAGAATTTTCTTAACTCTTCATGCTTGCATCAAAGAAGTTATGAAAATCGGTGGTGGTAACGGCTATGATGCCCCACACATAAGGAAAGGGATGCTCGAGAGGCAAGGATGTCTTCCGTTGCAGCTGAAATGCGATGCGTTGTTGGTGCATGACGCTATAGCACAAACCAATGAATAATGGGATAAGTGTGGTGATACTGTAATTTATTCTTGGACAACAATGATACTGTAATTTATTCTTGGACAACAAATCAAGGCCTTTTACTGCTGCTAGCTAAAATGAACAGTTGAAATGTTTTTGTGGTTAATTACATTTTCTGGAACTTGGTAGGGTCAATTGAACCTTGTGTTGCTCCCTGAGTAGGTTGACATTATGGTTGTCCTTGTGGCTTGTTTGCTTTGCTAGCTGTGGTTCATTTACTTAGAGTACTCGTTTTCTGAAATAAATAGTTGAAATTTTTTTTTGTGGTCAATTACATTTTCTAGGACTTGGGAACTGGCCGAGTCTAAAAAAGCAAAAAAAAAAAAGTAAACTGATACTAAATTTACATAGAGGACTAAAATACAACATTCATTACAATATTGAATTTTCATATAGGTCTGAAATTTGACATTTTCATTAAAAACGAATTTACATGGAGGTCTGCAATTTCTTGTCTGAATTTACAGCCTGTAATCTGTCCATATTACTCAATACCCATGACAGCAGAATAAATCTAGCATCCATATTGTTGATTTACTCAACCAAACGAAGGCGAGAAGCAAGTGATCGATTCGCTTAGTAGCAGCGATGGCGGGCAATATCATCTACAAAGTAATTGGTCCATAATGAACACATGTTATGATAAAATGTCTAAATTAGTTCAGTTAGTAGCAGCAGCAGGGCAATATCACTTGTTTAGTGAACTAAAGAGCTTTTGCACTGATGAACACATGTCGGTTTGAATTCTGCTTCTGAATAAAATGGCTGCAGTACTTCATTTCTGAATACCAGAAGTTGTTGAGCACAACTGTGAATCAATCAAGAAAGTACTCTGTATAATCCAAATGTTAATTCACATCAAGAAACCAACCCCAGTCCAATAACACGAGATAATCCACCAAATTGGCCAAAGAATCCCACAAATGGAATCAGATCGAATCAATTATGTAATCGAGTACATGCCCATTTATAACACAATCGAATCAATGAATGTAATTACAATTATGTAATCGAGTACATGGCGACGACATTCAAAGCCGTAGCGGCAGCGTGGGCTCTCAGCAAAGTTGTCGAGAGAGAAGGACGCCCTGAGCGGGTCGACGAGGAAGCTGAGCTCTTCGTCGGCGCGATCGACCTCGTTGATGCCAAGCCAGATGAAGAGCACCTTCACGATGACACCTGCGGTCGCGGATCGACCGGCGAGGCGCACGGCGATGCGACGCGACATTTCTAGCCCATCTCTGGCGGCGGAGGCGAGGTCGATCGGATCTTGGACGAGGCAGGGATGACGGAGGCAGATGCGGATGCGGATGCAGAGGCAGAGGCGGGGACGGCGGAGGTGGAAGCGCGCGCGGGATCTTGCGGGAGGTGGGGACGGCGATGGTGGAGGCGCGCGGGGGATCTTGGGCGAGGCGGTGACGGCGGAGGCGCGGGCGGAGACTGACACCAAGGGCAAAAATGACAGGTCACTTTGCTTTGAACCACCGGCGACAAATATTTCGGACCTTTTGCTTTGAACTGCCAGCGACAAACAAATCAGGATGGAGGGAGTACTATCCAAGCGACATGCTCTGCTATAAGAAAAATCCAATGAATAAGAAAAATCCAAAATTCGTTGTCAAGACTATGAGCAAATGAGTCATATGGCTTCGGCTCCGTTGTAAGCTCTTAGAGTTACGCACCGTGCGGCATGAGAACCGACCATACGCTCATCGTATAGCTTTAACTTTACCATGAACTATTGATGCCACCAAGCAACGCTTATCGTGAGAATTTTGAGAATTTGATCAAATAAAATGAATTTGTTACAATGAATTGTAATACTCATTTTAGGCCTTGGCAACCGATCCGGTCCAGCCTACCTCCCCCCATATTAGATCAAAGAGAGGCAGTGCAGAGGGACCGATCTCCCTCGATGCTTCTGCCTCTGATCGCTCTTCCTCCACCCCGTGCACTCCTCCCGCTCCTCCCTCTGCCCTACGTGCTCCTCCTTGCCCTAACCCAACTTGTGTATGGAGGAGAGGAAGGGAAGGAGAGAAGGGGTTGGTCAAGGAGGAAGGGAAGGAGAGGCTAGAAGAAAGAGAATAGGAAGGTGAAGCTAGGGTTTCACCAAGCTCTGGGACATTGAAATTGAGGTATTTCTCCTATGAATTGCCCATCTATGTGATATGTAGGATGCAATTTGGGAGAAATTGCAAACCCTAGACTTGGATTGTAAGACTAGAAGGTTGTATGCCATGTGCAGTAGGTTGTACTATGGAATTGGGATGAATTTATCGAGAATCAGAGTTAGACCACATTATGAAAAAAGATGGGTTATGTTTCTAGCTTTCCAACAAGTCCTATAACGCGTAATTTGGCCTAACGGTTTAGAAGATATAGCCTTTGGAGTGTTGCTGTCCTGTTTTGGTCACAGCGGGATTTTTGAACAAGTTAATGTTAATTTGGTCCGGCTAATGGATAATCTAGATGACAAATAATGTGGGAATTGTGGGGTAAAACCTTTATAACCTAGAGGGATTAAGAACTAGATGGTTAAATTTAATTCTGCTTAATGTTTGATAGCAGTGTCGATATGGTTGAATGTGAATATTTCTTGTGTAGGTGGTTTTGCCTCGAGGTCAACATCGTCATCTTATCCCTCCGCCTCACTTTAAAAGAGGTAATACATAATATTATGACGGATATTGATGATAACTGCTTGATTCCTTCGTTATCTAGATTACTGTTTGAATTAAGCTAATATGGCATGATGAAAAAAAATGAAAGATGGAAATACAATAGAATGGCATGATATGAAATGTTGCTTTTCTACCCCTTATTGAATTGTTAATTACACGTTGATAATGGAACCTTGATAGATGCATGATCTAGGTAAGCCTTTATGATGGATATGAGCATGTCAATTTGAAACTCATACATTTGCATTATGAGCATGAGCATATCAATGATTAGATCGTCTACTTTGGTAGACATGTAGACGTCTCTATGGGATGGAGTGCGAAAGATCTACTTATATAAGCACCTGCATCTGCATGGGCGCCGGAGAGTATGAGAGGATGGGCATCGATGGATGTCTACCCAACTATACCGGTATAGGCTATGTGACGAGATGTGCATGTAGAGACGCAATGATCATACGCATGACATGGGCATGAGGGTTATTTGGCGATGTCAATTGTGTAGATATTCATGATTAATGATGTTAATTATCTGACTTGTTTCCTTTCAAGATGTTATGTACTTGCTGAGTCTTAGACTCACGCTTGCTTTCTATATTTCTTTTTGGGTGAGCCGTGAAACTGACATGCATAGGAAAGGGTGTAGCGCAATACTTTTGCACACACTACTTAAGCCGTGATCACTTTATAAACTAACTAAACCAGTGATCTAGGTTTCTTTTGGTTGCTAACTTAGTGAACTTATGTACTGGTCATATTTATGAAGGTCGTAGTTGTGGTTTGTACTTCTTGAACGTTTGCCTTGTATGTGAAATGATAGCCGACGTCCCTCTTTGTCATGGTAAGTTTGGTAAGGTTATGTGACACCCAAATGAATAAACAAATAAAATAATGTCTTGCTAATATTTTTCAACTAAATGACTTTAATTTTGGCAGTCATGCTATAAAAATAATAATAATTAAACAAAACACTATAATTTAAAAGCCTATCTGCTCACACCCCCATTCATTCTCACACGAAGATATATTAAAAGGCACTACTTAATTCGAAATTCTATATATTCACTTCTCTGATTCTCCAAAAATTTATACTACAAAGAAATTACATTATTTAAAATCCCATTTATTTGCATTTCTAATTTCTCTCAAAATTAATATTACAAGAAAGACCCTATCTTTCTACCTTTTTCTTTCCCTTCTCTCCTATCCTACTAACTGCCGCCAGCCATGCCCTACGTGGCTGCCCAGCCTCGACGTGGCCAGCATGCAGAGCGCGGGCTCAGACCTGCAGCCACGTACACGGACACGACTACCAGGCACGGCCGTAAGAAGCCACCCGCCACCCTGCAGCCGAAGCACCTTAGCCCCAAAACCCCCAATTCCCAGTTGACGTCGTCGACCTCGCACAACAGCATCAGAACAGGGCGTCGCCGGAGCCGACCTCGTCGACCTCGCACAGGTTGTGCTTCGTTAGAGTCCAGTGCGCCGGCCGCACCATGAGTTCCGCCTTGAGCCAAGCCTAGGCTAGCAGCCGCTCGACGTCGTCGCCCCGGAGCTCCACGGCCGGCAGCGCTTCATTGGGCAGCCGGTCAGGTTGCCACCAGACCCCACCGCCGGCCAAGTTACCACCCAGCTGCGCCGCTCCAATCCCGCCGCCGGAGCCTCACCAGACCGCCGCCTCACCGGAGCTCCAACCCCGCCGCCGGCCAACGTGCCCGCCACCCTCCTCCTCTCTCTCTCCCGGCCACCCCTCTCCTTCCTCTCCCTTTCTTCTTTCTTCTTTCTCTTTTTCTCTCTCTCTTTTGCTTTCTCTCTCTAACTCCCTCATCCCAATCCTTTCTTATCCAGTGGAGATCTGGTGGTCAATATGGGCCACGCAATGGGCTGAGCTACAGTAGTTGTTTTATTATTTTTATTTTTCTGGAATTTCTATTAGCTCCATACTTCTATCTTTCATACCGAACTCATCCGACCTCCGATTCCGGCGATTCAAGTTCCTAAAAATTCATAAAAATCATATCTACCTACCTGTAATATTTATATAATTTTTAAAATTATATTGCTATATATGTATTTATTGGTTGCTTTTTATTGTTTTGCGTGCGATAGAACGATCGGACGCTGAAAGCGATTTCCTTGATGCCGCCGACGCACCGCAAGAGTACGACTACTCCGAATGCAAGTCTTTCCGTAGAATCCCAATTTTATAGCTTTGCCAAAATTGCTATGTTGATAAAAATACCGTAAAGTCCTATAGTGCTGCCTAGTGCATATGTCCATCCGATATATGCATCTACCGATAAACCCTCAACCCTAGTATAATTTATGTTAATATTACCCACGGTTTTTAAATAATAGGTGCTTTGTATTGCTTAGTTAGATATTCGGGGATTCAATCCCAAACAATTGATGTAGCTAGGAACAAAATCAAGAGATTTGATGAATCGCTTGTGTTGGGATCTGGGATTCGATTTATTCATCTTAATTAAAATTTGACCAACTAATAAATGGGATCGGGAGCGGATGGATTATAAGGTGGGTGCATTTGAGCACGAGAGTTGGGTTTGTGTTGGTTGCCGCTCCGAGAATAAGGACCGAGCCGTGTGACTACTTTACTGAGTATTTACCCGTACGACCGCAAGCCCGGTATGGGACGGGCCTAATCTAAAGGAAAAGAAATATCGAGATTTCTCACTGTCCATGCACGGTGGATGAATGGAGAAGTGCAGAGTTGAGAATTGAGATTTGAGAATTGAGAAACATCACCGGGGTATTGCCAGAGTCTTGTGCTGAAGCATTTCTCTGGGTACCTATGTGAAGCAGGTACGACAGTGTTTAAGCCCGAGGTTAATTTTCTAGAGGATTTTGTTATGGTATCCTTCAACGGGAGGGTATCCTATCTTGTGGGTAAAGTGTACAACCTCTGCAGAGTAAAACCATTTGAATGGTCGTGCCCACGGTTAAGGGCGGACAAGGTAGGTTTCACATTGTAGCATCACTATTCTTAATATGACATGGGTAAGGTTATTCCGGCATGTGGGTGCCGTTGCTAGATGAGAATCGTGAGTTTGAGATATGAGAATTGAGATTTGAGTATTGAGAAATGAGAAATGAGATTATGAGATAAGGAGCTGAGAATTATGAGTTGAGAACTTGAGACCGGAGAGGATAATTGTTTCAATTTTGTTTCTTTTGAGAATTTCTATTTATTAATATATGTTTCTCAAATGCTTTTACAACTCTAAGTGAAATGCTTTTATGCAAATTAACCATCAGCTTTATTAAGGCAAACCTTAACCTGGCCCTTCCTAGGAAGGACTTGCTAGCATTCAATTGCTAACCCTGCATGTTATGCGGGGCTATTCATTTAATGAACAGGTCAAGATTACGAGGACACGCAGGACAACATTGATATCTTCCCGGATGATGCTCTGGACTACTAGTCGTTTCCCTACTCAGCGTGTGTCTGTGGCTATGATGGGACACTACTTTTAATTGTAACTATTTGCTTCTTTTTAATTTGTGTTATATTTCTCCGCTAATGTAATATATAGCTTCGCCGCACTCTGAATTATTTTAATAGCTAATGCAGCTTTATTCTGGTATCATGATTCTGTTTCACTGTGGGTATGAGCATTGATCCTTGGGACTCATACCGGTAACACAGAGGGGTCCGGTTTGGTAAAAACCGGGGTTCCCGGCAGGCTACTTCTTGGAAATGTGGGTCCAAGTGATGTTTACATGGTTGTTTTGAGAATAGAAATGTTATATGTTGATATATTGTATATAATGCTTATGTGTGGATATATAGTTTTAAAGCAAAATGCTGCCAAAATTTAAAGAAGTATGTTATGTTGGTAGCATTCTAGGCTCAGTAGGAGCTAGGGTGTTACATGAATAACAAGGTGGGTAATTTTAGCAAAGTGGATAAGGCTGTTACGATCAATAGCATGGTGGATAGTTTTTATAAAGTGTAAACAACTTACCATCACTTATCACTAGAGACTTTTTAACAGTAAAGACTAGCACAGATGCACAATAATGATCTACTATGAATAAATATCATACTGCTTTATGCTATGTCTTATTTTATATGTTTGGCTCATAGCTCGCATCCTCAGCTTTGCTTATACACTCGATTGTGTTATCCACCTACTTTCGTGTCAACTGTTACCGAGCATTGTGTTCATGCTCTTAGCTCTACTTTGAGAGGAAAATGCGACAAGAAGGGCAAGTGTTGAAGGCGGATTTTATTGGATGACATATGATGAGATAATTTTAATATCGGTAAAGGGGATTTTAAGTGATGACATACGATGGAAAATTTTAATGTCAATGGAGAACTCTATGCAAGGTTATAAAGTGCGGTTTTCGCGGCCTAGTGGTGGGATTCAAAAAATTATAAAAAAAAACTATCGCGGAAGCTATCCTATATAACATTTTAATATTAAAAATAAAAAAAATATTTATATAAGATTAGTCACATCCAGCTAAACGAGAAAGAAACACGATACTTTAGAAATACTTATAGTCTAATGTATGTGCACAAGACTATAATTCAAGTCGATCACTAGTTTGAAATGCAGAGCATTTCACATAAATATTGGAGAAATTCAACAGTAAGCATGTCCACTCCCACAAAAATCAAATGATTTTCTTTGTTCCAAACAAGGCCGCAATGCCAAATCCTTGTCTCCAAGACAAGCACAATGCCAAATCCTTATCTCCAAGACAAGCACAATGCCAAATCCTTGTCTCCAAGACAAGCCAATTGGATAAACTTAATTATGAAGTGTGTTAGGACGGTGAAGTACAGAATCAAGGTTAACTCTTCGCTCACCGAGTTGATCGTCCCAGAAAGAGGCCTTAGGCAGGGGGACCCTTTATCCCCCCATCTTTTTGTAATCTGTGCAGAGGCTCTGTCCAGTGCATTGCAAGCTGCCTAGGACCAAGGTAGATTTCAAGGAATAAAACTTGGGAGAGAAACCCCCACGCTCTCCCATCTGCTTTTTGTGGATGACTCTCTGTTCCTGAGCAAACAAATGAAACCGAGGCAAAGGTCATGAGAGATATTCTTCAACAGTATGAGGCCAGTTCAAGACAAACAATCAATAGGGACAAATCTGTAAACCTCTTTAGCATGAACGCAGTTCAATGTCAAAAGGAAATTTTCATGAGGAGCTTGGAATAAGCACGGAGGCCTTTAATAAGAAATATTTGGGATTGCCCACAATGCTCGGCAGCTCGAAACAACAAGCATTTGAGTACCTAAGGGACAGGATTTGGGGGAAAGGCCAGGGGTGGAAGGAGAAGATGCTATCCAAGGCTGGCAAAGAAGCTTTGATCAAGACAGTAGCGCAATTTATGCCTAGCTATGCTATGTCTTGTTTCCACTTAACAAAAGCGCTCTGTGACAACTTTATCGTGCAAAACTTAAGATTTTGGTAGGGTCAACAGGAGCAAGAGAACAAGATCCGTTGGATGGGGAAGGAGAAGATGCTGCTTACTAAAAGTCAATGAGGTATGGGTTTCAGGGATTTGAACGCTTTCAATCTTGCAATGTTGGCCAAACAGAGCTAGAGATTGCTTCAAAACTTAGGCTCCCTTTGTGCAACCATTCTGAAGGGTCTCTATTTCTCAGAGACCGACGTCTTGCAAGCCAAGAACACGAAAGGCATGTCCTATAGTTGGAGCAGCATCCTCAAAGGGCTTCAGCTTCTGAAGATGGGGATTATCTAGAGGGTGGGAGATGGCTCTACTATTGATATCTGAAATGACCCATAGATTCCAAGGGCCGGAAGCAAGGTGGTTAAGACAGCCAGAAGGGGTTATATTTTGAGCAAAGTGAGTGAACTCATTGATCAGGAACGAGGTGGCTGGGATAATGAGTTGGTGGATAGTATCTTCTATCAAGAAGATGCTAGTATCATTAAATGCATCCCCCTATAGGGCAACAATGAGGACTTTGTAGCAGGGCAGCCTAAAACAAAAGGGGTGTTCACTGTTAAGTCTGTGTATCACCTTTAGTTTAGCTCCATTAGGGCAGGACAGGATCAGGCGAGGATGTCAAACGCGGGGGAGGGGGGAGGAAGCTACTTTCATTGGGCTAATGTGTCGAGGATGCCCCTAATACCAAAGATTAAGCATTTCATTTGGAGATTTGCCTATTACTCATTGCCTTTGCTGTTGAACTTGAGTAGAAGAGGTTTAGAGGTTGATACAAGGTGTCCCATGTGTCATAGGCTGAATGAGGATGGGGGTCATCTCTTTTTAAAGTGCAAAGAGGTAAAAAAGGTTTGAAGGGATATGAGCCTTGAGCATATTATATTAACCTTGAAAGTCTGCCCCTCACTGACTCAAATCCTAGAGAAAATTTGGAAGCAGGACCCTAACACCCAGGTGTCCATTTGCATCTTGATGTGGGTGCGGTGGTTCGCTAGAAACAGGAAGGTTCAAGGGAGTCCCATGTTCCTGTTGCAAGTGCTGCATCTTATTTCTGAAAAGTGCCTAGACTGTGAAATTTTATTTATTGGAGCCCCTCAAAACAACTATAGGATGGCTTTGTTGGGATGGAAAGCCCCTGAAGCAGAGTTTGTCAAAATCAATACAGATGCAACCTTCAAGGTTTCCTTTCACAGTGGGGGATAGGGTCCTGTGGCGAGGTATGAAACCACACCGGTCTTATTTATGACGGCAGGAAAACTAAACAACATTTAGACTGTTTCCCAAGCTGAAGCGGTTGCTATCTTGCTTGGTCTTCAATCGGCGCAAGAGTTTGGGTTCAGTAAAGTGATTGTCAAAACGGATGCAAAAAACCTTGCAGATGTGTTGGTGTCCAAGGAAGAGTACAGGGGAAGGGACGCTGTGATTGTTGGGGAATCAGGAGCCTCATGGTCATGGGTTTTTATCAAGTCAAGGTGAAGTTCTGTCTCAGGAAGTGCAATGCCATTGCGAATAAGCTAGTCAAGTTGGAAGCCTCTCACACTCATGAGACGCCAATATTGTGGCTGGATAACTTTCCTATGTCTGTTGCTGAACCGGCAACCGATCAGAACGGTTGCATCTGAGTGAAAGTCTTCACTCCCTCAAAAAAAAAAAAAAAAAAAAAGAAAGAAAAAAAAAGACAAGTCCCATCCCTCCCCAATTCCAACCCACAGAAACATGTTCTTTCCACCAGATTATCCAATCCACAACAAAAACCTCAGATAAAAACTCCCAAGAAATTCCACCCTCACCCAATCTTCCTTGATGGCGAGGAGAAGATAGCGCAGGCTGAACTGGGCCCCGCAGGAGGAGAGGCAGGCAAGGCAAGCAAGCCACGGCGGGTGGCGACGCATCATTTCCCATTCAAATACGGCTCGCACAGGCCAAGGAGGTCAGAGGGAGCTGCGGCTGCGCCACCATGGCGCGTATCTGAGGAGGAGGAGGAGGACCGGATGGGGCGCGCGTTCGTGTACGTGATCCTGGGCGGCGGCGTGGCCGCGGGCTACGCCGCGCTCGAGTTCGCCCGCCGCGGCGGCTACTCCAGCGGCGAGCTCTGCATCATCTCCGAAGAGGCCGTACGCGCTGCCTTGCTTCTTGCTCAAGTTCCTTTTTTTTTTCTTTTGCTGCCCTTGTTTTGATTGTTTGAGTATTCCCACCCCTCCGTAGTCGAACCGCCGATTGGTAGATAGAACTGCACCGGGAATGCTTCGGATTGCCTGTGTTCTTGTTCTTGGACCAAATAAAGAATTGCTTTGGTTGCTTGAGCTGTGCCAAGAATGCTAGTAATTATTTGTTGGGTCATTGGGGATGATGTTTTTTGGATTAGTCTGCAGTTTGCTAATGGAAAATTGATCAGTGAGCTAGTAATGGCAAAATCTCCCCTCTCCAAGATTGGATCCTCTATCGTATCTCCAACGAACAAATGCAAATTTTGTGTGTAGTTAAATTCAAGCACAGGGAGAAAGGAATGCCACATTTCTGTGGCCTTTTAGATTCATAGTGGAGGAACAATATATCATATTATCGTTCATCACTGAGCTAGTTACTGAAACAATGCCTGAATAATATTCCTTCTAGACCAAGTGACAAATATGCAAAACAGAGTTACCGAAACAAAGTTTTTTTTTTTTCATGAAAGATGCATATCAGCTGAATTTTTTTGCGGGCAAAAGCAAAATAATTCCTGTGTACACGTGGAAGTCTATCTGGAAAGCAGGGATAAGAAAGTATTTGCTTATGAAACATAACTCAAAATTATTTCTCAGCTGCCAGTTGCATGTCCTATGATTCTATTTTTGAACACATGTTTCTGTAGTGAAATTTATGTTGTATTCTTGCCAGGTTGCTCCTTATGAACGCCCTGCATTAAGTAAAGGCTATTTACTCCCAGAAGGTATGCTTTCATAGACTTACGAGTTTCAGTAGCCCACCTAACATTCCACTGGCAAACCTGTGTGCAGTCTAAAAACTCCTTTTGAATTTTTCAGCTGATATGCATCCTATGTATTGCACGTATTTGTATGGACACAACAGTAAAATTGTGTGTTACATTTTTCTGTCACTAAAATACAGATCAATGTTGCTCCTTTTGATTTTTTCCAAAAACTAAAATATTACTTCTCTTTTGTCACTAAAAAAAGGTTTATATGTAACACATTAGCAGACACAAGTGACAAGGCAGATATTCACCTTTGACCCTGTACTGGTGGATCAATGGATGAGTGTCTTCTGTGCCGTTCTACTTTCTATTCAACATAACCCCCACAAATCTGTATAAAATCTGTTTTATAGCTGGCTCAATGGCTTGCACCTGTAGCACAGGCAAATAAGCAGATCACTGCCTGAGATATTCTGTCCACTTTCCTTTTCCTGCACATCTCCTATGTGAGGTAGTGAGGTCACAAGATATATAAAAGATGGTAAAATGCAGCACAGACACACATGCAAGCTATGGAAACATATTTAAGGGCTAGAATGTGAAGTTGCATGATAGAAATAAATCAAACTGGGGAAAATTGGTGTCAAATTATACATAACAATACTTGTTTCATTTTATCACCAAATAACTACTTCTCATGAACAAAAAATTGATTAATAAGGGGAAAATTAACTCTACTCTGTTTATACTCTCAAAATATTTTAGCATATGATGAATTCATCATTCTACTCTGGTAACACTGTGTTTCAGCATTTTTGCTTACCATGATATTTGTAGATCTATCTCGCCTTCCAGCATTTGAAACTCAGATTTTTCATCTTGATAATTATTAATCCCTGTGCTATTTACAGGTGCCGCCTGTCTGCCAGGATTTCATACTTGTGTTGGTGCTAATGATGAGTTACTGACAACAAAATGGTACAAAGAACATGGTAGGTTCTACTAGATGTTATGTTTAATCTTATGTATTACATATTTGCAAATGAGGTACTTGGTTAGATTTCTAAGTAAACACCACATGAGGTGAAAATACATTCAACTTATTAGATAAGTTTAAGCATTATTGTCTGTTCTTATATTCGGTATAAAGATAATTGTTTCATCCAGTTACTGTTCTTGTATTTCGTTGTGTGCCTAGGTGGACATGATGTATTCTATCTACTAACTGTGTATTTTCTTGAATAGGTATTGAACTTGTTCTTGGAACAAAAGTGATAAATGCTGATGTGAGGCGGAAGACATTGCTTACAACCACTGGAGAAACTATTAGCTATAAAACTCTTATCGTTGCGACAGGTGCTCGGGTATTATACTTATTTATACTTCTTTTGCTCTATCTTTGCTTTTATTTATTTATTTTTATTTTAAAAATGCTTGCTTTCCTTCACTAAAAAAAAACTGATCTAGAATGTTGTAATTGATTCATTTGTCTGCTTAATGTGTATCTATGTACATAATGTAGGCTTTGAAGCTGGAAGAATTTGGAATAAGTGGTTCAGATGCTGCAAACATATGTTATTTACGCAGTATTGATGATGCGGATAGGTTAGTGAATGTGATGAAGTCGTGTTCTGGTGGAAATGCCGTTGTGATTGGTGGTGGCTACATAGGAATGGAGTGCGCAGCAGCATTGGTCACTAATAAGATAAAAGTAAACATGGTCTTTCCTGAAAACCACTGCAGTAAGTTGTTGATGTTTCATCTCTTGAAAAATTGTTCGAACTGTGTGTTATGACTCCCAATATATTCTGTAAAGACCTCTCCTAGTCACGAATATGACCTTGTTTTTGTTTTCTGCAGTGGCTCGCCTATTTACACCGAAAATTGCAGAATATTATGAAAACTACTACACTTCAAAAGGAGTTACTTTTATTAAAGGGACTGTGCTTACATCCTTTGAAAGCGACTCGACTGGGAAGGTGAGTTTCCATCCCATGAAATTGGCAGCGGTTTGCAATAGATTGCTAGCAAGTAGCAACGTCATTTTATTAACACATAACAAAAACTTGTCTTATATACCAAATCAATGTCTACAATTCTGTTTCCTAGCAGTTGAATTCAGGTTGCTGTTAGCAGTTGAATTCAGGTTGCCAGTAGCCTGGTAGGGGCTAGGAGGTATTATGGATAGCTGTTGATGTTGCAGTCACAGACAAACTTAGCAACCTGAAAGTTGTGTCGATCAAAGCTGGTAAAAACCCGGGCTAGTTTCCACTGATAATTGTCAACAAGCTACTTTGTGTTTTGTTTTTTTTGGAAGAATTGTTTAAATCATATGATATAATCTTTCGCAATTTTAACTTAAGACTTTCCCGCCAGCCTATATGTAAAAGGGATAAGGTAGATTATATTAGATTAATTTACCATGTCTTAGCATGGCTTGCTTTGATTAGAGTTAAGGCCACCCGGGAGAAAAAATGACAGTTCTTTAATAAGATGCTGTGGCAGCAAAGAGTATGACAGGCTTAGCAAGCTTCGAGAATTCTTGTTATTTTGTTTCATTTTTGAATGTTATGTGTCCTAACGAATAAGCGCCAACCACAATTAGCTGTGCACTTTTACTGCCCTGTCAATTTGAATCCTCTTGTAGGCTCCTGCAATACTAGAAACTTAAGTTGCTGCATTATCTGTTAACGATGACAGTGAAAATAAAAATGTTACCGTGTATGCACAGGTGACTGCGGTAATCCTGAAAGATGGTAAACAACTTCCTGCTGATATGGTAGTGGTTGGTATTGGCATTAGAGCAAACACCAACCTTTTTGAAGGTCAGTTATTGATGGAGGAAGGCGGGATAAAGGTAAATGGACAAATGCAAACAAGTGACAGCTCTGTGTATGCCGTTGGTGATGTTGCTGCATTTCCTATCAAGCTTTTTGACGGTTATATCCGACGGCTTGAGCATGTTGACTCAGCTCGCAGAACTGCTAGGCATGCTGTTGCAGCTATCTTGGGGCCTTCCAAAACAAGGGATATTGATTACCTGCCATTCTTCTACTCCAGAGTCTTCACGTTGTCCTGGCAGTTCTACGGTGATAATGTTGGAGAAGTAGTTCACTTTGGAGACTTTTCAAGCAGTAGCCCAAGGTTTGGTGCATACTGGGTCGATAAAAGCCAGATTAGGGGTGCATTTCTTGAAGGTGGAAACCAAGATGAGTACGAGGCGTTATCTATTGTTGTTCGACGTAAAGCTAAGGTCGCAAACATGGCTGAACTTGAAAAACAAGGTCTGACGTTTGCCATTCAGGAAAGCCAGAAAGACTTAGCTGACAGTGGGCTTGCTCTTGGTAAAAAGCCTACCTATGCATGGCATGCGGCGGCTGGTGTTATTGCAGCTGCGTCAATTGCTGCTCTTGGTTACTGGTACGGCAGGAAGCGCCGCAGGTGGTGAAGCTGTGAGGGACTTATTTGTGTCGCATGGTAACCATCTTCTATGCCCATTTCGCAGCATCTCATGATGAGCTGATGGAAGAGGAACATCTGTGATGTGCAGTACAGTGTTACTCAAGAGAAAATCATGTATGGCCTGTACGCAGAGTGTAAACAAACATACACATCTCATCATATATTGTTTGATGAAATGAAATGCTCTCCTTTCCTCCACCTGTGATCCATATTCCTTTTGCAAATGCTCTTGCTGGTTTCTGCTTTGCAGCCATCTCTGTTTTGAAAAGCTTTGCACACATTAGATCGATTGCAAGCACATCTAATCGATTATTCTGAATATAAACAATATAAAAACAAATAGTGCTGCGCTTTTCATTACATTGCAATGGCAGGCAAGGCACACCAAAACAACAGAAACTGTTAACAGTAGATAAAAGAAACAGTAAGAGCAGAGAAGTGGAAGAACCTAACAGAAACTGCAAGAGCAGAGAAGTGGAAGAACCTGACAAACAGTAACTGTAAGAGCAGATAAGTGGACAAAAATAGCGTCAGAACAAGATGGCGAACTTTGCCTACACCAAGAAGGATTCCATCCGACATTTTTCTTGATGGCGAGGAAAAGACCAGAGAAGAAGATGGCGTGGATTGGGGCCCGCAGGAGGAGTGGGAGGAAGAGTAGGGCAAGGCATCGTTTCCCGCCATGGCATGCCCACTCTCCTCTTCCTCCTCGCAAGCCAAGAACCAGGCGGGCGGGACCCGAGCTGTGCTGCGGCCACAGCTACTTAAGCCCATCCATGGACCATGGAGGAGGAGGAGGAGGAGGAGGAGGGGGAACCCAGCGACAGAGGTAGTCGACGTCGAGACCAGGGGGAGAAAGAGGATACAGCACACAGCCATCAGATGGGCCGCGAGTTCGTGCACGTGATCCTGGGCGGCGGCGTGGCGGCGGGCTACGCGGCGCTCGAGTTCGTCCGCCGCAATGGCGCCTCCCCCGGCGAGTTCTGCATCATCTCCGACGAGGCCGTACGCACACCTTCCACCCCTACCTCGCTTTCCTCTCTGTAGACTGCGTGCTTTGAGCTGCAGAAAGATTTCGATACTGTGTATCGGTGCTTGTGCTATTCTTTTCTTGCTTCCCTCTCAATCAGGTTGCTCCCTATGAACGTCCTACGTTAAGCAAAGGCTACTTGCTGCCACAAGGTACGTATATCTTCATTTTTCTTTGCAATCACCAAGTATCAAGCACTCAATTCACACGATCTTTGTGTAGTCTGGAACTCTGAATATATGTGTGCATTGTTATTTGTCAGTAATCCAAATTTTTACTACTAATCACTCCTTATCACTTTTAGGTGCTCCTCGTCTTCCAGCATTTCATACCTGTGTTGGTTCGAACGATGAGCTGCTTACCGCAGAATGGTACAAAGAACACGGTACGTATATATATGCGCGTGCCGGTATTTTCTACCGGATTTTTGTGTTCGCAATACCGTAATTGGTTAACTCCCATTGAGCCATAGCATTTGCTGGTAGCAATCAGTGTAACGGAGTAAACTGATTTAGATGGATCACTACCTGTGGTGTGATTACTGTCTGTTCTTCTATTCAGCACTCAGCAATCAAGTTCATTTTGTTATCAAATGCCTATTACTTCAGCATTTTGGATCATCCTATGTATTATTCAACCAGGTATTGTACTTGTTCTTGGAACGAGGGTGATCTCTGCCGATGTGATGCAGAAGACGCTGCTCACAGAAAATGGAGAAACTATCAGATATAAAACTCTCGTCATCGCGACTGGTGCTCGGGTACGCACAAATCAATCTGCTTAACGTTTTTCAATGTTCTGCATGTTTACCGGAGAAATCGATCTGGAATATGTTGTGTGAAAGATTCATCTGTTTATAATGTTTGTACAAGCACAGGCCTTGAAGCTGGAAGAAATCGGGGTGAGGGGTTCAGATGCCGAGAACGTCTGCTATCTGCGCGATCTCGAGGACGCAGATAAATTTGTCAGTCGGATGAGATCATGTCCCGGTGGCAATGCCGTTGTCATCGGTGGTGGATACATCGGAATGGAATGCGCGGCGGCTCTGGTTTCCAATGGGATCAAAGTCACCGTCATCTTCCCTGGAAAACACTGCAGTAAGTAGCCAGTTCTACCACCTGAAGGACAAGATGAACTCTGGATGATATTTGATGATTTGCCCTGAAGTTGATGTGCACTTAATAATTTGTTCAAAGTTGATATGCATTTGATCATTTGCCTTATAGATACTTATGATATGTGAGTCATGGGTCCATAAGTCATAGACACATAACAGGACAAATGATCAAATGCACATCAACTTTGAACATATTATCAAAGGCACATCAACTTCAGGGCAAATAATCAATTATTTCTTTACATTATGTTTCCTCCGGTAACAAATATTTGATGTTTTAGATGGTGCATGGTATGTAAGAACAACTTTAACGACTAACTACTATTTTAACTAGTAGCATGTTTCGTGCATTTACGCGGCTAAATTTGTATCAAAGTTGAACAGACTTTTTTTATTTGGTAGCTCATGTCCAATCACAAAGAAAATTCTTTTATGATGTATAGACATATAGATTGTGGTAAGCTCTAATATAATCTAGATTTGTGTAGTTATATTTCTTTTTCTAGTTTTGTAGTTAACATGGATTATTCTTTCTGTTATTTTTTATTCTAAAATTTAGCTTATTTTTATTTTAATGTAGTAGATGAGGACTCCTTTTCTTGTCTTATAGTTCATATGGGCTCTTTTATATTATTTTTTGTTATGGATTTTAGATATTTGTTATGAAAATGCCACGTGGACGGTATATGTGGCAAATCCGTCCAATTGGACGGCCAGGGTGGCAATAGCCCTCTTCAAAACAGTCTCGGGGATTATTTATGCCGGTTTTAAAAATATGGGGTTACAATACCTAGTATTTGAACTCAGCGGGTTAAATGGACGAAGCTCAATAGTTCGGGGTGCAAAATAGTTTTTTTTAATCTTTTTATTGAAGTTGATATGGTCTCTTTCTTTTAATGTAAGTTGTTATAATTTGTCTCCACTATAATTGATAATGTATACTTTTTTTCTATGATTGTTAACATGCGGATTTCTTTTATTAACACAGTGTCTCTGTTCTCCCTATTTTAATATTATAATAATGGATTTGTTAATTTGGTATGAACTCTTTTCTATTATTTTTATTTTTACTAGGAAAAAATAAATGAATATCCAGCTGTTTTAACCTTTTGGGCCTACACATGGTCATGGGCCGGGAATGGTTAGCATCTAGCCCGCGCGTGTTATGTACCCCCAAGTTTGGATGCCAACAAATTAGCCCAGGTAACGGAGCAGCCAGAGCCAAACAACTAAGCATCCTTTGTTTGTTTAGTTTAGTACCACATCGCCAATTTTGAGCGAGAGAAGCGCCAATTTACAATAAAAGGGGACCAATGTCTATGTTGCAACTCATACCTTTCTCGGCCTTTTGGCTAAGATCAAGTGTAGTATCTGTTCTTATCAGTTTAATATCTGATATGTGGGTCATGTGCCTACTTTGATATTAAATTTATTTTTTGTGGGAGAGGGCTCACCACAATGGCTTGTCATTAATGGGGCTCTTGAGTGTCGCTCAGGTGTTGCACTATCGCCTGAGCCTGGCGCATCCCAACCAAAACTTGAACAAAATATAAAATATTTATTTAACTTGAACAAAATATAAAATGTTTATTTTTGTGGTGGAGGGCCTACCATAATGGCTTGCCACTGGAGCTCTCGAGTGTCGTTTATTTTTTGTGTGGCCCCACGATGGGAGTTCGTTTATTTTTTGTGGCCTCACGATGGCTTGCCATTGGGGCTCTCGAGTGCCATTTAGATGTTGCACTACGGCCTGAGTCTGGCGCACCCCAACCAAAACTTGAACAAAATGTAAAATGTAAATTTTTCTAGATAGTGCTTTATCCGTTGCAACTTAGCCAAATATTCAATTTTAATGGGTAACAAAAAATGAAACCAAATGTTTTATATTAGTGACCAGATATTCAATTTAGAGAAAATTGCACCGTAGCTCCGTGAATTTGCAAAGATTCTCAATTAACCCTCCAAACTTGCATTTTACTTTGTCGGTGCCTTAAACTTGTCTCCGTTTGCACAATTGCCCTAAAAACCGTTAGAACTCCCGTTAAAATTGCTCTAAAAACCGTTAGAACTCCCGTTAAAAGCAGATGTCAGCTGATGTGGCGACATGTGGCTATTAAATATTGAGATGGCGTCCATACGTCCGTTAGATGCCCGCGTGGCTAACCACGTTAGCCTCCACGTCATCTCATACTAGCTAGTCCTGAGGGATTGACAAGTGGGGCCGACATATCATAAGCAGAAAAGAGAGCAGGTTTGACCGACAGCTTTATGCTTGATTCAGCGTCGGCGCCGGCGAGGGGCAGCACAGGGAGGTGGGAAAGGCCTCAGGGAGGGGTCCTCGGCTGCTCAACTTGCTCTCTAGTGGGCTTGGCTCCATCCTAGATAGGCGGCGGCAGCGGCATGGGTGGCAGCGGTGTGGAAGACGACACATGGGGAGAAGCGATGTGGAGAGGGCTCCGACGAGAGGAAGTGGGAAGAGAGGCACACTGGTGTAGGGGAATGGAGAAGGTGAGCGGCGTATCGAGCTCCCTCCTCCTCTTCTATGGCGGGGCGGCGGCCCAAGCTCCTCTTCCTCATAGAATATATTTGACTTTCCAAAAATAGAAGTGACGTATCGTCACCGCTATACACTTTTTAATAGTAGAGATATAGACACTTTTCCTATTTTTTATTTTAGAATATATGTTTTTTTTATCTTTTATTGAAATTGATATAAACTTTTTTTTAATCTATGTTGTTATAATTTGGCCCCACTATTATTTTTTCAATTAACATGAGAAACTCTCTGATTAACTAATATGGTGGCCCCTTTTTCCTTTATTTTAATAATACAGTATTGCTCCCTTCTAGTCGCCTGAAAATAGGTGAAATCTCAATTGATGTGTTTTACACTAGTAAATAACTAAATTTACATATAATTGGATGTATAGAAATTGCATAATTAATTGTAAAAAAGTTTATATCTTATTTTGGCACATACTTTCAGTTTTATAAGTAGCCTCTTGTGTACTTTTTTTAAATTTTGAATGAAGTTGCAACATCAATTGATGCTTTTTTTACAACATCAAATCATATGTAAATTTAGTTATTTACTAATGTAAAACACATTGATTGGGATTTTATCTATTTTCAAGCGACTAATGAGGAGGATAGATTTATAAAACCCCTAAAATTATAATATTATTGAGATACTCATTAATACAATCTACACATGATTTTTATGTACCAATCCAAATATCTAAAAAGATATTTGTGGCTAAAATTTGAAAACTTTGTACGTATCTCAGATGTCAATTATTTGTGACTGGTAATTTTTTCGCTGATCTCAGTATTAGTTGTGACTTGTCCCCTGCAGTGGATCGTCTGTTCACGCTGAAAATCGCTGAATTTTATGAAAACTACTACATTTCAAAAGGAGTTACTTTCATCAAAGAAACTGCAGTTACATCCTTGGAGGTCTCAGATGGGAAGGTGAGGTGAATTTCCAGTCAATTCCATGCGACTTTGCAGCAGATGATTTGTAATTCAGCCATATTCAGATTGCAGCTCAGGCAAGTAGGATGTGAACTCACTGCCTGGTGGCAATTGCGCGCAGGTGTTTGCAGCGATCCTGCGAGACGGCCGGAAGCTTCCTGCCGACATGGTCGTCGTCGGCGTCGGCGCCCGCGCAAACATTGGGCTTTTCGACGGCCAGCTGGCCATGGAGAAAGGCGGGATCAAGGTGAACGGGCGGATGCAGGCGAGCGATGCCTCCGTGTACGCCGTGGGCGACGTGGCCGCGTTCCCCGTCAGGATCCTGCGCGGCGCTGTCTGCCGGTTCGAGCACGTCGACTGTGCCCGCAGGACCGCCCGGCACGCCGTCGCGGCGATCCTGGATCCCTACGGTGCCGGGGAGGAGGACGTCGACTACCTGCCATTCTTTTACTCCAGGGTCTTCGCGCTGTCGTGGCAGTTCTACGGCGAGAACGCCGGAGAGGCCGTCCACTTCGGGGACTTCTCACCCGGCGCCGGGGCCGCCCCCAAGCTCGGCGCGTACTGGGTCAGCGGAGGCCGGGTCGCCGGCGCGTTCCTCGAAGGCGGGAGCCGGGAGGAGAACGAGGCGGTGGCGGGCGCCGTCCGGCGCGGCGCGGCGGTCGCGGACCTGGCCGAGCTGGAGAGACAGGGCCTCTCGTTTGCCACTCAGGGGAGCCGCAAGGGGACGCCATGCAATGGCAAGCTCGCTGTCTGTCAGAAGCCTACCCGCGCGTGGCATGCCACGGTCGGCGTCGCCGCGGTGGCCGTGTTCATCGCCGCGTTCGCCTACTGGTACGGCTGGAAGGCGCCTTACGTGGTGAAACGAGATTAATCCCGAACCATCTGCCGCCGCGCGCGGCGCGCCTAAAAGACGCCTTATATGAAATGCTCATACATGCATATCCTCGTTTCAAATGTAAACTTGTCCAAATTATTCACAAATGTATATCTTTAACAAAAGATGAAAGGGCAGTTGTATGATGGGGATTCTTCTCTTCTTTTTACCATGCTGAGTTTTTGCATGTTGAGACTTATCATTCAAGTAGGTCGTTTGCGCTTCTATAAGAAAATCCTAGGCTTATCTTTGCTGATGGTCATACCCTGAGATGCATAGTGCATAGCCCACCCTCTCTTACATCCTCTTTTGCAAAAAGCCCCTCAAAATTTTTGGGAAAAATAGTATGGTCCTTCCTCCTCTCCCCACTAGCCTAGCACTCTCCAAGGGAGGCGCCACCGTCACCACTTCAACCTTGGATGAGCCGTCGTGCGCACCAGCCAAGTGCGCCGCGCGGAGGCTGAGTCAAGCCGTGCTGCATGTGGGCGTCGTGGTGGCTCATGTAGGGCCGCATTGGTCGTTGATGGGAGGCTACAGTGGTTGCTGGCGACGTCTCCCCCGGAGGGTGGCCAGCTCAGCCGGGCAGTGGGGAGAGGAGAAGAGGAAGAGAGGATGAAGAAAAAGGACTTGATTATTTTTGTTTTGAAAATTCGAGAGGCTTTTTGCAAAAGAGATGTGCAACCAACGGCAAGGATAAGCCCGGGACTTTCTTCTCCAAACATGGATGTATTTCTCTCGTCATTAACTTTCAGCGTCTATGTTTCTACTAGATAAACCAAGAGGACGGTCGGTTTTCAACGGAGGCGTCAGAATCATGCGGCGATTCTATCTTGCCAGACATGTGGAGGTGTTGATGGTTCAATCCGGTCACCAGATACTACGGCGATGTGACCATGGCACTATGGCAGGGATGGCTGCGTGGCCGACAACTTTCAGCTAGGTCTCAAGCATAATGCCGTGGTGTGGTGTTGGTACATCGCGGCTGGTGTTTTCTTATCGTTTTACTAGTTGTCGCCATTTCATATTGGGAGGAGACGACTGGCCGGCCGGTGTCAAAGTAGGATGGGTTTGGTGCACCGATCCAAGCTAACGCGGCGCATGCATGTGTGCATTCCGGTAGATCACTAAACCCGGCTTCCGCTTCCCCTTGTCCCCATGCCGGGCTCTCTCGCTGCGAGCCGGGCCCCTCGCCACCCAAACAGCCAAACCTCACCCGTCCTCCGCCCGTCGCCGTCCGTACGTTCGTCGACATCACCGGCCGTTGCACCTCCCATCGTTGCACGGCGCAGCCCCATGCCCGTGAGAGCAAACCCCAGCTTCTGGTCACCCCTGTCCCCGCTTCTCCTCTATTTATACAAGCCCAGATCGAACGCTCGAGCTACAACGAAGTGAACGAACACATACTAGCTAGCTAGGCAAGAGGACGCTGAGGCAAGAGCAAGAAGATGGTGAACTTCATCGAGGCGCAGAAGCCGCTGCTGAAGCGGCTGATGAGGATGGCGGGGCTCCGGCCTGTCGACATCGAGCTCGAGCCGGGCACAACCATGCACGTCTGGGCGCCCAAGCACCACGTCGGCAAGAAAGGCACCAGCATCAGCCCCGTCGAGCCCGGCGCCGGCGAGGCCGCCGGCCAGAAGTCCGGGAGGAGGAGGAGGAGGAGGAGCCCTGAGTCCAGGCCGAACCTTGTCCTCATCCACGGCTTCGCCTCCGAGGGCATCATCACGTGGCAGTTCAACTTCGGCGTGCTCGTGTCGCGCTACAACCTCTACATCCCGGACCTGCTCTTCTTCGGCAAGTCGTCCACGGCGAGCCCCGACCGGTCGCCGGAGTTCCAGGCGGAATGCGTGGCGGCGGCCCTCGCGCGGCTCGGCGTGGCGCGGTGCGACGTGGTTGGGTTCAGCTACGGGGGCATGGTGGCGTTCAAGCTGGCGGAGGCGCGGCCGGAGCTGGTGCGGTCGCTGGCCGTGTCCGGGTCGGTGGTAGCCATGACGGACACGGTGAACGGCGAGACCATGGCGCGGCTCGGTGCTGGGTCGTCGGCGGAGCTGCTCATGCCGGAGACGCTCAAGGGGCTCAAGGCGCTGCTCTCCGTCTCCATGTACAAGAAGCTGTGGTTCCCGGACAGGTTCTACAAGGACTACCTCAAGGTTAGCAGCCTTCCATACACTACACTATACACAAGTACACAAAAGTAGTAGAAACATACTAACATACTCCCTCAGTCACAAAGACATTGTTTACTATGTACATGCATGGACTGTAAAATACAAATTTGGCCATTAATTACTATTATATTTTATTTATAAAACCAAACAAAATTACAATATTATGGAAGTGCCTATCCATATGATTTTCATATATCCAACCTAAACATTTAAATATAAATTTATACTTGAAATTTAAAAATTTTGACTTGCTGCACATATTACATATCTCAAACAATAAATATCTGTGACCGAAGAGAGTCCTTCCTTTCTTACTTACTATTTGAAGTTTTTTGAAATAAATATAAGAGGTTTTGGAAAGATTTTGCTTGGTTTTATTTTTGAATGGTAATATGGCTTTAGTCATGGTTGGACTAGTGTTGTTCTTTGGATGATGCAGTGTTGGTTGGGGTTTGGTTGATACATATATATTTGTTTTGGTGATGAGTAGGCGATGTTCAGCAACAGGAAACAGAGGATGGAGCTGTTGCAGGGGTTGATAACCAGTAGCACGGATGCTAAAATCCCTACATTTCAACAGGTAAATGGTACCTTTGTTAAGTCGAACCAACCAGCAGCTACTCACAAAAAATGCCAACGTTCTACAGCTACATAAGTTGTTCACCAACCTAGGTACGAGAGTGACTGGCACAATGCAAAAACAAATTTGCTCATCGTAGGCATGTAACTATCATGGAGTTCCTTGTTTAGTGCCATTAGGCCAGCTACCTTTGTTTTTTTTTTTTCTGACAAAGTAGGCCCATTTAAATTGACGGCCCAAAATGGTCCGCTCCTTGGCCCACTCTGCGTCTCCTTGGTTGAAGCTCATTTTGTTGGGCACTAGGGCCACCTCATTGGGAAACTAAAGCCACTTTTTTTTTGGTTCTTTTCCAAGATAGAAAGGTTACCTGGTTTTGGGTTAATACATGGAATTGACGTTGTGTTCTCAGAAAATAATGCTGATCTGGGGCGAGGAGGACAAGATCTTCGACATAGAGCTCGCCAAGAAGATGAAAGAGTAAGCATCGATCCCTCCCTCCACTGCCCTTCCCCACTCGCCGATGCTGCCATCTCCTGCCTCTTCTTGGGCGGTGAAAGCTCCATAGATAGAGCAGCCGCCACTCCAGCATGCAAGAACTTCCAGACACGCAGATCACTGAATCAACACAAGAATGATCATCCGCGCATTCGTATTTTTTGCAAAAGGGAATTTTCCCTATTTCCATCACTAAGAACGGAAACCACAAAGTCAGAGTTTTTAGGACCAGCTTACAACCAACGGAGTATCGATCTGCGGAGCCTTGTACGGATGTTACCTCCCGCTCCACAACCACACAAAAACAGACAGATACTCACATCATCAGCAAAAACAACTCTAGAAATACTACCGCAACCACCTGGTGCTCAAATCATTTTGACATAAGTTCTATATCATCCAGTGACCCAAAAAACAGATAGCAAACCACCAGCCCCTGTCTTCAACAAGCTAGTCCTCATCGGTGCGACTTTTCTTCTTCCCCTCATCACAAAGCGATTTGGCAATTGCGAAGATCTTCTCCACGCCCATCTCTACAAGCGTCCTATCATCAGCCTTCAGAAGATCTGCCCAACAACGGAGCCAAATACACATATCATAAATGAGAGCAACTGGGTTAGTAACATGGTTATTATCAAAGCAACATCTATTCCTCTTGAGCCAAATTGCCCACACCACTGCAGCAAGCCCAAAAATCCAAATGCCATTGTTCTGGGGAACAACCCTCCTTATCCAGCGAAAAAACCGAGAGAACTTCTTTGATATATAACGGAACATCAAAAATAATAAAATTCTAAATCATTTATTGTAATATTAGATTGCATCTAGAGAAGATGCCTTGCAACAGAATCTCAAAGTTAAAATAATAAATCGAACATACTATTCAAGTAAAGTGCAAAACAAAGAGTCACTAAAACATAGAGTGTAGAATGGCATGGTGGATAATTTCTATAAAGCGACGTATTACCAGTGACCACCACAAGCCTCTTTTTAATAGTAGAGATCTATCAATCCTAAACAAGAAGCAACACAGCCCCAAACTACTTTCGCCACGCCACAAGTAAAGAATAAGTGTTCATGAGTTTCTACTTTTTGTGCAAAACATGCAAGTTAAAACGAGCATGCATGCGATCGACTCTCTTACTGATGGAACCTGCTGCGTTCGATCGCGTTGCAGGCAGCTGGGCGACAACTGCTTCGTGCACGGCATCCCCAAGGCCGGCCACCTGCTCCACGTCGAGCGGCCGTGCGCGTACAACCGCCAGCTCCAGAGGTTCCTCGCGTACGTCCACTCCCAGGAAGAAGAAGCTGCAGCTGCAGCTGCAGCAGGAGCCAGCTGATTCCGTTCTTGCGAAGATCCCACGCGCTATGTGCATATGTCGATCGATCTCTGTATGTGCATGGCGCGCGCGTCGATCATCGATTAATTCACGGGCAGACAAGCAAACTGCCTGGAGAAGGAGAGCCATGGAAAGATAGCTATCGGGTTGCAGGACTGCATCCTGCGGATCGTTGATGAGTTGATGTCGCGTGTAATCGTACGTGTTTGAGTTTATGTCGATTTGTTCCTGTTGACTGTTACCGTTTTGACGTTACCTAATTAAAGGCGAGGGTTGCTGGCCTGGCCTGGTAATTAAGCAGGCACCGTGTTGTCTCATTCATCGGTCCAGACATTCTTTCGGATAATATTCTTTGTAATTGCACTGTAAGCAGTACATATGATTGTCGTTACGTCGTGAAATACATGTGTTCTTCGTTTGATTTGGTACCTGTAAGATGAACTCGAGACGCAGGAACTGCTCTGCCGGGATAGCAGAGGACACCCCAGCTCCGCTAGAGCTCTCGGCACAATTCATCTCTTTTATCTCTGTTATTAAAAGAAAGTCCCGTGGTGATGGTACGTCGCCTCTGTTTTTGAAATGCTAAATAAAATCCCTACAAATACACGTCCTTTCTTATTTTAGCGAGTCATTATTTTGGAAAGTTTTCAGCTTGTATCCAACCTTTTGATTTGATCTACTTCATTATTTCCATGTGTTAGTATTTTGGAGAGCTTTTGGTTTCTATTTCCATACATCTTCCAGGCGGAAGTTGAGGCAAATCTGTAGAGGATAGAGGTTATGGAAGATGTCATGCTAAATCATATGACATGACATATTTGAAATCTATAGTAAGTACCATCACAAGGCTCTCTGCTAGCCGAGAGCCCATAGAATGCCGCCCCTTTGCTTCTGCGCTACCCCCAACAAGCGTTTCCACTGACCCGATACAATGTTTTTGCACCACATAGATATAGCTTTGGCGCCAATTTGTGCAACCAATCACGCCCGAGCTTGTTTGGTTTGGTGTATCTTGTGGGATGCAAATGCATTCATTTAGTTTGGCTCTAGAGAAACGTGGATTTTGGCTATATTCCATGGTATAGATTGTACGAGCTCCGATACATCTCAAGATTCTCAACCGTCTTTTATTCGTTGCATTTAAGTTTTATGCAACCAACCAAACAACTTCTAAGAGCATGTTTGACAGTCTTTGCGTTGGGGAAAGGGAAAGAGAAGAGTGTGAATTGATTTATCTAGGGTTCTCTAGGGAGTTGAACTCATTCGTTTAAGTTGCAAATTCCTATCCCTTCCCTATAGGAGTTTATTTTACCTATTTCTCAATTTCTTTTCTCTCCTATTAATTCCCTCGAAGCAAACACATCCTAAGGAGACCAACTCAAAGATGCAAGCAACCAAATACAATCTATTACTTGTATCCCATCAATCTACCCAAAGTTAGTCCAGATGCCCCACCCAAAATGGGAATAGGCACTAGGGTTATATGAACTTATAATCATGGAATCGACTCAATCATCAGATTATAAGTTTATTCCATACCGGACTAGGCCGTGGACATTCTTATTATGACAATGGGTCATTCGAGCCTATAGAAATAGGATACTCCGTTTACATAGAAACTTAGGTCTCTTTCTTGGACGGGACACCAAATCCATGTATCTTTACCATGGTTCCCCTAGGCGGCGCTAGGCGTGGCCTCCCGCCCCGCTTAGGGCCTAGGCGGCCAGCCTGCCTAAGTGGTCTTAGACAGCGACTAGGCGGTTCAAGGTGGCCCTACGGGGCGTTTAGATGATGATTAGGTTGTTTTAAATGGAGATTAATGATTATGACATGATTATGTAGAAGATTTTTTTTGAAAAAATATAATTTATCCTAACATCTGAAATATGGCATATAGATGCATTTCTATATTATAAAATATCAATACATATATTCGAATAGTTACACATTATTAGCCAAACCATTGTCAGTGTGCAAATCAATTTGGCCGTCTAGACGATGCCTAGCACCCCAACTAGGTCGCCTAGGCGCTAGGCGGGCCCCCTCCGCCCGCCTGGCACCAAGCGCCTCGGATAACCTTGATCTTTACCGATTAACCAATTTCTTGACGCTAGGGTTGATCCTAAGGAGATACCACTTCCGTATGAATTTATCTTGAATCACAACCTTTTGGCTCAAATTTATCCTAATTTTGCCAATGGAGCAACCCCTTTTTCACCTTGAATTTGTCCAAATACTCAGAATTTCTGAGTTTTCACGGAGGACTAGACCCAATAACCGGCGGTCTATGTTGAGTACAGACCAAGCTGATTAATTAGATTTACGCAAAACATGGACCGACAGGAAGGCCCAACCAGCTGGTGGCATTATTGTTTTCTTCTCGAGAGAGCTCCCCATGGCGTGGCAAACAGTAGCTAGCCCTAGAGTGGACGACCACAGGGACAAACCGGACGCCTCACCAATCGGAATGGAGTGGTCAGCCGCAGCAGCAGCAGAAGCGAGCCAACGGCGATTGCGGCACAAGGTTGGAGCATCCGATGTTGGCCTGGGGCGGGGGCAAGTCTTCCACATGCGCGCTGCTGCGTCGCTGTTGCATGCGCTCGCGCCCCATGAGGCCGCCCGCCCGGCCGGAGCTCGCGCGTCCCGCCGCGCCACGCCGCACGACGACGGCGCCCCGCCGGGTCAGGGCCGACGCGACACGGCTCATGATTCCGGCAGCCGCATGGTGCCCGAGAGAAACCAGCAGCTTGTCCTGGATATGTCTCGGCAAAAGTACGTGCACGGCCCCGCTTCATGGCCGGCCAGATCAAGATGCATCATGCATGTGTGCGTGCGTGCGTGCGACGACGAGGCGAGCGCAGGGCTCGGTCGCTCCGAGAGCGAGCAGGCTCGCTCTCGGCGCGCGCGGACGGGGCTCGGATGGCCCTGGACCACACTGCGCGCGCGCGTACGCGCGCGGCGCAGTGCGATCCATGTGTTTGTATGCCATGTGCACTGTGGCGATGTGATTAATGTGGCCGCTGCGTCGGCTGCGCAAGCCGCGCCGCGCCGGGGCTCGCCTCGCGCCGGCCGTGGCCGCGGAGGCGCGGACCCCATCTCTCGGCCTACTCGGCGCGATCGTCGCATCTCGCGCGTGCGGACGGGACCGGGACCGCGGCGCGCGCGGCGGGCAGGCAGGCGCCAGTGGTGGCCACTGCCCAGGCCAGGAGGGAGGCGTCACGACACGGCCCGGGCATATTCGCGTCACAACTCACCTACGATTCGGCCGCCATTTAAGCTGCACCTGCACGCGCTGGCCTCGCCTCGTCTCATCTCATCCCCGTCTAGCTACCTCTACCCTCCATCGGAACGGTATCCTCTGCATCTCTATGAAAGACAAAGTTTGTATTTATCTCTATTACATATAGATAAACTTTACTTTAGTTTACAAATTAAGACGTACGATGCTGCCTTGATCTAAGGTTTACGCCATCGGAGCTGTACACTACGTGTCCTCGACCTCTTCTTGCACCCAGCCTAAGCGACACACAGTGACAGGTCGATCGAGTTAAAGCCAAATCGGGGCAACTGTACTGTTCGATTCTCCCATGTACCGAGCATTGATAATCTCTGTGAGAGGAAGGCAGAATCATCGGTGAAGTACTATATACTCCATATACAAGAGATACGGCACTCCAGTATATACACACCTTTGACTTCATTTCGACGTGGAATCAATGAGCACTAGCAGCTGCTAGCTGCGACTGCGAGCGAGTAGACCGGCCGGGGCATGCATGAGCTCACACGCTCTGCACCGTCCCGTCGATCGAGATAAAAAAATGGGCACGTACGTGCGTGCCTACCTCCGTGGTCCTCATCTTCGCATGACGCAGTTCGTACCGCAAAACGCTTGTAATTTTGCCGCGGTGGATCCACCAATCTGATGCATGGGCGTCGGACCAAGTCGGCCTGTGCCGATGCTCAACTATTTTGTTTAAAAATTTAAAGCTTTAAAAAATTAGGAAAAAAAATTAACAGTCTCTACTATTAAAAAGTATCTAATAATGTTCGATGAATGATGTGTCATTTCACTCAAATTATCCTACCATACCATGCATATTAACAAATTCATCTTATCCATTACGGGCCTGTTTGGCAACAAAGTATTTTCATAGTTTCGAGACAAAACCATGGTTTCTAAAAATACCATGGTTTTTAAAACTATGAAGTGTTTGGGTGACTAAAAAAATACTCAATTTCAAAACCATCGTTTAGTAGAAACCATGATATTTTTGGAGTATTTGAAACTCCACTCCTAGCTAAAGTTTTTATGATTTGGTTTTCACTGGCTCTTGTGTTTGGTCAAGATTACCATCATAAAAACTATGTATCCAAACAGGTGATAGTTCCAATAAATACTAGAGTTTAGTAGAGTTTGGTGAAACTACGGTTTTTATATGTACACAATTAAAAACTCTATGTATTACAAAACCATGGTTTTTCAAAACCATGTATCCAAACAGGCCCTAAATTTACCAACTATGTCATCCGTTGTAACAAATCCGTTTTATTTGATTTAACCCATCAAAATGTTCACAGTGGGTACAATCAAAGCTAGTCGGTTGCAGAAGGTGTACATTGAGAGACGTCCACACAATCGTTTGCGACGTGTTGCGCCACACATGCATGCACAACAAAGCCGAAGAAATACGACCCGCTCACTTATAGTCTCAACGGTGGAATTTAGATTTTCCCCTAGCAATGAACTGACCATCAACTAGTACTATTAAATACGCATTACTTTCAATCGTGTTATGATGTTTTTATGTTAAAATTTTATTTTATAAATTTTCTAAGAGCTTTCATTAATTACATTGTAATCATATTTTTTTAAAAAAAATATATAGATTGAAATTAATTCATACTTTAACATAGCTTAAACAAAAAAGGATGAACTTGGTACATGCTCTTGGGTCTTGGCTAACGACCAGTCGACCAGCAATGGGCATTGGGCAGGGCTGGTCCCATGGTTCCACGCCGTCGCTAGTTTGTCATAGCTTAATCAGGGTCGTTTCTGGTTAGCGTGCGTGTGCTAATTAGATTAGTCAAGCAAATCGGCGCAGGACATGAGAAAAACACGGTGATTGACAGCAACAATGTAGCGAGTGCAAAGCATCTAGGTAGCTACATACGAAAGAGGACGGACACGTATCACTTTCAGCAGGCGCACCCCTATGAACGGACATGCATGCTTACTTGGATTACCTTTCTTATCAAGATCTTTAGGTGCTGATCAGCCTAGCGTTGCTCCCTTTTTTCCAAACCACAATAGCCTAGCTAGGATGCCTAGCTAGCTATTCTTCGAAGCCAAGCATTTCTTCGTGCGTTGGAAAGGGGAAAGCCCAGCGGCAACCAACCTCCGACAGAGGAGGCCCGAGAGGGTGCAAATGTGCGATGACCTGTAAGACACTCCGTAGCATTATTTATCTGGATAGAGTAGCCACTGAAGGGAAGGAATTTTTTAGAATATAGTGTAAAGTATGAAGGAATTTTAGAGAGATGGATAAAGTGCGTAGTAAATAGTGTTACAGAGTAGAAATTTGAAGTAGCTGATGTGGATGCTTTGAGCTATAAAGAGCAGGTTCACAATGGTTTAAACTTATTTGGTTAAAAAAACTAATTTGATTTTTTGACCAGTTTTTTTCCCTATCATGTAGTTAGCTCTAAAAGCTCTTAAAAATAATATAACCAAAACGGACCAGTTTCGAGAAACAGATTTAAAAACATTTCTAAATCCAACTTAATATTTAGCTCACTTCAGCTCAGCTAGCTTATTTATTTAGCCCAACCACTTTAACTATGCTCTAAAATTCGACCGTGACTGAATGGCTGAGCTGAGTTGAGCTAAGCTGTTGGAGCTCGACCACTCTAAATGGCTGAGCTAAAATGTTGGAGCTCGAGAGCTCCAAGGAGCGGTTACAAAAAGCCGAATCGGTTAGTGGGCTTGAAAAGTTATGAGAAACTGCTTATGAGAAGCTTTCAATTTACCATTCTTGCTAATAGAATAGGCAATGCTCCTACTAAGTTTTTTTTTTTTTTAAAAAAAAAGTAAACTGCTTCACAATACATATGAAACAATTCATAAACTGGAAGCCATAAGCCGTCGCATTGACTTATGAGATGGTCAGATGGGTTTAGGGCCCGAGGGCTACTATGCATATGCACGAGTGTGAATGGTCGATGTTAGTGTTGGCCTTCTTCACATACGGCAGGGCTAGCTTGTCGCCAATTGTTGCATGTCCTGCTTCAATTATTTCCTCTTCTTTTGCGAAAAGGTATCTTTAGCTGAGAGGTTGGTTTTGGTTGTACATATGTAGCGGAATGTTGTTTGGTTGTTTGCATCTTATGTCCTCGTTTTAATGTATGAGTATGTAGTGGAATGTTGTTTAATTGTTTGTACGTATTGTAGCTATGAGCATGACACGAGATAGGTTTAGCGTTTTATAATTGCATTTCTCCAAAGTGCAAATTCGTGAGTGGCATGTAGGTAATTAACCCTAAAGAAAAAAGGGATTCAACAAACTAAAAGCATTTGACTTTTCAAACAATGATAAGTTAGATTATCTCCACCAGCTACTTTAGCCTCTTACTTTATAACACTACTCCCTCCATTGGGATTTATAGGACGTATTAGAGATGGGCTCCCAGATCAAGGGCAATGGTCAAGTTACAAATTTACCCCTAAACTTAATTAGTGGATGAGGCAATTAATGCTTCAAATGAACTTAATCACATGCATGCATGCATGCTTTAAATGAGGGTATTATAGGAAAGATCACATTAAAATAACATTAGAAATTGTGTGCGCCCTATATTAAACAACAAATCCAAATCTATAATACGCCCTATAAATTCTAACGAAGGGAGTATTTACTACTCCCTTTATCCAACACTCTAAATTTTCTCCACACTTTATACTACGCTCTAAAAGATTCCTTTTCTTCATCAGCTACTCTATCCTAAGCTACAGAATTATAGCGTATCTGCTCGAGATGCGATAAAAGCCATAGGCTCCTCAAAACACACCAATAACGCGAGGTATCTGCATAGCTACCTCCAGCTTATGGTGCGGAATCGGATTCTCACGTCGAATCACCTTTGAATCCGCATGCAAAGGCGCTCTTCTTTTCGGGGGAGAGGGTGTAAACAATCAGCGAGGAGCTAGTAAATCTCAGCGCCAGGTCGATCGATTATTCGCGTGCACGCTAAGCTGCACCAAGTTAAACGGGGGACTCGTAGCAGTAAGAGCACTGCATTCTCTGCGCCCCGGCTGGCTTCTGAAGCCCTGAACAATGAATGGCCCAGGCGCACTTGAATTTTCCGCATCTACCGTCTGAATTTTGTGAGCCGTGCGCCGGCCATCTGACGGCTCAGATGGTCCAGCCCAAGCACCACCGCGCGCGGTCCACCCCGCGCAGCGCAGTGCTGCCGCGCGTTGACCGGGAGCTGAACGCACCGGCTGGCATGCAGCATGCTCGCTGCTCGCTGGATCCGGGCCTGTGTCCCGTGGGAGGCGCAGATTTTAATGGCCGCCGCGGCGCGCCACGTTCGTTGGGACGTAGGGCTTGTTTAATGTGTGTGTGTGTATGCTAAGTCGGGCTAAGGCCAATCGTGGCACAATTATAACGCCAATAATTGGGTGAGCTAGCTGCAGGGGCCAGAGGCAAGGATGATTATGCACTGATTTTGTTCGAGTTTAGGGTCTTTAGGATCGGAGGATGTTTGTTTGTTTGTTTTTTTATCTATTCTGATAAAACTGCTGAATGACTAGGCTAGAGGACTGGAAGATTCATCTGAAGTTGTTTGGTGTTTTTGTGGTGTGGCTTTTAGGTGATCTTGCTGCCGGCTTATAGGTGTGGAATATCTGAAATGGCCTCAGAATAGATAAGAGAATACAAAGTAGAAAATGAAAATGAAAACTGCATGGAAGAATTTAAAAAAAAGATAGTTGTTTATGTAGGCCCTGTCGATATTGGCAAGGGGTGCAATGCAAGAGAGGAGCTGTTGTGGGAGTGGGGGCTCAACGAGTGCCAGGAAGGTTAGTGACAATAGTGGTGAGAAGAGGGGGTGTCCAAGGTGATGGAGGTGGCGGTAGCGCAACCAAGGAGGAGGACGGCGGCTAGATAGCCATGAGGGTAGTCTGGCCCAAGTCTAGAAAAAAACCACCAAAGCTGCCCTTGGGTGGGTGGGGCTTCCAACTTTTTTTCACAATGAAATGGTAAAGCTACTTCAAGAAGCTGGTGTGTTTGTTTGTGTCTTTTCTTTATGCCTAAATTAAAAACGGTTTCGAGAAACTGATGCAAGCTAGACTAAACATGTAGATTTTGAAGCCACTTTTGATATCAACATTAGCTGTCCAGCTTTCTGTGGCTTCTATGGCCTTTCAAGCTTTGCCCACCACTGTTGCCTCGCGTACCACCTTCAGGTATGCCACCATCGCCATGCCATACCCACCCCGTCCTTCTTGCATTGTATCGCAGACATGTTTCATCTCATCCGCACTACCCGCTATTGCTTTTTTTTTTCTTCATTTTATTTGTCCTTCCTTTTTATTTTAATCTAATTTAATTATATTGTGTGGGCATCTGAGACATTTCTACAACTGGCCTTACAAAATGCCAGAATACCAAACACAAAAAAATGGGATAAAACCATGTGCGCCATTGTGCCTAAGCCTAATCTTATGTGTGCCATCACTTAGTGATATCTACCTTCTACATCATCACAATTGCTCGATTATTGCCTTTTGTGCCATTGGCAAAAATTTCTTTCTATAAAGTTGTGTAAATATTTCAAAACTTCTTACAAAATAGAGCTATGAAGTATCCAACAATTTGAATGTACTTATTTTTTTTGGTCTTTTGAAGTTGCTAAGTACATGCAATGATCTGTAATTTGGTAGTACATGGCTAAGTACACTGCTAATACACTTGTAAATGTGGTTGTGGTTGTTTTCAGGAATTGGTACGCGATGTCATATAGGGCAGTTGACGAGGTCTGGAACCGCGGGACTCTGGAAGGGAAAGGATTCACATGTAATAACCATGCATATCACATTATTGACTTCATATTATTTATTTCACATTGATATGTTCAAATTGATATGTTCAAATTTACTTCATATTGATATTTTTTTTGGAAACTACCTTGTTCAAATTATTAACTTCATATTTATATGTTCAACATGTCATATATTTATCAAAGGTTCTTCCAAATTTTTCCATAATTAAAAAAATTACAAACACATATATCTCACCCATCTATAATTTTCTCAATTTTTTTAAATTTTTCAGACATCTTTTCATTTTTTCCATTTTCCACGTTTTTCCTGTCTTTTATAGCGGTTTTTGGCCAAAAACCGCTGGTTAACCGCTAAAACCGGTGGTTTCTCGAGAAAAACCGCCCAAAAAACCGGTGGCTCGCCCGCTGCACGTCTGCCGTTTGAATTTGAATTTGAGCGGTTTCCGGCGGTTTCTACCGGTTTTTCCCGAAAAACCGGTCCGCCAGGTTAGCGGTTTCGGGTCCGGTTTCGGGTTTTAAAACCCTGGTGATAACACATAAGAGAGAATAGGACACTGCAGTGGGAAGTGTCACATAATGAATTTTCCCAAAGAAAATTCAACAATTTAAGTCATGCAGTCCACCCCAAAAACTCCTCTCTGCTAGAAGCTAAAAAATAACACGGCTGACAGCCCTTTTGGTGGCCTGCAAATCGCACATAGACAAGACTACGAACTGGCCTAACTAGTCGAACTAGTGGTAATGTATGCGTGTTCTGGTAAAAAAGCTTATGCTAAGAAATATAAAGTTGGAGTGAATTAGGAACTAAAATACTATATATGGAACATGAGACCTTTTCTCATTCAAACGCTCTGTAGGGAGGACACTGAGGAGAGATTGAAATCTTCAGTTCAACTTGTTGCCTCACGACTCACGAGTTTGTTTGATTGGCTATCACACAATTCGCATATAGCACTGCGTGCCTGGCGGAGGGGATAAGCAATATCGACAAGGAGGTGGTACACTGTGCTAGAGCTTGATGATTTGGCCACTGACATGGGTTTGGCTGCTTACATGTGCAACTAATATGGGATTTCGCCGTGTGCTGGCTAGATATGGAGAAGAAAGCAACATTTTGGACAATGGGGCAGAAGAAATGGACGAGCAAGGGGTAAATTAAATAAAGACAATGTGGTTGGCAAGAGCCCTTAAGATGAAGTGAAGTGACCATCAATCTTTTTTGGTCGAACTGGAGAACTTGTGAAAATGTCGGGTTACAATGCATTTCCTCCGATGACGGTACGCTCCTCAAATTTTTCCATTGTTTTGACACTCCATGCGTGCATCGGACTTGGCAAGTTCTTTATCCTCGTTCACTTCTCCAAACTGCTGTCCCCAGGGAGGGCTTTTGGTGGCGTGACATCTTAAAACTCATGCCGAAGTACTTGGTTATTTGCTCTTGTGTTATCGGTGATGGAAAGGAGCTTAGATTCTAGGAGGACGTGAGGCATGGTGTGCCACTAGCCGAGCAATTCCTCGAGCTCTACTCTGCTTGTAGCTACAAGAAATTAACCATCCACACATTTTTCTTGGTAGTTATTAAGCAACAAGGAGATCTGTTTTTGCCATCAGCATGGAGTAATCAGGGTTTGTGAGATCTACAAACCTTAGGCATGAGCTATTTGATGATCTGACATTATTTGCGTAGAAAGTTAACTATCGGCTAAACACACATGGGCTTAGGATTTAGGATCCTCGTCAGCACCAGAGGCAGGGTTTAGAGCGTGCCAGCCGATTTGATTATGCAATTGGCATGAAAAGACGTAATCAGCTTTAACTAGCCGATTAGATCTGTATTGTAGGGGGATCTGCAATACTAGAAAACTAAGTCCAAAGAAGAGTGAAAGATAACGAAACTATTGGTTTAGATTAGGTCTAAACCAACAGATTCAAAGGTTAACCAATCTACTATAAAGCCAATGAAATCAACTGAATAGTAAAGCGAGAGGTAAACAGACTATCGGCTAAACCAAAGAGTTGATCTGGCCAACAAAACGAAGATAAACATACTATTGACTAGATTGCAAAGCCAAACTAGCCGATAGAACAAGGATAATCAGACTACCGCCAACAAATTGTATTGATCGGTAGAACGAGGGTAAAATCTAACCCTTAGTTAAAACAGTGATGCACAGTAATATTGACTAAGTATTTTGATAAAACCAAAAACCGATACAAGACTGTAGATCGAACTGAGAGATACTTACCTGCAAGCAACTCCTAGGGTGTATCTTGAAGCCGATCGAGAAGGCGATACGCAACAAGTCGATCAAAGATAAAACACGGCAAAAACTATATTAAAATAAACTAAAGTCGACGGATAGTAAAGGATACGTAAAAGGTAGATTTAATTGATTTGTGTTCATCTTTTTACATGTCCTAGGGGCTATATATTTATACAGACTCCGATAAACATCTACTAGAATTTGAAGGTACACGATACGGTCTCTGCTCTATTATCTTCCTATTTTATCTATTATTCTATTTAATAACTATACAATCCGATACAAACTCTATCTACTATAGCCGATCCGACCCTTGCTATGTCCGATCCGGCCCATTTCAAGCCTCACTGTAACATCCTAATTTTTATTAAATAAGAAAATTGGAATGTTTTCAATTGTCAAAATTTTATAATAAAAATAATAAAGTAAGACTAGAATTTAAAAGCCAAGGGCATACAAGTTACAAATTTCTAAAATATAAATTAAACATAATTTTAAATTTCTTTTAAAACTCTTAAACCTTATTAATAAATGGTTAAAAGAAAATAAAAGAGAAAAGAGAAAAAAAGAAAAAGAAAATAGAAAACCCCCTCGGCCCAGCCCTTCTCTCCCTCTCGGCCTAGCCCCTATTCACCCTCTTCTTCCCCGAACTAGCCTCCTCTCCCTCTCGGCCCATTCCCTTTCCTCTTTCTTTCTCAGAGCCACCTCCTCCCTTCCCGCAGCCCAGCTCGGCCGAAGCCCAGCTCGACCTGCCCCCTAATCACTCCCTCTCTGCCTCGCTCTCGCTCACCCTCTTGCCTACGCATGCACGCGCCCCAAGCATGCTATGATGCACACCGCCTCGTGCGCGTGATTAACTGGTGAGCCTGCACGCGCACCGCCATACCGACATGACTGCGCAGGTCTCCTTCCTGCCTCCTCCTTGGGTGACCTCCCATGTTGTCACTACGCCTCTAAACCTGCATTGTCGCCTCCACGCCCCTCTGCGTAGCTCGACGCGACCTAGCTACGTGCCTCGCCGCCCGGTCCCTACGTGCCTTTACTCCCTCCCATGCCCCTATCTAGCTTGGCCTCTTAGCTAACCAGTGACAAGACATCAATGCCGCGCTAATACTTTTTTAATTTACTATAGAAAATCATCTGAGGTACGAAAATTATCAAACTTGATTAGAAAATCTTAATTTTTTTGGTGAGGCACTTCACAATATTATAAATTAAATAAAATATTTCTAGGTCCTGAATTTTTTATTCTTGAAAATCCTATTTTAAATTTTAAAAATTAGGGATAAAATTTAGAAATTTAAGAAAAATATAATTATTTAAATTTTTTAAAACATATGGGAATCATTTTAGATTAAAAGGATCTAAGAATAAATTTTGAACAAGTTGTAAAAATATTTATTTATTTCTACAAATTTATTTTTGTTTGTCAGGTTTTAGGAGAAGCTTAGCTTAAATTTTTATAAATGTTGTTTTGAAAAATAATTTACATAGTTTCAAAATTTATGGTATCTATTTAGCTATATATTTTGCTGGTGTCAACACTTCTTCAAGGATATTGTTATATGCCATTAAATTTTGCCCGCACCATCCGATAAATGTTACATCATGTTTTGTCGTATATATACCATGACCGACCGCGCTTTCTCCTTACCTTATAATTTCCTTTCTTTTCTCTTGTGTTTTCTCAAGTGCTTTAACCATTCCTCATATTTCTCTCCTAGTCTGGCTACTCCCTGTCGCCTCCCTCTATAGCATTCGACCTATGACGCCGGTTTCTCCTACTAGCGCCGATCGATATATCGATATCGATCATGACCATCGTTTAACCTGATGCACCAGAACCCTAGGCAATTGAATAAAGCTGATATTGTTGAATCAAATACGATTTATTGGCAATTGAAGCACCGATACATGTACCCCCAATAGCCATTGAATCACACTTAGCCCATCAATGACTCCAGGTGACTTTTGTCAGCGATCGGGAGATTCGTTCCCACCGAGCTTACTTATTAAATGACGGATCAATCAGACCCTTTTCTGTAGAGATTTAGCTTTGGAGATGTGGAAAGACATTTAGGACATAGGATAGAGGGGAAGACAGGTTTATTTTGATTCAGGCCTCTCACTGTGGAGATAATGGCCATATTCCAGTGCTTGTGTTTTTGTATGCAAATGTGTTTTACAAAGAAGCCCCTCCTTTTTTTCTCTCTCCCCTTGGTTGATGGGGGTCTTTATACTACCATACTAGTGTCACGACTCAACGCACTAATTTTGCCATTTATGAACGGTTATAGATAATAATAAAATTAACATGCCCTAAATCCTCGTTAATGCCGCACCGGAACCGAGTCGTGGCCAACAGCATGGAGATCGTGGCTGTCATGGGTACCTTCTTCGGAATAACGGTTACGTCCGGGCAGGGGTACCCAGACTAGCTTGCTTGGTCATATGGCGTATGTCCGTGTCCGAGCATGTGTACCCGGATTCGAGCATGTATGCTCGGAGAGTCTCTTAAGCCCGTGCTAACACAGTAATGCTCGTGTAGATGCGACCTTATACGCACATGGCGTTCTCTTCGGACATGGCTTTCTAAGAACAATTTTAGAATCTCCCGAGCTACCTGTCTAGAGGCAATTATGTAATTTTATTATCTAGCCAATCCCTAACAACTTTTGTCTTCCTTCTCCCAACATACCATTTTTTCTCTTATTTAACGTCCTTATTGCCTCCTAATGTATCTTGCTTGCAACGTTAGATTTTGCACACCGTTCTTGCTCATCGGCACCGCAACACAATGCCCCAGCCATGGTGGTGAGACGCCATCTCCCCCATGTAACATGTGGCACATGCGTGCATCATCAATTGTGTTACGTGACAGTCACATCCAATTCCTCAGTGGGAAGGAAAGACTTCAATGTGCAAAGGTGAACATTCCTAGATGAAACAAAGTTGAAAAAGCTCTCCTAATTAAGTGATATTTGAAGAGATGCCTTCCTTTATAACATAATATTTCTTTGTTGAAACTTCTTACATCATATTCGGATCACCATTTTATACCCATACATATTGTTAAAAGCATCTAGGGTGATTGATCGAAAGCTCTCTGGCTAATTCTAAAAGTTAATGCGTAAACTAAGCAAAATTGGCACTAGAACAATATAAGATAGGAGTGTCCGTTAGTAATGTTTCTAGCATATGTCCTCTTATAGATGTTCCAAAAAGCCCTTGCACATTCTTTGTATGCAAGTGAACTTAATGTAGGACAATAATTTAGTAAAATCTAATCAAACAAGAGGGCACTCATAACTATCATAGAATAATGTTGGTTCTAACAAGTGCATCTATTCATGTGACACAATCCTTAAACAAAGGATAGATGTATATGCATGTCAACATGTAGGCAAACATTTTTGGTAGTAAGCCCATGTAGAAAGACCCTTTTGTATTATAAGACTCCATCTACATGTGTGAGTAAAATAAGCATAAGATTTCAACATTTTCAGTTGATTATACTTGAGTAAAAATTAAGTGAAGCCTCCTCAACTATTTTTTAAAACACTTTTTGATATAGTCTCCAATAAATGCTAGAGATATATGCATGTCGACATGTATATAAGCATTTTTGTTGTTTCAACAATGGACCAACATTGCAGGACATTTGTATAAGACTCCATCTACATATGCAAATGAACCAGACATAGACACTTAGTTAATTTCACTTAGCCAAAGTAAGCCTCTACAACAATCTTTGAACAAAATTTGGTTTGTGTAGATATATCCATTCATGTTATGCATGCAGTCCCTTACAATGCCGGAGATAGATGTATTTGTTTTTTTTTTATGTAGGCAAACATTTTTTTTTGGGCAACGAGTCCGTGCAGGAAGACATTTGCATATATACCCTATGGCTCCATCTACATCTGCAAGTGAATTGGGCATAGAGTTATAGTTAATTTCACTCAACCAGAAGAAGCATCCACATCCATTTTTGAACAATTTTGATTTCTTTACAAACATCTATTCATGTGGTGCAACTCCCTACAATGCTAGAGATAGATGCATGTGCCATCATGTAGGCAAGCATTTTTTGGCCACGAGTTTGTGCTAGAAGACATTTGCATAATTTATTATACCATCTATATGCGAGTGAATTAGACATGGACTCTTAATTAATTGCACTCAACCAAAAGAAGGCTCCACAATAGTCTAAACAATTTTGACTTTTTACATACAGCTATTCATGTGGTGCAATTCCTTCTTATAATGTTGGAGATAGATGCATGCGTCATCATGTAGGCAAGCATTTTTTAGGCCGTGAGTCCATGCTGGAAGACATTTGCATAATTTATGACACCATCCGCGTATGCAAGTGAACCATACATAGACTTTTAATTAATTGCACTCAACCAAAAGACACATCAACAACCGTCTTTTTGATTTCTTTACATACATCTATTCATGAGGTGGAACCACTTACAATGTTAGAGATAGATGCATATATCATCATCTAGACAAGCATTTTTTGGCTGCGAGTCCATGTAGGAAGACATTTGCGTACTCCATATATGACACCATCCTCAGGACATAGACTCTTAATTAATTGTACTCAACCAAAAGAATCCTCTACAACCATCTTTAAACAATTTTGATTTCTTTACATGCATCTATTCATGTTGTGCAACCCCTTACAATGTCGGAGATAGATGCATGTGTCATCATGTAGGTAAGCATTTTTTTGGTGTGAGTCTATGTTAGGATACATTTACATAATCTATGACACCATCCGTGTATGCGAGTGAACCGGACATGGACTTTTAATTAATTGCACTCAACCAAAAGACATCTCCACAATCGTCTTTGAACAATTTTGATTTCTTTACATACACCTATTCAAGCGGTGCAACCACTTACAGTGGTGGAGATAGATGCATGTATCATTATTACCCAAGCATTTTTTGGCTGAGGAGTCCATGCAGGAAGAATTTGCATACTCCATGGCACCACTCACCTATATGAATGAATTGGACATAGACTCTTTATTAATTGCACTCAACCAAAAGAATCCTCTACGACTATCTTTGAACAATATTGGTTTGTTTACATTCATCTATTCATGCGGGGCAACTTACAATGCTAGAGATAGATGCATGTGTCATCATGTAGCGAGCATTTGTTTGGCTGTGAGTCCGTGCTGGAAGACATTTGCATAATCTATGACACCATCCGTATATGCGAGTGAACTGGACACAGACTTTTAATTGATTGCACTCAACCAAAAGACTCCTCCACAACCGTCATTGAACAAATTTGATTTCTTTTACATACATTTATTCATGTGGTGCAACCACTTACAATGCTACAGATAGATGCATGTATCATCATGTAGGCAATATTTTTTGGTCGCGAGTCCATGTAGGAAGACATTTGCATACTCCATGAAACCATCCCATGTATGTGAATGAACTAGACATAGACTCTTAGTTAATTGCACTCAGCCAAAAGATGCCTCTACAACCATCTTTGAAAATTTTTGATTTTTTTTACATGCATCTATTCATGCGGTGCAACCACTTACAATGCTCGAGATAGATGTATGCATTATCATGTAGCAAACAATTTTAGATGTGAGTCTGTGTTGAGACATTTGATTAAATTTATGATACCATCCACATATGCGAGTGAACGGTGTTCTTTACAACTTATCGCTTATCTTGTAAACTTCGAGAGCAACTTATCGCTTATCTTGTAAACTTCGAGAGCTTCTCAAGGTGGTCTCGAGAGTCAAGTCCAGTCCGTTTAACTTTTTTTTAGCTTTTAGACGTGCCTTTGAGATAAAAAAAACCAAAGCGTTTACATTTTGAAAACGAAGATAAGCAAATAAATAGATAGGCATGCATATAAGTAGACAGCGGCCGTAAAGAGCACCCGAACCACCGGAAGAAGCCTCCACAACCATCTTTGAGCAAATTTGATTTCTTTACATGTATTTATCCTTCTAACACGACCCCCTATCAATGTTGGAGATAGATGAATGTCAGTATTGTGTATAGTCTATGACTCATCACTACCAGAGAAATGAGCATCACAAGCGGTCTATCACAAGGGGTTCGTTACGAACCCCTTGTGATAGTTTATCACAAGCGGTTCAAAAGGCCCTAGCCCAGAGAGCCCCTTTACAAGCGGTTGGGAATACGAATCCCTTGTGAAGCCTGGGTTTTACAAGGGGTTCGTGTCTCCAACCCCTTGTAAAGCCTCTACAAGCGGTTGGAGACACGAACCCTTTGTAAAGGCTGTTTCAAAAGACCCCAGCGGTGAGAGCCCCTTTACAAGGGGTTGGGGACACGAACCCCTTGTAAAGCCTCTACAAGCGGTTGGGGACAAGCGATTGCTTACAAGCGGTTCGAAAACCGCTCGTAAAGGTGGTTTAAAACCGTTTGTAGAAAGTGATTCGCTGGTAGTGCATCTATATATGTGAAAATGAACTACACTCTAATGACGCTGGACTTCCTTTCTGACTTTGCTCACCACTACGGCCGAGGATCCACGTCCCTGATAATCGGTGGAGATAGAGCACGTCAACATGTAGACAAGCATTTTTGTTAGTACACATAAGCTAGCCTACCTAGTGAGAGTCACTCATACGCATAGCCTCCGGCTCCATCTACGTGGATCCGACCAGGCAACAGCACAACACTCTTAGACGCATGTACTTAACTCTTAACCGCAATCAAGCAACGGAAACCTTCGCAACCACCACGCTGGATCACCCCCGGTGTCTCTGTGCGCATGTGTCCATAGCTGATGTCACCGTGAAGTGCCACGTCAGGCCTTCTTTGGCAGCCAGCCAGTCCGCGCTGGAGGACAGCTGCTGTGCACACTGCACCAGCACGCATGCCAATGTGTACGTATGCGTGAGCGGGCGAGTGATCTCAGTAGGAGCGTACGTGCATGCGTGCCAACGCACAGAGACACAGAGACACTTCTCCCCCTGTGTACCACTAGCCTTCTTTTTCCCCTTCCTTGGCAGGCTCAGGGTCTCACGAGCTGCTGGTAGCAACAGCATGCATGGCTGCAATGTCAAGAGCTTGCATAATTGCATTTGCATCGGCATCGCATTGCTGGATGGTGAAAGAAAGAAGAAGAAGAAGAGGAGGAGAGAGAGGGGCTGGGGGCATCAATGGTAGAGAGAGAGGGGGGCTGGGGGCATCAATGGTAGTGGCAGACCATGGCACACCAATTAGAGTGGCCTGACGACGGTGTTTGTGAAAGGGCCCCAGCGTTCTCAATTCCCAAAGCTGTCCGTCCTCCCGTGACCATCCTGCCCCTAGGCGTTGGTGTGAGAGAGAGGAGCGTTTGCCGGCCGGCCGGGCTAGGTAGCTACGGCTTGGTGCCATGGAGAACGGAGGCGGGAACTCGAAGAACGGGCGCGGCCAGCGAGGCTGGCGTTTAGGTCGTACTACTGCTTCCTAGTAGTATTAGCTACGTAAATCAAATCATGTCGGACGCGCAGGCCATTTTAATTGGACCAAACGTAAGAGCATCTCTAACAGTAGAGTCAACTACAAGCTATAAGTAATCTTTATGTTATTTATACTAGATAGTATGTAGACAAACTTTTTAATAGGCTATATATAGCATATTCTTAAAATTAAATATATGTCTACATGTGATAGTTTTCAATTGTCTTGGAAAATATTATAGACTACCTCTTGCTTAAGAGCTAGCTCTTGTCTCTCTCCTCCTCTTTTTTCCTTCACATAAGCAAAATACTGAGTTAGAAACTTTATAGCTAGCTGAGGTGGCCTTATTAGAGATACTTAGAAAAACGAGAATGTTGTGTCCCGCTCGTTCCATCTATTGGAAATAGTTTCATGCGGCTACGCAAAAACGACATGTACTCTCAGTTCAGTACAAATAATATTATAATATCGCTTATGTCCTATGTTTTTTAACATTTTTAAAAATATAATGCATTGGTTTTTCAAAACCACTCCTTAAAAGCTCTAGAAGTTTCAACAAAACTAAAAGCTAGATATATCGTTCAGTTTGGAAAAGATTTTTTTTTTAAAAAAAAGAATTAAATCACTTTTTAAAGATATTAGAACTCATAATTTCAGCTCAGCAGTTTCCCCACAACCCGAAACTAGACAACTCATCTATGTGTACAAAACAAGTGGTGAAAAATAGTAGTTAACCAAGCATGCCTTAAAGCATCTTCAGCAGAACATCTAAATCAGAATACTCTCTATATTTAGAATCTCTCGTCCTCCAGTAGAGTCTCTATCTCAGCCTATAAATTTAGATTTTCTCTCTCCTAGCCTCTAAATATGGAGGCTCTCTATATCAATCTCTGTAAGGTTTTGCTAGAGAGAACGGAAATATAGATAACGAATAGTGATTTAGAGGAGATGTATAGAGGCCTGATTTTAGAGCATCTGCTAGAGATACTCTTATGCTGTTCTTTTTCTTGAGCTACCAAGTGATGTTTTTTGAGCTTGTACGCCTATACTTCTTGATCATAGTATCGATCGAATCCCATATATTTATTTTCTATATCAACTGTTCTTAACTGTAAGCATTGTCTCTATGAAAAGTATATTAGACACCGGGGTGTCTGGCCGCCGTTCCATACGTATGTATGGTCGACATAAAACTTAGGCATGTGATATTTTATATCTTTGATTTAATTATGGTATAATAGTTTTAAACCTAGTTTAAACCCTGGTTGATTTACTTTAAATGTAGGCGAATGTAGTAATTATAAAAGATAAAACAAGCTCGATCTATTTAAATCGAGGATGGCTTACTATTTTTCCGAGTTTGCAATCTTAAATATTGTACCACACCCCGTTCTTAACACACCACTAGTTTACATTGAATTACGTGCTTCACCCTCTGATATCACAGTCATAGCACTTATAGAGTACAAACTAGGCGAAGCGATAATAGAATCTCAAGAGAGGTTTTATGCATTGATGAGACTACCCTAAGGCATGGTTGTGCTCTAAATGAATTTTAGATCAGCATGTTACAAATACACTTTTTCATCGAATGTTGTGAATCTCAGATCTAGTAAACATATAAATTGGTCCGTGTGCTTTCAACATCCTAAAAGGTTCTCTATAATTCCAATCTCTATAACACTATTTATCACATTCTCTAAAAGATACCTTCTATTCTCTAAAATTTCTTCGCACGTTATGCTACATTCTCCAAAACATTCGTCTACCAGCAGTTTCCCTATCCCTAAAAAGTTAAATAAATAGTAAAATAAGAACCTCCTGGAGGTGCTCTTAGACATCAAGATTCTATTAAACAATCGTCATGTATAGAATATACCATATATTATCACCCTCTAAGTAGGTTTATAGAATATAGCAGTACTTGAGCAGGTGATTCCCACATATACTCATATTTTACCACCTCTATATGGCACTTGGAGTTCATACGCAGCCGGCGTAAATGCAAGAGGCGGAAGAGTGCAGGGGACATGGAGTCAATGTACTTGGAGTCAATGGTGGTAACACGCCACAGCACTTATTGCAGTGTGGTAGGTCACAGCAGAGTAAAATTGGAGCGTGGTGCAATTAAGGAAACCGAGCTAGGGCAGGGGGGGAGAGTGGCAATGGAGGTGGCTCGCTCACTGTGGTCTGTGGTGGTGGTGGAGGAGGAGGAGGAGGAGGTGGTGGTGGTGGTGGGGAGTGGCATGCAGTAGGCCATGGTGCAGGTGTGGGAGGGGGTGAAACAAGGCCCTGTCGGTGGGCATGGGCTTCTTCCTTCCACCTCTCCCCCACCTCAAATCACCTTCACCATTCTCAGGGTAGAGAGAGAGACTAGAGTAGACTCCTTCAAACAAAACCCAACCTAGCTAGCTGCTTTCTCTCTCTCGTCAACTCCCCTTCTTCCAGTTCCACTTCCACCGTCCTCCTGTTCTTGCTCCCTTCCTCTCCCTCTGCCTCTCATGCTTGGCCTTCTTTCTTTTAGGATGCATACATGGGTGAATGGATGGATTGATGGATAGATAGATAAGATAGCTCTAGCTAGCTCTCTCTCTCTCTCGGAAACATTCTCCGCTTTGTGCCTTATTTAGTGTCACTAACCAACCATATTACCATCCTTGGCTTGTTTACTATCTAGCTAAGCAAGCCAGGCAATCCACCTCCTTGCCTCTTTCCCCCTTGAGGCCAACACGAGCAGCCCCTACCTCAAACCTAGAACTATAAGTTCGAGCGCAACCCCACACCCCACTCCCAAAAGGAGGAGGAAGAGGGAATCATCCTCCTAACAGCACCCACCAAACCCCAAAGGCCAAAGCTTTGGGGCTAGCCAAGAACCATGGAGTACAAGAGATCATCACATGTGGAGGAGGAAGAGGAGGAGGAGGAAGACGATGAGGAGGAGGAGGAGGAGGAAGAGGAGGAAGAGATCAAAGGGCACCACTACACGGCGGCGGTGGCCACCGGCGCGCCGCAGCAGCTGCACGCGCATGTTCTTGGCTCGTCTGCTTCCTCCCCGCCCGGCTTGATGGAGTCTGCCGCTTTCTCGAGGCCCCTCCTGCCTACTAACTCATCCCTCGTTTCCCCGCCTCCGCTGCCTCCCGCCTTCCTGTCGCAGCACCGCCACCTCCATCCGAGAAGGGCTGAGAGGGAGAGGGAGAGGGAGAGAGCGGTGGAGGCAGCTGGGGACGCCCAGCTCCAGCTCCAGCGCCATCAAGAACCGGCCAGAAATGGCGTTCTTGGTGGTGGTGGTGGTGGTACCACGGCTCCCCCGGCCTCTGCGCTTGCCGTCGTGCCTAGTGGCAGTGGCGCCGTGGGGGCCGCGTTGGAGGCGCCGGCGTGGAGGTACAGGGAGTGCCTGCGGAACCATGCGGCGCGGCTGGGCGCGCACGTGCTCGATGGCTGCGGCGAGTTCATGTCGTCCTACGGGGACGGGGCCGCCGCGCTGGCCTGCGCCGCGTGCGGATGCCACCGTAGCTTCCACCGTCGTGAGGCGGTGGTCGCCCCGCCCTCGCCTCCACCCGCTGCCGTCGCCGCGGCGGTGGTGTCCCCCTCGGCAACCCCCACTGGCGCCAACTCCTCCCGGCTCATGCCGCTGCTCCTGGCCCCACCGCACATGCAGAAGCGCACGCCCGTCCCGGCGTCCCCGTCTTCCGCCCCCGCCGCGCTGGCCGAGTCCTCGAGCGAGGAGCTGCGCCCGCCACCGCCCCCTCCGCTCCACGCGTCGGCGGCCGTAGCGTCGGCCTCCGCGCCACCAGCGCCGAGCAAGAAGCGGTTCCGGACCAAGTTCACCGCGGACCAGAAGGAGCGCATGCGCGAGTTCGCGCACCGCGTGGGGTGGCGCATCCACAAGCCCGACGCCGCCGCCGTCGACGCCTTCTGCGCCCAGGTCGGCGTCTCCCGCCGCGTCCTCAAGGTGTGGATGCACAACAACAAGCACCTCGCCAAGACCACTCCCCCGCCCTCGCAGCCGACACCACCACTCCACCATGACCCACCTCCTCCTCACCACCACCACCACCCACCGCAACACCATCAGCAGCAGCAGCAGCAGCAGTAGCAGCAGTATGATGCATGAGTGAGTAGCAGCAGTGCAATGCGAGAGGAGGCATTAGTTATTAGCTTTTATTTACCCTTTTCTTCTTCTCTGTAATTTCAGTAACCTCCTTGTTCTTAAGTGTTAACTCATGCAGCATAAGATACTTAGAGTGTAGTAATGTGAGGTGATCTCAGGCATACATGCTCCCTCTTCCACCTTGCTTTCTTGGATAAAACATGATTAGGTTAGCATGATGAGAGTTAAAACTAATTCTTCCTGCTTAATGCTCATGCATCTGCGTGTGTGTGTGTGTTTGTGCTGGTGCATGCGCGGCTGTGTTTGTATGTATGCAGTTGCATTTGTGGATGCAATGCCAGTGCACTATTGGCTTGGCACTCCTTGCTTTTGACTTTGCCTTTTGGGCTTGTTGGATTCCTTTTGGCAGGGTGTATTGTGCTGTGCATTGCCATTGCTGCAGCTGCTGTGCATGCGTTGGGGCTTGGTCTTGGTTGTGTTTGAGGGGGTCCCTTTGCTGGGAATGTACTTAGGCATGGGGGTTTGTCATTTGGTGTGCAAAGTACCATTAGGGAGGTTCATTAAAGAGGGTTTTGCCTCTGTCCTGTAAGCTTCTGTGCTAGCTTTCTGTCCTGATGGGTGGGGCCGCCTGATAACCCCCTTTCTTAAGGGCTTTTGCAGCCTTTTTTTGGGGGGCAATTTTGCTTGAGTTACTTCTACCCTTCTGCCAAAGCTGTGGACTGTGGTTTCTCTCTCTCTCTCTGGTGGTGTTTGTGATGTTGGACTTTGGCCAGAAGGCAGGTGCATGTGAGAGTGGACTGTTGTGTCAGAAGCTGATCAAAGAGAAAGAAGCTAGCCCTTGAGTGTGTGTATTGGATAGATAGATGGCAATGCAAAGTAAATGATGATATGTACATGTCGGCAATTGAAGGCGGACAACCATGCCATTCGATGTGGTAAGGAGAAAAGGATGTGTTTTGGAAATGACATTCCATCTCGTTGTTTGTTTTATGCCACCAACATGAACCACATGATGGTCTATACTGTTGTTTTCTATCTCCATAGTCCTGATTCTGAATGGGAGATACCTACATGACACATTTTTCAAATCTCTAAGTGGAAAAGGATTGTATCATGAGCTGCATTTTTTGCACAGTGGTATGCTGGAATGCAGTTTTTTTTTCAAGTTTCTTATAGCATTGTAGTTGATGTATGAATTTAATATTTTATGCAGTCATTCAGATAACGCTTATTTTCAAGTTAAAATTTTGGTGAGGAGCTTCTGAAGGTCTCGCCTTATTATTATGGTAGCAGGGGCGAGTAGCGACCATGACAAGAGACTGATGGCCAATAAATATTACCCGGAAATCCGCAGGCACCGTGTACTTAGCTATAGTTCAGCTTTGAAGGCTCCAAATGAGAGATTTCAGAACAGTGTGTTCCTAAACATGTGAGAGACCAGGCTGATCTATTTGAACGGAAACTACATCATTTATACGAACTATCATTGATACTGGGGGACCATACTGTGATGGCTCTGCTGTGTTCATTACTCTGTAGTTTTGGTTTCTTTTTCAGTTACATCAGGCTATGAAGGACAAAGTGACAAAATTATCAGCTGGACGGAACCAATGTTGTCCAAATTTTGGAGTTTCCACTGTTAATCTAGGATAATTTAGACCCTATTTGGCAGAGCAACCAAAATTGGTGGAGTTGATGAAAAGACATTCTTAGTTCCAGAAATTCATGAAGCTGAAATTATGGATACATTAAAAATGTTTAAGTAAATCATCTTATTTACATTTTAAGCTAAAAATATATACTTAAGTCACTTTATTTTAACTTACAAACTCCATATCTAAGGTGGAACTGAAAACTAGAGCTCTACTAAACAGGACATTAGTAATTACACGCCTTTTTGTGAATTTGAGAAGTATAAATTATTCTGAGATTCTGACTCTAAAATTCAGTGCAATTGACGCACCAGAAAACAAATTGTTTCAGTGGAGACAGGAAACGATTTTGTAAATAAAATAGCAGACGCCAAACCGAGATAATAGGCCGCTGAACTAATCAGTCAGTCAGAAATGTTCTTTACCATAGGTACACCTCCGTAAACAGCTCGGGCAAAATTGGCTACAGGTAAGCGCATCGAACAAAATCGGGGAAAACACCATCTGACGCAATTTTTTCTGTCTCCAGTGTAATTCGAAATCTGGCTACTGTAGAAGTCAGTGGTACGCAATTATATCTCACTACCATACCTCATCAAAGAACATATGACGACAGTAGATCTGGAGAATTGTGGCTTCACGATAAATCTACAACATTGCTCAAGCTGTAGCCTCAGAAGCAAGCTTGATGCGCTGATGATGCTCAGCCAGTTTGTATTCAACGATCTCTCTAAACAACTGGGGATCCAATATGCAGTCAGGCCGTCCGTAAACAGCAGCTTGCACACTTGCCATCAGCTTAGCAATCTCTCTGCCAGACAAGCCATTGATCTTCCGTGCAGCCTCCCTCAGCAAATCATCAGTTATGTCCTTAACATGTATCTTCTGCTGCTGCTGCTTGTTCAACAGCGAACCCCAAACAGAGCCCTTGCCGTCCTCCTTTAGCATATAGTTGTTCAAGTATAACTTGAGCAACTGAAACCGCTCCTCCTCCCCAGGCAGTGGGAACTCAATAACTTCATCAATGCGGTCAGTAATAGCAGCATCGAGATCACCAGGTCGGTTTGTTGCAAGGACAAGGACGATGTCCCTTGACTGGTCACCGGTTCGAAAAAGCAGTGCATTGAGAGCACTCCGCTGAGCTTCGCTCATATGGGTACTATTACGCCTAGTGAATTGAAATGAAAAACAAGCGATTAAGTGAGATAGATGCGGAAGTTGTATTTATGTTATCACACCCCTACCATCTAACAAAGATAAAATTACAATTTTAACCAAGTTGTTTGGGTTCTCACTAGGCCGGGCTAAAACATAGGTTTTCATTAAATTCAGCAGCTAAATACCCAGTAAGGAGAGTGTGAATTTGCTTCGATCAAAGCTTGAAAATTGAGGAAATGTGCTCAAAATCAGCTCATTCACATTTCTCGTTAACTGGAAAATTCACTAGTAGTCAGACAATGAGTATCGAGTTTGCATACTTACTCGCACAAGAATGCATCAGCCTCATCAATGAAAAGCAGCATGCCCTTTTTGGACTTCTTAGCCCAGTCAAATATTTGATGGATCTTGGTAACAGCCTCTGATCCTAGGGGTGCAACATCTCCTCCTGTCATCATGGCATAATCCAGGCCCTGTCGTGGAGGTACAACGGTGTGAGTATTAATATTTAATAGGTACCAGAAATCATCTTAATGCATAAATTAGTTTAATATCATCAATTTCAAATATAGGCCTTGTTCTTTTTGGCTTAAATTAAAATTAAAAGATACATCTGGAAATTTATCATTTTTGTACAAGCCAAACATTGTAACACTTTGTAGCCATTTAAAGCTTTTAGTGGTTATTCTCAAAGCTTTCAAAACCAGTTAACAATTTTTTGGACTCTTCAAACCCCCTATCGAGGGCCTACAACTTTTTCAGATTATAACCTACAGCTGGGTTAACCTGAAAATCCGTAGTCCCCTTTCAAAAAGAGAAGATCGAACTTGTCAAATTACAAAAGCTTCGTGTTTGACAAGGGAATTTCGACCCATACTACTATTATTAAATCATACCAATTTCAACCATAAAATGGTCAACAGGAAAATCAAAGGATAAATCCAAAATTCAGATTCAGCTTCAAAGCATATAATTATAATGATGAAAATTGTCATATCACTGAAGTTATTGACAAAGATTTCTATAATATTTATAGTTCAGATTTTTAAAATACTTGATAGTTCCACCAACAAAAAAGATTCTTTGTGAAACAATCCCTAAGGAAAATGCAAGAGAAATTATATCTATAACAAACTTACAGATTTACGAGCCATCTCCCTAGCTACTAAAGTTTTCCCAGTTCCAGGAGGTCCATAGAACAACATGTTGCGGAATGGTGCATCATGAGACTTGGTATTTGCAGTTGCTCGTGCAAGATGTTCGATCCTTCGCTTGAGTGAAGGGTGAAGAATAACATTCTCAAAGCCAGCCCCTTGTGACAGAGATGCTGAGCTAGGTTTAAGAGCCTTAAACCTTAACAATAGAAACTTTGGCATTGATGATTCACGGATCAGTGAAGGCTGACCCAAAATTCTATTGATGTAACCCCATGTAACCCTGGCTCCTTCCCTGAATGTAAAGCAAATAAAACCATATAATTCTAGTTTGGATAAGACACAGTTCCTGCTTTGTTGTTTCAATGTGATATCCATACAAACCTAGTAGTATAAACTCCAGCAGCCAGTGCAGTAACTCCTCCAATACCCATTAGTAGTTTACTCCTATCAGTCAACAGCGCTCTAAACCCACCTGTGAATTTTCACATCAGAAAATAGTATCAAACTTACAGATAAATGATAATTATCATGATTTTTTAATATCTTTTGCTTTCCATAAAACAAAGGTGAGTCCATATCTGAAATTAAAAGCATGCACACAAATAAGAAAGGCTAAACACTAAGGCCCTGTTCTTATCAGCTTATAAGGCCTTATTTGTCTTATTTGGGTTTCAGCCTTATTTTCGTTTAAAATAAAAACGATTTGTTTTTTCGAATCCCTTTTTTTTCTATCCCAAAGACTTGTCTAAAACCTATAAAACACAAGTCGAACGAAGCGGATCAGACTCTCGAGGCTACCTCGGAAAGCTCTCAAAATTAGAAGAAAAATCAAATAAGTCAAATAAGACAAATAAGTCAGATAAGATAAGCTAACGAGAACAGGGCCTAAATTTGACCCATCCAAAGAATGGCATATTTTAGAGTAGAAAGACCAAATGTGGTTTCACCAATATGATGTATTAGTTCTGATACGAGACCATAGTGCCTCCTAAAGTAACAGTAAATTTGATGTGATAGCATTCCAAATGACTGTACAGGAGATGGAAAAAATCCCAGCTGAAATGCCAACACCAACAGTTTTGTGAAATTAATACAATAATATGGAATGGTAGAATACCGAAGTAACATGAAGTTAGGCAAAACGCTACACATTCAAGATAAGGATTATGATCAAATACTTGAAAATGATATGACTGACCAGAGTAGAGACAAATCGTTTCAATTAAGGACCGAAGATTAACTTCATAAGAATTGATACTAGCAAGAGGTATAAAAACCTTCGATATGCAAAAAAGTTGTATTTATTGCAGCAAGCCACTTTTCTCTTTCGCCATTCATGCGTTCCAAAAGCATTCTTCTGTTGTAATCTTCTGATAACCTTGCTTCAAGAGCACGACCATCGGCTTCTGCTAGAGCTTTAGCTTTGGCATTGTCTTGTTCTCTTTTAGACTTCTCTTTCTCATTCCGCAGCATTTCTTCTAAAATCTTCTGTTCCGTGGCACGCCTTGCTTTTTCTTTTCTCATGGCAGACTCCTCTTGAATCCTCACAAGCTCAGCATCTTGTCGTCTTTGCGCTTCATGCTCTCCCTGTCAAAATAGATGCTTTGATTAAATCATGTGCTACTGTTGTACATGACAACCAAGGCACCACAATTAAAAGCAACAGCAAGCATATAGGCTGTTGTACATGACATCCAAGGCACCACAATTAAAAGCAACAGCGAGCATATAGATATAAGCATTAAAGAAGGCAGTTACTGGGGAAGAACTTCAATACCTGCATTCTTTTCCTAGCTAGTTCATCATCATATCGCAACTTTTGTGCCTCTGTCTTTAAATGTTGTTCCAAATCATTTCTATATTCTTCACCTGCTTTCTTGATCTGATCCTGGAGACCATATATTAAGAATCAACACTGAATCATGGGTAGAAATAAATATACCAAAGCATTGTAAATATCGTCATAACTAGATGCAGGGATGAATTTGTGTAAAGAAAAAATCTCGCAGAAAACGAAAGTTCTAATTTCATAAAAACATTTTTTATTTATATTGCCACGAAGTTTCAAATTTGCAGTCAAAGCAGAGGTAAATCATTTAGATGTCCACCACCAGGATATATTCAGACGAACGATATCTTGAGGTGAAACTGGTGACAGGTATGCTTTGTTAAGCCGATTAATGGTGATAAAGTTTGATGCTCCTGATTCTAGAGAAGTCATGAACCCAATACACTCGTGCAAGAATAAGTCCAACAGATTCCAGTAGTTTAGCATTGAAGTTGCAAGATAAAAATCTTCTCGCACCTGGCATCAGGCATGTCCTGACTGCCACACTGAACTAAACATTATTCACTGGAATTTTTTATAATACCAAAGGAAAAATAAATTACAAAAAATGCAATATAGCCAAATTTCAAAAGAAAAAAAATATTTGAATGCCAAAAACTTGAATTTCGGCACCTCATTTGCTGAATTTGGAATTCGGCAAATTGATACCTCATTTGCTGGATTTGGAATTCAGAAAATGAGGTGTCAAAATTTCAAGTTTTCAGCACCTCATATGCTGAAACCATTCGATGGCTCTCCTGGTTACGAGGCATCACTCTTGCTCAGTCATTGCTCAGCCAGCCTGGGTTGGAACTTCAAACCCCATGCAAGAAGCCGCATTCATTTTTTTTTCTTTTTACTGTCAGATGCAGGATATACCATCAACTGCGGGGATGCGGGCAGGAAAAGGAAAACTGTATCATGTGGTGTCATGCCTGGGGTTCAAACTTGGGCCATCCGAGCGACAACTAGGCCTCACAAACGCATTGGACACAAAAGGCTTTCAACATTTGGTGTTGCTATTTCGGCACCTCAGATGCCCAATACTTAATTGAACAAATGAGGTGCCAAAATTTAAGTTTTCGGCATTTCATTTACCGAAATTTTGAATCCATCAAATCAAGTACCGAATACAGGGGTGTGTGTGTTTTGCAAACACAATGCACTGTATCGTTTTGAGGATTTTTTACCAAAAAAAAAAAATCCCTATTCGCATCAACGGATGGGAAAAGGCATCAGTAACTCACAATTCCCATGAGCATCTGGTTGATGGCGAACTGCACCTTCTCGGCCGCCACATCTCCTAGACGCGTATCCTCCTGCTTCCGCATCAGCTCAAACAGCTGGAGACAAACAACCCAACAGAAGAACGGCGTCGGAACGGGTAGCCACGGTTAGGGCAAATGAGAGAACACCTTACCTGCTTGGCGTACGGCGAGCTGTTGATCTCCCGCAGCGCAGTGGCCCCGCGCTCCAGAGACTCTGGGTCGAACCCGCTGGAGGCGGGCGCGGAGGGCTCCGAAGCGGGGGCCCCGGTGCCGGCGGAGGGGGGAGGAGCGGCGGGCTGGCGGCGAAAGAAGGAGGCGGCATCAGCGTAGGCGACGTCGGCGAGCGATGCCGCCGCTGCAGCCGCGGCGGCCGCCGCCACGGCGGCGGGCGAGCAGAGGCGGTGCATGGAGGCGGCGAGCGAGTGGCCGGAAGGTTTTCGAGGGGTTTTGGCGCAGCGCAGAGCGTATTAGAATCCGCCGCCTCTTTCTTGCTTTCCAAGAGAATCCGGGTTGGATCGGGCCGGGATACATCGGCCCATGAAGGTCCTCGGGGACATGGCTCGTTTGCGAATTTTTTTATTTTCCCGATATAAATAAATAATTTCCCGTTTATTAAAAATAAATAAATAAATAGGCTTCCATCGCCATCCAATTGGGCGAGTACTATAATCCGCCCTCCGATCGAGCGAGATTTTAAAAAACCACTCGACGAAAGGGCGGGATTTGCTCCCAACGGCCTACGTGTGGGGGCAGAGTAAGCTCGCACCGATGGAAAGGTGAGATTTGAAAATTTGCCTGCCCGTCGGGCGGGATTTGAAAGCTGGGAAAACTCGTCCGTTCGTCTGGCGGGATTTGACCAACCCAATTATTTGGCGATTTTTGGACGATCAGAATTTTTTTTTTCATATTGAAATCAGTACTGTCTCATTAAATTAAATTAAATAAATAGGGTCCCGGCGCCGTTTAAAAGGGTGGGTCATAAAAAATTCCACCGTATTGAAGCTCACCACCCTCACCATTGCCCTGAGTCCCAACCTTCTCCACGATGACGATGGCCGGCCCTGGGGAAAAATCAATGAAAAATATAATATCTAAATCAAAATGCCAAATATGTTTGTTTTCCAAAAAGAGATTGACCGATTTATTGATTCTATATTTTTAATATGTTTTTTCGGAAATAATATGTACCGAATTTACGTGTTTCGAAATCAAATTTACGAAGAGAAAATTTTTGTCATTTTGTATGAAAGGCGCCGACAGTTTAAATTTTCGTCTTTTCTATTATTAGATTGAAAAAGGAAAAAATTTTGTCATGTCACAGAGCATTCCTCGCATACCAGCATTTATAGCATTGAAGGTACGGTCTTCTTAGGGAATTTTTATCGTCGGGATTACAAGGAAACTCCTATTGAGTGCAACAGGGATATTTCCCCTTACTGATAGCATCATGTCTAGCCTCCTTTGCGCGACATGCCCGCTCGCTTTCTCTCCCTTTCAGTGCTTCAGCAGTCTGACATTCAGCGTCCTCTTGTCGCTTGCGGTACTCCTCCTGCCAACGCTTACGCTTCTCCTGTTGCTCTTCCTCATACTGGAGCTGCCTGAACCACTCCCTCTTCCAACGGACCTCACGCTCGATGTGTTTCTTGTCGTCCTTCGATTGCTCTATGTCTAGCCACTGCTAGAAATAGCAGAGAGGTGGGGGAGACTATTTGTTCAACATAAGTTAGTACAGATCGCATGTGCCATGTAGGTAGATATAATCAGGCAGGAGAGGGTGAGCAAGTACCTTTGCACGGTCGCCGGAGGCAACCTTGGGTGGATCATACTCGTAGTTCGCACACATGAAGAACCTCCTTCCGTAAGTATATGAGAAACGTTCGTCGGATTGCACAAACTTGCAAAGGTCACCGCAGAAGCACATCGGAACATTGACCCTTTCTGGCACGATGGTGTTAAACTTGCTCCTCGAAGGGGTCTCTGAGCCATAGGATGCCATTGCTCGTTACAAGGAGACTTGTGGGGTGTAGGGGTCGGAGTGATATGAGAGTTTGAGAAGAAAGTTGTAGCGCAGAGGACCCAAAGGCAGTAGGGTTTTTATAGTGAAATTTGTTCGGTGCATGGATGGAGTTCATGGAAGCGTACGCATCCCTCCCAAGAGGATCGCTGCGGTTGATGTGACCGGACAGTGAATAGCGGTTCTGTTGGTCAGCAGTGCGGTGAAATGTGGATGCTGCAGTTGATATGACCGGGCAGTGAATAGTGGTACTGTTGGTCAGCAGTGCAGCGAAATGATGGAGATAGGACGTGTCGTCGGGTTAATGTCGAAAAAAGGAATGAAGAGGAATGCGCACTTGCGTAGTAGATGGCACATCGGTACAATCTGCGACCGGTAGACCCCTCGGTGTGCAGTGACACATCGCATCAAATAAGCAATGAATGATCACTGGTCACTACTGGACGTCTGTTTGATGCGATGCAAACTGAACACAAAAGGGACGGGACATTGGGTTAACTGCTAACGATAGGGACGGGACACTGCGCAGTGAGTAGTTGATGTCAGTACGTTTGTGCAACAATCATGGCACTTAGGCCTGTAGATCCTATTAGGCGGGGGGCCAGTTGATTCCAAAAATTTCTTAGAAAATTACCCGGCGTGCACCAACTGATGGTCTACGATATTCGTGAAGTAACATAGGGCTTTTTGGCATAGCACGATAGATGGCAAAATTGAGAAAAGCTTTCAAGACGAAAATAAAAAATGGCAAAAATATTCATGCAAGTACTGAATATAGACAACAGGAGTATAAAGAAGGCACAAAATTCCATGTACAGAACAGAAGCAACTGTCGGCCCTGCTTGGGCTTCACCCCGTGGACTGATTCCTCAAGTTGTGCCTTGCGGCCACGCCCTAGCTGTGTGCTAGGGAAGGTGTAGAGGTCCGGTGGGTGAACGTTCCGGCGAGGACGATCCTGTGCTGCAGGCATCGCGAACTCACCCTATGACAGCTGCGTCGGTGGAGGGGGCTCTCCTGACAACTGTGAGCCTCCGACCTCATCATGGGGGACGACGTACTACTCCACGTTACGTGACCCACCAGACTGTGCCACTCTGTCGAGATAGGACCTAAGCCATGCAATGTCAACATTAGTGAAGGACATATGATGGAAAAATAAAATAATAGTGTTTGGCCACAAAGTGACTTGCACCTGTAACGAGAGGGCGCGGTGCCTGTGGTGCGTGATGCGGCCCTGGTGGTGGTGCCCTCCAAGCACCGTGGGCTGTGGACGGTGCATCGGCAATGGGAAACGGCGTGGCGTAGTGGAAGACGTCCCGGCCTCGGCGAACTGCTACCTCCATGATCCCTGTGGTGGCCACTGGGAGTACGTACCAAGGCCTTCTGACGATGGCCTAGGGTGGCCCCTGGGACGATGTGCCAGCCTCGTCATCGGCCGTCCCAGGCGCCTCTTCAATTGTTTCATTCCCTTCTTCCCCCATCTCTGTCTCTGCAGGCACTTTTCCCATATCCTCTGTCACCTTCATGTTCCTTACACCTTCCACCTCCTCTTCCACTCCAGCACCACTAGTCTCCCCTGGCTCTTCACCGCCTTCGTCACCTCTGCCGAAATGTTGATTGCACTCGGCCTGGACTAAGAGAACTAGAGGAAGGCCGCATTCGGTTGCAATCTCAACGTAGCGTCTCCAATTCCGAGTACCCGATTTAGATATCAATTCCCAAAAAAAACCTTCAGCAGCACGGCTCACCAACACATGAACTGTCATCACATGTTCTTCTTCGTTAAGTTGAAACGTCTGTGATAACCAATTTTTTAGTCCACTAAATAACCTTCTAGTGGGCCTTGATATCTCTAATGTACATGATTGGAATATTGATAAATCTACCCCGTAAGTGTCGGGACCCCCTCCCTGGCGGAGGTGAGGTCCCACCTGTGCTTTACCTGTGCTAGTCCCTGGATCAGTAGCTAGCACACACAGACAACAGAATTTGCATCACAACCACGACGATTAATTTACATAAACTTTACATCAGAGTGCGCATAGCGGCGTGGTTACAAAAGTCCGGCTCGAAGGCCTTACAAAAGATGAAGTCTTTATATTACAACGGAAACTTCCAAAAAGGAGAAAACCAAGACAAGTCCCCACAGGCAGAGCTGGAGGAGCGCAATCCTAGGCGTCAAAGTGGTCTTCGTCTTGGACCCCGGCGGCGAAACCTTCGTCGAGATACATCTCCTCCTCGGGGTTCCATCTTTGTTAGCTACCTTTCGTTGGAATGAGCGACCAAGATAAACGCGAGGGTGAGTATACTTTATACTCAACAAGCAAGGCTGACTAATATGCATATAAGGTTCAACAAGGGAAAGGTAAGGGTTCTTTTTGCATAAAGCCAGTTTTGTAAAATTTTACCTAAGGTTTTATAAAATGATTTTAAACATGCTAAGGAAAAACAAATATTCGAATCATTTTCTTTGAAATTTCGGCACCCACCGGTTTTTGCCCAACCTGGCTACTCACGGCACCCACCCTGCAGACACCCTCATCGCTCACAGCACCCACTGTGAGGAGAAAAACCAAAACACACGACCGCAATCGTGGTTTTCCTTTGAAACACCATTTTGAAAACAAATAGAGAAGAAGTACCATAAGGCAGCTCCCCGTCGTCCGTCCTTGACCGTGGACACGGCTATCATGATAGTTTTGTACTCTGCAGAGATCGCACGCTTTACCCATGCGAGGTGATTTTTCCCGAGGGTGCCTCCAAAGGAAAAGATCACCACAAGGCCTTTTTCCAATCTCCTCCTAGTTAAGGCATTCCCACTAAGGTTTCCACACCGATGCCCCTCTTGCGCCAATAGAACAACACCTACTGTCTACTCCACCGACTGGAATGCTAGAGCTAGGGGCTGAAGGATACTTAACCAGGGCCCATCCATACAGGCACACATGGTCGCACTGTTGTACTTAGCTCGTCTACCACAAGGAATCGGTCCTTACGGACCGGGGTGGTTCCCACACTAGGCCCAATTCTCGTGCTCGTGGCACCCACCTTGCATCTATCCACCCCGATCAGGTTTTGCAAAACATTTTTACCCGATAGCACCCACTATCTTAACTACACCCATAACAGCACCCACTGTCCTTTTAAATCAAGCATTTAGACAAGCATTTAATAATTGCAGCTATTAAGAATGAACGACAATTCAGTACTAAGCATTTCTAAGCAGTATGCAAAACCTAATTCAAGGGTGATGTCAAGTATTAGCAATTTTAATAATCCTAGGGCAGCAAGGAACATTTTAGCAGAATAAATTATTGATTGGGTATTATCTAATTTGCTAGGTGATTAGCATTTTAATTTCTAAGATAACATGTATTTTGTAAATGTCTAAAAATTGAGTTTCAAAATCATAGGACACAAGGTTTCAGCACTTGTCTTGCTCAGCAAATTCCTGGTGATCCTCCGAGGGATTGGTCGTGAAACTATCGTCGTTAACACCTAACAACAAAATAACCAAAATAAACACACAATGCCCAAAATTAAATATGGAATGGTATGCATGTAAATGGATATGCGTAAATATGATGATAGTATTTTTAAATTGTAATTTGTGTAAACTCTATTTTACTCCTTTTTATAAATTTTGGAAATTCTTATATATGGAATTTAATTATTGTACATATGTAGCAACATATTTCTTTTTAATTGAGAAATAAAGAAAATAAACTAATTCCTAAAATAAATGTTTATGTTATTATATTTCACCATTTAGAAATTGCCAATTTATTTTTATTTATCAAAATCATTTAAGGTTAATTAATTTATGTCTTTACCTTTATAAAGATAAATCTAAATCATGTTTACAATTTTCTGTTTGATTTTTAATTGGAAAAAGGGGGAAAAGCCGAGTGGGCCGTGGGCTGGCTCGGACTAAGCTGAGGTCTGTGCGGCGTGTGGCCAGGTGCGGAGCCAGCGAGAGAGGCGGCCTGTGCGCACACAGGCAGACGGCCTGTGCATGTCTGTGACTTGTCAAGTACTGCAACCTGACGTGGGGGCTAACAGTGGGGCGGTCCGTCGGCCACTCGGGCCGGTGACGGAGGGCCCACTGTCGGCGTCACTGAGTAGGGGAGGAGGCGGGAGCGGCTCGGGCGTGGCCGATTCCGGACGGCTGCTCGCCGTGGCGAGAGAGGGGGAAAGAGGGAGGGGAGGAAGGGGAAACCAGGGGTGGGGTCGACGGCGAGGGGGAACATCTTGTTCAATATCTCTACAAATAATGTACTCTACATAATCTAATAAATTAATACCTTGTTTTCTTATCGGTACAAATATAACTAACAACTATTATACACATACCTAGAAAAACAAACTTCATGCCACATCATCCCTCTATAAATATGTCGTTACGACAATCTACATGCTATTACGTGCGCTAACCACATAATCGTATAATTTATTTACTATACTATTTTCAATCTAAACTCTAAATATTATCCTGCTATTTCTAGCCTAAACCCTAACCCTAACATGGTCGACACATAACACTGCATGCACTAAATTCATATGGCTATCCTACCAAGTTTTGTCAAAATAATTTAGTACTAGATAACGAAATTACCTGCGAAATCGAAGAGTCCCTCGTTGTTCCTCTCCTCTCCCAACTCTCTCTCTCTTGTTTTCTCCCTCTCCTCTCCTCACTTTTGCTGTCTCAGATCGAAATGGGAACTATGCCAGCGTCGACCGGCCGCGCGGCTTTAAAATGGTCAAATCCCGCCTAACGAACAGGCAAGATTTCCCTGCGCTTCAAATCCCATTCGACGGGCGGGTGGATTTTTCGTTCCCATCAAATCTCGCCCTTCCATCGGGCGAGTTTAGGCTCCCCGCGTGTGGGCTGTTGGGATTAAATCCCGCCCATCCGTTAGGCGGATTTTTAAAATCGCACCTGAACGGAGGGCGAGTTATAGTTCTTGCCCAATGGAGTGGTGACGAGAGGCTATTTATTTATTTTTTATAAACGGAAAATTATTTATTTATATCAAAAAAAAAGATAAAATAAAAAATCGCTCATTTGCATCACTGGCCCATGTCGATACGCGGTGGTGACAGCGGAATGGGGCTTGCCCTGCCGACTCACGTTAAGAGCACGCGTTCTACTATTTCTTCTCCCTCATTCACATATCATTTTATATCATAAAATAATTAATGATTTGTCATTCCCATGGATGACTTAATGATTTGTCACTTTCTGTGTCAATAAGGTGTGGAGCCAAAACCCACATGTCAGTGATAGCATAAGTGATAAATAATCAATTGCATATCTTTGAAAGTAACAATTGATCTCCTATTATCACTTTATGCTAGTTTTCTTTTTATGTATGTATTTGACGAATTTTCTTTACCCCATAACATGTTTTCGATTTTTCTTAGACTATTTAAGACAATGATGCCGTCACCAAATATTAACATCTAAAATAGTCAGTTATCATAAGTTTCCCTTGGTTGTCTTTCAACGAACATTGCTAACAAGACATAGAACCTACACATATTGGAGACCATGGTATTTCTATTTTTCTATTGTTGTGTTTGTTAGCAATAAGACACCATTGCAAGTGATGGAGTGGACGACGAGGAAGTTGAAGAAGTTCAGCACGTTTATCATTCACTTCCATGGACATATTGGTGAGACAAAGCAATCGCCCGTGCTTTGCTACGAGAAAATTTTGAATTCCAACGCCAAGACTATCAACAATTGTCCGTGCTTTGCTACTAGAAAAATTTGAATTCCAGCGTCAAAGACTATCAACAAGCATGTTATAGCATTTGACTTCATTATGGACGATTGATGCTACGCACGATGAGATACGACACATCACGATCGACCCTGCATGGGTTACACACATTCGGCTTCACCTTGAGCGATTGGTGTTACGCATCCTGTGACTCATCACGCGCGTCGTGAACAAACGCGAGAATGATAGTAGAGATTGACGCACGCTACGCTTTGGCTATACCCACTGTAAGAATTTTGAAAAGTTAAATTACATAAAATAAGTTTGTTACAACATGTGGTAATTTTAGTGAAGTAAATGGATTTATTACGATGGATGGTAGTGTCGGATAATTTTAGTAAAACATGACACCACTGACAGGATACGTTTTAATAGTAGAGATATTATTGCTTATTTTCAATCTTCAATTAATAGCTAAAGTACTCATGTAGTTATAAATTATTAATATAAATAAGATAGTTTTCTAAAGAAAAAAACAACGCGTGCTACTCCTACCTGACTGAAGAAGACATCAACAATATTCCAGCATAAACAGGGAAGTGAAATGTGTTACAACCTGCCAGGATTGCAAGTTAATCTTGCTCACCCAGGCCATCCGGTCATTCTAGTCGCATGAAATCCAGGGCCAAGTTGCGGATGTCTGAGAATAAAGCCTACTAAGAACTTTACAGTTTAATTACAAAAAGGAGAAGAAACCACACAAAACAAATGAGCAAAGCAGAAGGTGTACCTCAGCAGTCAGCAGCCTTGGATTGCAAAGTGAGGAGAAAAGATGCATAAAGAATCATATGCTACTAGACGGCTAGACGCTAACATAAGTTAAAAGTTCTGCAGTACAACAGTAGGCCTACAACAAGTGGAGTTAATAGTCATCTTCATCGTCTAGGTCTGGATCGTTTGGTGGCCGTATCCTCTTGCCGTCTCTCCCACCAGGACGACCTCCCTTCTTTGGTTTTCCTCTGCCGAAATACACAAGTAATCGTGACAAAGTAGTTGTGCTAAATTAATTTCCCCATGCACGTCAGTTTTTACTCAAAAACCTTAAGGCAAACTCTGTCATGGGCCCAAGGCCATGACCAAGCCCAGCCGTGACTCTTTCTTCATTGTGCAGACATGAGTAAAGTTCACAAAGACAGCTGATGCAAAAACTATCTGAACACTTACTGCCCATTTGCAGGAGTGCTTGCACCTTTTGATCGACCTGATCCATAGTCTCTTCCATCTGCTAGGATGAGACAAGTATTGAATTGAACTCAATTTCATAGCTGATGCTGATTTCAACTTAAATGAAAAAACAAAGAAAGTTTACCTTCTCGTCCAGTCAAATGTTCATCAACCTGAAAATGTGTGGGTAAAAAATAGTACACATTAGCAAATTCCACAATTTGGAGAGAGATGTGGGGAGAACAATCAAAGAAGGAAAAAGTGCAGGAAAAATGGTTTAATGGTGTTGGGCACTATTGCTACTCGTACCGCTGGAGAGGTAACTGATGACAAAGAGAATAACCTCTCATCAGCCTGAAATTTCCTGGAGCGCTTGAGGCTGAAATAAATCAAGAAAGATCTGTTACAAATAACTCTATGCATATATCCATCATCTTAATTGTTTTAAAAAAGTAAAACAGCAATGATAAGGTGTGTCGCTTGTGCAGAATAATGACATCAGACAATAGTCTCAAATAGCCAATGATTGTCATCAGTTCAAACAAGAAACCATAAATACAAAGCTCTAATGCTGATGCTGGTCCAAAGGTACTCATGTAATAGGAAAGGAAACTAGGATAGAATGGATTAGCATAAAAAAAAAATCCTGAATTATGAATCACCTGTTGCAGATCTGCAGATTATGCACTCAAATATTAGTTGAATTATGTGATGACTATTCACTAGCCTGTGTATAAAGCTCAAATGGAAGTGGCATACTCACCATTAAAAAGCCTTACACCGCTGGAATTTGGAGGATTACGAATTTAAATCAATGAGATAAAAACAGATAGAAGAATAAATGTAGAGAGTTCCTAAAATAGAGAAGACTACATCAGTTTATTCAAATTAAAAAAAATAAGCTACACCAATTTATTCAAATTGAGAAACAATATAATACAATATAATGCAATATGAGGTCCCTTACTTAGCAGTGTTTTTTGACGATGACAAAAATGATTCAAAACCCTTTAGCACACTTCCAAATTGATTAGACTCTTGTAGGTAGGTGGTCTCCATATCATAAACCTGGTAACACAAAAAACATTAATATAAGTTGTATGATGTAAATAATCGTATTAATAGTGGAAGCATATATAGTAAAACTTCTCTGCTTGCTTCAATATTTGCCAAGAGCTAATCAGTAAATGATATTTCCCTCTTATATTAAAGATAGGTGTGCATCTAGGCATCTAGCTATGGATAACTTATGTAAGAAGTATGAACAGAAAAGAGGACACCATAATAAGAAATTTTACAAGTATTTTGACATGGTTTGATGTTTTTCAGCTATAGGGGTTTTCCGTTTCCCTATCACCAACAGATTTTACTACATGCCTAGTGATCAGTGATACTACAGATCTTGTGCTGCCCCTAGGATTACAGAACACTTTGGTAAAATTTACTTGCTACTGCACAATGTGTTTTCCCAGCTGGATTGACATACTTGAAATTAGATCAATACACTCCCATTCTTTTACTTATTAGAAACCCTTTCCTTTCTGCTAAATCAGTTGTAGATGTCAATATTCACTGCCACGATTCACAAATTTGGGCCATTTTCTATAATGCTGGAATGTTTCAGGTTCCCCGTGAGAGAGTATAAACACAGCTTAAAATGGTCTTGGTCATCGTATATGCAGAAGTAGCTAGTTTGATGTGATTGATTTGTGAGTTGTGACAAAGACAACTAATTAAATACAAAACAGCAAATTGATGATCAAAACAGAGGATAACTGTTAATTAATTGTTCAGAGCACCAAGTCTTTGATATCACCTGACCATAGACCAATCGATCCTTCGGGCGTCAAGCACACTACCCAATTTGTCCAGTCACATAATGAAGCATCAATCTTGCCACATTCAGCAAACAAGCACGGCTGAGCAAACTAGCAATTTGCCGTCTCCCCCAGTCCCTCCCTAATTTATCTCAATCCCACATTTCATTTCGCTGCAACAGAGCCCATCCCAAATTAATCTCATTGTTCACAGCGTGGATTAACATCCCAAATTGATCCCCTCGTTCACATCGTGGATTAACATTCGGTGCTACAACATATTAGCCGTGAAGTCTATTAATCAGATCCCTATAATTCTTGAGGCATTTAGATAAATTCAGGCTGCCACAGATGTCTACAACTTGAATTCTGCAATCTCTCAACCGTCTCAAAACACAGTGAAGACTAGCAGCTCTCAAGGAGCGTATTTTCACATTAAGCAACGAATCAGAGATTCCCATAGGGAGAAAAATCGCATCTTTGGAACAAAAACCCGCCCGCGGACGCGAACCCTAACGAATAACGAATACAAGAGCCCCAATGCCCAGGTCTGAGAAAGGAACCGGTGAAAAGACCTAACCTGGCGCTCGATGGAGCGGAGCTCCTCTTGGAGCTTGGCGCGCTTGCTCATCAGGGCCGAGAGCATCGCCGTGGGGTTCGCCGGCGCCGGCGCCGGCGCCGAGGGCGCGGAGCCCGACGCAGCCTTGTGCGCTCCCCCGCCTCCACCTCCCGAGTCCATGGCTGCAGCTCTAGGGTTTCGAGTTTGTGTTTCGGGGCGTTCGGCTTTGGCTCGGGAGCAGTACGATTACAGACTGGTGACTGGTTCCACGAGCTGCCTTCCGAATTCCGAATCTCTCCCCCGCGAAGTATCATCCGAGGAGACAATTTTTTTTTTCAGAAAAATTGATTATATGTCACTCCAAAGAGTGAGATTTCAATATACCACTTTATTTACGTGCCACATTATCCAATAGAACTGTCTCATTCCTATTCACCTACCCAATAACTGTCCCATCACTATTTCTACACTCTACTTTTTCTATTCCATGCCGCATCACTGTTTGCTACCGTGATGAAACATAGGGTTTGGACACATTGGTGCAGATGCCCTAAATTGATAAAATGTCACACTAAACATTGTACAACTTGATAATATACCATTTCAAAATTTTATCTTACTAATCTTTTTTACACACCTGAAAGGACAAAATTACCACTGCTCACTTATTCATTAAACCATTTGCATTCATGTGGAATAGTGTAATTAACCATAGAGCAGAGGCTTACACGCCGTTGTCCCCATTGTCACGCCGTGTCATCATCCCCGCTGCTGGCGCGGGTCCTTGGTTGCGAAGCAACCCTAGCTACGCAATTCCGCGCAGCTCCTCCCATGCCGCAGTTCGCACCGTCGTCCCGCCGCCGTCCCCTGGTTGGGAACCAACCCTAGCTACGCGGTCCCGTGCAGTAGCCACCGCGTTGTCGTCCCTGCCACCGTGTCATCCTCTCCTGGTTGTTAGTACCTCCCCGACTCTCCCCTGAATCGTCGGCCTTCTCGAAGATCCACCACGCAACAGCGCTGCCTTTGCCCGACACATCCAGAGAGCAACGAGCATGGAACGTGCAGAGAGAACTAGGGCATGGAACGTGCGGGGAGAACCAGGGGTACAAATATCTTTTCATTCAAGGAAAAAGGTTTATATAATGCTAATTGATGTTAAACATTGAGAATGGCATATTATTAACATGTAATTGATTGCAGTGGCATTTTATCAATTAGCATTTTTAGAGTGGCATATCCTAAAATGTCACTCTCTGGAGTAGCATATAATCAATTTTCCCTTTTTTGGCTTATTTAAATAGGAAAAATCTTGGTATTCCTTATCAAAGAAAAAACATTGTATCCAAGTATATCCAATTAAAGAGCTTGTCAATCTCTTCCATGCCATCACTTTGCCACTCTAATATTGTATGACATCTTGTTTCCAATTTCTTTCTTTTGTGCCATTGTTGTTAGCTCTGTTAGGTTCAACCGGTAGAAAGCTCCCTTCATGTTCAAAATATCTCTTTCATAATTTCTAAATTTAAAACTTTGAAACATCGTATCTGTCCTACATTTTAGCTCTAAATTCAGTTATTCATATTTTTAGTTTTATATAAAATTATATTTACTTGATGTTAATTTTTATATTTTTTATATTTCTCTCGTTTCCATGAGACATGGTGCCATTAATTTTAAAATCAAATTTTAAATTAATTTTTCACTTCACTTTCAAATTTGAGTACACATAATTTTCTGAATCCATAGTTTTTTTATAGTCATGGATTTCCTACAATTTTTAAGAAGTACACAATAAAAAAGCAGGGACGTAATTGTCTTTATGCGGCTCTATCATAGCTTTATTGGTCAACAGCGACATAGAAGGAAAAAAGGTAGAAAGAAGATGTTATACTAGGTTAGAGTGGCAATATGATGACTCGGAAGAGATTAGCAACCTCTATAGTGGCATACAAAGACTTCTATTTAAGTTAACGCCAACGCATAGTTTCAACTTTAGAGATATGTCACATAAAGTTGACAATCGTAAGTAGGGAATATTGCATCCATGTCATTGCAGAGTTGTGATATCTCAGAAATGTCACCGCAAAGTCAGTGCCATTATAAAGTTAGTTTTCTTGCAAATATCTGCAGTCATTCTTGCCCCTCTGTCCTATTCAAAATTACCTGTAATATGTCATTGGCCTCTTCTTCCTCTTCTCCCCCACCTCCGGTCATGGCCCAAGCTCATCGTTGAGCCTTGCCGCCACCGCCTCCTCCAAGCACCGCCGCTGAGCTCCTATAGCAGCCGATGCTGCTGAGCGCTGCCATGGCTGATCGTCTGCCTCACCTCCAACTCGCGCCGTCTCGCCTCCAGGAAGCGCTGCCATCTACCTCGCCTGATTCCAGGCCACGTCGACCACCTCCAGTTCACGCCACATGCCTCTAGGCTATGTTGACTGCCTCCATAAGATATTGCCTTGCTATCATCGAGCACTGAAGGAGAAGAAGGGAGGAGGTGGCTGGCCGGAGAGGGAGGGGAGTAGGGGATCAGCTGGAGGGATAGAGGAGGGAGAGAGGATAGAGGAGAGAGAGAGAGAGAGATAAAGAGGAGGGATGGAGGAAGAAGAAGAAGAAGGGAATGATATTTTGGTCAAAAATAGTTGGATAATCCTCATAGTGGCATATTTGCAACGATCAACACTTTATAATGGCATATGACCAAATACAGACTTTGTGGTGGCAGTTTTTAGTTATGGGGTGGGACGGAGGCCAAGGGCGATGAAGGCAAGGCATGGGCGCACAACCTAGGGAGGACCAGGCCAACGATAACACTAGGGGGAGGTGACTCCGGTGTTGATGAGAGGGTATGGTCGGAGCTCGGGTAGGAAGCGGTGTCGATGATGGGGAGGAGGTAGTGTTGATGTTTGGGGAGGATGGGGCATGAATGCAGCTTGGGTAGGAGGTCGAGACAGGGCACAACTAAGGAGATCATCATGCCAAAGGAAGCCGCCATTGATGTTGTTGGTGTTAGGGCAGAAGGCAGCACCGTGTGGGAGAACATCGTAGCCAGCGTGGGTGGGGACGCCATGGAGGATATCGCACCACAAGAGAGGAAGTCGGCTCTGAGAAGGTGGCAGGGCACTGGTGTTGTTGGGGAAGAGAAGGAAATGCTATAGGTTGAAGAAGGAAGGGTATTTTGGCCATTTATGATTTATAATAGCATATTTCTAAGGGTTGCAACAAAGGAGTGGCCTAATTACAATTTTTGAAAATTTGTGGACTAACCAGCCAGCTAAAACGATAACATATTAGGTTGGTTGCCAATTGGGTCTGATCTGCTCCACTAATAATTGTGTCTATATGTATAAATTGAGATAGGTGACTTCCGTACAACTTTATAGATAGACTAGCGGAGGGGCAGTGCTTTGCTACAATAAAAATAAGATCAGATGTCGTCTTATACCATGTTGTGATCAACATATTTAACATGTACATTTATCTCCGCTCTATGCTTGACTGCATCCTACCTCTGTACCTAGGCTCCCGTCTATTTTTGTTCTTTTATATTTTTTAAGATAAAGGATGAATTCTGACCTCTATGTTCAAGGATGTACGCAACCAATACAAAGTCCAAACATAATGTGAGCGGGATATAAAGCCAGTATCAATGCATATATGCACCTATAGATCATAGGTAGGTTCATCTTATATGTTATGACGGTGACCGAAATCTTCCTAAAATACAAAAAACACCTAAATGTGAAAACAAGCCAAATCTATAGAAAACATCCTTGCAGATATGAACCTTCCTAGCATATGAATTCATAGAATAGGAAATAAATAGTCCTAATATGATTTTAGTTCATTCGCTTTATGAAGATTAGGAAAGAGATGATATTGACTTGATTTGACTTGCGCCGGGGAGGATGGTTGATCCGAGGCATTGATTGAAGATCGGATGGTGGAGATAAATGATGTACCATATGACCACCATCACTCACCATAAGAGATTTTTTATTAGTAGAGATATAGGGAGATGCTACAAATCGGGCGTCTGACGGGATTGAAACAAACCAGACGCTCCATCGAAACAAAAAAAATATATCATCAGGAGAAAAAATTCCGCCAGCACAAAAAAATGATATTGTTGGAACAAAAAGAAACATCGATGAGGTCGAGTAAAGGGCCATGCAGTGCGGTGTTACAAGGTGGGCCGAGGCTACACGGAGCTTGAGGTGGCTAGGTGACACTCTATGATGAGGCCAAGGAAAGAGCGGTCGAAGAAGGAGTGGACGACATGACGACGGTGTGTTCCACAATGAGGCCGAGCATGGGCACGAAGAGGTAGCCCGACGGTGCATTGCTCGCTAGAATAGAAGCCGATGTAGCCCTCAAAGGTGTCGATGGAAGAGATTCAACGAATGAGGAGGATGAGCGTGATGGGCACAACCAACGGCGCATAGTTGAACTGCATCGAGTCCTAGGGTTTCTCCTTCTCCAGTGATGATGTGTGTGGATATGGAGGAAGGGAGGTAGAGGCATTGTCCTTGAAGCAGCGGAGGAGGCGATGGTGGTCAGAGTCGTCGCTGCAGGGGCACGAGGCGTGATGGAAACCGAAATCCTAAATTTGGCGCGTGGACAAACTCATGACTGCCATGGAGGAGGTCATTGCTACCGCTCACTATGCAAACGTCACAAGGACAACAAGGTGATGAACTGAGCAGGAGGGAGAGTGGGAAGGGCAGAGGTGGAGGTAGAGTTGGGGAGGACAACGGCATGAGCTCCAACTCGTGGAGCTCCAACTCGTGGGGGTAGAGGATGGGAGGAGAGGCTGGGGTAGGAGCCTTTGGCGCAGGAGGAAAGAGAGGAGGGGAATAGGGATGGGTTGAAGGACGACGTCTGATTAGACCGGATGTAGCAATAAAGGTAGATATATCAAGACTTTAGTTAGAAGAATAGAGATAGATATATCATGACTTTAGTGAGATGAATAGAAGAATACAAAAAATAAATTCTCGAAACAAAGTTGTGTGGCTCAAAAGTCTTTTTCTAAATAAATCCCAATTAGGATAACATTTATAATCTTGTCACTCATCAATCATGGACACAATGAGCATGAACTATATCATAACAATACACACTAAGTACTTCCTATATGCCGAACCAAACTAGTCTACAGTTGGCAGGTAAACTCGCACTCCGGCAAGAATGTGGAGCCCAAATACCTGCTGAGGACTCTATGTGGATATGGTCTATTTAGACACATGTTACAGATTCCTTATGCAATCTTAGGGGTTGTCCTCTTCAGTTTAATTTATTTGTTTATCTTCTTATTTGTTTATAAGTGGAACTTTGAGAGGTTCTTGAGATAGTTTGGAAAGTCCGGTGCGCTTTCGTTTGACTTCTTTCTGAAAGCTTTAGAACACATCTTTGAGAAAAAAAAGAACAAATTATAAAAGCCAAAACGTTTGACTTGTTGATTCAAAGATAAATAAATAACATAAGAAAATATGTTGAAGAGAACAACCCCTTAGCTGCTGGGCCGACCACTCACCAAAGCTAGCATGTGGGCGTTCTCTCTTTCTCCAACAATGACGTGGCAACCGTTTTTGGACAAAGCTAAATGGAAGCTTTTGCTTTCATGATCTTTAGCTTGAAATCCGCTAGTTTTGCTTGTTGGCCTGATGCCTCCTACACTATTGGAATCCGTGATTGTTCGTCATTGGGCACAAGCATGCACTGTAGGGGTGAAATCTAGTTCGGATAGTTTTGGTCCGGTCCAGTCGGAATCAGATTCGAACCAGGTCGGACCGGAATTTATCGGATCAGGTCGGACTCGGAACCAGACTCACATATTTTAGCTCGGAATCGGACTCGAATTCGGGAAGCTAGTATCCGACGAAACAGGACTTGGACCCAGATATTCCGAGTTGGGCCTTTACGAATATCCGAACCCTGTTGGCCCACCGGGCCCAGTTCATTCCAAATTTCCAACATGCAGGCTGCAACCCAAGTCCGCTGGAGTGTGCCCATGACATTGTCAACCGTCAATTGTCAATGTTTGATAAACTATGTATGTATCTATTGCTCTGTGCTCACCTGCTCATGAATTCATGAACTATCCGGACATGTGGATGTAATGTGGAATATGGTTGACTAGTGTTTGACGGTCTGAGGGTCGAGTATTTCATAAATATGAACTTGGTGTTTTATTGCTTGCATCATGCTTGCGCATTCTGCCTTGTGTGCTCATTTGTGATTAATTATCACACCATATTTGTCTAAATCTTATTAATATTCTAGTCAATTGAATTATTTATGTGCTATGGTAGTTTTCGGGGAGTACAGTTTAGGGGGTTACAATGTTCCGATAAAATAATCGTGATCGTATTCGATTCGACTCATATTCGATCCGATTTCGTTTTCGAGGTGGTTCATATTCGTATTCGAAGGATCCGTATCCGGATCCGAGTCCATGAAAAGATACGAAAATGAAATTAGTACAACCAATATCCAATCCGATCTGGTCCGTTTTCACCCCTAATGCACCGTGGTCTCTTGCTTAGAGACATAAAAAGAATATCTGATGCATCTTCGGTTCATAGCTAGCGCTCGATGGACCACCCCAAGTCATGGCCTGGTCACCTATGAGGCTATGGCCAATCCAAACGTGGCTAATTAAGTAATTATCCTTATAGTGTGATGGTTGAATATTTACATCTAAAGTGTCAAATGTCGTAGCTCTGCAGAAGCAGGGAACACATTAACACCCTAGCCCAACAGGGAGCCGGATCATGTGTGACGACAATGCTAGCGAGGAAACGCCACGGAGGGAGGCGTGGTAGGGCGTGGCTGTCAGCGCGGCGCGGGGGAGGGAACAGTGTATGGACTGCCGAGCGTGAGGGTGCTCAGTGGGTAGAGCCAGGGAGGAGGGAGCCGGGAACCCAGCGGCTAGCTCGGCTGGGCTGGCTCGGCCAAGCTGGCTGGCGGCCTGGCTGGGCCGGCTAAGGGACCCAAGCCCAAAAATGGGTTGGGCTCACTAAGGAAAGCTCATTTTGGTAGATAAATATTATTTGGGGTATTTGAATTGGCCAATTCAAATTGAATTTGAATAATTGCATGTTGTCTATAAATGGAATGTGTGATTATGGATGGGGATTTCACTAAGCAATTTGTGAACTTAGAGGATTGAGCCAAGGTTCAAATTACTACTTAGTTTTTTTTGGGTAAGTGAGATTCCTAATTGGTGACAAATTACCTAAATGATGTATTAGGAGAGATTTTTGGATCCCTAATAGTTTTCACTCCCATGGTCTTATAGGAAATTTGAATAGATGTCTTTGGGTTATTAGTGATATTAGTGCTTAATTTTTGAAATAAGCATACATATTACATATTCATACATATATGGGGGTGTTTGGCAGAGTTTCAACTCTTAACTCTGCCCCGGAGCAGTGCCAAACACCCTGACTCCACGTAACTCTAGAGCAGGCAACTCCATGGAGCAGCATCTCTCGTAGTTTATTTTTATAGAGCAGCTTGAAGGTTGCTCCGCGGAGTTGTGAATCTGCTCCACAATGGAGTTGTGGAGCAGAGCTGAAAATTAGAGCTGGAGCCCTATCAAACACCCCCTATATACATATATACAAGGGTATATTAGTGTCTTGCAAGGGTTAACTTACACAAAAAGGGATTTCGAAAATCAATCGATAACCATATGCATACTTAAGTTCTAATAGTTAACTTAGGGCTGTTACAAGTCGTTGATCGGCCGTAGCCGACGAGTGTGTCTATAATAGACCAGCTACCTTGTGGTTGCAAGCATCGATCGGGCTAGCTCAAGCTCGGCTCTCAGTTACGACTAATAAATCTGAATCCTAGTACACAACCGACTCGGATTATGATTCCGAGCAGCAAACTGCAAGCTTTTTTTAATCGTCACGAGAATTCGGAGTATCTCAAGATGATTTTTTTTTAATACAAACTCACATCCCACATATATGTGTGCGTCCAACGTTCGACACGCACTATGATCTACATGGGAGGTTTCGACACGCACTATGATCTACATGGGAGGCTTAAAACCTCTGTTACATGGGCAGCATATATAGATGCCTCTGCCTGTCCATCAGGATCAAGCCACAGATGAATGACCGTTGAATGCTTGATGAATATTGAATCCAAACTGCTTCTGGACAGCTCCATTACCATTAGGGAAAGTAGGGCACAAGTGTTTGGCCGGTTAGATAGCGAGTTAGTTGACCTGACCCACCCGCCCTTAATTTCCAATTAAATTTGAGAAATTATAAGTGACGGTGTACTATTCGCACGTCTACTGATGGGATAACTACGTGATAAAAAAGAGCAGCAATTCGTCGCATGTGCGTTGCGCGTTGCTTTTCTTCTGATCCTATGTGGATGGGGCCCACCATGTGCATGTGTACACATTGCTTTCCTTCTAATCCTATATACGTGGATAGGCCTCACCATGTGTGTAGTAGCGTGGCTCTATGTCTGCACGTGTCTACACATGCTAACCGTGGGATTGACCAGAAACTAGTCAATTTTTCTTGATTTTAGACTTCACAATTTCACATCTATATTCGAACTTCATTTCGCATGAAATAAAATTTGTAATTCATCTAAGACACCTGGGACACCATGGTGTACAAAAAGGACAAAAGTGGTTTAACCCGAGACACCATGGTTCACACCTAAGATACCATGGTTTATCTTTCGACACACCATAGTTCACACCTGAACACCTGAGATACCACAGTTCACCTCTCTACACACCATAGTTCACACCTGAGACATCGTGGTTCACACTAACACATTATGGTTCATAAACATGGTTCACCTTGACACATTATGGTTCACCCCGGCCTGACACACCATGGTTTACCTGACATATTATGGTTCATAAACATGGTTCACCCTGACACACACCTGAGATACCATGGCGTAGGAATATGGAAAAAAAAATGGTTCAACCCAAGACATCATGGTTCACACCTGAGACACCACGATTCACCTCTCGACACGCCATGTTTCACACCAAAGACGTCACGGTTCACCTCTCAACACACCATAGTTCACATCTGAGATCATGGTTCACCTCGACGCATTATGGTCCACAAACACGGTTTATCCTGACACATCATGGTTCACTTCTGACACACCATGGTTCATCTGACATCTTATTGTTCACAAACATGGTTCACTTTTATCCAATTATTTTCCCGGATTCACTCGTGATTCACCCATGGTTTATACCTGGTTCACTCTGATTCACCCATGGTTTATCTCTGGTTCACCCTTGATTCACCCATGGTTCACTGGTACACCTATAGATCAATCACACTGGTTCACCCATAGTTCACTCTGGTTTACACTAATTTACCCAAACTAATTCACATATGGTTCATATTTATTTTTTTCTATTCTATACCATAGCTATGCTAGGGGGTATACGTCCCCTAGTGGCTTCCAAAAGAGAAAAACTGCCGAACGGTATACCGTCCCTAGCTCGACCTACGGCATGGGAAATGACAAAGTGCTTCCGGCGTGCGTCCGCTTCCCGTGTCGCGGCATCCGATTTCCGGCGCTGCTTCGCTTCCCCACGCGTCTGCTTCTCATGTTTGCACTCTAGTGCATGCCGCACTCGGACGTTGCACTGGCTCGTTGGCAACCAGTGCGACACGTCTAAGTGGTCTACTACTTAGTTCCAATCCATCGTAACGGTGTACACATTCATTTCAATATTTGTAAATTTATTTAAAATTCATACATTCTCCAAATTCAATGAATTAAAAAAAATTAGAAGATCTAGCTACCGGTAAAATTTTTATAATTTTTTGAGTTTGTGGAGTTTTCTGTTATTTTGTTAATTCATTTCATAAGGGTTGTTTCCAGTGAGAACGTGGGGGTGAAGTTTTGAATTTCATAATTTTATTAATTTATATTTATTTTTTGTCTTTTTATACTCAATCTGATGCACAACGTTATTCTCGATACTCGATGATACCCCAATATTTGATGATACAGTGGTCCTCAAGACTCGACGACAACCACGATAATAGACCCGATACCCTCTGTCCTGATACCTCTTAATACAAGACGATACCCTGATACTCGACAATAGCCTCAACCTGATACCCCCGATACTCAACCTGATACCCTCGATACTCAAATCGATACACACGATCTCCCTGACTCGATACCCTCGATAGTCGACGATATCCCTAATATTAAACGATACACGAACCCTGATGCTGAACCCGATACCCCTGATAGACGATGATACCCCTCCCCTCGATACTCAACCCGAAACCCCTGATTCTCGACGATACTCAAACCGATACTCCACGAGATGTCGACCGTGATACTCGACGATACTCCCCGATACACGATGATGCACCGGGATACCGCACTCAATACTCTATGATACATGACCTTACCTAATACTCCACGATACCCGAACCGATACTCCACGATACCCGACTTGATACTCAATGATACTCCACGATACCTAATCTGATACTCGTTGATATATGATAATTCATGACACTCCATGATACCACCTGATAATCCATGATACCTGATACTCAATGATACGGGTACTCAACGAGTATTAGGCACTCGATGGAACTCGATATTCAAAACTTGACGATAAACATACTAAACGATACCCAAAAGTCAGTGACACCTGAGACTCGACGATACATCCAACTCCACGATTGCCCTGATGCCAAATAAGTTTAAAATTGAAATGAACCTGATAGGTTCATGAACTTCTCGTGCAGGTTGCTTAAAGAGTGAAACGAAGCATTAGTGTCGTTGCGGCCTTGACTCTTGAGTGTCGTATCTAACTCATGTCACACAATCGTAGATTAAAGGATTGATCGATGCCATGCATGACCAACATCTTATCCTCTAATTATGATTTTTGATCTAATTCAATCTTATCCCAAATGACGTCGTAGGTCGTAGGAGCGCACACGTGAAGACCACATGCATACCAGTCACCGTGCACATGTCAGGAGTTAGGACACACGGAAGGGAGACGTGCACGTAGCGCGGGAACGAGCAGGAAGGTGCGAACATGAGGAGCGCGAGACACGTAAGAGGAGGACGGGTGCATACGGCGGGAACACGTGGGAAGATAGAAACAGGGACAAAGATACGTGCGGTCACCATTCTTTTTATCCACTGGTTGTATCGTCGTACAACATCAGAACAATATACCATCTTGTAGATGCTTCCATTAAATTTGTGTGCACAGCTGCAAGTGTGTATTCTAGAGTTTGCTTGGTCAGTTTGGATAGCTGCCGCGACCGCAAGCGGCAGTCGAATTGATTAATGGTACGGCGACCATCCAAGTGAGAAAGTGATCCGGTGAATGTTCGATCCAGCCTGGCTTGGGCTTAAACCTAGCTAAATTTAAAGCTAAATGTTTTAACTTTTAGTCTAACTTTTTTAATTATAAAGTCATATCTAAAAACTCTTAAAAATAACATTCAGTTCCCCATCCTAAAGAAAGTGATCTAATCTTAATCACTGATGTTATTGTCCGCAGTAACCTTGACTCAGTCCCCCTTTGAAATCACTCAGTCCCCCTTTGAAATCTCATCGATTCTTACTGGCTAGCATACCACAACCAATCCCTAAATTCCGTGTCTCCACACCTAAGAGACTGTTTCTTTAGGCGGTTACGGTTGCGTTTGAGTTTAAGTTAGAAATTTGTTATTTTCGTACAAGTTAAACGCTTTGACGTTTCGTAACCAATTTTTGTAGATCTTACTATTTCTTCAACTAGCTCTCAAAACCATTTTTTCTATAATTTTTTGATCCTTCGGATGTCCTTATCGAAGAGCTATAAATTTCTAGTTTAAACGCAAACGCAAACGCAACCGCCCAAAGAAACATTCCCTAAATTGTCTCCAGAATGAATAAAGAAGTATTTTGCCCACACAAACAACCATACAAATGGTGTCACAAGAAAGGCGAATGAGGATTCAGGGATCATAATCACAAGCAGCAAATGTCTTAGCATGTATAGGTGCAGAACTAACAAACTGAATCTAAACTTCTTTTGTTACAGCCAAAGGCCAATATACAGGCACACAGCCAAAAAGAGAAGAAAACAAATCTGAGTTATGGACCTTGGTAGTTAGACGACTGCCATATTTCATATGTGGCAGGGGTGGCAAACAAGGAAAACAATAAGCTGAGAAGCTCAGATGGTGATAGCCCTGCATTTCTCAGGAGGAAGGTCATGCTCCATCGGCGGACCTGCAGAAGTGGATACAAAGAAGCCGTCTACCCTGGTGGCCATGTCCAGGTCGATTGTCACTGTACTCAACCCTCTTCCAATCACGTAGATTTTCCTCCCAATGTCCACCAGCTCGCATGAGGCCCTCCTAAGCCTGTCAGACAGCCTGCCCAGCATGACCCACCCCTTCTCCTCCTTCTGCCACATCATCAGCTTTGTGCCGAGCGACTGATCCAGCATGTAGTGTTTCTGTTCACGACTACCGTTGGGCCGCACCAGCAAAGGGCCATCTCATTCTCCGTTCCCCTCCAGGTGCGGTCCAATGGATCATATATACCAGAAGTACATTCTGTTCCACACCGCCTTGTGAATGGTTATCAGCTCCCCATCCAACGCCACAAATTTTACTATGTCAGGGGTGAGCATTGGATTCTTGTGGGTGCACCATGAGTTTGTTGCTAAGTCATAGATGTTCCACGAATTTGGTGACTTGTCTGTTAAACCAAGTCCACCGGTAATGTACAGTTTGTCATTCAGAGCTGCTGAAACAAAATAGCATCTGAAATCAAAGCAACAACGAATAAGTGACAGGTCAATTGTCCCTAGAAAACAATGCTGTACAAATAATAGTAGAAATAGAACAGTAAAACAGAAGACAACTAACAAACTTCAGGAGACAAAAGATTCAAGCAAACAAACTTTGTCAATAGGTATACCTAGCAGTAGGCATGGGAGCTGCTCTGCTCCACAAATCTGAGGAAGCATCATAGCAATATACTTCAATATTAGCATCTTTTATCCAGCTACAACCACCCAAAAGGTATAACCTCTTGTCCATCGTCTCAATGGAAATGCCTTCATGCCCTGAGCATGGAGATTCCATGACTTGCATGACTTTCAAAGAACGGGTTGTAGGATCAGGAGCCAGTACATAGCATTTGATGCCTGTATTCCTATAGATCACATATATCCATGACTCATTCAAGTTGTTCCTCTTGCGGCAGGAGTGCCACTCTACACTGCATAACAATGCCCTCCCTCTCTCTGAAACACACCTGAGAGCATTATGATACCGCTGAGGGGCCCTTGCAAAGCAAAGGAGAGCAATCTCATCAGGAAGACCACGTATAAGTGGAGTATGAAAGATAGCAGATTCCATGCTGCTACACGAAAGCTTCCAGTGGTGCACTATTTTGATGGTGTTCGATCATCCTAACACAGAATGAGAGCTGATGAGAAAGACAGTGCTAGTCTACTATAGCCATATTCTCATAGGATCATCGTAAGGTCAGCAATAATAAATTACAAGATTCTCAGTGAGCAACAATCAGAAAAGCAAAAAACATGACAAACATCCAAGAACTACTTCAGCAGAAGCTTAAAAAAGTGATTACTTCAGCAGAAGCTTAAAAAAGTAATTTGCACACTGCTATAATTGGGAGGAAGTATCAAATTATCAATGTTCAAAAGAAAGAAATTGTTGGACATCTCAAATTTACATGTTAGCACAAATACTGTACAGGAAACGAATGGATTGACATGAACATAAGCACATTACAAATAGATAGAGCAATTAGTAAAGTAAAATACATAGTGCTATCCATCCCGTTTAACAAATAACACTATGTACAAAGCAAGCTAGGGTTGAGTTCTTTAAATCTCATAAATATTGCTCAGAAATTCTCATCAGTTCTGTTATAATCACATGAAGAGCCTGTTTCCAGAGCATCCTCACTCATATACTGTCCTTGAGGAATCATCACAGCAGAACATACAAAACCAGCCTTACCCAACCCAAGCCAACCCAAAACAGGAAAAGTTGAAACAGAAAGAAATGATACTACATCGCTGGAAAGTCGAAAAAGTGAATACAAAACCATTGCAATATTGATAGCCAGGATAAAGTGCGACTATAATTTATTATGATGATTGCATGAATCAGGTTGGTCAAACATAAGGTAAACAATCAGTTAGGGCCTTTCGTTCTCTGGCTAGATTTGCTCAGAAATTCTATTCAGTTTTGGTATAATCAGATAAGGTGCACAAGAGCCACCCCATTCAGATACCGTCCTTGTAGGAGTCATCACAGCAGATCATCTATAGGATCTCAGAACAGGAACTCAAAGAAACGTTTCTGAAGTATAAAAAACTTGGAAAAATGTTGTTATAAAAAAGATGATATGGCTACCAAAAAAATAAAAAGATTTATGACCACAGCTTGGTTCAATGACCGAGTTTGCTCAGAAGTTATTCAGATTTGGATGTAATCATGTAAGGAGAGATAGGCCACTTCACTAAGATACCGTCCTTGTATTGGTCGTCTCAGCAAACAACTGGTTACAGGCACCTGTCTTGATCTAGACCAATGACCCAAAAAGATATAACCACGACCAAAACATCTTACTGAAAAAGGCATAAAAATAAAAGCCAAAAGCCAAACCACGGCCAAAACAAAGTGTTTTTTTAAATCCCAAACTGAGATACATGCAGTAAGCGATAAAAGGCATGCACTGGCATGATTCCTTTATGGATATTAAAAGTTTGCTCAGATGTTTATTTCTGTTCTGGCTGTAATCACGTAATGGATGTCCTTTGAAGAGCTATAACTAGCTAGGAAAAAACATAAATAAAGATTAGCACTGTATCAGGAAAAACAAAAATATACTAGTCATAAAGAATAGTGATACAAAAAAATCTGGTTTAATAAATGAGCAGTGTCTCATCTACACATACTTGCTCAAAGCATATCTACACATACTTGCTCAAAGCATTTCAGTTTTGGATGTAATCAACGAACTAAGTGTAACCTGACTCAAATACAGTCCAATACGAGTCAACACAGCTAAAAGCAGAAAAAGAAAAAAAAAACTCTCCGAAGGGCATCATCTATTAACTTCAAGCAGTCATGCTAAAATTAGTTATATAATGTAGCAACTAGTTAGGTGCCCATGCGTTGCAAGGAAATATGTTATGTCTGACCGCCGCATTTGTACATGCGAACATATTTATGCAATACAGGGTATAGCAGTATATAAACAGTGTAATATATTCATAATTTGATTTGATGAACAGAATTTGCTACAAATGGCAAATGCGACATGCTTTATCATGGCCAAGACAACAGCCAAAATTTTGTGATTACATATGCTCAATTTTATGATTACATCTACTCAGGTTAAGTGATTTACATGCATCACTACAAACTTTCACCGTTTTCCTTCTCTTGATCAAGGAAAGAGAAGAATCCATTGTACAAGCTCAGTGCAATAATCCAAAACCGGAACACAGTAACCATATACCATGAACCATCTCTAGACGGTTTCATTCTTCGTGCTTGCGCTTTCTTGCTAGGGCTCTTTTCTTCTGCTCTTTTCTGGCCTGTACCTTCTCTTCATGGCCCTCGTCTGCCATCTTCATGCTGGCAAGTCGTCTCGCTTTAAATACCTTAAGCATTCAGGTAATCAAGTAAAACTTAGTTGTCATAAAAAGAATTGATACTACCATAGGTTATGGTAGGCCAGTAGCAACCCAGATGAAAAACACTTCATTCAGATATATGCCAAAAAAAAATGTTAATTCAGTAAGTCACACCTTTGTAATATCTCGGTCGTCGCACTCATATGCATCTAACTGCTTCCCAACAGCATCTTCTATCTCATGCAAGAGGCATATATCTCTCTGCAGAGGTATCTCGATCAGTATGCAGGTTTTGCTGAGAATCAAGCAGTTGACATGATGCATAGAAACAAAAATTGAGCACTGTTTAAAAACTGAAATGGACCCGTACCATGTACATTTCTAATAAGTTGGTCACTGGTAATATTAGTGTCTCAGTATGAAAGAGCAAGCTGGCAGCTGATTCATATTTTACAGCATGTGTTTTCTGATAAATGTGCAAGTTTGTCAGGTAGTGTCTTACTGCCTAGTTCCTCGATAAATTTTAATAAAAACTGTCTTAGACTCTTGATCTGTTGTGCATCAATGTTGACACAAGGGAAAGACTGATAAGCTGGAATTTTCTTTCGTTAGAAAAGATAGGCTGGAGTTTTTCTTTCAAAAGGAAAAAACTAATTGCATCAGGGAAAAGAATCATCTTCAAGCACTCAGAAAACCCGGGTAACAAAGCTTGTAGAGAGCCCTCCTCTTGTAGCTCTAGCAGTTCGTCCAACCCTATGGATATAATCCCATGGGTACCTACAATAAGTAATCACAGTACCAGTCAGATGTTTATATTCATCAAAATATGTTAAGGAATACTGACTGTTGTATATAAAGCTAGTCGAAGACAACTTGGAATGTCATAGTTGATAACAAGATCAACTGATTGGATATCCAACCCACGGCTGGCCGTACATCAGTGGCAATCAAGACAGGTACCTTTCCAGATTTAAAATTATGCAACGCTGCAAGCCTTCGTGACTGAGACTTGTGAGTGCAAAGAAACAGCTGGCCGACCAAGCTCTTCTAACAGAAAATCCAAATATTGGCATGTCCTGTGCAGGAATAGAAGTAAACTAAGTAATATCTGATGAAAGCACTGAACTTAAAATGATCATAAATTACATATAAGAAAAACACTCAGCACTGTGAGAATAGTCTGTTGAAAACTCTCTTTTTAAAATATTTGAAAATAGTCTGTTGTGTCAGAAAAACGCTAAACTAATCGAGGAGTAACTATGCACACTTTGCGTAAAGCTAGAAGACCCCTATTGAAAGCAAATATAATCGGAATGGTTTACTTTTTCAATGTACTATACTATATATCCACCTGATAACAATGGTTTCTCAAATACACCGATTTTATTTCAACTCAGCCTTTGTGGCGCATGCAGTAACGTCGGAAGAAATGACTTTGAAAGAGTGCTCTTGTAGTTTTATTAACCTTAATACGGTTGGAATAACTGAAGTATTATGTTTAGCAACTAATCCAATTAATCTATACTTTCAATTAACCCTAGGATTGTTTGGTGGATTAAACCCTTAATCCTTCCCTTAACCCCATAAGGAACAAATTGTGGCCCTCTACTGTTCTAACAAGTAGATACTCTTCTTTCAGACACAACATTGGAGTTGGGGATGCAGAAGATATCGTCGGACAGGCTTGAGTAACAAATTGATGTGTTGCTAACCAATCTGTGTCCATTGATGCTACCAAGAAAAATACCAAAAAAAAAAAAGAAATACCAGATGTAAATCATCAAAGACCACCATATCAATCTGGTAATGTATATCTCTACTACTTAAAAGGCTGTAGAGATACCAGATGTAATAAATTTATTTTATGCCATTGAAAACCCAATTATCCACCCATCTGAAGCGACCAACATAGAATTCCTAATTCGCCAAGAGCATGGAGCTTTATCAAAATTATAATGCCATCCTGTTCTTACTAAAGCAGCTTAGGATTCTAGTTTTAGACATCGAATCCCTCATCTCTATATGAACAGCTGCGCTATGTATTACTCAGCGTGTATGCTGTCTAGCCATTGGTTTGTGTGACGTATCAAGCATCATTTCCTTCATTATCTTTGGTACGCTTCCTCTAATCAAGAAAACAGAGTCATGAACACTAATCTAGCTGATGATCAACAAATCAAGAATCCCTCACCATGGACGTGATGTATTCCTAGAAAGACTCGCAGTACTTCTCGTAGAGCTGCTGAGAGTAGTCATGCGGCGGCTTCTGCGTGCACATGTTGTATATGGTCCTGCGGCATCGAAACAAACACTAAAATCAGATCAAGGAAGCACAAAGCTGTGCAAGCAATCATCCCCAAATCCTGTTACAGAAGTGGAAACCGGAACGGGCACCGACGTGTAGAGCATCATGTAGTCCTTGGAGCTGAACTGCGGCTCTAGATCGATGGTCTTCTGCTCGTGCATCGCCATCGCCGCTGAAGCCGGATTCGGACGCCCGGCGCCGAGGGTTCTGCCGGAGAAGGCCGGATCTGCGGGAGAGGGCTAGTTGCCTCCTTCGACGTCCGTGTTGGGGGGGGGACTTTCCTAGCGGACACGACGCAGAGGTGGAGGAGGATGGGAGCAGGAAACGAAGACGACGACACGACGGAATGGGAAACCAGAAAAACGGAGACAATACCTTGGAGGCAGGCGACGTCGGGAGGAAGGCGACGTGGCGACGGCGACGGCGTTCCGGGCTCCGCTCTCCAGTCTCCACCTTCCCAACCCGAAGCCAAGGCTTCCCTTCCCCCTCCTTTCGTCGGCGTCGGCGACGAGATGGTGCCGCCCTTCGTGTTCCCCTCGAGCCTGCGAGATCTGGAGCAGGACGCCGATGGGGACAACGAGCCGTCGCTCCGGGCGCGGAGGGCCCGAGCCGCAGAACCCCGTCGCCGTTGGGGCCCTCCGCGCCGCCTTCGTGTTCCCCTCGAGCCTGCGAGATCTAGAGCAGGACGTCAATGGGGACGACGAGCCGTCGCTCCGGCGCAGAACCCCGTCGCCGTCGGGGCCCTCCACGCCGCCGGCCTCGAGGAGTTCGTCAAAGGTATGATCCGCTCCATCGTCCGCTTCCCACAATCACCGTAGCATTCGCTGTCTCGGTCGGAGCTCACCGAAATAAAAGCGCTCGGTGGGGCGTGCGTTGCCCGATTTCGACGGCGCTGCGGGCTCCGCGATTGGAGGATGCGGAGGTGAGATTCAAAATTTGAAAGGTGCAGCCGGGTTCACAGGAAGGCTACCAATGGTGGAGCCGATGGTGAAGCCGTTGGATGGCTAATAGACGGTCCAGATTGCATGTGCGTACCAGTCACCACCATTACCATTACAGCCTTTTAAGTAGTAGAGATAACCTAGTAAATGCAATGAAGTGTGTTGTTCTTTCAAGCTGGAAGCCTAATGAGCATTTTGCTTACTGTTGAATTCATGTTTGTACATGTTTGCTCAGAGTCTCTGATCAGTTTAGGATGTAATCACGTGAGGGTCACTCTTTCAAGAGCTACCTTACTCAGATACCGTCCTTGAAGGAGTCATCACAGCAAACAAGCACAAAAAAGTGGAGAAAAAATAGCAAAGTTTAACTCTTTTTGAGACCGAATGAAGGGAAAACAAGTGAAACAACAGATCATCCACATTTCACCACATTTCAATACGGCAAACAAGCGTTTGAAAAAGGATTGCTCCAAGCTCCGGTGCCTGCTGAGCATGTTGTCCGCTATTCAATTTGTCTTTTATGAAGTGAACAACTGAAGGGTGATTGCTCAGACATCATGATCAGTTTTAGGTATAATCATGCAAGCATTGATCACTCGCTCAGATACCTCCTTGTAGAAGTCGTCACAGCAATTCCCACAACCCTCGTTGAGCTGAGCGGCCACATTACCCAAGCTTCGACGCAAAACCGCAAAAAGATCACTACTTCATAGAACTAGTAAAACCAATCAATCTGACATAGGATTAGTGCCTCAGATTAGGCATCAACTCACACGCAAACCTACTACTTATCCATGCCATCACGTAATGATCCAAAAAAACCACACTATGCACGGAATCAATACGGACAGAGATCACGGGCAAACGAAACTAGCCTGGAGAGCTTGGAGGGAGGAGAGGAGTCGGCGGGGACCGGGAAGGGGTGGAGAGGAGGGAGACGGAGACCTGAGTTCAGTGCCGCCGTCGCCGGATCTGGCAACGCCGCCAAGCTCGCAGCTGTCCCGTGGTCGTTGCCTTCGCTGCAGCCTGCAAGTCGTCTTCGTCTTGGAGCCTCAGCCGCCAGGTCGTTGTCTTCCCCGCCATCCGTGCTCGCCGGCCTGGATCCGAGACGTCGTCTTCCTCCGCTCGTCAGGGGCGGTGGTGAGGGCTGCGCGCGCAGCGGGTGTCGGCGAGGGCAGCCCAAGGGGGCGGCAGTAGCTGTTGTGACCTGCGATGCGAGGAAGAGCGGCGACGGCTGCTGTTGCCTGCTCGCTAGGGGGCGGCGGCGGCGGATGTGCAGGGTTAGAGCATCTCCAACCAGCACTTCACATTTCTATTCTATAACATTATTTTCTACCCACTCTATTCATTTTTCTAAAATTCCTTCCCACTTTACACTACATTTTAAAAAATGTATTGTTGCCACACCTAATATTAGTCAGGTTTGACCATGCTAGGTGAGTGTTTGGTTCATGCCTAAGGTTAGCTAAGATTTCTTTTCCAACATATAGACCCACATGTCATAAGTACAAAAAAGTATGGCAAACTTGCCTAATCTTGCTAAAGTGTGGCTAAGAATTTCACAAACTAACCTTAGACAATTTTAGCAAGTTAGTTATGGCAATATTAGAAAAAATTGAGCATCAACCAAACAAGTCAGATGAACAATATTATAGAGTGTCTGCCAGAATGCTCTCAGGGACGGGGAAGACAGACGAGCAGAGGGCTGAGGGAGCGAGGCGGCGGAGTGGGCCGTGGATGGAAAACAGATATGAGGTGAGGCAAGAAATGAGGGTGTGTGCTGAATTTGGCGGATCCCACATGTCAGTTGGGGAATCGGGTCCCGGGATGGATATTATAAAACCATATCCCTAAAAAATAATACTCGCTGGTATTAAAATCCAAGGCTCCGTTCTTTTCGGTTTTTCTTCTTATCTTAACTACGTATCCCTGAATCGATAAGTCAACGCTTTGGCATGTGTAGTTTGTTTTTTCTATCTTAAAACCACGTCTCAAAGCTCTCATAAAAAGTTAAACAGAGTGCACCTAACTTTTCAAGCAACTTAGGAAGGTATCGAAGTTCAACTTATAAAAAAAAATTAAGATAAACTGAAGAAAACAATCCCTAAATATACCCATATCTATGGGTATTAAATCTCACCGTACTTGTACCCATCGTTTTTTACCTGTAGATATTTACCCGAACATGTACCCGTTGCCATCCTAGTATCGTATATTATCCATAGATGCCCCTTATTATTTTTTATTCGAGTTAGGTTATGCTCCATGTAGTGTTCTTTTCAGCTTATAAGCTGCATTTGCTTATAAGTTGAAAATTTGTTATTTTTATACAAATCAAACGTTTTGATGTTTGGTAGTCAATTTTTATAGGTCTTACTATTCCTTTCCAAAGCTCTCAAAACTGTTTTTTCCATAATTTTTTGATCCCTCGGATGTCCTTATCAAGGAGCTACGAATCTCCAGCTTATAAGTAAACGTAGCTTATAAACTGAAAAAAACACTGCCCTATACTGTTATGTTGCTCCTTAGAGTGTGTTCAGTTGCTTCTATCAAGCTGAACATGAATGAGATGGTATATGTTAAATGGGATGATCATGTATGAGATGATTCAAGAAGGATATTTGGTTGGCTAGATAGGATGGTATAAGATTTTGTTTGATGCATTGCAGAGGGAGATACTGGATGGTTCAAGTTATTGTTTGGTCTGAGGACGAGGCTAGTATAATAAACTCTCTCGTCATGGCGAGTTTACCTTTCAAGGTTATGTACATGCAACTTAACTTTAATCAAACAACATTATTTTTATTCTACTGTGTTACTAGCTAGTATACTTATCATCGGCATGACTTGTAATTTTGTAGAACTAATCACGTACAACCTAGCTCGCTAAGGTCTCAATGTTGAGATGTGCCAGCCAGAAGGACACGTGACCAGCAGATCCATATATAAACAGAATCGGAGGGTGGCCGGCGGGGAAGCGCAGGACAAAACTTATATGGCACCAGATGCCACATGGCATCCAGCGTTCTGTTCGGCCAGGACGATCCATCGAAAAGTTGTACCGGGTGGTTCAACCGAATCGAGCGAACCAAGTGATAGAATATTTTAGAAATATTTTCTAAACCTGGATCACACCATCTTATACAAGACGTTTCAATTCATCCAAACAAACGCACAGATGACGTCATATCCTATGGCATCTTGTACCTGTTCAATCTGATACAGGCGACCAAACAAATTCTTAGTGGAAATTTGTAGCATTAAAATTAATTTGGAGCCCTCCAACGAAAAAGGGCAACAATATTAGTGCAGCCGTTTTGTTAAATAGGCGTGTTTAGTTTAAAGCCTTGAAATATCCTACTAAGGCCATGTTCTTTTAGGCTTATCTAATCTAACTTATCTGTCTTATCTCCAACTTCAAGAATTTCTCGAGGTGGCCTCGAGAGTCGGATGACCATGAAATTTAGGATTTATGGAGCATTTTCGTGACTTATCTGACTAATATTGACTCATCTGACTTTTCTTATTACTTTTTGAATCCGTTTTATTTTTATCTCATAGTCGAGTCTAAAAGCTCGCTAAATTCTAAATTTTATGGCCATCTGACTCTCGAGGCCACCTCGAAAAATTCTCACAGATAAATCAGAACTCATAAGGCCAAAAGAACACCCCTAAATATTGGCTACGCCCACGATATTTGGCATCTGATTAGTTCATAGCCGATGTTTGGCTCGTCTGGGATGCTCTGCATGCAAAGCTGGGGCAATCCGTGGATGCCGGATTTGTTTCCCAAAGGCGAGCCAGAATCGCTGCGGCAGCAACTCTGACATGCTGCGGGTCCACGTCGTCCGCCATAAGCGGGTAGAAAGAAAATACAACACAGAATTTGTGCTTGTTTATTTCAAACTATTTTGATTTTCTGATTTTCATATCTATTTTATCTTGACTCCAAATTGCACGAAACAAATTTCATAATTCATCTAAAATCCTAGTCTACCTCTCTATTAAATTTTTTTTTACATTTTTAGAATTTATTTGATTTCTGGTATTTTTGAAATTTTTTTATTCGAAGTTAGTAATTTTTTTTCACCAATTTCACTGCATATGACAATAAACCAAGCAATACACATATAATTTGCCAAATTTTGGCCAGCTCATTTGGTTTTGAACCAAACAATAATCATTTATGCCCTATCAAAATTTGGCTTCAATCCAAACGTAATGATTTTGCCAATAATTTACTCGTGCCCTAAGTTTGGTCATGACCATACACTGTACAAGAGACAGGAAGGGGGGGGGGGGGGAGCAGGAGGGCAGGGGGAAGATTAGGGACTAACTAGAAATGCAGGGTACGGATGCCCCACTCCAGATCCTGACGTCCTCACTAATTCTTTGAACTAGCGAAACCCAACCTAGACTCTCCTGACGGAAGATACGGCGATTTGGCAGGTCTATTCAGGGTCACAAACCAAACATACCTAATCATGAATGCTGGGAACCACGTGTCCAGGAGCATTTCCTGCCTTGCCGTTGACGATGATAATTAAACAAACTAAAATAAACATGAACACCACGAGGATAATGATTGGGAGATTCTCAAATTGCCTTCCAAACAGAGAGCACATACAGCAACCATAAATTTTTCATCAGATAATACAACCATATAACACACACTAGAACATGCATAAACTCAAACGAACTAGCACAGATAGCATTCTTCAGATAGTCTCGATAACGTCTCGGTCTTGCTGAAAGGTGTGCTCCTTTATGATCTTAACTAAAGATCTGCTCCAAGATCACGTTCACTGAGGTTTGAGGTACCTTCTCCTGGAACAAAGAAACCACAAAGCGTCACCGTTATCCATTGCAACAAATGCAGAGAGGGGGGAGCTAAAGCTGATAGTCTTCTTCATTCAAGACAACAAAATGCCCACTATTCAGAAAGTGCTTTATATTCATCATAAAGGCAAAAACTTTAAGGTGGTGGGGTTCTCTATTCATTTGCCTGCAAATCTTGAGTAAAATATGCATGGTTGCTTACCATTGTGCAAGGAGTAATAGACATGGGACCTCCCTCCCTTTGGGGAGGGATACAAAGGCAACTTCCAAAAAAGATCACCTTCACGGGTGCCCTAATGCTGCCTATTTGCCTCAGCCACATGGTTTGAGTACACAATTTTAAAAGCACACTGCAGCAGCAGCACAAACAGAACTAGGGGAGTGGACATGATCAGATCATTTTAAAGATTAACAAACATGATCTGATCACTTAACTGTTTGTTACCTGTTCTACCTATATCTCTTTTTAGGGGAGTGGACCTACCTGTTCTACCACAAACAGTTAAGTGATCACTTCATGTTTACAGATTAACAATTAACTAGGAACACTAGATTTTGTCTATGTATTCCCAAGATAATGAAACCTCAAATTGGAGGTAATGGATCAGATAGTGGCAGTATTAATCCACTAAAAATGAGATCATGGGCATATGATGCCATCCACTGTCTGAAATCATCACATACTGATTATTTCTGGAGTATCATCCATTTAGTTGAATTTGCATGTTGTTAAACAAT